>CM035812.1:24627783-25947783 GCA_020458035.1 Magallana ariakensis
CACTCGGGGCTTGAACCCGGGTCGCCTGGGCACTGTCCACGACCATAACGACTGAGCTACTCGGACTCTCGCTTCAGGACTTTGACGCTTAATATCTCGAGACTGCATTGATGGATTTTAAAACAAATTACATATTCTGAATCAGTAAAAGGGTCACTAAAGAGTATAAAAATTTCAAAGAAAAATATTAAAAAATAAAAAAAGATGAAAAATTCAATTTTTCAAATTTCTTTCCGGTGACGACCGCAAGTAACGGCTGACATTCTCTTGACCGAGGTGCACCAGAAAAAAGGTAGATCTATCATATCTGAAAATTTGAGCCCTATATCTTAGCTCGTTTTTGAGAAACCTGACAGACAAAATTGACTTTTTAAAAGCGTAAACGGACGATAACTTCCGACCGGAAGTGTATTTTCAAAAATGGATAAAAAACAATCAACTTCAGATAAAATCGCGTTAATCTTGAAAATCTGAAGGAAATCGATCGAGCCATCTCCGAGAAATCGTCTGCACAAAATCGGTAAGAAAAAAAAAGAATAATAATAATAATAATAATAATAACAATAAGAAAAGTGAAAAAGAAACAATAGAATAATAGAAGGGTCTTCCGCTGAAGACGGAAGACCCTAATAACAAGAAGAAACCTGAAAAAGAAACAATAGAATAATAGTAGGGTCTTCCGCTGAAGACGGAAGACCCTAATAATAATAACAATAAGAAAAGTGAAAAAGAAACAATAGAATAATAGAAGGGTCTTCCGCTGAAGACGGAAGACCCTAATAAGAAAAGTGAAAAAGAAACAATAGAATAATAGAAGGGTCTTCCGCTGAAGACGGAAGACCCTAATAAATAAGGTCTGTTTTTGTCTTAATCTAAATGGAATAGTGTTTTTCAACGTGTACTTCATTCCAACAACCCCTTTGTGAATAATATTGTTGTTAGAAAATCAAAAAAAAAAAAAAAAAAAAAAAATATGGAGAGAAAGAAAAGGAGAGAAAGAACAAATCTTGTGGCTCCGGCGAGATTAGAACACCCAACTTATGCAGGTGTCATAACAGAATTTCAGCGAAGGTTCACGTCAAAACATGGCTGACGCAAAATAATTCCCGAATTTCTCTTTGAATTTGGGGCGTTTCCGCCCGGGACAGGAGCTGATTTTTTGTATGAGATGAAAAACAACGTGTAAGATGTCTGAGTATTCAGGTTTTGTAACAATGCGAGGTCATTTGAATTATTGATGCGTGTTTGTTTCTGGAGGGGGGTGAAAAGGCCAGAGCTTGATTTTCGTCGTAAATAAATCGAAAGTAGAATTTTGAGGTGTGGATCTCGGATTCGGTTAACGACAAATAGGGGAATGATAAACAATGACTGATGCATTTTACACATGTATTTCAGCGTTGAGAATTTTTTTCGTGTCGTTTACTATTATGTTTGACTGTTTTATTATGGCAGGATTGATAAAATCTTGATAAATGTAGAAATAACGAAATCAGTAACATGTAAATTTATTCGGTAAAAAATCGATAACGGTAATTTTCACAGTTCTAACATTCATAAGTAGTTCACACGCTATCCTAGATACAGACTAAACGGAAAACAAGAAATATACATGCACCAGAAATATTACACGGCTGCTTACATCCCGTGTACTGTGTAAATTTTAATTCCCAGTACAGGCAATGCCTGCCGTTTGATCTCAGGAATTTCTTCTAAATTGTTCAATTCGCTGCATAGTTGGCAGACAATTAGAATGGGGTCCGAGGTACATTTACACGAAATTTCATTAGGATTGAGTGAAGGGCTCGGGAGTTAGAATTTTTTTCTACAGTACATGTGAAGCACGCTAATCGAAACTCAAATGCCCAAAAATTCATAACTTTGTTAAAATAAAACGAACTGGTCTGGCCATTAGTACAGTAATCTAGAATGGTAATAGGCTGAAAGTAAAGGTCCAATATCAAAGATCAAGTAAAATCAGGCCAGAAAAACTAAATGATTTTGTGAATCGGAAGGGGTGGGGGGGGGGGGGTCGGTGCGTGTACTGTGTAAATTTAACTCCACGTACAGGCAATACTCGCCGTTTGATCTCAGGTATTTCTTCTAAATTGTCTGATCCGGTGCATATTTGGCAGACAATAAGAATTGGGTCCGAAGTATATTTACACGAATTTTCATAAGGATTGAGTGAAGGGCTCGGAAGTTAGAATTTTTTTCTACAGTACATGTCAAGCACGCCAGTTGAAACGCAAATGCCTAAAAATTCATAACTCTGTTAAAAATGAACGAATTGGTCTGGTCATTAGTACAGTAATCTAGAATGGTACTAGGTTGAAAGTAAAGGTCAAAGATCAAAGATCAAGAAAAAGCAGACCAGAAAAACTAAGTGATTTTATGAATTGAGGGGGGGGGGGGGGAGTCGGTGACTTCTATATTAAACGTAGTATAATAAATTCTAAATATTACATATTACACAATTACCAAATGAAATACACATGTTAGAACAATGTATAAGCGTTGTATTAAAGATGCAACTATTTATTTTTCTCAACATTTTAACTTTATTTCAGTATGAATACATTACTTTTGAATCTTAGAACACAAATACGGGGAAAAACGCTATTATTGTAACTTCTTTTACAAAATTAAAACGGAAAAGAACAGAATCCATCATATTAAAGATAGAATCGTAGGTCTTATCGAAAAATGAGTTTAAAAAAATTTGCGGCACTCGGGGCTTGAACCCGGGTCGCCTGGGCACTGTCCACGACCATATCGACTGAGCTACTCGGAATCTCGCTTCAGGACTTTGACGCTTAATATCTCGAGACTGCGTTGATCGATTTTAAAACAAATTACATATTCTGAATCAGTATAAAGGTCGCTATAGAGTGTAAAAATTTCAAATAAAAATCTTAAAAAATAAAAAAGTTGAAAAATTCAATTTTTCAAATTTCCTTCCGGCGACGACCGCAAGAAACGGCGGACATTCTCTTGACCGAGGTGCACCAGAAAAACGGTAGATCTATCATATCTGAAAATTTCAGCCCTATATCTTAGCTCGTTTTTGAGAAACCTGACAGACAAAATTGACTTTTTAAAATCGTAAACGGACGATAACTTCCGACCGGAAGTGTATTTTCAAAAATGGATAAAAAACAATCAACTTCAGATAAAATTGCGTTAATCTTGAAAAATTGAAGGAAATCGACCGAGCCATCTCCGAGAAATCGTCTGCACAAAATCGGTAAGAAAAAAAAAGAATAATAATAATAATAATAACTAGACACGATCTCGTTGCGAGCAACGAGGAGGTCTTCCGTCAGATTTTATGAAGGTGATATGACATCATCTACTTTGATGTTTTTTGACAAGAAAACATGATCTGTAAAAAGGAGTGGAGTACTTATGCTTTTCTGCATCGCTTTTTATAAGTTCTCTTACGTTGCTTTTTTAGATACTAGCATTTCTTCCAATTTATATAGAAAGGATTAAACTTTTTACTTCTGGCCCCTAAAACCCCCTAATTTGATAAGTAAATCATTATATTGTTAGGATATATAAAAGTATTATACCTTATTTTGCTTTGATAACCCTCACAAAATATCCCTCAGTAAACGGCTACAGATAAAAGACTTTCGGGCCCTCTGGTCCCCTAATGTGAGGGGCCAGCCGCGTTTTCTTGATAACAAATGAAAGGTCATTTAACTCTAAACACATTTTGTTAGCAAGTGTTTAGAAATTCGTAACCGTTTTTAATGTAAACGGCAAAGAACGTTTTAGGGGCCGACCCTTTATCTCCTAAATTCGGTTTAACGAAATTTTAAAGGTTGCATATTGTTAAGTGCATCATTTTTAGCATCTTTCCTTCTATACTGCATTTCAAAATAATTTTTCTTTCTGAGATATAGGTGATCAAAACTTAGGACTTTTGACCCCTAAAAACCCCTAATTACGTAACACATGATAAAATCATCACATTGCTAGAATAAATCACTGTGAGATAAACATATTTGCTTCTATAACCTTTCACAAAATATATATCAGTAAAGGGCTACAGATAAAAAAATTTAGAGCCCTCTAGTCTCCTAATTTTAGGGGTCAGCCCCTTTTTCTTGATTTCAAATGAAAGGTCATTTAATTCTAAACACATTTTGTTCAACAAGTGTTTAGAAAATCGTTACCGTTCTTGAGATAAATGGGAAAAACATTTAAGGGGCCGGCCCCTTATGTCCTTATAGGGGCCGTTTAACGAAATTTTAAAGGTTGCATATTGTTAAGTACATTGTTTTGAGCATCTATCCTTCTATACGTGCATTTCAAAATTGTTTTCCTTTCTGAGATATGGGTGATCAAAAGTTTGGACTTTTGGCCCCTAAAACCCCTAATTATGTAACGCATGATAAAATTCTTACATTGCTTGGATAAATAACTGTGAGATAAACATATTTGCTTCTATAACCTTTCACAAAATATTCATCAGTAAAGAGCTGCAGGTAAAAAAATTTAGAGCCCTCTAGTCCCCTAATTTTAGGGGCCAGCTCCTTTTTCTTGATATCAAATGAAAGGTCATTTAATTCTAAACACATTTTGTTCAACAAGTGTTAAGAAAATCGTTACCGTTCTTGAGATAAATGAGAAAAAACATTTTAGGGGCCGGCCCCTTATGTCCTTATAGGGGCCGTTTTACGAAATTTTAAAGGTTGCATATTGTTAAGTACATTGTTTTGAGCATCTTTCCTTCTATACTGCATTTCAAAATTGTTTTCCTTTCTGAGATATGGGTGATCAAAAGTTTGGACTTTTGGCCCCTAAAAACCCCTAATTATGTAACGCATGATAAAATTCTTACATTGCTTGGATAAATAACTGTGAGATAAACATATTTGCTTATATAACCTTTCACAAAATATCTATCAGTAAAGGGCTGCAGGTAAAAAAATTTAGAGCCCTCTAGTCCCCTAATTTTAGGGGCCTGCCCCTTTTTCTTGATATCAAATGAAAGGTCATTTAATTCTAAACACATTTTGTTCAACAAGTGTTTAGAAATTCGTTACCGTTCTTGAGATATCAGAGAAAGAAGGTTTAAGGGGCCGACCCCTTATCTCCTTATAGGGGCCGTTAAACGAAATTTTGATGGTTGCATACTGTTAAGTAGATCATTTTGAGCATCTTTTCTTCTATACTGCTTATCAAAATATTTTTCCTTTTTGAGATATAGGTGATCAATGTTTTGGACTTTTGACCCCTAAAAACCCCTAATTACGTAACACATTAGACAATCATTATATTGTAAGGCTACTTAACTGTAAGATAAACATATTTGCTTATATAACCTATTACAAAATATCTCTCAGTTAAGGGTTATAGATGAAATACTTTAGAGCCCTCTAGAACCCTAATTTTAGGGGTCAGCCCCTTTTTCTTGATATCAAACGAAAGATCTTGTAAATTTAAACTTTTTTTGCATTACATCTTTTAACAAAATATTTTCCAGAAAAGAGATAAACAAAGAAAAGCACGAAAATTCACGACGCTTTTGTTATCTCAACTTTCGAGCCCTACCGAGCTTTGGCGCTTTTAGAGCTAGACATATAAAACAACAACCATGCAAAACTTCAATCTTTCCTCTACCAACCGTAGAAATTTGAGCTCAATATCTTTTATAGTTTAGGAGAACGACTGCAGACAAAATACCCATATAAAAATTGGAAAAATCTCAATATCTCAAAAACGGATGTGACGTCATCAATGCAAAAAATTTCCTATCAGGTTCAGAATAATATCTATCATATCTGAAAATTTGATGGAGATCGGCCGAGCCGTTTCTGAGAAATCGCGTGCACAAAAATGGGAAGAAAAAAAAAGAATAAAAATAATAGGGAAAAAGAAACCGAAGAATAACAATAAGGTCTTCCGTTGGAAACGGAAGACCTTAATAACAATAAGAAAAGTGAAAAAGAAACAATAGAATAATAGAAGGGTCTTCCGCTGAAGACGGAAGACCCTAATAATAATAATAATAATAACAATAAGAAAAGTGAAAAAGAAACAATAGAATAATAGAAGGGTCTTCCGCTGAAGACGGAAGACCCTAATAAATATGGTCTGTTTTTGTCTTTATTTAAATGGAATAGTGATTTTCAACGTGTACTTCATTCTAACAACCCCTTTTTGAATAGTATTTTTGTTTGAAAATCAAAAAAAAAAAAAAAAAAAAATGGAGAGAAAGAAAAGGAGAGAAAGAACAAATCTTGTGGCTGCGGCGAGATTAGAACACCCAACTTATGCAGGTGTCATAACAGAATTTCAGCGAAGGTTCACGTCAAAACATGGCTGACGCAAAATAATTCCCGAATTTCTCTTTGAATTCGGGGCGTTTCCGCCCGGGACAGGAGCTGATTTTTTGTATGAGATGAAAAACAACGTCTAAGATGTCTGACTATTCAGGTTTTGTAACAATGCGAGGTCATTTGAAATATTGATGCGTGTTTGTTTGTAGAGGGGGGTGAAAAGGCCAGAGCTTGATTTTCGTCGTAAATAAATCGAAAGTAGAATTTTGAGGTGTGGATCTCGGATTCGTTTAACGACAAATAGGGGAATCCTAAAACAATGACTGATGCATTTTACACATGTATTTCAGCGTTGAGAATTTTTTTTCGTGTCGTTTACTATTATGTTTGTCTGTTTTATTACGCCAGGATTGATAAAATCTTGATAAATGTAGAAATAACGAAATCAGTAACATGTAAATTTATTCGGTAAAAAATCGATAACAGTAATTTTCACAGTTCTAACATTCATAAGTAGTTCACACGCTATCGTGGATACAGACTAAACTGAAAACAAGAAATATACATGCACCAGAAATATTACACGGCTGCTTACATCCCGTGTACTGTGTCAATTTTAATTCCCCGTACAGGCAATGCCTGCCGTTTGATCTCAGGAATTTCTTCTAAATTGTTCAATCCGCTGCATATTTGGCAGACAATTAGACTGGGGTCCGAGGTACATTTACACGAGATTTCATTAGGATTGAGTGAAGGGCTCGGGAGTTAGAATTTTATTCTACAGTAAATGTGAAGCACGCTAATCGAAACTCAAATGCCCAAAAAATTCATAACTCTGTTAAAATAAAACGAACTTCTCTGGCCATTAGTACAGTAATCTAGATTGGTACTAGGCTGAAAGTAAAGGTCCAATATCAAAGATCAAGTAAAATCGGGCCAGAAAAACTACATGATTTTGTGAATCGGAAGGTGGGGGGGGGGGGGCGGTGCGTGTACTGTGTAAATTTTAACTCCACGTACAGGCAATACTCGCCGTTTGATCTCAGGAATTTCTTCTAAATTGCTTAATCCGGAACATATTTGGCAGACAATAAGAATTGGGTCCGAGGTACATTTACACGAATTTTCATAAGGATTGAGTGAAGGGCTCGGAAGTTAGAATTTTTTTCTACAGTACATGTCAAGCACGCCAATTGAAACGCAAATGCCGAAAAATTCATAACTCTGTTAAAAATGAACGAATTGGTCTGGTCATTAGTACAGTAATCTAGAATGGTACTAAGTTGAAAGTAAAGGTCAAAGATCAAGAAAAAGCAGACCAGAAAAACTAAGTGATTTTATGAATTATGGGGGGGGGGGGGGGGGGAGTCGGTGACTTCTATATTAAACGTAGAATATTCAATTCTAAATATTACATATTACACAATTACTAAATGAAATACACATGTTAGAACAATGTATAAGCGTTGTATTAAAGATGCAAATATTTATTTTTCTCAACAATTTAACTTTATTTCAGAATGAATACATAGCTAAGGATCTCAATACACAAATACGGGGCAAAACGCTATTATTGTAACTTATTTTACAAAATTAAAACGGAGAAGAACAGAATCCATCATTTTAAAGATAAAATCGTAGGTCTTATCTAAAAATGAGTTAAAAAAATTTGCGGCACTCGGGGCTTGAACCCGGGTCGCCTGGGCACTGTCCACGACCATAACGACTGAGCTACTCGGACTCTCGCTTCAGGACTTTGACGCTTAATATCTCGAGACTGCATTGATGGATTTTAAAACAAATTACATATTCTGAATCAGTAAAAGGGTCACTAAAGAGTATAAAAATTTCAAAGAAAAATATTAAAAAATAAAAAAAGATGAAAAATTCAATTTTTCAAATTTCTTTCCGGTGACGACCGCAAGTAACGGCTGACATTCTCTTGACCGAGGTGCACCAGAAAAAAGGTAGATCTATCATATCTGAAAATTTGAGCCCTATATCTTAGCTCGTTTTTGAGAAACCTGACAGACAAAATTGACTTTTTAAAAGCGTAAACGGACGATAACTTCCGACCGGAAGTGTATTTTCAAAAATGGATAAAAAACAATCAACTTCAGATAAAATCGCGTTAATCTTGAAAATCTGAAGGAAATCGATCGAGCCATCTCCGAGAAATCGTCTGCACAAAATCGGTAAGAAAAAAAAAGAATAATAACTAGATCGTTCTCGTTGCGAGCAACGAGTGGGTCTTCCGTCCGATTTTTGAATAAATGAGATAAAACTCATCGTTTTAAAGATAAAATTGTGAGTCTATGAAAAAAAAACGAAAAAAAAATTTCGGCACTCGGGGCTTGAACCCGGGTCGCCTGGGCACTGTCCACGACCATAACGACTGAGCTACTCGGGCTCTCGCTTCAGGACTTTGACGCTTAATATCTCGAGACTGCCCTGATCGATTGTAAAACAAATTACATATTCTGAATCAGTAAAAGGGTCACTATTAACTATAAAAAATTCAAAGAAAAATATTAAAAAATAAAAAAGTCGAAAAATTAAAATTTTTCAAATTTGCTTCCGGTGACGACAGAAAGTGACAGCTGGCATTCTCTTGACCGAAGTGCACCAGAAAATAGGTAGATCTATCATCTCTGAAAATTTCAGCCCTTTATCTTTACTCGTTTTTGAGAAACCTGACAGACAAAATTGACTTTTAAAAATCGTAAACGGGCGATAACTTCCGACCGGAAGTGAATTTTCAAATATCGATCAGAAAACATCAACTTCAGATAAAACCGCATTAATCTTGAAAATTTTAACGAAATCGATCGAGCCATCTCCGAGAAATCGTCTGCACAAAAACGGTAAGAAAAAAAAAGAATAATAATAACAAGAAGAAACCTGAAAAAGAAACAATAGAATAATAGTAGGGTCTTCCGCTGAAGACGGAAGACCCTAATAATAATAACAATAAGAAAAGTGAAAAAGAAACAATAGAATAATAGAAGGGTCTTCCGCTGAAGACGGAAGACCCTAATAAGAAAAGTGAAAAAGAAACAATAGAATAATAGAAGGGTCTTCCGCTGAAGACGGAAGACCCTAATAAATAAGGTCTGTTTTTGTCTTAATCTAAATGGAATAGTGTTTTTCAACGTGTACTTCATTCCAACAACCCCTTTGTGAATAATATTGTTGTTAGAAAATCAAAAAAAAAAAAAAAAAAAAAAAATATGGAGAGAAAGAAAAGGAGAGAAAGAACAAATCTTGTGGCTCCGGCGAGATTAGAACACCCAACTTATGCAGGTGTCATAACAGAATTTCAGCGAAGGTTCACGTCAAAACATGGCTGACGCAAAATAATTCCCGAATTTCTCTTTGAATTTGGGGCGTTTCCGCCCGGGACAGGAGCTGATTTTTTGTATGAGATGAAAAACAACGTGTAAGATGTCTGAGTATTCAGGTTTTGTAACAATGCGAGGTCATTTGAATTATTGATGCGTGTTTGTTTCTGGAGGGGGGTGAAAAGGCCAGAGCTTGATTTTCGTCGTAAATAAATCGAAAGTAGAATTTTGAGGTGTGGATCTCGGATTCGGTTAACGACAAATAGGGGAATGATAAAACAATGACTGATGCATTTTACACATGTATTTCAGCGTTGAGAATTTTTTTCGTGTCGTTTACTATTATGTTTGACTGTTTTATTATGGCAGGATTGATAAAATCTTGATAAATGTAGAAATAACGAAATCAGTAACATGTAAATTTATTCGGTAAAAAATCGATAACGGTAATTTTCACAGTTCTAACATTCATAAGTAGTTCACACGCTATCCTAGATACAGACTAAACGGAAAACAAGAAATATACATGCACCAGAAATATTACACGGCTGCTTACATCCCGTGTACTGTGTAAATTTTAATTCCCAGTACAGGCAATGCCTGCCGTTTGATCTCAGGAATTTCTTCTAAATTGTTCAATTCGCTGCATAGTTGGCAGACAATTAGAATGGGGTCCGAGGTACATTTACACGAAATTTCATTAGGATTGAGTGAAGGGCTCGGGAGTTAGAATTTTTTTCTACAGTACATGTGAAGCACGCTAATCGAAACTCAAATGCCCAAAAATTCATAACTTTGTTAAAATAAAACGAACTGGTCTGGCCATTAGTACAGTAATCTAGAATGGTAATAGGCTGAAAGTAAAGGTCCAATATCAAAGATCAAGTAAAATCAGGCCAGAAAAACTAAATGATTTTGTGAATCGGAAGGGGTGGGGGGGGGGGGGGGGTCGGTGCGTGTACTGTGTAAATTTAACTCCACGTACAGGCAATACTCGCCGTTTGATCTCAGGTATTTCTTCTAAATTGTCTGATCCGGTGCATATTTGGCAGACAATAAGAATTGGGTCCGAAGTATATTTACACGAATTTTCATAAGGATTGAGTGAAGGGCTCGGAAGTTAGAATTTTTTTCTACAGTACATGTCAAGCACGCCAGTTGAAACGCAAATGCCTAAAAATTCATAACTCTGTTAAAAATGAACGAATTGGTCTGGTCATTAGTACAGTAATCTAGAATGGTACTAGGTTGAAAGTAAAGGTCAAAGATCAAAGATCAAGAAAAAGCAGACCAGAAAAACTAAGTGATTTTATGAATTGAGGGGGGGGGGGGGAGTCGGTGACTTTTATATTAAACGTAGTATAATAAATTCTAAATATTACATATTACACAATTACCAAATGAAATACACATGTTAGAACAATGTATAAGCGTTGTATTAAAGATGCAACTATTTATTTTTCTCAACATTTTAACTTTATTTCAGTATGAATACATTACTTTTGAATCTTAGAACACAAATACGGGGAAAAACGCTATTATTGTAACTTCTTTTACAAAATTAAAACGGAAAAGAACAGAATCCATCATATTAAAGATAGAATCGTAGGTCTTATCGAAAAATGAGTTTAAAAAAATTTGCGGCACTCGGGGCTTGAACCCGGGTCGCCTGGGCACTGTCCACGACCATATCGACTGAGCTACTCGGAATCTCGCTTCAGGACTTTGACGCTTAATATCTCGAGACTGCGTTGATCGATTTTAAAACAAATTACATATTCTGAATCAGTATAAAGGTCGCTATAGAGTGTAAAAATTTCAAATAAAAATCTTAAAAAATAAAAAAGTTGAAAAATTCAATTTTTCAAATTTCCTTCCGGCGACGACCGCAAGAAACGGCGGACATTCTCTTGACCGAGGTGCACCAGAAAAACGGTAGATCTATCATATCTGAAAATTTCAGCCCTATATCTTAGCTCGTTTTTGAGAAACCTGACAGACAAAATTGACTTTTTAAAATCGTAAACGGACGATAACTTCCGACCGGAAGTGTATTTTCAAAAATGGATAAAAAACAATCAACTTCAGATAAAATTGCGTTAATCTTGAAAAATTGAAGGAAATCGACCGAGCCATCTCCGAGAAATCGTCTGCACAAAATCGGTAAGAAAAAAAAAGAATAATAATAATAACTAGACACGATCTCGTTGCGAGCAACGAGGAGGTCTTCCGTCCAATTTTTAGAAGGTGAAATGACCTTGCTTTTGATCTTCGTTAACGAAACATATCTGGAAATTGAGGTGGGATCTAAAAGAGCTATGGATAAATGACACTAGACCCCTCTTGAACCCAAATTTGAAGAATCACGCAACGTATCACGAAATATTTTACAGTTAAAATGTATTACTTAAATACTTTAGAGCCCTCTCGGCCCCTAATTTAAAGGACCAGTTTCTTTTTCTTGATGTTAATTGAGAGCTCTTGTCATTTCAAAAACATTTGGTTCAATAAGTGTTTACAAATTATGTACCGTTCTCGAGATATCTCAAAAAGATCGCTTTAAGGGCCAAACTTATAACTCCTTTTAAGGACCGAATAACAATCAAATTACAGTTGCATATCATTAAGCACATTGTATTGAGCATCTTTCGTTCAACATTGCTTTTCAAAATTTGTCTCCAATTTCAGATATTTATTATCAAAATTTTGGACTTCTGACCCCTAAAAATTCCTTATTACGCAGCAAAGGAGCAAACACTTATCATGTAAAGATAATCATTGTTATTATGAACATAATTGCTTTTATAACGTATCACAAAATATTTCACAGTTAAAAGTTATTAATAAAATACTTTAGAGCCCTCTCGGCCCCTAATTTAAAGGGCCAGCCCCTTTTTCTTGATGTCAAATAAAAGCTCTTGTCATTTTAAACACATTTGGTTCAATAAGTGTTTATAAATTATGTACCGTTCTCGAGATATCTCGAAAAGATCGATTTAGGGGCCAACCCTATAACTCCTTTAAGGGGCCGGATAACAAAGAAATTATGGTTGCATATCTTTAAACACATTACTTTGAGCATCTTTTGTTCATAATTTTTTTTCAAAATGTTTCTCCATTTTGAGATATTGATGATCAAAATTTTGGACTTCTGGCCCCTAAAATCCCTTATTACGTAACAGAGGGGGAAACACATATCATGTATAGATAAGCAACGATACGATGAACATAATTGCTTCTATAACATATCACAAAATATTTCACAGTTAAAAGTTATTAATAAAATACTTTAGAGCCCTCTCGGCCCCTAATTTAAAGGGCCAGCCCCTTTTTCTTGATGTCAAATAAAATCTCTTGTCATTTTAAACACATTTGGTTCAATAAGTGTTTATAAATTATGTACCGTTCTCGAGATATCTCGAAAAGATCGATTTAGGGGCCAACCCTATAACTCCTTTAAGGGGCCGGATAACAAAGAAATTATGGTTGCATATCGTTAAACACATTACTTTGAGCATCTTTTGTTCATAATTGTTTTTCAAAATGTTTCTCCATTTTGAGATATTGATGATCAAATGCATTTCTTCCAATTGAGATAGACACGATTAAACTTTTTACTTCTGGCCCCTAAAACCCCTAATTAGGTAACGCATAAGTAAATCATTATATTGTTAGGATATATAAACGTATTATACCTAATTTTGCTTTTATAACCCTTATAAAATATTCCTCAGTAAACAGCTACAGATAAAAGAATTTAGAGCCCTCTGGTCCTCTAATTTGAGGGGCCAGCCATTTTTTCTTGATATCAAATGAAAGGTCATTTAACTCTAAACACATTTTGTTCAGCAAGCGTTTAGAAATTCGTTACCGTTTTTAAGATATACGGCAAAGAACGTATTGGGGGCCGATCCCTTATCTCCTTATAGCGGCGGTTTAACGAAATTTTGAAGGTTGCATTTTGTTAAGTACATCATTTTGAGCAACTTTCCTTCTATAATGCATTTTAAGATATTTTTCCTTTCTGAGATATGGGTGATCAAAATTTTGGACTTTTGGCCCCTAAAAACCCTCAATTACGTATCACATGATAAAATCATTACATTGCTTGGATAAATACCTGTGAGATCAACATATTTGCTTCTATAACCTTTTACAAAATATCTCTCAGTAAAGGGCTACAGATAAAAGACTTTAGAGACCTCCGATCCCCTAATTTAAGGGGCCAGCCCCTTTTTCTTGATATCAATTAAAAGGTCTTTTAATTTTAAACACATTTTGTTCAACAAGTGTTTAGAAATTCGTTACCGTTATTGAGATATATGGGAAAAAACATTTAAGGGGCCGACCCCTCATCTCCTTATAGGGGCCGTTTAACGAAATTTTGTAGGTTGCATATTGTTAAGTACATCATTTTGAGCAACTTTCCTTCTTTAATGCATTTCAAAATTGTTTTCCTTTCTGAGATATGGGTGATCAAAATTTTGGACTGTTGGCCCCTAAAAACCCCTAATTACGTAACACATGATAAAATCATTACATTGCTTGGATAAATACCTGAAAGATAAACATATTTGCTTCTATAACCTATTACAAAATATCCCTCAGTTAAGGGTTATAAATAAAATACTTTATAGCACTTTAGGCCCCTAATTTGAGGGGCCAGCCCCTTTTTCTTGATATCAAACAAAAGATCTTGTAAATTTAAACTTTTTCTGCACTACATGTTTTAACAAAATATTTTCCAGAAAAGAGATAAACAAAGAAAAACACGAAAATTCACGACTTTTTTGATATCTCAATTTTCGAGCCCTACCGAGCTTTGGCGCATTTAGAGCTAGACATATAAAACAACAACCATGCAAAACTTCAATCTTTCCTCTACAAACCGTAGAAATTTAAGCTCAATATCTCTTATAGTTTAGGAGAACGACTGAAGACAAAATACCCATATAAAAATTGGAAAAATCTCAAAATCTCAAAAACGGATGTGACGTCATCAATGAAAAAAATTTGCTATCAGGTTCAGACCAATGTATATCATATCTGAAAATTTGATGGAGATCGGCCGAGCCGTTTCTGAGAAATCGCGTGCACAAAAATCGGAAGAAAAAAAATAAGAATAATAATAGGGAAAAAGAAACCGAAGAATAACAATAAGGTCTTCCGTTGGAAACGGAAGACCTTAATAATAATAACAATAAGAAAAGTGAAAAAGAAACAATAGAATAATAGAAGGGTCTTCCGCTGAAGACGGAAGACCCTAATAATAATAATAATAATAACAATAAGAAAAGTGAAAAAGAAACAATAGAATAATAGAAGGGTCTTCCGCTGAAGACGGAAGACCCTAATAAATATGGTCTGTTTTTGTCTTTATTTAAATGGAATAGTGATTTTCAACGTGTACTTCATTCTAACAACCCCTTTTTGAATAGTATTTTTGTTTGAAAATCAAAAAAAAAAAAAAAAAAAAAATGGAGAGAAAGAAAAGGAGAGAAAGAACAAATCTTGTGGCTGCGGCGAGATTAGAACACCCAACTTATGCAGGTGTCATAACAGAATTTCAGCGAAGGTTCACGTCAAAACATGGCTGACGCAAAATAATTCCCGAATTTCTCTTTGAATTCGGGGCGTTTCCGCCCGGGACAGGAGCTGATTTTTTGTATGAGATGAAAAACAACGTCTAAGATGTCTGACTATTCAGGTTTTGTAACAATGCGAGGTCATTTGAAATATTGATGCGTGTTTGTTTGTAGAGGGGGGTGAAAAGGCCAGAGCTTGATTTTCGTCGTAAATAAATCGAAAGTAGAATTTTGAGGTGTGGATCTCGGATTCGTTTAACGACAAATAGGGGAATCCTAAAACAATGACTGATGCATTTTACACATGTATTTCAGCGTTGAGAATTTTTTTTCGTGTCGTTTACTATTATGTTTGTCTGTTTTATTACGCCAGGATTGATAAAATCTTGATAAATGTAGAAATAACGAAATCAGTAACATGTAAATTTATTCGGTAAAAAATCGATAACAGTAATTTTCACAGTTCTAACATTCATAAGTAGTTCACACGCTATCGTGGATACAGACTAAACTGAAAACAAGAAATATACATGCACCAGAAATATTACACGGCTGCTTACATCCCGTGTACTGTGTCAATTTTAATTCCCCGTACAGGCAATGCCTGCCGTTTGATCTCAGGAATTTCTTCTAAATTGTTCAATCCGCTGCATATTTGGCAGACAATTAGACTGGGGTCCGAGGTACATTTACACGAGATTTCATTAGGATTGAGTGAAGGGCTCGGGAGTTAGAATTTTATTCTACAGTAAATGTGAAGCACGCTAATCGAAACTCAAATGCCCAAAAAATTCATAACTCTGTTAAAATAAAACGAACTTCTCTGGCCATTAGTACAGTAATCTAGATTGGTACTAGGCTGAAAGTAAAGGTCCAATATCAAAGATCAAGTAAAATCGGGCCAGAAAAACTACATGATTTTGTGAATCGGAAGGTGGGGGGGGGCGGTGCGTGTACTGTGTAAATTTTAACTCCACGTACAGGCAATACTCGCCGTTTGATCTCAGGAATTTCTTCTAAATTGCTTAATCCGGAACATATTTGGCAGACAATAAGAATTGGGTCCGAGGTACATTTACACGAATTTTCATAAGGATTGAGTGAAGGGCTCGGAAGTTAGAATTTTTTTCTACAGTACATGTCAAGCACGCCAATTGAAACGCAAATGCCGAAAAATTCATAACTCTGTTAAAAATGAACGAATTGGTCTGGTCATTAGTACAGTAATCTAGAATGGTACTAAGTTGAAAGTAAAGGTCAAAGATCAAGAAAAAGCAGACCAGAAAAACTAAGTGATTTTATGAATTATGGGGGGGGGGGGGGGGAGTCGGTGACTTCTATATTAAACGTAGAATATTCAATTCTAAATATTACATATTACACAATTACTAAATGAAATACACATGTTAGAACAATGTATAAGCGTTGTATTAAAGATGCAAATATTTATTTTTCTCAACAATTTAACTTTATTTCAGAATGAATACATAGCTAAGGATCTCAATACACAAATACGGGGCAAAACGCTATTATTGTAACTTATTTTACAAAATTAAAACGGAGAAGAACAGAATCCATCATTTTAAAGATAAAATCGTAGGTCTTATCTAAAAATGAGTTAAAAAAATTTGCGGCACTCGGGGCTTGAACCCGGGTCGCCTGGGCACTGTCCACGACCATAACGACTGAGCTACTCGGACTCTCGCTTCAGGACTTTGACGCTTAATATCTCGAGACTGCATTGATGGATTTTAAAACAAATTACATATTCTGAATCAGTAAAAGGGTCACTAAAGAGTATAAAAATTTCAAAGAAAAATATTAAAAAATAAAAAAAGATGAAAAATTCAATTTTTCAAATTTCTTTCCGGTGACGACCGCAAGTAACGGCTGACATTCTCTTGACCGAGGTGCACCAGAAAAAAGGTAGATCTATCATATCTGAAAATTTGAGCCCTATATCTTAGCTCGTTTTTGAGAAACCTGACAGACAAAATTGACTTTTTAAAAGCGTAAACGGACGATAACTTCCGACCGGAAGTGTATTTTCAAAAATGGATAAAAAACAATCAACTTCAGATAAAATCGCGTTAATCTTGAAAATCTGAAGGAAATCGATCGAGCCATCTCCGAGAAATCGTCTGCACAAAATCGGTAAGAAAAAAAAAGAACTAGATCGTTCTCGTTGCGAGCAACGAGTGGGTCTTCCGTCCGATTTTTAATTAAATGAGATAAATTTCATCATTTTAAAGATAAAATCGTAAGTCTACGCAAAAAAAACGAAAAAAAAATGTTGCGGCACTCGGGGCTTGAACCCGGGTCGCCTGGGCACTGTCCACGACCATAACGACTGAGCTACTCGGGCTCTCGCTTCAGGACTTTGACGCTTAATATCTCGAGAATGCGTTAATCGATTTTAAAACAAATTACATATTCTGAATCAGAAAAAGGGTCACTATCAACTATAAAAAATATAAAGAAAAATATTAAAAAATAAAAAAGTCGAAAAATTAAAATTTTTCAAATTTGCTTCCGGTGACGACCGGAAGTGACGGCTGGCATTCTCTTGACCGAGGTGCACCAGAAAATAGGTAGATCTATCATCTCTGAAAATTTCAGCCCCTTATCTTTACTCGTTTTTGAGAAACCTGACAGACAAAATTGACTTTTTAAAATTGTAAACGGACGATAACTTCCGACCGGAAGTGTATTTTCAAAAATGTTTAAAACGCGATCAACTTCAGATAAAACTGCGTTGATCCTGAAAATTTGAATGAAATCGATAGGGCCATCTCCGAGAAATCGTCTGCACAAAATCGGTAAGAAAAAAAAAGAATAATAATAATAATAATAATAATAACTAGATCGTTCTCGTTGCGAGCAACGAGTGGGTCTTCCGTCCGATTTTTGAATAAATGAGATAAAACTCATCGTTTTAAAGATAAAATTGTGAGTCTACGCAAAAAAAACAAAAAAAAAATTTTAGGCACTCGGGGCTTGAACCCGGGTCGCCTGGGCACTGTCCACGACCATAACGACTGAGCTACTCGGGCTCTCGCTTCAGGACTTTGACGCTTAATATCTCGAGAATGCGTTAACCGATTTTGAAACAAATTACATATTCGGAATCAGTGAAAGGGTCACTTTCAAACCTATAGAAAAATATTTTAAAATAAAAAAGTTGAAAAATTCGATTTTTCAAATTTACTTCCGGTGCCGACCGGAAGTGACGGCGGATATTCTCTTGACCGAGGTACATCAAGAAAACAGTAGATCTATCATCTCTATAAATTTTAGGCCTTAATCTTTACTCGTTTTTGAGAAACGTCGCAGACAAAATTCACTTTTAAAAATCGTTTAACGACGATAACTTCCGACCGGAAGTGAATTTTCGAAAATTGTCGCGGCGGTACAAACTTCAGATAATGAGGCATTTTTCCTGAAAATTTGAAGAAAATCGGGCGAGCCATCTCTGAGAAATCGCCTGCACAAAATTTGTAAGAAAAAAAAAAAGAATAATAATAATAATAAGAAAAGTGAAAAAGAAACAATAGAATAATAGTAGGGTCTTCCGCTGAAGACGGAAGACCCTAATAATAATAATAACAATAAGAAAAGTGAAAAAGAAACAATAGAATAATAGAAGGGTCTTCCGCTGAAGACGGAAGACCCTAATAAATATGGTCTGTTTTTGTCTTTATTTAAATGGAATAGTGATTTTCAACGTGTACTTCATTCTAACAACCCCTTTTTGAATAGTATTTTTGTTTGAAAATCAAAAAAAAAAAAAAAAAAAAATGGAGAGAAAGAAAAGGAGAGAAAGAACAAATCTTGTGGCTGCGGCGAGATTAGAACACCCAACTTATGCAGGTGTCATAACAGAATTTCAGCGAAGGTTCACGTCAAAACATGGCTGACGCAAAATAATTCCCGAATTTCTCTTTGAATTCGGGGCGTTTCCGCCCGGGACAGGAGCTGATTTTTTGTATGAGATGAAAAACAACGTCTAAGATGTCTGACTATTCAGGTTTTGTAACAATGCGAGGTCATTTGAAATATTGATGCGTGTTTGTTTGTAGAGGGGGGTGAAAAGGCCAGAGCTTGATTTTCGTCGTAAATAAATCGAAAGTAGAATTTTGAGGTGTGGATCTCGGATTCGTTTAACGACAAATAGGGGAATCCTAAAACAATGACTGATGCATTTTACACATGTATTTCAGCGTTGAGAATTTTTTTTCGTGTCGTTTACTATTATGTTTGTCTGTTTTATTACGCCAGGATTGATAAAATCTTGATAAATGTAGAAATAACGAAATCAGTAACATGTAAATTTATTCGGTAAAAAATCGATAACAGTAATTTTCACAGTTCTAACATTCATAAGTAGTTCACACGCTATCGTGGATACAGACTAAACTGAAAACAAGAAATATACATGCACCAGAAATATTACACGGCTGCTTACATCCCGTGTACTGTGTCAATTTTAATTCCCCGTACAGGCAATGCCTGCCGTTTGATCTCAGGAATTTCTTCTAAATTGTTCAATCCGCTGCATATTTGGCAGACAATTAGACTGGGGTCCGAGGTACATTTACACGAGATTTCATTAGGATTGAGTGAAGGGCTCGGGAGTTAGAATTTTATTCTACAGTAAATGTGAAGCACGCTAATCGAAACTCAAATGCCCAAAAAATTCATAACTCTGTTAAAATAAAACGAACTTCTCTGGCCATTAGTACAGTAATCTAGATTGGTACTAGGCTGAAAGTAAAGGTCCAATATCAAAGATCAAGTAAAATCGGGCCAGAAAAACTACATGATTTTGTGAATCGGAAGGTGGGGGGGGGGGGCGGTGCGTGTACTGTGTAAATTTTAACTCCACGTACAGGCAATACTCGCCGTTTGATCTCAGGAATTTCTTCTAAATTGCTTAATCCGGAACATATTTGGCAGACAATAAGAATTGGGTCCGAGGTACATTTACACGAATTTTCATAAGGATTGAGTGAAGGGCTCGGAAGTTAGAATTTTTTTCTACAGTACATGTCAAGCACGCCAATTGAAACGCAAATGCCGAAAAATTCATAACTCTGTTAAAAATGAACGAATTGGTCTGGTCATTAGTACAGTAATCTAGAATGGTACTAAGTTGAAAGTAAAGGTCAAAGATCAAGAAAAAGCAGACCAGAAAAACTAAGTGATTTTATGAATTATGGGGGGGGGGGAGTCGGTGACTTCTATATTAAACGTAGAATATTCAATTCTAAATATTACATATTACACAATTACTAAATGAAATACACATGTTAGAACAATGTATAAGCGTTGTATTAAAGATGCAAATATTTATTTTTCTCAACAATTTAACTTTATTTCAGAATGAATACATAGCTAAGGATCTCAATACACAAATACGGGGCAAAACGCTATTATTGTAACTTATTTTACAAAATTAAAACGGAGAAGAACAGAATCCATCATTTTAAAGATAAAATCGTAGGTCTTATCTAAAAATGAGTTAAAAAAATTTGCGGCACTCGGGGCTTGAACCCGGGTCGCCTGGGCACTGTCCACGACCATAACGACTGAGCTACTCGGACTCTCGCTTCAGGACTTTGACGCTTAATATCTCGAGACTGCATTGATGGATTTTAAAACAAATTACATATTCTGAATCAGTAAAAGGGTCACTAAAGAGTATAAAAATTTCAAAGAAAAATATTAAAAAATAAAAAAAGATGAAAAATTCAATTTTTCAAATTTCTTTCCGGTGACGACCGCAAGTAACGGCTGACATTCTCTTGACCGAGGTGCACCAGAAAAAAGGTAGATCTATCATATCTGAAAATTTGAGCCCTATATCTTAGCTCGTTTTTGAGAAACCTGACAGACAAAATTGACTTTTTAAAAGCGTAAACGGACGATAACTTCCGACCGGAAGTGTATTTTCAAAAATGGATAAAAAACAATCAACTTCAGATAAAATCGCGTTAATCTTGAAAATCTGAAGGAAATCGATCGAGCCATCTCCGAGAAATCGTCTGCACAAAATCGGTAAGAAAAAAAAAGAATAATAATAATAATAATAATAATAACAATAAGAAAAGTGAAAAAGAAACAATAGAATAATAGAAGGGTCTTCCGCTGAAGACGGAAGACCCTAATAATAACAATAAGAAAAGTGAAAAAGAAACAATAGAATAATAGTAGGGTCTTCCGCTGAAGACGGAAGACCCTAATAATAATAATAACTAGACACGATCTCGTTGCGAGCAACGAGGAGGTCTTCCGTTCGATTTTTAGAAGAAAATATGACATCATCGACTTTGATTTTCGACAAAAAAACATGATATGGAGAAAAGAGTAAAGAACTAATGCTTTTTTGTATCGCATTTTATAAGTTCTCTTATATTGCTTTTTTAAATACTTGCATTTCTTCCAATTAGGATAGAAAAGATTAAACTTGTTTACCTCTGCCTCCTAAAAACCCTAATTAGGAAGCGCAAAAGAAAATCATTATATTGTAAGGATATATAAACGTATTATACCTAATTCAGCTTAAATAACCTTTCACAAAATAGTTATTAGTAAAACGCTATAGACATAGCTATAAACACTTTAGAGCCCTTTGATCCCCTAATTTAAGGGACCAGCCCCTTTTTCTTGAAATCAAATGAAAGGTCATTTAATTCTGAACACATTTTGTCAACAAGTGTTTAGAAATTCGTTATCGTTCTTGAGATATATGGGAAAGAAAGTTTAGGGGCCGATCCCTTATCTCCTTATAGGGGCCGTTTAACGAAAATTTGAAGGTTGCATATTGTTAAGAACATCATTTTGAACAACTTTTCTTCTGTACTGCATTTCAAAATATGTTTCCTTTCTGTGATATGGGAGATCAAATTTTGGACTTTTGACCCCTAAAAACCCCTAATTACGTAACACACGATGAAATCATTACATTGCTTGGATCCATAACTCTAAGATAAACATATTTGCTTCTATAACCTTTCACAAAATATCTCTCAGTAACGGGCTTCAGATAATTGACTTTAGAGCCCTTTGATCCCTTAATTTAAGGGGCCAGCCCCTTTTTCTTGATATCAAAGGAAAGGACATTTAATTCTGAACACATTTTGTCGACAAATGTTTAGAGATTCGTTACCGTTCTTGAGATATATGAGAAAGAAGGTTTTAGGGGCCGATCCCTAATCTCCTTAAAGGGGCCGTTTAACGAAAATTTGAAGGTTGCATATTGTTAAGAACATCATTTTGAACAACTTTTCTTTTGTACTGCATTTCAAAATATTTTTCCTTTCTGAGATATGGATGATCAAAATTTTGGACTTTTGGCCCCTAAAAACCCCTAATTACATAACACATGATAAAATCATTACATTGCTTGGATACATAACTGTGAGACAAACATACTTGCTTCTATAACATTTCACAAAATATCCCTCAGTAAATGGCTATAGATAAAAGACTTTAGAGCCCTTTGGTTCCCTAATTTAAGGGGCCAGCCCCTTTTTCTTGATATCAAATAAAAGGTCACTTAATTCTAAACACATTTTGTTCAACAAGTGTTTAGAAATTTGTTACCGTTCTGGAGATATATGAGAAAAAAGGTTTTAGGGGCCGATCCCTTATCTCCTTTTAGGGGCCGTTTAACGAAATTTTGAAGGTTGCATATTGTTAAGAACATCAGTTTGAACAACTTTTCTTCTATACTGCATTTCAAAATATTTTTGCTTTCTGAGATATGGGTGATCGAAATTTTGGACTTTCGGCCCCTAAAAACCCTTAATTACGTAACACATAATAAAATCATTACATTGCTTGGATACATAACTGTGAGATGAATATATTTGCTTCTATAACCTTTCACAAAATATCTCTCAGTAAAGAAATACAGATTAAAGACTTTAGAGCCCTATGGTCCCCTAATTTAAGGGGCCAGCCCCTTTTTCTTGATATCAAATGAAAGGTCTTGTAAATAAAAACGTTTTTTACATTACATGTTTTAACAAAATATTTTTCAGAAAAGAGATAAACAAAGAAAACCAGAAAAAATTACGACGTTTTTTTAATCTCAATTTTCGGGTCCAGGCGAGCTTCGGCGCCTTTCAAGCTAGATCAAATTGAAAATAAAATTACAAATCTACAATCTTTCGTCTACTAATCCTGAAAGTTTGAGTTCAATATCTTTTATAGTTTAGGAGATCTTAGAGGGACAAGCCACCCCTCTGAAAATCGCTAAAACGTCCATTTCTCATAAACGGAAGTGACGTCATCAATAAAATCAAAAACCTATAAGGTTCAGATAACTATCTATCAGATCTGAAAGTTTCATGAAAATCGGTCGAGCCGTTTCTGAGAAATCGCGTGCACAAAATTTGTAAGAAAAAAAAGAAAAATAATAATAATAACTAGACACGATCTCGTTGCGAGCAACGAGGAGGTCTTCCGTCAGATTTTATGAAGGTGATATGACATCATCTACTTTGATGTTTTTTGACAAGAAAACATGATCTGTAAAAAGGAGTGGAGTACTTATGCTTTTCTGCATCGCTTTTTATAAGTTCTCTTACGTTGCTTTTTTAGATACTAGCATTTCTTCCAATTTATATAGAAAGGATTAAACTTTTTACTTCTGGCCCCTAAAACCCCCTAATTTGATAAGTAAATCATTATATTGTTAGGATATATAAAAGTATTATACCTTATTTTGCTTTGATAACCCTCACAAAATATCCCTCAGTAAACGGCTACAGATAAAAGACTTTCGGGCCCTCTGGTCCCCTAATGTGAGGGGCCAGCCGCGTTTTCTTGATAACAAATGAAAGGTCATTTAACTCTAAACACATTTTGTTAGCAAGTGTTTAGAAATTCGTAACCGTTTTTAATGTAAACGGCAAAGAACGTTTTAGGGGCCGACCCTTTATCTCCTAAATTCCGTTTAACGAAATTTTGAAGGTTGCATATTGTTAAGTGCATCATTTTTAGCATCTTTCCTTCTATACTGCATTTCAAAATAATTTTTCTTTCTGAGATATAGGTGATCAAAACTTAGGACTTTTGACCCCTAAAAACCCCTAATTACGTAACACATGATAAAATCATCACATTGCTAGAATAAATCACTGTGAGATAAACATATTTGCTTCTATAACCTTTCACAAAATATATATCAGTAAAGGGCTACAGATAAAAAAATTTAGAGCCCTCTAGTCTCCTAATTTTAGGGGTCAGCCCCTTTTTCTTGATATCAAATGAAAGGTCATTTAATTCTAAACACATTTTGTTCAACAAGTGTTTAGAAAATCGTTACCGTTCTTGAGATAAATGGGAAAAACATTTAAGGGGCCGGCCCCTTATGTCCTTATAGGGGCCGTTTAACGAAATTTTAAAGGTTGCATATTGTTAAGTACATTGTTTTGAGCATCTATCCTTCTATACGTGCATTTCAAAATTGTTTTCCTTTCTGAGATATGGGTGATCAAAAGTTTGGACTTTTGGCCCCTAAAACCCCTAATTATGTAACGCATGATAAAATTCTTACATTGCTTGGATAAATAACTGTGAGATAAACATATTTGCTTCTATAACCTTTCACAAAATATTTATCAGTAAAGAGCTGCAGGTAAAAAAATTTAGAGCCCTCTAGTCCCCTAATTTTAGGGGCCAGCCCCTTTTTCTTGATATCAAATGAAAGGTCATTTAATTCTAAACACATTTTGTTCAACAAGTGTTTAGAAAATCGTTACCGTTCTTGAGATAAATGAGAAAAAACATTTTAGGGGCCGGCCCCTTATGTCATTATAGGGGCCGTTTTACGAAATTTTAAAGGTTGCATATTGTTAAGTACATTGTTTTGAGCATCTTTCCTTCAATACTGCATTTCAAAATTGTTTTCCTTTCTGAGATATGGGTGATCAAAAGTTTGGACTTTTGGCCCCTAAAAACCCCTAATTATGTAACGCATGATAAAATTCTTACATTGCTTGGATAAATAACTGTGAGATAAACATATTTGCTTATATAACCTTTCACAAAATATCTATCAGTAAAGGGCTGCAGGTAAAAAAATTTAGAGCCCTCTAGTCCCCTAATTTTAGGGGCCTGCCCCTTTTTCTTGATATCAAATGAAAGGTCATTTAATTCTAAACACATTTTGTTCAACAAGTGTTTAGAAATTCGTTACCGTTCTTGAGATATCAGAGAAAGAAGGTTTAAGGGGCCGACCCCTTATCTCCTTATAGGGGCCGTTAAACGAAATTTTGATGGTTGCATACTGTTAAGTAGATCATTTTGAGCATCTTTTCTTCTATACTGCTTATCAAAATATTTTTCCTTTTTGAGATATAGGTGATCAATGTTTTGGACTTTTGACCCCTAAAAACCCCTAATTACGTAACACATTAGACAATCATTATATTGTAAGGCTACTTAACTGTAAGATAAACATATTTGCTTATATAACCTATTACAAAATATGTCTCAGTTAAGGGTTATAGATGAAATACTTTAGAGCCCTCTAGAACCCTAATTTTAGGGGTCAGCCCCTTTTTCTTGATATCAAACGAAAGATCTTGTAAATTTAAACTTTTTTTGCATTACATCTTTTAACAAAATATTTTCCAGAAAAGAGATAAACAAAGAAAAGCACGAAAATTCACGACGCTTTTGTTATCTCAACTTTCGAGCCCTACCGAGCTTTGGCGCTTTTAGAGCTAGACATATAAAACAACAACCATGCAAAACTTCAATCTTTCCTCTACCAACCGTAGAAATTTGAGCTCAATATCTTTTATAGTTTAGGAGAACGACTGCAGACAAAATACCCATATAAAAATTGGAAAAATCTCAATATCTCAAAAACGGATGTGACGTCATCAATGCAAAAAATTTGCTATCAGGTTCAGAGTAATATCTATCATATCTGAAAATTTGATGGAGATCGGCCGAGCCGTTTCTGAGAAATCGCGTGCACAAAAATGGGAAGAAAAAAAAAGAATAAAAATAATAGGGAAAAAGAAACCGAAGAATAACAATAAGGTCTTCCGTTGGAAACGGAAGACCTTAATAATAATAATAGGGAAAAAGAAACCGAAGAATAACAATAAGGTCTTCCGTTGGAAACGGAAGACCTTAACTAGATCGTTCTCGTTGCGAGCAACGAGTGGGTCTTCCGTCCGATTTTTGAATAAATGAGATAAAACTCATCGTTTTAAAGATAAAATTGTGAGTCTACGCAAAAAAAACAAAAAAAAAATTTTAGGCACTCGGGGCTTGAACCCGGGTCGCCTGGGCACTGTCCACGACCATAACGACTGAGCTACTCGGGCTCTCGCTTCAGGACTTTGACGCTTAATATCTCGAGAATGCGTTAACCGATTTTGAAACAAATTACATATTCGGAATCAGTGAAAGGGTCACTTTCAAACCTATAGAAAAATATTTTAAAATAAAAAAGTTGAAAAATTCGATTTTTCAAATTTACTTCCGGTGCCGACCGGAAGTGACGGCGGATATTCTCTTGACCGAGGTACATCAAGAAAACAGTAGATCTATCATCTCTATAAATTTTAGGCCTTAATCTTTACTCGTTTTTGAGAAACGTCGCAGACAAAATTCACTTTTAAAAATCGTTTAACGACGATAACTTCCGACCGGAAGTGAATTTTCGAAAATTGTCGCGGCGGTACAAACTTCAGATAATGAGGCATTTTTCCTGAAAATTTGAAGAAAATCGGGCGAGCCATCTCTGAGAAATCGCCTGCACAAAATTTGTAAGAAAAAAAAAAAGAATAATAATAATAATAAGAAAAGTGAAAAAGAAACAATAGAATAATAGTAGGGTCTTCCGCTGAAGACGGAAGACCCTAATAATAATAATAACAATAAGAAAAGTGAAAAAGAAACAATAGAATAATAGAAGGGTCTTCCGCTGAAGACGGAAGACCCTAATAAATATGGTCTGTTTTTGTCTTTATTTAAATGGAATAGTGATTTTCAACGTGTACTTCATTCTAACAACCCCTTTTTGAATAGTATTTTTGTTTGAAAATCAAAAAAAAAAAAAAAAAAAAATGGAGAGAAAGAAAAGGAGAGAAAGAACAAATCTTGTGGCTGCGGCGAGATTAGAACACCCAACTTATGCAGGTGTCATAACAGAATTTCAGCGAAGGTTCACGTCAAAACATGGCTGACGCAAAATAATTCCCGAATTTCTCTTTGAATTCGGGGCGTTTCCGCCCGGGACAGGAGCTGATTTTTTGTATGAGATGAAAAACAACGTCTAAGATGTCTGACTATTCAGGTTTTGTAACAATGCGAGGTCATTTGAAATATTGATGCGTGTTTGTTTGTAGAGGGGGGTGAAAAGGCCAGAGCTTGATTTTCGTCGTAAATAAATCGAAAGTAGAATTTTGAGGTGTGGATCTCGGATTCGTTTAACGACAAATAGGGGAATCCTAAAACAATGACTGATGCATTTTACACATGTATTTCAGCGTTGAGAATTTTTTTTCGTGTCGTTTACTATTATGTTTGTCTGTTTTATTACGCCAGGATTGATAAAATCTTGATAAATGTAGAAATAACGAAATCAGTAACATGTAAATTTATTCGGTAAAAAATCGATAACAGTAATTTTCACAGTTCTAACATTCATAAGTAGTTCACACGCTATCGTGGATACAGACTAAACTGAAAACAAGAAATATACATGCACCAGAAATATTACACGGCTGCTTACATCCCGTGTACTGTGTCAATTTTAATTCCCCGTACAGGCAATGCCTGCCGTTTGATCTCAGGAATTTCTTCTAAATTGTTCAATCCGCTGCATATTTGGCAGACAATTAGACTGGGGTCCGAGGTACATTTACACGAGATTTCATTAGGATTGAGTGAAGGGCTCGGGAGTTAGAATTTTATTCTACAGTAAATGTGAAGCACGCTAATCGAAACTCAAATGCCCAAAAAATTCATAACTCTGTTAAAATAAAACGAACTTCTCTGGCCATTAGTACAGTAATCTAGATTGGTACTAGGCTGAAAGTAAAGGTCCAATATCAAAGATCAAGTAAAATCGGGCCAGAAAAACTACATGATTTTGTGAATCGGAAGGTGGGGGGGGGGGGGGGCGGTGCGTGTACTGTGTAAATTTTAACTCCACGTACAGGCAATACTCGCCGTTTGATCTCAGGAATTTCTTCTAAATTGCTTAATCCGGAACATATTTGGCAGACAATAAGAATTGGGTCCGAGGTACATTTACACGAATTTTCATAAGGATTGAGTGAAGGGCTCGGAAGTTAGAATTTTTTTCTACAGTACATGTCAAGCACGCCAATTGAAACGCAAATGCCGAAAAATTCATAACTCTGTTAAAAATGAACGAATTGGTCTGGTCATTAGTACAGTAATCTAGAATGGTACTAAGTTGAAAGTAAAGGTCAAAGATCAAGAAAAAGCAGACCAGAAAAACTAAGTGATTTTATGAATTATGGGGGGGGGGGGGGGGGGGAGTCGGTGACTTCTATATTAAACGTAGAATATTCAATTCTAAATATTACATATTACACAATTACTAAATGAAATACACATGTTAGAACAATGTATAAGCGTTGTATTAAAGATGCAAATATTTATTTTTCTCAACAATTTAACTTTATTTCAGAATGAATACATAGCTAAGGATCTCAATACACAAATACGGGGCAAAACGCTATTATTGTAACTTATTTTACAAAATTAAAACGGAGAAGAACAGAATCCATCATTTTAAAGATAAAATCGTAGGTCTTATCTAAAAATGAGTTAAAAAAATTTGCGGCACTCGGGGCTTGAACCCGGGTCGCCTGGGCACTGTCCACGACCATAACGACTGAGCTACTCGGACTCTCGCTTCAGGACTTTGACGCTTAATATCTCGAGACTGCATTGATGGATTTTAAAACAAATTACATATTCTGAATCAGTAAAAGGGTCACTAAAGAGTATAAAAATTTCAAAGAAAAATATTAAAAAATAAAAAAAGATGAAAAATTCAATTTTTCAAATTTCTTTCCGGTGACGACCGCAAGTAACGGCTGACATTCTCTTGACCGAGGTGCACCAGAAAAAAGGTAGATCTATCATATCTGAAAATTTGAGCCCTATATCTTAGCTCGTTTTTGAGAAACCTGACAGACAAAATTGACTTTTTAAAAGCGTAAACGGACGATAACTTCCGACCGGAAGTGTATTTTCAAAAATGGATAAAAAACAATCAACTTCAGATAAAATCGCGTTAATCTTGAAAATCTGAAGGAAATCGATCGAGCCATCTCCGAGAAATCGTCTGCACAAAATCGGTAAGAAAAAAAAAGAATAATAATAATAATAATAATAATAACAATAAGAAAAGTGAAAAAGAAACAATAGAATAATAGAAGGGTCTTCCGCTGAAGACGGAAGACCCTAATAAATATGGTCTGTTTTTGTCTTTATTTAAATGGAATAGTGATTTTCAACGTGTACTTCATTCTAACAACCCCTTTTTGAATAGTATTTTTGTTTGAAAATCAAAAAAAAAAAAAAAAAAAAATGGAGAGAAAGAAAAGGAGAGAAAGAACAAATCTTGTGGCTGCGGCGAGATTAGAACACCCAACTTATGCAGGTGTCATAACAGAATTTCAGCGAAGGTTCACGTCAAAACATGGCTGACGCAAAATAATTCCCGAATTTCTCTTTGAATTCGGGGCGTTTCCGCCCGGGACAGGAGCTGATTTTTTGTATGAGATGAAAAACAACGTCTAAGATGTCTGACTATTCAGGTTTTGTAACAATGCGAGGTCATTTGAAATATTGATGCGTGTTTGTTTGTAGAGGGGGGTGAAAAGGCCAGAGCTTGATTTTCGTCGTAAATAAATCGAAAGTAGAATTTTGAGGTGTGGATCTCGGATTCGTTTAACGACAAATAGGGGAATCCTAAAACAATGACTGATGCATTTTACACATGTATTTCAGCGTTGAGAATTTTTTTTCGTGTCGTTTACTATTATGTTTGTCTGTTTTATTACGCCAGGATTGATAAAATCTTGATAAATGTAGAAATAACGAAATCAGTAACATGTAAATTTATTCGGTAAAAAATCGATAACAGTAATTTTCACAGTTCTAACATTCATAAGTAGTTCACACGCTATCGTGGATACAGACTAAACTGAAAACAAGAAATATACATGCACCAGAAATATTACACGGCTGCTTACATCCCGTGTACTGTGTCAATTTTAATTCCCCGTACAGGCAATGCCTGCCGTTTGATCTCAGGAATTTCTTCTAAATTGTTCAATCCGCTGCATATTTGGCAGACAATTAGACTGGGGTCCGAGGTACATTTACACGAGATTTCATTAGGATTGAGTGAAGGGCTCGGGAGTTAGAATTTTATTCTACAGTAAATGTGAAGCACGCTAATCGAAACTCAAATGCCCAAAAAATTCATAACTCTGTTAAAATAAAACGAACTTCTCTGGCCATTAGTACAGTAATCTAGATTGGTACTAGGCTGAAAGTAAAGGTCCAATATCAAAGATCAAGTAAAATCGGGCCAGAAAAACTACATGATTTTGTGAATCGGAAGGTGGGGGGGGGGGCGGTGCGTGTACTGTGTAAATTTTAACTCCACGTACAGGCAATACTCGCCGTTTGATCTCAGGAATTTCTTCTAAATTGCTTAATCCGGAACATATTTGGCAGACAATAAGAATTGGGTCCGAGGTACATTTACACGAATTTTCATAAGGATTGAGTGAAGGGCTCGGAAGTTAGAATTTTTTTCTACAGTACATGTCAAGCACGCCAATTGAAACGCAAATGCCGAAAAATTCATAACTCTGTTAAAAATGAACGAATTGGTCTGGTCATTAGTACAGTAATCTAGAATGGTACTAAGTTGAAAGTAAAGGTCAAAGATCAAGAAAAAGCAGACCAGAAAAACTAAGTGATTTTATGAATTATGGGGGGGGGGGGGGGGGGAGTCGGTGACTTCTATATTAAACGTAGAATATTCAATTCTAAATATTACATATTACACAATTACTAAATGAAATACACATGTTAGAACAATGTATAAGCGTTGTATTAAAGATGCAAATATTTATTTTTCTCAACAATTTAACTTTATTTCAGAATGAATACATAGCTAAGGATCTCAATACACAAATACGGGACAAAACGCTATTATTGTAACTTATTTTACAAAATTAAAATGGAGAAGAACAGAATCCATCATTTTAAAGATAAAATCGTAGGTCTTATCTAAAAATGAGTTAAAAAAATTTGCGGCACTCGGGGCTTGAACCCGGGTCGCCTGGGCACTGTCCACGACCATAACGACTGAGCTACTCGGACTCTCGCTTCAGGACTTTGACGCTTAATATCTCGAGACTGCATTGATGGATTTTAAAACAAATTACATATTCTGAATCAGTAAAAGGGTCACTAAAGAGTATAAAAATTTCAAAGAAAAATATTAAAAAATAAAAAAAGATGAAAAATTCAATTTTTCAAATTTCTTTCCGGTGACGACCGCAAGTAACGGCTGACATTCTCTTGACCGAGGTGCACCAGAAAAAAGGTAGATCTATCATATCTGAAAATTTGAGCCCTATATCTTAGCTCGTTTTTGAGAAACCTGACAGACAAAATTGACTTTTTAAAAGCGTAAACGGACGATAACTTCCGACCGGAAGTGTATTTTCAAAAATGGATAAAAAACAATCAACTTCAGATAAAATCGCGTTAATCTTGAAAATCTGAAGGAAATCGATCGAGCCATCTCCGAGAAATCGTCTGCACAAAATCGGTAAGAAAAAAAAAGAATAATAATAATAATAATAATAATAATAACAATAAGAAAAGTGAAAAAGAAACAATAGAATAATAGAAGGGTCTTCCGCTGAAGACGGAAGACCCTAATAATAATAATAATAAGAAAAGTGAAAAAGAAACAATAGAATAATAGAAGGGTCTTCCGCTGAAGACGGAAGACCCTAATAATAATAATAAGAAAAGTGAAAAAGAAACAATAGAATAATAGAAGGGTCTTCCGCTGAAGACGGAAGACCCTAATAACTAGATCGTTCTCGTTGCGAGCAACGAGTGGGTCTTCCGTCCGATTTTTGAATAAATGAGATAAAACTCATCGTTTTAAAGATAAAATTGTGAGTCTACGCAAAAAAAACGAAAAAAAAATTTTGCGGCACTCGGGCTTGAACCCGGGTCGCCTGGGCAATGTCCACGACCATAACGACTGAGCTACTCGGACTCTCGCTTCAGGACTTTGACCCTTAATATCTCGAGAATGCGTTGATCGATTTTAAAACGAACTACATATTCTGAATCAGAAAAAGGGTCACTATAGAGTGTAAAAATTTTAAAGAAAAATATTAAAAAATAAAAAAATTCAAAAATTAAATTTTTCAAATTTCCTTCCGGTGACGACCGGAAGTGACGGCTGGCATTCTCTTGACCGAGGTGCACCAGAAAATAGGTAGATCTATCATCTCTGAAAATGTCAGCCCTTTATCTTTACTCCTTTTTTAAAAAACCTGACAGACAAAATTGACTTTTTAAAATCGTAAACGGACGATAACTTCCGACCGGAAGTGAATTTTGAAAAAGTGATTTGAAAACATCAAATTCAAATAAAAACGCGTTTATCTTGAAAATTTGAACGAAATCGATCCAGCCATCTCCGAGAAATCGTCTGCACAAAATCGGTAAGAAAAAAAAAGAATAATAATAATAACAACTAGATCGTTCTCGTTGCGAGCAACGAGTGGGTCTTCCGTCCGATTTTTGAATAAACGAGATAAAACTCATCGTTTTAAAGATAAAATTGTAAGTCTACGCAAAAAATAAAAAAAAAAAATTCTCGGCACCCGGGGATTGAACCCGGGTCGCCTAGGCACTGTCCACGACCATAACGACTGAGCTACTCGGGCTCTCGCTTCAGGACTTTGACGCTTTATAACTCGAGATTGCGTTGATCGATTTTAAAACAAATTACATATTCTAAATCAGTAAAAGGGTCACTATCAACTGTAAAAAAATCAAAGAAAAATAACAAAAAATAAAAAAGTCGAAAAATTAATTTTTTTAAATTTCCTTCCGGTGACGACCGGAAGTGACGGCGGACATTCTCTTGACCGAGGTGCACCAGAAAAAAGATAGATCTATCATCTCTAAAAATTTCAGTCCTACATCTTTATTCGTTTTTGAGAAACCTGACAGACAAAATTGACTTTTAAAAAATCGGTTAACGACGATCACTTCCGACCGGAAGTGAATTTTGAAAAACTGTTACGGCGGTACAAACTTCATATGACGGGGCATCATCCCTGAAAATTTGACTAAAATCGGTCGAGCCATCTCTGAGAAATCGCCTGCACAAAATCGGTAAGAAAAAAAAAAAAGAATAAGAACTAGATCGTTCTCGTTGCGAGCAACGAGTGGGTCTTCCGTCCGATTTTTAATTAAATGAGATAAATCCCATCATTTTAAAGATAAAGTCGTAAGTCTACGCAAAAAAAAACGAAAAAAAAATTTTGCGGCACTCGGGGCTTGAACCCGGGTCGCCTGGGCACTGTCCACGACCATAACGACTGAGCTACTCGGGCTCTCGCTTCAGGACTTTGACGCTTAATATCTCGAGAATGCGTTAATCGATTTTAAAACAAATTACATATTCTGAATCAGAAAAAGGGTCACTATCAACTATAAAAAATTTAAAGAAAAATATTAAAAAATAAAAAAGTCGAAAAATTAAAATTTTTCAAATTTGCTTCCGGTAACGACCGGAAGTGACGGCTGGCATTCTCTTGACCGAGGTGCACCGGAAAATAGGTAGATCTATCATCTCTGAAAATTTCAGCCCCTTATCTTTACTCGTTTTTGAGAAACCTGACAGACAAAATTGACTTTTTAAAATGGTAAACGGACGATAACTTCCGACCGGAAGTGTATTTTCAAAAATGTTTAAAAAGCGATCAACTTCAGATAAAACTGCGTTGATCCTGAAAATTTGAATGAAATCGATAGGGCCATCTCCGAGAAATCGTCTGCACAAAATCGGTAAGAAAAAAAAAGAATAATAATAATAATAATAATAACAATAAGAAAAGTGAAAAAGAAACAATAGAATAATAGAAGGGTCTTCCGCTGAAGACGGAAGACCCTAATAATAAGAAAAGTGAAAAAGAAACAATAGAATAATAGAAGGGTCTTCCGCTGAAGACGGAAGACCCTAATAAGAAACCTGAAAAAGAAACAATAGAATAATAGTAGGGTCTTCCGCTGAAGACGGAAGACCCTAATAAGAAAAGTGAAAAAGAAACAATAGAATAATAGTAGGGTCTTCCGCTGAAGACGGAAGACCCTAATAAAAAAAAACAATAGAATAACAAGAGGGTCTTCCGTTGGAAACGGAAGACCCTAAAAAGGAGTCCATAGAGTATTTCAAATTCTAATAGAATATTTTGAATTTTAATATTTTATTGGCTACGGTCTTGCCTAATTCAAGTAACTTAATCTTTTTTATAGCCTAATAAACAGTAAACCAGGCTCAGACTGGTATCAGCAGGGTTTCTCTCCTGCAGCGTTGCATTTGGGAGCATTATCTTTATTCCTCCGCATTGAGTGGACTGTGGATTGAGAGTGGAAATCCACCATAGGACTGATGGGAGACAGTTCCTGTGGAGAGTTCTTTATGGGGGATACTCATGGTGCTAATTGTATAGAGGTAAGTCTTTATAAAAGTGTTTTTTTCATGAGCGGAATTTTTTAATTATAGTGTATGGTGATTGTGAAAAGAACTTGCAAATAATGATACCTTGCATGTTTTTGTTCAGATTTCGTTGGCCAAGATATTTTGGATCACCTTAGAATCCAATTTTATTACAGTACCTTATGACGAACATTTTGGGTTCTGTTATTGGTGTGACGGAGTTGTTGGGCAGCATAAATATCGCCAGGATTTCTAAATCCGACTGAACTGATGGTAGCAGTTTATTTGAATTTCTTCAATAGATGTGATCCAGTTCCTCAGATCAGGCAGGTAGAAAAGATATATATTAAAACAAAGTAGCAATAAAAAAAGTATACGGAATATTTTGAATTTTTTTAACTTCCTTATCTCGAAATAGGTGGGACGGTTTATAATCTTCGAGATATCCGAGTATTCAAGATATTGAAAGTAAAATTCTTTTTAAAAAAAGTTGTTCGGACTTACAAATCACTTCAACATATCCTTTGTATTGGATACTCACTATTTGAGATATTGAAGTTCATCTATCATTTATAATCGTCTTTCATAATTCATTTAACTTGATATTTATTTGTATAGCTATTGGAAATATTTGACTAGATTCTCCATGGTATCAGTACATGAGTACCTGGAGTTTTTCTCCAGCAGCCTCGATTTACGAGAGCACTATTACTATTCCTCCACCTTGAGTGGACTGAGGGCTGAGGGTGGCAGCCCAGCACAGGACTGAGGGGGGCAGTTCCTGTGGAGTTCTTCATGGGGGATACACATGGTGCTGATTGGATAGAGGTAATTATGATTGAAACCACCGTGATGATTTTGTTTTTCTAAGGTAATTTTGGTTCTTAAGGATTTTTAAAAGTTTATTCTTATTAATGGTGCCATTTCAAGCGGACGTGTACAAGAGTTGAAATGTGTTTGTGAATGTTTTCATGTACAGTTCTTATACAGAGATGGGTCATTAACTTTGGTTTGTATTGTCTCTAGACAGACTTTGTTAGCTGAGAGATGGCAGTTAACCATGGCACTTCATCCTAGAACAGTACTCTATGAAGTGTACACCTGGTGCTGAGATTGGTAAAACACATGCAGTTGTTGAGCTGTATATGTTTTAGAAGGAATACTATCCTAATGCAGGAATAGACTGTTAGGCATGGAGGTTGCAGTATTCTAGATTTTTCTCCTTGGAAATACACCAGATGCTGACATCAGGCAGGTAAAGACATATTCAATAATTAATCCATAGAGATGCCTTGAAGAGTCTTGAATATTCTTTTATTTTTTGAGAATAATTTCGAAAGATAATTATTCGATTATGTACTTTCCTTTTTAAGCATGAGGATATAGTTGACCGCATTAATATTTGCATGAAGAGTAGAGACAGGCATCTTTCTATTGTGGGAACAGTATCATTATTCCTCCACCTTGAGTGGACTGAGGGCTGAGGGTGGCAGCCCACCACAGGACAGAGGGGGACAGTTCCTGTTGGAGTTCTTCATGGGGGATACACATGATGCTGATTGGATACAGGTAATTGAATTGAAATTTATATTATAGTATGATAATTGTAAAAATAATCTGCAGATGATAATATTTCATGTGCTTAAATAATCTATCTACCACTAATCAGAGAGACATGTTTTTATTCAGACTTTGTTGGCCGATAGATTCCAGATCACCTCAGAATCAAAGTACAGTACCTTATTACGAATATTTCTGGTTCTCTTATTTGTAAGACGGAGTTGTTGTGCAGTATTTCTATTCCTTAAATCTGACTCCATCGATGATGGCAGTTTGGTTTCATTTCTTCAATGGATATGCTCCAGTTGCTGAGATCGGGCAGGTAAAAAAAATAGATTGAAAAATTGAAGCAATGAAAAGAGCAAGCAGGATAATTTGAATATTTGAATGAATCTTTTGAAAGTGTCTTGAATAATTCAATAAACTTTATCATTTTTTGTATAGCTATTGGAAATATTGGACCAAATTTTTCATTGTCAGCCTTGCATTATGAGAGCACTATAGCTATTCCTCCATCGTGAGTGGACTGGGGGCTGAGGGTGGCAGCCCACCACAGGACTGAGGGGGGCAGTTCCTGTGGGAGTTCTTCATGGGGGATACACATGATGCTGGTTGGATAGAGGTCAGTCTTGATTAAAAACATTGAATTGAGCTGAATTTTAAATGCTAACATGATAATTGTTAAATGATGAATCTAGTAATAATAATGCTAGAATATCTACCACTAATCATGCTAATCAGAGAGAAATGTTTCTATTCAGACTCTGTTGGCCGAGAAATTTTGGATCACTTCAGAATATAAGTTCAGTACCTTATGAGGAATATTCCTGGTTCTGTTCTTGGTGTGACACAGTTGTTGGGCAGTATGAATACTGGCAGGAATCTGACTGAACTGATGATGGCAGTTTATTTTCATTTCTTCAACGGATATATATGCTTCAGTTGCTGAGATCAGGCAGGTAAAAAATTCATTGACACATTGCCATTAATATTGTACAAAAAAAAAATTAAAAAAGAAGTCCACGGATTATTTTGAATATTTTGATTTTTTTTTTTATTTCATTGGATACTCTCTTGCCTAATTTAAGTAACTTAATCTTTTTTGTAGCTATTGGAAACAGTTAACCAGTCTCAGACTGGTATCTCACACAGTGTTGCATTTGGGAGCACTATCTTTATTCCTCCACATTGAGTGGACTGTGGGTTGAGAGTGGAAACCCACCATAGGACTGATGGAAGACAGTTCCTGTGGAGAGTTCTTCATGGGGGATACTCATGATGCTGATTTGCAAGCGGTAAGTCTGATTGAAATATCATTATGGATATAAATTTCTGGTTAAAACGTGATCATTATTCTAAAGGATTTTTTAGTTCTTTCCTATTAATAGTACTAGTCCTATTTCAACCACACATATATACAAGTGTATGTATTATATAATTATGTATTTCATGTACAGTTGTTTTACAAAGATGAATCAATTGATTATCTTTCTACACAGACTTTGTTGGCTGAGAGATGGCAGTTAACCTTGCACTTCAACCTAGAAGAATACTTTATGAACTACATGGTGCTGTTATTGGTACAACACAGTTGCTGAGCTGTATATCTTTCAGGAGGAATACTATTCCTTATGCAGGAATAGACTATTTGGAATAAACCAGGCTCAGACTGGTATCAGCGGGGGTTTTCTTTCCGGCAGCCTTGCTTTATGAGAGCACTATTACTATTCCTCCGCCTTGAGTGGACTGTGGGCTGAGGGTGGCAGCCCAGCACAGGACTGAGGGGGGCAGTTCCTGTTGGAGTTCTTCATGGGGGATACACATGGTGCTGATTGGATAGAGGTAAATCTTTATAAAAATGTTTTTTTTTAAAGCTGAATTTTTTAATGATAGCATATGATAATTGTAAAAAGAACTTGCAAATAATGATACCTTGCATGTTTTTGTTCAGATTTCGTTGGCCAAGATATTTCGGATCACCTTAGAATCCAATTTTATTACAGTACCGTATGACGAACATTTTGGGTTCTGTTATTGGTGTGACGGAGTTGTTGGGCAGCATAAATATTGGCAGGATTTCTAAATCCGACTGAACTGATGTTAGCAGTTTATTTGAATTTCTTCAATAGATGTGATCCAGTTCCTCAGATCAGGCAGGTAGAAAAGATGTATATTAAAACACTGTAGTAATAGAAAAAGTATGCAGAATATTTTGAATTTTTATATACATGTATCATTTTTTAATATCTAGCTTAATTCATTTAACTATATCTTTATTTTTATAGCTGTTGGAAATATTTGACTAGATTCTCCATGGTATCAGTACATGAGTACCTGGGGTTTTTCTCCAGCAGCCTTGCTTTATGAGAGCACTATTACTATTCCTCCACTTTGAGTGGACTGAGGGCTGAGGGTGGCAGCCCAGCACAGGACTGAGGGGGGCAGTTCCTGTGGAGTTCTTCATGGGGGATACACATGGTGCTGATAGGATAGAGGTAATTATGTTTGAAACCACTGTGACGATTTTGTTTTCTTAAGGTAATTTTGATTCTTTTGTTTAAAAAATTTATTATAATTTATGGTGCCATTTCAAGCAGACATGTGTACAAGAGTTGAATTGTGTTTGTGAATGTTTTCATGTACAGTAAACCATGGTACATTACCCTAGTACCCTTTATGAAGTGTACACCTGGTGCTGTAATTTCTACAACACACTTGCTGAGCTGTATAACTTTCAACAGGATTACTATTCATCAAAACTGAAAAGACTGTTTGGGATGCAGGTTGCAGTTTTGCTGCAATTCTCTAATGGAAATGCTACTGCTGTTACTGACATTTGCCTGGTAAATATACTTTCAATGATCTATTGAGAATTCTGCATTATTCACTATTGTAAAAGTTAATTATTATTTTGAAAGTTCATGGATACTGCAGGAACTTAAATTTTTAGCAATAGGAATTATTACACAAGACTTATATTTGCTTTAAGGTATTGCATTGTGTGGGCAGTATACATATACCTCGGCCTTAGTGGACTGAGGGCTGAGGGTGGCAGCCTAGCACAGGGGGGCAGTTCCTTAACTCTTGGGTTCTCATGGAGGATACTCATGCATGGTGCTGATTTGGTGCAGGTATATTTTATTTGGAATTGTTGATGTTTGTGTGGCAATAAATGAAATATTTTAAAATTCTAACAGGGATGGTTATTAACTTCTATTTACATTTTTATAGATCTTTTTCAATCTGGACTCAGTTCAGTTACAGCAAAATTCAGTGTACTGGTGTAAAACCTGCTGTGAATTATTGACTATTAGCTTGGATGTTGAGAAGCATTAGAGAGACTAAGAGTGGATAGTTGATGTGACACATATCTCTGTTTATTTAGGAGGACATGTTAAGTTCCACAGAGATGCATCCAAGACCACGATTGGGACTATTTCTGTATTCATACTTGCATAGTTGTGAGATGACATGTTCCTTAACAATTTTGGCAATGTTAGTGGATTTTGGTTGCAGCATATGACATTTGAGTGGGTTTCCTTAAATGAGATGTCTAATCAGGTAAAAAACACATTGAATTATTGTTGAGAAGTTATGAAATAGTATGGGATATTTTATATATAAATTATTAATTTAACAAGTTATTTTATTATTCATCTTCCTTATTCTGATTTCCTTTTATAGATATTTCAGATAATAGACCCAAGTGGAGTCTCTCTCTAGCAGCCTTGCATTACGAGAGCACTACAGCTATTCCTCCGCCTTGAGTGAACCCTGGGCTGAGGTGGCAGCCCAGCACAGGACTGATGGGGGGAGAGTCCTGTTGAGTTCTTCATGGGGGATACTCTTGATGCTGATTGGATGGAGGTAAGTCTTCCATTCAAGCATTAGTCATCTGATATTTTTTCTGCAAAAGACTGTATTTGTATACCTTATTACAAAGATTTTAAAATCTTTACAGATCCTTATTATTCCTTAATTGAATGCAATTTAGAGCATTCTTATGTAGAACAAAAGACAGCGATATATTTGGAGAAAATGATTTATTGCCATGATTAGTGGTTGCTACTTTGATATTGGTAAAGACTCTGTGTACTAGAGGGACTATTCAAGAGAAGGTGTGTGCTGTTCCTTAATAAAGATATATATATCTTTTGTGATGCATTGAATGAGTGGTAGTTTGTTGTTTTATGTCATGTCTAGGAGCACATCTACCATTTATCCAACCTGAATGGATTCACAGTTGAAGAGTGCAGTTCTCAACAGTAATGAGCAAATACAGCAAAACATCAATGGATGAAGAAATTCCTGCATTTCCTCAATGACATTACTCTTGGTTTCAAGCAGGTAAATACTGGTAAGACATTGAAATATATTGTAGAAGTAAAATAGGTTATATTTTACATTCTTTCAGGCTATTAATACACATGTATGTGCCTTATTCCTTTTTCCTTTTTTTTATAACTTCTATAATTTCAGAGTCTTTAACAGACACCCTTGTATTGTTTGAGCACGATAGCTATTCCTCCGCCTTGAGTGGACTGAGGGCTGAGGGTGGCAGCCAAACACAGGACTGACAGGGGGCAGTTCCTGTGGAGTTCTTCATGGGGGATACACATGGTGCTGATTGGATAGAGGTAAGTCTGGTTAAAACATTGAATAGATTTTAGTTTTTAAAGGATTTTATTAACCAGGTCCAATATTTTAACCAGAGAAATGTACATGCAGGTGTCCCTTTGTACAAAGTATGTGTTTTACATGTATCATTACACAGAGATGCATCAGAAACCTTGGTTTGGATTGTTCTTACACAGACTTTGTTGGCTGAAAGATTGCAAGGCAACCAGATGACACATAAACATGCCATTCTGAGTACAGTACTTCATAAAGAGAACACCTGGTGCTGTTATTGGTACAGCAGAGATCTTGAGCTGTATTCCTTTCAGCAGAATTACTATTCATCAAACTAGAATAGACTCTTTTGACAGCAGGTTGCAGTATCCATGATTTTTTTCGATAGGATTAAAGCAGATGCTGACATCAGACAGGTAAATCTATGTTGAAAAAACCTATAGAGATGTCTTGAAGAGTATTAAATATTCTGTATTTATTAAAGAGTCATTTTTTAAAAGTCATGATTAATACATGTACATTACCTTTTAAGGTTAAAGAACTATTGGACGAGATGAATGTTTGCTTGAAGAGTATCAATAGGCACTTTTGTGTTGTTTGAGACTGTTTTAAACTATTCCTCCATCGTGAGTGGACTGAGGGCTGAGGGTGGCAGCCCAGCACAGGACTGAGGGGGGCAGTTCCTGTGGGAGTTCTTCATGGGGGATACACATGGTGCTGGTTGGATAGAGGTAAGTTTTGATTGAAAACATTGTATAGAGCGGAATTATAACAATTTCTTATGATAATTATAAAAAGAATTTGCAAATGATGATACTGAATGTGCTTTAATTATCTATCTACTTCTAATCACAGAGACATGTTTCTTTTCAGACTTTGTTGGCAGAGAGATTTCGGATCACCTCAGAATCCAAGTACAGTACCTTATGACGAATATTTCTGGTTCTGTTATTGCTTTCACACAGTTGTTGGGCAGTATGAATATCGGCAGGGTTTCTATTCCTTAAATCTGAATGAACTGATGATGGCAGTTTAGTTTTATTTCTTCAATAGGTATGCTTCAGTTGCTCATATGAGGCAGGTAAAAATTAAGTTGATATACTGCTTGAAACATTTAAGCTTAGTAATGAAAAGAGTAGAGTGAATATTTTCAATTTCAAAACATATCATTTGGAAAGGTTTGGCATCATTAATGTACTTTCATCTTTTTATAGCTTTTAGAAATATTGGACCAGGCTCTCTCTTGTATCAGTGGGGTCACTCTCCAGCAGCCTTGCATTATAAGAGAGCGCTATTTCTATTCCTCCGCCTTGAGTGGACTGTAGGCTGAAGGTGGCAGCCTAACACAGAACTGAGGGGGCCAGTTCCTGTGGAGTTCTTCATGGGGGATACACATGGTGCTGATTTGATGCAGGTAAGTTTATTTCAACATTGATTGTATACTAGAACTTTTAAGTTTAAGGCACATGGTAAAGGTGATGAAGTACTGATTTATGCATTACTTGGTCTTAAATAGAAAAAGTTTGCTGACTTTGGAAGGACTTCAGTATAGATTCACTTTGCATTGAAGCCTTGGAATAGTCTAGCCTTGGAATCACAGTTTTCACAATTGAGTATTGGCCTTCTACTAAGCTACCTTGCATCTATACAACATTGACTTCTCCTGTCCACTGTCTATTGACAATGACGTGGACGTTGCCATGGGATTCTGTTTATGGGGCAGATTTGATGCAGGTATGGTTTATAATGAAATGTGTGAGCAACTTGGTAATCATTCATGAGTTTTTTTTATTCAGAGCTATATCACTTAAGAGCTTTTAAGTTATTCATATATACATAAATTTGCTTACAAAAGTATATATGAATGTTAATAGGTTAGGGTCCATACTCAGGCAGTCCATACTGTCATAATAGATGTCTTTTTATTTTATATGAAAATATTCATATTTTCAATGCAGACATTAACTATTCCTCTACCATGATTGGACTGTGGACTGAGGATGGCAGTTCCTGTGAAGTTCTATATTGGGGATACATATATGGTGTTCATCAGGTAAATATAATGCATTTAAACTTACATTATTAATTTAACACAAAAACTTCTAAATTGTATACCAGTATTTGATACTCTAAAATTTATATTTGTTCCAATTTGCTGAATAAATTACAGATTACATTCTAGGAATCCCATCAGTTTTCGTGAGGAAAGATATCATTCTCTATATACAGCGTGGGGTTAAGCATTTGTCTGTGTACCTTGTCCATGACAGTTTGTTATTTAGAAAGAGAGAAGTATGTCTCAGTAGCCAGAGAGAGGCACATGTATACATATAATCTGTTGTTCTCCTCAACTACTGTCTTCTCATGGTCATTATAAAACTCACTCTTGGAAAACAAATTATATTTACCAGCTCATATATCATTTAAGTATGTAACATTTGTTATTAATATATTGTACCATATAAACTTTGTTCAACCAACATAATTAATTTTTATTGGTCTCTTAAATTGTGCTAGATCAAAATTTATTTGTTAAGTTTGCACTAACATAATTTAGAATCTTCTTACAATGGATAATGTCTAATTTGAAGCAGTTTTTAATATATATAAAGCAATTAAGAAATCATTAATTCATATGTTTTCTATATCTTCTCTTTTTTTACAGGTTTTTGGAACTTATGACACAGTCAGTCATTGTTTGCCAGCAACACAAAATTTTTTAATGCTGCCTGTTTGAAATAACATTTATGTCATAATGCGAAAGTGTTTTTCAAACAGAAGGTTCCAAGCCCTTTAAAAGCAGAGGAAAAGATTTTGTCGATTGTATATTACATCATCATTTTCCTTACAGTGGTGTTCGGATATTATTGAGATAAGACAAATATTTCCCTTTCCAAGTGACAAATGTTGGTGAAAATTGACATATCACACTGAAGAAACCCGAACAAAGTAATATCACAAAATACTTTATTTTTTGTTTACGACATTAAATAAACAAGTCGGTGATCAGTGTACCAGGCACAGGCATAAACTCGGATCTTAAAAAAAGTTAAATATCTACTTACTAAGTATAGGTATAACTACGGTTCATGATAAAAAAAAATCTAATTATATTTGATTTAAGTGTGTCTTTCTTCTGTGCAAGTTTCAATAGTGTTTGAGTTGAAAAATATAGAGATAGTACAAATATATTTACCAAGCAATAGAAATCTGACGGCCAAGCAATTGATATAACAAAAAAACTGTACGATGGAAAGGTGTCAACAGCTTCAGTTAAGTGGGCTCTCTTTCCTGATCGTTAAACTAGAATAATAATAAAGGGGCTAAATATCAAATAGTTTTTAAACACTAACTGATGTCAACAGATCTAAAATATGAGTGACTGTAAGCGATGTTTCACAGTAATTTGAATTTCATGGTTGAAATAGATTGATTTATGTTCATAAAAAAAAGAGAAGGGGAAAAATATTCCAACGCTAGCTTCCACAAAAAAAAAAAACAAAAAAAAAAAAAACAAATATGAAAAATGAAGAACAATTCATGTTTTACGTTCGTTTGTTAGTGTTGAAATTGAGGAGCAATGAGTCGCGTTAAAATGATATTGCGTTAAAGAAAGAAAAATCAGACCTAGTTTTTGGAGATTTTTAGGATAGCACATATAAGACCTTCCATTTGTTACAATGAAATATTGAAACATGCTCATAAATTATTATATACTAGCTACCTTTATATAGGTTTAATTGATTTTAATTTTAATTTGGCAAGTTTAATTTCTTTAAGATTGTCTTTAATAACAATAATAACTTCATTGATAATAAAACCCAATAAATTATTTAAACATTATTACTACAAACTACCGTGAATAAAAGTTTCCCTTTCGGCTTTCCAAATTACGGTGTTTCGGTTATAATTTGATTCATATAAATATTCTTACATGTTTTACCATTATAGTCTGTTCCTTTTATTTTAAATATTTTCCTCTAATTTAAATGATAATAAAACCCAATAAATTATTTAAACATTATTACTACTAACTACCGTGAATAAAAGTTTCCCTTTCGGTTGTAGTTTGATTCGTATAAATATTCTTGGATGTTTTACCATTATAGTATGTTTCTTTTAAACATATATAGTTTGTTTCAGGTTACAATTCTTTACAATGAAATATACCATTCCATAACAAGACTGCTTTAAGACATTCCTTTTATGAATAATGATCTTTGTATTAAATTAATTGAAATTAAAACATTTTAAACAAACATTTCCTAGTTTTTTTGTTATTTCAACAATATACACTGTTATAGTCTGTTTCAAAAAAATTTTTTGGGAAACGTAGTATTTCATTCATCAAATTTTTGGTTTGTCCGGGCTTTCCCATTGGTTATTTCTTGGAAGCGCAGTTAATGCGATTGAGTGGTAACCTTAGCGCAGTCGTTAGAGTGTTGGACTTGTGCCCAGGCGACCCGGGTTCAGTCCCTGAGTGCCGAATCTTTTTTCTCTCTTATTTGTGTTTTGATTAATGGTTTTATCTTTAAAATGATGGATTTGAATGTTTTCCGTTTTATTTTTGTCATAAATAAAAAGAAAATAGCGGCTTTTTTCAGTACAAATATTATATCTTTTCTGTCAGCAGCTCTCTAAATTCCGACGCTCGTCGCATCGCCGACATCAAAGACATGCCGCCGAAGTGCCCCTGCAGTTCGACCGCATTCGAGTTCGCTGGGTCGCTTTGCCGGCATCAAAGAAATGCCGCCATCTCAATGACTGTATGCACACAACATTTAGCAATGCACCCACGTTATTCTTCTCGGCTTAAAAAGGAGGACTGCTTAGTATTTAATCCCATATATAGATACACACATGCATGTATACATGCGTTTATTGACATAGGTTGCTTATATTTTGATTTCCTGAACGTTATAAAACACTATGTAATCTCTCTCTCTCTCTCTCTCTCTCTCTCTCTCTCTCTCTCTCTCTCTCTCTCTCTCTCTCTCTCAAGTACAAATGTTTTAGCATTTGAATAAGAACTAGTACATGTGACATGGAGTAAATTGGATAGAACCTAAAAGTACATTGGCGTCCAAAAAGTTTACATATTTTATATCAAGTTACGGGATAATGTCTATGGATTCAAATAATTTGAAATTCATTGTTTAATGATTGGCTTCTTACTGATTGGAAGTCAACGCTAAAAAGTCATTTTTATTAAAGATGGTGTACTTTTTTCTTTTTTGTGCATGTCTATATACTGATACAAATCTGTTGCCTGTCGGGATTAAGAAAAACCTCTGAAGTTTATACACGTAACTATACAAACGAACGGGTGACTGCGACAAGGTTTAAAAACTGACCACCCGTTTATGAAAGTTTAAGCCTAAGAATAAATAGATGTAAAAAAAGAAAAATCAATAGTTACATCTTTCAAACAACGCTTATACATTGTTTTAACATATGTATTTTATTTAGAATTTGTGTAATATGTGATATTTAGAATTTAATATTCTACGTTTAATATAGAAGTAACCGACCGACCGATCCCCCACCCTCCCAATTCAAAAAATCATTTAGTGTTTCTGGCCCGATTTTACTTGATCTTTGATCTTGGGCCTTTAATTTCAACTAATTACCATTCTAAATTACTGTACTAATTACCAGACCAATTCGTTCATTAATTACAGAGTTATGAACTTTTTGGCATTTGAGTTTCAATTGTCGTGTTTGACATGTACTATAACAAAATTCTAACTCCCAAGCCCTTCACTCAATCCTAATGAAAATTCGTGAAAATGAACCTCGGACCCCATTCTTATTGTCTGTGAAATATGCAGCGGATTGAACAATTAAGACGAAATTCCTGAGATTAAACGGCGCTTATTGCCTATACGTGGAAATTAGATTTACACAGTACACCCACCGCCCCGCCCCCCTTCCTATTCACAAAATCATTTAGTTTTTCTGACCTGATTTTACTGGATCTTTCATCTTGAACCTTTATTTTCAACCTAGTTCAAGTCTAGATTACTGTACTAATGACCAGACCTATTCGTTCATTTTTAAGAGAGATATGAATTTTTGGGCATTCGAGTTTCGATTGGTGTGCTTGACATGTACTGTAGAAAAAAATTCTAACTCCCGAGCCCCTTACTCAATCCTAATGAAATTTTGTGTAAATGTACCTCGGACCCCAATATGCAGCGGATTGAACAATTAAGAAGAAATCCCCGAGATCAAACGGCGAGTATAACCTGTACAGGGACTTAAAATGTACACAGTACAAGAGATGTTAGCAGCCGCGTAATATTTCTGTTGCATGTATATTTCTTGTTTTCCGTTTAGTCTGTATCTACGATAGCGTGTGAACTACTTTTGAATGTTAGAACTGTGGAAATTACTGTCATCAAATTTTTACCGAATAAATTTACGTGTTACAGATTTCGTTATTTCTACATTTATAAAGATTTTATCAATCCTGCTGAAATAAAACAGTCAAACATAATAGTAAACGACACGAACAAATATTCTCAACACTGAAATACATGGGTAAAATGCATCAGTCATTGTTTTAGGACTCCCCCTAATTGTTGTTAACCGAATCCGAGATCCACACCTCAAAATTCTATTTTTGATTTATTTACGACGAAAATCAAGCTCGGGTCTTTTCACCCCCCTCCAGACACAAACACGCATCAATATTTCAAATGACCTCGCACTGTTACCAAATCTGAATAGTCAGACATCTTACAGGTTGTTTATCATCTCATACAAAAACTCAGCTCCTCTTCCGGGCGGAAACGCCCAAAATTCAAAGACAAATTCGGGAATTATTTCGCGTCAGCCATGTTTTGAGACACCTGCAAAGGCTGTGTGTTCTAATCTATGCCGGAGCCAAGATTTGTTCTTTCTCTCCTTTTTATTTAATTTTCTAACTAAAATATTCAACATTAAAGGGTTGTTGGACTGTAGTAAAAGTTGAAAAACACTCTTCAATTAAGATTTAGACAAAAACAGTCTTTTATTATTAGGGTCTTCCGTCTTCAGCGGAAGACCCTTCTATTCTTATTGTTATTCCGTTTACAAAGGCAGACCCTCTTTTTTTTATTACAGGTCGTTAGACCTGTTATTAGGTCAATAGACCTCTTATTTAATATGAAATAAAATGGGGCTGGTCTTTTAAATTAGGAGTCCAACGGGGTGTATAATCCTTCATCCATAGCTCATTTAGATCACATCTGCATTTCCTGATATGTTTCGTTGATGAAGATAAAAGGCAAGGTCATTTCCTCTTCTAAAAATCGGACGGAAGACCTCCTCGTTGCTCGCAACGAGATCGTGTCTAGTTTTTTTGTTAATATTGTTTGTGCGAGTGCGTTGTGTGATTTTTCAGCTATTTGCGTGTATGAATTGAGTGTATGAGAGTGTGTGTGTAGAGAGGGTTGTATGCAGTAGCTATATATGTTTTCTTTACACTGTAAATAAAGTTATTTTCACGGTTCTGCCTCTTTGTCTTTTCAAAGTTCAGTTTATAAACGAGGGAACTTTCAGGTCCTTTAATACAAATTGTGACACTACTGTTTTCTTTTTTTTAAATTACGGAATGGCTTTGCAACAGTAGGAACACTTGCACATGTTTCTTAAACACACACGTGTAGACCTGGCAAGCTATGCATAAATTTTGTAAATCAAATATCGTTTCATAGTTCAAAGTTTATCTATACGGCATTATTTGAAAAGTACGCAATAAGTTTCAAATAATTTTGTCAATCCAAATCAAAAAAAAAAAGTCCCGAAAATAATGTTGGGGGACAGACTGACTGACAAACTGCTATAAAAGATTAAAGTTACTCCAGTAGACCAATATCACATTTAGCTATCTGACTTTTATTAACATTATGTACATAATGCAAAATATAAATCATACATATTGTAAGTTTTTTACACATCAATATCTTTACATTTCAAAACATGATTTTTAGAGATAGTCATATATAATTATGACTTTACCATTCTAATTCTACTGTATATTAACAGTAATATTATTGTGAATTGGGGTTTGCAAAATCATTTTTTTGAATTATGTTCAAATCAGCGTAATCAGCTACAACAGTATCAACATGATTAGATGAGTAGTAATCAATGTATTTTTAGAAAAAAAAGAGCACATACTACAAATAATAAATAAGATTAAAGTTCATAAGATAATAATGAAAGAAATCAATAATTAGCATCATATGGACAAACTCAATGAAATATGCACCTTCAATCTTAGCTGCAATAATGTAACCCTTTCCGACTTTTATATCTGATATTTACTGGAGAGGGCTACAATTTCATAGGATCTACGTAATGGTGCAAAATTAATTTTTTCATGCGGTTTTTATATTTGAGCTTATTTAGATAAAATAATTTATTTTCAATTCAGGTTGATCAAACTTGCCATATATAAATTAAACCATATAAAACACATCAGCATGTTTACCCGTCGTCTGTTTCAGCAGCCATGTTCTCGCGTGATTTTATGGGATTTACGCTTGACGATTTGATGGACTTGATAACGTGGATTTCAGTGTAAATAAGCAAACTTACCTCGTTCTGTCACTAAAACAACATTCAAGGAAATTGCATACAATGGAAAATTCATATTTACCGCGTTAATTATGTTTAAGTTTGGGGAATTCCTATGTTCAGTTTAAGATCCGCTTCTGAATTCTCATTGGCTGTCCCAAAATAAAACCGATCAAGGTCAGTAAACATGGCGGACGAATTTAACCTGCGTTGTTGACATACACGAAAAAATAACCGATATATGGACTATACTTGATATTATCGGAATAACTTCTGCCATACACAACTACAATGATTGAGTTCAGGTAAGAAATGCAAATGTTATTGTTATTTATATACGATTTGAGCTGTAATCGTTGCGGGAGTGATTCACTCCCGCACTTGCACCATTACGGAGATTCTATAGAGTTGTAGCCCCCCCCCCCCCCCCCCCCCCGAAAGAAAAAATAATCGGGAGAGAGCAACATAATTGCAGCTACTTCTATACTTCAATCTCAACATTGACCATCTGCAACATCCAACTAATACATGTTTTCATGTATATCATTCTCAATAAGCACGCACCACAACAGTCAAAACAAACTCCTACTGTTAATCATAATTAACAAACAACAACTAAATTTCACATGAATCTTAAAGACATGTTGTAAGTTTCAATGTGTACACCTTAAATATATCTAATCAAGTTAATTTACTTTAAAAAGAACGAGATTATATTCAATTAAAAAATTATCATGAGTGTTTAGAGTCATGCAGTTGAAAAAACAATTTTAAAAAACAAACTGTATGATAATAATAATATAGGAGTGATTGGTATACTTTCCCCTTGATGGTAACGTTTCTCGCTTAATTGTACAGACAAATATGTACAACATTAAAAATTATAATTTTATACATATCTTCTTTTTCAACATAGGCACATTCAAAAAATTCTCACGTGTTTTTTTTAAGTTTTAATTAAATATATTATTTTAACTAGAAACTTAATTTCACAAAACGCTTTATTTCATGGCTGTGAGGAAATATTTTTTTTTATTATATCTCATTCTTTTTTTGAAATTTCTTTTTTAACATTGCTTCGACGTTTGAAATAGTTAATCATCTGCGTCTCATAGGATTTCAGGTACTGACTTTCTTCCCTTATCTTTTGACTAGACTCATCGGACAAAAACGCTGGATTATCGAACCTTTTATCAAGCGGTGTGACTTCGTTATGGCCATGTTCATGTTGAATAAATACTATTTTTTCCAGTGTATCATTGACGACCTGAACCCATCTCTGGCATTCCTGTAAAATTAAATCCTCGATAAAAGTTTTCATCAACAGCTTATAGATATATAACTCATTCAGATATTGATCAAATCAAAACAATTTACACTAATGATGCTTTTTGTAATAATAATAATGATGGAAAAGTCCTATCAATTCTGCAATTGTAATGACTAAACGTTGAAATACATGTAAAAAAAAAAAACCACTAATACATGTACAGCAGTTTGTAAACTCTGACCCTTTGTTTTGTTGGTTTCCCTTACACAATTATTTAATTATGCTATATTTTGATATCAAATTTTATCTTTTAGTCATATCAAGACTTAAGCACCGAACGACTTAACATTGTTTGGTTACATTCAAAGTTAACAAATCAAGTAACCAAATCAAGGGCGCAGCTGACACTGAATTCAAACTGAAAAATACCATTTTTGTATTATGTATTTACGTTTTATGTTGTATCCTAGTCAGGCTTGGTGCGAATTACATTGTAAAGTAATGCATTACATTACCATTTCTTCGTGAATTTGGACATTAAAGTACCATTCCCATTACTTGATTTTCTTGAAGTAATCCATTACATTACCATAACATGAGTAAAGTAATGCATTACCATTACTTTGTTTTTAAAAAAGTAAGGCCAATAAAGAGTGATTTAAGAGTTTTTGCCAATGTTTCAAATATAAAACACTCTTTAACATATCTAAAGGTTCATGTTCAGTATCATGTTCAAATTCAATGACTATATATACAAGAGTCATTCTTTATTTGTTCAATATATAATCATCTTGTGGCATTATGAACAACATATTACATAAGTAAAAAGATATTTAAAGACATTTGGGATGATACAATGTCAGATATGAAATAAAGACACAAAATTAATGTATAATAGAAAACAATTTATGGAATAATGTTGCAGTTATTAAAAAGCTAAAAAGAGATATTTGCTCAGATTACACAAATCTTTATAATTTTGGACACTTAATTGTATTAATTTATAAACAGAGGGTTTTTCCCAGTTATATTTCTTAATATATTTAATCGGATTTCTTTATGCTGAGGACACTTTAAGACAAAAGATTCCTGTTGCACGTTATGATCAAAGTTTCAAAGGTTTTATCTTTTAACTGCATCCTATTAGTTTGAAAATCTTCTCAGCTATACTACATAAACTTTCTACAGGAGCAGTGGAAGCTGGGACTGAAAGATTGTTTGACAATCTTTATCTTAGGATATATTATGTGCAAAAATAGAAAAAATACATAAATCTTGTATTTTCTATCGGTCCAAACTATTGTACTTAATATACAACAGAGAGAGAGAGAGAGAGAGAGAGAGAGAGAGAGAGAGAGAGAGTAAAATTATTTTCAAATGGGTTATAATATTGGAAGTGATTTTGATTTTCATCATGGATGGACAGTGCATTCATTTTGCCCTTTAAGATGCATGTCTGTCCTCTATTCTCTTGGGACATGGCGTAGGGAAGGGGATTGGCGTGTTTAGCACTTCTTATAACAATAAATTGTTTTGATACTTAGGTTATCCTGGGGGCATAGTGTGTTGTTGACACATCTTTATTGAAGTGCATACTAATTGGAGTAAATTGTTTAAATGATTTAAAACTCTTGAAAACAACACTCATAAAAGTATTATGAAACTGTGTGTTATATCTAGTAATATGAACAATTTAAAAATGAAATTTATAAATCTTTTTTAATAATGCAACTAAAACATCTTTATTTCAAGAATTATTTCTTTCTTCTTTATAATAAAGTTAATCAAATTCAATTTCAGCTATTCATTAATTCATCACATTTTTTAAAGTGAACATGCATAAATAAGCATAGTAATGCAAAGTAATGCCATGTAATGCCAGCATTACACTAAATGTTGGAAAGTAATGAATTACATTATCATTACTTGTAATGTTAATTTTGTGGCATTACACATAACTAGCATTACTTTGAAAACATGTAATGCATTGCAATGCATTACCATTACATTTAACATTACACCAAGCCTGATCCTAATACATATTTTTTTATTTACCGCTTAGACCTTACATATAACTTTTAGACAATACAATTACCTGTATTGTATCTTCGTCTTCCTTTAAATGTATATCTAAAAAGAAGAAAAAAAACAATTACATTTTTAACTAACAGCAAAATTTGCTGTTTGGTTTTCACACAGAAAAACATAAGTAAAAGACTACAAAACTCACCGAGACGAGGCATCACCTGCATGAGGTATCATCTTTATTTATCATATTATATGAAATTCATAGTTAATGATTTTGCATATCAATGGATACTGTTTTTACACAATATCGTTAATCATTTGTTGAAAAAGTGTTTCATAACCATATGTTCATTTCATGCGGTACTGTAAGATACAATGTTTATCAATACACTAATATAGAATAAGATACTGCAATCAATGATATTATACAATATTGTGAAATATGATATATCATAAGTTAAAATATCATACAGTAATAAGTAATAATACAATATGATGTTGTAACATAATTATGAAATGATATTATATCAAACTATGTCATGTTTTATAAACAATGACACGGTATTGTATCGTATTTTATATTAATGTGTTTAATAACATAATACATGTACAATACCATTATAATAATATATGACGCAATACAGAATCATATCATACAATATCATGTCATATCACATATCATATATTTATGATACATAAAATGATATTTTATCAGATGATACAATTTTATATGACACTGTAATATATCATATAAAACAATATCATATTATACAATATCATATCATATGGTACAATATTATACATTACAAAATCACACGATACATTTTCATGTGATATAATAATATACGCGGGGGTGTTAAGGAAGCATATGGGCAATTTACCGTCTTATTTTGACTGTTATATTCAAAATCGTACAATTAAATAATTATTTTGAATAAGATCAAAAACTTAGTATTGTCCTTTAAAATAGATGTCAGTGCAGTAAAATCGGGTAGTACATTACTGCCGCACTGGTGCATTATCACGTGACAACTATAAATAGATTACATATATTCCATAAAATGAGATAGAACAACACTACCCCGCGGTTTCCAAAATAAAATAAACATACCAAATGAAAAAAAAAAACATCTCAGTTTAATCAAAACCGCTGCTAGAATCCTATGCTTTTCCTTATCAAAAAGTTATTCATCCGGTTCTCATAAAACCTTCCCAACTTTTATATAGTTTGCACGGAAAACGGCAAATTGCATCAAAACAAAAAAAAACATCGGATTCTAGCATCTTTTTTCAATTTAAGCATTTATCAAACTGACGCTACGTATAACATTTCAAGTTCAATATATACAAGGTAGTGTTGTTCTAGTCGGATTTTTATATCGTAAACAACGATAGAGGAAAGCTTGGCCGAGAAAGAAAAGCAAATTTTCATACCTTTTAGCGAATGATTGATAAAACTAACATATCCCCCAGTATTTTGATGTTCAATTCTCAATAAATCACACCACAATACTTTCTTAGAGTTCTTAGATTAGTTATATTTTGAATATGTTTACAATGCTTTCCGATCAAATTCACACGGCATTCAACTTTTAGTCATGACGTCATCAATGTGTAAATCTACGTAATATAAACTAATTTCTGGAAAAAAATTGTCTACAGTATTTTTTATTTGTTTTTGATCTACGTTTCGTTGCTTAGATATTTGAATATGTACATAATAACTAAGATTTGTGATTTCACAGAATTACATGTAACTCAGATTCCATATGCTTCCTTAACACCCCCGCGTATTAAATAATACAATATCATGTTTTACATATCATACAAAATATTGTATCATATGATACAATATACACTTCTATACTGTATAATATGATATAATATTAAATATAACAATATCTTGTGATGCTAAAAAAAATGATACAATGTCATATTTTACATATATTACAATCGTTTCTATAACAATATCATGCTACAATATCATAATATAATAAACAAAACATTGATGCAGTATCATATTATAATATACAATTTTTACAACATAATATATGATGTATTAATGTATCATATAACACAATATTGTATCACACCATACAATATTGTATCATGTCATACAATATTACACCATAAGAATCATGTTATATAATTTTACAACAATAGCATCGATTAAGTACGTTAGAGTGAGGTAAGTTTGTTAGCATCTTTGATAATGGAGATCAGGCTCTGCATCTGAAACTACCTCTGTGATTCACTTATATTTTTGTTAAATCAACTATGCGAGTTTGAAATAGTACTATTAACTATTAAACATATGAGCTGTTCCAAAAAAAACTTATAAAAACAGTTCTAATAACCTTATCCTCATTAAGCAATCGATACCTATGGCTAAGGTTCAGCATTCAAGCCTGTTTGGTGCATAAGTATCATAAGACGCACCATCCATGCAAGTTTGGTGAAGTTGGGACCAATAATAACTAAGATATAATCATCAGAGGGCACACGTTCTAAAAACTTTAACCTCATCCAGCATCCGAAACCTACAGCTTCGATTAAGCATCCAAAACTGTGGCATGCACCAGTATCACAAGATGCATTATCCATACAAGATTGGACCAAAAGTAACTTCGATACATGTAAGGCCATCAAATGGCATCTGCTCCTTAAAGTTTAACTTGCTCCAAAAATGTTAACCTCCTCCAGCAAATTCATTGCCCAGATTTAGCATATCCATAAGTATGTCCAGATGCATTATCCAAGCACGTTTGGTGAAGATAGGACAAGTAATAACTTACACAGGACATGCAACAAAAACTTAAACCAGGTCCGGACGCCGACGCCGACAACGACGTCTCGATCGGTGGGCTAAAAACTAATTAAACTTATCAACTTATTGACTGGTTTGCATTTAACACGATTTAGTGCTCTCTTTTGGTGGTCAGTTGAGGGAAAGGAAATATGAATAAACAAAATGAAAAAGAGTTTACTTTCTGCTAAAGTACCTGAAACTTTTTACTTTCCCACTTACATGATGAGTGTGAGCAGAACGAAACGTGAGTAAAAAGTCTAAGGTAGTAAGGGAGAATTGCGAAAAAAGTACCCGTCAATATTTTTGTTAAGTTCAGAGTTTCTGTATCTGAAGGTATGTGTCTGCTGTTAAAATTCATTAATTTTAAATGATTTTTAATTATTATCAATTGTAAGACGAATGACTCATATTGAAAATGGTAAACAACATGTTGACCCCTAAAGTTAAAGAAAGTGAACATGAAAAAATTATCAAGAGCTCAAATTTGTATGTTCGATGTGTATAATGATATCTCAAAACCGTTTAGACAGAGCTTTCCTCAGTAAGAAGATATACCACTTAGAATAACTAGTTCTTGCAATCCATGAGCGCTGCCATATTGTTAAAATCATTACCTCCCTGCTGGGTTATCTCTAAGCATCTAAGAGAGGGCAGCACTGATGCTAACGTCAGTGAGACACATTGCATTTTTACACACGTTTAGTAACAGCGATAAAATGCCATCCTCAAAATGTGAATTGAAACTTGAAATGGATGTAAAGAGTTATCATTTTTAAACAGTGTTTATGGAGGAAGATTTTGGATCTCAGAATGATGCATTCCCACCAGCAGTTAATGTGACATGTAACTAGAATGGAATGTCCGTGGATCAGTGTTATTGTGACCTATTTTTTCTTGCACTCGGGAATGTCTTGTTAATGAGTTTGAACATTATGTGTGCTACATAAATGAGCACACTAGGTGCATTGCTCAGCATCCTGATTTTTAAAAAGTGTCTTAGTTCTGTTATTCTTCTGACAGCATAAACAGAATTGGCGTATATATCATCAAGATCTTATCTATCAAAAAAGATAAAAACAAATCAGAAAAAATTCAAGGCCATTTAAATAAAAAGTAAATGAAGTTACATTTTTTTATTGATTTAAAATGAAATCTACAAACAGCAATTTATTTATGTAAACACTGACTGCCACATCCCCGTACAAACATCTGGAATGCGATGGTCTCATATTTCACAAATTAATTTATCTATTCATATTTTGCACAAATCATATATAATTATCTGAGGTTCATTTATTGAAATGTACTAAATCCTTATCCTCTTATGACAATACATAATTTTTCTTCGTAACTTTTATCAACTCTTTAAATAAACACTGGCCTAGTTTTAACATTGACCCAGTCACCAGCAGCAATGTGGCTTATCTACGTCAGAGAACAGATGCATGTTGGGGAAAAATAGATTACCTACATAAACCTTTAACTGAGAGTGTTAAATTGATAAAATCTCTTGATAGAAATTAACAATAAAGAAAAAGGTACCAGACCTCATTTTTAAGTTTCAAAAGGCTTTTAAAATTTATCAAGCAATAATTAATCTTTTCATGTTCACTTCCTTTAAGTACACAAGGATCAAAATTAGGATGGCTGCAGAAGTGGAGGCTATTGGGTTGACTTTGCAAAGTGAGGTTGCAAGTTAGAGATGACAGGCAAAATAACAAGAAAAGTAAGTGAAAGGGACATGCTGAACCGGTGCGTGAACCCAATGAACTTTGAAATACCCAATGATACTAAATATGTGTATAATTCATACATTTAATGTATCACATGCTGCTACAGAAATGAATACAATCTCAACTTCGCTATAGCGTTATTTGATAACAAAGTCTTATACCTGTTATACCCAATGACACCCCAGTGAACAACAAGAGGCCCAGGGCCACATCGCTCACCTGAGCAACAATTGCCATAATTTTGATCAAATTAGCATTACAGTATCAAAATATCTTGACAACTAAGTACAATAGATCTTGCTAAAAAAATTGAAAATCTGTCAATTTTTATCCACCTCTTTTTTCTTGGTAAATACCAAGCCCTTTTTGTTGTTGTACTTGTAAGAAGATTTTTCTCTATTCCTATATCCCCCCCCCCCCATTTCGTGGCCCGACTTTTCTCTAGGGAATCATGGTTTCATCAAACTTAAATCTGCATAACCTGTGCTTTCACACTATGTACTGAGTTTTGGACCGAAAACTTTCCCAGAATATTTTTAAAGGCTTTCTCTATGTAAAAATTCAAAGCGCCATCACGGCCCCGCCCTATCACTAGGGACTGTGATTTTGCAAACTTGAATTTACACTACCCGAGGATGCCTCTACACAAGTTTAAGCTTTTTCTGGTCAAATAGTCTTTAAAAAGAAGATTTTTAAAAATTTTCTCTATAAATTCATATGTAGAAATTCATCCCCCATTGTAGCCTCACCATACCCCTGGACTATTATTCAAACAAACTTGAATCTACACTATCTGAGGATGCTTCCACTCAAATTTGAGCGTTCCTGGCCTAATAGTTTTGAAAAGAAGATTTTAAAAGATTTTCTCTATATATAAAAATTTATACCCCATTGTGGCCCCGCCCTACCCCCAGGGACCATGATTTGAACAAACTTGAATCTACATTATCTGAGGATGGTTACACGCCAATTTGAGCTTTCTTGGCCAAATAGTTTTAAAAGATTTTTTTTTTAAACTTGAATCTACACTATCTTTGGATCCTTTCATTTAAATTTGAGCTTTCCTGGCCTAATAGTTTTTGAGAAGAAGATTTTTAAAGATTTTCTCTATATATTCCTATGTAAAACTTGATCCCCCCATTGTGGCCCCACCCTACCCCCGGGGACCATTATTCGAACAAACTTGAATCTACACTACCTGAGGATGCTATCATTTTAATTTGAGCTTTTCTGGCCTAATAGTTTTTGAGAAAAAGTTTTTAAAGATTTTCTCGATATATTCCTATGTAAAACTTGATCCCCCAATTGTGGCCCCACCCTACCCCCAGGAACAATGATTTGAACAAACTTGAATCTACACTACATGAGGATGCTCCCATTTTAATTTGAGCTTTTCTGGCCTGATACTTTTTGAGAACAAGATTTTTGAAAAATACCAACACATTTTCAATAATTCTCAATTATCTCCCCTTTAAAGAGGGCTTGGCCCTTCATTTGAAAAAACTTGAATCCCCTTCACCTAGTGGTGCTTTGTGCCAAATTTGGTTGAAATCTGCCCAGTGGTTCTTGAGAAGAAAATGAAAATGTGAAAAGTTTACGACAACGACGACAACGACAGACAACGGTCAAATTGTGATCAGAAAAGCTCACTTGAACCTTTGGCTCAGGTGAGCTAAAAATGATATTCCAACCAAACTCATTGATTTCCCCATTGCTCAACAATGAGCTCTATGGACCCCAATGAACACCATTGGTACCCGAATAAACCCCTATAATACTGTACATTCCTATTTAAACGCGAGGAATAAAAATCCACGTAAAATCGCGAGAGGCGCCTCTCGTGAATTTTAAAATCTCGATTTAAATTTTGGACATATAAACTACATAAAACTATGATTAAAATTTGGCATTCTCAATTTTTTGTTCGTGCAATTTGATGGAAAACGACTGAAACGAAAAATTAAGTACTCGCGTATATCAAGGAATCTACAGTACCCAAATGAGCGTTATAATGTGTGTGTACCCCAATAAACCCCAAAGATACCAAAATGAATCCCAAAAATACACAATTCCCAATTTCGCTTTACATCATTTCATGCATATCTTTTTTCCAATTTAATGCCATGCTATGGCATGCGATTTTAATGATATGCTATGATATTTGTATGCTAGCGGTGAAAAATTGACATGAAGGGCTTAATGATATGGTATGCTATGGTATGCTTTGAGATTTGAACAAAAACGCCTTCATACACAGAAGAGTTCCACACATTTAGAAGTTCAATGATAAAAAGGCAAAAATACCCACTAATCTGCAATGCCGATACATACCGATTACATACCGATACTTAAACATGAAAATTATGTCTAAATACATGGCATATTAAGCAGGGAACTAAGTGAAGAAGGTAAAAACTGGAACTGTCCTGATAAGACTAATACCCCAGCAAGGCTAAATATTTTCAAATGGGACAAATATCAATTAAGTTAAAGTAACAAAAATATATTGTTGAATCATAAAGGTTTGTGACACATAAAAAAATATTCAGTAATCGTAAAAATATTTTATTTACAAAGAAAAAAAATTCAAATTATCAGAACTTCTCAGTAAATACGTAACTATGTAATACACTTACAGAATTCTGATCTGATGATTTTTTTTTTAATTTAATTGTTAAGAAGAACAACACACAAAGTGACAATAAACCTTCCCTTTGCAGTAAATGAAAATATCCATGCAAACCTCTTTTGTGGATAAAACCTTGAATATGATTCTTATCTGAGTCTGGAAAGATGCAATTAGTTGTTTCAAACTTTCGCACTTTTTCCTATGGTACAATGCAACTCTGAATCAAGAAAATTGATCCAATAGAATTGTGACTTATTTTGATGAGCTTGCATTTGGTTAACTTTGATAAACTTGCGAAATATTAACATAATTTGTATACATCCATTATTTAAATGTCAAAAGGAGAATTTGATATCCCAAACAATTTAAACTAGAGGTACTGTGACCAAGCTAACAATTATTACCCCCAGCTAAGAAAAAATCATAACTCATGTATTTTTTCTATTATAGAAAATATAGGATGAATCTATTTCACCGTCCATTTTCTATTTATAACAACTGCTCTGTTTTTTAAAACTGTTAATGCTAATATGAGTACACAAACCAATTTCTATTCTTTAAATTCCATTTTAGTTCAAGTTAACTGTTAATGCATGAGGAAATTTGCATCCTTATGTTAACAAATATGACTCGAATCAAACAAAATTCCACATGTCAAGCAGCCATTTAATATAAACATTTTGAATTATTGGTATACTGAGCCTGATTTTTTTTAAACAATGACCTTGAACTTCCTCAATTGACCTTGAGTCAAGGTCATGACACACCCTTAGGTCATTAGCAAACTTTGTGTGAAGTAAGATCTTCCAATATTTGTCCATTAGAAAGATATAAACTGGACATGAATTATGCACTTTTCTGCCAGTGTTCTAGTCCTTGCCCAAATGACCTTGGATCAAGGTCATGACTCACCCTCAGGTCATAAGCATTCTTTGTGTGAACTGAGAACTTCCAATGTTTCTCCATAAGAAATATATGGACACAAATTTTGCATTTTTTCTGCCAGTGACCTTGACCATGCTCAAATGACCTTAGGTCAAGGTCATGACACACCCTTAGGTCATAAGCAAACTTTGTGTGAAGTAAGAACTTCCAATGTTTCTCCATTAAAAAGATATGGACCGGACACGAATTTTGCACTTTTTCTTCCAATGACCTTGACCTTGCCCAAATGACCTTGGTTAAAGGTCATGAAACAACCTTAGGTCATAAGAAATTTTGTGTGAAGTAAGATGTTCCAATGTTTCTCCATAAGAAAGATATGGACCGGACACGAATTGAACAGACAGACGGACGGACGGACGAACAGACAAGGTGATTCCTATATACCTTCCTAAACTTCGTTTGAGGGGGGTATAAAAATTACTAAAACACTGCAATCATATCGATGATTTTAAATCCTGTTAACTTTAATGCCCTAAAGTGTAATTTCATCAATTTATTGGACTTCTTTATTCAAACAGCTTCTAACTATCCTTATTCAAAATTATAAATGTCTTTACTAACAATGCTGTAATTTATTTCCTTATAATGAGAGCGACTTTTGGTTTATATAAAACAGTATTGAAATAACACACAAACCACTGTCAATTATAAAGAGTATCAATTTTCCATAAACATATGCTCCATCTTATCTATGGCTCAGATAATGGCTCTCTTCTGACAAATAAATTCAGCCAAACTTGTCTTTGATTTCCTTATAAGCTCCTAAGAATTTATCATTAACAAACAAAATTTTCGAATTATGAGTTGATAGAATACTTATAAAACATATATTTAGTTATGACTTAAAGACAACAAACCACCATCTGAATGTATTAATAAAAATATATTTTCCTAAAGTGTGTTTACTATTAATCAATTAATTTTTTCAACATCAGTGTACAATATATAAGATAAGAAAAATAAAACCTGTCATAAAAACATTAAATATTGTCTGAAAAACAAAAATATAATCTGCAGGTGCACATCTTCAGATGGTATTCAACATATGTACAAACCGGTGAGCTAAAACCATAATAACATTTTACACGTCTTGTCTGATTAATCACCTGGGAAATTAGTGTCATGGCTTACAAGTAGTAAATAAAAGGTATTCGTGCTAAAAGAGGAGCTGAGGAAATTCTATTCACAGACTTCTGGTACACACAACCTGGCTTCAGTGATTTGCATTAAAAAAGTTTCTTGCCACCTTAACAAAATTATGTGAAATTAACAGTAACAACATTTTCTATTCGTAGAAACTTTTGCAAAGCCTTAAACTAATTATACCATTTGTTCTAACAACTGAATATTGAGGAGCAAAACACATTTATATCATCTACTTTTCTTGAAAATATATTTTTCAATATATGGGCTTAACGGAGTAAAGCTCTCTATACTACTGAATAATTTTTTAAAAACTTGATTATTTAAGGCTTGCCTTAATGTATAGGATTTTAAATTCTTACCAGGGATATCGTCTTCCTCAACCTCTACCGTTTTTCTTCTGTCATCTCCTTCAATGAACAAACAAAATAAACTATAATTATATCACAAACCACTTTTATTTTACATTGTTAACTGCACAATATTTTATAATCATAGTTGCTGGAAACTTAAATGCTTGTCTAATAAGGTGTTAAGTTCTCTTTTTTGGGGGAGGGGGGGGTGACATTTTCAATTTATAATTGCATATAAACAAAAACAAAAAAGAAAATCACAAAGACAAAACTTGAATATTCCTTTGATGATAAAATTATTGACATTTACAAAATACTGTACCACTGTTTATTTTTTGTCCAGAGGGTGCAATCTCGTTATTTCCTACAAAAAATTGATTTAAAAAATTTTCAAAAGATATAGAAGAGACAAATACTCAAATGTTTTTATATTCTCAAAGTCTAAAATTATTTATTTTGGCAATTTACTTTACAAATAATGTCAAAATCATATTACAAGCGAGAAATAGAGCTTAGGATTTTTCATATGGAAACAAATCTCCTGCCATGTTTACAATTAACGTACTTTAAAAATATGGCCATATCTTTAAAACTTTGACTTGTATCTGGCAAGATAAACTGTTTCATTGAGTTCAATAACTGTGGCTTCATAAAACTTCCTTTGATACCAATTTTCGTGAATTTTCTTTCAGGTTAATAAAAAAAAAGGTTTTCTGCTACATGTATATACTAGCGTAGAGAAAATTCTTATATATTTTTTAGGTTTGTATTTTAAAACCTAATCATTTTGTCACAAGAATAGATTATTGATTAGTTTGTAATTAATAAGTGTCACAATTTTGTATATACAACTGTATGTTCAATTAAAGTTTTATTAGTCTATTAATTTTTGTGAGTAACGGCGCTCCATAGAGTGCCACGGTCAGCTGGTCATTTGTTTGTTAGACCGGTTTTCGTGCATGAGTTCCGGCCAGGTCGTTGATGAGAGAAGGTGTGTCCTTCTGTATGAACCTTCGTGGAGCTTGACAATATGTCTTAGGACCTGTGTGGCCTATGTCTTATCCTGTGTGGAGTGTTTGAATAGAATTCCTGTGTGGTGAAAGTACGATAAACCGTGTTGAGAGAGAACAGCAGTAAGTGAGAAGTATTTTTCATTTTCATTTCAATTTAGAATGCGCATACTTAAGTATCTAATATGTCTATATATCTATATTGTCCTTTGCTAAGTGTTTTATGACATTTTTGTTTGTATAAGAATTTAAAATATAGTAGCCCGACGGTAAAATATAATGTGTGTTTTGAACAGTGTAGTGTTATAATTTTCACCTAGGACCCAACAATGAATTGAATTTTAGGTGACTAGCTGAGTGGATGTGGTCAGTTATATACATGACGGCATCATCCGAGGGTGTAGGACAACGACAAGCTAACCATAGTGGACCCATAGTCAACGTGGGACATGTGACACACGCGGACGCACGGGCACTATATGAGCTGGTGATATGGTCCAGTAACATCCGTGGCGAAAGGTTTGGTTTACATGACAGTGTGTCTACGCACGTGTACCAGTTTATGCGATATACATGAACGTGTGATGTATCCTTACCACCAATGATGAACATGAATTGATATCTCAACTATGCACGTACCTTCTGCGGGTGAAATTATTTATTAAAATACAACTTCTCAAAAGCATTGTCCGGACTTAATATTCATTAGTGACATCAGCCAAAGTCGGGTTATTTATTCTGTTTATATATGTTGGGGGGTATTTAGGGGGTTAGTTTATTTTCTGTTAATATTGTTTGTGCGAATGCGTTGTGTGATTTTTCAGCTATTTGCAGGTGTGAATTGAGTGTATGTGTGTGTGTTTAGAGAGGGTTGTATGCATTAGTTTTATATGTTTTCTTTACACTGTAAAGTTATTTTCACGGTTCTGCCTCTTTATCTTTTCAAAGTTTAGTTTATAAACGAGGGAATTTCCAGGCCTATTAACACAAATTGTGACTTTGGGGGCTCGTCCGGGATCTGGATTTTTTTTTTTGTTAAACCCTTACGTTGACCAAACTGAGCTTTAAAATGGAGGAAGAATTAGAAAAGTTGGTAGAGATTGGAAAGAAACTTAATTTGAAAGGTGAACAGTTGCTTGAGTACGCTAGGGAAAAAGAGAAAGCTCAGAGAAAATCTGAAGATGACAGATTGCAAAGAGAAGAGAGAGCGGCAGAGAGAGATGCTAAGAGAGTAGAAAAAGAGCTAAGCTTGAGAATGATAGAAAGAGAACATGAAGCAAAGAAAGTAGAGAAAGAGTTGAGTTTGGAAATTGCTATGAAAAAGTCAGAGAGTCAGTTGGCCTTGTTAGATAGACGGATTCAGTTAGAAAAAATGGCCGATGCTTTCAAATTGAGGCTTTGTTCAAAGCAGGGGGCTCCAGTAGAGTCAGGTGTTGTTCAAAATCAGGCAAAGTTACCAAAACTCCCTCCTTTTAGTGATCAAAAGGATTGTATTGATGCTTATCTGCAAAGGTTTGAGAGGTTCGCTGAAAATGCTAAATGGAGTAGGGATACTTGGTCAATAAATCTCAGTCCACTACTCACAGGTACTTCTCTCGAAGTGTACTCTAGATTGTCACCAGCTGATGCATTAGATTATGATAAGCTTAAGTTTTCTCTGTTGCAGAGGTTTAGATTGTCTGAAGAAGGTTTCCATGATAAATTCTGAAGTAGTTAACCAGATAAAGGTGAGAATCCCCCGCAATTCCTAGCGCGTTTGGAAAACTATTTGACTAGATGGATGGAATTAGCAAAATCTCCGCCTACTTATGAAGGTTTAAGAGATCTTTTGTTACGCGAACAATTCATCGCGATTTGCAGTAAGTCTCTATCTACATTCATACGCGAACGTCATCCGGTAAATGTCAAAGAAATGACGCGGCTTGCCGAACAATTTATCGAGGCGCACGGTAGCTCTTCATTTACTTATGACCGCACAAATCAGCGTCCGTCTTACATACCAGAAGATGCGAAGCAACCTACTGGAAATCAACGAAATTCTGGCATGGGTCCGGGTAGGAATGATAGAAAATTTTACAAGTGTGGGCTTGTAGGTCATATAGCAAAGAACTGTTTTAATAGATTTAATCAGGGAAATCGTACTCACAAAGATGCTATGTTAATGACTTCCTCTAATCCCAGTGACAATTCATTAAGGTCGCAGAGAACAACGGCTGATACTATCAAAGACAATTTTCAGGGGAATCCAAGATACAACACAGGTAATCATGTTGGTTCTTTGTGCATTCTTTCAGAAAAGCTGAAAGAGTGTTGCATGCAAAACAATGAAGTGACGTTACGCTGTGGGCATATTTTACCTGTTATAGGAGGTGCATGTCGTATTTGTCACAAAATGCCTGTATTAGAGGGATATGTGAATTCAAGAACCGTTGAAGTATTGCGTGATAGTGGTTGCAGCGGTGTGGTAGTTAAAAGTGAGCTTGTTTCACAAGTTTACAGGCAGATCTATCGAATGTGTTCTGATAGACGGTACTGTCAGAAAAGTTCCCGAGGCAATTATCAGTATCCAGACGCCATTTTTGTCAGGTAAGGTCAAAGCTCTATGTATGACTAATCCAGTGTATGACCTCATTATAGGCAACATTGATGGCGCAAGAGACCCGTCAAATCCTGATACAGACTGGGGAAAACAATGGAAAACCAAGAGTGATGAGGTAACTGTAGAGGGTTTAGCTGTGCAAACTAGAGGCCAAGTAAAGCAAGAAAAGGCGAAATTCAAGACACTTAAGGTACCAAGTATTTCTGGAAATTTTGTTACTGTTGATGACATGAGAACTGCCCAAAGGAATGACACCACATTGGAAAAATATCGTGAGTATGCAAATTCTGGTACTCGGAAATTTACAGGACAACAAAATGTGTCATGGTTTGTCATGGAGGATGATTTGCTCTTCAGATACTTTCAGTCCCCAAAGACAAAGATCTCACTTCATTTGTTACACCTGACGGTTTGTTTAGATTCACAGTGATGCCGTTCGGTTTATCGAATGCAGCAGCTACTTTCAATCGTATGATGCGGGTTTTGTTGAAGGGTTTGAAAAACACAGATAGCTTTATTGATGATATATTGGTTCACACTGAATCTTGGGATGATCATATCATTGCATTGAGGGGTTTGTTAGAAAGACTTAGATCAGGAGAGTTGAGTGCAAAACCATCAAAATGTTTTGTAGGTTTTAACTCCCTTGATTTTTTAGGTCATTCCATTGGAAATGGTGTTTTGTGTCCAAACAATGACAAACTTGAAGCAATTAAGAATGCTCCTCGCCCAGAGACCAAGAAACAGGTACGATCATTTCTAGGACTCATCCGTTACTATCGTAAATTTGTGCCCAATTCTGCATCTGTTGCCTGTCCTTTGACAGATTTAACGAAAAAAGTTGTCCCAAACAAATTAAATTGGCAAGATCATCATAAAAAAGCTTTCAGTTCGTTGAAATCTTTGCTTTTGTATGCTCCTATTCTGAGATTGCCCGATTTCCAGAGAGATTTCTATTTGAGAACTGATGCGTCAGAGTATGGTGTAGGTGCGGTTTTGTTGGAAGAGCATGAGCGAAAGTTCCCAATTGCGTATGCAAGTCGCAAGTTGAATGAAAGAGAAAGAGGTTATTCAGTCATTGAGAAAGAATGTTTGGCTATAGTATGGGCAGTGAAAATATTCCAAGCATATTTGTACGGTAGAACTTTTCTTCTCGAGACTGATCATCAACCTTTGGTGTATCTCAATTGATCAAAGATTTCAAATGGAAGGTTGATGCGTTGGGCAATATTTTTGCAGTCATACAATTTTACGATACATGCTATCAAAGGTATTGACAATGTAGGTGCTGATTTTTTGAGTCGTCACGTGAGGTAGCCTGTTTGTGTATTTTTGGTCAAAATATGGTTTCCCAACTTGAAAGGGTAGGTATGTCACAATTTAGTATATATGTTCAATTAAAGTTTCTTTAGTCTATTAATTTTTGTGAGTAACGGCGCTCCATAGAGTGCCACGGTCAGCTAGTCATTTGTTTGTTAGACCGGTTTTCGTGCATGAGTTCCGGCCAGGTCGTTGATGAGAGAAGGTGTCTCCTTCTGTATGAACCTTCGTGGAGCTTGACAATATGTCTTAGGACCTGTGTGGCCTATGTCTTATCCTGTGTGGAGTGTTTGAATAGAATTCCTGTGTGGTGAAAGTACGATAAACCGTGTTGAGAGAGAACAGCAGTAAGTGAGAAGTATTTTTCATTTTCATTTCAATTTAGAATGCGCATACTTAAGTATCTAATATGTCTATATATCTATATTGTCCTTTGCTAAGTGTTTTATGACATTTTTGTTTGTTTGTATAAGAATTTAAAATATGGTAGCCCGATGGTTGAATATAATGTGTGTTTTGAACAGTGTAGTGTTATAATTTTCACTGAGGACCCGACAATGAATTGAATTTTAGGTGACTAGCTGAGTGGATGTGGTCAGTTATATACATGACGGCATCATCCGAGGGTGTAGGACAACGACAAGCTAACCATAGTGGACCCATAGTCAACGTGGGACATGTGACACACGCGGACGCACGGGCACTATATGAGCTGGTGATATGGTCCAGTAACATCCGTGACGAGAGGTTTGGTTTACATGACAGTGTCTACGCACGTGTACCAGTTTATGCGATATACATGAACGTGTGATGTATCCTTACCACCAATGATGAACATGAATTGATATCTCAACTATGCACGTACCTTCTGCGGGTGAAATTATTTATTAAAATACAATTTCTCAAAAGCATTGTCCGGACTTAATATTCATAAGTGACATCAGCCAAAGTCGGGTTATTTATTCTGTTTATATATGTTGGGGGGTATTTAGAGGGTTAGTTTATTTTTTGTTAATATTGTTTGTGCGAATGCGTTGTGTGATTTTTCAGCTATTTGCGGGTGTGAATTGAGTGTATGTGTGTGTGTTTAAAAAGGGTTGTATGCATTAGCTTTATATGTTTTCTTTACACTGTAAATATAGTTATTTTCACGGTTCTGCCTCTTTATCTTTTCAAAGTTCAGTTTATAAACGAGGGAATTTCCAGGCCTATTAACACAAATTGTGACAATAAGTATTATTTGATTTGGTCGTAAGTCGTAGGTTCTTTAATTTCTAAAATGAAGTCCAGTTCAACATCTCAATTTCAAAGAAGAAATAAAAATGTATCACTTTATTCATGTCAAATTGATGTTGAATGATAAAAATTGAGCAATACATAATTCCAACATTAAGCTCCTTAATTATGATTAAATTGGGCTGCTCAATCGCACTGTCATAATTTATGACCCATGCCACTTTTTACAGAGTCATAATGTACATTACCGTTTTCATATTCCACGTTTGTAAAAGGCAACACTTCTTTGGAATTTTTCTTGAAATCTGAACAAACAAAATAAAACACCTTCAATAAAATCATTCTGACAGCTTTTTTTTTTTCATTCTATCAAACTATTTGTTATCTTGTTGACTCTTAATTGTAAAATTACCGGATAAATAGGTTTGATACTTTGTATTACCTTTATCTCTATATTTATAGCCTCTGGGGCTAGATGATTTTTTCTTCAAATACAGAACCAGAATAATTAGTAACCCTGATGTAAATAACAGTAGTACAAATACTGTAACCAGGCTAGGAATCAATACATCAGTAAAAGACTCTGCATTATTGTCATGGCCAATCCTATAAAATAAGATATAAACCATCAATAACCACTCACTTCAACACAATCATTATTACCAAATGTTTGCAAAAATCAATTCATAAAAGTGGAAATGACAAAAATTGAAAGAATCTCGAATTCTCTTTACCATAGTTCAAGGGGCAAAGTACAAACCATGAAACGTGCTACTACACCAGTTGCCGGTTCGATTTGGTACACTTTCTGAATGGTACGGTTCGCTTTGTGAACGGAACGGTTCCCAGTTTGGTTCACTTTTTGCACGTTACGCTTTGCTTACAATTGATGTATGCTTTGTGAACGGTTCACGTGCTTTATTAACGAGAGAGGCATGGCCTTGGCGCTTTGATTTTTATCGATATAATTGTGTTTAGTTTTCGCCCTAATTACTTCAGCAAGATTGTAATTATGACAACCTTTTTTTATTGATATGATGTATTATTTTAACTTAATTAACTTCCATCTGCTCCCCCATTTTTTATACATGTACGTTGCGTGAAACGTATACGCATTGAAAACCCGGCAGCGGATGGGAGCTTTAATTTTGATTAGTTTGGTATTATTCGTATTTAATTTTAAATCAATGTACTAATTATAATTGCTTGATGGGACTGTGTGACTTTAATACAGTATTCTTTTAAAAATTTTGTATCTTTCTTTTCCTGTCCTACATTTAGTCTTGGAGTCTATCAATTTTTCTAAACCATTTCAAATTGCTAAGAAAAATTGCTCAGATTTAATTCCATATTTCTTTAGTTTCCTTGATCGTTTACTTGATATTCGCGTGTTGTTATTTTGACAAGCATCTTTCTATTTCATTATTTATGATAATTCTTTTAATAATTCTTCACTGTGCATTGTGGCCGATCAAATTCCGCTGTTGAATAGACAAGTTTAAAACTGCACGCAAAACATATACGATACAAAATAAAATTCGGTTCTGATATCAACTGTAATAAAATCATTCGACACGGGGATTTATTCATTCAAAAATTGATTTCATTTTCTCCTGCACTTTTTCGTTTACAAATGTCACACTTAATCCAAAACCGTTCCTCTTACCTGTAATAACACCATGTGTATAGTCAAAAGTATGATTACTAGTATTTCGTTCAATAATACGTAAATCATTCGTACATTTATCACAATTCTTAAGATATACACAATTGGATATACACAATATGTCAACAGCTTTAAATAGCAATATAATCTCTTGTTTATGACAAGTGTCCGCTTTTCACTGTATGCATGTAATTTAGCAGCCGTTTTAAATGTTTGAAAACTTTTTCTTTGAACCAACTCAGTGACATTTGAACACGTACCATTCACTCTCTTTCAATTGAATTATTTTCTTGTACAGTGTACATATAAATGTAGTAAAGCTTTTCTGTGTCCGATGGACAGGGTGTGTGAATCGACAGTTTTTATTGATCCTTTGTAATATTTTTTTTCCTTTTCATTTACCTACATATTTACTTATATAATTGTTGTAAACGGAACACGGAAAATACCCGAAAATCAACAATATTACATGTTAAATTGGTCAATATATTAAGAATTTATCTAACCGAAAATACTACAGTGAGGAAAAGGGACACTAATCGCCATAAAGTGAATTAAAATCACTAAGTCAAAGGGAAATAATTCTTGAATTATTTCAAATATGAACTCTCTCTTAATTATTGATTTAATTAAAAATGAAATTGAAACATTTTCTTCCAGCTATGTAGGAGGAGCAAAGTAGAACGCGGTTCATGGTGCGATATGTACTGTTATTCTTTAATTGATTGACAGGCGTATCAGGTGGAGTCCCGCTCAAATGACCGACTATAGAATATGTAAGTTCAGTGATAAAACTTTAATATAAGCATTATACATAACACACTTGCGCGCACTCTCTCTCTCTCTCTCTCTCTCTCTCTCTAATCACTTCATGTTATGCAAAGTCCAGTATGAACACAATGTTTAAAACATTTCCTAAAACTAATCGAAAATAACTATCACCGGGGAAAATAAGGTGTTTCTTAGTATCCGGCGACAATAAGACTAAAATGCTCTAGATGGTAAAAAGCACTTTATTTAAACTTTAGGTCGGTATGGGTGATTTCTGGGAATCCAAAAACTACACCCGAACAATCCGAAACCTAATTCCTCTCCCCCAACAACGGTGTATATCACAATATATATAAGAATTGAAAACAATAGAAATTAGCACTTGAGCACGAGTGACATATGTCATGGAGTAAAACTTCAATTTGAGTGAGTCAATTAAATCAAAGGTGAGGTGTAATAAGAGTTGATAAAATAATTAAGCAATTATAACTGAAGTGAATTATTGTCTTGTACAAAGGGAAAGATACAATTATGAATTCTTTTTAAAATAGATAATACAGTAATTCAAATTTCACGAAAATGTCTTCAACATGAGTTTGTCAATATTTCACTCCATGATAATTCCCTCGCGCTTCGGAAAATTAGACGTCCTCGTCTAAAGAATCACCGGAATGATTTGTAGAGAATGCGTGGTCTGTATCTCAGCGTCGTTTGCTTAGGTCTTGGCCGGAATATGCAAAATGTGTTCTACATTGCGGAGGTCCACAACTGCAACACGGCATTCTGGGCTGAACCATATTTAAAACGAACCTTTGTCGTCGGACGCCACACCAGGAAAAGTTTCCTAGGATTCGAATGCAATAGAATGGTCGCTTAGAAACATATTTTAGCATGATGGCCAAGAAATCCACACACGAGACACACTGAACTAGAACAAGTGTTCGCAGGGTGACGTCATCCCGCACTTGTTATATGCTAGATGGAATCCATGCGTAGAGTGTGTCCGTGCAAGTCCTGGAATGTCCAAAACTCGAAAAGCAGCGACGTTGGTATATGGTCGTAACAAGCTGTTGAATCATCTGCTCTTGGGTTGCAATATCGGCGTGTGTTGATGCTCTTGGAAAACTCGCTCGGTTGCTGGTACACGGGATCTAACTGCTACAAAGTATATGTAGCAGCCCCGGGTAAATTACCCTTAGGATGTCTCCACCAAACTATCACCGGGGAAAATAAGGTGTTTCTTAGTATCCGGCGACAATAAGACTAAAATGCTCTAGATGGTAAAAAGCACTTTATTTAAACTTTAGGTCGGTATGGGTGATTTCTGGGAATCCAAAAACTACACCCGAACAATCCGAAACCTAATTCCTCTCCCCCAACAACGGTGTATATCACAATATATATAAGAATTGAAAACAATAGAAATTAGCACTTGAGCACGAGTGACATATGTCATGGAGTAAAACTTCAATTTGAGTGAGTCAATTAAATCAAAGGTGAGGTGTAATAAGAGTTGATAAAATAATTAAGCAATTATAACTGAAGTGAATTATTGTCTTGTACAAAGGGAAAGATACAATTATGAATTCTTTTTAAAATAGATAATACAGTAATTCAAATTTCACGAAAATGTCTTCAACATGAGTTTGTCAATATTTCACTCCATGATAATATCTCCATGCATTGTGTGAACATTTATATTTTACAATTTTATTTTATTTTACAATTTTATTTTATTCTACAATGCTAAGAAATTGGCCATGGAAGTTTTGTCGATAACCGGAAGAAATGCAAAGGTATAAGAAAAAGATACATCACATGATTTTTTGTAACGGTTTAAAAAAAAAAATCTATATATTGAACTAATTTGGTTAGCGATAATCTCCGTCCGTCTTCATCGAACAACAATGGTCAATTAAGCTATATATGGAAGTTGCACGCTTATTGCACTATACGGTACAATTTTTCGGTCGTTTTTTGGGCGGGTCTTGCATGAATTATTATTGCACGCTTTTTGCACGGTACGGTTAATGGTTTTGTGAACGGTACAGTTCGTTGTGTAAATACGTGAACGACACGGTTTGTTTCTTGCACGGAACGGTATGCTTTGTTTAAAAGGTGTATTACCACGTTTCATGGTCAGTAGAAATGTCCTAATTCGACTATTACCGGCACAAGGCTAAGTTCAAACGGGACAAATATGAACTTAAATAAAGATATAATAAAGTTTACAAAAATTATTGAATCATAAAATTTTTTATAAATAATTAAAAAATATTCTAGAATTTTAAAGTTTTTTAATTAACAAGAGGCCAATTGGCCTTAACGGTCACCTGAGTAGCGTATAACTAATACACAAACTTGTCGAGGAGTCTCATATATGCCTTCAATTAATTAGGTTTCATTCTGAAGTAGAACAATTATGAATTTGTAATGACGACCACCTCCCAGCCTGAAATCTTAAAAAAAAAAGAACTGTGAAACCTAAAATTTTGGCCAAAAACTTAAAGATCTGGTCTACAAAATCATGAATTCAGTTTTCCTTTCAGATGTGTGGGAGAAAAAAAGATTAATTTTTTAACATTAAATGCATTAACACCTATACAGCCAGTTTGGCCCTGCTCTTAGGTCAAAACCCATACTCCAGGGGACATTAAATTAAAATTTCAGTAGGGGACTTCCTGGTAAACTTAATCATAAGTCAGTTTTTATACAGATGTGTGAGAATAGAGAAGAACATTTTTAAACATTATATGCAGTAACACTATATTGCCATATTGCCCACCCCCCCCCCCCCTCATGTCCTGAACTCCTGACTAAAGGGTCATGAATTTCACAATTTAGGTAACTGAGTTAGTGGACATTTTTTGCTCATTTGGCCCCACATGTGGCGCCCCGGGGGTGGTAGACCCATGAATTTAGATTCCTCTTACCATAGAGCTGCTTCACACCACAAATAGTAACAATCAGCCTTGTAGTTTTTAAAAAGAAGTTAAAAATGTACAATTGTTAACGCACGACGAACTACACATGTTTCACGACGCCAGACGAAAACGGATAGCAATAGGTCACCTGAGTTTACTCAGGTGACCTAAAAAAACAAAATAAGTTTCAGAGCTTCACTGTAAATACATACACATTTACAAATTTCTGTATCCGATGACATTTTTTTAATTTGATAAATCTAGAGGGAAAAAACACACACTTACTAGTCGTGACAATAACCCCCTCTCTTTGCATTAATTAAAGAAAACCTGCTTGTAAAGCTTTTCTGTGGATCAAATTTTAAATATTTTCCTAGTCTATGTCTTGATATCAAATACAATTGGTTATTTCACAATTTTTCTCAATTTCTCCTTTGTAACTGGATGATATCTAGCAAGAAAGTCCTAAGCAGTTCACCTTAACAGTCGTCACAATCGTTTTGTATGGCAGTCCCCTAGTTACAAGTTACAAGAAATTATAATATTCAGTAAATACTGAACTGAACTGTGTTGTCCGTCAAGCTAGGGACTAGTTTCCTAATCTACCAAGTAAGCTGTACACGAGTCATTTGTGGCTGTGATATTGAAAATATTTTATTGAAACATCAAACACGCATGCACACACATGCAAGAAAAAAAGAGCGCTACTTAGGGGAAGCATCAACGTGGCTAGAGCTGGACACATAATTCTTTACATTGATTAGTTTATATTATCGTGTATATTATTTTCATACCTCTTAATGATCGCTACATGGAATAATGGCTGACTTCCCTAAACTTTGTCGGAATAATTTATTTACACAAATATTACACCCGAACACGTTACCTTGGACGCAAACACGTGTAGAAACGCGTTTTAAACAAAAATAATATGACAACCACAGCACTGGCAAGGAATATCCATGCAATGAACGAAGAAACAAGAATGAAATCCAGGCACAGATACTTCAAAAATCCTCAATAACTGTAGACCATTTTCCTGGGTATGTTATAACATTGCCCATGCACAACCACACACTGTGGCAGATCGAGCAATGTCAATGATCTCATGGATTTTAGAAACAGAGCGTTTTTGTAGAAACCGTGGGACACATGTTACGTTGTTACTTTCTTGGCTTTACTATCATTTCGCTACTGTGTTGGATGTACTGCCACCGGGGTTTTCAAAAGATACAGACGTTATGCACTCTGTATGAACGACACACGTGTTCGATGTACATGTGAAGTAAGGCGGCACTATCTGTGCAAAATAATACAGATACCTTGGAAATTCTTTCAAAGAATAAAGATTGCTGTTTCCTTTATTCTTGATCACAAACATTTTACTACTATGTGTAGTTCATGCATTTAGAAGTCCGTGGCACCTGAATGCCTCGATCGGAAAGCAACCGACCGTAACTTTCTCGACTGGTATATATACCCCAGTGTCAGTAGAGGAGCGATCGAAACTAATATGGCGATCAACTGCTTTTATGAATTCATGTCAGCTTTAACCAGATCTTAAAACCTTAATTTCCTCCAGCATCCGAAACCTATGGCTTATATTCAGCATTCAATCATGTCTGATGCATCAGTATCATAAGATGCAACATCCATGCAAGTTGATGAAGTTCGGACCAGTAGTAACCAAGATAATTTCTTTGCTATCAAAGGGCACCTGCACCAAAAACTGTAACCTGCTCCAAAAACCTTAACCTCCTCCAGCATCTGAAATTCAGGATTCAGAAGCATCCTAGTCTTTCAAGTCCATAAGTAGGTCCCGATACATCATACATGCAAGTTTGGTGAAGATAGGACAAGTAATAACTTAGATAAGGACCTGCAACAAAAACTTTAACCAGTTTCGGACATGGACTACGACGCCGGGGGGTATAGCATAAGCTCCCCCTGACCTCGTCTCGGTGAGCTAAAAATGCACCACCCCACCCCACCCCCCCCCCATTTTTTTTTTTACAGTTTTAAAGCTTTCTCCACTTTGAATGCAAGCTTGCCTTTTATTTCTGCAAATTATATTTGCCTTTCCATAAGGATGCTTTGGGCCAAATTTTGTTGGAATTAACTAATTGGTTTAAGAGAAGTAGTTCAAAATGTAAAAAGTTTACAGACAGACAGACAGATGGTCAGACAGACGACGGATAAAAATGTAATCAGAAAAGCTCACTTGAGCTTTAAATATGAGATCAAAAAAGCTCACTTGAGCTTTTAGCTCAAATGAGCTAAAAAATACTAAATTCTACCGTCTGGTTTTTAGTGGGGACCATCTCAAAATATGAAAATGCAAGAAATTTTGCTATATATTTGGAGCTTTACAAATTAAGATTATGAAGATTGGTTTTATTGATTTGTTCAAGAAATTAAAAAATGCCCTCGAGTTTAGCATTATTCTGTGTATGAAATTTCAACGGCGTACAATTTTTACTTTTCTTTTATCATAATCTTCTTTCTTATAACATACTTCTACAAAGCTTCATTTGATTATAACGTCAGATCAGCACAATGGCAACGCTTCCCTACCATACAACAGGAAAATTATTTTAAAAAATTAAATTTTCCTTAAAGAATCTAAATATTTTTATCTGTATATTGTTTATAGTGTTTAATTTCATAAATGATATATTAATATAAATAAAGTTCATAAGAAGTATAAATACACTGTATTATATCAGGATGCGCAAAAACATGTGCAATGAAAACTAAAGTCAGCCTCCTTAAATTAATACTAAATCGTCATTTAATCAGCAGAATCTGAATCCTACCAGATTCAACACCAAAGTCAATAAGGAGGTCCAGATCCACAAGTTTGAAGAAGATACATGAAAGGCTATTACTTAGATACACTCTGGACCTGCTCCAAATAGTTAAATCAGGTTCTACATGTTCTAAGCTGGATGCCGCAGATATAGCATCAGCTCCCCCTACTTTGTCTTGGTGAGTTACAAATGAAATTTCTGTAATTTATGCCAATATTTGTTGTGAAGTCTTTGTTATAAATTACAACAACTAAATGTTATCTCAAATAAAAATGTATTAACAATAATTTAATTGATGAAACTCTTTGCTAAAAATAAAATATTAGAACCTATATTGTGTTCAGAATGTGATTTTTATGATGTTTAGACAAGTCAGAGTGGTTTTCACCTTTCAAAAAAATTAAAACAAAGAAAACTATCACTGAGAGAAATTTTGGCCAACCATTGCGGTGATTTAGTTATGCAGTTTAACTTCACAAAGCATGTATTTCGCCTAGCAGCAGCAAGCTAAATGATCAAATACGCTTAAGAGTCATTGGATACCAAATCGGCTAATTGAAACACATCTTTTAAAAACTGCAACCTGTGAACTGTTACTAACATAAAATAGTGTCTTCAATCGGCGAATTGCTACATCAGCCGTATGTATTGCTTAAAGGGAGATATGTGATTAAGTACATCTTAACTACTATATATACTAATATCATTATTCTATAACCAAATAAGATAACTTACTTATAAAAAATCTGTGAAGATGTTGCACATGATGCTACAGTTGTAAATTTTGGATAAGGATTAGCCTCTGTTTGTTCTGTAACTGTTGTTTTCTTTATCAGATCATAGCATCCTGGATCTGAAATTGACAAAAAATCTATGAAAATGACAATTTGTACGTACCACTACTGGCTCCAAAAACCCCTGTCCGTATAAAAATCCTGTCTCTCTCTGTCACCCCTGTGTTTTCCCTGTCATCCCCTGCCAGCCCCTGTACACATCCACTATGTGCCACTGTAAGCCCCTGTTTTTCCCTGTGCATTCCCCTGTCATCCCCTTACAGTCTCTAACTGTTTGTTTGAGTAAAAAAAAAATTTTACTCATGTTTTTAAAAAAGTTTCTTAATGTTTTCGGTTTTTTAACAAAAAATATATATTTAGTAGTTAACGATAACAAGGAAATTGAAAGCATAAAAAGGAACTATCCATGTTTTAAACAGTGCTTGCTTTTGTTTGTATTTGATCAAAATTATCTATTAATTTTATATAATTCGTTTAAAAAATTAAGGAGGATGATTTTAGTTTTTATTACACGTTTTTGGGCATTTCAGCTTTCCTGATTGATTAGTTTCTGAGAAAAAGATTTTTAAATATTTACTCTTTATATTCCCATGTTAAAGTTCGACCCTCATTGTGGCCCCACCCTACCCCCCTGGACCATGAGATGTACAAACTTGAATCCACATTATTTGAGGATGCTTCCATTTCTGGCCAAATGGTTTTTGAGAAGAATTTTGATAAACATCGATAAATTTTCAATGAATCCTAATTATCTCCACCTGAAAGTGTAGCCCATGATTTTTACAAAATTGAATTCCCTTTACCCAATGATAATTTAAGCCAAGTTTAGTTAAAATTGGCCCAGTGGCTCTTGAGAAGAAGTCGAAAATGTAAAGAGTTTACAGACAGACAGACGGACGCCGCACAAAAAGTGATTAAAAAAAGCTCACTTGAGCTTTCGGCTAAAATGAGCTAAAATTACAGAATTTTTTTTTTTTAGATTTTTTAAGGTGGCTCTATACACCACTTTTTGATGACGTAGTTCGCAAAAAAGCAAATTTGGAATCATGCAATTCCGGTACTGGCCGATTAAAACTAAGGCGAATTGTATGGGGACCGGACCGCTCTTTTGAAAAATTTGTTAAATGAATAGATTTAATTGGATAATTCATTACTTACAAGTAATGTGGTATGTGACACCTTCACGTTGTGTGGTATTATTTATTGAAATAAGCAATAAAATCAAGTATAATTTTTTAAATAGTTTCTTTAAAATTCCCATCATCGATATGATACACCGTAGCGCAGTGGGTTGGTGAGTTTGATTCCCGTTGAGAACAATACATTTTTAACTTTCCAAAATTTTCTAAAACGTTTTTTTGGTTGAATACTGTGTAAGAAAATTCTAAACCGGTGAAAATATTTCAATTATAATATACTTTTATGCACATTAATATCGACACCTTAAGGGGATGGGAGGGTTGCTTTGAATTTCTCTCAGGTTGGGATACATAAATCCTATTAGCCTAGTCAATTTTTCCCTTTATTTATTTGACTTAGTTTTGCATTAAAGCAAATATTTTAACTTATACAGGCCTATAATGAAATATGTATGTATTTATCATTCCAATATTATATTTAGGAAACCTTCTTTAACTCAGAAATGAAAAGTCCCCAAGGTGTTTGGGCCTTGGGACTTAGGAACGATAACCCTTACCTGAGGAACTTTCATACCAAATAAAATATAAAATATTTTTTGTGTTTATTTGCAATGATTTTCAATCATTTTTTTATGTCACATTTATTAAAATACATTTTCTTATAACATCAAGCAACTTTTTCAGATGATTAGTCAACAGAGTAAGAAAATAAGAAAAAATATGTTTTGGGGAAATACAAAAAAAAAATGCAATAATAACATTTTTGAATGTTAAGAAGTGTTACATTTTTTATATGTGTCCGAAGAAAATTTCTATCATATGACAAAAAAAATTTCTCTCAATTTGTAAATAGCTGTCTTTTTAAAAAATATTTTACAAAAACACGAAAAAACATTAAAAAATTCTTTAAAAATACCTATAGTATCCCTATCATCATTTTAATATTTGATAAGTATTTCTTTTGTGGTCTTCTATTGAAAATTGGAATAAACTGTGGGTGTATAGTGCAACCTTAAGGAAAATGTTAATTTTTTAACAGTTTTTTCGGTGTTTGGTAGATAGCTATGCTACAGTGCTTTTATGACATTATGTTTTGTATGAGTACGTTATAGGAAATAACATAAAAGTAAAAGTAAAAAGTGCGCCTTTGAAATTTTACATATTCACATAATAATGCTTTCATAAAGGTTATTTTTTATAATATTTGAATGAACCCATTGTACCAATCTCGATTTGTAACACTCCAACAAGAGGCCCATGGGCCACATCGCTCACCTGAGGAATAGGTATGATAAAATCAGCTTAATGGAGTCATAATACAAACTATCTGGACAATGTACAATAATACATGTAGATCCTGTATAAATAAAATCCATTTTTCCCCTGGATATTCGTATGTTTATAATCATTAGTCCCTTTTCTAACAGGATGATTTTATAGTCATATCATATGTTGAGTATTGCAGTTCTCAAAAAGATCCTTAACAATAGTTTATATATGGGATATAAACCTACATCAGACCCTGAACTTTCTTGTGAAGCCAAAGAATTGTCCTGGGGCCAAAGTCTTAACAATAATAAAGAATCATATGGCTGATTAGTTTCTGAAAAGAAGATTTTTAAAAATTTACTCTATATATTCATGTGTTAAACTTCGACCCCCCATTGTGGCCCCATCCTACCCCCTGGGGTCATGATTTTCACAACTTTGAATCTACACTACCAGAGGATGCTTCCACACAAGTTTCAGCTTTCCTGGCTGATTAGTTTCTGAGAAGAAGATTTTTTAAAGATTTACTCTATATATTCATATGTTAAACTTCAACCTCCATTGTGACCCCACCCTACCCCCAGGGGTCATGATTTTCACAATTTTGAATCTACACTACCTTAGGATGCTTCCACACAAGTTTCAGCTTTCCTGGCTGATTAGTTTCTGAGAAGAAGATTTTTAAAGATTTACTCTTTATTCCTATGTAAAACTACGACCCCCCATTGTGGCCCCATCCTACACCCGGGGGTTATGATTTTCACAACATTGAATCTAATCTGAGGATGCTTTCACACAACTTTCAGCTTTCCTGATCTTATGGTTTATGAGAAGAAGATTTTTAAAGATTTACTCTTTATATTCCTATGTAAAACTTCGACCCCCCATTGTGCCCCTACCCTACCCCTGGGGGTCATGATTTTCACAACTTTGAATCTACACAACCAGAGGATGCTTCCACACAAGTTTCAGCATTCCTGGCTGACTTGGTTCTGAGAAGATGATTTTTAAAGATTTACTCTTTATATTCCTATGTAAAACTTCGACCCCCATTAAGGCCCAATCCTACCCCTGGGGGTCATGATTTTCACAACATTGAATCTATACTACCTAAGGATGCTTCCACACAAGTTTCAGCTTTCCTCATCTTATGGTTCATGAGAAGAAGATTTTTAAAGATTTACTCTGTATATTCCTATGTAGAACTTCGACCCCCAATTGTGGCCCCACCCTACCCCTGGGGTCAGGATTTTCACAACTCTGAATCTACACTACCTGAAGATGCTTTCACACAACTTTCAGCTTCCCTGGCTGATTAGTTTTTGAGAAAAAGATTTTTAAAGATTTACTCTAAATATTCCTATGTAAAATTTCGACCCCCCATTGTGGCCCAACCCTACCCCCGGGGGTCATGATTTTCACAACTTTGAATCTACACTACCTGAGGATGCTTCCACACAAGTTTCAGCTTTCCTAACTGATTAGTTTTTGAGAAGAAGATTTTTAAAGATTAACTCTATATATTCCTATGTTAAACTTCGACCCCCCCCCCCATTGTGGCCCCACCCTACCCCCGGGGGTCATGAATTTCACAATTTTGAATCTACACTACCTGATGATGCTTTCACACAAGTTTCAGCTTTCCTGGTCTTATGGTTCATGAGAAGAAGATTTTTGAAAAAAAAATTTCATAAATTCCTAATTATCTCCCTTTGCAAAAGGGCGTGGTCCTTAATTTTCACAACTTTGAATCCCCTTAGGCTTAGGATGCTTTGTGCTAAGTTTGGTTAAAATTGGCCCAGTGGTTCTTGAGAAGATGTTGAAAATGTGAAAAGTTTACAGACAAACGGACAGACGGACAGACAGACGGACGACAGACAAAATGTGATCAGAATAGCTCACTTGAGCTTTCAGCTCGGTGAGCTAAAAACATAGCAAAACTTGTTGCATTTCAATATTTTGAGATGACCTCCACTTACAGCCAGACAGCAGAATTTAATTAGTATTTTTTAATGTAAGGTACATGTAATAAATGAAAATATAACTAATCACATGTTACAACTTGAGGAAAATCGCAATTCTAGTATTTTTCTAATCTGCTTCGAAGTGCGGCAAACGACATTATCATATAGATAGATCGATCTATATTGATCAGGCTTGGGGTGAATTACATTGTAAAATAATGCATTACATTACCATTACTTCATGAATTTGGGCAGGAAATTACCATTACCATTACTTGATTTTCTTGAAGTAATGCATTACATGAGTAAATTAATGCATTACCATTACCATTACTTTGTTTTAAAAAAGTAAAGCTACCCTTACCAAAGTACAATTATTGCTGCAACAATGCCGCAATATTGCGGCAATATTGCAGCAACACATTTTTGTTACCAGAAACCAGATTTTGAGACTAGTGAAATGTTGCCGCTAGCTGCAACAACTTCTGGTAACATTTTGGCAATACTGCTAGAGTGTTGCCGCTAGCGGCAATAACTTCTGGCAACATTCTGGCAATACTATTAGAGTTATTTCTGTAAAAAAATTATATTAACATGCACCTAGAATATTGCCACTAGCTGCAACGACTTCTGGTAATATTCTGGCTACACTCAGTATCATACTGCCAGAACTAATTTTCTGGTAACATCTTTGATCATTTAAATCATGAACTAATTTATACATAATATATATATATAATTCGATCTGGCAATACTGCTAGGCATCTTATTTGATTTCTGCTTTAATTATAATTTAAGGAGAATCCAAGCAGTGGAGGGGGGTTAAAAAATTGTCAATTATTTAGATATGATTTCAGTTATAACACCTCAAAATTTGCCAGAAGTTTACCACAAACTTTCCTCTGATTTATTATGCTTATCGAGCTTGCAAAAGCTTAAGCAGAATTTAGACTTATAAAATTTTACACATTCAGCACAAGTCTAAAACTGTCAATTATAATTGCATGAATTAATTGCTTTTGTATACATATTTTTCCCCCAAAAATAATAATAAGTCGAAAAAATTAAATCTAATAAATATTTTATGATTAAAGTCTTATTCTAAGAAAGTCTCAATTAAAAAAATTCATTGATATTCCCTTCAATGGCATATAACTGTTATGCATGGTTACCGATGTTTCACTATAAACAAAAGATAAAAGATAAAAGACTGTTTGAATCAGTGTCAACCACCCCCCCCCCCCCCCCAACTCATGTTTTACGTGAATACCGACCTGTCTGTTCTTTTGTAACGGTATATTCTTTTTTATTAAGTTAAAATATCAGTCTACTTAGATTTGAGTATCTAAACTGCTCATTGCATGTTCAATTAAGAATTTTCGTATGCTGTTTGTTTCCACTTTTACTTTCGTTTCAATGTTAAGTTACGCGCGCGCTGATTGGTCGATCAAATCGCTAGCCGCCAATTTTCACCTTCGAAGCTGCCATGTTGTCTGCCATCGAGCCTCCTGCCATCACTGGAGATGGTGAAATGAATGAAATACGGGAATTATCTGTAAACAAGGTTAAAAATACACTGTCAATGGAGTGTTTATCTGTGAAAAAAAATCAACGGCTGAACTGAGGACGAATCTGAGTGAACAAATCGAGTGTTGACATCCCCTGCACCATCTGCATGAGCACGTTTTTGAAAAAGTAAGTTTAGCAATAAAAATATATTCATTGAATGGCAGTTTAAACATGTTTGTTATAAGAATATAGACCGAAAGACTGCGATCAACCATTATACCAATGGGTTTAACACTGTTTAAGAACCTTGCGCGGATTTAGAATTTTATTCCCGGGGGGGGGGGGTTCAACGGTTATTTGAGTTTACCAGGGGAAGGGGGTCCGAGGCATATTTTTGGTAATTTTATAAAGTAATTTTAAAAAATTTGAAGGGGAGGGGGTCTGGACCCCCCCTGACCCCCCTTGAAACTGCTTAAAATCTGAAAACAATTGCCAATGTGCTTATATGAAATCCATTTATCTTCCCAGTAGGTCTGTCCTGGGTTACACAGACCTGAAGAAAACCATGTAACAAGAGGCCCAGAGGCCACATCGCTCACCTGAGCAACAATTGCCTTAATTCTGATCAAATTAGCATTACAGTATCAAAATATCTTGACAACTGAGTACAGTAGATCTTGCTAAAAAAAATTTGAAAATCTGCCAATTTTTATCCACCTCTTATTTTTTGGTAAATACTAAGCCCCTTTTGTTGTTGTACCTCTAAGATTTTTCTCTATTCCTATATACCCCCCCCCCCCCATGTCGTGGCCCCACTATTCTCTAGGGAATCATGGTTTCATCAAACTTAAATCTACCTTTAATGTAAATATTTGAAACCGCCATCACGGTCCCGCCCTACCACTAGGTACTTTGATTTTGCAAACTTGAATTTACACTACCCGAGGATGCCTCTACACAAGTTTAAGCTTTTCTGGCCAAATAGTCTTTAAAAAGAAGATTTTGAAAGATTTTCTCTATATATTCCTAAGTAAAATTTCATCCCCCATTGTGGCCTCACCCTACCCCTGGACTATTATTTAAACAAACTTGAATCTATATGATCTGGGAATGCCTCCACTCAAATTTGGGCTTTCCTGGCCTAATACTTTTGAGAAGAAGACTTTTAAAGATTTTCCCTATATATAAAAATGTATCCCCCATTGTGGCCCCGCCCTACCCCCAGGGACCATGATTTGAACAAACTTGAATCTACATTATCTGAGGATGGTTACACGCCAATTTGAGATTTCTTGGCCAAATAGTTATTAAAAGAAATTTTTAAAATTTTTAAAAAGATTTTCTCTATATACTCTTATGTAAAAATTGATCCCCCAATTGTGGCCCCACCCTACCCCCGGGGACTATGATTTGAAGAAACGTGAATCTACACTACCTGAGTTTATCTGGCCTAATATATTTTGAGAATAAGATTTATTAAGATTTTCTCTATATATATTCCTATGTAAAACTTGATCCCCCAATTGTGGCCCCACCCTACCCCCGGGGGTCATGATTTGAACAGACTTAAATCTACACTACCTGAGGATGCTTCCATTTTAATTTGAGCTTTTCTGGCCAAATAGTTTTTGAGAAGAGGGTTTTTAAAGATTTTCTCTATATATTCCTATTTAAAACATGATCTCCCTATTGTGGCCCCACCCTACCCCCAGGGACCATGATTTAAACAAACTTGAATCTACACTACCTGAGGATGCTTCCACTCAAAGTTGAGCTTTCCTGGCCTAATAGTTTTTGAGAAGAAGATTTTTAAAGATTTTATTATATATTCCTATGTAAAACTTGATCCCCCAATTGTGGCCCCATCCTACCCCCGGGGACCATGATTTGAACAAACTTAAATCTACACTTCCTGAGCATGCTTCCAATTTAATTTGAGATTTTCTGGCCTAATAGTTTTTGAGAAGAAGATTTTTAAAGATTTTCTCCATATATTCCTATGTACAACTTGATCCCCCAATTGTGGCCCCACCCTATCCCCGGGAACCATGATTTGAACAAACTTGAATCTTCACTACCTAAGGATGCTCCCATTTTAATTGGAGCTTTTCTGGCCTGATAGTTTTTGAGAAGAAGATTTTTAAAGATTTTCTCTATATATTCCTATGTAAAACTTTATCCCCCTCCTGTGGCCCCTCCCTACCCCCGGGGACCATGATTTGAACAAACGTGAATCTACACTACCTGAGGATGCCTCCACACAAGTTTAAGCTTTTCAGGCTGAATAGTTTTTGAGAAGAAGATTTTTGAAAAATACCAACAAATTTTTGATAATTCTCAATTATCTCCCCTTTAAAAAGGGCGTGGCACTTCATTTGAACAAACTTGAATCCCCTTCACCTAGTGGTGCTTTGTGCCAAATTTGATTGAAATCTGTCCAGTGGTTCTTGAGAAGAAGATGAAAATGTGAAAAGTTAACAACAACGACGACGACGACGACAACGACAACGACAGACAACGGACAAATTGTGATCAGAAAAGCTCACTTGAGCCTTTGGCTCAGGTGAGCTAAAAAGCTGTCACTGATTAACTGACTGTCACTGACTTACTGATTAAACGAATGGTGGAACTGGCAACCAAAAAACAATGATGACGTAATTTGTTTAAGATGATGGAGAGGAACATATACACAACAGTGCTGAGTTCCAATGTGGATATTGTTGTGATATTCTGATTACCGGTAGCTGTTTTTGTGATTGTTTATGTGTGAAATCAGAATGCCCACGAGGCTGTCAAAAAAAGGACATTTGGAATGCCTAGGACGAATGCCTTGATCAGTCAACTCGTAATACAGCAAGTGGTTGTGCAGGACTTGTGAACTATATGGTTTGAACTTTGCTTACGGTACACAGTGAACTTTTGTCCATATCCGTCTGTGCGCGTTGTGTCAATCAAACTACAATACATGTTATTCTGCAGCAATAAATTGTCACTGATTGGCTGAGTACTTTTAGTCAAATATCAACATGATTTGTTCATCATATTTGTTTTTATTATATTTATGTGTAAAATTTTAAGGTTATTAATTTTAACTGGTGTCCTTTATAAGCATGTTGAAATTCCAGTTTCAGGTCTCTAATATTATACATTATATTTTTAATTCAATACCTATTTTGTACATGTTACATTGAATAATATAATTTTTTTACTTCTGTAATATTGTGTAAGCACAAACTGTTTTTTATTTTTTATTTTTGAAAGTCCAAATTTAATGTAAATCGAAATGTTAGTCTTGTTGTAACCTTTTTGCATCTTTAAAAAAATAAAACTGTAATGGCATTTAAAGATTTTTTTTTTCATTTTGGTTGTAGATTAATATAATATACATGACTGCTTTACTGTATACATTTATTATTTATAAATATTGCAAATATTGTACCATTGATGCCAGAGCACAGAAAATGCATTGAACCAATATTTCTGCAATGTCATTTTTCTTATGCAAATGTTTTTGCTGCAACACTTTTCTGGCAATATTGCTGCAATCTCAAGTATTGCCAGAAAGGTGTTGTCGCAGCAAAACTTTTGCGGCAACATCTTTCTGGCAATATTGCCGCAATCTCATTTGCATACGAAAAACGCTACTGCAGCAACATTGCCGCAATGCATTGCCAGAAAGGTGTTGTCGCAACAATATATTGCTGCAAAACTTTTGCGGCAACATCTTTCTGGCAATATTGCCGCAATCTCATTTGCATACGAAAAACGCTACTGCAGCAACATGCCGCAATGTATTGCCAGAAAGGTGTTGTCGCAACAATATGTTGCTGCAAAACTTTTGCGGCAACATCTTTCTGGCAATATTGCCGCAACCTCATTTGCATACGAAAAACGCTACTGCAGCAACATTGCGGCAAAGTATTGCCAGAATGTTGCTGCAGTATTGCTGCAATAATGCCAGAAGGTGTTGCCAGAAGGTCAATATTTTGGTAAGGGTAAATAAAGAGTTTTTGCAAATGTTTCAAATTTAAAACACTCTTTAACTTAACTACAGGTTCATGTTCAGTATCAGGTTCAAATTTTACGACTTATACAAGATTCACTCTTTGTTTACTCAATATATAATTATAATCTTATGGCATTATGAACAACATACCACATATTTGACATGGTACAATGTCAGGTATGAACTAGAGACACAGAAGTACATGCATAACAGAAAACAAACCATGGTATAACGTTACTGTTATACCAGATTACACAAATCTTTATAATTTTGGACACTTAATTGTATTAATTTATAAACAAACGTAGGACAAAAGATTGCTGTTGCATTTTATGATCATCAAAGTTTCAAAGGGTTCAGCTTTTAACTGCATCCTGTTAGGTTTGAAAATCTTCCCAGCTATATATACTAAATAAACATTCTACATGAGCAGTGGAAGCTGTGATGGAAAGACTTTTTGGCAATCATTATCTTACTAGGATATATATTAAGTGCAATAATAGAAAATTACATGAATCTTGTATTTTCTATCAGTACAAACTAGTGTACTTAATATACAGCAGAGAGAGAGAGAGAGAGAGAGAGAGAGAGAGAGAGAGAGAGAGAGAGAGAGAGAAATTATTGTCAAATATTGGAAGTGATTTTGATTTTCATCATGAGTGGACAGTGCATTCATTTTGTTTTTAAAGGTGCATGTCTGTCCTCTATTCTATTGGGACACAGTCAAAGAAAGGGGATTGGGGTGTTAAGCACTTCTTATAACAATAGATTGTTTTGATACTTAGATTATCCTGGGGGCAAAGTGTGTTGTTGGCACATTCTTTATTGAAGTAAAAACTAATTGGAGTAAATTGTTTAAATGATTTCAAACTCTTAATAAAAACACTCTTAAAAATGTTATGGAATTGTGTTGTTATATATAGTAATATTACAATTTAATAAAATTAACATTTTAAAAATTGTTTTTATAATACAACTAAAACATTTTTATCTAAAGAATTATTTCTTTCTTCTTTAAAATAATTTTAATCAAATACAATTTCAGCTATTCATTTATTTATCACATTTTTGTAAAGTGAACATGCATAAATAAGCATAGTAATGCAAGGTAATGCCATGTAATGCCAGCATTACATTAGATTTTGGAAAGTAATGAATTACATTACAATTACTTGTAATGCTATTTTTGTGGCATTACACATTACTAGCATTACTTTGAAAACATGTAATGCATTGCAATGCATTACCATTTCATTTAGCATTACCCCAGGCCTGATATTAATTATTCCAATAGTAAATGTACTGTAACAGTACCTGTAAGTTGAGATGGCCCATAAAAGAACCAGATGGTAGAATTTCTTGAAACTGATCAAATATACTAGAGTTAGCGTAAAAAAACCCAATCTGCGGACTCCTTAAAGATTCCATTCCGCCCTCCTTTTTTCTAAATTCATTAATAGAGGGCCATATTATTACAAATGTGAATATAAATTCTGACTCAACACTGACACAGCTTATATTTACCGATATACACCTTATTCTATTACATGTATAATTATGAACAAATGGCCTTGTTTTGAAATTTTTTAAATAATTTATTTAAATTGTTGATTGAGGGGGAGTGCGGGAAATCTGCAATGTTCTCTGCCATACATGTATATTACCTGCCTGAGTTAAAGCGCTCAGCTGAATAACAAAACATACATGATTAGCATGTGGAGATAATCAATTAATAAATACACAGATTGATATTTTAAATGAATTGCTTAGTTTGATAATGCTTAGGGACACGCAGGAGAACAGACTAATTCCGATCTTAAATTTCTATCACTACATGTCTGTGGTATAAAAACTAGATTGAACTATGCCAAATTTACAGATTTCATCTCAAAATACGATATCATCGGTCTCACCGAAACAAAAACAGACGACTCGGACAGTATAAATCTACCTGCATGGATATGTGTCATTTACTAAAAACCGACATACATTATCGAATGTCAGATCAGGTGGAATTCTTGTCGCTATTAGAGAAAGCATTGTTAAATATGTACATATTCTCAAAAGACTGTAAAAATGCTCTATGGTTTAAAATTAGCAAAACTCTTTTTAATACATGTGAAGATGTACTTTTTGGAGCTTGTTATATCCCGCATGAGGGAAGCAAATATTCTTCAAATGACTGTTTTTTGGAGATTGAACAAGATTTAGTCAATTTATCAAATGACAACAAATATGTACGTTTGTTTAATGGGAGATTTTAATGCTAGAACAGGTCACCTGGCTGACTTTTTTTACCCCTGACCATTTTTTGAGTCAGGTAAATATATGTGATAATTTTTCCTACAATGAAACTGAGGCACCCTCTACTATTTTTAAGAAGTGTTCAATACCTTTACAAAGAATTGTCCAGGATTCTACTGTAAATAGCTATGGATATAAACTAACAGAATTTTTTAAAAACAACGATGTATATATAGTTAATAGCCAGGTAGGTAACAATAAAAATGGTGGTGCTGTAAAATACGTGTAGAAATTGTAGTACAGTTGACTATGTTTTAGCAAGTGCAAATGTATTTGAAATATTAGAAGATTTCGATATATATGGCTTTTGTAACCTTTTAGCAGATGTTATACATAACCCAGTGTCTTTTTCTCTGTCTACTTGCTATTTATCAAGAAACAATTCTTCAGGTAAAAATTACTCAGTTGTAAAATTATGGTGCCCCGATAAAGCAGACCAATTTCGGAGCAATATTGACGTCCAAGCTGTCAAATCTATTGAAAATAATCTGAATGAAATAAGTAATTCCCCCGGCGATCTCTGCAGTTGTATTTGATAGTGGTCTGGTACCAGAGGAAAGGCTAGTTGGTATTATTATACCTATATATAAGAACAAGGGTGATCCCACTTCTCCGGAAAACTACCGACCCATTATGTTACTAAGCTGTTTGGGTAAATTAATTACGTCCATTTTAAGTAAGCGTTTAGAATTGTATTCGGAGGAGATATAAGTGATCCATAATAAGCAGGTTTTAGAAAAGGTTTTTCTACTTTAGACTACATTTTTACTTTACAATTTTTATCCAATACGTTGATGAAATGTAAGAAAAAACTGTTCTGTGCTTTTATAGATTTCAAACAGGCATTTGACACAGTTTGGAGAAATGGTTTATGGTGCAAGCTCTTAAATTACGGTATTAATGGTAAGTGTTTTAAATATATTACAAATATGTATAAAGGTATTAAATCACTCATCAAGATGAATGGCACGATATCCGACTTTTTTTCTTGTTACGTTGGAGTCCGCCAAGGTGAAAATTTGTCACCATTTTTTTTTCATTGTACATAAATGATTTAGAAAATTATCTTGTTGAAAAAAATATTGCAAAGTTTTATCACATCAATAGAAAATGAATTATGTATATATATAAAACTGCTTGTACTTCTTTAAGCAGACGATACTGTTATCTTGGCGGAATGATTTGCAGAACGCACTGATTGAGTTTGAATGTTATTGTAAAGAGTGGAAATTAAATGTTAATAAAGATAAAACAAAAGTATTAATTTTTTCATTTTTTTTAAATTTGTAAAAGAGTTTTTTATTTTAACGATCGAGTTTTAGAAACTGTTAAAGAATTTAAGTACCTTGGCATTATATTCCCCAGAGCTGGTTCTTTTTTAAAAGCCAAAAAACATTTATGTGAGCAAGCCCAAAAGGCAATGTATGGTGTCATTAGAAAAATTAGACAATTTAATCTACCAGTTGCATGTCAAATAGAACTCTTTGATAAAATGGTTGTACCAGGTTGCTATATGGTTGCGAAGTATGGGGTTTTGAAAAACTTGATAGTATTGAACGTGTTCACCTAAAGTTTTTAAAGCACATTTTATGTTTAAAAAGTAGTACTCCAAACTATATGGTTTACGGAGAAACAGGTCGTTTTCCTTTATCTGTAATTGTATTTACTAGAATGGTATCATACTGGTGTAAATTAATTTCTATTACTTATACTAGCATTACAAATATATTATTCTGGTACTTGTTAAATCAGACTTAAAATACAACCAGTATTAACCCTTGGATTGATTGTATTCGTCATGTTTTTAACTCATGTGGTTTATCAAATGTTTGGCATAGTCAGTTTTTAAATACTGTTAACCAAAAATGGGTTTCAACGGCAGTTAAACAGAGATTACAAGATCAATTTAATAAACAAGAGGCCCATGGGCCACATCGCTCACCTGAGGAACAATAGGTATGATAAAATCAGCTTAATGGAGTCATAATACAAACTATCTGGACAATGTACAATAATACATGTAGATCCTGTATAAATAAAATCCATTTCCCCCTGGATATTCTTATGTTTATAATCATTGCAGTATTGCAGTTCTCAAAAAGATCCTTAAAATAGTTTATATATGGGATATAAACCTACATCAAACTCTGAACCTTCTTGTGAAGCCAAAGAATTGTCCCCAGGGGCCAAAGTCTTAACAATTATAAAGAATCATCTGGCTGATTAGTTTCTGAGAAGAAGATTTTTAAAGATTTACTCTATATATTCCTTTGTTAAACTTTGATCCCCCATTGTGGCCCCACCCTACCCCTGGGGGTCATGATTTTCACAACTTGGAATTTACACCACCTGAGGATGCTTCCACACAAGTTTCAGCTTTCCTGGCTCATTAGTTTCTGATAAGAAGATTTTTAAAGATTTACTCTATATATTCCTTTGTTAAACTTCGACCCCCCATTGTGGCCCCACCCTACCCCCAGGGGTCATGATTTTCACAACTTGGAATCTACACTACCTGAGGATGCTTCCAAACAAGTTTCAGCTTTCCTGGCTCATTAGTTTCTGAGAAGAAGATTTTTAAAGATTTACTCTATATATTCCTATGTTAAACTTTGACCCCCCATTGTGGCCCCACCCTACCCCCGGGGGTCATGATTTTCACAACTTGGAATCTACACTACCAGAGGATGCTTCCACACAAGTTTCAGCTTTCCTGGCTGATTAGTTTCTGAGAAGAAGATTTTTAAAGATTTACTCTATATATTCCTATGTAAAACTTTGACCCCCCCATTGTGGCCCCACCCTACCCCCAGGGGTCATGATTTTCACAACTTGGAATCTACACTACCTGAGGATGCTTCCACACAAGTTTCAGCTTTCCTGGCTGATTAGTTTCTGAGAAGAAGATTTTTAAAGATTTACTCTATATATTCCTATGTAAAACTTAGAGCCCCCATTGTGGCCCCAACCTACCCCCGGGGGTCATGAATTTCACAACTTTGATTCTACACTACCTGAGGATGCTTCCACACAAGTTTCAGCTTTCCTGGCTTTATGGTTCTTGAGAAGAAGATTTTTGAAAATTTCTCGACATTTTTCATTAATTTCTAATTATCTCCCCTTGAAAACGGGTGTGACCCTTAATTTTCACAACTTTGAATACCCTTTGCCTAAGGATGACTTGTGCCAAGTTTGGTTGAAATTGGCCCAGTAGTTCTTGAGAAGATGTTGAAAATGTCAAAAGTTTACGGACAGACGGACGGACGGACAGACGGACGACAGACAAAATGTGATCAGAATAGCTCACTTGAGCTTTCAGCTCAGGTGAGCTAAAAATAGCATGCTGATATAAATAATTCATCAAAAGGAGTAATATATAAAATTTTTAAAACAAATTTTGGATATGAAAAATATTTAGATATTTTACCCCTGAAATTCAGAAAAATTCTTGGTAAATTTTGTACTTCAAATCACTATCTATCAGTTGAACTGGAAAGATGGGAGGGTATCCCATTAAATGAAAGATTTTGTCCTCTCTGTAACACAAAACGTATAGCCGATGAATTTTATTATATTTTAGAATGTGATGCAATAACACAAGTCCGGAACAAGTTTATAGACAAAATTTTTTCGGATAGACCAAATGTGTTAAAATTTTCGTATCTTTTGACAACATTTAACATGAAATTGGTGAGAAAATTGTGTATATTTATAACAAAGATATACAAGGTAGCCTGTCCTCCATGAGTCTCACTTTGTATAACTTTTCCTAACTCTATAACCCTTATATTAATATATGTTTACCTCTGACCAATTTATATGTATATTTAAATGTTATTTTTGTCCTCATGTACTTTATGTTTGAAATGATTTTGAGTGAATAAATGAGCTGAACTGAACTGAATAACATCATAATATGTACATGATGTAGATTCTATTTTGCAGGAAGTTGATTAGTTAATATCTTAATCAAATAAATTGCAATAAATGATATTTGCTGTCAGCGATTGTTTTTTCTGATACTTAATGAGATTGGAGAGAGAGAGAGCGAGGAGATGATTTTTTCAGAGGGGAGGGGGTCTTTATGGTCCTGACACTTTTAAATTTAATAATTGTTCATTGTTCAGTTTTAAGTTATTCATAAATATTCCTTACCGAAGTGTTGTATAAAATTATCCTCATAGTTAAATATAAAGCAATCTTAATTATAATTAAGATTGCTTTATATTATCCTCATAGTTAAATATAAAGCAATCTTAATTATAATTAAGATTGCTTTATATTTAACTATGAGGATAATTTTATACAACACTTCGGTAAGGAATATTTATGAATAACTTAAAACTGAACAATGAACAATTATTAAATTTAAAAGTGTCAGGACCATAAAGACCCCCTCCCCTCTGAAAAAATCATCTCCTCGCTCTCTCTCTCTCCAATCTCATTAAGTATCAGAAAAAACAATCGCTGACAGCAAATATCATTTATTGCAATTTATTTGATTAAGATATTAACTAATCAACTTCCTGCAAAATAGAATCTACATCATGTACATATTATGATGTTATTCAGTTCAGTTCAGCTCATTTATTCACTCAAAATCATTTCAAACATAAAGTACATGAGGACAAAAATAACATTTAAATATACATATAAATTGGTCAGAGGTAAACATATATTAATATAAGGGTTATAGAGTTAGGAAAAGTTATACAAAGTGAGACTCATGGAGGACAGGCTACCTTGTATATCTTTGTTATAAATATACACAATTTTCTCACCAATTTCATGTTAAATGTTGTCAAAAGATACGAAAATTTTAACACATTTGGTCTATCCGAAAAAATTTTGTCTATAAACTTGTTCCGGACTTGTGTTATTGCATCACATTCTAAAATATAATAAAATTCATCGGCTATACGTTTTGTGTTACAGAGAGGACAAAATCTTTCATTTAATGGGATACCCTCCCATCTTTCCAGTTCAACTGATAGATAGTGATTTGAAGTACAAAATTTACCAAGAATTTTTCTGAATTTCAGGGGTAAAATATCTAAATATTTTTCATATCCAAAATTTGTTTTAAAAATTTTATATATTACTCCTTTTGATGAATTATTTATATCAGCATGCTATTTTTAGCTCACCTGAGCTGAAAGCTCAAGTGAGCTATTCTGATCACATTTTGTCTGTCGTCCGTCTGTCCGTCCGTCCGTCTGTCCGTAAACTTTTGACATTTTCAACATCTTCTCAAGAACTACTGGGCCAATTTCAACCAAACTTGGCACAAGTCATCCTTAGGCAAAGGGTATTCAAAGTTGTGAAAATTAAGGGTCACACCCGTTTTCAAGGGGAGATAATTAGAAATTAATGAAAAATGTCGAGAAATTTTCAAAAATCTTCTTCTCAAGAACCATTAATTATTTTGTAAATAAGTTAAATATTGTATACTACACATATGCATGGATCTTAAAACAATGTTCTGGATTTCAGATTAGAAAAATATCATACATTTATTTAAATCTGATTTGAAAATGAAAATATAAAGAGAGCGATACAGTTTAATTCATATCACTGTGTCAATTAAATGATGATTTGAATTTAAAGCTCTTCTTTTTCATTACTTTGTATTACCGGTAAATTGTTAGAACTGATGAATCAAAATTTTCAATATCTGTTTTCTTTACTTGAAAGATTGGGAGAGAAAGTTTGAAGGGGTATTTAAACAATATATTGCATAAGTGTTTAGCATTAGCTACAATGTAGCATTCAGATCTTAAGAAGTGTGTGTATTTACATGTACATGTACACATTTGTCTGTCACCTCATTTTCCCCCAACTCCTTTAACCATGCACTGTAAATTGTCAAGAAGGAAAGACTGTGTACAGTAGCTATATTAATATATAATCATTGGCTGACCATTCAGATCTTAAGAAATGTGTGTATATATATTTTACATGTACATGTACTTGTACACATGTGTCTTGCTACTGTGCACTACAAATTGTCAAGAAGGTCTGTGTACAGTAGCCATTATATAATCACTGACCGAGTGAATCAAAACTGTAACTTCAAACAATCAACCTGTTGTTAAAATTCTGTTTTCAAGTTTTCTGATCAATTGATGTGATGTAAAATAAATCATTGACGGATTAAACAAAAATTGATCACTCACAGTAAATCTAAAAATAAAATACAATTGCAGACAAAAAAAATTAAGATTGCATGTTAACTAATTAGGAAATTAATTCCCTGGTAAAATGTGTATTAACCCATGGCAAAGTGAGAGGCAATTATTAAGCAGTTTCTTAACCTTAACAGTTAATACAGTTTTTAAACCCTAGGCCTCTCTGCACTGCATGCTTAGGGGCATGCTGGAACCACAACAAACCCTTTAATAAAGGTTTGTGAAAAACTTATGCCCCTCTCCCTGGAAAACATCCACAAAGAAAATGAACATAAACTGCAAATATTTGGAATTTTTCAAAGTCCAAGGGGCATAACTCTGTCGAAAATGGCTTGATCGTACCAAATATCAAACTTGACCTAGATATTATCATGATTAACTTGTATACCAAATCGCATTTCAATATGTTCATCCTCTGCGAAGAAAATGAGCGGAAACTGCAAATAACTGGAATTTTTCTACGTCCAAGGGCCATAACTCTGTCAAAAATGGCTCGATTGTACCCAATATCAAACTTGACCTAGATATGATCATGATAAACCTGTATACCAAATTTTATTTCAATATGTTCCTCCTCTGTGAAGAAAATGAGCGGAAACTGCAAATAACTGGAATTTTTCTAGGTCCAAGGGCCATAACTCTGTCGAAAATGGCTCGATCGTACTTAACTTAGATATTATCATGATAAACCTGTATACCAAATTTCATTTCAATATGTTTATCTTCTGCGAAGAAAATGAACGGAAACAGTTAGTGGACCGACCGACAGACAACAGCAAAGCAATATGCCCTCCCTTCTTCAAAGGATGGGCATAATAAGCAATTTTATAAGCCTTAACAGTTGATAGGCAGTTTCTGATAGTTCTTAATAAGCAGTTCATAAGCAGTTATTTCGGAAAGATTTTTTCATTTCTTAACTGCTTACGTACTGCTTTATAAACTACTAAGCTACTGCTTATTAACTGCTTCATTAACTCCTAGTTAACTGCATGTTTATGAACTGCTTTCAAAACTGTCAAGCAGTCCCACATTTTCTGAATCATTTGCCTTTAATAACTTTTAATACAAACTCTTTATGCAAATCTCTCTCTCTCTCTCTCTCTCTCTCTCTCTCTCTCTCTCTCTCTGTAGCAGGTTCTTGAATGCAAAACTATTTTTGTCATGATTTTCGTGTGTAAATATCGGTAAAGGCATGTGAAACAAGAATACAATACTTTCTCAAATTCTGCAACTTAAGGTAAGGTTTGCACTACAGGAAAATAACTCTGATTTTTTATTGTGGTGTACATAACACCAACAGTACTACCCTTAATTTTAGTTATGACATCAATATCTTTATAATGTAATAATCAATTTGCTGGGTTTTGCAGGTCACAGTGAAAAAGTAACTGTCAGAATCAAGAATTATATCAATTTTCAAACCGCTGATGTCCACAATTAACACATGGTTTTAAATAGCTTTCTACAACACAAGATTGCACATATACACTGTACATGTATATACTTTGATATTAGGTATTTCATTAAATCGGTGGAATTGGAAATTAAGACTTCTAAATCAAATAAATTGTGTTTATTTACATTAGAGTAGTCATAGATTTTGACTTGTGTTCCATTTTATTATATTTTTTTGAAAATTCATCAGAGATTAATAGACACAGAAAATGAGATAATTCCGATAGATATTAATATTATTTTCGAACAGCCCTACATAAACAAACACAAATACAGCTGTTTGAAATTGCCATAAAATGAGTTCGCCCTAGACGCCGTTCACCATGGTTTTCGTTCACCCTTAATTCTGTTCACCCTATGTTAATACAGAATTAAGAGAGTTGTATATATATTGTTATAATCATATTAACATTATAAAGAGATATATGCCGTAATTATATCAAACAACACTATTACAGTAACCACCTTTACATTTTTAAATAACCAATTGACTGACCTGATAATGTTGCGATGACTTAATTATTGTGAATTATAATTATATATTTATGGTTCACTGTAGTTTGATACAGTTTCAAGATTTTTATCTAAGGTTAGACGACACGTTCCTCAATTATATATAACTTTTTACAGGAATTTGTTATTACTACTTTGACAAGCTTTCTTGCAAAAAATTAGGATACCTTACCAGGCATTACTGAAAAATACTAGTGTATGCGATTTCCCATATAATCTTCTGAAAAATACACTTGAATTGCTGATATAAAAATTTATAAATACAGCACAGGGAAATTCACTATAAAAGAGCTCCATCTCGGCCAGGGCTGGGGTTGAAACTTACAACCTACAGAACCTATATTCCTAGCAATGAGTGGCCACCGCTCTAACCACTAGGCCAAATGCCAAAAAATATAATTCTTATCATTTTAAAAACGATTATAAATAATAATTTCATTGGAACTCTTAATTAAAAGAAAATACAAAAAAAGATGCTCGAGGAACGTGTCATCTGACCTTAAAATGATGTGGTTTATGAACGAGGTTTAGGTGGACCAAACAAAGTTTAGGTAGAATGATAATCAGAGCGAGCAATAATTAGAGCAAACAGACTCTCGGCAAACAGACCCAGGCGAACAGGTGGATACTAGGACAAATGAACTCAATACCTTAAAAATGAATCATGCTTGAATCATTCCAAATTCCAAGCATCTGCGATGAATAGTTTAGTTGCTGAGAAAAATGCAACAGAAATTTTTGTTACGGACAGACAAACGGATAGAAAACACAAGGGTAAAACCGTATACCCCCTTCTCGTTCAGAAAGGGGGTATAAAAAATAATTACAAAAGTTAGTCAGCTAAACGGATATTATTTCCATAAAAAAAATCTGTAAATCTTGTACCCTCTAAAACCTTTTAAGTTTTGCCAAGTAAAGTGGATAAAGTGTTATAGAATAAAAAAAAATGTAATCAATTATCCACTCACGTCATCTCTGAAGGGGTACTAGAGTGCATATAAATTTTTTATTTTCTTCTTACACATATGATCCATAGGCTACATTGCTTATTTCAGCAGCAATATTAATCTAGTATGACCCAAACATTTACTGTGGTATTATTAGAAGTGTTTATGCTGATCAACAATTATCCTACCTCATACATATGTATTTTGGTAACAAGTTTTTTTTAAAGGAGCTTTAACATAACCTGAGTGAGTTACACACAGATGGACAGAGGAAGGAAGAAAGACTTGTCTATCTTTAAGTGTCCTGTCAATATGCATTGAGGTACATCCATTATAAAAAAAAAACAATCTAACATACATTTGTAAGCTTCAGTTGATTTGTAAGCTATAGGACACGGCTTTGATGAGAAGTTCATACAGTTTGTGTTGCGGTTGGATTGAATCAAGTTTCCATTGCTGCTGTATTCCGTGCAATGACCTAAAATAAAAGAATAATTAAGCAAACTCTGATTTTCTCAAGATTATAAAACACATTGTAATACAATAATTATAACAGCTAGGCCATCATTGTATTTTAAAATGTACAACTTGTTTCCAATAACATTAAGTTATTTCATATTCTTAGCTAATACAATATATAGTAATTATATCTTTAAAATTTAATTTCAATTATCAACACATTCCAAAAAATTACATGTAATTAAATGTGCAGTTTTCTTCAATTTTGTAAAATGCCCACTGGTCAATTTCTATACCATATATAATTATGATGTAGCATGTTCTATGCAAATTACATTAACCCTTGTTAATTTTAACTGTTACATTTATTGGTTGTATAATTAGCATCTGATCACTATTACATGTACCATGATTACAATATTGAAAAAGCATATATATTTGTACATCTTTAAGCTATTATTCAGAGATAAAAAATAAATTTTAAGGAGGAATTATATTTTATAGTTGGATATTCCTACTGGTTTTAAGATTTATGATATCAAATTTATGTTTCACATCAGAAAAAATCTAATCAGTTTTGTTTTTCCGAGGACTTAAAGGGGCATGGTCACGATTTTGGTCAAGAATTAATTATCCGATTTTAATATTTACAATGCTTTAGAAAGGCATTTTAAATAGGCAACCGAAATTTGATTATCATTTGTTGAGCTATAAGCGAGTTACAGAGCTTGAAATTCTTCAGTATGTAAACAAAGTGCTTGTTTACACTTTGAACGTTGAAGTAAAAATTTCAGTTTTAAACCTAAAACGAATGTGTTAATTAAAAGTAAGGAACTGTTTATCTATGCTTTAAAAAAATAAAAAGTTAGACAAATAAGCTGAAAAAAAGATTTTTACTGGTATATTGAACCTATGTAAACAAAAACAGGGCACGAGTCTTGTTTACATGACAAAGAATTGTGAGCCCTCTATCTTGCTTATAACTCTACTAATGACTCTCAAATTTAATTTGATCATTAAAAATGCATTTCTGAAGCTCTGTAAATAATGAAAACATAAAAATAAAATTTTACCAAAATCGTGACCATGCCCCTTTAATCAAGTGAGAAATTTAAAAGTTATTGAAAAGAGGCGATGATCTACTCAAATACATGTATAACAAGATATATAGCTCACCTGCAGAGCTGTACAATACATGTAATAAAAGATCAAAAAGGTTATATATAATAAACTGTCTTTAGAGTTTTAAATACAGAATATCTAGTAAGACTAATCTCAGCGAGATTCGTCGAGACTGAAAAATTTTGATCTCAGCGAGATTCGTCGAGACTGAAAAATTTTGACAGACAGACGGAAGATTCGTCTCCCCTTTAAAGAGGACCTATCCCTTCAATTGAGCAAACATGGAAGCAATGTGAAATTTTCAACATTTCCTGTTCTTGATATGTCTTTTAATCAATAGCACAGATTAAGAAAAATAGACAACAGTGATTGAAATCAATGACCTGTGACAAACATTAAAATCTTAAATTTTAAATTGGTAAATTTTAAAATCTTTAATTGGTAAATATGAATGACAATTTTTTGGTGATTGATATTCAGTCTTTGGCAATAGTTTAAAGAGAAAAACAAATAACATGGCCAAAATGATCATTGAAAAAACAGAGAGAGCCATTGGAAAATTTGTGTCAGACTCTGCTTTGTTTCTATGACAGATTGTACTCGCTTTAAAGAACTAATTATTTAGAATGGTCAAATATCTGCCACTAATTTTAAACAATTTTTAAATAGGATCGAATAAAAACAAAATCTTCATAAATCATTATACCAAGGTTGCAGCTGTCTATCACTTTAATATTGATTTAAGATACCATTGCCCATTCGCTGTTAATCTATGATGTCACCTAAATTAGCTAATTCCCACAATTTTGCAAACAAATGAAAATATTGCCATATTTTCCTTTTATTTGGCATTCAAAAGTAAAGAGCACAGATCTGCTCAAGTACAATTTTAACATACATTTTTGGTTTATAAAATAATGCACATCATACTGAGTGAAAATCAGTCAATGTGACAGCAAACGTACCAGGTTTTCTTTTATGTGAACTGTATCCATAATCCATGTCAACCCTGAATTGATAAACACTACTTTCCATATCCAGTGAAATGAAGTACCCATATGCAATATTTTGCCAAAAAATGACAAAGTTCAAAATCTGGTATTTTTTTTATAAATTATCAGAAATCAAAATCTTAGCAAAATCTTATCTAAATTGATCTGCAGAAGAACAACTTCCTATCTTGAAAACTGTAGGTGGAGTTATCCGTAAAACTTTATTTTTGGGGCAAAAAATGCATAACACCGCACATTATAAGTCCTTTGCTGTGTTTGTTCTCTATATTGTTTTGAATACTAAGCAATCCGAAGTAAACATTATTTTCATATTTTTCCAGGCTCTCATAAGTGTAACATAAATTCCATTGGCAACTTAAGCTCTGAGTGAAATTCAACCAAACAGGAAGTGACTTTGTGGTATATAGCAAACTTAAGGTCAAGGTCACTAGTCAAGGTCTTGGGTCACAACCAGCAAGAGGTCAAGATCAATGCATCATTCTTAGCTACAGTGTATTTAATAGTTAAGTGGAAATCAGTCACCCTGACGACAATAAAATTAAATGAATGAGCTTATTTCATATAGTAAATACATTATACTGTATAATGTATTCACTATATGAAATAAGTACATTTATTTGACTTGTCATCAGGGTAACTGATTTCCATAATACTGGGTGACTCTGAAGACTGATCTGGAGTCCTAGTAAACTTTGATTTATGGTTATAATTATAACCTTTTATACCCTTTTATATCCTTTAGTTATAAATCAGTCTATGTTAGTTACCATGCAATTAATATTCAGTATCTTAGTGTCCATCATGATAAAAAAAATGTATGTAAAATAGAGGAAAATTTAAAGTATTCCAATCATGATGAAAATACAAAATGAACATGACCTCAGCTCCAAATCATGAGTAATAAGTAAATTTTCAGAAAAATATAATTTATGTTTCAAATTCTAAAAACTACATAAACTAAGTCTGAATTTTAAGTTAAACAAAAATACAGATGTGGAACAAAGTATGATCAGAAAAAGGTAATTAACATAGTAGTAAAGGTATAGGATGTTCAAGGTCATAAAACATCAAAATTACCATACATGTTCAAATAGTTAATCGTTTTACAGGTAGCTATATAAGCTTTCAATAGTTGCTAAAACAGGTTAATTCACCCAATTAGAGAATTTTCATCCTACCTGATATTATGTACTGTCCATAGGCACAGACCTCAAGAGTCTCGTTGATGAATGGGTTGATGACACAGTGGTACTCAAGCTTCTCAGGTTCTCTGCATTGGCTGGCATATTGTGTACAATTTTTTCTTTTTGAAGCCACGTTCCATTTATCCAGAGTGTCTGGGCAGGTTGGCACAACTTTTTTTGTTGATCTTGTTACATTACAGAAGTCACTGCTGGTCACCACTGTCTGTTAAATAACATCAAGAAAAAATATATAGTTATTTGAAACCTTGGCAGTTTAGCAAATTTGTTGATAACAAAAGAAATATTTCAGTATCTCAGCCAATTAATTTCACTATACACTGTATATAACATCTGCAATTATGTCTCTTTCAAAGTATGCAAGAATATTCATTACAGGACTGGTCATGAAAGCCTCCAAAACTTTATAATAATCTTAATAACATACATGTATTACATGTATTAAGATGAAATACTATTAATTAACACTTGTGTTAACAAATATTGGTAGCACTTGAAAGTTGTACATGTGCTCAACCAATATACATATATACATGTGACATGTGAATGTGCAATTTATTAACAAAGATGCATTTAGACCACACTTACATATAAGTCTTGACAATAACACAGCTTATATAGCTATGTTAGTTGTTCTGTAACCTTTATAAGTATACCATCATCTTAAGCAAAATGTTGTCACTCTAGAGTTCATTTTGACTGCATGGACCAATTTATAATTTTTAAATAATTACATATCAAATGCAGAAATAATGGGCCGCATTGTGTTTCTGGCCTCACAAATCGGTACAATTTTTTTTTTTTGTTGGGATATGAAGATGTCATGATTTTATACAATCATTTGCAGCTCTGTTACAATTGTAAAAAATTTCAAATCTGAAAATCTGCCAGGCTGTAAGTTCATTTTGATTTACTTGCATCTATAAATGCCTGCTCAACAATTTAGCTACAGATAAACAATTACCAATCTGTCGTTATAAATCATTGGATTGGGCATTTAAATTTCTGTGTATACCCGTAGACATAAATTACTGTCGTCCTTTCACAAAGGCTGTATCTTATCTATTTGAAACAACATTCATTCCAAGCAAGTGTATAGACACAAAAAAAGGTAAAAAAAAATATATCAGGTTTAATTTATATTTTTATCACCTAAACCTAACAAAAGTATGCATTCCAAGAACATGTTTAAGAAAAAAAAAAACATTCATATTATTTGAATATGCATTGTTCAAAATTATTTTATGTATTAAAAATATTGTAATCTATTAATAAAATATATCATTTGATTAATTAAGCTGCTGAATTTCATTTGTTTTTGCAGTTTATCTCATTGAAATATGGCACAAGTATTTTTAGTGCTTGTACATGTCAACAAAAATTGGTGACATATCAATATTGTTGACCTGCAACAAAGAGCCACTAAATGTTAAGTTTCAATGTAAAACATCTGGAATTAATTAATTGCCACTGAGATATCATCCACTGAATTGACAAACTTAGATATATGTGACCTGAACCAATATGACATTTTGGGTCCAAACAAGGGAATTTTCAAAAATAAGATTGTTGCTAACTCTTACAGCTCATATGTCCAAACTTATAATAATAAATGAAAATTTTCAAACATATACATTAGCTTAAGTTGTAGAGATATAACATCACAAAGATGGCTGGGCCATTTAGGTATTTGTGCTCATCATGCATTTTGTAAATTATTTTCCCATATCTGTTTCATCAATATAATCTTATGAGCAGCTAGACTATTAAATACAATAATGTGCATTCTAGCTGTTTTGTTTTAAAATGAACATATTCAATTTAGTCCTAGCTGTATATAAACAATGAAACAACTGGCCATAGTATTAAAAGAAATATAAGGAGAAATTCATTCATGCCTAAAATATTTCAGATTTTCTGTCAACAAATAATATTATGTATGCAAATAATTTCATTTGCACCAGATATAAATTACATGATCTTTTGAAATATTGTACAATTCTTATCAATGGAAATGTCGCGATATATATTTTAGGTTCATAGAAAAGCATTGAAATGGAACAAACTATAATTGCTATGAAAGAAAATAAAAAATAGGTCAAGAACAAGTCTGGTATCAATTTCATTTTATGAATACAAAGGTGAGTGTGGGAATATATTTGTACTGACGGAAGATTTCTACATGTCAAAGGGATCATTTCATTTGTGTGAATTCTCTATCATGTTTCATATTTAAATTCTAAAGAAGATCGAGGGATATCATTTTGTTTGTGTGAATCCCTATATTATGTTTCAATTATCTCGTCCAAAATCCATCTTCAAATAATACTGACTTCAAATGCAACTTACTGAAATTCATATAATAAGCCTTCTTTTTTTTTTAAATCTATTTACCTAATGATGTGCATGTACTGCTTGTACATGACATGTCAATAACTTTATTTATACAATTAATATGCTATATGGCAGCTCATCAACCTTGACTGCATGTAGTATATGGAAAATTGGTGGAAAATTTCAATCACCATTAACACATTTATAGTAATTATATGCATTTTAAGAATAACTTAATTGGACTGCTACTTACTAGTGGGATGATTTTATCAATCATGTACCCAAAAATTCATTTATAATGTCTATGCACATTATTGGTACTTTTATCACTGTAAAACTGGAATATCTTAATTGAAATTGTGCATTCTCAATGAAGAAACTAAAACGAAACAAATTTAAGAAAAATGTAAAGGAAATTAATTATAGGCCTATATAGGCCTAGCCATAAAAAAAACTTAACATTTTTGAAAGCTCTAATTTAAATACCACTATAAGACTTTAAGACAGTAATTTTTATCCATATTAAGAATCCTTCTGATTATTTTTGTGTATAGCTATATATATACATGTCTCTATTGCTGAATGGTTGACAGATTTTTGGTCACACAATGTCATGTAGTTTATAACGTTTGATGATGAATGATGAATAGGCTATGTATACCTTCACTGCTACAAGAATACAAATCAAAAGGCAGGATGGTCCTCCAGTTGGTGTATACATAATGGTGTAAAAATACAATGACGGAAATACGATACATGACGCGCAACCAACGCGTATGAATTTAGATCTTGAATTCCTTCCGACATTCCTCTGTATCAATCATCCGAAAACCATTCTGACATAAAGATGGGGACTTAAAAATGTTTATTTATGTTATTCGTGACCCATGTCAAATGCCATTCTTTTTTTAACATGGGGCCCCAAAGAGATATGATAAATTTCCTGAAATTAATATTTATTGCTAAAATATTGCATATGGATATTAATTATTTGAAAAATTAAACCAAACAAACATTGATAGTTTAATCTAGAAATCGAAGGCAAGCTAATAGTTTTTGAGAAAATATTTTTTTTTTTAGATTTTCTCTATATACATATACGTATGCCTTTGTAAAATTTGACCCCCCCCCCCATTGTTGCCCAACCCTAACCCTAGGGACCATAATTTCAAGAACAAACTTAATTTTACACTACCTAGCTGAGGATGCCTCCACATAAGTTCCAGTAGCCCTTTTCACAAAAGATCTTACGATTGACTTTTATCGTAAGTGAAAACTTAAAGTTTTTGTTCATTTTCACAAAACATCTTATGAGATTCTTACGTGTAAAGTATGTCGTAACTTTACGATAGCACATATCCTCTCGTAAGTATTTCAAAACTGTAAATAATAATCTTATTATGTAAAATAAACAAGAAAAACAGCTAAATATGATGTTCTGAGCCGCATCATGCCGTCATTTCGCAATATATAGCAGTTATTGTTGAGAAAATACACAAATAAATTCAACAAAAATTTTTACGGCTTTTTCTCGTAAGATTTTCCTACGTCACACTAAACACACATTGTGATTGTGACGTCATATTTTGATTTCTACTACATCACATTGATTTCACTCTATGTTAGTGGTATATAATTTCAGTTTTGCATCCTTTTGTAGAGAATGTTGGTTTATTTATATGTTTCTCCTGTTTTATAAGAACTATTTAGTGAATTCAAATCGTTGCTAGGGAAAGAATAACTCGTAAGTAAATTCTTAAGTGAATCCTGTTACGAATGCGTTCATGAAAAGCACTTAAAGTAGATCCAGTGTTCTGTGATGTCACACTTTTTTGTAAAACTTTGAATTCTTTAAAAATTGTGCAAGATAGTTTTATTTATTTTATGTGAATATAATCACATGGAATCCGATGTAATTAGAATTATTGGTAGGTTCAAGATATTTTCGCTCTTAATTTTATCCTAATTTTCCAAATTTTTATATATCTTATCTATGCAAAGGGGAAATAACTCTTTTTCTGACTTTTCTCTCAGTTGTATGTCTAAATGCTATAGTTTTTTCTTATTCCAATGATTAATTTTAATATATTTTTGTAATTTTAGTTTTCTGATAACGTTGACGTTAAAATTAAACAAGAAAAACATATTTCTGCCAACAAGATTTTACTTTTAACAAAAAAAAAAAAAATACGGTTTTCTGATGCTAAAATATGCTTTAGTTTATGTTTATCTGGCATCTCAAAAAGTGTGATGACATGTTTATTTTTTCAAACAATTGATGACATTTAAGGCTATTAAGTCGAAATCAGTTCGGTGTTTCAACTTTCCTCAGAGAATTTTACGAGTAGGGAGCTACCTTAAGATTTCTCATAAGATATTCTTAAGTTAAAATCTTACGCAAAACCTTAAGATTTTTTGTGAAAAGGGCTACAGCTTTTCTTGCCTAATGGTGTTTGAGAAGAAGATTTTTTTAAGATTCTCTCTACGCCTATTCTTATGTAAAACTTGACCCCCCCCCCCCCATTGTGTCACCATCATATCCTCTAAGATCAGAGTTCCAGCTTTTCTGGCCAAATGGAGTTTTTTATAATATAGAAGAAGATTTTTGAAAAAAACCAACAAATTTTCAATAAGTCTAAATTATCTCCTCTTTAAAGAGGAGGTCCCTTCCATGATTTGAACAAACCTGAAGCCCCTTCATCCAGTGATGTTTTGTGCCAAGTTTGGTTGAAATCGGCCCAATGGTTCTTGAGAATAAGATGAAAACGGGAAAAGTTAACGACGATAATGACTGCATCAGACAACGGACAAATTTTTAATAGAAAAGCTCACTTGGACCAGCTTTGAATTTACAGTGAACGGCGGGTTTGCTGTTTGCGTTGATGTGAATGACATGGCCATGGATGCGGTGCACACTAGACACTGGAGCTGAAAGTCAGTGTGCTGTTCAATTACGAAGCGTATCAGATGATGGACCCCAGACATCTGGTGAAGGAACACTAGTATATCGGCATGTCGCAGGCGGGTGCATACAATGGATGTTCGATCAAGTTCAATTTTTTTTATTCCAAGAGACAAATATCTCAAAAGTTATACAAGTGAATTAAATACAGTCAGACCTGTATATACAAAGTGTACAAAATCAATTTTGAGTATTCAAAATAGTAAAGTTTTCAATATCAATATCAATGTATAAGTAATAGTAAGGGTTAATATGTTTTACGGTGCGACCGTTGGGGCGAGCGCAGCATGTGATCAAACAATAAATTATGATAAATCAATAAAAATAAAATTAACAACGTAAATAAATTTGATTGCAAAATAAAATAAAACATACCTATTTTTCAGTAAATTTCCATTATCCATAGTTTATAAGATTTCATATGTTATAAGATTTTTTATTTATATATTTATTGCACACACAAGTACTCTGAAGTTGACATTAAAAAGATGCTTGAATTTCTGATAGACAACATCTATATAGTTTTTGGAAATCAAGTCTTCCAACAATCTGTTGGAATTCCCATGGGTACCAATTGTGCTCCATTGTTAGCAGACCTATTTTTGTATTCTTATGAAGCAGAATTTATTCAAAAACTTGTACGTGAAAAAAATAAATCACTCGCTGTGTCCTTCAATTCAACATTTAGGTATATCGACGACGTATTATCAATTAACAATTGTTATTTCCATACTTACGTCGACTCGATATATCCCAGTGAACTTGAAATAAAAGATACCACAGAGTCAGCGTCATCTGTTTCATATTTGGATATTTTACTGGAAATGGACATTGGTGGTAACCTAACAACAAAACTTTATGATAAACGCAATGACTTCAATTTTTCTATAGTCAACTTTCCCTACTTATGTAGCAATATACCTTCATAACCTGCATATGGTGTTTTTGTCTAGCTCTCAGTTAATTCGATACGCATGGCATGCTCTTCGTATGAACAGTTTCTAAGACGAGGCAAGCTACTGACAAACAAGTTGATAAAACAGGACTATCAACAGTTTCGTTTAAAGTCATCTTTTCGTAAGTTCTATGGTCGATACGACGACCTTGTCAGCAAATACAATCTTCCACTGAGTCGCATGCTGACTGACGTTTTTCATACTAATTGTTAGACCATAATTAATTACCTAATTGTCTACGGACTTTTGCGGTTTTTATTTTCCCGATTACGACAAAGAGCACACGGCGGGTGTGACCGGTCAGCAGAGGATGCTCACTCCTCCTAGGCACCTGATCCTACCTCTATCTTGGAGGTCCGTGTTGCTCTGCTTTGAATTTGTATTTCGTTTTATGGATTTTTGAGATGGTTGACGGTTTGTTATTGTCATTTTTTCATTATAAGTAGAACAATAGTTTAATCTCAGATACAATGTTGTTGAATAATAAAGATTTTAATATAAATGTTCATTGCACTGTATCTCCTCTTTTAAAGTAATTGTAACGTCAGTTCATCCCCTTTTCTGCAGTCGACATTTTTTCAATGCCCCCCCCCACACACACACTTGGGATTGGGAGCATGTAATAAATGGAAGTGAAAATAAAGAAACCATTGAACTGCTAAAGAGCTGAAGGATTAGAATTTTCAGAATTTTGAGAATTATCTTTTTTTCTTTTCGCTTGTAAAGATTTTTTGGATGAGGCTGTCATCCACCACCCACCCCTTTTTAAAAAAACCCGATGCTACGTGTACGTTCCTGAAAATAACCGTAATTATAGTGAAAAAATAAATGTGAGCATTCATCCAAATGAGTGCAAGTTACAACTGTTTCCTTTATCTGAAGAAATGTCCTCATTCTTTAGCTTTGCAAGATTTTGAGAGGATTTTGGTAATTTCAGCAGATTTACAATAACTTCAGTTAGAGTAATTTCCCCTTATTGTGACGTCAAAGTTCACGTTTAAGCGTCGTCTGACTCTTTAAAACTCCCCTGAGAAATAAAAGTAAGCGAAGTATACTGTTTTATTTACTTAAAAAGCATGATGTTCTTAAAATTACACATCTTCTATGCTTCTCAAAAGTTTTACTTTGATTCTCGCGAGAACGTGAGGACTTGGAAACCATTGATACTATGAATTGTGGGTCCAAATTTACTGACGCCGAAAAAATCTATCGGATCAATGTGCAAACCTTTGTGACGTCACTCGATTATTTTTTTTTTTTTTTTTTGATTGAGAGTGTACTGAGGTGAACTTTAGAGGTAACATTGACTGTATGTCGTATACATCGTTATTGTTTTGATTGTCTTGCTGATTCTCGTGAGAGTGTGAAGTGATAAAAATTGCCATGATTACAGGGAACTACTGGGACGATTAAAACAATGCATTACTGGTACGATTTACTGACGCCAAAAAAATCCGTTGAATGAATGCGCGGCTATGTTAAGGCTGCCCGAATTGATGTGTAGAAAGTCACTTGTCTGAACTTCATACGATATGACGTCATAATTAACTTTGACGTCACGATCTGCATTCCTTTCGATAGTTCTCAGGGAATGTATCGTAACGAAATAAGTGAATTTTACTGAATATTATAAAACCGCGTGATTCCTTTACATAGAAGCTGTTTTAAATACTAGTAATACTAAATTTAATTTTATCATTACTTAGTATAAAAAAATCGGCAGTTTTAAAGCCTCGTATTAGGTAAATGACTATTTATAAACTAATGGTTTGGAGACTCGCCCTGCTAAGTGTAAACTAATGAATGGATATATTTTTATGCATGTAAAAAACAGCCTGGCACAAGTGAAAGATCAATACAATCTTTGTATTTTTTGCGTGAAACTGGTAGAGAAAAAAAGTACCAATGTGAATCATGCTGGGGGAAACCTACGAATTTACCCAATGTTGTGTAATTCGAGCTTAAAAAGTAAAAACGTGCCTAATTTCGATGATGGGGCGAAATGTTTTGACAATATTTCAAATTAACGAAATATTTATATGAACCCCCAGCAAGAACTGCAAAATACATTACTTATCGAAGGATTTTTAATTAAAATATATTTGATTTAATGTCATTTATCACTTGCACCAATGCGATTTATATAGATCATACGTTGTGTTAGGATACACACGTCACGTGCTTAAGAACAACATATGACGTCACAAAAATGCATCAAATATATTGTTGGATATCGCTGTTTATTAATGTAACAAAGATTTAAAGAAAATCGCCCGGTTAAAGTGTTTATTTGATAATTAAAACAGTATCGTTTTCCGATATAAATTTAGCTTCGGACAGCCTTAACATAGCTGCGTGTGCAACTGGTCCGAATTTTCTATTCGCACACGCCTTGCCGTTAGAGCTCGCTTCGCGCCGGCGCTGCGCGCCGGCGAGCTGCGCTCGCTATAATTTACAAATGATGACCGGGGTTCAGGGTAACAGAGAAAATGTAAACCCCCGTCACAAAGCGGAACTTGATCAATGTTGCCCTCAATTCGAATTCACTCAACATTCAATTTTGATGATATGTGAAAAACTAAAACAAAATCAGAAATTGTTTTAAAAAGAATTGCCGACTGTGTTAATTCTCATTTCAAGGTAGATATTATTCACAATTTTAAGTTTGCACCGAGTCCTTTTAACCCTGCCATTATTCCACTGCAAAGAGTCTACGTACAGTTCAGACGTAAGGCTCACAAACGTCACAGAACAGCGAACGAGTACACGAATATCGTATTAGTAATCTTTAGAATGTTTTTTTCTTTTCTTACTTGTGTACTTCAACACGAAAGAAAATTCACCGCTGCGTACTAGTTTTCACTTCCTACATTTGAGTTAGCACATTGGTGGAGGGCGACTGCAACTAAACTGCTGAATCACATCGCAATTTCTCGGGCCTTTCTGGCAGAGAAAGGCTTGAGAAGTTGGGGTTGCTGCTGAATATTTCTGAATATGTTTTATATGTTTAATCAGCGCGTCGTTGGAGTTCTCAAGTTCTGTGAATAGTTTTAGAGGATATGACATCTGCAGAAGATTCTTATGTTCGTGCTCCTTAAGTTGTTAACTGGTCCTCTCGATTTTCAGTTTCGAACTGTTTCAAGTCTAGTTCGTCAGTTCAAAAACAGCAAAATACAATATCAGAGTAAGAGATGCATGGCCGGCGCTAGACGCTTCAAATGCTGTAATACACGATTTCTGCCATGTTTTTACTTAATCCATCTTCTTGATAAAACCTAAAAAAAAAAAAGAAAAAAGAAACAGTCAGTTGGGGTAAATGTTACAATAGCTAATTACTCAGGTCGGTCTCTACTCTCTAGTCTTTCTTCGATTATTGAATTAGGAAATATCATGCAAGAAATGAAACAGTCCAACAGTTTTCATCAATCCATAGAATAACTGAACCAAAATTTTTGACAAATATTTACATTCACTACAAATGATTACTCTATTTTTTTTCTGAAATTGTCCACTTTAACTCAAGCAGCCGGGATAATTAATTTTTATACTTTTCATTGGTGTCTTCTTTGTACTATTTAAAATAGTGTTGCTCAAATTGGTTTGCGACGACTATTTTTTGCTATTAAAATGAATATATAATCTGGATCGTGGCAAGAAATATTTGCGACAACGAGCCTCTCGCGAATTAACTCTAATCGTGAAATTTTCTCGCACGCGAATAAAAGCTGGTTTATAGTATTTGCAGGGAATATTTCTTGATCTATTGAAACTATAAAAGATGCATTGAGAGCATGCATGAACTCCGCGGACTTGGATGGACTGACCCGGCCCAGACTTATCATTAAACTGTAGTTCGTGACCATGACGACCTTTGCATGTAAGTGTTTAGAAACTGTTCCTCTTGTGAAACGTTTAAATGACAATAATAGTAATGTATATGTATTTTACTCAGTTTTTATGAGTAATTGATAAACTGATTCACAGCTATTAAGGTATAGATGCATGTTTATGACTAATGAAATGCTTTCTCTTGTGCTTCATTTGGACTTTTAAGGTCTCCTTTTTATCAAACTAACGAATTGATCGTAAAGAGTAAGTAGCTAAATTTTTGTTAATGTACATCAGTATGTAAGATAAAAGAAATAGCAATCCCATTTGAGTCTGACATCATCAAATTAATTATTTCGTGCAGTCCTGTCAGTTTCTTTAGAGCTATGAATTACAATCAATTTCCTTAAGAAATATATAATGGATGTAAATATAACATGATAAAGTTCAATATTGCAACTTAGATCAATATATACATGTAAACTCAGGTTCATCCAAATACATTTCAAAAATCGACTGGACGATATTTTTTTCAGATTGAGAGCTACAAACTTGCAGCTGACAAACGCAATAGAGTGTAGAAGCTTTTAATAGGTGTTATAACTATAATAAGTCCATGCAGTTTAGTTTGTAACTCAGATCGTATTATAGGTGGGATTAAGACATTATCACTCGGGACATTTTTGAGAGAGAGAGAGAGAGAGAGAGAGAGAGAGAGAGAGAGAGAGAGAGAGAGAGAGTTATAGTTAATTCATAGCTCAAAAGAAACAGCCATACTGAAATCTAAACGCCCTATTTATCGATTGGTCGAAATCTACAGCGGCTGAAAGTGACAGACTGAAATTGACACGCCCTATTAATCGATTGGTCTGAACCTACAGCGACCTTAGTAAAATCCCGGACTGCACGAAATAATCATAACGATGCCAGACTCAAAGTCTCACAGGAGACGATGTGGCTGCTTCTTTTGGCTAAAGTTCTTTTGTACATTAACAGTTATTAATTATGTAGATTTTACTAACTTTTCATAATCAGTTTATTAATTACATGTAGTTAATGAAAGATGTTAATATAAACAATAAAAAATTTTCTTTGACGATTCATGCGGGTTATAAAGGTAGCGATCATTGCAGGAAAAATTTACAGAACCCGCTAACGCGGGTTATGTAAATCAATGAATGAATCCCCAAAAAAGCATTTTATTGTTTTAAATGTGCACTGTGTATCTTGAACGTAAATAACTTTTACATTATTTAACAAGCTCCGTTTTGAGATACATGTACATTAATTTTCTTATCTATTTTCACATGCATTCACATGAACACATCTTTAAGATAATATCTGTGTTAACGTTGAATATAAAATGAAATAGTTTAAATCCAAAAATATGTGTATATATATTTAACATTTTTTCCTCCTTTTTTATGCGATATGTCAAATTATATTTTGCTTGTACTCAATTTTATAGCTTCCCTTTGGCTCAGATATTGCAAAGTATCCTTAACCATAACTATTAAAGTGTTTTCCAATGCCCTTGCCAATGATCTACAGAAAATAAATAAAGCTAGGTTCTTATTAAGTCCACTTCAGTATGCAACTACTAGCATGTATTTTAAGAATCATCATATGACCCCCCCCCCCCCACAAAAAAAATGAATAAGGTTAGATGCAAAATAAATAAAATTTATGATTCAAATATAAATCATAATTAATTTCTTTTCTTTTCATTTACGCGAATAAATTTATTATTAATAATATCAATTTTCGTAAAAATTATAGGCTGGTCGTCTTTACGTATGCTGTAAACACGTTTATAAAATAAAAACTGATCAAATGTAGTGATATTTATGTGATTCTTCATTTTATTAATGCCTTAGGTCTTGAATAATTAAAATAATTAGTTGAAATTAATTTATTGACACTGCAATTTTAAACTTAGCAAACACTGTATAATTCACAGTGCTCAATAACAAAAAATCTCCTTCAGATATCATTTTAGGGGGGGGGGGGGAAACTTAACTTTGTTAATTTTCATAAACTTAATTTGATTACAAAACTACTTAAACTAAAATCAAAACTTTCGAAAGTTTAAAAGCTAAGAAATTACGAATAATCGTTTGATGCATTCGAAGGCATGCTTTGTAGTTCTGTAAATGTATATACATGTATTTACATCTATCAAGTATTATTTCCTCTATTCCTTACGGAGACAATTATAGTTTATTCATAGCTCTATAGAAACAGACAGACTGAAATCTACTTAATATTTTATCAATATTAACAGTGGCATATTTAAGATTTGATTTTCATTTCTTTTTCTATCACAGACAAAGACAATGACAAATGTAAATATCTTAATATCAGTTTCCTTTGGACACATCTTCCTGGTTAATTCAATTCTCACTGTCAAGAATAAAAACCTCTGTGGTATGGTTTGGGGGCAGTCTGTGTTTAAAGATATCTGAATGAAATCGATGTAATCAAATCGAATGCATGTAAAATGTTTACAATTTTTGTACTTTACATGTCAAAAAAATCAAATGACGTATTGATAGGGCGCAAGTGGGGTTTGCATACAAGTTTGATATTAATTATCAGTTTAACAGTACACCAGCTGAAATTTACATGAATATATTTAATAAGGGATCATTCTTTTAATATAATGAGGTGATAATTTCGGTCTGGGCGTGATTTGAACACGCCCCGACCAAAATTATATCAAAGTATGATTCCTTATTCCTTTATAATAAAGCAGCTTTATAAAGGATATTTATAAGTGTTTAACCTTTAATAAAATATACATGTGTATCTTTAGCATCGGGTAAAATATATTTCATTTCTTTTTTAACACACACGAATTATCATTGGTTATTATGATTTGAATATGTCAGATTGTTTTCCACATTTAACAACTACTTTAATCCTCTTAAATGGCTTTTATTAAGCGTTGTGTATATATCTTTTTATAAGTATATATAATAATGATTTATAGGCATCTTAGTTTAGGATATTCCTCAAACTGCTTTGGTTTTCACCCCTAGGTTTCACTTATATGTATTTGTCTTAGGAACGTTCGTGAGAAGACTGTATCATAGAAAATTTTCGCAAACATATACCTGCATATTTATATTTTAATTGTCATTTAGCAGTGTTTATACTTTTAGTTCAGACCAAATATTATAATTTCTCCCTTCATAGATTTAATATTTATTGAATTGCATCATGAAGTTTGCAATATTGGCATAACAAATATGAAAAAGGTCATTTAAAAGCAAAATCAAATAAAACTGAGTTGGGGCAAAAGCACCGCTGCGCAAAACAACCGGTTACCGTTCATTATGTAGTTCCGCGATAACTTCAGTTTCTTTTTTTGAATACTTTGACTTTTTTCATTTTCCTTTATTCAGTTTTAAATATAATTGTATTAAAGTTTTCTGTATCACTGAGAAGAATACATTATGTATTTGTTGGATGATGATAATATTTTACAGGAACTACATCTTCTACATGTAACGTTAATTAAGTCAATGGAGTGCGCAGGTTGTTTACAAACAAACGGAAACACGTGGTTTTGAAGGTAGACCTAATGCCGTGTCAAGTGCCCTTTTTGTGGTGTTAGTCCAGCCGATGAGATAGGCAACAAATGACATTAACTCCAAATATTTTTTCAAGAGACAAACTGATTATAAGAAATTATTTTTTTCTAGAGTGTTATACGTGTATTGTGAAAGCTATGATCGACGTGATATACCTTTGGAAAAAAAACCCAACTTAGTCCCGCTCAATCAGGCGCTTGTCTCTGCGTTTCGGATATTAACGGACGCATCCGACCAATGTAAACTTCCGCCAGCTTATAACATAGGCGTCGGAACCGGGGGGGGGCTTAGCCCGCCCCCCCCCCCCCACTTTTTTCGCAAACGTAGACCTAACCATTAGGCACATAGCATCATAGAGGGTTATATATTATTTAGCCCCCCCCCCCTCACTTTTTATCACCGGAAATATAGTTGTTCCTAAATTAACCTTGAAAGTTTGAGAAAGTTGGAGTAATAGGCCTACCCCCCCCCCCCCATGGACCCATGGATTAGGATTTACATAATTCAATTTGCTTCCGACGCCTGACAAACCAAACCCCAATCGCAACTTCTCGGGCCTTTCCGACAGGTTCGGAATTCCGAGCCTGTCGAAAAGGCCCGAGAAGATGCGATTGACCAAGCCCCTGTTGGGAGGCCGCTCGAAACGGTGCGAACCATTTTAAAATTATATTTTTTCAAACAAAATGTACTAGTGAATATATAAGTCGATGATGTAAAAACTAAATTGAATATTTCTTTATCTAAATTGTCCTAGTCGACGACAGTGGTACAGGTATGTTTTGCTCTGAGACGTTTAGATACATGTAGATTTCGGTACGAGCAATAGACCAAAATAAACCGAGTGATTGATTGTGTAGCAAAAAAGAAAAGAAAAAAAATAAATATTAAAAAAAAACCTCTTTAATAAATGGAGTGTGAGCACGCTGTGTTTTGACCAAATTAATTTATGTTATATTTTGCAAGTATTTTCCCGACTAAGAATATCTTCCCAACTCAAGGGTTTCTGATCCGCTCCGCTTTACATAGTAAACCCATCAGAAACTCTTGACTTGGGCAGATGGACTGCAAACGAGTTCACTTCCTTCGATCATAAAAATTTAGATTCCTCTATATATTATCAAAACGTTTACACATATATTTTGATTGAATCTAAATTGTGTAAAGAACAGTGCACCATAGCCGCGCGTGTTTGCTTGCACATGCACCTGGCAGTATGTCAAGCATGCACCATATATATATATACATGTATACTCTGTTAATTTTAAGCGGATTGTGTTTGTACATTCATGATTGTATAAAAATCGAACGATCGAGGAAGTGATTTAATTCTTCCATTTATTGAGTCGAATCAGGTATATATTTGTAGAATTGTACATGTAATATAATTAGCAGTATAATGCATAAAAATAACATATACATGTAGGTTTCATTTGTCTTAATTCTAAGCACATGGCCGTCATTCAATCTTATTTTTCTACCTTGTTTGAGTGTTTATATATTCAGCAAATAATCAACGTTCACCGCTCCCTTATGTTTTTTCGTCTCGAATGTTGTAAAAACCATCTCACTTTTCTTTTGCTGAAAACAAAAATTTAGAAGAACCTTAGTCTTTATTTATATATACATTTCATATTCAAATTTCCATTCGGACATTTAAACGGAATACTTTATTATTTATCTTTATTTTTTCTCTTTGAATATTAACTTACATCGATTGCATAATCATACTGTTAGTTTCGGTCTTAACCTTTTCAAGAATGTAATTTTCAGACACGCTTGACGAAATATATTTTTTCACGTAACTATATAGGCCGCGTTAGTTGCTGAAGGTCATCGTATGGGACGGTCACCATCCAACACACACACGGAAGTAGAAGCTTGGACTTTGGACAGACACTGTAGTTGTGTCAAACAGCAATGTGATATAGGCCTGTCTATTTCATTGTAATAGCCACTCAGCCATGGCTCTTTGAAATCAATAAGATTTGTCTGGCTTTTGAGCTAAGACTACGCAATCGATGCATATATTTCGATTGAAACTGCGTCATTTTTAATTTGTTTGACTTTTGACGCAAAGAATAGATAGCTACATGTGTACGCCCTACTGAAAGTCCAAGTACGTCTTGTTAAAATGGTTCTAAAATCAGGTTTTTTATATAAGGAAAAAATGTAACGTTCATGTAAATGCCCGAAAGTTCAGAAGATTAACAATATGTACACATGTATATGTATAACGTTCTCCAATAAAACAAACTTTTTTAAAGTTCATCATATAGACATCGAGAGATATATACTGTTCTTACCTTAAAATATGCCCAGGATCTATTTCCTAAATTTTCGCCCACATAATGTGAAAAGTATATGTGGTGTCGTTGAAAATGAATTGAAGATATACTTCACTGACAGCGAACACTACTCCATTTTACATTAATTGCACATATGTTACATTAAAGTTTTAAAATTCAAAGAATTTAAAACTATCTATATAAAATCACTGCAAAGAATAAGATACGTGTGTATTCGGTCCTTAAACTTCCTGCATTCTCTCCCAGTCCTTTTTATTGACCGTATTAATATATCTTTCAATTTAAAGTCCCTTATAAGCTGCCTTTATGCTTACGTTTGGTATAGTTGGGAAGTTTTATTAAACGATTTTTCTTTTACCTTTAGAATCCTTTGTTCACCGGTTATCTGTTTATCACACTGATATAATTATACACACACACACACACGCAGGGACCTTCATAAGCCAATGTCGTTCAATAAAAAAAAGAATTTTGATCTAATAATGACAACTTATTATTCAATCGATATTGTGAATGCATGGAAATTGATCATGAAATATCTAAATTTCTATGTGTAATTAAAATAAATCCTATATATACATGTATGCATGTTTATTGCAAATTATGAAAACATGTACTGGTCATACATTACACGTGCATAATAAGGTAGTATGGCATATTGTGACGTACTTCCCATCGAAATAAACAATAAATCAAGTATGATTTTATATAGGTGTTTACCCCCGTTACCTAACAGCGTATAGCGCAATGGGTTTGAGCGTTAGCTACGAAGTTGAATGTCATGAGTTTGATTCCTGTCGGACCTTTTGTAATTATGCTCTTTCCAAACATTATTTTGGGTTGAATATTGTAAAATTTTAAAATTCTAAAACGATTAAAGTATTTTGATTAAAATGTACTTTCATTTACATCTGTATTTACAGGTGTCACATATATACCACCTTAGGTGGGTTATTTTCTAGGACAAAACCAATCTCCCTGCATGCATGTTTACATTTATCTCTCTAAGCATCTATTTTTACACATGCATCTACCGGGTAACCATTCGATTAATTAAGACTTGGGGTAAACGAAATAGAAATGATATGGCTTCTGTGACACCGAGAATGGAAAGGTGACACAGATAAAAAAAATAGTGAAATTATTCGTTAAACGAAATACTAGAATATACCTAAACTTACCCAAAACCATGGTTAGTTTTTACGCAAGTCCAATGCATTATTATATACTGGAACGACACATCAATTCAAGTGAACCTAAGTATCATAAAATGATGCTAGCACTAAAGTATATTTCACATATATACGGGTGATTAACTTCCAGACAGGTAGATACCTCTGTACATGTTTGTAGCGATGTAACAGATCAGTGAGAGATAACACAATTAACTCACGGGATATGTGGGCATTCATCTCGGCTCCTATAGCACATATACGGCAATTACAGACAAAAAAGAATTTATAAACAAGTGTAAAATGAACACCTAAAGAATTAAGCCTATTGAGCAACATGCATTGAAAATGATAATAATCTTCGTGCAGAATGTGTGTATTTTTTTTTTTTGACGCTGCAGGTACGGTATATTGATATCATCTTAATTATTTATGGAATCAGAATATTTGCTTTCTGTTATGCAATGTATGTATCATGTTCATAACTGCACAGATATACGAGAAGAAAAAAAATCATGTGTTGATTTCATTGATGTTAACGTTGTTGTTGTTGTTTTTTTTATCACATACTGTTTTTAGTCACTGGAATTATGTACAGTGCATTAATTTTGTGATATATCAGACCAACGGGTTTGCAATAAATTGTAATTTATAAATGATAACTCATAGCCACTCTTACATTTTCTAATTAAGGTGGTATGGGACACCTCCATATTATGATGTACTTACTATCAAGATATACAATATTATCAAGTACCAGTATAGTTTATGAATATTTTCTTTCCAAATATTGTTATATAACAGTGTCTTTTATTAATTTTCAATCTATATTAATTTTCAATCTAAAGTTGAAAATGATTACATGACAAATTAATTTGTCATGTAATCATTTTCAACTTTAGATTGAAAATTAATAAAAGACAACAGCGTAGCGCAGTGCTATAAGACATATGTCTTTTGAAAAAAAAAATTGAAATTGAGTGAGAACTTTCACTACGAACCCGTAATTCATGGGTTCGAATCCCACTGGGGCTGTTATAATTTTTACCTTTTCAAAAATTTTAAAACATTTTTTTTGGTCAAAATATTTTAAAATTCTAAGTAAACCGGTGAAAATATTTGGATCATAATGGTCCTTTATCCGTAATATCGACGGGAGTCCAATATCACCTCAATAAGTAGTTTAATATTTAGATTTCAATATATATATGACGGTAACTGGCATGTTTTCGTTTTTTGTACCTCGATCTAGGGTTACGATTCACAAATATTGCACGTCGTATATAGTCACGAGATCGAAAACAAATCTTAATTGCAGATGCTCTTTGTTTTCATTTTTTGAATACGTGTACTGGAAATGGGGGTGCTTATTCTATTTTAAATAAAAATATTTATCACATTCCAATAAAGTTGACTCTTAAGAAATTGAAATTATTTTGCTTAATCTTTGCCAAGACTCATTCTGGCTTATATATACTAAAAATAAAGATTGATATTAAACAAGATTTTTTTTTCACCCTTATTATATTTTTTTATCTTGATATTTTTTTTTATTAAACTTATCAACATATTTAATATTTTTCTTTGTCGTGTTTTTCATATTTTATTTTAGGTGATTTTTAGAAATTTTATTAAGAACATGTGAGGGGCAGTGTGAATGTTACTCTGATTTTTCTCTTCTTGGAATGAATTTAATTTATTTAAACACTGTTAAACAAGGGTAAAAGAAAATAAAACAATTTTGCCAGTCTATTCTTGTTCTCAAGCGCACTGCCCCCGTTTTAGTGTAACCGGAAAAAAAGTTGTCGTTCGTGAGCAGAAAAACAAAATGGATGAAGTTGATGAACCATGCCATGGCCAAAGAAAAGAAAAACTGAGACATTCAGTGATTCACCACAGAATGTAAAGATTTAGAACAAGTGAAACAATGCGAGAACTCCTTATGTTTTGACAGATGAAATCCATTAATAGTGCAACAAATCACGTCTTGTAATGCAGCCAGAGGATGATATGGAGTTAATTTTTCTCGAGCTTCGTAAGAAACCTGTCAAGTATCTAGCGAGCTTTATCCATTGGCAGCTTATTAGTCGCTATTCTCTTACTCAATGACTTTTTCAAGAACTCGAATATTCCTGGTAATCTACCTTCGAAGCTTCTTTATGGAAAAGTTGCCAGGTTGCTGCACATGCTGCAGTTCTTGATGGATGAAGGTATAAAGTTATGAACATCGAAAGGCCCAAACAAAGGGTCCAATGCCATACTATTTGTATTCTATGTAATTTATAGTTTTATACTGAGACTACCCTTTGTGTTGAACAAATGAAGGTAACCGCTACTGGCGTGCGACCAGTTCTCGCCGAGTACCATTTCTCGCCAGTACATTGTGACATCATTTTTCGCCTATAATTTTATGTGTTGATAAAATGACGTCACAATGTACTGGCGAGAAATGGTACTCGGCGAGAACTGGTCGCATGCCAGTACTGTTAATTCAAGTTATATCTTTTTTTCATCAAACTTTTCCTCAAAACAGCTATTATAAATAGATTAGTTTAAAAGCTAATACTTGTGGTGTACTTGTGTGAAAGTCAGAATATTTCAAATCCAGACAACTCAGTTGATAGAGCACTTAAACAGTTAAACTAGCAATAGCTTGGGGGGGGGGGGGGGGGCAGAGTTTGAATCATGGTCTGGTCCATCTTTATTTCTCCCATCCTATTGCATTTTGTGCTGTGCCAACCCCAGAACTGACAGGTTTCCCCCTGCCAGGGGAAAGAGCCTGTACTGATCTTAGAGGGCAAAGGGGGAAGGTGATTGTCAGACCAATTTGAATGCTAGAGATTCAGGGGGCCCAGCAGGGGTTGAAATTAACTGGAAATGCTCGCTAAATGCAAGTTAAAATTTTAAATTGCGAGTTGAAAGACACTGTGGTTGTTAATTTTTGCGGGTTACAAAATAGCAGTCTTTTCTCAGATGTTCTGCATTATCCGTTCAGATTTTGTAGCTTACGCTAAAAATACTGTTGAGGTGGGAGCATTACTGCATAAGTTTGGGTGTTTTTAATTTCACTTTGTTTGCAATCAGACAATTTTCATGTAAACATTGATTAAGGGGGAACAGGGGGTTGCAGTTTTAAAATTATTTGTCAATAATTTTTTGGATTTTTTTAACATGTTTAATACATTAATTTACATTAATATGTCTTCTACAACTGTTACATATAAATTTCATAACAGTACTACTTTCTTACCTTGCAAGGGAGATATTTTGATAGGAATTATCCCCCTTTTCTGGCATTATGAATTTTTTTAACAGTTTAATTTTCATCAATAATTAATTATGAGCCCGTCCTATGATATTGCGGTAGTTAAATCATTTTGTCAAAAAATCTATCAATACGAAAATATTTCCAGAAATTCATGTGATTGTGAGTTTCGTCTTTTATATACCTCAGTGATGTTCATCGTGCCTCTGTTTACCTAAGAATTATTTTTTTATTACTTACATGTAAATACTTGTGTTAAGTGTAGTATTAATTGATTTTTAATTTTGAAAGAATATACATGTAATAAAACTTTTATTTTTCTTGTAATAATTTTTCAATCCAGTCCTGACTCCATCTAATTATGACAGTAGAGCGGATCTCGAAAGCTTCATGTTCACTTTGCATCTAGTCTGGTGGGGTCCGCTTTTTAAAAGAGTTAGTTAGAACATGATTGTATTTTATTATTGAATGCATGAATGGATGCATAACATTTATTGGCCTATTGTAGACTCCCATACTGCCTTGAAAAGGATTCAAAGAGTAGACATCTTAAGATCACGTCAATGGCTGTTCTAGCAGATCATTTGTTTTGTAAGCTGTCGCTGTCTGATACATGCACTATTGACCAGTCTGCAAAGTACAAAGGGACATAACTCTGTCAGTGTGGATCCTGTAAGCCTGTTCATGCTTCATCTGGATTGGATGACACAAGATTAGTATAGGTAAGTAAAATCAGAGGGCTGTAGGTACATATGATGAAGTTCATGTAGCAAATACATGTACCGGTAGATGGATACTCAAAAACAGATTTAAGCTTGAATTATGACGTTAATTTATCCCTGAATCCTGATGATTTGCTTTGAGATATGATCTATCCAACTTTTTGTTTGTTTTATATTCACTTGCCATTAGGCTTGGAGGATAGTAAACAAGCAACTTGGTGGATCAAAATCCATCCCAACGCAAATCATAGGATCAAAATATGTCTGTGTTTGTTGTCATCATTTACTTTTTACATTTTGACCGTCTTTTCTTGAAAGACTGCATGAACCAATTTCAACCAATTTAGATTTATAGATTGAAGTAATTAAGTAATATGCATTGTAGTGTGAGTTGCAGGATAACTCCCTTGGTCTTTAAATGTTTTGAAATATAAAAACTGTTGTTTTCACTTATTAAGCATATGATAAGTTTTAAATTTTGTTGATAAAAAATACTCAGTATTTATTAAAGATTTGTTTCTTAAACATGGTAAATTGATTACTTTTTTAATGAATTTAGATTTTTTTATTTTATTTTATATATAAAATTATGACATTCAAATGCAATAGAGTGGTCCAAAATAATGTATGTGTAAGACTTTCAAGTGAGAAACATTTTGTGTAAACTGTTTAGTGTTTCGAGGACACCGTTATTTGTTTTGTGTAAACTGTGAAGTTTTTCATGCAAACATTTATTTAAGAAATAAGGAATCATTCTTTGAGTATTTTGAGGTTATAATTTTGGTCAGGGTGTGGTCAAATCCAATAAAGCCAGAAGGGCTTTATGATAGATTTGATCACGCTCCGACCAAAATTATCACCTCATAATATTCAAAGTATGATTCCTTATTACTTATATTTATATTATACCTAATTTGTTCACTTGAAAACAACATGATTTAAAAACCAATATTTTTTTATATAACACATGTTATGTATTACTAAGCGGGCAGACAATACCGTTTTTAGCTCACCTGAGCTGAAAGCTCAAGTGAGCTATTCTGATCACATTTTGTCCGTCGTCCGTCTGTCTGTCCGTCCGTCCGTCCGTCTGTAAACTTTTTACATTTTGAACTTCTTCTCTAAAACCGCTTATCCAATTTCAACCAAATTATTCACAAAGCATCCTTATGGAATGGCGAATATAAATTGCAGAAATAAAAGTCCGATCTGTATTCAAAGCGGAGAAAACCTTGAAATTGTAGAAAAAGGGGGGTGCATTTTTGAAAGTCTTCTTCTCAAGAACTACCGAGGCAAATTCAACGTAGTTTAGCATAAATTATCCTTATGGGAAGGAAAATATAAATTGCAAATATTAAGGTCTAATTCAGTTTCAAATCTGAGTTATTACGAAAATAATGATAAAGGAAAGGCGTGTTTCAGCTTCGGTTCGGTTCGGCATCCGGTAAAATGGGTAGGCAAGACTTGGCCTGGTCAAAACAAAAGATTTGCAGTTATTAATCTGCCAATCTCATTAAAATTTCAGGATATTTGATGGACCAGTTATATTTGTATTCGCTGTAAATATTGCCGCAAAATAATGCGTATTTGGAATTGACGATTGCCGATCTGCCCCGGCTTTTATTTTGCCACGGCCCGGGTTTGCATACCCATTTTACCAAGACTCGTATTCCATACTTCTAAAACGAGGTTCTTTGTTTAAAGCAGCCATGACATTATACGAAAAAGGGTTGATCTGACTATGATGAATTTGCTTGTTATGCAACAGTTCGTGTATGAAGGGAAATTTTTGAAAGATGCAAAAAATATTGGTGCCGATTTTGTGAAGTAAATTGAGGCTAAATATTTCAATGCGTTGACAGATTTCACACATGACGTTGGTGTTAGCTTGTTCTGATTTTCGTTTCGTTTTCATTATTTATGCTTTGTAATTTAACCTGGGAACTCTCGTATTTCGTGATTTTTACATATCAATTCAAACAGAGACTTCGGTAAATCAAACAGTTAACTGTTTACCTGCGCAAATTAAGCAAAATCTGATGTATCAAAAAAGTACTGAAATACAATTCATTCTATTGGTAATTCGGCATTATCTTTTGCGTAATGGTAGATTAATGCAATAGGTTTTGTTGAGATCGATGCTCGGCATTTTCTCGAGTTTATTCAGTTTAAATAGAGTTTGATATCGCTGAAGGAAATATGTAGGTATATATACATGTATATATATGATTCATTTCGAAAAATAAATTGTGTTCTTTATTTGTTATAGTGCATGCATGTTTCTTGTGTTTAATTGTTTACAATTTCTATTTACTAACCATATTTGAGTGTTAAGCTTCGAATTATAAGCAAGATACAGAGATTTGCTCACAATTCTATGTTTGTACACAGATCTTAAAAACTAAAGATTAAAAAAGTAAAAAAATTGTCAATATTTATTAAGAAAATTTTCAAAGTCTGTTCTTCCGGAAACCAATTTTAACAACTTACTGTATTGTAAACTTAACCTTTTTTCGTCATTATTACTCCTACTGTACATGTGATCCTTGACTGTGTTTGTGTACATTTGTATAAACTGATTTTGAACCTTAAATACCAATGAACTGGTCTTGAGTGAATAAAAGAATTGAAAATCTTAGGCCATTCTTTTTTTCCATTTTAAATGCTGAATAGGAAATACCAAGTTAAAAATCTTAAGCTGAATGTAATAAAGTCATGTCAACAAAATATGACTCAAACCTAGGGAAACTGTGAGCTCTGTATCTTGCTTATAATTCTACGATTGACACTGAAATTTTGGTTGAACATTAGAAATTCTATTTGAATTAGAGTATGTTAAATACTTGCACAAACAAAATAAAAGAATGATATTCTGTATATACCTACTCTCTGGGGTCCCCTCATTATACAATAAATAATGTGAAATCTACATCAATTTTGATAGTTTTTCAGACACGAGTAAATAAAAACGACATCTTTAAAACAGTTTCCATAGTTCTGACACATTTCTGTTATGGGGAAAAAATAATTATCGCTATTCCTAAGAAAATATCACAGCGGAAAATTAACCTGGTTTGTACGCGAGGTAAATAACAGTCATTTAATTATAATGGAGAAGACAAATTAAATTTTTGAATGTTTTAATTTGAGGAATTGAGCACATTGAGGTACAATTTTCTTCTTCACATCTATACATGTAGGATTTTTTAAATAAAATACAATAACTATTATATATTTTTTTTAAATACAATAACAAGTAAGAAGTTGATGAAACAAATGTACCTATATGCTCTCATATATTTTGATCGCTTTACAAAGTGGGGGGGGGGGGGGGGGGGAGAACGAAAATATAGGAAATTGGAAGTTAACAACTTAACAGTGTACCCCTACCAAATGTTTAGTTTTATATCTTGCGTAGGATTTTTTTATTCTGGTAAAAAATAGTATTTCATGAAGGTACAATGTCAATGATTACGTGTATGCAAAAATAAGTGTAAAATTCGAATACTTGACAATATTTATTTTTTGTTATTCTACCGAGGGACCATATGGCACAATATCTTTTGAACGCCCATTGTTGCTCAGGTGAGCGATGTGGCCCCATGGGCCTCTTGTTCGGTTATGTTATAAAACACGCCCATTTTGTGTCACTCATGTTTTATGAAATTAATGGGTTATAGGCTTCAAAATTGATTCGTTATGTTATCACAGACAAAGACAGTTGAAAATGTAAATATTAAAGAATATATATCTGTTTTAAATGGAGAGCGCTTAGAAAGTTTTTCTTTGATGTTTCTATACTGGAACAATCTTAAAATAAGTCAAAAGGTTATTTATTGTTTGCAAAATGTAAATTCTACAAAAAGAAAACTTAAATCAACTCTTAGTGATATATACGCATATATGTATATTTTTTTCTTTCTGTGCAAGTGCAACATGCATAAATTTCTAATCTGATGATCTTAAATGACAATGGTATTTTGGAAAATAATGTCTTGCTTTGAATACGACACTTGCCATAGTAGACTTGCTTATATTCACAAGACATATTTGCTTGACTAATTTACCATACTTTGTTTTATGTTCATCAGATGCTCTGATGTTGACAAAATGTTAGTGTGCCAAGTTTTGCTAGAGTAACTGCCCTTTAATCATGAAAACTATTTACATGTAACTACATTGTAAGTGTTTGTTCATAAAATATGTTTGATCCACTTGTATTAAATTTATTATTGATCCGAATATAAGACTCACTGCAAATCACAAAAAAATAATAATTAAATTTTCTAAATTTTATGATAATTATATAATTAAGACAATGTTTTACAACAGAATGTGAGACAAATGAATACTTTCAGGTAGATCTGTACACATGTATATACAAATTTCAAAGCTTTCTGGCCTCATTCAGACATCTTCCAAGCTGTCAGTGTTTTTTTTTTTTTTTTTTTTTTATAATTTATTTCTTTTTCAAAGAAACAGACATGCAAAACAGACATTCAATCATACACACACACATACACACTTATGAATAAACACTGAAATTTATTATTTTGTGGTTACTTGCTTACATGGGAAAAAAATTAAGTATAGAAAAAAAAATATTCATGATACAGTGTAATAAAAATAAATCAGATATCAGCAGCCAAGATATCTTTTCAACTATCCCATAAGTTTTCAAAATATTGTAGTTTACCAGTTTGTATTGCAGCATATCTTTCAATATTGTATTTTAGTTTTAAGTGATAAAGGAAACCAATCAGACATGGTGTCTTATTTGACATGAGACAACAAAAAATATATTGTTTCATATACAGAATTATAAAATTAATTACTTTGTTATGAAATGACAATGGAAGTTGGCCAAGTATAATATTAGACATATTAAATCCAATTCTTTCAGAGGTCTTTCTATAAATGTATAAACTAAGTTCACTCCACAGGGTATGTATTTTCTCACAGGAAATAAAAACATGTATTATTGTTTCCACATTGTTTTTACAAAACCCACATGTGTCAGTGTTTTTTTTAATTGATTTTAGTTTTTTGGTAAAAGAAACAACAAGATTGTTGAGAAGTTAAGTGAGAAGAAACATAAACCATGTAAACACACATTTTTACCCAATATACTAGACTAAGTATTATAAAGAGGAAGGAAACTAAAAATATATTGTACAATAAATCAATTAACTATCATCTACTTTAATTGTAAACTGTATTTATTTTCATTAAAAACTAAGGAACAGTGAATAAATGAAGAAAATTGATTGCTTAATTTAAATTTCCTGCCGCACTGGGAGCTGGAAAAATTGAAAAAATATTGATTTGAGACCGTTCTATTACCTTTCACTTTCCACTAAGTTACAAATCAACGTCAAACAGAGCAGTTTCATTGAAATCTAAAACTGAAGTAAGTGTCGGAGGAATCTCGGCTTAGTCGTGGAAATTGTCAAATACAAAGTATCGTAGAAAATGTGTGCTGGCATTAATTTGACATGGTCATTTCAACTTAGAAAGTGCATTTTAAACATCCTTATTACAATAATGACATACTTTTTCGGTTAGCAAAGAACTCAACTTGGAATAAAAATTAACTTGAGGCCAATTTCAATTTTGAATAATAGCAGCTGTGATTTATTTGATAAAAATGCATTTATTTATACATACATATATTTACTCTTTAGATTGATGTGCGAATGCTATTAAAACATTATCAATTTTGATCAGTTGATGACTTGAGTAACAGAAAGGAATAAATCAGCGTTTTATTCTGCGCACTGTGTACATTGTGAATGTAAACCAAACCAAAATAGATTGTCTGACGTCCAAAAAATAAATTTTTTGGGTTTTTAATACAAAAGAGTTCTACAGCATGTCGGCTTCCAGTAAATACAATTTCTCTAATTTAAAAAGTGCATTAAAGCTTTAGTTATGTAGTTTATTTCAAAACAGGCCCTAACTTCGCCAAACTTGCACGGATGGTGTGTCTTGTGATACTGATGCACCTGACGGACTTGAGTGCTGAATCTAAGCCGTAGTTTTCGGATGCTGAATAAGGTTAAGTTTTTTGGAACAGGTCACATGTTTAAATAGATAATAGTACTATTTTAAACTTGCATAGTTGATTAAACTACATGTATAATATAAATGAATCACAGAGGTAACTTCAGATGCAAAGCCTGATCTCCATTATCAAGGATGGTTAAAAACTATATCAAAGTTAATATTGGTCCCAACTTCACAGGGATAGACATTAACTTTTAAATTCACTTGCCCTTCAGGCAAGTGAACTCAAATTTTGACATGCCCGAATCTTAAACTTGGTTGCCCGAATTCAGTAAGAAGAAAAACACACTGTAAATCTATTTTATTGATATAAGCATTACCTGTGTCAGTATCAGACAAACCTACAAATTCAGATTTCCAAGAATCAACAAATCCCCGGGTTTTTTTTAAGTTCATATTTTTTTTTTATTTTCAGTAGAATTTTTGATTCTTTTGATTAACTTTCATTTTGTTTCCCTCCAAAGTATTTAAAAAGAGAAGACTGCGATGCCATGACGTTTAATAAAACCGAACTATCTCCTTTTCCATCAACACACTTGTTTGTGAAATAATTAAGTCTTACAACAAATGCATTCAGAATGTCGTGACATGCACATGGTTTGGCTCTTTTTGTGACAGCACATACCGTAATACAAAAAAGAACTGTCATCGAGCACATGGATATATATTCGCGCGATCTGTAAATCAATGTACAAGAATGTCATATGGAACTACTTACCTAAAGTTTAACGCTAAGGTAACAGAAGACTGAAGAGTTCCAATTCGGAAAGGATGTTGATTTTATGATAAAAATTATTTGTAACCGAAACAAAAGACGTACTTCTAATCAGAAATTTTACTTGCCCGATCGGACAAGTCTACCCAGAGTTTCACTTGCCCGAATAGAGATTTTACTTGCCCCGTGCAATCGGGCAACCGTTAATGTCGATCCCTGCTTCACCAAAATTGCATGGATGGTGTGTCTTAATTATGATACAGATGCACCAGACAGGCATGGATGCTTAATCTTAGCCATAGGTTTCGGATGCTGGAGGAGGTTAAGGTTTTAAGACCTGGTTAAAGTTTTTGAAACAGGTGCCCTCTGATGATGATATCTTAGTTATTACTGGTCCTAACTTCACTAAACAGCATGACCCCATGTGATTATTTAAACCACTTTATAAATGTAGGTAAAATCTGTTTTTGACTTTCCTTCTCCTTTAACTGGTAATGAATGTTACATTAAACCAGATATGAGTTACCGTATTTATAAAGTATTTGTACATGTACTATTCATGTTACATGTATATAAAAACTTGAAAACCAAACCGATTTATGTTATACTTGTCCAATGTTGGTATTTTTGAAAATCTTTACAGGTGTTAATAGCACAGTATTATCTCATTACCCTGGATTATACTAGAGAATTCACACTTTTTTTGTGCTTCAGAAAATCTTGTATTATTTTAATTAACAAACCATTATTTATTACTAAGTGACCATGCTAATGCAGTACAAAATTAATTCAAAATGATGCAAACAGATGTAAACTAGTAGCCCTTTCTAGGGTTCATATACACCAAACATTTTTCTAAGCATTTGCAGTAGTGTGAGCCTGCAAATCTTGATATTTATATTTTGCTTGATAAAATATCCCAAAAATAAATTTTCAACAGCAACAGTATAAATTCAATTGTTTATTATTTAATGTACAACTCTCTTCTGATGCAATGGTAGTTAAGTATAATATATTACAGGAAACCCAGATGGTTGGCACAGGTCACTGGATATTCTTCTTGGATGTGATTAATGGCCTCTCCAGAAAAAGAAGTCGCGGACATGAATCTATGGAGGTGAAACAGAAACATGTTGAAGAAAGGGGATTTCGCAGTCAGACGCTTGCCCAGATCATTGTGTTTTCATTCAATGACATACAAAAGCAGACACATCCACTTTTGGATCATTTCCTTGTGCCCGGTATAGCAGCATTAATAAGGAAATCAAAATTTAATTTTATGACAGAAAATATGATACATTGCTGGATAGTAGGGGAATGAACTTGTTCATTGATTTTCCTGGAACAAAAAGTTCAACCACTCGACTATCAGAGGCTACTGTAGCAGTGTGGCTTGTTGTTAACTATAGGTTCTAGTGTAGTGGCCTACATAAGCCATTATTGAAAGTTCTCGAAGTCAGGTTTTGTGAGCATGCAGGGTCATGCAATGATGTGTATGAGAAGGAGCTCATACTCAAGAGCATCAATAAAAAATGTTAGACCATAGAAAACTTTTGCCATCTATGATTTCATTGACATCTTGAAGCCATTAGATCTGTCTTGTAGGCCTCTTCTGGCTGAAAAGATTTAATTAAAATTTCTGTATTTATTATAGTTGAAAATAAATTATATTCTAATTATCACTACCAACATGTACTTGACATTTTAAAACATGTTTTCTTTTGGATTCACAAAGCTAGAAACTGGTGCTTGTTAATAGTTAACATTATAACCATTAAATGTATTTGCATTTGATATCTTTATTTCTTTGCTGGGTCATGTGGATATTGGTGTAAAATTGAGTTATTCCCCTTTGCTCTTATACACCCTTTTGTATAAATGTCAAGTTATACCCCTGATCCTCCATCTGTTTAATATGACCAATTCAAGGTCATTTGAAACAACTCGGTATATATCTAACTGAAATAGAAACACATTTACATGTGTGAGTATCTCTTTGTTTAGAAAGAAAGAAAGAAAGGAGAGAGGGATGCCTTTGTATGGGTGAAATATATTTTTTGAAAGAACGAAATGAAGTTTTCTACTCAAAAAGTGTTTGACCAGAAAAGCTGAAACTTGTGTGAAAGAAACCAGATAGTGAAAATTCAAAGTTTTCTAATCATTTTTCCCTAGGGTAGTGTGGGCCACTTTTGGAAGTAGAATTTTTACATAAAAAATAAATAAGAAAAATCTTTTATCATATCAGAAAAGCTGTAACTTGTGTGGAAGAATCCTCACGTAGTGCGAATTCAAGTTAGTTAAATCGTGGTCCTCAGGGGTAATTAAATGGATTTTGTTTTCATCCGAAAACAATTTAAACAACACAGAGTAGAGAAACTTTGAAATTTCTTCATATATCATTCTCGTATATATATAAAACAGACGTGCGAGCGAAAAGAACGTCAATTTATGTATGTCAGGTGTAAACATTACAAATGGTATGAGCACAATGAGAAAAGTAAATACTAGGTGAAAGGGAACACAGCTCCCAATTTTAAAGCTAGTAATTTGAAGTACACAAATTGTCCTTGTTTTGATTTCAACTGGCTCTGAAAATTTATCATAATCGATTAATTTATCCACATTAAATACATGTATATTATAGGAATATTTTTATATTTATTATATATGCCTTCGACATAAATAAGTTATTTGGTTCATGCATGGATCTAAAGGGGGAAGGGGTTCCAGTGGAAAATTCAAATGTCTTAAAAGTACTACGTAATGCTACCGAAAATCGGCCTTGCCCCCCCCCTTCCCAACACATAAATATCCTTTGGACCACCTAGAAAAAGTATCTGGATCCGTGCATGTACTTGTTTATTGTTTAAAGGGACTTGGACACGATTTGAGATCAAAAAAATTATTTTTATTTTTTATGTATAAAATGGTTTACTGGTGCATTTAAAATGATTGACCAAAATATTGAATGTTAAAGTCAAGTTACAAGCGAGATACAGAGATAAGAATTGATTGTTATGTAAACAAAGCTCGAGTCTTATAGTTGTTTACAAAATATGTAATGTAGAGATTTACCATTTCTTAGACAAAATGACATGTAAAAAACAATTATAACTAATTCAATATCTTCATAAATCCTAGTATCAACATAAGAAAGATACATTTGATTGAAATTAACACCAATACAACACGTGTAAAAAATGACAACATTGAGCTTTGTTTACAAAACAAAGAATTATGAGCCCTGTATCTTGCTTATAACTTGATATCTGACTTTCAAATTTCGACATAACATTACAAACTTCTATATTTATCAATATAAACATTGAAAATGGAAAAATAAAATTTGACAATTTTAAGTCAAATCGTGTCCAAGTCCCTTTAATATCCAACAGGAAAGAGGAAGTTTTTCTAATATCACAAATAGATCATCTTCATATTTAACAATGGCTCTGATGAAACATGACATAATTTCGAACAAAATGGAATCCATCAGACAGAAATCCGAGGCAGCCAAATTGTTGTTCGTGTTACTCAACTTCATTACAACTGGATCTGGAGAAACTATTCCAGAATGTAAAGAGTAAGAATGCGTTATTACTCTACCATTTTTTATTCACTTAATCTGATCGGTGTTCCTATCAGCTGAAATAAATGCAATTTCTTCTTGACCATTGAAATACATGTACGCAATTTTATTCTGGCCTTTTTTCATATTTTACGTTGATTTTTTCTTAATTAATTGAAACTTTAGTATATCGAGAGCACAGAGTTGCACCTTAGATATCCAAGTACGCATATATTATTATGTATAAACTGTTTATTGAATATGACAGCCTAGTTGAAAATCTTGCACACAGTGGCAAAAAAAATTCTTGAACAGCGTCTTGTATGTAATGCAATCGACAACTTCGGAATAATAAACAACCATTGAAATGCATGCATCGTAAGTATGATAGAACACAAAACTAACACGAATTCAAGTAAATTAGTACAAATAAAGAACACATATGCATGTGCACAAATATCATTGATAGTAAACCATACCTATTTATTAAAAAGAATTACCCGGTACAATCAATTTCTGTATCAATTTCTGAATTTGGATTTCAAAATAAAACGTTGAATGAATGCATTCTAAAAGATATTTTTAGGAATTATTTTTTTTTTAAAGAAATTAGATGGATTGCACCTTGTATATTACTCGGTAACAGATTGAACGTACATATAAGTGCAAGTTCATAGACATTAAGGTCAAGATCTAGTAAAAGATGCCAGAATGTCTTTTTGAGGATAGAACCATTATAACGTCATAATTTATTTGGTCAATTTCTTTTTCAATTATACTTAGCGACTTAAGAGAAATTGTGTAGAAAATAAACAATTTCTAAACATTCGTTATTAAATAATGGAAAAAAGTCATTTCGATACCTATACTCAATTCGGCTTCATTCAAAAGAGGATGTCAATATTTTGTTTAATGTCGTTTTAAGAGAGGCATTCTTGATATATTTCGTTAATAAAAAAATGGGCAAAACTCCGAGATTTGTTACTTACATGAATTTCTTAATATTTCATAACAAATGACAGTTTACAACATGATTTTTTATTGTGTTTACCAAAGTTTAAGCCCATATACACCATATCAAATGAAACTATTGTTATGAGGCATCTTGTGAAGATAAATACATGTATAGGCTAAGTTGAACAATGTAAAATTTTAACATAGGTTTTTGAATTGAATTTAAAATTTATGCTTATTGATCAACAGTCTGCCAGTACTTATAATATGTATCTGAATAGTACATGCATACAGCGCTATATTTCCATTTTGTCAACAGAAACTTTAAAGGGTGTTGTGATGGCTACTTTTGGAACCGGACGATCAACAGATGTGAGCGTAAGATGTCCTTTGAATTCTCAGCAACGAGATAATTTTAAAAAACTCAGAAATGGCACTTAAATTAGTATCAAAAGAGATATGTATCGTTACAGGAATGTTACACATTTGTATTTGTAACTGCATTGAATGAAAAAAAAATGGTTCTCTTTATATTAAAACAATTAAGCTAATGAACACTGCCATTTACAAGATGTTATTTTTCTGACTAAAATGAATAGAATACTAGTTTAGCTGTTAATTATCATTTTTAGTATGTTTGCCAGGATACAGTGGACTGAATTGTACAACTAGCTGTTCTTATCCTTTACATGGATACCGATGCCAAGGATATTGTGAGTGTAGCAATGACAGATGTGATGTATCTACAGGATGTAGAACTCTTACTACAGGTTAAAGTTAACATACTTTTTTTTTTTTAGATTTTAACTATTAAAATGTTTACATACATATATACATTTTATTTTTCTAATAAACTTGAATTTATAAAATGGCTAACGATCAAGTATTATCCTTTTAGTTTTTTATGTACAATCTATCATTTAAACAGTGCAGTCCGATTTTCATCGTTTCACAACGTGGTCAAATAGCAGAGGTACTGTATAAGTATATTTGACTTTACAATGTATTTTATTTCTCATAACAAAAGGAAATTTACAACATTCATTTTATGTTTACTAAATCATTTATGTAATCACTATTATTTCTGACGCTTTTTAAAAATAAATGTTTTTGTCTAAAACACATCATATATATGTAACATAACCACAGATATTAAATTAAATTGCAGTTTTAATACATGCATAAAGAAAATAAATTGCTTAAAGCGTCAGTCTACTCAATACTTTTGGAGTGTGGGTTTTCTTTTTTTTTTCGGGGGATGGTGGTAGGGATAACATTTTCTTTGTTGCTAGCTCAACGCATGATGGATTTCAAATTGTATACAAACATACAAAAAGGCAATCGTTGGAAAGCCGAAATCTACATAAAGACTGTAACTATTATAATTACAAATTATTAAACCAACTTGACTATAGCCTTAAACATGTCGTATCAAGGTACTTTGCTGTGAAGTTACCGCAAGTCCAAGAAAATAAATACTCCAAGAAACTTTCGTGTAGTGTATGCGATGCTTTGGTGGACCCAATTTTTACCTAGTGAAGTTTAATCAAACTTACACATTAATTTAGTTTCGACTAACGTTACCTTCAATTTACAAAACCTACGAGTGAGTGCAATAAATTGAAACAGACATAAACTTCAAACAAAAATTGTATTCATTTCTATTCAAGCTACATGTGAACTGGCTGTTCAATGGCCTTTCCTAATGAGAATTCAATGTATAATGATGATCCATAATGTGCTATAAAAATTTTGTATTTCAAAAAAAGAATATTAAAAATTGGGGTTGGTTTGTTTGTTTGTCTTAAACCTACGTGTACGGGTGACGTCAAACAGAATTAACAGCCTTAAATGAATGGAGACAAATACGAGCAACTACATGTACTTCAACACTTATTTATCTTGATAATTTAAAAAAAAAAATGCTTTATGTTATATTTGTGGGTCTATATATATCTGACTGTGTGTACCAGAGAACTTTATTGAACACCCTCCACTGTACACCTCTTTTACCTGTTTATATTAATAACATAACTTAAGGTTTCTGGTCTGATCGGACCTATTTGAATTAACAACCTTTACGAGTTAACAAGCTGCAGTAGAGAGAACAACTTCTCTGGCTTCAGTCAAATTTGAACTTTTTATATTGACAATTTTTTAACAATTTAAAAAACTAACTTTTGGGGTAAGTTAACATTTCATTTCCTCATTTTCTTTCTTTTTTAAAATTGTTTGATTTACGATTTTCATTTTTCTTGGATTACGATGCTGTTTCAACGTGATTGGGTTGTAATTTGTATTGTTTGAGGTACAATGACTTTATTTCTTTGCAATCAATTTCATTTTGCATACCATTTTGATGAAAATTCTAAATATTTTATCTCCATATAGCCTGAAATTTTGAGGAATTGACATATTTTAGCGCAAATAAAGAAGGAATAATCTATCAAGGAAAATTATTTAAAATAAAGGAACGTCTCGCATGTCCTTAAATTGTGAAAATTGGTTATCATGAGCCAAAGTTTGTGTCTTCTATTTGGGATGGGGGTGGGGGATGACAAATAAGTTTTGTGTCTCTTAAATTGTGTAAACTATTCCTGTTAGACATGTGTTGTCCGTTAGTAATTTTACATTTTTAAATTCATCTTGAAAACTTTAATTCCACGTGCATTGCATGCGCAGTTTGCAATAAACTGTATAAAAATTGTGTGCATAATATAAGATATTGGAGCATTATAAAAGATTGACCATTAAAGGGCTGAAGGTCTTTATTTACCAAAAGTTTACAACTTTTGGCCCCTGAAGCTAAAATATAAATAATCCGAGAATCATCTGACTCTTTCCCTTAATTTTATTGAATTGATATTTGCAAAGAACGTGTACTAAAGTTAGAGCAACTGTCAGAGGAGTGTCGGATCAGAATTTAGACTCCAAAAGTTTAAAATGTAATTAAAACATTGGTCCATCAAACGGTTATGGTACTCAGGTAACTATGAAAAAAAGGGCCTCCTTTGTTACGACTTTAACTATTAAAATGTTTACATAAATGTTTATTTTTTTTCTCAATAAATTTAGATAAGAATCGACTAGCAACCCAAAACATTATATATATTTTTTTTATATTTTGTATGCTCAGATGTACCATCTGTTTATCAATCAGTAGGGTCCAATTTCCATCGTTTCTCTACGTGGACAACTAGCAGAGGTACTGTTTATATGCATTAAATTAATGAACTTTTATTTTTTAAATTACATTTTTTTTAATGTAAGTCATTTATGTAATCGCGTTACTGTAATTTCTGAATCTTTTGAATGCATTATGCATAAAAACACATCATATATAACACTACCGTAAACCAAACCAAAATGCAGTTTTTATACACGCAATAAAAATAAAACATTTGCACAAAGCTTCAATCTACTAAGGAAATTTATATAATATTTTTTAAGGGGGATTAGGATATGGAGGTGCATCCTTTTGTAAGTTACTGATGCAAATGAATTTAAATAAAACTAATTCTTACGCTTTTATAAACATCAATTTATGTTTAAAAACACATTATATATACGTAAAATACCACTGCAGCTATTTTACCAAATGGTAGTTTTTACAAATGAAATGTGGTGTTAACGAACAGTGTTCAAATTAAACGCCAAAGGAAAAAAATACAAAAGAGAAACAAGGCAAACACGGACATTTACGAAAATAAAAGGTAAAATTGGGTGCCATGAGGAATGTGAATCCTCTGCTGACAGATCTCACCCACCGTGTGTAATCTTTTTCGTTATCCGGAAAATGGAAAAATCCATAGACAATTCGGTGATCAATAATGGCATAAAAATATGTATAGGTATGAATAACGTCAATCAGCATTCCTTGTAGCAGAAGACTGTATTTTTCTGAATATATTGTAAATATGCTCACATGGTACATGTATATATAAGTGAGTTTTATATAATTTACTTTTACATGAAAATATATTTAATATTTCAAAGAAAATTGTTAAGTCCTTGACTTAAGGTATTCAATGTATAGTGAAGGGTTATTGAACAATTCTGAATCATTTTAAACTAGTTTAATATGTATTGCTAGATAAAAAGGAAAGTGAAATGAACCTAATACACATGACTGCAACATATAAGAAGCCGGTCATTTTGCACCCTAACTTTTTTTTAAAGAGTTATCCCAACTTGATGAACACAAGAAATTTTTAATTTTGTTGAAATATCTTCGGTAAATTATATATTTTTATTTCATATTTTAATAAAGAGAAAGTTAATGCATGTATTAACATAGACTTTTAAGACACTTTTTACAATATCGTAATAAAACATACGTTGCCCTTAGACTTCAATGCATAATTCAAGGTGTACTTAGTTGGACCATAATCAAAATTTTGAAAATTCCTTTAGTGGAGTAATTTTACTCGATAACACCTTCAAAACGATACCATGATTATGAATATTAGACCATTCATTTATTAGGTAAACATGCGGTAGTTATACATCAAATACCTTAAGCGAAACAAATGCCAATCAAAAAGCAGCCAAATGACTTGTTTATGCATTCGACTAGAATAACTCAAGTCATATAAATATCTGTTTATTGTTCTACATTTAATTGTTTTACTACAGGAACGAGGAAGTTTTTTTTTCTAATCACCACCAACGTTCATGTTATAGTGTAATTGACTGTGTTCTGATTAATCAAAATATTAATAATTTTGATCGAAATGGGATCCATCAAACAACAATCCGAGGAAGCTAAATTGTTGCTTTTGTTACTCAACTTCATTGCAATTGGATCCGGAGAAACTATTCCAGAGTGTAAACAGTAAGAATAGTGTTATAACTCTCTCCATTTTTTATTCACATAATTGAATCGGGTTTTTTTGAAGTCAGAATAAATCAAAAATGCAAATTTTCTTGATCATTGAAATACGCAATTCTACGCTGGTCCTTTTGACAATTTTAGTTAAACAACCAAATGCTTTCTTTAGTTATATATGCGGCATTTATGTATGAATATTGCGACATTGCAGAAATAAATATGAAATAATGGATTTTTTTTCTATGTCGCTACCTTCATCACCCGCATGAATCGCCGAAGAAAGAATTTAGGTTTTAGCTTTACTACTCGTTTAACAAATTAATAAATTGATATTAAAAGTAAGTAAAATTAACTGCATATATATTTTTGATAATGTAATTCAGTACGATAGATAAAAGAAATAACCAAACAGTATTCAATTGAGTCGGACATTATCATGAATTTTTTGTGCAGTATGGTGATTTTTCTTAGGTTGCTGAATTAAGGTTTCGATCGATCAATAAACTATTTAGAACTGGATCTTGTATATTTCAGCGATGTCAGTTTCCTTATAGCTGTGAATAAAAATTAATTTCTGTAAGAGATAGAGTGAATCAATCTTAGTGGATGTAAATATTTCTTCATCAATAGAATATTTAGCCGTATTAAGAGCATGGTGTTCCACCCTAAATGTTCAAGTAGGTGGACATTATGTATTAAAGTAACCTCAGCAACCCTCACATACATATAATACCGGCTGTTCCATCTGTAAAAATATGCAGATTGACAATTATGACGTACTATAGTATATAATTGCATGTTGAATTGAATCAAAAATAAACTTAAAAATATAAGCAGTTAGTAAAATGTTTTATTCTGTGCTCATGAATAAGGACTACAATTAACAATGTATATCTACATTCCGATTTCTGCAGAACAGTACAGTTACAAATTAAAGATGATAACGTGATTATGCATTTCTTCTTAATACTTCTAAAATATCATTCAACCGTTAACAATGTAGAAATAATTTATGTAATCATTGTACGCAAACGTGGCGTACGTACAGTGCTATATATGTTTCCATTTTGTCAACAGAAACTTTCAAGGATGTTGTGTGGGCTACTTTTGGAACCCGGGTATTAACAGATGCATACGTAAGATGTTCTTTTAATTTTCAGCATGGAGATGGTTATAAAACTATGAAACTTAAATAAGTTACAACGGTAAATTCATCTTTTTAAGGAACGATTTCAATATTTATTAGTTTTATACGATCTAAAATGGTTTGGAGCAGTTTACGCTTAATAAACCGCAAAGCGGTTTATAAAAAGGCGTAAACTGTTCCAAACCATTTTAGATCCTATAAAACTAATAAATATTGAATTCATTGCTTATGATTTAATTTTTTTTACTTCTCATTGTAGATAAAAACGGTCATTTGACCTTTAAAATGACGGAAAATTGTACAAAATTCAAACGTAACGTCAGGCGTATTGATACGTTTTTAACGTTAGCCTTACTCTGACGGAGGCAACATTCTTTATACGATATACAATAATGTTTTATCCAATCAGAAAGCGCGTTACAACCAGAATTAAATTATACAGAAATATTGCATCTACTTGGAACTGAAAAAGAAAACCGTTTTCTTTTATATTACACATTTTAAGATATTAAACACTATTTAAAAATGTTATTGACAAGTTTGACTAAAATGAATTGAATACCAGTTTAGATGTTTCTCATTTTTTTCAGAATGTATGCCAGGATACACCGGACTGAATTGTACAACTAAATGTCCATATCCTTGGTACGGATATAGATGCCAAGGTTATTGTGACTGTAGCAATGATTCATGTGATATATCTACAGGCTGTAGAACCATTACAACAGGTCAAACATAACTATTTGTTAGGTCACCTGAGTGACACAGGTGACCTTTTGTGTGGTCGCCGTGTATCGTGCGTTGTCCGTCTTGCTTTAATTTTTTTTTCCATTTTCAACATTTTTGAAAACTGTTATGCTAATTTTTACCACATTTTGCTTAAAGCACCTCTAGGATAAGAGAAATCTCAATTGTGAAATTTATTATAATATTATGCCGGGGGTCTTATGGACAGGGCCAAATATGCAAAAAAAAGAAGACTAAATCATCAAAAATCTTCTTGACTCAAATACAATTAAAAAAAATTAAACGCATAATCATGAATCCCTCTATCTTGAAATTAGTCGTGAAATTAATTACCCCTGGGTCAGATATTCCGGCCCGAGGGCGGTGCCGATGTTGCCATGTTTTGAAAATGTATTACATCTTCTCCTGTACATATTTGAAAACAACTAAATGCATGGTTTAAATGTCCATGAAGCTCTTTACCCAAATGTGAATTCATGGCCCCTTGGTCAGAGATTTAAGCCATAAAGCGGAGCTAATATAGCTTTTTATATATACTAAACATGTGTTAAATATTACACATTCTTCCTTCCAATACATCTCCACATACTTATATTTGATAAAAAAATAAATATATGGTTATGATGTTCCTGAAGCCCTCTACCTAAATTGTGAAATACATGACCTTTGGGTCACATACATATACAGCATTGAATAATATGTTATCTTTTTTATAATCAGATGTACCATCTGTTGTTCAAACCGTAGTGTCCAATTTTCATCGTGTCTCCACGTGGACAACTGACAGAGGTATTGTTCATATTTATTTACAATGAATTTGTTCGTGTTACAACATTTTTTAGGTCATTTAGGTAATCCCACTACAGTAATTTCTGAATCTTTGAAAATAGTTTTATGCATGAAAAAATCATATATAACACTATCATAAACATTAAATCAAACTGGTGTTTTTATACAAATATATATATATAAAAAGTTTGCACAAAGCGTCAATTAAACGCAAGAGTGTGTAGTGTTTTTTAGTTTTATAACAGGGGAGAGGGATACGGAAAATGTGTTATTATTGTTTTTGTGTAGCTAACTGATGCGCATGAATTAAAAATGCTAATTCTGACGCTATATAAACATTCATTTATGTATAAAAACACATCATATATAATACAACGCAGCTATATATTAAATCAAATTGTAGCTAGTTTTAATACATTAAATGTGGTGTTAACGAACAGTGTTCAAAATCAAACGCCGAAGGAAAAATACAAAACAGTTACAGGGCAAACACGGACCTTTACGAAAATTAGAGGCAGGATCAGGTGCCATGGAGGAGTGGGTATCCTCTACTGACCGGTCACACCCGCCATATGTTCTTTTTCGAATCCGGAAAATGGAAAAATCCGCAGACAATATAGTGATTATTAAATAATGGCCTAACAATAAGTATATATATAATTATATATATAATTATATATATATATATATATATATATATATATATATATATATATATATATATATATATATATGAAAAACGGCAGTCAACATTCAGCATACTGGAAGACCCTATTTGCTGACAAAGTCGTTGTATCCACCATACAACTTTCATAATGATGATTTCAATGGGGACTCTTGATACTGTAGTCTTGTTTTATGAACTTGTTTGTCAGTAGTGTGTTTCGTTTTAGAAATTGTTTATACGTAAAACATGCTCTTGTCAAATCCAATGAGAAACAAAAACTCTATATACAGGAGATGAAGGTTTAATGCTACATAAAAAAGGTAAGTTGACGGTCATCACGGTTATCATAAAGTGTTATTGTAAGGTTACTACTAATGTGTTTTTAGTAGAATATCTAAATATGACGCAGAGTGGACACTAACTTATCATAAGCGATGGTTGAATAAAGTGTAGAAAAGTCGTAAGTTTTGATTTTTATCATTTATGTAGGGTGAAACCACAATGGGGGTTGAATTTTACATAGGAATATATAGAGAAAAATCATTAAGAAAAATCGTCTTACTAATACTAAAACAACAAAAGGGGCTTGGTATTAAATATATGGCCTTATTTGTCAAGATATTTTGATTTTGATACTGTAATGCTGATTTGATCAGAGTTGTTGCTGTTGTCGCTCAAGTGAGCGATGTAACCCCTGAGCCACAGGTTTTAAAGATTTTTGGTATTTTAAGTATCCACATCTAATTAACACCGCTTCAGGAATATACTGTTGCACAGTATTCTTGATGTTTCTAATTTACTGCTGTTATTTTTTTAGTACGAAGTAAAAAAGAGGCTTGTAAACATTTACTAAAACCCTCTATTCACCTTTATTTGTAAGGATTTTAGGTATCCAATATAAGTGAGGTAATTCAAATGATTTTAATTGTTGGAAATATTGAAATATTTAAATCTGACGTATGATTATGATAAAAAAAATCACTAAACATATATACAATGCGTCAATCAACCTACTATAAGACTTTTGAAGTTTTTTTTTTTGGGAGGATTTTTTTTTTGGGGGGGGGATAGGGGGTAACACTTTTCAAATTGAGGCACATGAATTTCAGATGATTACATCCATCAAAAAGACAGTCGTTGGAAAGTCGAAATGCTGTAAATATTATGAAAACAACTTGACTATAGCTAGTATTAACATGTCGTAGCAATGAACTTTTGCCATGAAGTTTCCGCAAGTTAAGAGAAAAAAAATACCGAGGACACTTACGTGTAATATATGTATGCTCTAGTAGACCCCGTGTTTACTTTTTGAAATGTTTCATTATTTTCTAAGCTGAAATAAATAAGGCATTTTAAACACTTTTGTTCATCAATCTGTCCGCCCGTCCGTCCGTCTGTAGTCTTTTAAAACTTTTAATATTTTCTCTGTAAACACTCACCAGGGCCAAACTTAAGACAACGCATTCTTAGGTAAAGGGGAATACGGATTCAAGTTTTTTTTTAATAAAGTGAAACACGATTTTGATCCAAAATTGGTGATAATTTAAAATAATTAAAAATTTGTTGGCATTTTCAAAAACCATTTTAGAAAAGCTTCAAGTTGCATAGAAGCATCCCCAACTAAATTTCGTTCGAATCAAGTTTTTTAGGAGTAAGGGTTAGGCCCCAGCATGGAAGTAAAAAAAAAAGAAAAATCGTTAAATATTATGTTCACAGCAAAAAATAACTGCAAAAAAGACTGAAATTTGTGTAAAACAATCTTAAGAAATGAAGATTCAATTATATTTAAATCCCCGGGGGTAGCAGTAAGGTGAAGCACAGTGGTAGGATAGAATGATTTTTGCATAGGAATAGATAGAAATAATATATTTTAAATCTCCTTACAAAAATTCATTTATCCAGAAAGACTGAATATATATATATATATATATATATATATATATATATATATATATATATATATCGATTTTGTACAATATAACCCATAACTTAAATGACGTATAATTGAAGCGCCAGCGGGGTGTGCTTATTTATATTTGAATATTTAATCGTACGATGGCTTAAAATTACATAAATATAAGGAATCATTTGTTGAATATTATGAGGTGATAATTCAGGTCAGGGTGTGATCAAATCTATCATATAGCCCTTCGGCTTCATTGGATTTGATTATGCCCCGACCAATATTATCACCTCATAAAACTGAATGAATGATTCTTTATTCCTAATCAATATACAACTACTACTAAAAGGAGAGCAGTAGACAAACATGCGCTGACTCTGTATTAAGTCTGTAAAAAAGTTGGTGTCCTCATTATCCTATAGAGATTCAAGGAAATGTATAATGAACTCTACCTATCAAAACGACTTCGTTTTTTGTAAGAATGATCTTTTTATTCATATAATTACATAAAGTAGCAGTTAAGGTATTGGCAATTCCTACAATTAAAAGAAATATGTATGCCTATTTTCAACATTTATTTTGTCGCAATTTTTAAATGTCCTTTCAGAGCAATAATGTAATAAATGCTAATTCATCAACATATTCCCATATACATCTGCTTCATATGACAAATTCAAGGACAATGAGAATATGCGTGCATGTTATTAGTTGTATTTATTTACTGCAAAAGAAGAAGATCCACATTGTGCAAGTATCTTTGTCTTGTTGCATGAGAGAGAGAGAGAGAGAGAGAGAGAGAGAGAGAGAGAGAGAGAGAGAGAGAGAGAGAGAGAGAGAGAGAGAATTGAAAAAAAAACTTTTTTGAACTTGTATGTTTGTCCTTTTTGGAATATTTAGATTGGGGGATTTTGTTTATATCTGACATTTCAGAATTGGTCACGATCATGTTCGCTAATAATAACTATTTTGAAAAGGACCGCCTGCAAGGAAAAAGATGCATTCCTTTGGCTCTTAAAAACTTGTTTTTCACATGTTCAGTTTTGAATAAGCTTATTAGATATCAACTTTTATAAATACAACCACAAAAAGTAACGTTTTTGTCGTTCTTAAATGTGTACTTTTGGTGTGGATTTCTAATTGATTAATTCCTAATAAAGAGCACGGACTTGATCGAACTGACCTCAGACTTCCAAGTCAGAATAAAGTCTAAGTAAGTACTAAAACATCCGCATATATGGAATACTTGACTTTTCCTTCTATCTGATTGACAATTAAAGTACTTTAACTCACTATCAGAGTATAACTGTTTGAATAATTTAGAGATGGAATCAATGTGAAAAAAATACAACCTTTATTAAATATTTTCTTAAGTGTTTCACGAATTCAGTCTATTACATGTAGGTACATGTATACTGATCACTGCAGAAAAATATTAATTGTGTTATGTATTTTTCTGCAATCCTCGCTACCTTTATAACAGCGTGAAACACAACAAAAAAAATGTTAAATTACCGTTAAAAATTTCACAAGAATTTGTTATGATAGTGTATGCGTTGCTTCTGCACACACAAAGAGTTGTAGTTTTCTTTTCATTTTGACAAACAAAATTTAAAGTTTTTTTTTTTTTGCTTATATTTAAAACTCGACGATCAACGAGGCAAAAGTAAGATACTTTTTTAATTGAATAAAACACATATATTTACAAACAATACTTTTTTTCAAAGCAGAAACTTACATTTTGTAACTCATTGCGTCGACTTGTGCTGAAGGAAAAATGTCGTTTTCTTCTTTTATCCGAAAAGTCTACAAAACAGCTTGTTGACTTTTTATTATTGATGTGTATTAATTCATATTAACCATTGAAATAGGCAAGTGGTCAGAATTAATACAAAAACCATGTTTTTTAAACTTACATGTACAGTGTAACATCGTTTTATTATTTTTTACGATATCGTGTCATTAGCTGCCGCCAGGTGGGCAGACGAATTGTCAACGCACGTATATTTAGTTATATATGTTCAGTTTGAAATATAACTGTACTTTACAGTGTACGACTAAACCAAGTGGGCATTTAAGCCATCTTCTTCCCCTATCTCTTCTGTGTTCTTTAATACATTAAGGCCTAGGATAATAAGATTGGCTTGTTGATGCATTTTAGACCTTATCAGATATACTGTTTAAAAACAGTACTTCTCTTTATGTAATTTTAAATGTATTGTCAAATCTTAAAGTATATGAGAATTTTACAATTTAAAAAAAAAAGGTTTGAGACTGAAACATTTTTATGAAAAAATGATGTCCGAAAATTGTTCAGGTGAGCAATGAGGTCAGTGGGCCTCTTGTTTTCAAAACTGTTGACTCTTAAATAAATGTTAGGCAAGGAATTATAGTATCTGCGTAAAATTACGATGAGCACTCCTTGCGAGTTTTCATTTTCAGACATTAGAGACCTGTACGAAATCATAATTTTATCAAAACTTCGGTGCTGGTAATTATATATTCTCAACGGAATCGCGTTTGATAAGTAATCTACACTAAAACACTTTGTATTGTCAGATACGTTGTATATTTTTACATTATTGAAACCCAGACTTTATGTATCATTGGTAACACTAAAGTAATCAAAAATATATTTGAAATATAGAGCATAACCAATTTCTATGCAGACATTTTTCTGAATAATTAGCCATACTTAGATGAAGACAAAAATAGATCAATTAATTAAGAAAGGCACATGCCCATATTGAACAGTCATATGATAATAACTTTATTTATTACATACTAAGTAATAAGTACATGGATTTTTTTACATAGGTGATACAAATGACATCACATTTTTGATTTTTTTTTTCTATGAAGACGTTTATCAGACTTGCGTATATTGTATATCGGCCTCCGGGGCTGATATCGGTTATCAGCCCTAGGGCAGATATAGATCTTTATCATATGCCTTTTTCTGTTTCTGCATCTGTACATTTTAACAGACGAAAAATAAAACATTTCTTACAGCCAATATTTTCTAATGCAGTTGAAAACTTCAGTTCTGGAGCAGTTTATTCTAAGACCTGGGAAAATTCCGGTTCTGTAGCTGCATGTTTGGTTAAACAATAGGATCTCATATTTTTATTAAATACATGTACAGACTACTTTCAAACAATATTTAAAATCAATTTGTTCTAGCACAGTTGATGGTTTTTTTTTTAATTTTATTACTAAGCATGTAATAAATATAATAATAAATACCCTTTACCATATCACAGTATGTATCAGCCCTCGACCAATATCATCCCTCGTGCCTTTGGCCCTCGGGATGATATTTGACTTTCGGGCTGATACTGGCTGTGGTATGGAAAAGGGTATCTATTATTCTCTTTACATCAAAACTTGAAGCACATATCAAGGGACAATTGAGACAAATTTGATGTAACCGTAGTTAGGTAGACTTTATAGCAATTTGTAAAAAATCCTTTAGCAATTTCTTAATTACAAAACAATCAGCTGAGAGCTTCGAACTACCGTAAGTTGTAAAATCAATATCATCGCTATTTATAAAAAATGTCAATAAAACTTTTTAACTTCATAGTTTTAAATGAAAAAAATATAAAACAAAAATTATTTTGTGAGTTATTGATTTATTCTAGTTTTCACCTTTGGATCAAGAAATACAAGCACATTGCAAAGACAAATTGCGTAAGCAAAGGGCTAAAGCCATTTGAATCAAAATAAACCCTAAGTTTGAAGCAATAAAAAATGTAGCACCTAAATTATATTGTAGGCATACACTGTCCTGTTTCTAAAAATCTGTATTTTTTTTTCACCTCAACTGCGCTATTTAGCACACGCGCAAACATCGAACATACGATGGTCGTTAAAATGGCTGAAAATTGTAAATTTAACTGCTAAATGTGAATGTGCCAGACTGAAGTACCTCTTTGGAACTTTTAAAACTGAGAGACACTGTAAACATGCACCTTCCTGCAAAATTTCTTAAAGGTACTCGAGTGTGATCAATGCGTATTTTAGAATTGTTGAAAAAAAAAACAGAAAATAAAACAGAACACTATAATATCTACAATAAATATCAAATGAAAACGTAGGCAAATTGGCATTGTACTTACAAAATAAAATGAAAATCTCAAGGTGGTTCACCAAAGCACCATTGATAAGTATAAACAATGAATGCACTGTACATAGTTGAATTAAACCGAATACATTAAGTTATATATAATTATCTACAATTAATAAAGTTTGAAATTCATACTGGACGCTATGAACACATCTATATGCGAGTCTTTTAAAGGAAAAACGCGGTCAGTTTATCACACTATCAAAATACGCTATATCTCATTTTTTTTCTTTTATATTTGATGATTTTGTTTTTTGGGTATGAATTGTCGACTATTTCTTGTTTCACTCATAACAGCCATTAAAGCTGCTTGGTCCGATTTTATATCAAATTTTATGCACGCTTTTAAACGATGGCTATGCTTAGTATATGTATAATAATAGACATTGCAGTAGTTTTACCCATCAATTATGCCAAATTTCAAAGAAGAAAAATACGTACAAAATTTGCTAAAAAACAAACGACATTAAAAGGTACCGCGTTATTTCGCCTCTCGTTAAATTTCACCCCTGACGACGAGACGGGTATGGTTGTATAACGACTTTGACATCGCTTTAAATAAAGGTCGAAATGATCAGACAAATTACAAATAAACATGTGTACGTTTTGTTCGCTAATATTTCCAAAGTCTGCTTTTTTTTTTACAATCGATGCATAGCATGCGGTTTGAATAACCCCAATCATTCGGGGGACGAAACCAAGCGGTTTCCTTTTCTAAACATTCCCGTGATGGATTTTGGTTTGCTTTTTCGTTTGTCCGAAGAGAAATTATTTTTTTTTTACTTTGAATATTTCTAACTTTGAAAGGAGACTGAATCTGCGGGTGTAAATAGGAGAAAGTCCATAACTTTCTAAGATAAATGGTTTGTATTGACAAAATGTTGATACTGTAATTACAAAAAAATCGGACCAAGCAGCTTTAAATCATTTCATATCATAGACTAGATTAAATTTTCTCTTCTGATGTGACTATCACTGAAACAGAACCGTTTTTTTACACCAACAAACGACTATGATAATTATAATCAAAGCTATCACTAACATAACACCTACAATTATAGCATATACTATTTGCATCCTTTCTTGTGAGTCATTTTCATTTGAAAAGTCATAATTAGCTGGCTCTCTACAAATAAAGAGAAAACATTTTGGTTCAATCATTCTAGTTATCTAGATAGATTAGGATTTCGTTTACTTTAAGCATGCAGATATAAAGAACATTGATCTTAATATGTAAACGGTGTGACCGTTGGACCGAGCGCAGATTAGCACAGTGCAGTTTGATTTTTGTATAATAAAATCTATTTTAAAAAACGCACACAGATCCTAATGCCTACTCAAATCAATCGTCAAAGTTAAACTAAACGTCGCGTGCTCAGTTTACATTATCACGTCATATTTCAGACGTAAAACGTTCAAGTTTTTTCAACGGAAATACCCGAAGAGAGTTCCATGATTCCGATTTTTTTTTATTTTTTCTTTCATTGTTCATCAATTCAATTCATGTGAATGCCGCTGTAATAAATTTGAATACTTTATTTAGTATCTAAAAGATCAGTTCCTAGACGTTAATGTTTTTATTTTCCATCTGATAATTTGATAAGACATACATTGAACAAGTCGTGTTTCTTGATTGAAGCACTATTGAAACTTATCTGGTGTCCTCTTTTATTTCTTTTAATTCAAATTACCTTCTATTGAAACACTGGAACTTATTTAATCGAGTTTAGGGGCAATAAACATCGAAAGTACCAGTCAATCAATGATCGAACTAACTTTTTAAAAACAAAATGGCTGCCAATATGGCGGCGCCCAGGGCTGGAAGAAATTTGTACCCCTGATTCAACATTCATTTTTCAATGATTTTCTTATATATACGTGTTACCATTAATCCTCGCTTCGCGAGGCGGGCTTCGCCCGCCTCTCGCTGCGCTCGGTATAATCATTCCAACTAGTTGTTGCTAAAACTTGATATAATAACCATGATTTGAATACTTTCAAGCAATGATAGTCGAATCATATTTTAGCTAACATTCTTTTTTTATGAAGAGCATTTGCATTTTTTTTCTAAACCACTTTTCACTTAATGTAAGTATGCATTGACTTACATTATGAAATTCCGATTTGTGGTAACATTTGCAGATTATTTAACCCAGGTAGAGAAATATTGAATTTTAACGAAGAACATATAATTTAGAACTCTTAGAAAATTAACATTGTTTTTCGAACTTATATATAGCAAGCATAGTTATATATTAACTTACAGTAAATAATTTGTAAATCGGGGTTACAGTGGCAAATAATTTTGATTAAAAAATGTAAAAAATTATCTACCTTTCTGTCTGAGTTTTATTTTTGGCCGATATATCGGGATCTGTGTTAGTTTCCAAAGATATGTGTTCTGTTCCTTTCTTTGTTGCATCATAACATCCCTGACCTATATTAAAAGCATGGCATAGAGAAAGGATGTAACGATTTCTACAAACAAACGCTTCGTCTTATAAGGTAAAAACGAATTTTAAGAAAACTAGCCTATGCAAGCAACTTGTTAATATTTATGTACCTAGCTAGTTTGTAACTGCTCTAAGATCTATATGTAAAAACATATGTCATCTTTATCTATTACGATTAATTAAATCACATTAACAAACCACGTACACGTACCGTCACATACATAAACATAAATACTAAACATTAATATGGTTGTGCCGGAAAAAAAAGTCAAATTGTTCTACTCTTGTTTGGCCATAGTTTAAAAAATGTCTGATTTCTGGTTATACAATAGTAAATATGGCATATACAGTGTATCGTACTGAGTTTAATCACAATATAGTTTGAATGTCAATTCACTTGCAAACATTCAATAATAAGTAATGTCAAATCAGAAACGGTGTGATATTAAGTATACTATCACACTGATACCTAACTCTCTAAGGACTGCGAACGATAGCATTGTCTAGCCGCCTAACTAGAAGTTATTTTTTGAAAGTTGTCTAATTAAAGTTACTTTTTTTTTTTATAATAATGTAAACATTTATGTATTTTTCATTAAATATAAATGATTTGGTCAAACAAAGAGAGATAACTTTGTATTTTGGGTCAAAATAGCTCATTTCATTTTAGAAAATAACGGAAAACGGAATTATTTTTAACCCCCCCCCCCTCCGTGAAACAAAAATTTCTTTGTGGGGTTTCAATCAATGTTATTTAGCATATTTTTACGAAAGTGTTTGTTCTTTCACGGCTACGTGGGGGGGGGGGGGGGGCATATGTTTTCAGACCGAAATACATTCCACAAAAAATATTTTGCTTTGTAAATTTTCGAAAAATAATCATCAGATATGAATTAAAATGAAATTTTACTTTAATATTTATCGTAAATTTGTTATTATTAGGTTTTTCTGCACATATTGGCCGCTAAATAATATTTTCCTCACTCATAAAGACCGTTTTCAATGAAATTTTTTTTAAGACACCGTGTTAGCAAAACTTTTGTTTAAAAAAAGATAATTTGATTACAAATTTTATTTTGATATAAATTGATTAGGATTTGATTATCCTTTTTAGTAGAAAACTTCGTTTTTGAATATCTGACAAAATTCCGAAATATTTGGATGTAAAATGTAAGCGGGAAACGGGCGTTAGCGTTCGCAGTTCTTTCGGACTTTCTTAAGTAAATTTTAAAATCTTAAAAACTACAAGAACATAGAAATGATTCTGATATGTTCTGAAGGTAGTTTTTTTTAAACAAAATAAACTAATATTGATATGTAAGATACTTACTACTATATTATAATAATGATAATACATGTTTATGGTAAAAGGGGAAAATACACATGTATAGAAAGAAAGAGTAGCTATTTTACAGAGATTATCTTTTAGACATAGTGGTTCTATCGATTGATTATAATTAGCTTAGCTCATACAGTATCTTTACACAGTATAACTGTGTAAAGATGCTTATTTTGTCTATATATATATATATATATATATGTATATATATATATATATATATATATATATATATATATATATATATATATATATATATATATCCAAAGTCTCTTTTTCAATGAATAATGAAAAACTTTTAAGACACTGTTTCAAAATATTTCGACCGTGTTACCGGTCTTCATCAGTCGGTGTTAATTGTCTATAGCAACACAACGTAGAACATATACTATGACGTCACAATATGAATACAGTCTGGCAAGTGACGTCATACAACAATATTGCGCCAAAAACATATGAAATAAAGGTGAGAGTCTATAGAAAGCACAGTGATAGCCGTAATTAGTACATAAACAAGTAATTTATGAAAAATGTATAGATAACGGGACATAAAATAAAGGAAATGTCTATACAAACTAGTAAAAATGTAGTCTAAAGACAATAATGTTCCCTTTTGTTTTTACCAAAAGGTATATAAGTATTTAATTTTTTCTTCCACAAATTTTCTCTGAATTTTCAGTAAGTTTATATATATATATATATATATATATATATATATATATATATATATATATATATATATATATATATATATATATATATATGTACAATATGGCAATTAAAAAAGAGGAAGTGTTGGAAAAGCTATTAACAATGCATTTTGTATAGTATTTAAACTGATAAAGAATTCTTTAAAGAAAAAAAAGTGTATAAAAAAGTACATAACTTACATTTGAATGCTTTACTTGAGTTATAAACTTTAGGACAATTGCTTCCTCTCGTCAAATGGCTTGGCCCAATCAAATTTCCACTTATACTGTAGACTGTACAATAACCTTCAAGATTTAAAGGGGCATGGTCACGATTTTGGTCAAATTCTGTTTTGCTGTTTTTATTATTTTCAATGTTTTACGAAGGTATTTCGTATGATCAAATGAAATTTGAGAGTCAGCTGTGAAGTTATCTGCAAGATACAGAGCTCACACTTCTTTGTCATGTAAACAAGGCTCGTGTCCTGATTTTATTTACAAAGGTTCAATATACCAGTAAAAAATCTGTTTTAAGCTGATTTGTATGTCTTTTTATTCATTTTAAGCATAAATAAACAGTTTCTAACTTTTAATACATTCATTTGGGGTCTAAAATTGCAATTTTCACTTCAACATTCAAAATGTAACCAAAAGCTTTGTTTACATAGCAAAGAATTTTAAGCTTTGTAACTAGCTTATGACTCAACGAATGACACTCAAATTTTGGTTGCCTATTAAAAATGCATTACTGAAGATATGTAAACATGAAAATCGGGAAAATATTTTTTTGGCCAACAATTGTGACCATGCCTCTTTAAGTATAAATGTTGAAATTAACATATGCATATATATATGTAACTAGTTTTTCAGATATATACTTGATTTAAGATTTAAAAAAGAAAAAGAAAAAACACCGATAAACATACTATTACAAAGTAATTATGACCTATTATATTTAAGCTGTTTGATAAAAAATTGCGGTAAATTCAATTGCAGTTATCGATGATTTTCCGTTTGATTTTTAGTAAGATGGTTAAAAAAAATTCATATGGACCTTTATTTAGATATATATTGCTTATTGAAGCCCTGTGCCTTTTTCGACCTACAACATTTGCAAACGGTGTCGCTTCGTTTTAAATTCAGATGCATAATAAAGACCTTTTTACAGATTAACCCAGTAATTTCTTAATTTCTTTGATTTTGTCCGCTAACAACGAGGGTGAAAGGGGCTCAAAAAAAAAAAAAAAAACAATACAAAGAAAAAAAAAAACAAAACAAAAAAAATAAATAAAAAAAACCGGCAAGTATTTTCATGTATATATTAATTTTTTTATAATTTTATTTGCTACTTTTTTATGGTCACATTAAACCAAAAATTATTGATTTCATTGTTCACTGAAAACAAGTAGGTTTATTTTTGAATATCAGAAAGGAATTATTCTTCTGTAAACGAGTGTGCAGGAAGTAAATGGTTACTGTTGGATATGAAAAAAATGTTATTCTAGTCTAACACATTGTTTTATTGTTTAATAAGAAAGTTAAAGGTCAAAGGAATCTCAAAATATATCATCATGTTGATATACATGTAGTATATTTCAAGTAATGTGTTTTCTTCTATATCCATATATAAAGACAATAACAGCGGCGGTTATAATAACTATAAATTTCTGAAAGTTGTGGTGTTTATTTTCTTTTCTTTTTTTCTTTTTTTTTGGGGGGGGGGGTAAAAACATAATATAAAAACAGATAAGAATGTTGCTGCTCTCCTCAATGGTTAGTATCGTTAAAACTGATCACATTTTTAGCAGACATAAAATGATTTTTTACATTTCATTTCATTTCTTTAAAACGAACAAACTTTTAATTCATGAAGGCATTAATTTTGATATGACTAATGATGATAAGCCACAATGACTATCAAAGTAGTTTTTACAAATATAACAGTTGATTACAACAGAGGTTGTTTACTTTATGAATACAAATTCTTCTTGTTGATATGATCATTTTAATGTCTGTTTGAAATATACACAAACACTATTTTAATTTGAAATAAAATTAAAAATGATTTGCCCACAGACAAGGGACTTAGATATATACATACACTGTAAGAAGATAACTCAAATATTACAACAAATATAAATTTTCTAACTGATTGTATCTTCAAATAGTTAAAATTCGTATTCGATTTTTTCTTTAAGTCAACATCTTCTTATTTTTATACAAAATACTTAAAAGATACACAGTAGTTTGAACGTCGTTTTTGTTAATCTAAAATGTCAAAATATATCTTAAAATACACACCCCCAGTACCACCCGAAAAACCAAGAAATTATATTCAAATCATTAACTTAGTAAAGATCCCCATGGAACAACAACTTCACTGACTGGTGAAGCTTTTACTAACAGTTGTCAGGAGAACTAAGAGAGCGTTTATACGATCAAAGGCTCTAAAAATTAAAGATATGTCTACAAAGTACCCAAGCGATTTCTGTAGGAAAATACAAATACTTTGCCCTAAGATTAGCACCGCTATGCCAATATAAATTGTTAATTGACATTTGGTCATCCATCAAGAAACCAGAATGTACCACAAGTATAAAGAGGACATTAAACCTGGATAACATGCCTGTTGACATCTATCACATTTTTTATTCTGAACCCAGACTAAATTATTACTTTAATATTTTACCTTCTCAACCAACCATGGATAGAACCTTAACTACAAAGAAATGAAAAGTAATTTTTGCTGATTATATATTTGACCAAAATTAGTTTTTTAAAACTTTTGGACGGGAAAAAAATCGCCAGCGGGATTTGAACGCATGAGTTATAGATTCACAGTTAACGCCAATTGCGCTACCCTGGTAGGTACCGAATTGGGGAGGTAATACAATTAAACTTGATTTTATTGTTTATTTTGACAAGAAATACGTCACAATGTGTAGGTGTCTTTTACAACCCTAATGCCTTGTTAATTGTCAGGACAGGTCATAACAGATATATACCCCATTTTTGCTTGTATAAACATAGAGTTCACGCTTTGCAGCTTCATTAAAAGCACATCACCGTTATCATCACCGCTCCAATGAACAAAGAACGCTATTATAAAGTTCAATTTGAGCCTTAATCTAAAAACAAAAAAAAAATGGCAAAATTGTTATGGTGTATGGATATTCCCAAAAAACAAACAAATGAAGAATATAATGGCTGGATTTGACATCAGACAACATGTATATGTACCCACTCACACAGCTGGGCATACTCTTCACAAGAGATGACCCAGTGCATCCACTGCTAAAGTCAATCTCTGTGACTGATTTAAGGATATCAGATCACTGTGTTGTTAAGTGCAAACTCTACACTAGCCCACCACCCAGGCCAACAAAGTTAGGCTCGCAAGGTCATTGAAACGTATCTCTAAGGAAATATTAGGACATCAGCTAGGAGAATCGCTGTCTTCTATCACAGAAGGGAGCGATGTCAACTAACTGCTATCAGATTTTTACTTTAGAGTAAAAGATGTTTTTGACAATATAGCACCCTTTCGAACCATCACAATCAAAGGTGGTTCAATTTAACCGTGGTACAATGACTCCATCCATAATACAAGACAACAGAGAAGACAGTTGGAACGTAAAGCCAAGAACTCAAACCTGGAGGTACAAAGGCATATGCTTAAAGAGCAGAACCGAGCTGTAGTGCATATGATCAACTCAGCAAAGTCCCGTTACTATCAGGATAAGCGCACAACGGCAAACAGTAAAGAGACGTTTAGAGTAATAAACAGTCTCATGAATCATAATGCAGGGACTCTCTTACCATCGGGTATCAGAGACCACACACTTGCCGACGAATTTGACAAAGTGCAAAAGATCAGAATAGGTTTGGACAGAACAGATTTCAATTACAATACAGCTTGTCCAGACCTGGACAAACCGGTACCTGAACTTCGTTCCTTTAGGATCCAGACGCAGTAAGAGTTTGACAAGGTCACCAAGAGCTGTGCATGTAACACATGTTCCCTTGATTCTATTCCTACAGCGCTCTTGAAGAACAGCTCTGTTCTCCCTATAGTACTACCGACCATAACTGACCAGGTGAATGCATCACTTTCAATTGATATGTTTCCAGATAAGTTAAAACGTGCACTTGTTATTCCACGTTTGAAAAAGACTGGACTTGATACAAACACCTTTAGTTACTATAGGACAGTCTCAAACATCCCGTTTTTCAGTAAGGTCATTGAGCGTATTGTAGCAAAGCAACTCAATAATCATCTCACCAAGAATGGTCTGCATGATAACCTTCAGTTGGCATACAAGTCAGGTACCAGCACTGAGACAACCATCCTGCGAATTAAGGCAGACAAAGAAGAGGTTCTAGATGAAGGTCACGGCATACTCCTAGTCCTTCTCGACCTTAGTGCCGCATTCGACACCATAGATCATTCTCTCTTGTTAGAGAAGCTGCAAAAAGAGGTTGGATTTATGGAAATAGAACTCTCATTGGTGCAGTCATTTCTCAATGGCCGAACTCAGGCAGTAAAACTCAATAACAGTGACAATAAAAATCCTCAGATGTGCCACTGTCCACGGGAGTGCCCCAAAGATCTGTCCTTTGTACTCTTCTTTTCCTGGTGTACCTTCTACCACTTAGAAGAGTGATTAACCGCCATGGGTTTGCAGATGATATACAACTTTACAGCCGATTGAGTGTTAAAGACATAACCATGCTTAACTTTTAAGTCAAAACAATGGAAATACTGCATAGCAACTGCTCGATCTTAGATGACTGTGAACAAACTCAAACTAAACGACACAAAAACTGAGGTTATGGTGGTTGCTAGTTCCCACAACAAGTGCCGTCTGAGAGATATCAGGCTTAAGATTGGCGAGGCAATAGTAACACCTAAGCCAAATGTAAAAAAAAACCTTGGTGCTGTCCTATACGCTACCCTATCAATGGAGAAACAAGTCAGCTCTTTCGCTAGAAAGATGTACTTTAACACCCGGAGAATCTCGAAGGTGAAACACAATCTCACCCAAAAAGCTTGGGCAAATGTCATCAATGCAACAGTCATATCCCATCTTGACTATCACAATGCCCTCCTGCTTGGCATACTCGATCGTCAGATGTACCAGATACAAGTGGTTCAAACGGCGCTGCACGTTGTCTAACAAAAACACATTACAGACAACACATTACGCCAGCACTTAAAGAACTACATTGGCTGCCTGTAAAACAGCGTGTTTTATTCAAAGTACTGACAACCATCCACAAATCACTATATTCCTCTACAGCACCAACATACTTGAGCAAACTATGTTCTGTCTACCAACCACACAGGACAATGAGATCATGATCTGACTAATTGAAACTAGTAGTGAAGATGTCATCAAATAAATACGGCGCAAGAGCTATAAACATTCTAGGTCCCCAATTGTGGAATAAACTACATTGAACTTCGTAAGCTTGAAACACACAGAGCATTCCGCAAGACCCTCAAAACACTGTTGTTCAAGCGTGAATTGAAAACATAGACGAGTAGTATGTAATAACTACGTGTGTATATATCCTGCTCATCACTTAATTATGTTTTAGATAAGCTTCTGTTGTTTGATCATCACTCTACTAATATCTTTAAAGTATCTCTAATATAGCATTTGTTCTTTTAATAATTATTGCAATACGTGTAACACTTCATTACTATGAATAGTTCATTTGTCTACTTACAAGAGCCTTTTGTACATTCAGTCATTTCATGCAAACCTTTTATTACAATTTTATGCTATGCTATGAGATATTTATGCTATGCTATGCTATGAAATTTGTATGCGATGAGAACTTTGAACAAAATGTTTAATGATATGCTATGCTATGCTTTTGGATGCTATGAAATTTGAACAAAATCTCAATAGTACACAGAAGAGTTTCAAACATTTCAAAGAAGAATGGTAAGGAGACAAAATTTACCACACATCTGCAATGTGAATATTCATTCTTTAAAATATAATCTTTACAAACCGAGTAAAAATTATGATGTGTGCTATGATATGGTATGATTTGACGAATAAGAATGTATGAGATTGTACACTATGGTATGGGATTCCAATTATATGCTATGCTAAGGTGCATGTTTAAGAAAAGTTCCTGGAACTGACTGTATAACTTCCATTCTTTTCATTCTATTTTGAAAGAATTTATTGAACTAATCTTTTTACTTTCCCTCATCAGTGAATTCTATTCTATATAGAGAATATCACTTAGCATTATATAGCAAGGGTGCTCAATGGAGGCAGAACAAAGAGAAAGTAAATTGGACAAAATTGATTTCTAAAGATTAGAAACAGATAAGAGATAGAATAAAAGGCGACATTACAATATTAAGTTTTTTAAACTCTTAGACTTTTAACTTTCGTGCATCTTTTTAGAACATATTATGCGTTATGTACTTTGATCTATTAATACATTTATTAATATGACAGTTTTGAAAAAAAACGATATTCTTTACGTTAGTATGAAATGAAATATGTGCACAGGTTGAACAAATTAAGTTGTCAGCATTGAAGATAATCTCAAGAAGTTATTTTTTTATGGCGAATCAGCAAGGTTGTGTAATAATGAATGGTTAGAAATGTTGTCATGATACACTCTTTTTTATGCATTAAACTACATTACACAGTAGTCGTAATATTGTAATTGTTAACGTTGTTATAATACTGTAAAACAAGAAAATATGGCGCACTACAAATTTAAGCGCTTTTGGCGCAACTGCCTCTGAGCGCTAAAATAAATAGTGCGCCAACGATTTTCAATATGTGTTAAATTCCTTCAAGTTGCAAAACAATGAAGTCAGTCCATTTTTAAGGCTATATAGAAGTGTTCATTTAAATATCAGATGCTCTCGGTTCTGTTTGTTTAAACAATTACACAGGTAAACGGTAAGGGTAATCGGGTATAAGGGTATAAGTGCCTAAACATGGATTAATAAATTCCGTTTTAATTGCTTTTTAATATCTCTCATTAGCAACTTGAAAATTGGGCTTCTCCCCATGCCACTTCCATTTAGCACCTCGAGATGAAAATGTGATTAAGCATGGCGATCGTTTACACTGACAATACATGATTGATCATAATTTCTTTGATCGCTGATTAGGGGATATAAAGATAACGAGACGATACCTATTTTTTGTGTTTTTTAAATGTAAGATTACTATGAAAAAGATTCCCTCATGGTGATCGAAACTCATGGTAAATGTAGCATTCGATTTCACTTTTAGTTTCGGGACTCTTCTAGTGTTATCCAAGTCGACACGATAAATTCAAAGTCCGATAACTCAAATTTGTTTACCAACAAAAATTACATATCATCGCCATAAATGAAGTTTTCATATCTATCTACTGACGATTTACACAAAAGTAAGTGTATTGTTCTCAACGACAGTTTACCGTGCATGCCAGATATAGATCAAAGTCGTTGTGTTCACGTGCTTGAGTGAACACAGAACTAAATTTTGGGCGTGATCGTTTATCAAACAACAACATTTTTTGTATTTTTTTTAAAGAAAAGATGTATGCGCTAAAATATAATTGCGCTAATGTACTGGCACTTGCGTTTGCGCTAAAATATGTATGCGCCAAATTTTCTCGTTTTACAGTACCTGTTTTATAACTATTACTTCTCAATTCTTAATAATTTTTATGATCCTCATCGTGAAATTAAAACAAACCCACAGCACTCTAGCTAAGACTTTAACTTTGCTGGGAAATTCAATGAGATGGACAAGACAATCCTAAGCATTAACTACAGCATTGCTACTGTTTATCTTAGACTAGTTTCAGAGAGTATGCGTTATTTGTTACTTAAATCATGTTTTTTTGTTATAGAGATTTAAAAGGTTAAATTATGCCCCAAAAAGGAAAAATATAAGATATGGATCATAGAGCATTTCGGGTTTTTTTTTTTTTAAATTTTTATATTTCGTACACATTTTACCTTTGTAAGTTATTTTGATTTTAAGCTAATTGCAGTTAGCCTTTAGTGCTAACTAAAAGACATTTCGGAGATTCCTTACATTTGTACATGTATATCAGCTAAGTTACTCGAAGGACAATTGATTTTCCTCCGTTGCCTTTCGTGCGTGAACGTTTTTATTCTCCTCAGGAAAACAAAATTAGCATTTTTTTAATGTTCAAATGTGATATGATGCATTCTATAACTCGTGTCCCATTGTGGTCCTTTGGGCAGAGACAAAGTTGCCCATATTTTACCATTTTTATGAAAAATTTCATTACTTTTGCACATCAAAAAGTAAAAGTGAATTTTTAGCAATGTTGACCTGGAAACACTTCCCATAGGGTACGGATTCTTACTGCTGAGGGGGCTAAAATGGTCAGTTAATGGTAATGTATGTATTGTTTTAAAAAAATCTTTACTTCTACTAAAACTGAATAAAAATGCATATTTTAAAGATTATAAAGCAATTTTTACCCAAATGTGGAACCAAGTTGGTCATAAAGCATTAAGGTATACAAAATATAAAATTCTTCTTTAAGAAAATGAATACACACTGATTGCACATTTTGAAGACTATAAAGTGATTTTAAAGGCGATACAGCTATAATAAACAAATTCTTATTTTTTATTGAAAAAAAAACCGACAGCTATTGATATGTAGACAAATGTATACATAGACCATCGAGCCCTTTACCATTATCATAAATTTTATGTCCCAAAATGCAGGGGTTCCTAATGTTGGGTGGGGCAACAATTTGCCATAAATGTGTATGTATATAATGTTAAAATCTTCACCTTCTCTTTTATTTAAACTGAATAAGAAAATGAACTATTATTTTAAAGTTCATTAATCCCTTTTGCAAAACTGTCAAATTCATGGTCCCCAGACTGCTTTTTTAGGTTTGGTGTTACATACGTTGGGACCAAAATGATCAAATGGTAAAATTGTGTATTCCGTTTAAAAGTCGTCTTTGCTTTTACCGACACTGACTAAAACCTGATTGCCTATTCAGGGGCTATTTTTCAAATGAGCTTAAGGAAGATCTGACTTCTGTTCTTTTGATATGCTGACATTATGAATGAAATTAAGAGAGGAATAAAAACAGATCTTTTTTTTCAATTAAATTCCGTTAGGATAAATGTTTTGTCTGGCCCCTGGGTTTAGGGATAGGGGTGAGCTAGACAGGTTTTCTAGCCATCTTTGGTTTTTCTATTATTACAAGATGCCCATTGGCCTTATCGTTCACCTGTGTAACTGCAGTGTGGCTTTTGCAATGTATCTTCATCTGCATCTTGTAATTGCAAGACTAATGAAATCATTTTTAATATTCTTGGTTTAATCCTATAAAATGTCTTAATTCTAAAAAATATTATTAAACAATAGTAGCATAACCTAAAGTGACATAATTGAACAAACCTTAAGTACAAAATTAAAAGACCCAAACGTATATAATTATTAGAGACCTGCCCTACACCCCTGAACCTGCACATTAACCCCTGACCAAATGGCCATACAACTCATAATTTCAAATGAGGCACTCCTCCTTATTATTACAATGTTCTTCATTTATTCGTATTAATACCCAGGAGCAGAGGAGAAGATTTACAAAAATTAATGCTTTTATGTAGAGCCCTACATAAACACTAGAATCCCTAACCCTAAGGCCATGAACTTCACAAATTTAGATAAAGCATTCTTTCTCATCATAACTGTATACTTATAGTTCATATCTCTAATTTTCAGGAACAAGGGAAAACATTTTTAATGAATAACTCCATGCATTTAGACTTCCGCCCTAACACCAGAAAAGCTGACTCAATGGCAATGAACTTCACATTTTAGAAAAGAATTATTTCTTATCATAACTCTGTACTTACACTACCGATCAATCCTAACCTAACAGAAAGTAAACCCCAACTAAACCCTGGGTTTACTTCGGGTTTACTAGAGTTGACCCTGAGTAAACCCAGAGTTAACCCAAAGTAAACCCAGAGTTGACACAGCGATTAAACCCAGTCAGAAGTATACCCCTTAAAGCAGACGCTAACTGTGTATTCGGAATATACAAAGAGTAGGAACTACAGGCAGTAGGATGGTAAGATAGAATACTAGTCTGCTTCACACTTCAGTGCATACAGTTGACCTCAAAAGCAATTTCAAAGTAAACCCCGAGTAAACCCAAAGTAAACCCCGAGTGGACCCAACTTTTCAAAACGTAAACCCAGAGTAAACCCCAAAAGTAGACCCAGGGTTAAGTTGGGGTTTACTCTGGTGTTAAGTTGGGTCTGAACGGTACTGTATAGTCCATCTGCTTAATATCCAGGTGCAAAGAAGAAGATTTTCGAAGCATCACTGCATTCATTCAGACCCCCACCCTATCACCTAAACCCTCTGACCCAAGGGCCATGAACCTCACATTACAGAAGAGGCATTCTCCCTTATCATTAATATGTACTTATAGTTCATCTGCTTAAATTCAGGTGCAAAGGAGAACATTTTGAAAGAATTTATGCATTTCACTCTAAAATTTTCACATCTCCGCCCTTACACTAGAAACTGTAACCCAGGGCCAATGAACTTCAAAACTCTAGAAGAGGCATTTTTCGTCATCTTAACTATAAACGTATAGTTCATCTGCCTAATATTCAGAAGCAAAGGGGAAGATTTTCAAAGAGTTACTGGATACATCTAGAGGCCCGCTCATCAACAGCACTAACGGGATAGGCAAGTCTTGCAAGTCTCGCCGAAATTACGCGGTACGATATTTCGTAAGTCATTTTTAACTTAAACGGACAATAAATAAGCATAAATTTGTTGCAAATGTCTTGTAAATGTGATAGAGTTTTCTTGTTCCTTATAAAATAAATGGGTAAGTAACAGTACCCGTGAACTGTGTTCAGTTCGTTTAGGTAGAGGTAGATATAGTGGGATCGGGGGACAAGCGCAAGACAATAGATATGTAAGCCTCGTTGTTTATTTAATAATCCATTGACATGCGACTTAAAACGGTCACTTTCCTTGCGTAAACCAATGTTTAATTATATCTGAGCTCCGTGTACTTCTATATGTTAAAGGTGCATGATCTATTGAGCTATGACTGTTTGCATCTCTGAAAATAATTATCGGTAGGCGTAATTATTTCACATTTAGGAAAATCGCGTAAAAAGCTTTATTGTCCGAATTTTCATTTTTAAGAGTGACAGTTTAAATACTTTTTCCCTCTTACTTCACAGGTTTAAACAATCGTGAAATATATTTTGGCAAAGACTTTGACGAGTCTATCTTTGAAGCTGCCGTGCCATGGTCTCACGTGGCAATTAAAAATAGATAACTCTTTCACCTTAAAGTAGATCCAGAGTTCTGTGACGTCGTACTTTATTGTTAAACTTTGAATTCTTTAAAGTTTGTGCAAGAGAGTTTTATTTATTTGATGTGAATATAATTACATGGATGTTATTAGAAATACTGTTAAGTTCAAGATATTTTTGCAGCTGAATTATATCCTAAATTTCCAATTTTTTTTTTTTTTTTACATTTTATCTATGCTAAGGGGAAATAATTCTTTTTCTGACTTTTCTTTGAGTTGTATGTCTAGATGTTATAATTTTTCTGATCCCAACAACCAATTTTAAAATGTGTTGTAGTTTTAGTTTTTTAACGCAGTTGCTTAATATTGCTTAATATTCAGGGACAGAGAGGAAATTTCAATGAATCACTGAATTCATTCAGAGCTCAACCCCATCACATGAACGCCTGACGAATCTTACAATATTAGTGAAGGCAATTCTTGTCATCATAACTTTGTATTTACATGTAAAGTTTATTTGCTTAATATTCAGAAGCAAATAAGATTTTTAAAGAACCAATGCATTTCCCCTATATAATCACTAAAATACTGCCCTAACACCAGAAATTCTGATTCCGAAGGCCAAAAATTCACAGTTTTGATAGAGGCTTTCTTCCTCATCATAGCTCTGTACTGAGTTCTTGTGTTTAATACCCAGTAGCAGAGGAGTAGATTTTAAAAGAGTTAATAATGTATTTTCCCTATACACCAGAATCCATGAAATTCAGTTTTGATATAGCCATTCATTCTTATTATTTCAATGTATTTAGTTTATCTGCTTAATAATTCGGGAACACATTTGAACATTTTCAAAAATCAATGCATTTTTCTTCATCATCACTAAATGTATGTACATATAGTCCATCTGCTTAAAATTCAGGGGCAGAAGATAAGATTTTTGAAAAAAATAATGCATTTTCTCTATACAATCATTAGGGCCCAACTCTAACACCAGAACACCCCTTCCAAGTGCAATGAAATTCACAATTTTGAAAGAATCAATCTTCCTCTTTATAGCTATGTACTGAATTAATAGGCATTTTATCCAGGAGCAGAGAAGACAATTTTTAAAGAATTAATGTATTTTCACTATGTATCCATCAAAACCCAACCCTAACACAGGAACCTTTTACCCATGACATTCACAATTTTTGAAGAGGCATTCTTCTTCATCTTTACTATGTACTTATTTCATCTGCCCAAAATCAAGGTACTGAGGAGAAGACTTTTGATGAATTAATGCATTTTCTCTTCATAATTACTAGAGCCCCGCCCTAACACAACCCCTGGCCCAGATGCCATGAAATTTCCAATTTAAGAAACAGCATTCTTCCTATTCATAACTATGTTTTTATTCATGGGCATAATATCCAGGAGCCGAAAAGAAGACATATTCGCTACCCAAAGGTTTTCGTCAAGTTTGCTCCCCAAAAACCCTATGCGGATTTAATTTCACAAACTCGGTGACAAGCTCCGTTTTATGATTGGCTGCAGCTGCGAGTAGCTGATCCAATCGCAGTGCTTGTAAATATAAACTTTAGAAGAAAACACATAAGTGATCTTTGGTAATTCATTCGGTGCTTTTAACAAATGGAGACACAAGTTCTCGAGTACAGTGCCTCCGCAACGATGGTCAAACCAGATCGGTTTATAAACCTATATATTTTAACTGTGATTGAACATAGATCTGCATACTTGTCAAGGCTCGCATGATACATGTAGCGTAAACATGGCGAATATAGAAAATACCTATCTCGTTAGTATATACGTTCCTGCTTATGGTTATTGCTTCTTAGGGTTCAATAAGCTGTGTTTTATTTAATTTCTTTGATCTGCAATATTCACGACAACGATACCTGGTTTTATGGCATGAAAACTTTCATATAAATCGGCGATTTTTTTCACTCCTGGTACAGGTCCTTACAAAACACTATTAATAAAACATTCCGTGCTTTCCCTAGGTTATAACTTAATTCGTATTTAATAGCATCGATAATTTTGTTTCGATATTCGGTATCAACATGTTTTTAAGTTGTATAAATGCCATGATGTGTATATAACCCGTTATTTAATTCGATTAAAATGTAAATATGCAAGGGGCACACCTTAAGTTTCTCACTAGATAGCGCCACCACATCACCGAGTTTTGGTAATGAAATCCGCCAAGAGTTTATGAGAAGCAGAGTGAACCGAAAACTTTTGGCTAGCGAAGATGAGGAAAGATTTTCATAGAATTAATGTATTTTCGCGTTATAATCATTTGAGTCCCGCCCCAACACAAGAACCCCTGATAGAGTGGCTAAGAAATCTACAATTCTGGAAGATGCATTTTTCATCATCACGCCTTTGTAACATAGTTTTGTAAATAAAAAATAACATGATTGACCAGTTGTTTTTAATTTTAACAAAGCAATGGCAATTAATGTACGCAATGAAGTTTGAGAACAATAGAGGAAAACAATTGTATTTCATTCTTAATTCTAGCCCATATTACGTTCAATAAGATGACATTGTACGCTTTTATAGAATGGTGATTTGTGTTTAAAGATTCAAAATCTTTTTTTAATGATAGAAAAAGACACACTGCGTAGAAATATTGTGCACACCCTTTACGAACAAACTTTCTTAATGAAGAATATTTGACAGATAGTACATAAGAGTAAAAAAATAAATCGTTTGGACCTAGATTTCCCAGAGCAGTCATCAATCTAGAAACTTTGTTTAAGGTCAACTTTGTCAAAAGGCTCTCTGTTGGTGAAGTATGGTACAGACGGACTTAACAATAATTATATGGCGCCCTCAGAGTGGAACTCTTATAATTATTTTCTAACAAATTATCCCCATACTTCAGAGAAAAAACCCCTAGGAACCACCATCATTTAGCCAATAAATGTCAACAATGGTAATACAGTTTTATCAATGTTAAATCCATAGCCAAACTTTTACAGTACTTTCATTTGTTTTTGTTTTCTGTCAATTTTCAGTAGAAGCAATTTAAAATAACAACATGCAAACGTGTTACGTTACAGCGAAGAACATTGAAGCGTTTAATAGGCATTTACTCCAGAAAAGTTGTTACATGTACCTAATGTTTTGGCTGACCTTTGTTCAATCAGATCGTGGAAGGCGGAGTTGAGACATTACCGCTCGTGACTTAATTTGAGAGAGAGAGAGAGAGAGAGAGAGAGAGAGAGAGAGAGAGAGAGTTAGCGAGAGAGAGAGAAATTAAAGAGAGAGAGAGACAGTTGACTGGTTGATGGAGTAAATTATAGATGATGCATATGAGCGAACTAGCTATCAACAATAGTTACATTATAAAGTGACAAATCAAGGTGTAGTATATCTTATAAATTAATGAAACCTTGAAGTGTTTTGAAATTATCCACCAGGGGTCTATATGTAGATAATAAAATGAGGTAATGTCAAACATCGAAGACTGTACGAATATATCAAAAACTGTTTTTATTACAAGTGTTACCGATAGTATTATAATCAAAGTTTTGCCGAATTTTCCTGGAAATAAACATAGGTTCAACATTTACTTTGTATAAAAACCTTTCTTCATGGTTACTCAGTGTGTAACATTATTTACCTGAGGACGAATTTGTCGGCCATTGTTTTATTTTTCCACTAAGCATTCGCCAGTGTTGCCTTTCCTTTTCACTACATCGTAATTCATAAGTGATCATTCGTTTGCATTTCAAAATATTTAATGCCCGTATTCTCGGACTCAATGCTAGGAAAGTCAGTTGGTAAGCTACGTCATTCTAATACATGTACGTGTTGTCGACGGCGTGCGGCCAAAGAGATTTTTACAATTGTTCTTTAAAACGCTTTAAAGTTATACCAATATAGGATATACATATAATTTTTATATACAAATCTTAATTAATTTGTTTGCAAGTGTGTAACTAATGATTGTTTCTTTATCGGCACCACTTATAATTTACTCGATTCTCTCTCTCTCTCTCTCTCTCTCTCTCTCTCTCTCTCTCTCTCAAGTCGCGAGCAGCAATGTTTTAACTCCGCCCAGCTACGATCTGATTGGCCAAAGGTCAGTCAAAACATTACGTAGAAGCTTTTTTATACTTCGTTTTATAAATCTTTTTCTTTAACTCTTTAATTTTTTTTCTTCGCTAAGCCTGTCAAGATACTTCTGTCATGCCAATATAGTTACCATGTCTGGTTTATTTAATCTTATTTTGCAAACAAGCGACCCTAACATCCAAATTGTCCAAGCACAGTTTTTAAAGTACAAATCAAGACAAACAAAACTAGTTGCTAACGTCCAGACATATCGATGCCACAAAAATCACTTTCAATGGTGCGGTGCCATGAGTTAATTAAACAATATCATTTTAACACAAAGTTGATTAAGATAACTGTAAATAAAAGCTTCATTATAGATCAAATTTTACAAAAGATTGCTTATATAATAATATTTAAGAATCGGTTATACGATATATATGCAAAAAAAAATGTCGAAAATACTAATTGCCTACATTATCGATGATTTTTTTTTCTTTGGAAATTAGGATAGTTGAACTAGAAAATTGAGTTTCAGCTGAAGTACTTTTTTTTATATTTTCAAAACACTTGACGACGAAGGGGTGTAGGGGGGGGGGGGGCGGGGGGTCAATATACTTAGTACCTGTAGAATCAATATTCAAGATCAGCACTGGCGTCCCAATAAGCAAGAACATGTCATTCATTGTATCACAAAGAAACCACTATACATCTATACCAAATAGCAGGCGTATGTCAATCGATATTCTATTAAATGAACATATTTCTTCGGTTGTCTTGTATAACTATACTAGTTGACGACGTCACTATCATGTTTTAGGTTAAGATCTATAGTAAATGATTCCAGAGTGCCTGCAACCACTTGTCAGATTAGTATGTGGACTTGTCAGCTAAACAAAACGAATTTAAAATCTTTGGGTTTTGTTTTATAAAACAAATCTTGATTTTTTTTCTCTTTCCCAACCTCGATAACAGAGAGATGGACAACCAATATCAATAGCCTATACAGCTACTCATGAAAACCAATATGTCATCTATAATTCGGCTGCTAAAATAACGATAATGCTTTACATAAATAATGGGCGATGAATTGTTTATATAAATCATTTGCTGTAGAACATGTACAACTTTATCGATTTTCTTTGAAAAAAAAACACCAATCGTAACTTGAGCGATAGTGATATTTCAAATTGGAGCCATATAACGAAAATAAATGTTTAGTAGAAGGGACTTCTTTGGTAATTCTTTCATCGACAATGGACACAAAAGGATGCTATTAATCCATTGTAACATGCGCTAAATGAGAAGATAATAAACGTGCATTTTGTCATGTCAGAGTTATCATTCTTTATCAATCTCTGCAAGCAAATAATTGTAAAATGTAAAATGATCGAAACATGAGATATTTCAAAAAGAATTTCTTGATATCTCATGTCTTAACGATGATATTTACGACAGGGATAACTTAAGTTATCAGTTTAAAGCCAACTACTGTACAAACATATGACTTTAACATTTACCGTGCCACAAAGTACTGCTTTTTATCATAGCGGTAGCTAAAAGCTTCGTTGGCTTATCCGGGTTCCTTTATTATTTTTTTTTTGAGAAGCCCTGGTGCAAACAGACTCAAGAAAACAAACCCAGATTTCATTTAATGTTTTGCAAAGATCGAACTAGGTGTATTTAATAAGAGAGATGTGTTACATATACATTATAAAGCACTAAAATCATTGAAATATAAAACAAAAGAAAGCTTAGTAAATATATTGTGATATATAGTAATGCAATATACATGTACCCTGAACACTGAGCAAGGGTATTACATGTACATTTACGTTTATATCACCGCTTTAGTTCAACTTATAAATATCCTTAAAAGAAGAAAGATATATACTAGTCTGTAGTAGTTGTATACACCAGTGTTATATTATGTATAGATTATACGTAGTCCTATTTAGGAAGCTCTAAATATAATCGTTATCTGTATTTTTATTTCATAAAATAAATGTAAAATTATCTAACACTGTTGAATATAATGATTTGTGTGTCTCTGATGATATGTTGCTTTTTAGACAACTAATTAGAAAAAAAGGTATTTTTATAAAGTAATTAGCAATGAGAGCCGGTACAGTTACATGCAGCATCAATAAAAAAAATTGAAGAATTTAAAAAAAAAACTATGTATGCTGATTGACTTGAAGTTTTTGTATACATTGTTTGTAAAAAAAATATCGAATGTGTTGCAGGTACATGTACGTGCACATATGTTTCCACCTGAGATCTGAGTGCTACAAAAGGAGTATATGCATGTCCGTATCAAAAAGTGTCATTTATATCGAATCGTTGTTAATGCTTAAAAAAAGAAAAAGAAAAAAAAAAACCCAGCTTTCCATAAAAATACCTTACATGTTGTTCCATGACTATAACAGCGTACCAACCATGTACGAGTTATTTTTCTTGTTCTCTTGTCCCTCTCTTAGATATTTTAATTTTAGCAATAAAAATATACATGTTGACTAGTTTTCATGAACATATAATCGAATTTTTTGTAAATGACACGGTGGGGGGGGGGGGGGGCATCGTTCCTATTGCCAGTACTATGTATATATCCAGTAACAGTTTTGAATGACCTTCCCATGTTAAACAAGAGCTTCATTAACTTTTCACAGATGTAAAAAATTCTGAGCTGGTCGGTGAAGCAGCCCAATAAATACTTTTTTTAGAGTAGGCATGCAATCCAAAAGGTGACGGAGTAAATAGTCTTGTTTAACTTAACAGAAACATTTTAAAGAAATGAAATCGTTTTACGTTTTAGAAATGGTTTTCACAGTAGAGTACCATATCTATTTTTTCTTTACATATTTAAACATTTTATTGATTTGTCATTGCTTTACGGCCCGTTCACAGGCAACTTTACATTAAATGGCGTTACGTGACATATACAATGATACATGTAGTTCTAATGAAATAAAACATATATGTGACTAAAGGCATGACTGGTTGAATCTTATAAATTTTGATTCAGTCGGATTTTAAGTTCCAAAGCACTATAAAAAAGAATATGACATTGCTGTTGCATTACCATGACATTTTTGTTCAATGTGTACTTATCTTAAACTGTTCTCAGGTTCAGAAAATACTAAAATATCGATTGTTATATCAAATATTTGTGTGAGCAAAACAATCATAGTAGAGTTCAAATTGTTCATTCTAACTAACATTCGGATCGCAAAAATTTCTGAACTGCTCAAGTTTTACCCATAGATAAATGTACACTAAATATACCAATACCATGCATGAAACTCCATTTTAATCAACAGGTGATGCGTGATAAATGAACGTATCATAATCTTTGAGAAGCACCTACAGTGTATCCCTTTAGTCATATAATTATATGCTTCAATAGAACTATCATCATAATACACAAAGCTATATAGTCTGATGATTCGTGTGTATTTAACATAAATCATTAAAATGAAAAATGCATTAAATATGTAAAGAACACAGAGAAATAAAAATTAAGGCCAAACTATTTTGAAGAGGTCATAATTGAAATCAAGACAGTTTTTGAAGCCAGTCCAATATTTTGGGACCAAGCCTTTGAGGCAAAACATGGATGCTGCTTGGGAGGAAATTGACTTTGTGCAGAACAATGTGTTTTATGTCCCAGACTTAAAAATATGAGTAGGGCTTTAGCAATTTAAATAAGGAAAGGTTAAAATAAATTTAATTTAAATTTCACAAGATTAATTGTCTGATCGATGTCATAATAGAGATATAGTATATTCACGTTGATCCTTATTCACAACAAATACGTATTTAAGTAAAAAAAAAATGAATAAAAAAACAGTTTTCCATAAAAATACCTTACATGCTGTCCCACTAAGAACTACAACAGCGTACCAAGCATGTACGAGTTATTTTTCTTGTTCTCTTGTCCCTCTAATATATTTTAATTTTAGCAATTAAAATGGGCATTTTGACTAATTGTCATGAACATATAATCAATTTTTTTAAAAATGACACGGGGGACAATAAACTTGCCATCGTTCCCATAGCTGTAAATATGTATACACCAAGTAACAGTTTTGAATGACATTCCCATGTTAAACAAGAGGTTCATTAACTTTTCACTAATGTAAAGAAATTCGAGCTGGTCGGTGAAGCAGCCCAAAAAATACTTTTTGAGCGGACACATACCATACAAAATTATCGTGTTTAACTTAACAGTCAAATTTAAAAGAAAATTTAATACAATCAGTTTTACGTTTCAGAAATGGTTTTCACAGTAGAGTACAATGTCTATTTTTTCTTTACATATTTAAACATTTTATTGATTTTTTCATTGCTTTACGACCCGTTCACAGGTAACATTACATTAAATGGCGTTACGTGTCATATATAATGATAGTTCTAATGAAATAAAACATTCATGCGACTAAAGGCATGAGTGGTTGAATCTTATAGATTTTGATCTAGTCGGATTTTAAATTCCAAAGCACTAAAAAAAGAATATGACACCGCTGCTGCATTACCGTGACATTTTTGTTCAATGTGTACTTATCTTAAACTGTTCTCAGGTTCAGAAAATACTAAAATATCTATTGTTATATCAAATATTTGTGTGAGCAAAAAAGAAAAAAAATCATGGTAGAGTTCAAATTGTTTATTCTAACTAACATTTAGGTCGCAAAAAGTTCTGATCTGTTCAAGTTCCACCCATGGATAAATGTATTCTAAATATACCAATACCAATATACAATGCAAAAAATTCTATTGTAATCAACAGGTGATGCGTGGTTATTGAACGGATCATAATATATGAAAAACAATTATACCTGTAGTCATATATGTATATGCTTCAAGAGAACTATCACCATAATACACAAAAATATTAAGTCTGATGATTCATGTGTATTTAAAATAAATCATGAAAAATGATGAATTTTTTAAATATATAAAAAACTCAAAGAAATAGAAATTAAGGCCAAACTATTTTGTAGAGGTCATAATTGAGATCAAGCCAGTTTTTTGAAGCCAGTCCAATATTTTGGGACCAAGCCTTTGAGACAAAACATGGATGCTGCTTGGGGGAAAGTTGACGTCGTGCAGGAAAATGTCTTTTTATGTCCCAAACTTAAAATTATGAAAAGGACATTAAAAATTTAAATAAAGAAATATAAAATAAATCTAATTTAAATTGTTCGATCTATGTCATAATAGAGATATAATATATTCATGATAATCCTAATTCACAACAAGTACGTATTTTAGTAGATTAAAAAATCATGCAAAGATGCGAGGTTGCGAAGGCAAAAATGCGGAGGTGCGAAGGCGCCAGAGCAAAGGTGCGAGAATGCGTCGCGAAGCGTGAAGATGTGAAGGCAAAGGGGTTGGGGGGTTGGGCACTACTATCACTCCTTCTCCTTTGCAACTTCACATTATCCTCTTTGCATTTTCGCATTCGCCCTTAATGTGTATTTGTGGAAGCTCTTAATAATTTCAACTATAAAAATGGCGTCTGCAAATATTAAACACGAAAACTTCGGATAACTAAACATTTATGCATTTTGTGCCAGAATGAATTAACATGTTTCTTTGTTTTAACCATGGTATCGATCTTAGGTAAGCAAACTGGTAGGTGACAGAAGTCTGGAAATACACACAATGTATGGCGATTATTGCATTTTATATGGAGTACAGCATTATTAGGCTTAGCCAACACTGTATAAAAGATATGTCAGATAGCCAAGTAAAATATTAATGAACTTTTTAGTTAGCACAATGGTCTCCACACTGTCTAGAGCATGCATGCCAATAACATCCGAGAGCATATGGCAAACCTAGGACAAGTACGATACCTGTATCAAACTATGTTATCAACCAAAAGAAAGCAAATAAAACTAAAGTGAGAAGGCGTGAGTTCGAATTAATTACGAAGGCGAAAAACCGATAGTAGCATCCCTCTTTGCCTTCTCATCTTCCCACTTTCACCTTTGCATCTTCGCGCTATGCCCTTGCAACTTCGCACATTCGCTCCTTGCCTTGGCACCTTTGCACTTCCGCCTTCGAAACTACTCACATCTTCGCCCTAAAGGTGTAAGAATATACAGTCACGTGAATATTGATACATAAACTTACCAAAACGAACATTGACTTTGATGTGCACTACCTATGTGACAATCTACTGTACATATGTGACACTTTATCAGAGTTTAATTTACCTGGCTATCCCTAGATATCTAATATGATACTCATAAACATTATCCAAATGAGTGGTTTAATTCTAGATACGCAGATTATATATACATGTAATGGTGCATGTCAGTGATCATGGAAATACATATTTAACACGACAAAAGTATTTGTAAATCACAGTCCTTCTTGTACAAGGGATTAAAGTTAAAAAGAAATTCAATGAAATGATTTTTTTTAACTTTAAAATATCTAGAGAATTTGTTTTGTAGAATATTTTTGATATTAAATCGAAAATATATAGAATATCAGAAGAAATATCATTTTCAAGGTCTTTGTACAGAATGTATAACGCTATTTTTTTTGAAATTGATGCTAATGACTAAACACTTTAATTATTTATTAGATCGCAATATTTGTTTTCAAATTGCATGCAATGTCTAGTATGTAATTGTAAACTGATATGAAATATAATCAGTTGTTGTTTTTAACACATATCAGTTAAACACGAAGCCCCTGAACTTTTGTAGACTTTAAACGAATTTTATATGGGAAGCCCCCCCCCCCTTTTTTTTAACAAAATATACTTACTCAGAAACTCCAATTAAAAAAACAAAAACACAAAATACAAAAAAATAAAAGAAAGAAACAACAACAAACAAACACATTGAATAATCATATATTTGTAAATGTTTCTTAACTAGAACCCCCCCACCCCCCCCCCCCCCCCCGCGTCATTAATACTGTTAATATGAGTTTGATTTTTTAATCCATAGTTCCGATGTTTCCCTCTGTTGCTCAGTTGGTATAGCACTTGACGATATTAAAAGGGCCTTGGTTCAAATTATGGTATAATCCGTCATTATTTCTCCTATACCGTTGCATTTTGAACGGACAGATTAAAATCTAGCTGAAAGAATCTGGGATGATCTTCAATGGACAAAGATCATTTAAGAGAAGGGATGCGCCTGTTGGTAGAGCAACTGACTTGAGATTTAGAGGGGGCGAGTTTAGGTTCTGGTTTAGTCTTTCATTTATTTCTTTAATCCAGTCATGCGTCGAACATCTGTTAAGTGTAGCATTGATTAATCATTGATTTATTGATAGTTATTAAAGTTAGAATTTTTTCATCAATTTTCAAACAGTTTAATTAGCCCTGACAACCTACATATGTTATAAGCAGTACTGACTGAACACAACTTTATAGCAGAGCGGATCCGCAAAGAATAGAGTTCATTTAGCACCTGGTGGGGGTCTGACATATGGACCCCACTCTTATAGAATTACATTTTATTATTATTGAATTAAATTTAATGAATGGATGGTTACCATTTAATTGCCTATACTTGTAGACTCCCATACTTCCTTGAAATGGTTTCAAACAGTAGATGTCTCCAAGACCAAATCAATGTTTGTCCTTGCAGAGTGTTTCTGTTTTAAGCTGTCACTATCTGATACATACACGATTGACCAGTCTGCAAAGTACATGTACAAAAGGACATTACTCTATCAGTGTAGATTCTGTAGGCTAAGCATGCTTAATCTGGTTTAGGTGACACAATTATAGGATAGTCAAGTCAGAACACTATAGGTACATATGGAGTACATGTAACAAATACATGTATATGCATATTCACAAAGAAACAGGTTAAGTTTAAATTATGACACGATGTTAGTTAATCCCTGAATCTTGATGATTTGCTTTAAGATATGATTCATCTAATTTTTTGTTTGCTTTTTATTCAGTTGACTTTAGGCTTGAAGGATAAAAACAAGAGACGTGATGGATCAAAATCTATCTCAACACAAATCACAGGACATCTTAATTATCTATGGTTCATGAATAATTGTAATAGTAATCATTGCCTCTAGCCATGTCAATGTATTAGGACAGGAAGATCCAATATTTAAAATACATTTTTGAAGTAATAAGTGAGCTTTTCTTATCAAAATATGTATGGTGTTTGTTTCCATCATTTACTTTTACATTTTGATCACCTTTTCCCGAAAGACTGAACTAATTTTCAACCAATCTTGATTTTTAGGCATAATGAAGTATGCATTGTTTTGTAAGTTGCAGGATAATTCCCTTGGTCTTAAACAGGAGGGAAAGTCAAAAACAAATATTTCATTAATATTAATAAAGTGGTTTGAATAATTACTTGTGGTCATACTGTTTTGTTAAAAAAAAAAACAGCTACGCAGAGATTCCTCAGACACTAACGTTCGCCTTGAGATTTCAACGAGCATGCTCAGCTTGATTTTAAACTGTAATTTAGTGGTTTGTTGTTTTGTGTGAACTGTGAAGTATGTCATGCAAACATTTATTAAAGAATATAAATCTGTTTTAAATGGAGAGTGCTTATAATTTTTTTTAAAGTTTCTGTACTGGAACAATTGTATAAAAAGTCATTTTTTTTATATTGTTTGCAGAATGTAAATTCTACAGCTAGAAATTCTAAATTGACTACTAGAAATATACTCGTCATTGATTTGTTTCTTCTGTGTAAGTTCAACATGCATACATTTCTATTCTGATTATCTTGATTGACATGTTAGGTGGTGTTTTCGAAAAAAAAGATCTTGCTTTGAATACAACACTTGCATACAGTAGACTTTCTGATATTCACAATATATTGGTTTGAAATAATTATTTACCAAACATTGGTTTATCATGTTTATCTTTAGTGTGCCAATTTTTGCTAGAGTAATTGCCCTTTAATCATGAAAAACACTAAGCCTTTGTTCATAAAATATGTTAGATCCACTTGTATTTAATTCATGTTTCAAATATAAGACTTACTGCTTGTTTCAAAACATATTCATTGATTTTCCATTTTATAATAAAGATATTCCCAAATCGACATTTCTCCAAGCTTTTAATGATTTGTTTAATGATAATTTTAGTTTATTTAGAAAGATTGAGAAGTTAGGTTAAAAAATCTTACATTATCGCACATTTTTGACAATATTACCTGGTTTTATGTCTTCGAACTTCATATTAAACAAGATATGAATTACTTTTTTGGGGATAAAATGCGACATGATATAAAGTATGTGTACATGTATCATTTAAAAATCTGAATAACAAACCAATTTGTCATACTTGTCCAGTGCTGGAATTTTCTGAAATCTGTACAGGGCCTGGTGTTAAATGCACAGTATTTTTTCATGTCCCATATACAAGATAATTCACAATTTTTTTTAGGTGCTTTCTAATTTTGTTTTGTAGTAAAACAGACAATCTTGTTTTGTTAGGTTAAAGCTGCCTGGTTCGATTTCTTGGTTCTTACTGGTCGAATATTTTTCTAAGCAAACCAATTAACTTTAATTAACAAGTGATAAATTGTTCACCTACTTATACCAGCAGAATTGGTTTCTTTTCAAAGATATAAATTTTGAAGCAAAAAAATATCATTTTTTTAAGGGATAAAAACAAAGCCAAGTGCATCATAGGCATGTTTGAAAAAAGAGCTGTATTGTTTCCTATCTCGATCGATTGGGTTTTTCACCACATATCATGCATCAATTGTAAACATAACAAATTTCAGACAGTTTAACGAAAAAATGTACATAGTTTATTTCTTAGTTCACAAAAACATTTTTGAAATCTTATTTACTTATATAATATATAACGCTCTGAAAGGTGAATTACAATCATACCTGCATTGACCTTGGAGAGAGAGAGAGAGAGAGAGAGAGAGAGAGAGAGAGAGAGAGAGAGAGAGAGAGAGAATATAGAGTTTTTTTTAAACTTATGTTTTATTATTAGAATATTTTGCTTGAGGGAAATTTGTTGATATCTTACATATTTCAGAAATGCTCAAGTTCACTATTAAAAGCAATTTTGAAAATGACCTATCCTGACGCATTTTTTTGGCTCTTGAAACTTTTTTTTTCAAATAATCTATTGTTGATATGCTAATTAAAATCATTTTTAATTTAAACAACTATTATAATAAAAAGTAATGTTTTCATCTTCATTAATGTTTACTTTTCTGGTTGATTTAAAGTAAATGAATTCTTCATTAAAGAGCACGGACTTGAAGGGGCGGACTTCAGATTGTCAATTAGAATTTAGTTTAAATATTTAATCTTCGCATACATGAAATACTAGACGTTTCCTTCTGTCTGAGTGACAATAATGATCATTCAAGGAGGCAGGATGGTCAACAAATTAGCCATCAGATCTACCTAAAATTTCAAGATATGGTTTGTTTGGCAATAAATTATTATTTAGTAAATAAATACATAAACTTAACTTTTTTTTTCAATTTTGGTATTTTCATATCTTTATTTATAGCTCATTTTGTAAGGAGATCAATAAAGTCTAAAAATAGCCACGACCATCCAGCCCTCATAGGTACATGTAATTTTACTTGATTACAATCTACACTTTCATATTTTAAGCTCATCTGAACCGAAGGCTCAAGTGAGCTTTTCTGATCAAAATTTGTCTGCTGTCTGACGTCGTCGTTGTTGTCGTAACCTTTTTCACTCTTTCACCTTTTTGTGTGATAGTGTCACATGTAAATAAAGGCTCAGTACTGAGCAGGCTTGGGGGATTAGATTTTAAAGTAATGCATTACATTATAATTACTTCATGAATAACTTCATTAAATTACCATTACTATTACTTGAAGTAATGCAATGGGTTATAATGCTGGAAGTAATTTTTAAGCTTCAAGAGATCATGGTTGGACAGTGTATTCTTTTTAGTGCATTCTTTTTGCTTTGTATATCTGTTCTCTCTTCAATTGGAACACAGCCAAAAGAAGGGTGGTGATTGGGGTGTTTAGCACCTCTTAAAACAATATATTGTTTTGATACTTAGATTATCCCTGGTGCACTGTGTCTTGTTGACATATTCTTTACAGTACGGAATTCATTGAATGTACTACCCACTGTGTGTTCTTGACACATTCTGTACAGTAAAGAATTTTATTGAATGTACAATTAATTGGAGTACATTTTTAAATGATTTGAAATCCTTAATAACAACACTCTTTTAAATATGTTATGAAATTGTGTTGACATAGCCAATTATTTTTACAATTAAAACATGGATTGTTAATTTGTTTTCAACATGCTTAATCATACAACTAAAATATTTTTAGCTCTTTTTCTTCTTTAATACAATTTTAATCAAATACAGTTTCAGTTATTCAATGTATCACGATTTTACAAATGAACATGCATAGAAAAGCATAGGAATGCAAAGTAATTACATGTAATGCCAGCATTGCACTAGAGTTTTGGAAGTAATTGTGGTATTACATATTACTAGAATTACTTTGAAAATATATGTAATGCATTGCAATGCATTACCATTACATTTAGCATGTAACCCCAAGCCTGGTACCGAGAGCGGCAGTACTGAAGAATAAGAATCACTGGGCCGATTACAACCAAACTTAACACAAAACATCGCAAAGTAAAGGGGATTCACGTTTGTTCAAATGAAGGGCCACACCTTTTTAAAGGGATAGATAATTTGGAATTTTTAAAAATTTAATGGTATTTTTCAAAATCTTCCTCTCAAAAACATTATGGCTGAAAAAGCTTGAACTTGTGTGAAAGCATTTACTAGTGTAAATTCAGGTTTATTCAAACTTTGGTATAACCGGGGTGAGAATAATAGAAATTGAAGGATGTGTACTTGTAGACTTGTAGACCACGAGGTCTAATTGTATACATAATCATTTGTATAAATTAAGTTTGGTCAAAGCATCCAAGATTGTACATTTTTTAGAATATTTTTAAAGTAACGGTTTTAATATTCTATTCAAAGTACAACGAATCTTCCAGGAATTTAACACAGGTAGTAGTTTGCTAATACACACGTCGGTACAGATGTGACTTACATAAGTTCTGTCTTCATGGTTACTCGGTGTGAAACATCTTTATATCAGGACAAATTTGTCCTCTATTGTTTTATTTTTTTTCCTCTTAGCTGGTTTGAACATATTCCCAGACTCTAGGACATTTTGTTTTACTCCATTGACTTTCTCCTCTTTTCTCACCCTCACTCAAGTCACAAGAGGCATTTTCTTAACTCCGCCCTACTACATATTCGATATGATTGAACAAAGGCCAGTCAAAATATTACATTGCAACTTTTCTGGTGTTAACGCCTATGAAAACTTCTACGTATTTAACTTAAAGTTCTACATAGGCGTGAATCTACGGAATTGATTTTTATGTCAGGCAACATAAGTTTTCCAAAATATCAAGATTGATAGCAATAAGTTATTATGATGTATGATGCCATTCAACTAGAATGTTTTATTATTGTTCAAATTTATTTCATATTCAAATATAATACAATCACATTACCTAGTTAAATCGGGGGGGGGGGGGTATTTGAATTGCTTATACGTTATTACATTTGTATCTTTTTCGAATATATAATATCTTTGTAATTGAATATGTAATAACTAAGTGAAATATTTCTGTGAATTATTAATATTTATCACAAAATTAGATAAATTATATATTATCTATTCGGATAGCGCTGCCACCTATATTATGAATCAAAACTTTTTTTTTTTTTTTTTGGTTCGGTGGTTTTGACTTTGAGAACATTTGTACAGTTTTTGTTGAACATTTTGCAAAATGTCATTATGTTGAAAGTGTTTGCAGCTTTTTTTGAGTGGCACAGGCTAGGGGCAACCACGTACTAAATACAACTAACGAGAGCAAATGTTAGATAATTAAATAATTTATTGTTTAATCAAATATATTGTCACACATACACGTAGATCATGTATTTTCTCTACAAATTAATTTATACTTTTTGTTTTAGAAATATAAAAAAAACATATACTATAAAAACTAAAAATAAACGAAACAAATTTTGACAAAAAAGAAATTAATATACATGGAATGATACAAACAATTCCAAAAATAAACACTGCATATAGTTACTAGGTCATTTTGCCAATAAACTATAAAATGCCTGCTGGATAGTAATAAGCTGCTTACACCTTTCGTATTTCAACACATGTGATATGATGTCCGTAAACTAGAATTGTTTTTACCCGATAAGTAATTATCGTAAAACTAATGAAAATGTTAACATGTGAAACATGTTTCATTTTTGATACACGGACATTGTGCGCCAAAAATATGTGTATATATGTGTGTGTTGATTGAATTATGCTGACTATCTGATTTAAGTACTGATTTAAATCATTTCCCTTTATCGGATGACCATGGAGCTTTATAAAATTTATTTATAGTTTCACTAAATGATATCCCGCACAAGGGCGAAAATTTACACCCTAGACTTAAAACCCGAGTTTACCATAGAGACAATACGGGGTTTAAAGTAATATATTTAATACCACGACAGATTGGTAGAAAACCTTTAACATTAATTTGTATATTATTAAGATATGAGCAGTTACTCTAGTGCAGGCTTTTTTTAAATCTATTGGCAAAATATCTTAATTTATCTCAGTATAGATCTCATCTAAACGTGTGTATTTCTATCAACAACATTAAGTAACAATAAGGAATCACGAAAACACAAACATTGGTAACACCTGTCAAAACGGGTCTGACGCATTAAAACACAATACGAGGAGAAAAACGAGGAGGAAATGCAACTGTCCATCGACGTGGAAGAACTTCTGAACATTAGAACACTGTTCAAGCCACGTTAGGTCAACACAATGAACACTCACTGGTTCATCTAAATAATTCAAAACGAGTACAAACGGAACTTACACTGTACACATGCTACAACGCATCACTTTCTCTACGAGGTAAACGTTAAAAAAAGTTATATTGGCCTTACAATAACAATGTAATTGACATCATCTTTGCGTAACTCTGTTGTCTTATACATGTAATATATGTTATGATAATTAAAAAGCGCCGTGTAATTATGTTAATATAATTATATTTAAGGATGACGTTTACTCAGAATGAAAAAAAAATCCACTGATGATAATGAAAAACAATCTATTGTGTGTTATAGACCTTTGCTTGTATTGTTATTTTTCACTTTCAGATAAGTAGGTCAATGACCTACTTTTTGAGTTAATGGCCATTGAATATTTATTGAAAATTCAAGAAAAATCCCATAAAATTTTACACTACGTTTGAAAGTTTCTAAATTATAAAAATATTACAAATAATTAAACACTTTAAAAAATAAGATACAGTTAACGAATGGTAGTGGCACTAAATAAGTACACAACATTAAGATTTCAGCATCAATTTTTAAAAATAATTCAGTCCGAATTTCCTCTATCAGTTTTCAAATCCCTACCCATTTTTGATTCAATTTTACAAAAAATTGAATGATGATAATACAAAAACATTTATGATATTGAACTACTAATATTGACCTTATTCTGTTGGCATAATATTTATATGAGGTCAATGATCAAAATTTTAAGATATGATGCCTTTTATCGTTTTTAAGCATTTTTCAATATTATTATTATTCGTGCCATAAGATGATTTTAATGAATAAGTGAGGTAAAACCAACGGAAAATATGCAAAATTACGTAGACTTAAATATAAAATCCTAACTTTTAATATTAGACTACTGCTTAAAAACTTTTAGCAGAAAACAGAATTTGCAAAATTTAGTCCGAATTTCCTCTGTTTGGCTAAAAGTCAATTTTTGTTTGAGCATAATTCCTTAATAAAGTAAAACTATTGAATGTTTTGTCAATAATAATCCATTTCATAAATACTTTTTGTGTTTAGAACAAATTTTACTCATTACATTGAACTTTTTAACAATCGGAATTTGAGAACTCAAACCCTGAGTAAATAACACCCTTAATACCGAATATTAGAAAATGACCTGGGTTTTTTTTCTACACATTACTATGTATAAAGAAATAAAAAGCAATTTTAGATCAGATTGCAGAAAGATTTTCAAGAAAAAACAAGTTATGCATTAAAACCTAAAAAGATGTACATTGCACAATGTATCAAAAAGCTTGGAATCGAATGGGCACCTTAAATATGCTACAATATTTAGAAGACAAAGTGGGATAAATTTATTTGAACAAAGCACCATGTCAATATAATAATATGTATAGCATTGTACAAAACGGTGAATTTTAACTTCTAACTGAATGTAAATCTTACTACCATTATTGCATTCTGATTTTAAATTCCACGTGTCCAACATGTAATGTGACAAGAACAGAACACGTTGGTTGTATAACTATTTGCTCTTATCCTTGGTTTATACACTTCTGTATATATTGATAAATACAAGGAGTCAAAAAATAAAAAAATAAAATGAATCCTGAAACGTAATATAAGATCTTGATTCAACATGAAGCAAATTATACACTCGCATGTGACGTGTGTCAAACATTCTTCAGGATCACGCATTTCAATTAATGATAATTATTATTGAGTAATCGTTACGCATTACCAATAAAATAGGCAAATCTTTCAAATGACGACATTTGCAAACAAAATAGGCAATATTTACAGCAAGCATATATATGATAGCTTCCTTACAAAATGTCAAAAAATTGAAAAAAATAACCAAAGAGCGATTAATATCATTCTATACTTTTTGCTAATTTGATACATGCAATTATTTTTTTGTTGATCCATACATGTTATGCCATATTAATCGGAGTTTTTCTAAACATTCTAAGTTACAACATGTACATATGCAGCAAAAATCAATTGACAAACATAAACTTGCAATCTTAGGTTTTTTTTCAAACACAACTTTGAATCATCCTTAAAAATACACTTTGTTGACTTTCAAAAGTTTGAAAAAAAATTATGGGTCCCTCGTTGAACGTAAAAAGGACTCCATATATAGTCTATAGGTTTGATGATCGGTCTTTTAATGAAAAATAAACGCGACAGTTTGGTTGTCCCGAAACATTACAGTCAGTTCGAGCATATATTTTACAACATACATAATAGCATAGCTTAGCATTGTAAATTGCATAGCATAGCATTGAAAGCTCATAACATTGCATTGGAATCTCATAAGATAGCATATAATCTCAAAAAATCTCATTCATCATATCATACCATTGCATAGCATACAACATGATTTCAACTCGGTTTTAAATGTTTATATTTGGAAGAATAAATGCTCACATTGCAGATTAGTAGAACACTTTCGCTTCTTTTAATTTTACTTTTAAATGTGTGGAACTCTTCTGTGTATGGAAGCGTTCTTGTTCAAATCTCATAGCATACCATAGCATAGGATACCATACGAAATTATTAAGCCCTTCATTTCAATTGCTCATAGCATAGCCTACAAATCTCATAGCATAGTATTGAAATCTCATAGCATATCACAAAAATCGCATACCAAAGCATAGGATTAAATTGTAAAATATATGTATGAAATGACTGTGTGAGTTAATGTATAATCAAATCACAGATTATGTAAATCACCTCAATCTGCAAGCTCATGTAACGGAGTAAAATATACTTTTATACAATTTTTCACTGCATATTACGACACTTTTCTCATGATGATCATCATTCTGTTGAGAATCTATCAATACAAAAAAAGAGGGAACAAGTACTTTAAACAAACGTAAAGTGTATTAGTAATTAAAGGATATGTAATTTTAAAGAAATGTAAAATTTAACTTATTTTATCTATTAAAAAAAAGGTAGAGATGTGAGTTGCATATTTTCCAACTGTCTTGAAACTAGATCTTAATGATTTATAAAGGATTGTTGATTTTTTTTTTAATTTTCAGGGAAAAAAACAACATTGAATGACTATAACAAGTTATGAAATTAAAATTATTATTAGTTCTTAAAAGATATTTTAAGGTCAATGCCTTTCTCAAGTTATTTTAAATTTAGAACATAAACTATTCAAATGCTATTTGTTATAATTCCCATAATTACTAAACAGAACCTCATAGTTGTTTAAAACTTCCACATAAATGACCGACCACACTCTGGTGGCGATTAATAACTTATCTTAACACGACAAAGTTACCTTTTCTTCTAATTAACCAGGTATACAGCATTACTATTCCAAATCGCAAAAATAGCTGTGATACATATACCAATTGCCACGTGCATGCCTTCTGCTGACGTTTGACGTTTTCCGTCTGATTTCCTAGAAAAAAAGTGGGAAAAAAATGATTGTGTCATGAAATGGTTGAACAATACATGTAGCACAGAAGACTCTGTGGCACATGGTGATACTTACTTAGAATGAGTCTTTATTTAAATACTTGTGTATAATGCGCAACTTAAAAATTCTGATCACAGTTTGAATGGGAATGGTACGTGAATTTACATATCAAATATGCACAGGCTTCTGAGTTTGAATTTTTTTTCTGATAATAAAAATCTCTTATAATCTCCTATAATTCATGCATGAGACCATGTGCATGTATACTGCTTACTTTACCATGAATTGAATTAAATACTTGACAATGTATAATGCGCAAGTTAAAAACTCTAATCATATTTTGACTGTGAATGCTAGTTAAATTTTGATATCAAATATATGCACAGGCGTCTGAGTTTTGAAGTCTTTTAACGATGAAATTTCCTATACTATAAATTATGCAATAACCGATCGTCACGGGTGAGATTAATATTTTAATTTTTATTAGACCGGTGCTTTTTCCCACTAGCCACACACCACCCCCCCCTTGCGAAAGATGGTTATATAGCAATGTTTCCCTCGAAAAATGACTATCTAGTAGAATTTTCCCCCTGAAAACTAGTTACCTAGTATATAGTGGTAATTCCCCCTTTATGTAACTAGAATACTCATATGGAAAGTCTCTGTAATGTTTATGGCGGACCATTCATTGCAATATTTCACAATATCTTACATGATAGTAAGTACTTATAGCGGAAGTAGTGAATTGTTTTAATTAGCTTTATCATCAGACAGCTCCAATCAAGAGTCTTCTTCTACAGTTAATAACATAAAGTTCACGTTGGAGGCCTTAGTATTGAGAAAATTATTCAGCTAAGAAATAAAATCCCTGGGGAGTTTTTACCATGACACTAACTATAAACATCCAACGTTTGTAAGTGTGTACGACGTTTTAACCGGAAAACAAATGTCAAAATTCCAGAACAAAAAAGTACCATTATGAAGACCACGCAGCCTGAAACTATTATTAATTCCGATGCGAGTACGATATGTACATTTAGTAAAACTTGGCTTGCACACTTGCATGCAGAGGTTTATTGATGTACTTAGGCCTGGAAACAGCTAGAGATGCATAGATCCTCATCCAATCAAATATTTAGATATATACATGTACAATACATTGTTGGGCTGTTCGAATTAAATTCAAACCATCGATTTAAAAAAAAGTCCCAATTACAATAAGATGACTTTTTTAAAACTCAAATATGGTATACGTAATTTTTTGAAGCCTTGTTTTGATTTACCTATGTTTGGTTCCATAAACGTAAAAAATATGATCCATTTATGGTTAGGTCATTAAATGATGAAGATATGACGCAATTTTAAATTTTGTTGTTGTTCGGTAGCAATTTAAAAGGAATATACATTTGATTGTATAAAGTATATTGCAAAAACAAAAACAACAACTATTCAAAAATATGAATTATTGTATTGTTAAACAATACAAAAATAAAAGTTGTAAACTATAAGTTGATAAATTTGTTAAGAAAGGTGTTTACACCAAATGATGATCAATGACAATAATGCGATAAGGAATTCAAGCAACACAGATATGATATGTGAAATGTATTTAGGAGTTTTAGAATTATAATATTGATATACTATCAAGTGAGACTCCTTTTACATGTAAATGAAATAATCTAAATGTTCAATATAAATAGTAGCAAAATAACTTAAATCCATACCCATTTTGAGTGGAATTTATTTTTGAAAAAGTATCAGTCTTATTTGTTGTTGGTTCTTCTTTCCTTCTGTTTTCTTTCGCCATCTTGTAGCAAACAGGATCTATTGCAGGGAAAAAATATTATGTTACAAATAAGCGTGTTTTTTTCACATTATTTGTTCAAAAATAAAAATAAACTATGTGAAAATAGTTTATGCATGTCTTTTATGTGTAGATTTATGTTCTCTTCAGTGTATATCTAAACAGATATGAACAAACATATTAATATCAAACGGGTTTAGACAGAAGTTTATTGATTTCATGATGACGACTGATTGTACATTGTAACTAGCATTGTTGTTTGGGTAAATACTATATGTTAAATGGACAAACACTATTATAAAAAAAGGTCTTTTGAACCTTTTGGAGCCGTCAATTGGTATTTTCTTGTTGGGAACCTTAGGGCAGTAGTTGCTACATGATTTTTTTTTTAATTTATTTATTTATGGAATACAAGCATACACAATTACACCCACAAAAAACACACACAAACACACCAACTCACACGCTCGCCTGCATATTTAAGTAATAAACTCTATGTATAGATGCACTTTAATAGCGCTATGCAGTGGTTACTTGCATGAAAAAAAAAATAGCTGTAAAGTTAATAATACAAAAGAGGAAAAAAACAGAGAGAAAAGTTATCAGTCAAATATTTCTTTCCAACTATTTCACTGTTTTTCAAATTTATGCATTTTAGAACTTTGAATTGCAGCATATCTTTCAACATTAAATTTTATCTTTAAATGACCAAGAACACCAATCAATGTTGGCACCTTGTTCAACATCAGACAAGAACATAAGTATTGTTTCATAGATAGAATAATAAAATTAATAAATTTGTTATGACATGTCAATGGAACTTCACCGAATGTGATATTTAATACATTAAACCCAATCTTTCAGAAGTTTTTCTGTAAATATGAATACTCAGTTCACTCCACAGAGTATGAATTATATCACAAGAAAAAAAAAACATGGATTATGGTTTCTATATTTTTCTTACAAATCCCACAGCTGTCAAAAGACTTGATATTAATTTTTTTAAGGTAATACCCAACTGGAATAATTCTGTGTAAAATTATAAACTGTAACCACTGAACAGAAGAATCATGAATTGTTTTAAACAAATCTTAAAAACATCATTTACTGAAATATCATCAACACCATATGCAGTTATTTCTGTCCTCCATTGTTTTATAGCAGTTGGGACATCCTCTTTCTCGTTCAAATGGTTGTAAATAAATTTCGTACATTTATCTGATATTAAAACAGGTTGCAAAAAAACTGACATACATGGATTAGGATTTCTTTTGATAGGACTCCTGTCAATAGATAATAATTTCAAATATTTAAAAATGGATGTTATAATGCTATCATTTTGCATAATACATATACCATTGAGGTTATATATGCGTTTACATACATCAAAAACTAAAAAAAAATTACAATCCTCATCAAGAAAATCTTGCACTACCTTTACCCAACTTTTATACTAGGTTTTATAAAAAATTGTTTTGTTGTCTTCTTTTATATCGGAATTATACCATACTGGAACATTTAAAATGTTGTCTTTAATTGTTGGGTGGCTATTGATAGTTTTTTATATAACATGACCAAGAATAGAGAACATCTTTCCAAAAAGCATTGTTTTCTTTACGTAGGCATTCCAATACAAAAGTGTCTCCAAAATCATATAATTTCTGTAAAAAATCATGTCCATTGATGGTGTAAAAAATAACCATCCAAGGTTTATATGATTTTGTTAACCTTTTTATCCATGAAAATTTAAGCGATATAATAAGTTGGATATATCAACCATAATTCATACCCCCTGAAAAATAGTCTTGTGTTATAATCGATCTCTTTGCTTTAACTACCTTAGATTTCCACAAAAATTCATACATTTATAAAGGTATAAAATTGTCTCCCTTTTTGGAGTAGGCAGTGAAGTAAACAATTTAATTTTGGGATAAGCAAACTTTTAATAACAGTAACACTGCCAATAGGAGTAAGAATTCCTCGTTTCCACTTTTCAATGAGTGCAATAATTGTTTGGATTTGAAGCCCAAAATAAATATATATAATTTCGTTAAGATCAACTGAATACCTAAAATATTAAAAGTTGTAGATCCCCAATCTAATTTCCGTCTTGTATAATGATAAACTTTATCAGAAAAGTTTTTGGAACCAATCCAAATTATTTTTGTCTTACTACTATTTATCTTCAAGCCGAAAAACTGGAATAAAAATCAATAGTATCTAAAGCTGCAAAAAGAGATTTAGGTGAACCATCAAGGACTAGTGAAGTGTCATTTGCATATTGTGATATTTTGTGCTCTTTATTATTTATACAAATACCCTTTATGTCCTTTTTTTGCTAAATCAGTGCTGCAAGGATCTCAGCACATAGGATAAATAAATATGGAGCAACAGGGTCCCCTTTGTCTACAGCCCCTCTGTATATGAAATTGTTTTGATAAAAAGCCACTCTGTAATATAGTAGCCCTAAAGTTGGTGTTTAAAATCTTTATTCAGTGTATAATATTATCTCCAAAACAAAAAAGCTCTAGAACTTTATATATAAACGACCAAGACATTGAGTCAAAGGCTTTTTCAAAATCTATATCTACTAAAAGACCTGGATTATTTTTTAATTCAGTATAAGACATTATATCATAGATAAATCTAGTGTTCTCCCCTAGTAGTTGCTACATGATTGATTATAAGACAGTGTCGGTTGAAACGAGTATACACAAAGGAAGAAGGGGAAGAAAGATACAATGTTTTTTTTAATCCTTCCACCTCCAGATAAACTTATTTTGTTTTAAACTGAGGATTTACTATTTTTTTAACTGTTCTGTCAGTCTCAAAAGTTTTCACCTGAAATTTATTGTTACATTAAATAAATTCATACGTATTTATACCAAAAATCGAAATGAAAAACGTATTGCAGTGCTTTTTTTATCTGTTTGTTTTTTTTGGTTTTTTTTGTTTTTGCTTTTCTATACTTGCAAAAGGGTTCGCCCCGTCTTGAGTTCGCCAAGACACAGTTGGAAATATATACTATTAAAAAAAACCCACTGTTACAGCTAATAGAGAATGTTTTGAATAAGTCAAGTTCTAAATATGTCCACTGATAACGAGGTCGAAATTGAAAAATAAACCAAGGATGACAATTTCCCAGTAAAAGTAAATTTATTTGCGATGACTTGATATCAAAGTTCTAATATATATATAACGCTGTGCAAAATCATTATACCTCTGCCAAGGTGAAATTTGTGAACTCGGGTAACATGCAGGTTCAGTGTTAAGTGTGTAAATGTTATGTTCTATTGATGTTTGAGTGATATATATCCTAAAACAAAAACTTACATTTGTATGCAGCGGTTGAATTATATCCTGTTGGACATGGTGTAGAACCAGTGTTAGAACAGTTTATTTTATTCGGTTGTATCCTGTTTCCACTTAAACTATACTCAGTGCAGGCACCTGTAAATAATTGTTAAATTTATATATTACATACCATTCTATGATGCATACCTTTTATAACTTAGAATGTTAAAAAAAGCAAATTAAGCAAAGCTTGAAGATAATGTCGATTCTGGGTGCAAATTCCTAAATATTAATTTTAATTGTTATAACACTGAGTAAACAAGTAAATGATGCCACCCCCCCCCCCCAAAAAAGGGGGGGGGGGGTGAATTGTCAGCATCAACGCTACAATACTGCACAAAGACATGTAGTATCTTCTTGGCGTTGCATTTAATTACAATTTTAAGAATCAGCAATATGTCAAAATACCTGCATGTAAGTAAAACCATATTTTATGAAATTTGAGTTTTTGTGAATAATTAAAATGTTTTCCTTTGTAAAATTGGTTCCCCACTGTGGTCCCACCCTACTCCGCAAGATTTTGATTTGACCGCATTTGAATCTACAATATCTGAGGTTTCTTTTGCTAAAACTGAAGCTTTTCTAGGCAAATGGTTTTGTAGAAGAAGGGTTCTAAAATTGTCTATATACATTCCTATGTAAATTGTGTTCCCCACGTGTCATCCCATCCTACCCCCGGGGAATATGATTTGAACAAATTAAACCCTACCTGAGTATGCTTTCCACACAAGTTTCAGCTTTTCTGGCTGATTGGTTTCTGGGAAGAGGATTTTGAAAGATTTACCCAATATAATCCTATGAAAAAAATCGACCTCCTATTGAGAACCCCATCCTACCCATGGCGGTCATGATTTGGAAAACAAGAGGCCCATGGGCCACATCGCTCACCTGAGGAACAACAGGTATGATAAAATCAGCTTAATGGAGTCATAATACAAACTATCTGGGCACTGTACACTAATACATGTAGATCCTGTATAAATAAAATCCATTTTCCCCCTGGATATTCTTATGTTTATAATCATTAGTCCCTTTTCTAACAGGATGATTTTATATTCATATCACATGTTGAGTATTGCAGTTCTCAAAAAGATCCTTCACAACTGTTTATATATGGGTTATAAACCTACATCAAACTCTGAACCTTCTTGTGAGGCTGAAGAATTGTCCTGGGGCCAAAGTCTTAACAATTATAGATAATCATCTGGCTGATTAGTTTCTGAGAAGAAGATTTTTAAAGATTTACTCTACATATTCCTATGTAAAACTTTGACCCCCCATCCATTGTGGCCCCACCCTACTCCCGGGGGTGTCATAATTTTCGCAACTTTGAATCTACACTACCTGAGGATGCTTCCACACAAGTTTCAGCTTTCCTGGCTGATTAGTTTCTGAGAACAAAATTTTTAAAGATTTACTCCATATATTATTATGTAAAACTTCGACATCCCTTCCCCATTGTGGCCCCATTCTACCCCCGGGGGTCATGATTTTCACAAATGTTAATCTATACTGCTTGAGGATGATTCCACACAAGTTTTAGCTTTCTGGCTGATTTGTTTCTGAGAAAAAGGTTTTTAAAGATTTACTCTATATATTCCTATGTTAAACATTGACCCCCCCCCCCCCCCCCATTGTGGCCCCTCCCTGACCCTAGCGATCATCATGATTTTCACAACTTTGAATCTACACTACCCGAGGATGCTTCCACAGTTTAAGCTTTCCTTGCTGATTAGTTTCTGAGAAGAAGATTTTTAAATATTTACTCTATATATTCCCTATAAAACTTCGACCGCCAATTGTGCTCCACCCTACCCCCGGGGGTCATGATTTTCACAGCTGTCAGTTTACATTACATGAGAATGCTTCCACACAAGTTTCAGCTTTACTGGCTGATTAGTTTCTGAGAAGAAGATTTTTAAGATTTATTTTATATTCCTTTGCTAAACTTTGACCCCACCCCCCAATTTGTGGCCTCACCCTTCCCCGGAGATCATGGTTTTAACAACTTTCAATTCACACTACCTCAGGATGCTTCCACACAAGTTTCAGCTTTCCTGGCTGATTAGTTTCTGAGAAGATTTTTAAAGATTTACTCTATATATTCCTTTGTTGAACTTCGACCCCAAATTGTGGCCCCACCCTACCCCTGGGGAACATGGTTTTCACAACTGTGAATCTACACTACCTGATGATGCTTTCACACAAGTTTCAGCTTTCCTGGCTGATTAGTTTCTGAGAAGAAGATTTTTAAAGAGTTGCTCTATATATTCCTTTGTTAAACTTTGACCCCCCATTGTGGCCTAAACCTACCCCTGGGGATCATGATTTTCACAACTTTGAATTAACACTACCTGATGATGCTTTCACACAAGTTTAAGCTTTCCTGGCTGATTAGTTTCTGAGAAGAAGATGTTTAAAGATTTACTTCATATGTTCCTATGTTAAACCTCGGCCCCCCATTGTGGCCCCACCCTACCCCTTGGTATCATGATTTTCACAACTTATCCACTGAATATACACTGCTACCTGTGGATGCTTTACACACGTTTCATCTTTCCTTGTCTTGTTGTTCGTGAGAAGAAGATTTTTGGAAAATGTCTCGTACATTTTCATAAACTCCTAATTATCTCCCTTTGAGAAATTGCGTAGTTCTTAATTTTCACAACTTGGCTGAGGATGCTCTGTGTCAAGTTTAGTTGAAATTGGCGCAGTGGTTCTTGGGAAGATGTTGAAAATGTGAAATGTTTACAGACACAGACAGACGGACAGACGGACGGACGACAGACAAAATGTGATCAGAATAGCTCATTTGAGCATTCATCTCAGGTAAACTAAAAACTAAATCCTCTTTATACGAGGATACTTCTTTCCAAGTTTTAGGTTTATTGGCTGAATAGTTTCTAAGAGGAAGATTTTTTAAAGATTTACTCAATTTATTCCTTTTATAAATTCGACCCCTATTGTGGCCCCATCATACCCCTGGTGATCATGATTTTTACAATTTTGATTCTTCCCTACCTGAAGATGCTTCCATATAAGTTTCAGCTTTCCTGGACAAATTGTTATTGGTACGAAGTTTTTTTGAACATTTCCCAAACATTTTCAATAATTCCCAATTATCTCCTTTTCAAAAAGGGTGATTTATGCTAAGTTTTGGTAGATTTGACCCAGTAGTTCTAATGAAGATGTTGAAAATGTGAAAAGTTTACAGACAGTTTGACGGACAGACAGTCGAACGACAGACAAAATGTGATCAGAAAAGCTTACTTGAGCTTTTAACTCAGGCGAGCTAAAAAGTTATTTATATAATGAGATAAGGTTATCACGTAATCATATAATTCTTTTTTAGGCACATAGTTCTACTGTCTGGTTCGCAAATGAGAAAAAAAAGTTGTATTATATATAGCGTCTAACATAATCAAATCTTACCTAACACTATGATTTTGCTATAGGCGCAGACTTCTAGTGTTTGATTGGCAAATGGATTGATGACACAGTGGTACACAAGTCTCCCAGGTTCATCACATTGACTGGCGTAAGCTGCACAGTTCTTTCTCGCTGCAGCCTCCTTCCATTTCTCCACACTGTCAGGACAGTCATCAACATCTTCAACGGTTTGTCTTGATACAGGACAAGCATCATTTGTAGCTGTTGATAGCTAAGTAGAAAATATGACGAGTATTTGTCTTGTAAATAAAGAAACATGGATCAAATCGAAATCTGGAATCCATTAACTGTTAAACACAAGAAAGGCTGTTCATACGCCAGTGTTAAATGAAACCAAGAAAACAAATAAGGATAAAAAAAAATGCATCCACAGGTACTAGAGCAACTACACTGATGATTAATTAGTTTAGACATACACGAGAAGGAGGAAGACAAATCTATTTTTTTATTAAACCGACATACATGTATTTGGTGATAGGACATATTTTCCATCATGGCAACAACACTTTGATAATTACCAAACATTTTGCCCGACTTTAAAGATTTTTATTTCGATGAGTTTTATTGACAATGAAAGTAAAGAAAAAAAGCACATTTCATATTTTAAATCTCTCTCTCTCTCTCTCTCTCTCTCTGTCTCTCTTTCTGTCTCTCTCTGTCTCTCTCTCTCTCTCTCTCTCTCTCTCTCTCTCTCTCTCTCTCTCTCTCTTCATATTTGAAAAAAAACTATCAATCCTTTTGTCGGTCGGTCGGTCGGTCGGTCGGTCGGTCTCTCTCTCTCTCTCTCTCTCTCTCTCTCTCTCTCTCTCTCTCTCTCTCTCTCTCTCTCTCTCTCTCTCTCTCTCTCAAAACAGTCTTCTATGAAATCAAATTCAATTGGGTTTAAATTTTACTGGTGTCAACTGACTACGGTAAATTCTGATATTTTCTGTTGAAATCTACTAATTTAAAGAAAAAGTTGTTATCTCATCATTGTGCTGTTAAATTATTTCACTTGGATCAAGTAAATTTATGTTTTAATTTGAATGGACTCACTATTTCATAACCAAATATGAAGTTTAATTAGACTTATGTGAAAAAATAACAGTTATGAAATTTAACAATATGAACTGCATACTTAACAGGCAAGAATATATTTTCATTGTTGAATGCCTTTTCCCAATGTTACTCCTCTGTTATGACCTAATAGTAATGGAGACAATGATTTTGTAAATTGAGAGGTATCGACATTTGCTTAGAGACATGTAATTCTAACCTGTAATAACTTGTTTTAAATGTGAAATTGTAAAACAGAAAGTATTAAGTATTGTATAATCGTATTTATCAAATTTATCTCGATTTATTAATGATGACATTAACAAAAGGGAACCATTCGCATTAAGGAACATTTTCACAATGAAAGATTTGACCAAAAATGTAGTAATATATCCGTTTGCAACATATATTTTATTTTTTACAAAGTTAACGGGTACGTAATTCTATGTAAATAGAGGTATAGTCTATGACACACACATCTTCCTGAAAGCATAATTAAAATGCAGGCTTATGTCTATGAAGCTGATAAGACGTTTTAACTAAATAATTTCCCAAGTAAAGTTTATACTTCTTCATTTGGATGAATGAGAATACCTCTAATTTGAGAAATATCCAAATAATCACTATAAACATATACGTTTTTAATAAACACGTTCTAGTGTCAGCCATGTTTGGAACCTTGCCACTCGCAAACTCTCGGGCATTTGCACTAGAGCTCGGAAAGAACATCGAATGTAATAATATTACCGAATGACATACAAAATGAAGTCGCTTCTCATTAAAATATGTGTCAGCTAGACTGTCTGCATATCGCGTTCTTTGGTATATTTTAGAGTAAATCGTAGACTATAATGAAGTCTAGCTTACGTCTTAAAAGAGCATAATGTGTATTGTATTCATATCAAGGTTTATGAGAGGGGGACTATTACTGACGTCTATATAACATCGTCATTGTGCTTTTCTAATTCTGTCTGAGAGGTCCAAGAAGATGCGGTTGGAAACTTAACACATTCACATTTTCAATGCATATGTAAAATACATATGTGTTAACATTTAGATATAGGAAACATAGAATTAGTTGGTTATATTTATAAACATACATGTTGTGTATGCATATATACATATGCTTAACTCTTGTTCCCTTGACATGATTCTCATCTGGTTTTAGATGATAAAGTTATTAAAAGATACTAAAGGTTCGCTTTCGAACATGGTTTTTTTATGTAACTGTGTCAAAAATATTAATGATATTAAGGTTTCAGTGTTCCAAAGTAGGGTTATGGAGTATTTTAATTAATTTCTTCTCCTTTTTTCATATACATACTTCTTTTATTTCTATAATTCATTTCAAAGAGTATATCATAAACTAATTATTAATCCGCTCTAGAATGATGGTTATAAAAGTTGTCTAGAATTATTGAATAGTAATATTATAAAATGAAAATGAATATCAATAAAATAAGGTAACTAAAAATTAGTTTTCAGGTATAAAAAATAAAACTAACCTTTTTTTTTTGCTCTCCTTCTAATTAAGTATTATCCGTCATTTATTCTGGCCATGAAAGACGTTTAATACGATACCTAAATAAATGCAGTTTTAAAGACATGTTTATGATTGATTGCTAAAGACAAATAATTTACAACTCACTGCACGTTAGCGGATCAATAGAAACATTTGAATTGTTATCTTATCTTTGTATCAAACCAATGAAGAACCACTAAGAGTAACTTTTAAAAACATATATAATTACACGTATTTTTAACAGAGTATATAACAGACTCTATGAGAACAATCAAATTTTAAATCTAGTCATTAACAGGGCTCAAAAGGTTAAATGTTTGTATTGTTCTTTTAAAAATTCACAATCAAATGGTCCTGTGCAATTATGTCAGTTCTAGTTCCATGCTTTGTGTTTTCTTTATTACTACGTGTATAAACTTATTTCTACTTCAAATCTTCAAACAAAAAGGGAAAGACTCTCTAGGACTATAATGGTTTCTTTTATAATTAGTGTATTTGTAAGAAAGCTAATATTCAAATTAAGGATAACGAAGAAGTTTCTCAATGTTCCTTATTAAAGCATTCACAATTCAATAGAATACATATAAATAAAGCCATTGTATATATTTTCAATTGATATTTTATCTAAATAGAAAAAAAATATCGAATGAAATACAACCTTCACATTTTTAGCAATTAATGTGAGATAAGGCGAGTATGACTTTAGATAAAATAAGATGCGATTTCATTGTTTAGGGGACATGCATTCAAGGGACTTTGACAAATATACCTATTTCAAATGATTAGATATAATGTAGGGTATTTGAATTGGGATGACAAATGACATGTTTGTTATACTTGTCACACGTATTATAGTTTCATATCGACACAACACTAAAAACCATTTCCTAAGTAAAGAGGTTTTTCAAATGAGCTTTTTTCAGTTAAAATACATCATATTTTTTAACAACTCAAACATTAAATCTAAAAAACAAACACTGTTTAGCGTATATCAGGTCTCATATTAATTAAAGATTTTTTTTAAAAAGATTAGTTACGTTCACAGGTGTTAGAACATCGTTTACAGTTCAAATCTTTGTAAAAATCAATACGATGCTTTATAAAGCACGAGATTTTAATCTGTTTATTCTTATGCATCAATTTTATTAAGAAAATGCATCGTTAAGTACCAAACTTTTTTAAAAGCATCTTTACATATACATACATGGATATGATTATACTTTCGTTCAAATTACATTTAAGTTAGAGGTGCACTAAACATTGTGAAGAATCATAACATAGTTACATTTCTCATAACATTTTTTTTGTAAAACGAATCAAAGTTTTAAAAATAGTAGCACAGAGTGTGGTGATATCAATTATTGTTCTCATAATGAATGATATATCATTTACAATTAAAGCTAGTTTAATTTCAGTTTATTGGGTGTGTCAGAAAGTGAAATGAAGGAAAGGTAACACTTTTTTTTATTTTGTTAATCTCACTATATTACTGTTTAGCCTACTCAACCATGTTATTTCTTTTACATCATTTATTCAAATATTCTCCAAATGCTGCCTCTTTTTCAACAATATATTCTCTGAGTCGTATATTAATCAAAATCGCTTTACCTTTATGTATAATAAAAACAAATTTTGTTGTTGTTATGAATACATGGTTTCTACAAGGTTTGTGATTAAAAGGTGTGTTTATTAAGTGAAACAGCATCTTAATTATAGCAATCTGTATTCTATTTTAAAATACATGTTGTAAATACTTTGTTTTCTATCCAGCAACTCAACCATGAAAACAAGTGTTGTTTACAAATTGAAGAGTTCTGAGTTCTGCATCTAGCATACAACTTGACAAATTAAATTTACTTCAAGTAATTTTATCTAATTTGATTTAATTTGATTTTAATGTAACTTCGAACTTAAGTTGACCATTAGATATACTTAAACTTATATTTCTTACCATCAAATGATAAACTATCTAAGTTCATTTCTTTAACAAGGCATGCATGTTTTATGAATAGCTATTGATATTCATATTTACATGTATATCACATAATACACATTGAAAAGTAAACTAATTTTTGTCAATATTTTTTAAAACATCTAACATTTCAGCACGCTCTACATTAGCAATGTAAACAATCTTGACAGAGTTATCTCTCTTTTGCTGTCTACCTCAGCAAAATGATATAAAGTGGGGAAAAAACTTGATATAATATGGAATTCAACCAAACTGTTGAATGTTATTTTAATAAAACTTAACCTGTGTTTACCGGGTGCAGTAAAGTGGTTGTTAAGCTATAGAGTGACGTTAGAAAGATTGATATTTTATGTTGACAAGCAATGATATCCTTACTTTGGAATTTGGAATTCAAACAAACAAACAAATTAAAGACATTTAAAAAATATTGCGTTTCATCGTATGTTGTATTCTGAAATAATTAATCGGAAACTTGTTTTATTAAACCTTTCTGTTTGATCTTATTTTTGACATCTTTACATTTAAATGTTTAACCAATCCATTTAAATGCATATCTATAGCTCTACAGAAAAAATCAGGTTGACAGACCGTTGAACTATTGTTACATACAAAAACAGTTTTCATTTTACGGCGCACAAAAACCTGCACCGTAAGGGCCAAATAACTGAATGTTAAGTTGTTTGTTTTGGCGGTTTGTTTACGTGTACAAATGTAAAAGTGGCGACTCGCGGTCTGCACGTGAATTATAAATTCTTCCTTTCGGAGTTTAGATAGAGTGTTCAAACGACAATTATTATAGAATTTATAGTAATAGGAAATAAACATCGTTTGAATCATATGTATATTCCATTGATTTGATTAGGGCAAGCCATCTCTTTTTAGATTTGTAACCTATAAAACTACAAATGTTTAGTTCTCTAAGAGTAAGCTAATATAATCTGATGGATTGTTAAGTTTAAAGGGACTTGGACTCGATTTAAAATAAAATTTTAATATTTTTTTTTTCATTTTCAATGTTTATACTGATAAATATAGAAGTTTATAATGCTATCTATGTCAACATTTGAAAGTCAAATAGCAAGTTATAAGCAAGATACAGAGATCATAATTCTTTGTTTTGTAAACAAAGCTCGAATAATGTCATTTTTACATATGTGTTGTATTTGTGTAAGTTTCAATCAAATGTATCTTTCTTTTGTTGATAATAGTATTTATGAAGATATTGAACAAGTTTAAAATGTTCTTACCTGTCAGTTTGTCTTAGAAATGGTAATTCTCTACATTACATTTTTTGTAAACAACTATAAGACTCGAGCTTTGTTTACATAACAATCAATTCTTACCTCTGTATCTCAATTGTAATTTGACTTTAACATTCAATATTTTGGTAAATCATTTAAAATGCACCAGTCAATCAGTTTAAACATAAAAAATAAAAATTAAATTTTGGATCTCAAATCGTGTCCAAGTCCCTTTAACAGATGACTGCACTTAAAGCTGTATTTTTTGTTTCTTTTCGATCACCATTTTTACGTTTATTCCTTGCTCACTTTTACTTCTAGTCATTAGTTATAGAGATTTGTCAATTTCCACTTGAAATTAATGTCGTGATGGTTCTGAACTGTGTTGCAATAATAGAACAAGTCTTGTTTTCTTATACTTACTGGTGTACAAATATTTGAAATTTTGAATTGTATGCCCTTGATTGAAGATCAGATTCATTAATATGCATTGAGGGTGGAACTAACATTGTAATGAAAGGTCTAAAATTAGAGTAGCGGAACTATATTTAAACTAACACCTCTCTCTCTATCTCTCTCTCTCTCTCTCTCTCATTGTATGTTGCCATATTTAATTAAAGGTTTCCAAACAAAATCATCACTCGATTGGAATGAATTGAAATATATATGGACAATCAATATCGCCTACCAGAATGTAGGCCACCTTACACGTCACGTGACATAAGTTTAATATTCACAAAGGTGGTGCCTGTGGTTAGAAATCACGTGGTGAATTATAATATTTAATATACGGTTTATAACAGAGAACGCAAACGCAAGAAGAATATTTTCTCTCTGTTCAACTATAAACGCACATTTGTTTTTTGATCTCCTTTTAAATTAAGCTTGTATTATATCTTTATATAAGTATTCAACTTGTATAAAATGGAGAATCGCTGACTATGTATTAGGTCTGTAATAAAGTTGGCGCCCCCTTATCCTATGGAGATTCAAGAAAATGTAAAGTCCCCTTCTTATGAAAACGACTTCGTACTTTGTAAATATGAAGTTATGGAACGCCTCAACTGCCTTATGTGAATAAACTTCCTTATATGATTATACTTTATCATTACGTGATGGTACTTTAACATTATGTGATGGTACTTTAACATTACGTGATGGTACTTCAACATTACGTGATGGTACTTCAACATTATGTGATGATACTTCGACATTACGTGATGGTACTTTAACATTATGTGATGGTACTTTAACACTACGTGATGGTACTTTAACAATCTTCATTATATGATGGTACTTTACTATGCGATGGTTCTAAAAATAGGGAAGCGTCGCCTCGGGATCGAAATACATGTACGCTAAAACTCTAGACACCTGGATGCCAATAACGTTTTTTTTAACACTGGGCTGATTCTCTGTTTCAGAGATTGATCAGATAGGACTAAGGTCCACTAAGACTAGTTTAGATCAACAAATACTACTGCTTGATTGAGTGTTGCCTTACACTTTTAAAAGGGTCATTTTAAATTTTAAAGAATGGCTGCTTGGTGAGACCATTTGGGCTCCCCATCAGCGCATGAAAATCAGGGGGTACGAAAAGTCCCCCAGGGGATTTTTGGTTCAAAAATGTGCATTCAGAACCCAATCATTTGGTCAGAGCGGACTGCTAAAAATTTTAATAGCACCTAAACAAAGAATTCTGTCATTTATTTTAGATTGGACATATGGGGATTGACGGGCTCTCCCTGTGTAGGAGTGGGCAATGTAACAGGCACGTAGCATCCGCCCCCCATTGCTGTTGAATCTGATTTTAACAGTAACTGTACTGTTGAATAAATCAGTGCTTACACAGGCACGTAGCATCGTTTTTGAAAGAAAGGGGAGGGCAGACTCATCCTAAAAATCTTGACAAGCAAAAAAAAAAATAAAGAAAGAAAAAAGACAACTTCCCAAAATCATGAAAATCCTAAGGATCCTAAGGGGGGAGGCTGATGCTACGTGCCTGTTACATTGCCCACTCCTACACAGGGAGAGCCCGTCAATCCCCATAAGTCCAATCTCTAACATAAATTACAGAAGTCTTTGTTTAGGTGCAATTAAAATTTTTAGCAGTCCACTCTGACCAAGCGCCAAATGATTGGGTTCACAGTTTTGGACCAAAAATCCCCTGGGGGACTTTTCGTACCCCCTGATTTTTACGCGCTGATGGGGAGCCCAAATGGTCTCACCAAGCAGCCATTCTTTAAAATTTAAAATGACCCTTTTAAAAGTTTAAGGCAACTCTTAATCAAACAAAAGTATTTGTTGATCTAAACTAGTCTCAATGGACCTTAGTCCTATCTGATCAATTTCTGAAACAGAGAATCAGCCCAGTGTTAATTTTTTTTTTACAGGCATCCACGTGTTTAGAGATTTGGCGTACATGTATTTCGATCCCGATGCGACGCTTCCCTATTTTTAGAACCACAGCATAGTAAAGTACCATCATATAATGAAGAATTTTAAAGTACCATCACGTAATGTCGAAGTATCATCACGTAATGTCGAAGTATCATCACGTAATGTCGAAGTATCATCACGTAATGTTAAAGTACCATCACGTAATGTTAAAGTACCATCACATAATGTTCAAGTACCATCACGTAATGTTAAAGTACCATCACGTAATGTCGAAGTATCATCACGTAATGTTAAAGTACCATCACATAATGTTAAAGTACCATCACGTAATGTTAAAGTACCATCACATAATGAAGTTTATTCACATAAGGCAGTTGAGGCGTTCCATATGAAGTTTATATTACCAATTTACATAAAGTTGCAATCAAGACATTGACAGGTACTACAATCATACTCATTTTAAAAATTCATTTGTCGAAATTTTTGTCCTTTCAGGGTACTTGCAGCCCAATCGATGTGAAACATATATCAACGAGTTTATTTACCAAAATTGAATGCAAAAAAACCGCATCGAAATCGATATAAAAATAACGGAGTTACGCCGCTTAGTTGCTATTTTTACTTGTTTTGGGACATCCAATCAAGAGAAAACAGAATAAAACGATAACGACGCTTCAGCGGAAGTGACGTCATGAAGTCAACAGGGGGGGGGGGATTTCTTTACAAAGCTATACCAATTAAATTCGGTTTTTCAGCCAAAATGATTGATATAGGTCTGATGTTTTGACGTATCTAGTTATTTTAAGTATTGCAGATTTGGAAATTTGTATCCGTAATTATTTATTACAGTCAGATTTCTTTTTAAAGTTAAAGTTTTAAAATGTGCTATTCTTGTCGCCTCTTTACCGATGAATACGATATTTTAAAAAGGTTGCATAGGCAAATTTGTGTTCATTATTCATTATTTGATCACATAATATTGTTTCAAACAGAGATGATCCGATCGCTGTAAAATTTTCAGGATGATGTTTTTACACATATATCTCCATTATATCAAATTGACCGGCACTGCAGGTACCCTTTAAGTGCAGCAATCCTTTGAAAATAACGTACATACAATTAAAAGAAAACGAACTGAACAGCGATTGAACAATATTGCTGTTTTTCCTTGTTCTTATAATTTATTTGGTTATGTCTATCCATAATATCACATCAGAAAAAAAGACATACGTACTAACATAAAGGGTTAATTAGAACACACACACACACACACACACACACACACACACATATATATATATATATATATATATATATATATATATATATATATATATATATATATATATATATATATATATATATTGTATACGTTTAACATGTCGCAATGATCTTTTTTACATGTTGATTTTTAAAAAATCTAGTAATAATTATTTTTTTTTCTTTTCAGCAAAAAACACTGTATTTCATTTCGTGAAAGTTTCCATAAAACAAATTTATTTACATATTGACGTCTAATAGCATTTTTATTTCACTTTCACAAACTTAAAAAACATTAAAGTTTAGTAAGTGTAAACTGTTATACGTACATCGAGTGAAATTATCCATTTTCCATAATGGTATTTATCCATGGGTATATAATTTATCACCGATCACTTCCATCTTCAAACACAACTATTTGAATTCCATAAAAGATAGTTTTCAATGAAAGTACTAAGTATGCTTTAGCAAAAACTTCCAGCTTTAAGTATCGGTAAAATTAATATGTGATGTATTACTTTGTTAGTACGATCTCCGAGATAATGACTACAAAATCGTATTCACACTTTCGAATTTATAAAACGTTTAAAAAGTTTTAAGACACCTTTAACGTCAAAGTATCTGCATGAGCGTAAATATTTATATCAATATTTATATCAATTGCCTCATTCTTTCTCAGTATGGGAATGATGAATTGATGATCAAAACCTTTAAAAACATTTCTTTGCACAACTGGCAACCACAAATAGCATTGCTTCAAGAGTTTAGGCTTAACAGGATTTACTATAAAAAATTTGTATAGAAAACTTACTTCGATGAGTGTTGACATATATCAGTGAAGCTTGATCTTTCAAATTTGAAAGCAGACACGACGAAATACATTTCCGCCCATTTTTTAAAGAAAATATTTTGGCCTGAATATGTGAATTGTGGTTTGACGTTTGATAGAATGGAAAGAATGAAAAAAGTATATAATTTCAACTGCATCAATAAACTGCATACGGATATCATCGGTAGAAATATAATAGAAAACGGCAAAACGAAAAAAAAATAATGAAAAAACCTATGGGTATTGCATTCAATGTAAGCAGAGCTTTGAATTGAAAGGATCTATTCATAATATACATTTTTAGACGTGCGTGTAAATGCGTCGATAGGGCTTGGATTTTTTCTTTGTCGTGAATAAATATCCATTGGCCAAATTGCACTATCTCAAATCTCAAAACAAAAAAAAGATGTTCCTGTTTCAAGGCGACAATAATCAATATTTATTCAATATAAATATTGAGCCGCGACGGATAGAAATCGGCCTTGTCTCATGTCATAATAAGAAATAGGAAGACATAAAACATTACATTTTTAGCGTACTTTTGTGTGTGTTGAAATGACATGTAAACACGTGTGTGAATTCATGAATCGTTAAAAACACAACTTCTTAAAGATCATATGAGTCTTAGAGACTTCAGACGTGTCAACTGGTAAATGCTGCGTATGATTTTATGATTTCCCCGTACTGAGCCCCTACAAAAAAAGCTGTCTCCATGGCTGATGTTACAGAAGCTAACGGAACACCGAATCCGACGTTAAATAAAAAAGCAGTTCTAAGATGCATGACTATGAACAAATGATTAACAGCGATAACGAATTTTACATCTATAACATTTATTAGGTAAGTAGAATTACATATTCCATAGCATACATAACGATACTTTTCCTTTGTTTGTGAAATTTAGTCTAATGACGTATAATTATTGTCGCAGTTGTCATATAAAAGTTTTATATTTTGCGTATTTATATTTGGCGCGCATTGCCAATGGAGCGTGTATGAGAGATGACTGAGTGAACAGTGAACGTATGAATGAGTTTTGGGTTAGTCACGTGAGGATTTGGTTTACAGGTGTATGTTGTCCACGTGTTTATTCTTTACTAATTATATTACAGCTGACCAATAGGAATTTACGACTGAATTCATTAATATGCATGAATTTCCTAACTCACTATAAATAGCGAAAATCCCGCCAATTCCCCAACCCCACGACTTTTACCTTCATGGTAGACACAGTGAAGTGTATCTTTACCTTACCTGTACAAGATATTTCATATATTTTGTTAACTCATAGTTCTGGATACCTGGTAAGCTTCCGTTTACATTGTAATTGAAATATATTAATTGTAAATTACTGTTAATTCATTTTATTCAAATATTCTAAATAACCGTGCGACGTTGCGTATGAATTGTGAGTGTGAGTGTGTTTGTACTTACAGGTTTTATTTGATAATATACAATACTCGAAATAAAGAACCAGTGAATACATGTAGCTGAAATCAGTACCAGCGTTATTTATTCATACAAGACCCCGCGACATAATCACAGACTGCATGAACCTGTAGACGAACAATAAACATCTGTGAATGAGTTAGTTACTACAATATATAGACATTATTTGTTTTTTGTTTTTCTGAATTTCTGATGATTTCACGATAAAAAAAGCAAATGCAATTGCTATTATTCATTATGATATATAATACGCACGACATTTATTTATACAATGTTCCACAATAACAATACAAAAAAAAATTGTTCACCCTTTCAATTCCAGAACTTTGAACTACAAAATACGAATACGAAGTTAAAGGGAACGTTCACGATTTCTGGTGTTTATCAATAATAAAGTGATTTCCGCAGTCAAATGAATTAATAACAAATTATTTAAATATAAAACAATAAAGGACGCCGAGTCCGATAAAATTACACTGGAAGTTAACCCCAAAATTCAATACACCCCCTCCCTTTTTTGGAGGAATGTCCCAACTACGACCAGAGAAACCACTGAAGTTACTAAGTTAAATATTATACAATACGCACATTTAATAAAACAGTATACAAGACAATTAACACAGTTCATATAAAAACTTTAGGATGGTTCCTCCAATTCCCTTCTTGTAGAGGTCCTTGCTCGTCTTCCGCCACACTGGTGTTCCCTGATGTTCCTCCGGGTGGCATTCCTGGATCACGGCACTGGAGCGTCCAATAATTGTTGACCAAACAGAGCAATAAAGCTAGGTTTAGCCTTTTCCGCCAATCTCGCCAAACTCACGTGGCGGATATCCGTCACTCGGCGGTACAAATACCCTATTTTTCCCGACGTAATTTTCCTTGGCCCTACCCTCAAGTAATGGCTATATACCTAACCCTAATGCTGACGTTCTACCTACTCTATGACCAAGATGCAGTCAGCGCAGTAGTATGTTGACAATTCCCTGACCTCCTTATCTCCCCATCCCACACAGACGGGGTGAAACCAATCTTTACACTGCTCACATTGTACCATAAGACCCACGGAAGTTTTGGTTTTAAACACACAATACTCGTGCCGTTTGCGTTTGCCACTTGGTCTCTTGCGCTACTGGCTCTCCGGTGTCTGAAGCTGTTGCGAAGTTTCTGGGACAACCCGAGTCCGGCTCCAAGTCCCAATGAACAGGGCATTAATCGGAATATCGGTCTTCGGTACCACGGCCCCTTCGCCACATTTGTCGTTTTTCTCCAATGGCACCTGTTACGGTTCCTCGCCTGTGGGTTCTGCGATGACACGTATACGGACCTGATAGTCGCGTACCCACTTTGGCGTTTGCGTGCCTGACAGATTTTTAGCGTGTTGTGGTGCAGAATTAGCACATCTCGACGAGTTCGCAACTTACAGATGGTGTCAGACTTAACAGCTATCACTACCCCGGGGCCCAGCCAGACGGACTCCTGCCTGCGTTGCGGCGCCAGTAGACTAAATCCCCTCCTTTATACTGCCGTTCGCGAATGTGAATATCGTAGTCTCTCTTCGTCGACTTTTGAGCAGTGCGAAATTTTGGCCAACTCGTGGGACTCCCTGAGCAATTTTTCTAAATTCGTCACATAGGCGTCCACCCCCCCCCCCCCTCATTATTTTGATCTAATTCTCCAGGGGGAAGCCTAAACTGCAGGGTTGCGGGACTATTCACTTCGCGTCCTAGCATTAGATAGTTTGGGGTATATCCGGTGTGTCTATTTACCGCAGACAGCAACGCACCCCCTAAAACATGTATACCCAAATGCTTGTCCCAAGATTTTACCTGATTGTCTACGTAACAACGGACTGCGTCCATCAGGGTGCGGTTATACCGCTCAACCTGACCGTTGCTGGAGGGTCTATACGGGGTTGTACGCGACTTATGAATCTGATAAGGCCAAGCACCCCAAACTTCGAATTCACATTAATAAACAATTATTCTGCAACTTTAAATAATTTAAAAAGCTTGCTGATAGAATAAACATAACCTATTACTTACTTTTTCGATCTAAACTCCTCTCTCGATTTGCAAGAGTCTTAAACTGGTCTCGTTAAAATCCCGAGAATGACGTATTTTGGCGTTCTCGGGGTTTGTTAGCTTTTCGTTAATATAAAAATCAGAGAGGCTCCGATTATGCTAATAAGGCTGTGAGGTATGTTAATGTTTCGCTTTTTGAGAAAGGGTATCCTGTTCTTAAAATGGTTGTCGGAAACCATCTGGGTTAGTTTGCTTTTAAAAATAAATCAATTTCACTTTTTTACAGTATAAACGGCTATCAAGAATTGGTTTAGATAGATTATTTGAGAACAAAAAAGTCGACATATACTGACGATTATATCATCATCAATTTTTAAAGCAAGTTTAGCGTTGTTTTTATATAAACATCTTGTTAGGATCTCTCTCTCTCTCTCTCTCTCTCTCTCTCTCTCTCTCTCTCCGTCTCTCTCTCTCTCTCTAAATAGTTAATTAAGGTGGAACAAAAAAATGAATGGGAAATCTGACAATATTATTGTGGATCAAACTACATTATCATTAGAATACTTTCAACGGTTTTGAATTTTAACACTTAACAATATTTATCCCAAAAAAAGGAGCTTTTTAAAATAGTTTTCTTCTCCTGATTTAATATAAATTGTCAAGAAATGTTTCATTTTCTACATACATTCTTTAAAACCAAACGTGGAGAACGGTAAACTGATTAATGAAATCAACCAAGACGTAATAATGGTTTGTTGGAATCAGTAGTTAGATAATTACCTTGAGGAGACATAAAGACAAACTTACACAGTGGAAATGAATACATCATCTTGTTCTCTTTATCAGTGTTTACAGGTGGCTTTTTCACCGAGTTCAAATTCATCAAGCTTACCGAATAAAAAACTGGTATTGGTGCTATGCATGTATTAATACAATAAAACTATGCATTCTGTGATAGAAACATTGTTTTATTTTCATTCCATTTAATTATTTAAAATTTTCAATTTTAATCCACATTTTTGGAAGAAATTTATTTTTACAAAATATGTCACGTTTTACCAAAAAAGAAATTGAATAATTAATTTTTTGAGATCGATCGAATCTGAAAATGAAACTAAAAATGTTATTTTGATATACATTCAGCCACGTAATGAATGCACTGTTTATAGAAGTCATTCCATTCCTTTTAAATACAAAACATGTCTTTAACTTTCCATTGCTTTCCTTTTAGCACGGGGATTCCGAGGGAATTTCTAGATTTAAAAACAGATTTATTACAACTCAAGAAGAAGACTGTATGACTTAAACAAACTTTTCGCTGGAGGGACATGTGGAATATACATATATAGCTTTTGTACCATCGTAAGATATTGCATCATATTTTATTGTATAATATTATATTCTTCATTATGTTTGCAGTTCCTAACATGTTTTAAATGTTAACATAAGATTAAAGAGATTTTCTACGTGATTTCAAAATGTCGCAGACACATTCTGAAATTAAAAGCTACCCAGGCATGACAGTATTGTGGCAACGCAACTTTCAATTATGATGTTTGATCAAACACATTACATGTACCAGTATTCAAAAACTAGATTATATTGTGATTCTAAAAAAAACCCCAGAGTTATCTGAAGTGTGCCTGCATAGATGTCAAACAATAATACAAATTGAAAACTGATAGCATATCGTGTAATTTAAACAATTTCCGTGCCAACGTTATAAGGCCCTAAATAATATGTGCTAGCTTTACAGTGAAATTGTTACATCAAAATTTGATTTGGTGATCAGTATTGCACTATTACATTTTAATCTAAACTTATCTGATTGTGTGTTTTTGTAATATCGCTTCTTAAAAAATGCTACATAATCTATTTGGAAATTCTAATCAAATTATGTGTTCATTTTTATAAATAATTATTTTTTTTACAGGTCAGGATTTAATTGCGACAAACTGAACAGGATGCATGTTACCCATCTAAAGTTTACATTTTTCAACTTTTGTATCTTAATATCATTTGCAACTACAGTTGAGCGAAGCTATTGCGTGAAAAGGTAAGTTTAAGATATATATGTTTTCAGTTAAAACTCTATACATATTCTAATATGATATATTTAAGACACAACCATAAAAATGGCTAATTATTCAAAGTTGAAGAAATGTTTTTTTTTACATTTTTTGATCGCTTACATTTGACAGACGTGTGAATGGAATAATACGATGTTGCACAGGCTTTATTTGGAACAACACTATTGGAGATTGCATTGGTACGAAAGGTTTTTGTATCAGATTTATTCTCCAAAACTTGACCCTTACACGTAATTAAATTAGATATTACGCTATTCAAAAAGAGTTACTTAATATTTCTGTGTCTATACTAGCAATGATATATCTTATAAACGTTATTCAATCGGCTTTATTTTATTGAACAGTATGTCGTAAAATACATTAAAACTTTTGGTATGTGTGAATCATGTATTTTCTGTACTTATACATGTATTATGTATATTACTTACATATCATATGAGTATCTGGAGTTAAAAAGATACCTTAATTATCTATTAATATATATACAGTTACATTAAATTAAGCCTCGACAAATTAGACATTTTTTATAACTGTTTGTATTATTGAAAATTAAATATGCTGTTGATATACTAGCTTGCCCTCTAGGATATGTCGGTCTACAATGTGAAATTCCATGTGTCTACCCTCTGTATGGCTTAGAGTGCCAAAGTGTCTGTAACTGCTCCCGTGAGTTCTGCTTGATATCAACTGGGTGCACCAAATATGTCACGTCAACAGGTGAGAGAGAGAGAGAGAGAGAGAGAGAGAGAGAGAGAGAGAGAGAGAGAGAGAGAGAGAGAGAGAGAGAAACAGACAGACAAACAGAGAGACAGACAGACAGACAATCAAAAAGAGAGTGAGACAGGCAGACTGATAGACAGACAAAGACAGACAGAGAGAGGGAGATATATCGAGAGAGAGAAAGAGCATCTGTAAATCAAAAATTTAATCTAACGCTTTTCAATTTTACAGATAACAATGAAACAAGCAGCCATACGGAGAGACAGACTGATTTAACCACATTGGTTACATACGAAAAATTTACCACAACTGATTCCTTTTCATCAATTCTTTATCATACCTCTAAACGTAGTTTCTTCACTGAAAGCCATGATTTATCGCCAAATCAAGAATCATTTACATCAGTGACTATTGCAGTGTCCATGGGATGTCTTATTTTGATCATATTTTTTCTAACGCTCTTAGTGTGTTTACTGTATAGGAGACATAAACGGTTACGGGAATATGTTGATGAAAATCGTTATCTCTCGTGTGCTTTTAAACACACAGATGATTTAGGAAGAAAAAATTTATCAAGCATTGATGATGGAGAGATTAAAAGAGCATTGACAATCTTTCAAAAGAAGAAGGAAAGTGTCATTCATCTAGAACCACACACTGTTTCCCAATCATCCAATCAAAACGTGTCGCATTATTCTTATGTTTTACCTTCAAGGATAAATCCCGAGAATCCCGGAAGTAGGACGTCACTGATTTCCATAGAGTCGGAAGCTTACGTTAAAAGAGCAAAACTTTTGTCATTTGAAAAGTTGGTTAAAGTATTGCATTTATATGTCGTAAAAATTACTTTGACTACAAGGGCTGGTTGAATGTTATTGAGATTTACTCTTAATCTTCAGAAACTACAGATTAATCCGTGCAAAATTGCTAGAATTTAAACCAGTTCGCATTTTGTAGGGCTAAATGTAATACGAATGCCATTTTTTTCAAAAGTTAAGGAAACTGAATCACATACAGGTACATTAGTTTCATTTATAAATTAACGTCTGCGCCTGGTTCCCTGACCTCTCCATGTACGTATTGATCTAAATACTGTAGAATCATTAGAATTCATGGTGGATGAATTTTCGTGGTATTCTTGGATAGCCCTCCTCCATGTATTTACATCCTTGACAAAAACAAATTTTGAAAGAGTGAGATACCTTATTAAAACTGAAAAACAGAATCATCCACGAAATGACATCCAAACAAATACGCCAAAAAAAAAAAACCCAAACAATCCATACAAAATGGCCCCATAAATATAAATAATTCTACAGTATCTAGTTTTCATGTCTTTTTTTTTTTTAGTTTTCTTCATTCGGTTACTTGTTGGATATTCTTTTGTCTCGATTATAAAAAGAAAAATAACGGGATATCATAATAAGTTCCGGTCAGCTCTGAGGCTCATACATGTATACTTAACAAGTGATTTCATGACATTGTACTTTGTAAGAATTAAATGAGTTCATTCAATTATGGGAACTATATAGTCTTGTGACAATATCTGGTAACTAAACAAACTTCATTATGACTCAACGGTCTTTACAGGATATTGACTATCCCCTATTCCCTTGGATTTACATTCATCCGGAAAAAAGTATCAACATTAACATGAATAGGTTAGATTCACAATTTCTGAGATATATACGTTTAGATATACTAGTTAAGAGAATTATTTTATAATATACTAGTTACTTAAAAGAGCAGGGGATAATATTTTTTTTTAATTTTACGTTGACTTTAAATGTTGTAATCCATTTAAACGTCCAAAAGTTTGTTCTTTACATTTGTTTTTTGAAGTCAGCAATCAACGTTTGCACACATTTGTTGAAGATTGGAGACAATAATGACAGTCATGGCACAAATATTTCGTTAAAAATATCAGTTGTTGATGGGTTATTCCTTCTAGTATACAGATGTGATAACGTAAAGTTAAATACAATCATGTGATTCGTGTATTTGTTTCATGATGATGTATACTTTTGGCAGGGGTGAACTAAAAAAACTGTTTTTACAGCGTCCAATGCAGTTTAAAATCATTTCAAGAGGGACACCTTCAATAATCTCCAAGGGCAACTGTTAGTGTTGTAAATGCTGAGAATTGTTTCCCTTTATTTTTTAAAAATCCGCACCAGACTAATCTTGAACAGGTTATTCTAAAAGATAATGTGCATTCATTCCTACTAGTCATTTTAATACGTTAATGCTAGAATTGATTGCATGTTTCAAGTTGTTTTTGTTCATGTTCACACAATGTTTAATATGTATGATGTAAATATTTTTATCATATATATGTACATGTACATCAAACATAGTATGATAAATTTTTTTAAGAGGTGGTTACAGACTATTTGTTTCAAATCGTGATTATTTTGGTATTTGTTTTGTTTATATATCATGAAAAAAAGATATTTTAAAAAATGATACATGTCTATTTTCGATGTTTGTATTTTCATGTATCTGATTCATACATTTTAACAGTTGTAGCTAAATGTGTTTAATATTTAGGCCTACATACATATACCTAAAGGGAAACTGCATTAAATAATTGTTATTTCTAAAGTTAGGATAAAGGTTGTTGGTAACTTAAAATGAAAATATGAGTAGATCCTCATTGTATGGTTTCTGTTACGACATATGAAAAATGATCAAACTCTATTTACATGTATGTTCACCACGGAATATTTAATATTTCTTTTTTTATTTTCTTTCATATACATCAATCCATAGAACAAGTATTACAATTACAATCCATCCACTGCCACATTTATTGATACGACATTCTTTATGTCTTATAATTGTTAAAACCATGCACCATAATGGCATTAAAGCCTTGCATTTAAGATGAAATATCCGTTTTCAATTAGATTCGGGTTTGAAAACTTAACTTATGACTAATATAATACATACGGGAATTCTTTTTTACAATAACAAGAATTTTAACATAAAAGAAAAACAAAATTAAAGACGTTGACTTTAAATTTTGCATTCAATCCGAAACTTGTTCATTTCATTTGTTTTTTCAGCGTGCAACGTTTGCATTGACACTTTTGATTTAGAATGGAGAAAATACTGACATCCATGAATTTTGTGAATAAATTATTGTAGAAAGTGATTGTATTACGTATTGTTGAAGGTTTTTGCTTTTTGTCCAGAATACGTGAATAATTTAGAGTTAGATACCTGTTATTTTGTAATTACTACATGTATACCATCTGGGTGAACTTTATTAAAGAAAACCAGGCAGCACCCAATGTAATTTTAAACCATGTCAAGAGGGACAACTCTGATTATTTCCCCAAGTCAATTTTTAGCATTATTTATAGTCAGGATTTTCTCCCTTTAAAATTACTCGTTTGTGTTCATATACTAGTAACAACGCACAAAAACGAATAACGATTAAACTAGATTTTATTAACTCTAAACGTAAATATCAAAGTAAATACGTATTTTTGATTTTATAAAGACGATTGTTAACTAAAGCATTATGAGTGTTCAGTTCATTAAGCAAATTTAATGCGTGTAAAAAAACAAATTCATATATGTTTTATTAGGAAAAGTTCCCCACATCTTCATTAATACTGTTGATGTTTTGATTGTTTTAATTTGGTAAATAGGTACATTGTAATTGAAACGTAACTTCTTCTAAATAATTTGTAAAGGACGAAGACAAAACTCTTAGTAGTCAGGTCTACAAAAAAGGTCCGTTATTAGTTGTTAGAAAACATAGAAAGAATGTGAAAACACCAGAACCAAATGGCATGAATTTCATCTACGTCCTTTGATAGGTCCTGGAATATTAGCAAATGCGACTTTTTACATAGTCATCCACATCCAGTTTGATAATTACTGCATCGCTTGCTATTGTTCAACAGCCATTATTCGAGTTTTCTTGATCTGGATGACAACGCACGAGAGACGCGGTTGGAGCACAGTACAAAGGCTAATAAACGCAGACGAAACTTGAAGAGAGCGCGATAAACGCAGCAACAGCAACCAAATGAAAAACAGCTTGTTTAAACGCTGATGATGCGCAGTGAGAGCGCGAATGAGAAGCAGTGAGATCCCGAAGGACTCCGAGAGTTCTCTGTGCAAGCGCAATTGACTTATCACTGCGTCTACACAGCAATTAGCTGCGTTCCTTGAATGCGCAAACGGAGCTCTTGTAGCGCTGTTGGAGACCTTACGACGTTGTCACTGCGACTTCTATACGCTTCTTCGGCGTGTTAATTAGAATGCAGAGCCACGGCGCGTACTTTGTGCATGTTCAAAGTGCACGCCGTGGCATGGCGTTCTAAATGGTTCTAGGCGATCCCACCGCGACGAACGAAGATGCAGTAGCGTTGTCACGGCACTGTAGGAGACTCTACTGCGTTTATCTTGGCGTTTTACGTTATTAAGGACGCAGCGCGATCGCCATGAGAACGCCGCTCCGGTGTGATAAGAGGTTTTAAAGAATAGCCAAATCGTCCTCCATGGGAATTTAAGTCTGATATCATCATGATAATTCCGTACAGTCCGTGATGTTTCTTAGGTCGCTGTAGGTTTCGACCAATCAATTAACGGTGGCGTGTGCATTTCAGTCCCGTCTGTTTCTATACAGCTAGGAAGTAACTATAAGTTTCCGTAAAAAATAGTGGGAATCATAGTCGGCAGATGTTAATATAAGAAAAAAAACAGGAGACTATGTTTTCTGATTATTTATAAATACACAAGCTTGTTGAAGACATTTCTCTGTCATAAAAGACATGATCGACCAATATTTATTAACAAAAACTTTTGTAAAATGTAACACTTGTATATTGAACATTTCTGTATGTTTTAATTATCGTGTGATTAATTTTTGAGACTTGAAAAGATAACTGTTATCTGCTTTACAATATTAACAAATCATTTAATTGAATTTTCATGTAAATAAAAAGTGTGTGGGTGTGGGTGTGTGTGTGTGTGGGGGGGGGGGGTAAATGCATTGTACTAAAAGATAATAAATCGACATTGGCGATTCCGACCTCTTTCTTTGTGTTCATATTATTGTAGATCTCATTTGTGATAATTCACATAGGTGCTGACAAGTAGATATATTTTTAGCTAAATATTTCCGCCGAGAGAAACCTGATAACAACATCGGTTTTTTTTCTTAATATACTTGAAATGAATCAAATTTTGGACGATGAACTATCCATAATGAACATCCTAAACATTGTAAGAACAAAAACTTCCCGACTGTTGATTGCCATAATAAAATAAAGAGCTAGAAAGAAAGACATTCAATTCAAGCACAATTATATTTTCTCAACAATATTCATAACCTCTAAAATGCATATACCTCTATATTATTGATTATCTGCTTCATCCCTCAAAAGAATTAAAAATAACTATAAGAATGTTTTGTTTGATTGCTCTCTAACCATTTTTAAAAATTTTTTTTATTGTATAATTATATTGATGAATCGTTTGCACTTACATTGATCAATTATCATCGTCTATTTCAATCATTTAAATAAACCTTTATTTTTGTTGTCCAGTTGTTTATACAAGATCTGAATGATGAAAAATGTATTCTTGTTTTACGTCACAAAATATCTAAATGAGGTTAAACCACAGATATATAACTGCGTTTCAACTACACGAGGTACTCAATATTAAGAAACTATTTGCTATTTGCAATTAGTTCTGTCAAATTGTTTGCCTAATTATTGACAAAGGAAGTCATTAATTCTATCATTAATTTCAACGAAACAATTTCCAAGAGAACAAGGAAGTACATGTATATTGTACTTATCAAAGGGAAACTCTTTTACAATAATTACAGAATATTTTAGTACTTAGAACTAAAGCTGTTTTACGGTAAACATGTGATAATTAAAACTATTTCATTTGCGATTTCCACTTGTACCTTGTATAATTGATAATTAAATAATTGACAAAACAATATTGGCGATTGACAATGAAAACAACATTATTGCGAAAAGAACAAAACAAAGCATGACTCATTTTCTTTCTCTTAAAAAGACATATATAAACGCATTTCACTCTTCGTTTAACCCATCTGCAAAATAAAAAAAAAATAAAAAAAATAAAAAAATAAACATGAAAGGATAGTCTAACATGGTTTTATTCATATATTTTCATGCAACATTAATTTAGACAATACATAATTTAGTTGTGTGTTTTGTTTTTTTTTTTACCAAAAACTTTAAGGTATATTAATATGTCTTCTTTATTATAAATTATTCTAAGTAAAGTGTGGTTTAATATACCGTAATTTTCACAAAAATCTCAAAACATTACCTATCTACCCTTTGAAAGAAGCAAGGGGTAGTGTCATTTACGTAATCAACCAATCAACACTACCACGCTAGCACTCAGGCGTTCACTCGACCGTTTAGGTAAGGTCCTTGCGGAGCTATAATTACACGCTTGATCGGTCGCGTGTGTACACTGCAACCACTTCGAGTTATCAAGAGTGAAAAGCAATAAAATATGTATAACGGGACCCAGGTTTTTGCTTCGACGGATCAAGAACTTCGAGAGATCAAGGGTAAATTTGCTTAGTTATAGAGAAAAAATGGGACCGTGATTTCACTTCGAGAGATCAAGAACTTCCAGAGATTAAAGTTCAAGCCATCGAGTTTCACCTGTAGTATATATATATATATATATATATATATATATATATATATATATATATATATATATATATATATATACAGTCATTTCATGCATATCTTTTACAAATTTATGCTATGCTATGGTATGCGATTTTAACGATATGCTATGAGATTTGTATGCTATGCTATGAGATTTGTATACTATGCAATGAGAAATTGAAATTAATGGGCTTAATGATATGGTATGCTATGATTTGCTATGGTATGCTATGAGATTTGAACAAAAACGCCTCCATACACAGAAGAGTTCCACACATTTCGAAGTAAAATAATAAGAAGCCAAAGTTTACCACAAATCTATTATGTTAACATTTATTTTTTAAATAAAACATTTAAAACCGAGTTAAAAGAATGTTCTATGCTATGCTATGGTATGCTATGGTATGATATGACGAATGCGATTCTATGAGATTGTATGCTATGGTATGAGATTCCAATGCTATGCTATGAGATTTCGATACTATGCTATGAGATTTCAATGCTATGCTATGCTATGGTGTATGTTGTAAAAGATATGCTTGAACCGACTGTAATATGCATTTAAAATCCGGGCAAATGAATGCTTATAACATATTATAGGCTAAAAAATAGTAAAGCTTTTAAGAAATAAAAAGGTTAATTTATCAATTAGGTATATGTTTATTACCTGATGTCAAGAAGGAGCTAAATGCTTACTAATTTATCGTTTGAAATATGACACGACTATCTTTTGAGCAAATCGGATAAGATTCGTTTTATATTGAAAAGCGTATTTCAACCAGCTTTATAAATGTCATTATCTGTACACAATATCATACGCACTTTTGTACACAATGTACGAGGGTTGTCCCAAAATAGCGTAGACAAGTGGCGTTATTCAGTTAATCGAAGACACAGAAAAATGAAATTTGTGCCATAAAGGGTTCAAGTAATTTGCATTCAAATAATGTTTTAAAATCATATATTGTTTGATATTAGGTTAGTGAAATAAAAGCATATTAGATCAGAAATTCGATATGCGGCGCAATGTCAAAAACAAAAAGTTAAATTGAACATAATGAAATTAAAATTGCGAGGAAAAGTACTTTTTGAATGAAAAATTAAAATTAAAATAAAACATATATTTATATTTAATAATAATTATAATATTTACTCAAAAAATGTTTTGGCTATAACAAAACTTTTAAATATTTTATAGCGCGTTTTGTGACAAGTTGAAGAGTTAACTCGTAATAAGGTCACGACGTCAGGCGGTGCAGCAGTATCTGATCAAATTTTGCAAAGACCTTGAAACAAATCCTAATCGGCTTTTCTAGTAAATAAAATTAACAACATTGATTCTAAATGCGTTTTGTGAATAAGTTTCATCAATTAAAATTGTTATTTAAATACTTGTACAAGCAGAAATCCTTATATGGCATTGTGTGTTATTAAGAAAATGATACTACATGCAGTACCACTATAACAATAAACAAAGCACACCTTTAACTCCAAGTTGTTGTAAAGTGTCAGCCATTGATACCGTTTTGTTAATACCTGCAAAAGATACAAAAAACACATTTTGATTGCAAGTTAATGAAAATATTATTATCATCGTATAAAAGATTAAAAGTATTTTACCATTGAAACGAAAGAAACATATATTTCTTCATAATGAGTGCACATATCACTGTGCAACTTGCACAATTAAACAGATAATAAAATAAATTACATGTGCATTTGAAACGTATAGAAATATATTATGAAATCAGTTAAAGCGTTTTAGGATTACATAACATGTACCCGAAATTTGAACGTGTTCAGTGAAATCCGTATTTTCGAAAAAGGATGTTGTTCGGTCTCCACTTACTAGGCCTGAGATTAAAAGAAAAGATGGTATTTAAAAAAAGAAATTATTAATCTATTGATCTATAAATCTACTGATCAATAACACTCTCTTTGCACATCCGTGTGTGTGTGTATATATATATATATATATATATATATATATATATATATATATATATATATATATATATATATATATATATATATATATATATATCAGGGGTGGGGCGAATTACATTGTAAAGTAATGCATTACATTACCATTACTTCATGAAATTGGGCATTAAATTACCATTACCATTACTTGATTTTCTTGAAGTAATGCATTACATTACCATTACATGAGTAAAGTAATGCATTACCATTACCATTACTTTTTTATTTAAAGTAAAGCTAATAAAGAGTTTTTGCAAATGTTTCAAATATACAACACTCTTTAACATATCTACAGCTTCATGCTCAGTATCAGGTTCAAATTCAATGAATAAACAAAAGTCATTCTTTATTTGCTCAATATATAATCATATTGTGGCAATATGAACAACATATTACATAAGTAAAATGATATTTATAGACATTTGGCATGATACACTATCATATATGAAAGAGAGACACAGGATAACATGCGTAACAAAAACGCGGTTTTTAAAAGCTAAATATAGATATATCCCCAGATTACACAAATCTTAATTTTATTAATTTATAAACAGATAATTTTTCCCAGTTATATTTCTTAATATATTTTAATCGTATTTCTTTTTACGGAGGACACTTTAAGACAAAAGATTGCTGTTGCACTTTATGATCCAAGTTTCAAAGGGTTCATCTTTTAAATGCATCCATCTTCCGGGCTATACTAAATAAATGTTTTGCAGGAGCAGTCAAAGCTTGGGCTGGAGCAGTCAAAGCTTGGGCTGGAAAATACTGTTTGACGATCTTTATCTTAGGATATATTAAGTGCAATAATAGATTAAATACATAAATCTTGTATTTTCTATCAGTCCAAACTAATGTACAGTGTAATTAATATACAAGAGAGAGAGAGAGAGACAAAGAGAAAGAGAAAAAATAAGTAAGATTATTTTCAAATGGGTTATAATATTGGAAGTGATATTGATTTTCATCGTGGATGGACAGTGCATTCATTTTGCTTTTAAAGGTGCATGTCTGTCTCCTATTCTATTGTGACATAGCGAAGGGAAGGGGATTGGGGTGTTTAGCACTTCTTATAACAATAGATTGTTCTGATACTTAGATTATCCTGGGGGCATAGTGTGTTGTTGACACATTTCTTATTGAAGTACAAACTAATTGGAGTAAATTGTTTAAATGATTAAAAACTCTTAATAACAACACTCTTAAAAATGTTATGAAATTGTGCTGTTATCTTTAGTAATATAAACAATTGAAAAATGAATTTTAAAAAACCTTTTTTAATAAAAAATGTACAATTAAAACATTTTTTTCTTAATTAGAATTATTTCTTTCTTCTTTAAAAATAAATTTAATCAAATTCAATTTCAAATATTCATTTATTCATCACATTTTTAAAAGTGAACATGCATAAATATGCATAGTAATGCAAAGTAATGCCATGTAATGCCAGCATTACACTAGATTTTGGAAAGTAATGCATTACATTAGCATTACTTGTAATGCCAATTTTGAGGCATTACACATTACTAGCATTACTTTGAAAACATGTAATGCATTGCAATGCATTACCATTACATTTAGCATTACCCCAAGCCTGATATATATATATATATATATATATATATATATATATATATATATATATATATATATATATATATATTCGCAAAATGGCGGCGGCGTCGATGTAAACAAACTTCTGCTAAAATCAAACTCCGATTGTTGATCTTAAAATTATAAATCACTTACCTTCTTGTTTAGTATTTAGTTATCTGCCCTTTTGTGCGTATTACACTTCTAATTCTCCGTGGAATGCTCTCATACAAGCTGCGAATGTAGTCAAGAGGCAATGCAGTCCACGTTTCCAGAGTAATGCGTTTCAAGTCTTCGGCGTTTTTAATTTCAGATGTTCGTTGCTGTATGCGAGTTCTTAAGGTTTTCCAGACATTTTCAAATATGTTCGGATCTGGACTTTGGGCTGGCCATGGCAATGTGTTTATATTGTTGGTTAATTACCAAGCATTAGCCCTAGCAGACACACGACAAAGGGCGTTGTCTTCCTTGAAGATCCAGGGTCAGTTCGGGAAATGTTGTGCGACCACAGGCCATAAATGATCATCAATGATAGAAATATATCTATCAGTGTTCATATTGCCGTCAACTGGTGAAAGGGTTCCTACGCCATGGTATACACCCCCAAAACATAACAGATGCCCGACAGGTGCGCTCCCTGTCTCCGAATTCGCCCAGGCACTCAGGTCGTAGACGCTCGTCAGATTTCCTCTAGACGTATATTCTATTGCTGTTACCCAACATAATTTTCGTTTTATCACTAAAGATGACCCGAGACCAATTTTCACGGACAGTCCATGTTAATTTCTGTCTACAAAAGCGTTTCCGTCGCTCTCGATTTACGTGCGAGATAGTAATTTGCTTTGAAACCACACGCCTCCTATGTCCATCATCACATAGTTTTCTTCTTACACTTCTTTCAGATATATTACACCCCGTTATGTTATTAAACCTACTTGTAAGATCGTTTAATGTTTGTCTTCTGTTGCCTTTCACACGTCTAAATAAAACTCGCTCATCTCGAGGTGTTGTTTTTTTCTTACCCCCATTTCGCCGCTTGTTTTCTGTAGTTCCTCTCTCGTTTACCCTTCTGAATTGTTGTGCTGTTTATATTAGTAAATTCCTGAATTTTATAGCTTGAAAAACCCTTACGTGATAAAGATATAATGATTTCGTTTTGTTCTTTTGTCAATTCTTTCCCGTTGGGAGCCATTGTTTCTATGCAGAGGATAAGTTGGTTACCAAAGGGGAATAATCCAGGAAATAAAACAAAACAATGCAAAAATTGTATAACTATTTATTCGGATATGATTGAACTTCATACGTTCATGATTTACGGTAAAGTTTTACTCTCAACTTTCCAAGTGGACATTATTTGTTAACACCGCCGCCATTTTGCGAACTCATTCATGGCCAACTAATATATATATATATATATATATATATATATATATATATATATATATATATATATATATATATATCCAAATTACAAAAGTATTTACTCAGTGTCCGGTAATAATATAAAAAAAAACCAAAGGAAAAAAAGAACACTAGCTGCAAAACGTTTTGCATTTAGTGTTGTTTTATTTTTTTATACATATATTGTTAAGCAGAAATCTCTTTGAATAAATACTAAAGGACTACCTGGAATTACAGGGGTGATTGAGGTTTGGTTACGTGCTTTCCGGCTTACATCATCAACACTCTTTGTGGTGTGTTGATATGATTCATCTGAGCTAAAAGGATTCATCTGGTGCGATTTTTGGTTCTTAATTACTTAACAAAGAAATGTAATGATAAAGAATGTCGAATTTTTATACAGACTAAAACGTTTTTCATTCTTGAACGCTACCTGCTTTACCAATAAAACAATAATATCTATCTAATCTTAACAAATATCAATATAATAAGACATTCACATTGTGGCAAGATTGTTAAATTCATTTTTTTTTTTACAAATTTATAATTAAAATTCTGCAGCATTACATCTCATTTATTTACATAATCATTGGTACATACTGTAATGAGAGACGAATGTTAATTGGTACACTTATAAATACAAAGATATGAGGAAATTAATCAAAGCTTTTTTTAGCAAAATGAAATATATGTGATATAAACATTTTTTGATATCAAATGACGTAACTGTATATCTTGTTGAAATGGTTCATCGTCATGTGATTTGTTATTTAATTGCATTTTCACAGGTTATACATATACATGTTTTTAATAAAGTTGTGTAGATTTTTGTGTTTTAAGCATTTTTTGTTCTAATTAATTATGTACCTGTTTTTATTAATGGACAGCCTGTAAAACATTACAGCGTTGTTTTGAACATATGCAGCTCTGTTGGCAGCCAATACCATACTGTGGGTATGAACACTGTTTGTCACAGTATTCCCCAGTAAAACCAACACGACATTCGTCTACAACGTTTAAAATCATGAAATGTTTAATGAACAAAACACAACATATTTGAAACTGATAATATCATCTGCAACAACCACGAAATGCGTTTTGAAAAGCATGATTAAATAATGAAAATATTTAGTTTCAATACCAATTTCTATTATAGATATACTGGTATTAATTTGCATTTGTATCTTGCTATCTTACAAAAAAAAAAAATACCAAAAATCAATTGATAGCTCAACTGCTTAATGCACAGATCCGAAAAACGAATACAGGGGTTGATCAAAGGGATAATTTTCGGTACCAGGGGGGTAGGGAAATCCGAGGCTTATTTTGTCAATAAAAAAACAACAGAATAATTTACTTCTTCTTCCATTAAAACCGCTCTTAAACAAAGTAACCTACACAATGATTGGTAAAAAAGACGATGATTTTAAGTCAATAAAAGTGTGTCAAACACTGTTCATGTTATAACTGATAGGTAGAACGTGTGTTTAATTGTATGATTTAATTAGTTATGTGGGGAAAATATCGTAACAAAGTTAATTTGCCGAAAATTGAATCAGGTTTAATATAAAATCAAATTACATATTGTAACAATTCTAATAAATTGTAGACACATTTAAAGTATCTTCAAATGACTTTAAGAATGTGTATACCTTGTAATTGACATCCTTTAATATTACTGCAAAAATCTGGTTTACATATACACCGCTGTTTACATCCATCACCATACGTCGGATAGGGACATCTTTGACAACCACGACCATTATATCCTATCGAACATCTTAAGAATTGATTTAAAGAATGGTTGAAATGAATTTATATTACGATAATAGTTAAAAGAAAACTTACTTAAAGTATGCATTGCGAGTACAGATATAGTTTTCAAATAACTGATCTTTAAAAAAAAGGGAAGCAGCAAAACATACTAAATACCGTTCAAAATTTTTCGAAATCATTCAATGACATCTAAATTGAACATAATTGACGAAAGGAACAAACGATGTTTATAAAGGTAGTTTTTAAACAATTACATATTTTATTTCAATAAGGTTTTCGCGAAAACTACCTCATTTGTCAAAGATAAAAAACAATAATTGTTTAACAACTTACATTGAACCCCAAAACGCTGCAACTAAAGTCACTCGAAGAACGAGAAGGAGACATTCCGAAATCATTTCCAAATGAATAATTCCTTTTACCTTGTACCATTTAGCAATTTCCCTGCATGGTATGGTCATGCAAAAATGAATACATGATTAAATTGAAATGGATGTGATAATTGGCTCTTAAATGAAGGAAACATTGAGGACGTTTCTCCTTCGTTGATCCCTTAATTAGGAACAGTTGTGCACTAATATGTGCTATGATACAAAGTACAAATAATTATGTACAGATGCAAGGAAAACATTTAATATGTTAAAAAGTAATTTTCGTAATAACGTCGTTACATGTATATCTTGAAAATATGAAAACCTTTTTATAATAGTCCTTGGCAAGTTTAATACATTATTATCAGTAAAACATTGTCCCTTTTGGGCTTAATGAATTTGTAAATACAAATCATTCTCTATCAATTAGATTCATATTAGTTTATTCGGTTAGCTAACATAGGTATACAACTCAGGTGGTGCGTTTTATGTAAAATAGGTCGAAAGTTTATGGCAATTCATAATAGCTACAGTTTATTTGGTGATATCAGGGGATTTCAAACAACTCAACTGTTAGCGTAGCTTTAAAATGATTCGATCAATTAAGATAAGAACCAGACAGAGTCACCAAAAACACGACTTCTATAAACGATGTTAAAATGATTTATTAAATGTACTTAAAATTAAAACTATTTTTTAAAAAAAAGCATTTATTAATGGATGTTTTCTAACGCCGACAAAAGGTTGCTTCACAGAATCGCGTATATTTCAGTTTTGTCATTCGCAGATGAATAACAATCGATCATCGTCAAAAACGGAATTAAGAAATTTGATATTAAGTTTGAAATGCACTTGAAACATGTAACTGTGTAGACTAGTTCTTTTTTGCGATGTTATTTTTCACATTTAGCATTATATATATATATATATATATATATATATATATATATATATATATATATATATATATATATATATATATATATATATATATATATTTGTTTTCCCTTGGACTGAAATGTCACATTTTCATTGGTTTAAACATAGCACGTGATATATATATATATATATATATATATATATATATATATATATATATATATATATATATATATATAGTACATTATTGAAATTACAATCGTGGACTATATTGATGAAATAAAAGAACAAGAAAAAGATTTTGCTTTTTCTTTTCAAGCCTACATTTTTTACCTCTCTATCAGTAGATTTATCTTTTTTAAAACAGTTAAGAATAAAAAAAAAACGAAATATGTTATAAATTGATTATTAACATTTAAAGTAGATCCAGTGTTCTGTGACGTCACCCTTTTTTGTAAAACTTTGAATTCTTTAAAAATTGTGCAAGATACTTTTATTTATTTTATGTGAATATAATCACATGGATGTAATTAGAATTATTGGAAGGTTAAAGATATTTTCGCACTTAATTTTATACTAAATTTCCAAATTTTTATATATTTTATCTATGCAAAGGGGAAATAACTCTTTTTCTGACTTTTCTCTCAGTTGTATGTCTAAATGCTATAGTTTTTCTTATTCCAACGATTAATTTTAAAATATTTTTGTAATTTTAGTTTTCTGATAAAGTTGACATTAAAATTAAACAAGAAAAACAAATTTCTGCCTACAAGATTTTACTTTTAACAGAAAAAAAATACATTTTTCTAATGCGAAAATATGCTTTAGTTTATGTTTATCTGGCATCTCAAAAAGTGTGATGACATGTAAATTTTTTCTAACAATTGATGACATTTAAGTCTATTAAGTCGAAATCAGTTCGGATTTTCAACTTTCCTCAGAGAATTTTACGAGTATGGAGCTACCTTAACATGAATAATACGAAGAATTTCTATCTTGTTTTTTGTATCTATCTATATTTCTATCTATCTATCTATCTCTCTATCTTTTTTTCCCCTATTATTTATCTTTTTATCCCTCTATCATTTATTTCAACTCTTAACTATCTGCTAATTTCTTTTACATTGTTTTGTCACACCCTTGCTTTATAGTTTTGTTTTATCTATAGGGGGAAAATAATCATATCACTGATACAATTGAAATTATTGTGTTTTATTGAAGATAAACAAAAAATTACACACTTATGTTATATACGAATACCTACAAAAATTTAGCAGCGAAATATGAATTGCACGTGCAGAAACAAAAAATGTTTTACATACAATGATTTTTAAGTTGGCAGATGTTCCCTTTTTAGGATATATAGAAGTTAAATTCATCAGCATTCAAAGCGTTATTAGAAATATCTCATATCTTTTTTTTTAAGTCGACAGTCAGTTTCGTAATATCCTAGTACAAAACAAAAGCGTAATGAATTGTTTAGACTCAATCTAAAAAGCATACACGTTTGACCAATAAAAGAGAAAAAAATACAAAATCATTTTGATCATTGTTAACTACATGTTGTTGAGTAAATTATGCAAATATTAATGCCAATGAAGCCAATTGTCAGAAATTATTTTATTATATAAAATGACATTTTCTTTATATAAAAACTCATCACTTTGATACATGTTATAATTAATATTTGCAATGGACTTGGTTAACTTTTTAAAAAACATTTCCAGGAAACACTTTAGTTTTCCTTCAATATAGTTTTGTGTTTCCTTATAGAGATGTACTTTCTAAGCACACATTTGCTCTGTATTTTGTTTTTATTCAAGAAGGAATCTTTCATTAAAATAACTTTTTTTCTAAAATAGTAGATCTCCTGTTTGTTGATTTTCACTATAATGTATTTCAATTATGATACTTTCTGCTAGGAGAGCTGATTCCGGAGGTTCGAGTCCCGATCTGGTAGAGGTGGAGCCCCAATATAGTGAATTTCCCAGTGCATATACTTACCGTATTTCTCGGCGGATTTGAAAGCATTTTATTGAGCAGCTGTCAAAAGAAAATATGTCCTTAAGATTTATGACATGTAACTGTGATCATTTTGTCTTTAAATCGGTTCATACTTGACCACAAAAAACCCCAAAAAAACAAAATGCAAAACAAGAAACAAAAAACAAAACAACTTAATCTCAAGTGTCTAATCGATGAACGTCAAATACGAAAATAAATCACAAACTATTTGTAAACACTTATTTCACAAACTTAAAAGTATAATAAGAAACTAATACAAATCAAGAAAAAGTTGCAATTTCAAAGTATTTTAACTTATATAATACATCAAAACTGATTTTGTGAATGTCGATAAATAAATTAGGTCTCCATTGATAGCTCTGAAAAGAGGTTATTAAAGGAAAACGTTTAAATGAAACCAATTAAAAAATCGTTTTGAATTTATGTCTTACCTTTAACTTCTTTGCTGGTAAAATGCATGAAGGCGATTTTTTTTTAAATGTACGCAAGATTTGATATAAATAAAAATATGCAATTAGTTTGAAGATTTTTTTATGACATCAACCAACCTTCTTCTTGTTTTATGTCATTTCTTATTGTATCTCATCTACGAGATCTTATCCGTTCTTGACAAGACACCTGACGTTAAACCAGAATTATAACTGCCATCCTCTGCATGGAGAATTCATGTAGCCTGATGTCCGTGTATCTGTACAAAAAGATGAGACAAACAGATAACTTCTCGTAGACTATGCTATCTGTATAACGTGTGAAGTAATGTCACGTCAGTTATGATGCTTTAAATGCAGAATGTTAATCCAGATGAAACTCAAAAATGAATAGCTTACCTAAATTGTGTCAACTATCCTATCTTCAACCTTACACTATCGTTAAAGTTGTATGTCAACAGGGTCAATTAAAACGCAGCATGGACAAGCTGCACCTTCAACCATGCGACAAGTGTATGAGTGATTTCTTTACGGATGTACATCAAAACATGCACCATAAGAATTATTGCATTTAGCATTTATCTGGATTTTTTAGAGTTTAAACGTTAGTTCTAGTTGTGGTTTTCTTTCTTTCTAAATGATGTATCTAAAATATTTTTCAACCACAAGATTGTTATTGAAATATACTAGTAAATATTTTGAATATTAATTTTGAATTCCCGTCATTTGATTCCATTAGTTTTGAAATATAATATGATTTTGTGTTAAAATTGTGGTATTTTTTTTCTATATCTCTTACAATGACTTTATTGAATAAAGAGTGACTTTGAATTTTTTTTAGAAAAAATGCATTCTAAATTGAAGTAAAGTCTCTCTCTCTTTCAGCAAATATTGTTCATTACTTTTTGCTATTAAACGATCAGAGTCGCCAATTATATGAGTAATAATACGATACATTATCTAAAACAATAACATATACATGTATAATTTGCGTTACGTGGTAAGACCCTGTCAATTAAAATATTCTTGAAAACTGAAGACCATTAGAGATGAACAAAAGCAAGCAAATCGTATGTTGAAGTTGACGGTTAGGTAAGTATAAACAATATATATTAACTCAAGACGTCATCTATAAAATCTGCCAAAAAAAAAAATAATGAAAATAAAAAAAAAATCATTCTACTTAAGGAACGATCATTTACCATAAAATTCTGTTCCTGACACTCGAGTCATTTTTGAAACAAGTGTTGACATGCTGGTCTCATTTTTTGGACTGTTATTCTTTAGTGTTGCTAGAATATTCCACTTTGGAGAACTTGTTATCGTTGATGCCACCCCTTCATTGAATGAAGAGAATCAGTTACATGTAGCTCATGTTTTACTGTAAAACCGTCAAATCTTTTAATTTGGTATGAAACAAACCTATTTCAGTTTTGTCTGAACATTAATATAAGGGATTGTTAAAGTAAACACCAAAAGCCTGATAACACGCAATCTCTGAATAATCATGTCAAACGTACATTCCAACACTTGTCTCATACCTGTAGTTTTATCTATGTAACACCCGTACACGTTATGACAGTAATGTATTTCACAGATACAGTGAAGACGACATGAAACTCCATAGGAAGGAAATGGACATGATCCATTGCAGTGAAGACCATAATACCCGGCAGGACACTCTTGAAGTGAAAGAAATGATTTTCAAAAATTTGAAATCTGGAAAATTGTTTTATTTGTTACCTCTTGATTAGAAATTTTCGTAAACAATAAACAATTTTGGTTATAAGCATTTATTATGCACTGATAATATCAGATTGAAATTCTATGTTGCATTTCTAAGTCATATACGTGTAAAAAGAACTAAAACGTATCAAGTAACCCACCGACACAGGTAGCTTTGTCTTTGTCATATATGTAACCAGAGCAGCAATCGGACCTAAAGAGCAACATTTTTACTTCACATTACACTGTAGGTAACGCTTTGTGTTTTAAGCTAAACTACATGTATAGCCAACATTAAAATAAAAAACAATTCATTTTTTCTTATAAATGTTTGATACTTACCTTCTTATACCACATTGCAAAGCTATGGTTATGTCAGTCAGCAAACATTCGTAAACAAAACCAAGTAAAAACACAATGTTCTTCATTGTAAACTATTCTTTTTGTTGTTTATTACATCTAAATCCGTCAAGGAAATATTTCTAACGTATCTACATATAGATCATTTTTCACGCCAAGTAAATTATACTTATATGGAGACATGTTCAAAAGTTCCTGTTGCAAAACTTTTTTTCAGTCAGCAATTAATGTTTTGTCGCTGTTATAAGCAAGTAAAATCCATTCATGTCCCATGCAATTTTTTTTTGCAAATTATCAGAGATGCCATTTAAGATTCCTTTCATGTCATTTATTATCTTTTGCATAGCTCTGAATCATATTAGAGTAAATCATATTTAAGAGCCAATCTCTGTAAGCATTTAAACTGTTTTGCATGCATTAAAACGGATTTTGCCTAAAATTTTCCAGAATGTAGACCTTATTAAACTATCAAAAATGTGCATGCCAAATTGTTTTTACATGTATACTGACCAGTTTCCATGGAAACTCGACCCAAACTTCATTTTTTTTTATCAAAAAAAAAATTGTTATAGTGTGTCATAAAAAAATGCGGCAAGCTCAACGTTTAACATGCATAGAATTAAAATCATCAATCCTTCACCTATCAAAAAATGTGAAAACATGATGGGGAAGCTATTTTTATTGTTGTGAAATATTAATTAAAAAAATAATAACATTTTTCGGAAAATGAATTGTCTCCCCTTGCAATTTAGAATTCTTTTGTGCTGAGAGTTCAAAAAGAGAAGTGTTGAAACAGCATGTCAACAAAGTTGTTTTTCCCAAAATCTTAAAGATTTTATCCTTAGTGTTGTTATGACTCATAGATATTGTCACTACACATCAAATATGAACCTCTATTAGTGTTTCTGGAATCCCATCCAATGTCTTATCATGTTTATGTAGTGCAGTTAGACCTAATGGATCTTTGTTACTTCAGGTTTGTTATGCATATGAATTACTGAGAGAAATCACAAATTACAAAGAAAAATATATTCAATACAATACCACTGGAATATATGTGTTATGAATGTTTCTTTCAATCTAAAATATTTGAGTTGTTGCCCCTTTAAGTACTTTAAATTCCTGTATGAAAACAAACTAGAAAATTAATAAACACAAGAAAACCAAATTAAATTTGTAAGCAAAAAAAAAAAAAAAACTGTGCAAAGATAAAGCTATAACCATACATATTCTGGTATTCTATTAAAATTATAAAGATTATTTCCTTAATTAAAGACACCCCTCCCTAATCACAAAAAGCTTGGGAAATACACACAAAATCACAAATGTATCATTTGTAAATGAGAAAATTGATTGTTAAAACAAAACACTTTTCACATATGCTTATATGTACATGTATTCATTTTAAGAATATTACAACTGTTTTTTGCATGTTCATTTATGCAAAATGCATTCATTTATGTAAAATGCATGTAGGGGATACAATCAAAAGTCGGAGGAAGTTTCTAAATTTTTGGAATAGAGAATTTTGTTACTTTCTTATAAGTTTCCTGCTAGCTATTAAGAAAGTTGAAACATGTTCCCAAACTAATTGTTATGCTGTTTGATGGGATTATGTTTCTAAGCATACCCACATCAATGAATAAAAATGCATGTACATGTAGGTATTGTATTGATAGGTATTGTTTTAAGTAAACCTGTGTTTACTGGTCTTTATGCCAATAATCGTCATTGGGATATAGGAGTGTAGACATCAGATACAGGGATCTTTTAACTTTTTATTTCTTAAAAAAATTGAGATTAAATTATTTGCCATTACACGCACTGATCTTTAGGGGTGTCGGGAGTCAGGGTCACCCCCCCCTTGTTGTATTTAGAATTACAAATTTCATAAAGAGAATTAATAAATGACAATGAATCTGGTCTACCTAGGAAAACACTTAAAATCGTGATTATTAAAATGTATTGTGGGGTCCAATGCATTAGAATAGGAGTTACCTTAATTTACTTGTATTATCTATTGAAATTCAAATACCCTAAGATTTATAGTTATAATAAACTTTTGAAATCAGCATCAAATTTATGACATTTGGAATAAGTAATGAATTTATAGCTAACTTGTTGAAAGTGATATTTTTTTTCTGCTGAGAAATTATATTTCATGCATAACTCCTACGCTCAGTTCTATATAATTGAACCATTCTGATTCAGCCAAAACTGTTTATTGGTATGAAACAATGACAGGAATAAAAAATTATGCATTTCGAATGTAAAAATAACATTAAATACAAACTTGCTAGTTGGAGGAAAATGTTTACAAAGACTGCAGGCATGGGGGGGGGGGAGGGGGGGTAAATAATGCATGTAAATTAATAATTATGATATCAGACCGGGTACTTGTATATTAATGTAGATTTTAAAGTTTTAAGGTATTCAATGTATAATGCAGGGATATTAAACGATTTTGAAGCAATTTAAACTAGTTAGAAATGTATTGCTTAATAACTATGAAAGTGAAATGAACCAAATTAACCAAATTCACATTACATACAACATATAAGGAACCGGTCATTTTGCACATTAAATTTTTTGAAAGAGTTATCCCCCCGTGATGAAAAAAAAAGAAAATTATTGTTTCGTCAAAATATCTGCGGTAAATGATTCATTTTATTTCATATTTAAATAAATTGATGCATATATTAACCAAAAGAGTTTTACTCATTTTAAGTTACTTTTTACGATATCTAAATAAAACATACATTGCCCATAGAATGCAATGCACAATTCAAGGTGTTATTAGTGGGGCCATAATAAAAAAAATTGAAAATTTCTTTGGTTGAGTATTTTTATTTGATAACACCTTTAAAATGATATCATGATTAAGAATATCGGACCATTCATTTATAAGGTACAAAATGTTGCCGTTATACATCGCATACCTTGAAAAAGATAATTTGAAAATCCATGATCTTTGATTACAGTTAAAAGGGAAATGTATGTAAATGTATGGAAATGTAGAAATAATGTTAAATACAGTCTTGCTATTTGGAGGGAAATTCTCTGCATTGGTTACCTGCAGGAATTGTAGTTTTGTAAATAATGCATGTAAATTTATAAATATGATATCATATCGGGTACTTGTATACTATAGATTGTGAAGTTTTAAAAAAGATAATTTGAAAATTCATGATTTTTCTGGTTTCCTTGATTACAGTTAAACAGGAAATATGGAATGAAATTAGCAGCCATGTAAATACTTTGATCTAAGGGAAATAGGGTGTTTCAAATACAGTTCTATTACAAGGACTTATTTAGTATTAAAAGTGTATATCTGGTAACTGAAAATAACCTTGTATGCTGAGTTACAGTTTTTCCCACACTATTTGACCGCTTAACTGCATCAATCAGTTCTCTTAAAAGTTCGTTCGTTGTGTCCGTTTTCATCAAAAGTTCCCCTATGATATCCTTATCCATTTCTTTCTCTTAATTCGCTGTTCTCCGTGTCTCCATCTCGATCACTAGTAGTAACACATTGAAAAACAATAAAATCCACAGTGGTCCGCGACTTATACATGTAGATAAAAAGTAAAAAAGAAAACAGGAAAGACGTTTATTATAACTTAAGCGCTTTCATTTTAACATCTATTCTCTGTAAATACCAAACATACGTGGCCACGCACTATCATACAATTGGATTTTATCTCTCTGACTTGAAAGAGTGTTCCATATGAAGACTCTCTGTGGGTATATTTTTGACAGTTCATACTCAGTTTCCATAGCCACGACATTGAAACATTTTGCTTCTGGCCAAAATGACATATAGAGTACCATTATATAAATAACTCGTATGCTCCCGAAATGCATGTAGGTTTGATCATGAATTTGGTTTAATTCTATAAGTAAATAATGCATGTAAATTAATAATTATGATATCAGACCGGGTACTTGTATATTAATGTAGATTTTAAAGTTTTAAGGTATTCAATGTATAATGAAGGGATATTAAACAATTTTGAAGCATTTTAAACTAGTTAGATATGTATTGCTTAATAACTATGAAAGTGAAATGAACCAAATTAACCAAATTCACATTACATACAACATATAAGGAGCCGGTCATTTTGCACATTAAATTTTTTGAAAGAGTTATCCCCCCGTGATGAAAAAAAAGAAAATTATTGTTTCGTCAAAATATCTGCGGTAAATGATTCATTTTATTTCATATTTAAATAAAGAGAAAGTTTATGCATATATTAACCAAAAGAGTTTTACTCATTTTAAGTTACTTTTTACGATATGTAAATAAAACATACATTGCCAATAGAATGCAATGCAAAAATCAAGGTGTTATTAGTTGGGCCATAATAAAAAAAATAAAAATTCCTTTGGTTGAGTATTTTTATTTGATAACACCTTCAAAATGATATCATGATTAAGAATATCGGACCATTCATTTATAAGGTACAAAATGTTGCCTTTATACATCACATACCTTGAAAAAGATAATTTGAAAATCCATGATCTTTGATTACAGTTAAAAGGGAAATGTATGTAAATGTATGGAAATGTAAAAATAATGTTAAATATAGACTTGCTATTTGGAGGGAAATTCTCTGCATTGCTTACCTGCAGGAATTGTAGTTTTTTAAGTAATGCATGTAAATTTATAAATATGATATCATATCGGGTACTTGTATACTATCGATTGTGAAGTTTTAAAAAAGATATTTTGAAAATTCATGATTTTTCTGGTTTCGTTGATTACAGTTAAACAGGAAATATGGAATGAATAAAAGAAGGGGATACAATCAAAAGTCGGAGGAAGTTTCTAAATATTTGGAATAGAGAATTTTGTTACTTTCTTATAAGTTTCCTGCTAGCTATTAAGAAAGTTGAAACATGTTACCAAACTAATTGTTATGCTGTTTGATGGGATTATGTTTCTAAGCATACCCACATCAATGAATAAAAATGCATGTACATGTAGGTATTGTATTGATAGGTATTGTTTTAAGTGAGCTTGTGTTTACTGGTCTTTATGCCAATAATCGTCATTGGGATATAGGAGTGTAAACATCAGATACACATATCTTTTAACTTTTTATTTCTTAAAAAATTTGAGATTAAATTATTTGCCATTACACGCACTGATCTATAGGAGTGTCGGGAGTCAGGGTCACCCCCCCCCCCTGTTGTATTTAGAATTACAAATTTAATAAAGAAAATTAATAAATGACATTGAATCTGGTCTACCTAGGAAAACACTTAAAATCGTGATTATTAAAATGTATTGTGGGGTCCAATGCATTAGAATAGGAGTTACCTTAATTTACTTGTATTATCTATTGAAATTCAATACCCTAAGATTTATAGTTATAATAAACTTTTGAAATCAGCATCAAATTTATGACATTTGGAATAAGTAATGAATTTATAGCTAACTTGTTGAAAGTGATATTTTTTTTTCTGCTGAGAAATTATATTTCATGCATAACTCCTACACTCAGTTCTATATAATTGAACCATTCTGATTCAACCAAAACTGTTTATTGGTATGAAACAATGACAGGAATAAAAAATTATGCATTTCGAATGTAAAAATAACATTAAATACAAACTTGCTAGTTGGAAGAAAATGTTTACAAATTCTCTGTATTGATAGACTGCAGGCATGAGGGGGGGGGGGGGGGGTAAATAATGCATGTAAATTAATAATTATGATATCAGACCGGGTACTTGTATATAAATGTAGATTTTAAAGATTTAAGGTATTCAATGTATAATGAAGGGATATTAAACAATTTTGAAGCATTTTAAACTAGTTAGATATGTATTGCTTAATAACTATGAAAGTGAAATGAACCAAATTAACCAAATTCACATTACATACAACATATAAGGAGCCGGTCATTTTGCACATTAAATTTTTTGAAAGAGTTATCCCCCAGTGATGAAAAAAAAGAAAATTATTGTTTCGTCAAAATATCTGCGGTAAATGATTAAATTTATTTCATATTTAAATAAAGAGAAAGTTTATGCATATATTAACCAAAAGAGTTTTACTCATTTTAAGTTACTTTTTACGATATGTAAATAAAACATACATTGCCAATAGAATGCAATGCACAATTCAAGGTGTAATTAGTTGGGCCATAATAAAAAAAAATAAAAATTCCTTTGGTTGAGTATTTTTATTTGATAACACCTTCAAAATGATATCATGATTAAGAATATCGGACCATTCATTTATAAGGTACAAAATGTTGCCGTTATACATCGCATACCTTGAAAAAGATAATTTGAAAATCCATGATCTTTGATTACAGTTAAAAGGGAAATGTATGTAAATGTATGGAAATGTAAAAATAATGTTAAATACAGACTTGCTATTTGGAGGGAAATTCTCTGCATTGGTTACCTGCAGGAATTGTAGTTTTGTAAATAATGTTTGTAAATTTATAAATATGATATCATATCGGGTACTTGTATACTATTGATTGTGAAGTTTTAAAAAAGATATTTCGAAAATTCATGATTTTTCTGGTTTCCTTGATTACAGTTAAACAGGAAATATGGAATGAAATTAGCAGCCATGTAAATACTTTGATCTAAGGGAAATAGGGTGTTTCAAATACAGTTCTATTACAAGGACTTATTTAGTATTAAAAGTGTATATCTGGTAACTGAAAATAACCTTGTATGCTGAGTTACAGTTTTTTCCACACTATTTGACCGCTTAACTGCATCAATCAGTTCTCTTAAAAGTTCGTTCGTTGTGTCCGTTTTCATCAAAAGTTCCCCTATGATATCCTTATCCATTTCTTTCTCGTAATTCGCTGTTCTCCGTGTCTCCATCTCGATCACTAGTAGTAACACATTGAAAAACAATAAAATCCACAGTGGTCCGCGACTTATACATGTAGATAAAAAGTAAAAAAGAAAACAGGAAAGACGTTTATTATAACTTAAGCGCTTTCATTTTAACATCTATTCTCTGTAAATACCAAACATACGTGGCCACGCACTATCATACAATTGGATTTTATCTCTCTGACTTGAAAGAGTGTTCCATATGAAGACTCTCTGTGGGTATATTTTTGACAGTTCATACTCAGTTTCCATAGCCACGACATTGAAACATTTTGCTTCTGGCCAAAATGACATATAGAGTACCATTATTAAATAACTCGTATGCTCCCGAAATGCATGTAGGTTTGATCATGACTTTGGTTTAATTTTATAAGCAAGTAATCAATATACTTGTACACACAAATTGATTTCAGTGAAATGTACAGATAGCAATACCATCAGTTTGTGTTTCATAGATTTAGCTTATAAAATAGTGAAAACAGGCACATTAAATAATATTAATTTAATTTTAAGCAGGCAATTGAAAGCGGGAATAAACGTTGAACGGCAATTATTATGACGTCATAGCTAGATTTAGCGGGGAAAAAATGATATGCAAAAACAACATATAAACAAACTGGGATATCGACAGATACCGTTAAGTGGGCATTTGGATATTTGCAGCAATAAATAGTTTAAAATATTTCCGTCTGTTGAGTGACAGTAATGTTCAAAGAAGAGAAAAAGGAGAACATTTCATCCGTATTTTTAAACCCAGATTGAACTGTCTGTAATAATCATGTATTGAATTGTATATTATCTACTATGTTTGACATCATTTCCCCCCGTTAAATCTAGCTATGACGTCATAATAGAAATTGCCGTTCAACGTTCAAGTTTTTTGACGTCAAATTACTATCTAATGTTACCATTATATAGCTTCTGAAGATTTTAAAATGAAAGCGCTTAAAGGTCATTTGAAACGATTTTTAACACCATGATTTTCTTTCATAAATATAAAGCTTGGTATAAACAAATGTTAAAATACATGATGTAAGATTTTTTTGCCTTTGCATTACTGAGAAAAAACCGTGAAAACTGAGCACCTGAAAAAATTCTTGCCCGCTTATCGTTCTTGATTTTGTGGATTTATGACGTCACACAGACCCACCGACGTAAACAATGCATTAAAACTAGTGTAATTTTACAGTAGTTTATCGATTAAATTGTAGTAATTTTTGCATATATGAACGTGTCTTTCTTTTCAAATCAGATCATTTGATTTCGTAGTAGCCTACAGATGACTTAGTTTTAATTGGTCGTTAATGAATAAATCTAATATCAGCTTCTCACTAGAGTAAAATCATGATGAAGATCCCGTACTGCAGTGGAAATTTAACGAAAGAAATGCTCCAATTTTCTTCTTCGTTACGTATAATGATTGAGCTACATTTAAAGGGACTTAAGGCATTTTAATTCGGATTTGATTTATTTTTTCACATAAAAAAGTATATAAGGCAGGCCAATGAAAATGTTTGAGGCATTGTGTACATAGTTTGTATTTAAGAGCTGCTATAAAATGCCGCAAAATTATTCTTAAATTTTATTTCGAAATAATATAAACTTCTGATTTATTGATATATACATGTAGCAATATCTTTAGAAAATACTTTGTGTACACGTGTACTAACGTTTTATTAAATTAGATCGCGGAAATACGGCATTTAAGGATTTAGAAATGTATCGGTAAAATAAATCGGTTGTTTAATAAAAATAGTTGTGAACGAATGTTAAGATAATCAACAGATTTTATTAAGAACCAGCATCAATAATGACAAAAAAAACCCCGAAAGAAAACATTGCGGAAGATAGTGAGATAAAAGGGATCTGAGAGTAATACAGTAAACACCGCATATACACGTTGTAAAACAAAACATCGCACATTCAATTACACGTTTCAAAACAAAACATTTGAAGAAATTTCTCTTAGACTAAAAATAATTAAATGGTAAAATATTTGTGAATTTGAAAGTGAAACAAACAATATAATCGTGAAGCGAATGAGGCACACTGAGGCATACAAGTTGTTTAGAAAAAAAAATCTATATGAATTGCATGAACGTTTAAATGGGAAAAACGATCATTATATTTAATTTGTCAATTTTATTAAAAAGATCGAAATAAAACATATAAATATGCTTATATTAAAATTATAATATACTTGCATGTGGATCTATGAAGAAAATCATTCATTCTCCGTGCAGTCTCGAAACTGAATATGTACACGCTATTAAATAAAAACGCACACGATTTCATTTCTTGAGAGAAAAAATACTGACGTGGTTGATTATTGTGTAATTATACAAGTTTTTATATAAATGTTTTTTTTTCTATTAAAATGCTGCAAATGACATGGATATTTGTATTCACAACATAGCTTTATAAGGCGATTATATATATATATATATATATATATATATATATATATATATATATATATATATATATATAAAGGTATTGACAAAAAAGATGGCAAAGGATTTAATAATGATTTATATTAGAATACTATCTATAACCGGTATGAATAATAATTACCATAAATATATATATTTCATACTTTAATCATTTAATTCTTTGAATGAATACATGTACACGTAGCATTATGATCATTCTTACCATATACCATAGCAATCAATTAGACAAACTAGAAGCCTAAGGGCCTCATGGCTCACCTGAGCCATGGGGAGGGGCTGCCATAACTTTAATGAAATCAGAACAAGTGTATCTTGACAAGTAAGTAGAGTAAAAAGATCTTAAAAAATTTCTGCACATATTCGCGTGTTAAACGTCAAACATTATTTTTCTTCAAGAAGTATATTTTGAATTGTTTTCTTTTTATTCCTATGTAAAAAGGTATCCCCCTCTGATTGTGGGCTCACCCGACTCCTAGGAATCATGATTTAAACTAACTTGAGTCTACTCTACATAAAGATGCTTCCACACAAGTTTCAGCTTTTTTGGGCAAATGAGTTTTGAGAAGAGTTTTGAAGAAAGCCAACACATTTTTAATAATTATAAATAAGGGTCATGCTCTCTATGTCACCTATAGTAATCTGTCCATCTATTGAAGGTTAAATTACTCTTAAAAAATTCTAAGCATATACATCCTCCTTTAAGCTCTGTCTGGCTCATACTTCTCATAAACCGAACTTTTTATGTAAACAGTGTGCAGTGACCTTGGACAAATTTCAAGGTCAAATGTTAAGAACATAGTAGATGTTTAGTTCTTTTTCACTCCCCCCTGAAAAAAAGTGTTACCCTTATTCTAACAAATTTAACCCCTCTGAATGATTTGTGCTAAGTTTAGTTAGAATTGGCTAAGTGGTTCTGGAGAAAAAGCTAAACTGTGGAAAGTTCACATATGGATGAACAGACAGAGACGGACACCCTACAAAAAGCTTTCAGCTCAAGTGAGCTAAAAACATAAGTTTGTTAAAATATGCTCTCAATCTGTTCATCAAAAGTTGGTAAAATGAGATACAAAGACATAAACTGTCTATTATCCATAGCGTTTATCATGTTTTCGTGGTAACGCTTGTTTCTATATATTACCTCGATTTGATACATGTAATTTGTAAACCAATATTACAAACAATCTCAATTTATTGCATAGGTAAAACACTTTTTTTTATCAAAAGACATAATTTATACATATTTATGAACCATAGTAAGGGTTTTATAAAGTTTTGTAAAGATTCGGTCATTTAAGGATTGGTGTATGTTTGCATCAACCTGTCCGCAAGAATTCACAGGGCATCACCAAAAATGCCTTATTTCTAGGTTTTTTTTACCAAGTCGTTAACCAAGTACTTTTAAGCCCTTGGTACTATAAAGAGAGATAAATACTTCTATTTGCTAAATGTATTATTCAAAAGTTAAGATGTGATGCTTTGAGAGTTTGATAAAGATTTATCACAAACAATTATAATTGAAATAAATATTTAAACAGAATACGTGTCTTCTTCAGTAATATTCAAGACCATTTTGTGCTAAGAATGATAGGTATGTGTATCCATGGTAACAGAGTTGCCTAGCAACCATATTTTGGTGTTTTATGATATATATATATATATATATATATATATATATATATATATATATATATATATATATATATATATAGTATACATCATATCAAAATTTTAGAAAATCGGTGACTATGCGTGCTGAACCTCCCTTAAAAGTTTTAAAATGCTTCAAGAGAATGGCTTTTTATCATTAAATCTATGCTTTACTAAAGGGAAAGATATAATTATGCTTTAAACTTATTTTATAATCGATACCAACTTTTTTGTTCAATGAACATTGAGGCAATAAATAATATATTTATTACAATGCTAGTACTTTATAAAGTTCACCAAAAAAGTATTCATTTAAATTCCAAATTTCCTCTACTGAACTGGAAATTACTCTGTTAAAATACAAATTTTTAAACCATTTGGACCACAATATACTAGGTAGGAACAAAATAATTCTAGTAGGTATAAACAAATAAATATTTAATTTATGATTTGCTACATGTATCTCATAATTATTTTTTTCAATTCTGAAACATAAAAAAGGATCTAAATCAGCATTACATCATGTACAAAATACACAGTACAAATGCGGAATATAATTTTAAGCCATTTGGCAGAACAACATACATTACTGTTACAACCACATATCATGGTATGATTTTTTTATAATACTAATCAAGTTTATACTGGACATTTAACTCCTCACATGTGTATGTTTTAAATCAACAAACTTGTACAAATGATGCACCCAAATCAAAAGCCCTCTCAACATTATAACATGTATTACCAACCTAACAAATAATGAAGCTGACAATTACCGCTCCAGAACGAACGCTTCAATTATATATCTAACATAGATATTGAAGCGGACAAGAGCACATCCTTGGCTTATCCTTGCACCATCCGCTTTTATTTGGGCAAAGATATAGTATAATCATATTTTGAGATACTGTATGACTTTGAAAGTTAAAGTTGTGTGTTATTTTTTTCACAAAGTATAGATGGTTCTTAAGATTTCCTTCACATGATAAGCATCCAATGTTTTACCAATATTTGTGTCAATGGTTGTCCGAAGTTTAGAAATCAGTGTGCTATCTTCATCACAATAACTGTCTTCATACGAACAGACCCATCATTCACATCCTTGACCATCTCTTCTATCATGCCGCTCTCCATGGCCTTCATAGAACTTTCCGTTCCAGCTGATACTGCAATCATGTGGAGGAGATGTTGATTTGGAATTAAAAGACAAAGTACATGTGCGACAGGATTTCGATCTTGTTGATAAGTTTTCTATTTTTCCAGGAAATGTCCCGATCATAGATGAATGACCTGAAAGATGGGAAATGGCATCAACTTAAATACTCATACATAAAAAAATATCTAAAAACTGTTGTGAAATTCAAACACACGGATTTCTTAGGATGTACAATTTATGGTTTACAAGACTAGGGCTGGGACAATTCAGGATTTATTCAACTAGTTCGATTTCCATGGCATTCAAAATTATATAATTTAGAATTTACTGATAAAATAAACAAACTTTTTAAATTAAAGACAGACTTTCAATTGGCATACTCATGCTAAAGTAGTATTAAACAAAATAAAATAAATGACAAAAAGTAGCTTGCACAGTGATATTCCTGGGACTAGGATTTCAGTCAACAATATATGGAATAATACATTAAATTTTACCTTACTGTATAGGGGTTTTAATTTCTTGAAATGAAATAGTATACCCTTGAAATCCATAAAAATTAAACCAATCACAGTGATACCAAACGAAAGTACCCAGTAGTTTATGCACTAGTAATTTATCAAATACCTGATAAACCGTCATGACTTCACTCTATCTATTCTGCCAACCAGCATATTTCTATATATAGCTCTTCTTCATTAGGAGATCAATACAGTCTAATAATGGCCACGACCATCGAGCTCTCTTAAATGCGTATCTGCTTATATTCCTAATGCCACCACTCTCCTCCACTGTCTCCAACCACAATCAGACATTTGGACAACTTCTTCATGGTCAACATCTGTAATATTAAGTTACATAACCAGGAATTTTTGCATCATGAGAGAATATTAAATAGAACACCAGTTGGTTGCAAAATAAAACAAAAACAGTAAGTAAAAAAAGCAGTAAACAAAATATATGCATATGTACTTGATATTATAAAGGCATAAACAGACTCTGCGGTTAACTCAGATTTAACAAACATAATAATATTTACTAGGAAAGGGATAGTTAATATTAGACAATGCCTTCTAAAATCTTTAGTTTTTAATTAGTTGTTCTCCATTCAGATAAATGAAATAGTTCAGCATGAATAAGGGAATGGGGCTGTGAAAAGTAATTTTTGAGGAAGCATTATTGTGAAAGACTGAAAGTCACACAAAAACTCCAGACACTGTTTCAACGGAAAAAAAGACACCATCAGAGGTTGACATTGTACTTGACATCTATTTCAAACCTATTTGAAATTTATTTTGCTGTCAATATTTCAATTATGAGTTAATATGTGTACACCATAGCATATATTATTACCTAAAGTGTTCAATATGTCTTTCTATTCTAAAATACATCTCCTGACGTCACGGGTTTCTAATAGTCTAACACTTAACGCTACACATAATGGCTGTCAGTTAACAATTTCTATCTAAACTAAATCATTTTAACCTCACTCATATATAGCATCAGAAATTACTGGTACAAAATCAAAGTCGTCATCATATGCACTTTCTACTTGTAGCTTAAATATAAATTGAATGCAACATATTTTGACTAATGAATATGCATAGAGACGACAGGAGATTTCGTATGTGTGGTATGACATCATTTTGAACTCATGCGTTGAAAATCGACTACTGGAAACATCTGATTATCTGAAACATGAGATGACATGATACAAAGTCTGATATATTTTAGAATTAACTATTAATAATGAGAGACATAAAGAATTCGACTGTGTTCTGATATGTGTATTGAACGATACTGTCAAAAACGTGTATAAATGATTATAATTATTTTTTTTTATTATGAAATTACATCTCAGGTGCTTGGGGCTTTACTCAAGAATATGTACAATGCCTACTTTGATAGGCATAACATTAGGTATCTTACATATTCATCAGCAGAGACCAATGCTTGTGCATTACAACGCCATAGCGTTTATATAAGAAAAATTCAATGATGTCCATACCAATTTAACTTTTACTCTAATCTCAGCAAGATCCGCCGAAACTGAAAATTTGAAGAAACGTTTATAAAAAAAAATCAGTCTCGGCGAACTTAATCCTGCTGAGATTACCAAATACTTTTACTCTATCAATGACTGTAGGTCAAACTTGGACAGATGGCTTTTGCTGGCGTCGAGTCATCTTCCTCCATCTCTGATGAGAATTTTTCAGCTGTAATATCAAAATATGTGATTGGTCTGCCCAAGAGAGCGTCCACGTTCGCACTAGACCATCCTTTTTTTGAGCTTTAGCAACCTTTATGTGGCGATTGGTCTTCTCAAAAACAAATCCACGTCTCCTTCGCATTGCCGGAAACTGAACCGATATTCAAAAATTGTTGGGTTAAATTAACTCTTATTATCATTTATATTCACAATTTATTTAAAAAACAAAAAAACTATAAAATCCTTTCCACTTTCAATTTAATGATTTAATACCTTTGAATTGAACCAACATATTTAACGACCGCGCGTTGGTTTCCGCTATTTTGAGTTGCGCGGTAGATTGAAAATCGTGAGTCCCATACTTCCTTAATAATAAAAAGTACACGATGACGTCATCAATATTATCACGTCATCACAATAATGTATTCATATCAAGAATGTATATTGTACATTACTTGCCACACAATTAGAATGTTATCGTGTTAATAACATGCACTGACTATTTTTTTTAAAACCATGTTTAAAGTCAAACTGTCTCATTTCGATATGGTTCAACCACGGAAATGTGATTGCCTTCAATCTGTGCGACCTACTTTATCCTAGAGAACTATTTGCTGCAGATAAATCAGTTTTATTCAGTTATGTGCCAAATCATCAGCAACGACAGTCATTAATGATATCATCCATTTTAACAAAATTTCAAAATGAACAAGGAAATAAATATAAAGTGTGCTATCAAAGGACACAATTAACACAATCCAAATCAAAAAGGGAAAATCAAAATTCCTTTTTTTTGACCCTGTTTTTCACATCTGCATCCATTTACACCCCTTTTTGCGAAAAATAAGCCTTTACAAGTCAAAGTTCATGGAATTTTCCTGAATCATTGACATTCAAATGCATTACACAGACATTTAAAATGAGGTATGTTCCTCTTATCCATTTAAAAACTCATGAAGCATCAGAGGAACGTTCCTCTTTTCACTTAAAATGAATTCCGTACAGTTCAATCTGAGGAACGTTCCTCTTTTTTTCATCTATAATATTTACAAAGCAGCTGAGGAACGTTCCTCTTTCACCTGACTTAAAATCTTGACAAGTCATCTGAGGAACGTTCCTCTTTTCACTTCAACAGAAATCTTGACAAGTCATCTGAGGAACGTTCCTCTTTCACTACAACTGAAATCTTCACAAAGAATCTGAGGAACGTTCCTCTTTCTCTTTAACTGAAACCTTTACATGGTGCCTGAGGAATGTTCCAATTTCCTACATTTGAAAGTAAAAACAGCAAATAAGTTGAAATATAATAATCTTAAATTAAATAAGCATTTAAACATGTTATACTTTACGTAAATATTAAGGATGTTAACAAGTACTCGAGAACCTGACTATCACTCAGTCCCGATGATGATCAGCTAAAATTTTCTTAGTTGATTACTCATATAAAGTAAAAAGAGTTTGAATTTTTAAATATTTCGTTATCACGGCATTTTTGGGTAACAAATCAAAAAACAATTTTTTTTTTTTACATTTTTGGTCGGTCTGTTCTATCGGTGCCCCTTGTGTATTTTTTAAGCGGCAAATACATGTATATTAATTGGTGTAAAAATTTGATCTTGTATTGTAGAACAAATTATAATAAATTGTTTTCAATAAAAGTACAAAGGCATGTAATTAAGAATACCAATTTAATATTTCTTTTAATATTCAATATCAAGTTTATTTAGTAATTAGATAAGATGTTTATATAATTAAAAATTTAACTATATTAATAATTGTCTCAGTGCATATGTTTTTATAATTTTTAAAAACATAAAGCTCGCATCCATCAAATTCAGGATTGAGTTCCCAAGTAGAGCTGCATTTTCCTGAAAGCTGCCTTTTACTTAATTCAGTCTTTGATACATGGTTGACAATAGCCAAGGTTTATCTTCTGTTCTGTTTATCTTCTGTTCATACTGTTTGACTGGCTGGGTGGCTTCTTAACTTTTCTGTGGCCCCACTGATTTCCTTCCAGGGGGGATGTCCAGATCTTCTATAGAATCTATGTATGATACATATTTGCATTTTAACTCATCATTGCTAATTAATAACTTCCTGTTATTTCATTTCATAATAAAGATCTGGCTGTGATGCTTTTTTTTTTGTTAATTACACATAAATTCTCAAAACATACATTCAAGTATTGACATTCTTTAAGAAGAAATACCCAGTATATATATTAAAGGTCACATCAGTTTCTCCCTGCTTAACTTGAGAGAGAGAGAGAGAGAGAGAGAGAGAGAGAGAGATTTGTTCAACAAATATTTCTCTTTGGATATTTATACCTATATATCTAAATATGTTTAAACATTTACAGAATCCATCAGGATAATTAAATAAGCATGACTTTGATTTGAATCTACAAAACATCAATATACTCTTCAATTTCTGCTCTAATCTTAAACACATCGGTATCATTGCAATTTTTTTTGGATGGCGGAAGATCTTAACACTTCACATCAAATCCCAAAGCTATTGTTATCAGGCGGTCATTCTCTTGAGTATGAAAATGGTTCACAGCTGTATATTATTTGTTTTAAGCCAGACAGCTGAGCAGATGGGATTTGCATCACTTAATTAAAACAGGAATTATTATTAACATCAAACAAGAACGTTGTATAATTCAGATTCTGTTCATCCTATCAATTTAATGTTGCAGCAAGGAAATACCAGAATTCAGTAATTTAAGCTTATTTGAGCTTGGTCAAACTTATTTTTGTTTGAAATTTAGAAGCATAAAATATTCAGAATATTTGCTCATCGTAAATTTGGACTTGTCATACTAAGGACTTTATGTTTGTTTCATCAAAAGTCTCAGTTACCTCTGTGCCCTACCTAAGTTAAGCTAAACAAAATCATTCAAGCTCAGGAAGTTCCTAAGATTTTGTTTGTATAATATTTTACATTCACACATACAGGAGTAGATAAGAATTATGCAATAAACCGGTATATTCTTTGAAAACGGTATATTTTTAATTTGAGAGAGAATGAATTGATCGTAGTATCTTTCTTGTTTTTTGCTACATGTACATATATTTCTTTATTTTTAATATTATTTGGATATGACCCCATGAATCAATTGAAAACATTGGTCACTGCTAGAATTTCTGTTGTTTTTTATAAATGATCAAGTGCATTTTTTTGTCTAGTTGGTCCATTATAAATAGCCCGTGTTAACATATACAGATATGCTTAATCCTAAATAAAAATGCTCATTGAGATATCCACCGTACTGTACCTATAACTTCAATTTCTTCAAATTCACTGTTGTTAATTGTTAATTTCCTTCCTTTCACTTCAATTTTTTACATGCTCCTAAAAAGTGGGGGGGGGGGGGTTGACTCCATGTTAATTCAATTTTTTAATATGTATATTTAAGAAAAATGTTTGCTGCGAGAAAAAGTGAAGAGAGGGGGGTTTGCCCCCCCCACCCCACCCCACCCTGATGCTACGTGCCTGCTTGTAACGGTTGATTTAAAAATGAGGTGTTTTTTGTTTTATAAGAAAATACTGCAAATAAATGCATCTTGGCTGATAGATGAAGCGAGGATAAAAGGCAAATTTCTGAATGAAACAGCATTTCCATGGATGATTTAGCATCAACATTCCTAAACGACTTAATTTGCGGTCACTCCTACCCCCCTTCCCCCGACAAAAAAATCAAATGAAGAAAACACTTAACATTTTTCCCGTAAAAGAAAAGCTTATTTCGTGGAGGGATAGGACAAATCATCCAGTCATTCTGTAATTGAGTATTTATGTAGTATTTATTCCTTTTTAAGATGTCAGTAATTCTCGGGCATGAATAATTTAATTATCACAGTGCACTAGCTATAACTCTATACTTGCTATCCATCTGCGCGTGCAAGATAATCTAAAAAAATTGTAAAAATTAAAAGTCCACACTAAAGAAATTAATTGAAGAAATATATGTATAATTTGATAGTTCTAATGTTTTCAGTTTAGAAGCAAAGTGGATATACATGTATTACAAGGAGAGGATATACGTATTAGGCTATGCCTGTTGTCCAATCCTATTGAATTTATTCAATAAAATATGTTTAAATAAATTAGAAGTAAAGTGAAAAAGTCTTAATGATATGCGTAATCTAGTATTTTTGTTCAACTTTAATGTGCATATCATTCATTTCAATATAACATAAACAGTCACCATGTTAAGTTTGTTCCTAAAACATCAATTTACCTGTCTTAAAGTTAAAAGTAATGAACTTAAGAAAAAGTTCTTTCCTAAGATATAACTTACCGGGTAGTCTTAAATATGCTTTGTGAAATGGGCGCCTGTGCACTCATTAGATTAATCCTTTCACATTTGTACAGGTTACAACTGTGTGACAATTCATTTCGGCAGATTAATTATACATTTAATATTTAACTTTTTCTTAAATAGAGCATGTTTCTATTCCATATGACTTAATATCTGTTTATAATTTTCCTATTTACAAAGTCTGATTTGTAAGATCTAAAACTCACATCATGTAAATGGAGTTAATAGTGTTATACTGAATTCATTGTCTCAAGAGGGCCATTTTCCTAGCAATGGTTTAGATAAGCATTTGTAGAGGAAATTGATAATCTGTAAAATGAGAAGTGGCTAGCAGATTACACTGTTTCAAAAGAGCCTTGTGGGAGTATTAGTCCCAGAAGGACAGCTATAGTATGAGATTAAGAATAACAAACCTGAATCTTCAAGCATTTTCCATCTCGATCAAGCTCTGTCAAAATTAATGCTCCCCATCCACTAGAGCAGCAAACAGATTTCAAATCAAAATCCACCAGGCGCAATATTTTGTCACTTCCAATCATCATAACCTATAACATTACATTGTATTAAGATTATATTTTGATTTAATTTGCACTTCATTTTCAAAATTTGATGATTACAATAAATATTTAAAATATCAGATAATCAAGGATTTTGTATCAAATTAATTTATATGCTTTAGGTTTGCAATTACCTTGATTGTAGCAGAAGAGCAAAAGAAAATTAGTTATGTATTTTAAACGTTTGAATATAATAAAAGTATTTATTACCTTGATGCATCCTGTGATGTTTTCAACTGCACTTTCCAAACAATATTTCCATTCTGCTTCATAAAGTACACATGCAGTGTTAATCCTTTAAATTAAATTTGCGACCACATTTTTGCATCTGTTCCTAAAGCAGTGGCTCTCAAAGTTCACACAGTTACTATTATTAGCACACCCCTAAACATCTTATCAGCATCCAGTTAGTGATTGACATCTGATAGAAAACCTTAGCATGTGCATGTAACAGCAAGTTGTTACTCAGCTTGAAATGGCCGATGACATTAGCAAACCTTAAGATTCGTTAAATGAAGCAGAGGAATACGAGTCTTTAGGTCATAACATTTCTATTGACCACGCTGAGAAGTTATTTACAGGGTATACTGGAGTAAAATTAGATATTTTCTAGTTGATAAACATGAAGTACTCCAAGAAAGCCAAAAAGTGAGTTGGTTTTTTTTATTACCTAAAATTTCCTCCTTAATACCAGAGGTAGATTTGTAGATTTATCAAAACTACAAGTACACTATTGAATTATAGCTCATGTATGTTTTGATTTTATTAGGAAGGGGGGGGGGGGTAATTGTTAGCTAGTTTAAGATATAATTTACATGTGTATTAATATAATGATTGCAGTTCATATGAGAGCTGCAATTCAACATTTTACATCCTAATGTTTGTTACTATCATCCAGCTCAAAGAATTTAACAAATGCAAATTTCTGGTAACCTGATTGTTTTCTCAAAGCTTAGGTCCTGTCACACCAGATTTCATTCCCCCAGAGTTTCACGACATTGTTATATTTCTGGAATTGCTGTGGGATAGCAGGGAAATTCAAAAACATTGTGCAGTTGTTTTTAAATTTTTACAAGGTGAAAATGTGACAGCAACAAAGGGATTTCTACTCAGCTCCTGCAGCGTGTAACTGCATTCCTACAAACTTCTACTTTTAACAAATGACTGCGCTCCCACTGAGTGCTCATAATGTGCTTGAGTTCTGACTTAGAGTTTACGGTGTGTGTGTGCACCTTTTTTCATCAGTTCTTAAGTTACTTAACCAACATCATATTATTGTTTCAGCGGCTTGACACAAAGTTTTTGATTTTATATTTGAAATTGTTAAATTGTGAGCTGCAAACCCGCAATTCATCAGGAGTAATTTTGCATACTTGTTAAACAAGTGATTTAATAAGTGACATAATTAGCATGTCTTCTAAATTTCAATTGTGCTTATTTACTACATGTACAATAGGGGCTTTAGTGAAAATCTTCCCTGCAATAATAACCACCGCAATGTATCATATCAATTTGCATCATGATATATATTAAAAATAAAATCAGGGTTTTCCAGTAGAATGTTGACAATCGCACATCAATTATTTATAATTAATTTAAGCAGAACCTTTTTTTAGTCCGATTGCACAGACAGGGGAACAGACAGACAGACGGACGGACAGACAAGGTGATTCTTATATACCCCCCAAACTTTGTTTTGGGGGGTATAGAGACAGTAAACTTAAGGTCAGTCGCAGGTTTAAAGTTTTGCGCCTTCTGCACAGGGTATTGCGCAATAATTAAAGAAAATAGTTTTAATGTCATAAAACGCAAATGCAGAGTAAAATGTTTAAATATTCAAGTAATCATGTAACGTTTTTAATTTGAAAATTTACTTATCATAAAAATTATTTTTAAAGAAGTGAATCCTTAGAACAATGTTCAGAAGTATTTTAATTATTTCGCCTCTTTTTCAAAATTGACGTTATCCACGTCGGAGTCAACGTCTTACGATGACGTCAGTTGAGACTTTGACATAACTATTGACAAAAATAAACGTCGTTCCTTTTTTTTCGCAGCGTCAATTATTAAGATTGAAATTATAATTTGCAAAATCAGAAACATATACACGATCTTTTCATATTCTGTGTTACGGGAAAGGTATTTTTTTTTATCTATTACAAATTGAATTAAATTTGATTCATTAACATATGCATATATCCTTTTATTCTATGCAATTCTATAGCCTATGTAAAATGGCTGCCAGGACACGTTGATAGGACCAAACTATGAGGGCATATAGCATAAAAACTATCTGGTCAATTTCGTTTTAATTTGGCAAAAATTTTACTTATATATGTTAACCTTCTGAAAATTAAAAGAAAATCGAATGTTTGTATTTTTGTTACATATGAAATTGAAAATGATAACCCCTTTTTTTCTATATAATCCTATATAAAATGTCGGGGATGATTTGGACATACGCCCAAAATTTGAGTGCGGTAAATAGATAAACTATCCTGTCAATTTACCTTATATTTTGCACATAATTTACTCATAAGTTGACCTTTCACTGGAAAAAAATTAAAGGAAATCGTATGTTTGAAACATTCTCCCCCGAGACTCCTTAAGAATGATTAATTAATTTACTTTTTAATTTGTCAAAATCAATGTTTCAATTTGATTTTGAAAGAGTGATAAAGTAACACTATACATTTGTACATTTATTGCATGATGGTGAGAGAAATATAAAGATTTATTCCCCTAAGAAAAATCATGTTTCCCAAGGGCTTTGCCTGAAGGAAATATGATTTTTCTGGGGGAATAAATCTTCATATTTCCCTCAAGAAAAATCATATTTCCCAAGGGCTGTGCCCGAGGGAAACATGATTTTTCTGGGGGAATAAATCTTCATATTTCCCGAACATTCATGCAATAAAATTTGTTTTATACCGAACAACATATGATTATACAGAATACGTCGATTTCTAATAATTTTTTACTTGTCGAAAGCAATAACGTCGTGATTGTTTGGGGTTTTTTTGGTTATTGTCTCTCGTTTCCTTCATAAATTCGAATCAAATATAGTAAAATTGGTTTTTGTGACATAAAGAAAATTTAAATGATTGAATTGACTTCATAATATTTATCAACATCGTATGCTCATATTGGCTTTTTCATACCTTTGGAATGAAAAATCCCGAGATTTCCGAAGAGGTGAGACACGATATTTATTCCCGTTTTGTTCGCCCTGTCACGTGACTCTTTAGACCAATCAGATGACGCGTTATATAAAATAATCATATTGAGGTATAATTATAATATATAAATAGCGAAGCAGAGGTTGACAATGGTTTTTGAGGGGTGTCAATTGCAACTGTTACCCTCCCAAACAGGCACTATTTATTTTATTATACTGAATGTCTTAAGTTTAGAGAAAATTTTACTGCGTTTATGTAGAAATGACGTGAATTTAACGGCAAACCGTACACGCATAATTTACGCGCATGTAACAATTCGTTCCATCGACCCGTTGCCAAGCGTGTTGCTAACGCTGAGGGTAAGAGAACGAATTGTCAACTGCGTCTAAACCAATCAGATTTCAGTATTTAACATGAAAGTTATAATAATAATAGAATTTGTCTTTAATAAGTTTTACAAAGAGGATTATTGCTAGTCACATTTTGCGTAATGATTAGAATACTTAACAAGAGGCCCATGGGCCACATCGCTCACCTGAGCAACAATAGGCATGATAAAATCAGCTTAATGGAGATCGACATAATACAAAATATCTGGACAATGTAGTAATACATGTAGATATTCTTATGTTTATAATCAAGTCCCTTTTCTAACAGGATGATTTTATATTCATATCACATGTTGAGCATCGCAGTTCTCTACAAGATCCTAGACAATTGTTTATACATGGGATATAAACCTACATCAAACTCTGAACCCCTTGTGAGGCCCAAGAATCGTCCAGGGGCAAAAGTCTTAACAATTTTAAAGAATCACAAATTGGCAAAATGTTTGCATATAAGTAAAACCCTATATAAAATAACATTTCAGTTTTTGTGAATTAAAAATTTTTTCGTTTGTAAAATTGGATCCCGAATGTGGCCCCACCCTACTCCTCAAGATTTTTATTTTAACGAATTTGAATCTACACTACCCAAGGTTGCTTTTACTAAAGTAACAGATTTTCTAGACAAATGATTTTGTAGAAGATTTTTCTCCATATATTCCTATGTCAAAAATTTGTTTCCCTCCCCCCTCCCCGTTGTGACCCCATCCTACCCCCGGGGATCATAATTTGAACAAACTTAAATCTACTTAGTCCTTACCTGAGGATACTTCCACATAAGTTTCACCTTTCCTAGCTACTTAGTTTTAGAGATTTTAAAGATTTACTCTATATATTCCTATGTAAAAATTTGATTCCCATTGTTGCCCCACCCTACCCCCAGGGGTCAAGATTTTCACATCTTTGAATCTACACTTATTGAGAATGCTTCCACATAAATTTCAGCTTTCCTGGCTGATTAGTTTCTGAAAAGAAGATTTTTAAAGTTTTACTCTATAAATTCCTATGTAAAACTTTGACCTCCCCCATTGTGGCCCCACCTTACTCCCGGGGGTCATGATTTGAACAAACTTTGAATCTACACTAGCTGAGGATGCTTCCACATAAGTTTCACCTTTCCTGGCTGATTAGTTTCTGAGAAGAAGATTTCCTAAGATTTAATTTATATATTCCTATGTAAAAATTTGACCCCCCATTGTGGTACCACCCTACTCCCGGGGGTCATGATTTGAACAAACTTTGATTCTACTTGTACACTAGCTGAGGGTGCTTCCACATAAGTTTCAGCTTTCCTGGCTGTTTAGTTTCTGAGAAGAAGATTTTCAAAGATTTACTCTATATATTCCTATGTAAAAATTCAACCCCCCATTGTGGCCCCATCCAACCCCCGGGGGTCATGATTTTCACAACTTTGATTCTACACTAGCTGAGGATGCTTCCACAAAAGTTTCAGTTTCCTGGCTGATTAGTTTCTGAGAAGAAGATTTTTAAAGAAATACTCTATATATTCCTATGTAAAAATTCAACCCCCCCCCCCATTGTGGCCCCACCCTACCCTGGTGGTCATGATTTTCACAACTTTGATTCTTCACTAGCTGAGGATGCTTCCACATAAGTTTCAGCTTACCTTGCTGATTAGTTTCTTAGAAGAAGATTTTAAAAGATTTACTCTATATATTCCTATGTAAAAATTTGACCCCCCATTGTGGCACCACCCTACTCCCGGGGGTCATGATTTTCACAACTTTGATTCTTCACTAGCTGAGGATGCTTCCACATAAGTTTCAGCTTTCCTGGCTGATTAGTTTCTGAGAAGAAGATTTTTAAAGATTTACTCTATATATTCCTATGTAAAAATTCAACCCCCCATTGTGGCCCCACCCTACCCTGGGGGTCATGATTTTCACAACTTTCAATCTACACTACCCTAGGATGCTTCCACATAAGTTTCAGCTTTCCTTGCTGATTAGTTTCTTAGAAGAAGATTTTAAAAGATTTACTCTATATATTCCTATGTAAAAATTTGACCCCCCATTGTGGCACCACCCTACTCCCGGGGGTCATGATTTTCACATTTTGATTCTTCACTAGCTGAGGATGCTTCCACATAAGTTTCAGCTTTCCTGGCTGATTAGTTTCTGAGAAGAAGATTTTTAAAGATTTACTCTATATATTCCTATGTAAAAATTTGACCCCCCATTGTGGCCCCACCCTACCCCCGGGGTTCATGATTTTCACAATTTTGAATCTACACTAGCTGAGGATGCTTCCACATAAGTTTCAGCTTTCCTGGCCAAATGGTTCTTGAGAAGAAGATTTTTGAAAATTTCTCAAAATTTTCCAATAATTGCCAATTATCTCCCCTTCAAAAAGAGCATGGTCCTTAATTTTCACAACTTTGAATCCCCTTTGCCTAAGGGTGCTTTGTGCCAAGTTTGGTTGAAATCGGCCCAGTGGTTCTGGAGAAGATGTTGAAAGTGTGAAAAGTTTACGGACAGACAGACAGACAGACAGACAGACGGACAGACAGACAGACAGACAGACGGACGACAGACAAAATGTGATCAGAAAAGCTCACTTGAGCTTTCAGCTCAGGTGAGCTAAAAAAGGAAATGTTTTGAAGTCCTCGGTTTAGAAGTAAACATTTTGTTAAATGAAATGAGGAACTTTTCTCAGATGCAGTGTAAAGATTTCAATTCAAGGGAAAAGAGGAACGTTCCTCGGATGTTTTATACAGCTTTCATGTAAAAAGAAAACAATCAACATGTGAAAGATTGTACATTCCTCAGATGTTTTATGTAGCTTTCAGATGAAGTGAAATGAGGAACGTTCCTCAGATACAGTGTAAAGATTTCAAGTCAGGAAAGTTCCTCAGATGCTTTGTTAGGATTTCAGTTTATATAATTAAGTGAAAAGAGGAACGTTTCTCAGATGACTTGTCAAGATTTCTGTTGAAGTGAAAAGAGGAGCGTTCCTCAGATGAAATGTAGAGATTTTAGTTTAGGTGAAGAGGAACGTTCCTCTGATGCTTCATAAGTTTTTATAAGGATAAGAGGAACGTTACTCATTTTAAACATCTGTTTAATGAATTTAAATGTCAATGATTCAGGAAAATTCCATGAACTTTGACTTGTAAAGGCTTATTTTTGCCAAAAAGGGGTCGAAATGGATGCAGATATGAAAAACAGGGTCAAAAAAAAGGAATTTTGATTTTCCCTTTTTGATTTGGATTGCGTTAATTGTAAATGACCAATTATAGTATATTGTAGTACTTCGAGCTAAACAGTTTCTCGCGAATAAGTGTGACTATTCAAGCCATTTTAATTAGCGATTTCCTTTCAGATATTGAATATTTGGCTAAACAATATGGCCGAATGAAAATCCAAACAACAGTATTTGAGACAGAACAAAACAAAGTTGTACCAATATCTTCTCTTAAAAAGAAAAAAAAATCGCATTTGACTCTTTGTTCAATACATTCACCAAAAATCAAAAAATTAAAAAAAAGCTATTAATATTAACTATTATACATATATTCATATATATATATATATATATATATATATATATATATATATATATATATATATATATATATATATATATATATATATATATATTTATATATATATATATATATATATATATATATATATATATATATATATATATATATCTATATATATATATATATATATATATATATATATATATATATATATATATATATATATATATATGATAGCAGGGCAAAAGCATGATGGTATTCACTGCTTTACACCAATAGTTACACAATAGTTGACCATGTAAAAAAACTATGTGATTAATTCGGGCATTGGCAAGGTATGGTAAGGCCGAAAAAATTTAGCTCTCACAAATTCTAAAAAAAAATAATTTCAAAAGCCCGCCCACCCTTCCCCGATATTAAGAGCACATACTGCTGTTGGTTTTAATTTTATTTTGTAGCGATGGATTGGATTATTCCTGTCATCATCAATCTCGTCGTGGTGATGAAGGTGCTTCCTGTTGAGCGTATATCGTCGCACCTCAACGCAAATAGAGAAGTGTCCTTAATTATTTGTTTTCACAACATTCAACTTGGACATATTTACCTTTATATTAACTTTATTATCTTTAATTATTTCATAATGTTTGCATTGTTTGCATAATTATCTTAATTGCTATCTATGACGTTCACGCATTTGCGTTTACCCAGTGCATCATTTGCCATATTTGGGCCGTTATTTTTCTGCTATTTATTATTTCATACTTGGGGGCAGCCCGTCGGTAGCCCCCGCAATTATCACCGCAACCAAAAGCGCCACAAATAAGTAATATGGTCAGTACTCCAGAGTTTGTGTTTTTTGTGACAATCTGAGATAATGCTTTTTAAATATATTAAAACGCGTATTTAAACCAGCTCCATATAACTCATCATCTGTACAGCACGCTATACACACTTTTTTACACAATGTAAACTTTGATCAATAACATTTAGATACAAATCTAATTGTACCATCTCAAACCATATTATTCTAAAACAGTTATATTGAAAAAAAAACCCTGATACCACATACAGTATCACTATAACAATAAACATATAGAACACCTTTGGCTCCAACGTGTTGTAAAGGTTTGTCCATTTTTTCCGTTTCTGTTCTACCTACTAATGATACAAAACATATCATACTATAAAAGATTGAATGTATTTTACATTTGAAACTAGTTGAACAAATTTATCTGTACCTATGGATGTACATTTAAACAGTTACAAAATGTAATTCAAACGAATTACATTTGAAATGATGACACAAATACGGTAAATTTAATCGACCGGTTTTTATTACTTTACCCGAACTTTGAGACTCTTCAGTTCCTGTTAAAAATTAATTAGATTTTTAAAAAAAATTGTAATTAAATATAATATTTTTAAAAACTTTTTATTGTAAACTTTAATTATCTTTCGCTGAATACAATAAACATACCTGTTATGACAGGAGTGACTGAGGTTTGTTTATATTCATTACTGACATTTGCGAAAATTTCTGTTTTGTGTGAATCAGATCTAGCTGTGTTAAAAGGAGTCATCTTGTGCGAGTTGGCTTTCTTTGCTACTAAAAAAATACAAAAAATATATAAAAGTAAGTATTTGGTATCTGTATACAGATTAAGAATTTTGGAATGTTTAAAACACAAACCACTTTCCCAAAAATAAATTAAATATGCTAATTTTCTTATCTTTCTGAAACCGATTTCAATATTTTGAGTAACTTGAGGCAAGACAGTTTAATGTTCGTTGTATATTTTCTACGACAACTCTACAGTATTTCTTCTCATTATATTTTCAATCAAATATAAATATCTTGAGTAGAAATGAGACTTGATTGGTATGCTCATGGCTACACATTTTGAAAAATTTATTCGTTGTAATGTATTCTAATTATACATGTATTAAAGATTCTGTGTTAAAGTTATGCTTTAACACTCTAAATGACAGGTAAAAATTCTTTATTGAAAAGACATAATACCGATATCATATTAAGTCATAAAATTGAAACCAAATAGATTCAACAGTTTGTTACAGTCATTAAAATTATTTTTTTCGGAATTTAAAGAAGATATACTACTACTCGTCTTACACAAACAAATAATCAATACAAATGATTAATATATGAGCTACATATGTAAGCATTCAACGATGTTTGTGTCTTCAGTATGGTTATTTCATTTTTAATTATCCATATACCTGTTTCGATGAATTGGCAGCCTGTAGAAACATTACAGAGTCGTTTTGAACATACGCAGGTTTGTTGGCAGCCAATACCATAGTGTGGATAAAAACACTTTTTTTCACAGTATTTCCCAGTGAAACCAACAGGACAATTTGTGGCTACAACGTTCAAATCAATTACAATGAAACATTTCCTCTGTTATGCATACAAAGTAATATTTGTAACCTATTCCTCGATACCGATACCGAAATTTGAGTCCAAACTTTTAAAGAAAAATCATATATTCAACTTACTACAGCATGACTGATATGTAAAGCGTTACCTTTATCGTCATGTATATTAGTCACCTTCTTTCAAATTGTTTAATCAATTTAGACTAAAAAAAAAGGAGTTTTACTTCATAAGTATTCACAACGTAAATATCGCTCTTACATACAATGAAAGTTAACATACTAAATTTTAAACATAAACAGTAGTAAGGGGCATGGAAATTTGCTAAATGTATGTGTTCTCGTGGCTTACAAACATGCGCAAACTTAAATTCATGAAAGTTTGTCGCAAAAAGGGAGCGTGGACATACTGTGGGTATGTTGCAGGAGATTCAAGCTTGAACGTAGGCGAAATGTTAGCTACAGGACTGTAGCTCCCGGTCTGAATAAAAAAATCGGATGGACGACCTGGGAGCTACAGTACCGATCAGACCCAACCTAACAGAAAGTAAACCCCAACTAAACCCTGGATTTACTTTCTGGGTTTACTCTGGGTTTACAAGAGTGAACCCAGAGTAAACCCAGAGTAAACCCCAAGTAAACCCAGAGTGGACACAGAGAGTAAACCCCGATCAGAAATATACCCTGAAAGCAGACGCTACATGTGTATTCAGAATATACAAGGGGCAGGAATTACAGACAATAGGATGATAAGATAAAATACAGGTCTACTTCACACTTCTATAGTTGACTCCAATTCTCGAGTAAACCCAAAGTAAACCCCGAGTAAACCCAAAGTAAACCCCAAGTGGACCCAAATTTTCAAAAAGTTAACCCAAAGTAAACCCAGAAAGTAAACCCGGGGTTTAGTTGGGGTTTACTCTGGTGTTAGGTTGGGTCTGATCGGTACTGTAGGTGCCTTAAAAACTGCAATTTACTGCGCACAAAAAATGCGCTAGTTTTGGACTTATTAATCTCATTTACAATCACATTAAGTACAAATATTTGATCCAAACAAATTCCTCGGACATTTTACTACAGATATCGTCACTTCACGTGCCTTTGATATTCTATTAAACACCATCACCAGCCTTGTAAATGAAAGTGGTGCAAAAGTGTTTACATTTGTGAATGGCGACTCATGATCTCGACGTAAATTAACATACTTCATTTACCGAGGTTGGTTATCATGTTTTAGAGAAAGTCTGAGGCAAGTAAAGTGACGATATCAGAAGTAAATTAGCTGGAAAATGTAATGGTACTAATTATTTTTACAGAATTTGTGTGAAAATATGATTGATAAGTCCAAAACTAGCGCAATATTTTGTGCGCCGTAAATTGCAGCTTTTTCCTATGGTACAGTGGTAGCAACGATATTGTTGACAAACAACACGCACGATTCTGATACACGAACGATCATGCAGAATACACGAACGATCACGCATGATACACGGACGATCACTAACTTACTTGAATATTCACGATACACGAACGATAACGATAAAACACGCAAACGAACGATCATACAACATTAAACATGCAAAATCAAAATAGATTTTTAAGATTAGAAGTAAGAAAACGCATTGCTTCACTTTAATTATGATATGCTTGTGTTTTATTGAAAAGCGAAATGAACAGTACCCATCCACTGTTTCGTTTTAACGAGTAACAATTTAATAAAATCCATATACTAATTAAATTGGTTTGTGTCTACAACAAATAGTAACTTCTATCAAAGTTTAAAAGAAATAAGAGCAAAAGAAACAAAAATAATGAATAAACTACACGAAATTTTTTACTTAAAGCGTCTGAATAAATTTTTGTTCTAATGAATGTTTATAGAATGTGACAGAGAGGAACGCATATCTTATTTTCATTTCAAAGATAATTTACGGAATAATTGTTAAGTTTTGAACGAAGGATGGGTAAGCTTGACCGCTTTCAAAGTGTCTTACTTGCTAAAATGATTAAAATAATGTTTCAAGATAGCACGGCTGCCTGATTTACATACTGATTACAAAGCCCTGACATTCTGAACAAAAAGTTAAAAACAGATAAAACTGCACGATCACGCACGAAAAAAAAACCGCAAACCAATTTTCCTGATACACGCAAGGTTCCGCACGTTATACAAACGATCACCCACGGTACGCGAACTATTTAACACGATTGGCTTGTCAACAATAACGTTGTTGCCACTGTAGGCACTGTAGCTCCCAGGTAGTTCATCCTAAATTTTTTAAGACCGGTAGCTACAGTCCTGCAGCTATGCGAAATGTATGCTACTGCTTCTGCTAAATACTTTTGACAGTTAGGGGGTTTGTGGCTATCATTAGGGCTCTATGATATGGATAGGACCGATAACAGACAAATAATGCTGACAATGTGCGCTCGAAAATGAAAACACAGGATGCGTTTTGGTCTTGTAGTGGAATAACCGTTTTACAATTTTCTAAGACTAAGACAAATATTAAGGCTTTTTTTTAAAACTGGAAACACACAGACAACCCTTAGTAATTTCATACACAAAGTTCTAAGGACACATTAAGCATATCTTTAAAAACATTTGTAGAATACTCTTAAATTATTTAGCTAATAAACGTTTTCTTTTCCTAATTTTTAATAGCTCTTACATCCATATATATAATTGCAAAAGGATTTAATACAATCACATTTCTCATGGCAGAGTGAGCCAAAATGTGGGTACGGGCATTTATGTTGATAACTTTCTCCAGTGTATCCTTTTCTACATGTCCTTGTAAAAGTACCAAAACCAAAACCTTATATTATATTTTATATATATAGATATCGTATCACATCATTTTAAGAAAATGTACAAATTTGGTACGTTTTTTATTTATTTTTTAAATTGCTTACGGTTTCGATTTATTGTTGTTATTCGCGTTTGAACATATGTTTTTTCTGGATACGAATGTAAGACATTCATTAAAGATAAATTGCAATGTAGAGATCTCAGGCCATGCAGTGGTCAGAACCCTTGGTTATTCCAGCTGTTTGTGGCCATTAGCCATAAGAGGAGTAATAAGGTTAGCAGAATGAACTATTGATTAGGAACATCGGTCTCAGATAAATAAGAGGGATGTTTGGGCAGGGGATAACATCCTGTGAAATTAAGGTTTGAAGACACCAATTACATTTAAGGATATCGAAATTTATCAAAGTTATAAAAACAAGTAATTTTACATACATCAAGTGCTCTGAAGAATTTCGGATGAAGCCGAAAACGTGTCGATATAGACACAAATCTATTATTCGCGTATCGCAGCACTGTTAATGCTTACCATTGAATTTAAGCGGATGTAAATGTTCGTAAAGCGATGCATCTGTAATTACAAAATATTCATGTAAAATTATCTTTTCATTATGTAAATGTAATACAAAATGAAACATTATAGTTAATTATTACTTCTTTATTTGACACTTAGTGTGATCCCCTGAGGTGATAGTCACGTGACATGGGTTGATAATCTCCCGAATGGACGTTATTAACAAATTTCAATATTACAAGGGCATACCCTTATTTTAATTAAAAATTTAAATCATAATTAAATTCTACTTTGCTTGTAGATTCTGAAAAGTGCTGCTGCTTTGAATATAATTCTTCTTTTATAAGAATAATATCAAAGAAATGAGCTCCAGTTGGAATTTATATTTATATTTTACGTATTTATTAATTCATTCTATAGATTTCATCAAAGCAGCAACACTTTATGATGAATTAAACATTCCCTTAATGTATATCCAAAAGATCTTACTGATCTGTTTAGTGTGTGCCCTTGTAAAAAGCGGATTTAAATATGCTTCCCGATATCAAACACATCGAACTTGTACAGTAAACACTCTAGAAACGAAATAATAAACGCTCTAAAAAATCACATGCCGAATCAAAACAAGCATAATAGATGGGATTTAATGATATGATAATTGTTTTGAGATTACTTTTGTTCATTTATTAAATGCATTTTTCCATGTTAAAAAATTGAATTATCCGCCTCTAAGTTACACAAAATATGCGTCAAAATTTACAGAATGACGTCACATCGACAAGTGCACCGCGATCAGTCAGTTGTTTATATTTATCGTTGTTGGACTTGTTGCACGCATAGGTAATATTTAATGTAGTTTAGTGTTTTTTACCCATAACAATCGGAAATTACTTTATTTATTAGCATATTTGACGACTTGTTGTTTTGTGTGATGTCACAGTTAACATTTCCCGTACTCTCTGGTCGGCGCGACCACAAAGTAAACCATAACAGTGCTGCGATCATGACCCGCATTACATTATGTTTAAAGGTGGTTCCTAATGATATACTGGCATATGTATTTAATTTAGAAAAAACAGCCTCAAAATGTAGATAAGGATTATTCTTTACATTCCTTTCTGTTGTGCGTATGTGTCTTTTTACGTTGGAATAATGGGATGGTTTTAAAGAATTGTGTACACGCTATCCACAAGGTCTAAATGGGATATTGGGTTTAGAAATAGAAAATATGTTAAACATGTGTATGTATTCGTTTGGTATAGTTTTAGATTTTTGATCTTTTTACCTTAGCTGCTCTTAACTTGGTTCATGAAATATACCATATTCAAACAATATTCATTCCATATTTTGATGATATACATAATTATGTATATTGAATGGATAAAGAAATTTCATTATTTAAGAGATGGTAACCGCAAAATTTTTAAACAATTTGAAATAAGAACTAGTCTTAACAAGTTAAAATACATATAAATATTTTTTTTTAAATAAATACTTACGGATATTGAAAAAATCCGTAAGCTGCATCATACGCTACCAAGCTTAAAAAAATAATACAATATGCCACCATTCTTAAAGGTATCTATTCCGAACACGTTCTATATTAACAAATAATTAAATTGAAATTGAAAAAGTATATCCTTTTGTATGAGTTATTATTAAGCTTAAATGTCTTTGTCAATTAACTATATTTGTGTATTGACATTGGTTTCGGAAATCAACGTTAAGTACATCCTAAAAACACTTAAACGTTTTATCTAGATGAAATATGATTGGAGTGCCGCTGAAACAGGACGAGAGTTATTTTCATGTGCAAAAATCATACAAAAATCATACAGATATAAATTAAGGAATAAAACCTAGTTGTCAACAAAATTGAAAACAAACAAACAAACCAAAACAATAAATATTACATTGCAGTTATTGTCCATTTTATAACATTTAAAAATTTATGAGAACTTATACAAAAATGATACCTCCATTAAACATCATCTCATTGAAATTTGCCTAAAGGCGAATTTTTCATTATCATCATAATGACATTACATTCCTTTGCATTACATTCCATGCCTTTAGGTCTTGTTTGCCTAAATATGCTGGTACTGGGTGAACAGATACTCAGCAAACATTTTGTTTCATTAGTATGACGCAACACAATATCTGCCATCTTGTTTCATTAGTATGAAGCGATGCAATATTCAGTCAATTTAGGCCGTGACAGGAGGAGTCTGTTAGCCGTTTCTTTAATAATTAGATTTATTCTGTGCGTGGATAAATCCTTTTATCAAAGACAACGACAAGTTAATAAAGTAATATATAAGTTTATTGTTGGCGAGAGAGGCCACGACCTAAATTTGGACCACCTTACACAGAAGGATGGCTCTATTGTATATCATAATAATGAATTACATTACATTATGTTTCATTAAAATAGTAAAATGAATATAAATCATTAAATATTCATTATCATTATAAAACATTACATTATTTGTCACCTTCATTACATTACATTACCTTATTTGTCAACTTCATTACATTTACTGTTTCATGAGGACTAATACAAAAATTAGACCTATTATAAACATCATGTTTTAAAGATTTGCCCAAAGGCAAACCTTACATTGCATTATACATGGCCTTGTACACCTAACTTTGCTGGTCTTTGTAAACAGATACTCAGCAGACATTTTGCTCAATTACTATGAAGCGCCGCAATATTCGCCACATTGTTGGGCATAAATGCTATAATGGACAACCATCGCTAATTAAAACTGGGGGAGTGTTGCAACAGGCCATGTTCGTGACCTACTCTCGCCATTCGTTATTCTTATTCAATAAATTATCTAAGTGTTCTAGGACATTGTTTAAAAATAAATCATTCCCAAGCTGATACAAATGTACATCATTATTCATAACAAGAGGCCAGTAGGCCTTAACGGTCACCTGAGTAGCATATAACCCATACACAAACTTCTCGAGGATTTTCATATATTCATTTAATTGGGTTTCGTTCTGGAGTAGAAAAATTTTAAATTTGTAATAACGACCATCTCCATGCATGAAATCTTTAAAAAAAAAAACCTAAGAAACCTATGATTTTGGCGAAAAACTTAAAGATCTGGTCTAAAAAATCATAAATTCGATTTTCATTTTAGGTGTGTGGGAGTAAAGAAGATAATTTTTAAACATTATATGCATCTACACCTATACATTCATTCTGGCCCTGCCCTAGAGTCAAAACCTATACTTTAGTAGAGGACTTCCTGGTAAACATAATTCTGAAGTCAGTTTTTCATACAGATGTGTGAGAATAGAGAAGAACATAATATGCATTAACACTATATTGCCATATTGCCCCCCCCCCCCCCATGTCCCGAACCCCTGACCCAGGGGCCATGGATTTCACAATTTAGGTAAGTTAGTGGACATCATAACCATGTATTCAGTTTTTTGACCACATGTGTGGGAGTAGAGAAGAAGATTTTTTAAGATTAAATACATTTTAACTATACGGTTTGGGAATCAAAAAGAAGATTCTTTAAAAAGATTAAATACATTTTTACTATATAGCTATATTGGACCCCACCCTAGAGCCTGAACCCCTGACCCAGGGGTCATGAATTTCACAATTTTGGTAGAGGTTTTCATGGAAACCATAATCATGCATTTAGTGTTTAACAATTATATATGGGAGTAGAGAAGAAGATTTTCTAAGATTTAATACATTTTTACTATATGGCCATATTGGCCCAACCCTAGAGCCAGAACCCCTGACCCAGGTGAATGTGTAAAGGGCTTCGTGGAAATCATAACCATGCAACCAGTTTTTTTCTGTACTTGCGTGGGAGTAGAGAAGAAGGTTTTTGAAAAGAAGGCTTTTTTCTTTGGCCCCACTTGTGATGCCTTGGGGGTGGTAGAGCCACGAATTTCACAATGTAGATTTCTCTTGCCATAGAAATGCCTCACACAAAAGTGGTAACAATTAGCTTTGTAGTTTTTAAGAAGAGGTTAAAAATGTAAAATTGTTAACCTACGACGCACGTCGCACGACGTACGACGACGGACGAAAACGGATAGCAATAGGTCACCTGAGTCTACTCACCTGACCTGACTTTTCAAATTCCACAGAATTACTGGACGTTGGATAAAACTACCCCAATTGATATTGTAGATGAAACAAATGTAATTGTTTATTCGTTTTGCGGCAAAATTCACATCTTTAGTGTTTTCTCAATATCTCAAATGTGTTCTTGGTAGAATGCATGACCAACAAAACTTAATTTTAGGTAATAAATTCTTTAGCTTGTACAGACTCTGGTACGCACTAGTACACAAAAAAGATTATGAGAAGCATGCGACTTTCGTATCGTATCAAAAGCGTATCGTATCGTGCGAGAAACATACCGTACCGTATAAGAATTGTATCGTATCGTACGAGAAAGGTATCGTATCTTATGAAAAATGTACCGTATCGTATGAGAAACGTATAGTATCGTACAAAGCGTAAAAGAACTGTATGGATAGCGTCCGAGAAACTTCGAACTTTTTTATGAGAACTTTACTTCCCGGTATGTAACGAAATATAAATATTTCCAGGGGCGCAAAATGGCCCGATAATTTTATAATTTTAGTGCATGCTTTAAAGAAATATATTTAAAACTTGGACACGAATAATAAACCTGTACCGATCAATGAGCTGAAATTTCCATTCTAACCATTAGAAATGAAAACATGAAAATAGGTCCCGATTTTCTTTGATTTTGTGTGCTTTTGTTTTCTTTCAAAATATACATCTAGTTAGTTAATTCCATAGGTTCTAAGATTTTTAATTATGATTTTCCCAATGCCATTTCCACCACAATGAATTTTCAAGATTTTTCAAATTTGTTCATAATTTTGAAGAAATTTGACCATAGGAAACAATTTCTTTCATCACATACTTTCCTTTGTTATCAATTTTACTCCGTATTAATTGGAAAATGTCTATTCTTCTCTTTCATTTTATATGTAGCTCTTTGAGCTCAACAAGTGGTCTTATAGATATTTGGGTTTGAAAAGATATAGATAAAATACATGAAGTACAAAATTTAAAAAATGCAACAATGTCGATATCATCCCTGTTTTAGATCAAAAACAAACAAAATGCATTTATTTGTTGAGTTAAGAGAATACGGTACCGTTTGATTTACGTGCACATTTATTAAAAAAAACAAAATTAATGAAAAACTTTTTACACAAACGCTTACATGCATGCCAATAAAGAGTATCCCGTTATACGTAAAACGCGCGTTTGGTGTGGTAATTTCAAATTTAAATTGTTAAAAAAGACACTAACTTTTGAAATATGTTTATTCTTGGGAACTTCCCATTAATAACTAAAGTGTTTTCTTACCAAAATATATAATAATTCATATAAAAACTGACAACGTTGAAATCTACACTATTTAGTTTTACCAGTTTATATATATATATATATATATATATATATATATATATATATATATATATATATATATATTTATATATATATATATTCTGCTGTGTTTTTCCATTAAATTCCGTGATGTTTAAATGCCTCTAAATGCAACACCTATTCACTGCGTATGAATTTACGAGTAATTTACATAAGTAGTTCTCAAACAGTGATTTCTATGTTATCGGTTAAAAAATGCATTTCATGAATGTTGTCAAAAATCCATGTTTTATAATTATTCAACAAAAAAGTTGACTTTATTGTTAAAAGCAACATTTAAAGATTTATTTATCATGGATTATATTTTAATGCTCGTCGATCTCATCTCAACAGTCAATGTGAAAACCAGTTTATACCGGTTTTACAAAACAGCTGTTCTTGCTGTTACTTATTCACTCCCTCCGTGATCCGCACTTTTTATCGATTTATGTGATACAAGTAAACAATTGAATTCTTCAGTAAGGGAATGTAAATATAAGCATTAAATGATTTATTTTAGACGTCGTCAGGTGAGCGGACAAATTATCATAACGCGCTAACGCGCGTTATGATAATTTGTCTGCTCACCTGACGGCAGTTATTGACACGACGACCTCAAAAATAAATCATTCAATGCTATATTGTGCGTGCGGCTTGATTGCGATCAACATATTCTGGTAATATCAATTTCTTATATAGTTTTACTGTGGGTCTGGCATTTTTAGTTATATCACCTCGCATGCACAAGTCATTTGTTATATTTTTTTAACCTGTTACTTTTATTAAGTGTTAAATTGATTAATAACTTATTTTATGATAAAACTTGAATGTGTATTATTATCGAAGTGCTAAATTTATTGTGTATAAAATGAACATATTTTACATGTGCTAATAATTGATTATTTGTAGAATCACCTTCGAAATGCAAATATATCAATACGAAAGAGCATGAGGAATCGATATTACTCGATCACATTTAAAATTCATTTCAATAGCTTAAGGATCATCTATACACCAATGAATCATGTTTTCGTTCTAAGCTTTAAAAAGCCATTCTATAGAAAGGTCTATATATATATATATATATATATATATATATATATATATATATATATATATATATATATATATATTACCTAAGTTACACATGTCTGTTTTATTTTTAAGTAGGCTTAATGCAGACATATAATCAGATTTTTTTTAACTTTAAAGGTACGGTACCAGTTAAGAAAAAATCGAATCTATTTACTTAGGTTCAGTAAATGATCATTCCGCATGCTGACATTCAAACGATGATATGAAACTGATGCGTTGATGATCGGTGATGTTAAACCATCGTAAAATTGAGTTGTTTGGTGACCTTCTTGAACACCTGAAATATAAAACAATATGACTGTAAAATCTATTAGGATTGAATATAATTCTATCCCACTTAATATTTGCAGAATTAGAACGGCAATTAAAAAGTGCGTTTTTGCACGATATTTCTTACCCTTGCATGATGTTGACTTATTGCCGTGACATTTTAAATAATCTTGCTTTGAAAACACGAATGATTTTACTTTAGTCGATTATAAAATTTTAATTTACGGATGTTCAACAGTTGCAGTTACGCTGTTTAATACCATTCTAAATTAGGGAAACTCATGCATGCATTTTAACTTTCATCCTTAGAACTTTCAAATACAAACGTATTGTACTGAAAGAAAATTTTGACATCCCTCCACGACAGCAAAAATATAATCCGATAAATATTCATTCAAGTGTTATCTTATCGCTAAATAAAGATTATAACCGAAACTATAGTCCAATCCACATTTTACAAAAGTTGTTTTCCTTTGCAGGGTCAACCAAAGTTCAAAAGGGAAAAAACTAACATTCCCCTTCTTTTTGTAACCAACTATTTGGGGCCCTGTGATGAAATCTCTCTGAATTGAATTTATTCTTCAATCTGTGGGTTGTCACATCCTGTGGCAATCAAAATACACAAAGGAAACATACTTTTAACTTCAAATGTCAGAATAACAATCCTATAAACTACAACGGCTACTGTGAGAAATCTATGGGTTTTTCCCCAAAGGTGACGGCCAAGGGACATGTGTATGACTTTTGTAATGTGTGGATTGGTCTATATGTGACGCAAAAACACCATGAGTATCACATATAAAAATGCATTGGCAAATTGCACACCGATTGGTAAAAATAAAGTATCTGCATTAATGGTACTCCAGTTTTCGCATGCACGTTTAATCACATATTCATCTGCTTCACTTTTAATAGCTGTTTAAGTACATGGACTCGTCTTTCTACATTGGTTTTGAGTAATTTGGTTACTGTTTGTATTGCAAATCGATCTATATGTCAACTATTACAAAACTACAATAGATGATATTATTAATAGTAGATAAGCATGTACGGTAGAGGATAAACCTTATTATAGAAGATTAACTTAAAATTGAAGGCTGGAACGGCCACAAAAGCGTCGAGCTGACATTTTCTTAAATATAAATATCATTTATTTGAATTTCTGTACCAATACTCGTATCTCAAATAATATCAGAATAAGATATTAATTTGAATAAATTATGTTTTGTGTAACTGTGATTCGTGCAACTGCTGTTAAAAAAATAAACAAACACAAATATTTTCAACGGGCTGACTAATTAAGTTAGGATGAAACTTTAATTGCGCTTGCGTCAATTGGAATTCTAGAAAGGAACTAGACAGTTCATGTTAGAGAAATTCGAAGAAGTTATGAAACTGGTCAATTTCTAGTCAGTAGGTCAAACCATCGATGTATTGAAAGCCTGTCAATTGGAGTCGTCTGCAGCCACAGTCCGGAGTCCGCGTATATCTTACCAACTCTCATAGTGAGCTTGGAAAGTAAATATTTTGGTAGTGGTTTGCGACGAGACCATTAAATTCAGTGAGCTATGTTTGCAAAGTTTGTGCTATCATACATTGTTATACACCGCTACACGCTTATCTCCTCATCTACATGTACAGCCATAAACATAAGGGTGCAAACTAAATGTGAATCCGCATATCAATTAATGTTCAAGAAATTAGTTATCTTGTGGGTTTTTTTTATTTAAATTAGATTATATATTCACTTTTGACCTAAAATTAAAATTCTGCTGGCTGACTTTTTTTTAGCTTTTTAAAAAGCTAACCTTGAACAATAATACATCTTGTTTACAACAATCAAAGAAATATCAAAGTTTAAAAGCAAATTGTTTTCTTTCTGCTTTGAACAGTCACTGAACAATATTCAAAGGTTCATTAATTGAATACGAGGATACAACAAATGAAGTGTTTCCCTAATTATAATAAAACATTTTTTTATTTATTTCAATTCCTCAATTCCGTTTGAAACAAGATTGCCTCTGGTATAGTTGATTACAAACAACTGACACCATGTGCGTTGATCTGCCGTATAAACATTGCTCAAACCAGCTGCAAGAAACAAAATTGCATGATACTTTTATCGCTTACAATTATTTTGAAGACTGTGCCCAATAACAAAAGAAATTACGCTTTAAATTTTGTTTATATTGGACACGGTCTCAAAATAAATGCAAGCGATAAACGTATCTTGTGCTTTTGTTGTTCAAATGTAAGCGATAAATTGCACTTTGTACTTATAGCAAAAATGATATTTAATGAATTTTAACACATTGTATTCCTCCGCATTTTCTTGATTAAGCAAACTGAATCATATGCAATAGGTTGTCGATAATTAGGGAGGCATTTTTGTACACATTTTAATTTAATAAATGGAATTATCTCGTAGAACTTTTAATTCTTTAAGGAACGCATTTCTAATGCGCATTTAGATGGCGGTGCAGAAGAACAATATGGACGATTGCCAATCCGGACGATCGCAAATGACTACCGAGTATTAGCTCGAAAAAACGAAACAGAGAAGAAATATTGTAACTACACTAATTCAAAACACACAAGATTCATATAAATTCTGATGAAATGAATAATACACAAATATATCAATACAATCTAATTTAACTATTCATAGTAAGATATGGATTTACTTGATATATAAATCCGAAATGCCGATACAGAATCTATAAACTTTTCCAATTACCAATGGATGTAAACAAAGAGACATAACTCTAGATAAATACTTTAAGTATATCATACTACTTGCAAACAGAGTTCCCTCTCATGAAATTTCAATAATGAACCTAACACATCCAGCAAATTCAAACACATGCCTCATAGCTACACAAAACTACCTACATTTGCAGCTTTATCAAAATATCATAATAATGGCATTGCATTATCATATGCAGATGCGTTATAAATATATAACTACATACTTAATCCTTCTTTTCTTTTATAGAGAAACCAAACTTCTTTACCTATTAATAACGTATTTCTAAATAAAATACTCTGGCTTGACAATGATTAGTCGTCCGTCTTACTCGATTGCAATACTTTTCTATGCGAATGTCAAGGTATTTACATTCAGACTGTTACATGTACAGTTAGTTACAAATTGTTGTGTATCATTTGCTTTTATTTTTAAAGATTTTTCCATTGCTTTCTTGATCACTGAGTCTCAATTTGAATTAAATAAAACACCATTAATTTCGTTTTAAACCGAACGAAGACAATATAAAATGTTCAAAGAGTTAAAAAAGGTCACAATCTGGATATGAATTTCTTAAAACTTCATACAAATACCATTTTTCGTGTATAATTTTTATTCTTACAGAGACGCAGGGTTACAAACAAAACCACACATGTCCTTAAAGTTGGTATATGTAAATATATATGTAATGCAGGTATCCTAATATATCTGTTTTAGAACAGTTGCTATTTTTCTGTCTCTTTATGTTTTAAGAAATGATAAAACGGTTAACACATTAATTTTCTCCAATTCAAGTAAGAAAAAGAGATCTTCAGCAAAAAGTAATGAAAAAACCATGCCATACAAAGCCCTCTAATACGAAATAAAAATGAGGTTAGAAAACAAGAATTTTACCTGTTACACATCCTCTGATATTATCACACTCACTTTGATTACAATGACACAAAAACCCACAAGTAGGTCCATATGAGGGAGAAGGACACGGTGTTTTGCAGCGGGGACCAATATAACCGACTTCACATTCTAAATTTTGAAATACTTTAAAAGATAGATATATTATTATTTCATAAAATGCGTTTTGTTGAAATACAATTGGTACTTGCCAACACAAGTGCGTTTTTGAGTCTCTAGCATAAAACCTGCACAGCAATTAGACCTGTTTAAAAAGAAAGTACAACCAATGTATTGTAACAGTTGAAAAATAAAAAAAACCAGTGTTGTCAAATTTAATTGCATTTCAAACATACCTTCTTTTTTTGCATGGTAAATGCACTGAGGCCACAAAGAGCAGGTACTCAAAAGACAGTAAAAGAGCTGTTTGAATGATAAATTTCTTTATGGCGGGGATATTTCTGTATACATTATGTGGATTAAGATATGTTTACAATTAATGTACATACACGTACCAATCGACAAAAATAAGGAAGTATCACTATTTAATTTGTGACATACATGAACATGCAAATATTGCCAATATATAAACGTGAACAAAAGATGAACTTCAAGATTAAATACAAATGTCACATTCCGATCAGTGTAGATAGCTTACATCACTTTATTTTTTTTATAATGTTATCATTATATCATTATAATTTTTTTTATACAATTATTGATGCTGTTGTATGTTATGTGAGAGGATTATGGTTTATTATCCTGTCATTTCAATGACTAAAAACAAAAAGGATGGGTAGACCTGGGAGAAAAACCAATATGTATGAAAAAGTCAACCACGTTAGATCAAGACATTACATATCACATACATTTTAAACTACCAATATTGCAACAGCAGTCGAGAAAAAAAAACTAAGCGATCAGATATGAAATAAAAATGATAATACAACTTTCAAATAATGTATTTGCATAAATGTTGGTTTGTGACTATAAAATACCGTCGAAAACGCTCACCGATGCATATAACAGCTGACATGCATTGTATAGAGGAGTGCTATTATGGAAGGTTTTTAAAGCGAGTTTACACCAGGTAACCAACATCACTTTGTAGTAATACAAAATATGCATCATCTTTTTGGACAAATACAGTCATAAGAACATTAACAGTTTAGTCCAGAGGAAAGCAAGGTGGCTTTTGACAAGAATGCAAAGAGCCGCCAGTAGAATGCAAACAATCTCAGTATATAAAAACGTTTTAAGTAAAATCACTCAACATACACAGCATCTCAGTGTGTAATATGCAATTCCCCATGCTTGTGCGATTCTCATCTAGTTCCCATCGACAAACGATATCATCTTGTTGGGAAGAAACGTTTTTAATTGCTAGTTTGTGTACGGATGTTTGCGCATAGTTTTGAATTTGGCTTTACTATTATACTAAATATGAGGAAGAAAACAGCATTGCTAAAAATTCATTTCAATGAATTTGAACTTGTTTGTTTCGTGATAATAGCATGTTTTAAAAAGTTTGAAAAGGTATCTACCAAATTCTGATATAGAAAACCCCTAGCAATGTACTTAACACTTATAATAAGATTAGAGAAAGACAAAAAATAAGAATGATGATTATAATTGTTTTATAATTGTAAAAATACAATGCGCTTAAAGATTATTGTGACGTCAAAAAATAAAGTCTTGACTCGTCGGAAAGCTTACACTGAAACTGATTTGGTCTTCTGTAGATTGGTTTGCTTGATGTTTATTTGTGAGTATATAGAAACAAATAAAAAAATCTTTAAGAAAGAGTTCGAATATTAAACAAATTCCACGATATTTGATCGTTGCACATATACAATGTTTGTTTTTATATCTAATGAGTATTTTTATTTGGTTATGAAATAAACAGGTTTGAGGTGCGTTTAACATTATTATAGAACGGTTCCTTGCATTTTGCGAGGGTACTGTTCTCTACGTATGGACAGTTTCTAAGTATAGGCAAGCTACAGACAAACAAGTGGATAAAACTTCAACAGTCTAGATTAAAGTCATCTTTTTGTACGTTCTACAGGTCGGTACAATTGTGAGCAAATACAATTTTTCGTTAGGTCTAATGCTGACTGACGTTTTTCATACTTATTGTTAGGCCATTTCGTCCATTATTAATCACCAAATTGTCTACGGATTGTTTTTTTCATTTTCCCGATTAGGACAAAGAGCACACGGCAGGTGTGACCGGTCAGCAGAGGATGCTCACTTCTCCATAGCATCTGATCCTACTTCTAGAGTTAGCATTATTCCTTGTTTGCTCTGCTCTTGTTTTGTATTTTCCGTTAGACTTTTGATTTTGAAAACTGTTCATTATCACCTCATTTCATTTTTACACTAGATTTCGTCAATGTTTAACACTGTATTCTTAATGTTTTTGGTTATCTACAGATCAATCCTGCTACGATTTTGTGTACAAACGCGATTAAATCCATACATTTCCTCCAAAGAAAGGTAATTGTACGCTTAGTTTCATGTGACAACATAATAATCTGTATTTTTATTTCATGTTGCAAATTCCTTAATATTCGCAAGTACTTACAGTGTAGAATGTGTTTACGCTGCAAAAGTCACCAAAAGCTATAACTATTTAATTTCTATTTTTATAACTGCTCATAATTTTCAATGATCACTTCCCTATAGATAAATTGGATTATCGAGACGGACGTGCTGTGTAACCTCAACAGGATTTTAATTTATGATTTTAAGTGCATCGATCGCAGAGCTAGACTAGCTATGAAAAAAATACAGTCAACATACATGTATTTGTGTAACTATATGGTGGCATATGTATGCCATCCACATAATTTCAGTCAACATAGGATATATCGTCAAGTCCAGAAACTCCTTACTCAATTCCCTTTCGTTTATAGAAAGGCCCTTGTGATAAATATGAAAATATAAATGAAATATACCAAATTGCTCGTCATTTAGTGTCTTGTTAATTATCTTTTAATATTTGATCTTCAGTTTAATATCTGAATCTGTAATTAACATGAATATATGAATTTGCTGACTTACAGAGCTCCAGACACCTTTAATAAAAGACAGATGACGCAAGGTTGATATTGAAATACATATCAATTAAATTAAATCATGCGATTAAAAATTAAAATAATACTTTTAAAAAACAATATCCAGAACAATATTCATTATGTTTTGATTAGTTATGAAAACAAACAAATTTATTAAGATAAAGTAGAATTCACCAAAATAGATCAAAAGGTAAAAAGATGATTATTTTAATTCTTAGACAACACTTTTAATTGCATGTACTTTAAAGTATTTAAGACAGAGTAACTTTATAAATCTGATGAAATGATGCAAAATACAGTGTATTAGTTAATTGGGGGGAAAATATGCATATCTATATATTTTAAGGACGGCCTTATAATTTTCATTAATTTTATAATCCTCTATGAAGATCAAAGGTGTCCATGGTAATGAGTTCCAAATGTCTATTATCCAATATCTTATCCTAACTTGTCTTGTGAATGGCACGAATTTTTATCAAGATACAAGATAAATTATCGAGATATATCCATCCCAACAAAAAGTCGGTTTTGATTGAAAAACTAGAAAGTTATTTCGACTTAACGAGATGGGTATCTTGAACTTTACGTGATATATGTTGGCCAAAAATTATCTGGATGGCAGAAATATGCCACCATATAAATATTTATCATATATTTGTTTCAATTTTGTTATATGAAATAAAGAGAATAAATTTTATTTTCAATTACATATTTTTGTAAGTGTAAAACACGCAGTGCAAATGCATTTAAGAGAGGCATTCTAAAAAGATGCAGTGATCTCTAAAGACTAAATTGTTAAACAAATACACAACATCGTGTATGGTTTCAAGCCGTGGTATATGTAAATACACAGTCTTAATATATTTTCTTCAGTTGCATGTATATAGTCATTCGCTGTAATTTACAAGTAAACATAATTACCTACAGCTTACATGAACGAATATCAAAAATAGAATTATATGTAAAGCTTGTCTGGTCCACAAGAGAAACATTACTTACATTGCATGGATATGATTTTAAGAGGAAACTGCCTTAGCTGCCATGGAGTGTGAGCTGAATAGGTACTATTTTTTGCATCGATTATTGGTATTATTACAATTCTAAACACCGTTTTCTTTTGATAATTTGCAATAATCTTAACGTTAGCAAATTATTTTAAAGTGTTGCATTCTGCATAAATAAAAACTGCAGATAATCATAATAATATTTGACAACATATCAAATTAGTACCTTGCTTAGAGATTATTTTTTAATCTTGTAGGACAATTTTGGGCTCCAGGTAGCATACAATGTTTACGATACACAGTTTTACTAATAATGCATGAAGTTGTCCAAAGTTGGATAAGACATAGATAAACCAGCCAACTTCAGTCGCGGTATAACTTAGATTGCCACATTGCGATTGAAACGATTTGGCATCCTTTAAGGGCATTTTAAATAACTTGTTGGAACCTGATGATCGAAACGTTCTTTAATCTGCAGTTGTAGGGAAGAAGAAGGTTGCTGATTACATGATCCTCTGTTTGGTTTTTAAGAAAACACATTGCAAAAATAAACGCGCATCGTTTATCCATTTGCAAATACGTCTTACTTCTCCATTTCAAAAAAGGACAAACTTATCCCATATTCAAAGTTTTGCTAAAGAAGTTATAGTAAATTAAACTGGCAATGATATACGAGAATCTGACTAATTTATTGTTTCTGCAATAAAAATGATGACGGAAAAAAGCCTATTTGTCATTGGCGATAATTTGTTTTGCCCTATTTGGGGGTGGGTGGGTAAACAGATAGTGACATACTTAAATGAACCCATAATAATGAAAAGGGTATACATACATAAAAACGCTCTTGTCTTGTTTCAGAGGAAGTATACTCACGTTGGAATTTCATTATTTCGGCACAAACGTGTACAGTCAGGTACGTTTGTAAAAAATAACTTAATGACAGAATTTGACAAAGAGTATTCTCAATCGTTTGTAAATTGTTATGTCCTATCTTGACCTATTATTATGTTATTAGATCCGAGTACATTATTTTTAAATTAAGGTAATTATACTTATTCCGTATACATTTTACATCATTATTCATATTAAGTTTATTTAAAGTATATATGCTATTATATAGATGAAAATAACTGCATTGCTTCAAATATCAACTCATTTTATTGTTACCAGTACATGTAACTATATATCTTCCAAAGTACATTTCGTTTTCATCCACAGTATATGATGAGGCATTTTTTGATTGTACTAAGTACAATGTAAATGTATTCTGTGTCATCATTTATATTGTATTGACAGTTCAACATCACGTTTTAAGACCTAATTTAGAAATGATCCCTAGATCCACCGTAATTAATTGTTCCTAGTTCTTCATGTACACGTAATGTGAAATAAAAAGGCACTGATACTTTTCTGTAAATTTTTACAATTTCATTTCCCAACAATTTCTCTTTCTTCAATTGCTGATGAAAATCTATTGACTGGATGTTTGTTAGACTTGATGAAATAAGAGATGATATACAATACAAACAGGATGATGCATGCCACTCCCAGGACTATTATTGACACTTTGATCGATGTTTTCTTGTCTTCTTTGTTCGGGTTTAACATCAGAGGTTGTGTCTTTGTGAAAGATGATTCATCAGTATGAACATGTTAGTCGTTAGATAAAATCATAGTCTTCTTTGATTTCCTTGATACTGATTTTGGTGTGTTCGATGCAGATGTTTGGAAAAATCTTTTATCTAATTGAAAGAAATTAACTAAATATATAGTTCTAAAATGATATAAAGTCACCTCTTTAAAAGAATGTCAGGTGAAGGTTAAGGTATGGTATTATATTCTTACTTGCAAGGTAAATTGCCTTGCATGGCTTTTAGCTCCAGGCTAGACCTGTAAAATTCATAGCATTCTTAACTCCCTAAGGAGCATACAAGCAGACACTACTGTAATGAAAAAACCCTGAGACTATCAAAAAACCCTGAGGAAACCCTGAGTGGCACTGAGTAAACCCTGAGAGACCCTGAGGTCGGCACTGAGAGTACTGATAAAACCCTGAGAGACCCTGAGGTCGGCACTGAGGGTACTGAGGAAACCCTGAGTGGCCCTGAGGTTTGCACTGAGGGTACTGAGGAAGCCCTGAGAGACCCTGAGGTCGGCACTGAGGGTACTGAGTAAGCCCTGAGAGACCCTGAGGTCGGCACTGAGGGTACTGAGAAAACCCTGAGAGACCCTGAGGTCGGCATTTAATACGAAAAATTAAATGAAATCTATAATTATTTAATGATTGGCGTATTCTTAAATATAAATATAATCATGTGTAAAAATGCATTGGTATAAATTTGTTTTACTGATGCAATTGCATATGGTCAGACTTTCTCATTTAATTAAACAGCATCTTTAATAAATGGTATTAAGTTAAGGGAAAACACAGGAACACAAAGGATAAGTATGTATAATTATGTACTTATAATATGTACACTGTATACTAGTTTAATATACGACAAGCGAGGGGCAACATGCTTTACATAATCTATTATTCAAAATTTTTAAAAAAGCCGTTAACATTTAAAATATTCTTTCAAAATGAAATAGGAGTCGGTCGTAAAATTTAATGTTTTTAAAGTAAATAACACTACTAAGTCCTAAAAGTACTGACATTCCCATTTTTTGCTGATAAACTAAGACATTTACTGACAATGTATTGACATTACTGATAAACTTAGAAAAGTACTGACGTTTTTACTGACGGTACTGAGAAACTTAGAAAAGTACTGACAAACTTGGACAGTACTGATAAACTTAGAGAAGTAGTGACACTTTTTAGTGACCGTACTGAAACACGTAGAGAAGTACTGACAAGTACTGATAAGTACTGACCCCATTGTTCTTACTCGTACTGAATGAAATTTTACCTGATCTTTTTTCTTTTATGTAATTTTCCACCATTAATTAATTAAGCTACCTAGATACAGTGTAAAGTTTATATAGATTGATATTAATTTTGAAGTATTAACTGGGTCTGTTATATTAAATTTGTTTAATGTTAATAAACAATTATGATTAGAAAAAATCGTCACAATTAAAGAAAGTGTAATATCTGGCTTTATTTGTTACACATAAAATTGTGTTGTACAAATAGGAAAGGGTGGAATTGGAGTTGGATGTTTGCGAATGACTCGGAATGCCACGTTTATATGTTCCATCTTTATACGTAAAACACCTTAATTCTTAAATTCAATATGTTTTGCCATATGCAGCTAATCATATGTAAAACAAAAAATATTTGTATGTAAAATTTGATGCGGGATACAACGTAAGGCTAACCGGTAGTTAGACCTACCGCGCTAAAAAAAAAGATCAACTATTACAAGGTGCATGGTCACAGGGTAAAGTCGTGTTAACTTTATCAGCTTATACCAACATTGGTACAGTTTGTCGGAGAGAGAGAGAGAGAGAGAGAGAGAGAGAGAGAGAGAGAGAGAGAGAGAGAGATAGTTTGCATTGATTTTGAATTAAATTTACTAATAGTTTACCCGGGAATTTATTTTCTAATAACTTAACTTGCAATCCTAATTTCATAACCAACTCTTATCATTCCGCGGCCATGGTTAGAACATACACGACATACATGTAAATGTGTTAATGTTTTCTATACATGTAGGAGTTTTTAGAGAGAGAGAGAGAGAGAGAGAGAGAGAGAGAGAGAGAGAGAGAGAGAGAGAGAGAGAGAGAGAGAGTTTACATTGATTTTGAAATAAAAGTTACTAATAGTTTACCCGGAAATTGATTTCCCAATTAATTAACATGCAATTCTAATTAATTTTCATAACGGTCAATTTAATCTTTTATCCATCAATGGTTTTTTAACACCAGATCAATTGATCAAAGAACCTGAAAACACATGATTAACAACTGGTTGATTGAAGTTCATGTTTTCAAAGGAGAGGATGTTGACCATTTTTTTCACTCGGTCAGTGGTTATATAATTGCTACTGTACACAGCCCTTCTTGACAATTTGCAGTGCAAGGTAGCGAGATTTGGAACAATGAGGTGACAGACACACGTGTACATGTATATATACACACACTTCCTAAGATCTGAATGGCCAGTAAGTGATTATATAATAGCTACTGTACACAGCCCTTCTTGACAATTTGCAGTGCACGGTAGCGAGATTGGGAACAATGAGGTGACAGACACACGTGTACTTGTATATACAGACACGTCCTAAGATCTAAATGCTCGGTACTGCTAAACAATAATGTAATATGTTGTATTAACACCCCTTAATACTTTTTTCCAATTTTGTCAAGTAAAGAAAAGCAGAATTTGAAAATTTTGATTTATCAGTTCTAAGAATTTCAAACATGAAAAGGAAGAGTTTTAAATTCGGAACATCATTTGACACAGTGATATGAATTAAAACTTAATTGCTCTCTTATATCTTTCATTTTTCAAATAAAATTTAAATAAATGGATGATATTTTTTTCTAATCTTAAACCCGAAACATTGTTTTAAAATGATGCATGTGTGTATTAACGTAACCCGTTACCGGCATTTGTATACATGCATTAAATCATTAATTGTATCATTGTTTATATGTACATCTATACAATAATGCATATAAATTACTGAAGTGGACAATGCACACTGTGAAAAGTTAAAAGTGTCAAAGAACCGGACTAATCCCCCCTTCCGAAAAAATCATCACTCTCTTTCTCTCTCTCTCTCTCTCTCTCTCTCTCTCTCTCTCATGATTTATCAGGGAAAAAAAACAATGGTTATCATCGCTTGCGATTTACATGATTTAGATTAATTAACTAATCTACTTCCCGCTAAAAAGAATCAACAGACATTTCATTGAGACTATGTTATTCCATGCATTATTACACCAGGCAAAAATGGCAAAATATAGGTGATCATTTCGATCTGTGTCTGATTATCTGCACGTGCTAATTAAGGTCTTCCGTTTCCAACGGAAGACCTTTATATTATTGTGCAGATTAAGATTATTCTTATTAGGGTCTTCCGTTTCCGACGGAAGACCCTCTTGTTTTTCTACTGTTTCTTTCTATTATTATTATTATTCTTAATATTCTTTTTCTGCCTTCTTTAAAGCTTTATTTCTCGAAAACTATTCACTCGATTTGCACCAAATTTTCAGGACTTATAGAGCATCGGAGGGGATAAATGTTTTCAGTTAAATTTTTTGATGACGTCACTTCCGGTTTAAGATATTGACGATTTAATGAAATTTTAAGGGTCATTTTGTCCACGCAACTCCTCTGAAACTATTCATGATAGAAAGTTGAAATTTTCAGGGATTGTAGATGAAAGTCTGTAGATGTACCGCATTGTTTTAAAATATGGATAATACGCAAGGCGTTGAAGCTCGCCTGAGGTCGAAAATTGGCACCAATTTTTTTCACAAAAATTTTGCACATTTTCTGAAATATTTTTAAAACTGTAAATATTTTGTTAAAACATGTAACGCAAAAGTTGTTTAAATTTCCACGAGCTTTCATTTGATATCAAGAAAAAGGGGCTGGCCCCTCAAATTAGGGGCCAAGAGGTCTCTAAAGTCATTTTGCAATAACTCTTTACTGAACAATAATTTGTTATCAATTATAGAAGCAAAAATGTTCATTGTACAGCTGGTTATCTATACAGTACCACACCTTAATCCTATGTTACGTAATTAGGGGTTACAAGGGGCCAGAAGTCCAAAACTTTGATCATTAATATCTAGAAAAGGAGAAATATTTTGAAAAGCATTGTAGAACAAAAAATGCTTACAATAATGTTCTCAACAATATGCTACCTAAAAAAAATTTGTTGGTGGCCCCAGTAAGGAGTTTAAGGGTCGGCCCCTAAAACACATTAGTTCAGATATCTCTAGAACGGTCAACAATTCCTGAACACTTGTTGAACAAAATATGTTTATATTTGCAAGATCTTTCATTTGATATCAAGAAAAAAGGGCTGGCCCCTCACAATAGGGGCCAAGAGGGCTCTTAAGTCTATTAATAATAACTTTTTACTGAAAAATAATTTGTTATATATTATAGAAGCAAAAATATTCTTTGTACAGTTATTTATCTATACAGTACCATACCTAAGTCATATGTTACGTAATTAGGGGTTTCAAGGGGCCAGAAGTCCAAAACTCTGATTATTAATATCTAGAAAAGGAGAAATATTTTGAAAAGCATTGTAGAAGAAAAGTTGCTCAAAATAATGTTTTTAATAATATAACACCTAAAACTTTTTTGTTGGTGGCCCCAGTCAGGAGTTTAAGGGTCGGCCCCTAAAACATGGTTGTTCAGATATGTCTAGAACGGTTAACAATTCGTGAACAGTTGTTGAACAAAATATGTTTATATTTGCGAGACCTTTTATTTGATATCAAGGAAAAAGGGCTGACCCCTCAAATTAGGGGCCAGGAGGGCTACAAAGTCTTTAAATAATAACTTTTTACTGAAAAATAATTTGTTAATAACTATAGAAGCAAAAATGTTCAACTAATAAGGCTTAATATAAATCTGAAATCCGTTTTAAAATCGGACGATGCATTACAGAGATATAGGGGTTTAAAAAATTGATTTTTCCGGAAATTTTGATTCCACATTCTTGGTTAAGAAAATAGTGTTATGTTCAAAGTTAAATTAACTCTTACCTAAAATAATTCGATGATTGTTAAATGTACTTAAACACTTTCGGATTTTTACTTGCAAAGTCGTTTTTGATATTGAAAAGGTTTGTGTTAATTCGTACTTAAAATCATTCGGATTTTGTTAACTCATACCAAGAATAATTCGATTTTTTCTTTTTGTATCTCATGTATATTGGTTTAAGAATTCTACTTCTTACAGGAACTTCTAGCTTTACATTCGACATTAACGGAAGACCCACTCGTTGCTTTGCAACGAGCTTTGCTCTAGTTTTTTTTTTTTTTTTTTTTCTTCCTAGACGCGAACTTTGAGGCTTCATATCTTGCTCATTTCTGAACGGTTTTTGCTCAAATTTTCAGGGCTTATAGACTTTACAAAACACTATCTAAACAATTTCATAAATTGTAAAAATCCTCTTCCGTTAACGAGTTATTCCCCTTTTTAAAAAAATTTAGGGCCTTTCGTTTCCAGACAAAGGCTCCGAGACTATGATAGCAGGGGATGGGAATCCAACGAATTTGAATAACAGAGACATTGAAGTTTTGCACATCGGTTTTTGTTTTTGGATTACTTTCTTTATTTAGAAAAAGGTAGGGGGTCAAAAAACAGGGTTCCAAAAAGTGCGAAAATTTAGACATATTTTCCTTTGTATCTTTTAAACGAAAAATATTTTGTTAAGACATGTAGAATAAAAGTTGTGCAGAATGTCAAGGACTTTCATTTGACACCAATAAAAAAGGGCTGGCCCCTTAAATTAAGGGCCAAGGGCCCTTGAAAGTTTTTGCTAAATAACTAAAAAACGGCTAGGATTTTGATATAGCTGTCGCTGGAAAAGTTGTTTGTTGGGATCCTATAAATGTCGTTACAATGTTATTTTGTTGGTGAGTTGTGTAGTATAAGTGTAAAAAGCTTTACATGTTAACATGTACCTGTGTTTATTTGGCAAGTTAACGAAAGTCATTGTGCGTACAACTGACATTAAGTTACGACAGACAGTATGCCTGTTTAAAAAGGAGGCTTTAATTCACCAAAAAAAAAAAAAAAAAAAAAAAAAAAAAAAAATTTAGGATACATGCTTTTATGTGAGGAGTTTAAGTCATCTTCGTAAATTCTGCACAATCCTTAAAAAACGAGAAACAGAAAATATAAACATTCTTTTTCTTTTCTAGTAAATCACACAAACTACCGGAAGAAAATAAATCTATGTGATACATTTTAGTTATCATGCCTCGTGCATTTAAAATATATATGGAATCAGAGCTTTGTGTGTGAACCATTACGTAAGCTATCCCTCGCTTGCGGCCGAGAAAGTCGGTCGCCATGGTCGCGGCTGGACTACCTAGCGGTCAGCGGTTATCTAATACACCGGAGTCACGTCTCTCAATTTATGAGTTCATTTAGCCGAAAACAAGAATTGTTTTAATTTTGATCACACATAGACGATTATTCTTCTCAAATTGAATTAAATGACAGAGTGTCAATTAAGAAAACGTTCTGTTAATTAATAAAAGAAATGTCATTCTCAATCGGAAGTAATATCAGGCATAAATCAATTGTGGATTTTAAGTTTAAAAAAAATAACAACTTCTATTTGGTAGATTTTAGTCATTATTATACTGCAAACATTTCAAATCTTCCTGGGTTCTGAGCTGTGTGTGTTGTAACTTTACGTAACCTATTCCTCGCCCGCGGCCGAGGAGATCGCGGGCTCCTCGGCCGCGGGTGCACTACCAAGCGGTCAGCGGTTACCTAATACACCAGATTCGCGTCTTTCATGTACTTGTTTTGAGTTTATATAGCCGCATATACAGGAACTGTTTTAATTTTAAGTTATTAATGTTTTATTTAAAATGAAAATTAAGAAGTCATTCTGAAAATTATAAAATCCGATATTATTCCTAATCCAAAACATCGTCAGACATAAATCAATGGTGGGTTTGTATAAGAACTGTACTAATAATGTTTTAGATCAACAACAAAAAACCACAAAGATTACCCCTTTAAATGATGATCATCCCTCGCACGCTCGCACATGGCCGAGAAGATCGCGCGCGAGGGGACATCTACATGTACCTTATCACACGTGTATATTTATTGATATTTTGTACGAACACAAAACTATTTGTTTATTTTATTTTCATTTATATTGGTTTTAGATGAAAGATGAATTTATCTCCCTTATTCAGTTCATTTAGCGTTGATTTAAACGTCAGGGCGAAAAATCTTATAAAAACCTATCATTAATTGAATAAAAGTAATCTATCAATTCGATTCTAAATACGCAAGGCCGATTGTATAAATAAAAGATTAAATATAATGAAATTCCGAGATATTTACCGGCATATGTAAAATTGATATGTGTTTAACTTACATGTAAGATTAATATACTGCATCGTCGGAACCCACGGGTTTTCTATCCGTTACACTGATTTCAAGCAATTTAACGGATGGAAAACCCGTGGGGTCCGACGATGAATAGACTGTAGTTACTCATGATCATTTCCGTTAATTATTGCTTTTTTTTACTTTTTACAGACTTTAACACTTTTAAGACAATATTCAAACTTTCCTGGCCATCGAGTCATATATGCACATATACTGGTGTAAGAATTAATATTCGACCAACACAAAAATTAAATAGTGTAGAAAGTAAAATAAGTTTTCTTAAGAGTTGTACCAAATTTTAAGAGGGTTGGCATAGTAAAAAAATCATTAATTTTCGAAGCGTTCTAGGAAGTTTAAAAACATTCATCTCTGTGCTGCTCCCCCCCCCCCCCCCCCAGTGATTGGCGAAAATCAATTTTTGGTGACTCCTTATTTGTTAACGTACTTCCTAATGTGTTTCACTTTGCAATCTGTGTGTTTATTCGGCCAGTCTGCGTGTTAATTCAATCACCCCGTGCGACCGAAAAATAAGCACCGCCTTCAAATTTACCTGGTCAGTGTAACCCTTGTTAATCAACTAAATCGAGGCCCCAGTTTGGATGTTAGAAAATGATTGGCATTTGTTTACTCGTCCTGTGTATACCATGCTCAGCGCTCGCGACGACGGTGCAATAAACTTTTTTCTTTTGATTTGATGCATACCGTGACGATAAATCGCTATCTTTTAGCACTTTAAACAAAAGAAATATTAAAAAATATGACTATGAATTAAAAATTTACTCGTACTTGGTTATGTACCACACTAAATGCGCTGATCACCAATCATGTGGTGCCGATCATGTATCCATGAAAGACGTCGTTTATCAATAAATATGTTTGTGAATAATTGGGAATAAATAATTAAATGAAATCAAATATTGCGTTCACGATTTATATCGTTAGTTATCACATTTCTTTGAGAAATTTCACGAGCTGAAACCGGAATAGAAACAAGTACAGACAGCTCCTGTGCATGCGCAGCTGGTATAATTATTGTGCACTTTAATTTAGCAGCTGATCGGAAAAGATTTACAAGCATTGGTTGCAAAGTTGCATTAGTATTTGAGTACGGTGGGGTAATTGTATAATTCACAAAACATCAGGATATATTCTCAGTTAATCCCGACAGAAACTTGTTCAATCAAACGAAAGATTTTGCACATGTCGCACGCGGATTTTCATGCGTTTATATTCATTTCAACGAAGAACAATTTGTTTTATAAGTACATATACATGTAAATACGATATTCTTTTTAAATAAAGGGAAAAACTCTTTTGAGAGCACTTTAATACTCCGTGTATATAGACATGTATACACAAGCCAGCGTGTTTCCCTCGGGGTTTCACACCTCTTTCAATATAGGCTCCACCCCCACCTGAACTTACCTAAGGTAAACAGACCGGTTAAAAACCTCGGCCTTTAAGTGCACACTACCCTGGACACAGATAGCCATAGGTAATTTATGGATGCAGATCATCAATTAAATATTGTTATGTAATTAAAATACACTTGGAAGTGAGCTATCACTGTAGTGGTCAATTGTTGAATATAAGTTTAAAGTTTTAAGTCAAAGATGTTAAATAATAATTATTTGTTCTCACGTTTAGAAGTTATGAAATACGTTATTCAATGCAGTCGGTCGCCATAGAAATCATCAGAGTACTGCAAGTGTTGACAGTTTCTTATTTCTTTAAAAGACCTTAGGACATAATTCACTTGTCTAACAGACTAGCGACACAGTTGCCTCCCAAAAATGTATGCACTTTTCAAAGTTACAATTAAATGGTATAGATATGTGTTGTTCAACGGATTTTATTAATTGTTGCATGCGGTCCGCCCCCCCCCCCCCCCCCGAAAAATGAGAAGTTATTAAATTTACATAGTGAAATTATCGCAAATACGACTCGGACCCCCCCTGGAAAACACATATATGTTTTGGAAAGGCGTCGGAAGCGGAAATATTAAGAGTGATATTGAAAAAAATGCAGTTATAAGCATATTCGCACCCCCCACCTCCCCACGGAATAGGCATATCATGAATCGGATTAGGCATATCATGAATATGGGAGAAAAAAATTTTGACAGGTACAATTTTTTCAAGTTATAGGCGTACTACGTTACCCCCCCCCCCCCCTCCCCTCCACGGATTAGGAATTTCATAACTTTGGGAAAAAGGTTTTTTTTTTTTTTTGTTTTTTTTTATTTTTGCTTGTCAACATTTCTGATGAATAGTGTAGCCCCCCCCCCCCCCCCTACGTTCAATTCGGATCCCCCCTGGAAAAATTTTCTGGATTCGCGCATGTGTTGTAAATGTTAAAGTTAGAGAAGTCGTATTTTCTGGAGGTTGACATTATGTAGAACTCTTTTGTTTAAAAACAAAAACAAATTGCTTTGACGTCACACCATCTCTTTTGGTTTGGTTTAAATATACAATGTACACAGTGCTCTGAACAAAACGCTGGTTTATGCCTTTCTGTTACTCAAGTAAAAAACTGAACAAAATTGATTACTTTTATGTTTACACGTCACATGTTAATACATGTATGCATAAATATATGATTTTTATTAAATAAATGACATTGTATCTTTAAAAAATTCCAAAATATTATAACTAAAACATGTATATGTGACATTATGATGATAGAAATAATTGTAAACTAGAGGTCTCTCTTCCTGTCACACAAAAGTGACAAAAAGGATTTTTGATTCCGTTGGAGTTTTGCCCCCACCCCTGCCAACATTTTCTGAAATTTACATTTAGAAAATTAAATTTTGGGGTATTGACACCCCCACTCCCACACACTTTCTAGATGAGCGCTCAAGGCAAAAAAAAAAAAAATATAGGGATATTTAAAACATCCTATTTGAAAAAAAATGAAGTTAGAGATGCCTCACAACCCCTACCACTGCCGCGGATTATGATTTTGAAGATTTGTGAATTTCTTTTACTTGCTTGTGAAGATTTCAGATAAATATACTCATCCTTTAAAAAACAAAACTGAGGCCTGTATGGCCAAACATTATACGGATAGTTATCCCTACCACCGAGCACCTCAGTCTTGTATACTAATAGCGCACCCTCAGATGGGAGAAGGCATTATTGTTTATTTACAATTGGTGTTCTTTTAACACTGCACTTTACATAAACTATTCCATGTTTTAGCGGTAGAGGTTTAAGTATGAATATAGAGAATCAAAATGTTTATGAAACATAACACTTTTTTCCATGCATCAGCGCAGTGGATTTTGTGTTTTTACACTATGATATAGGCATTCCAGTAGTTTGAATCCTGTCATCAGTTGTACATACATGTAAACGTATTTATCGATTTTCTGGTTGGAATAATTAAATACATGTACATATAAGTGATGTGTTTTAAGTTATCATAAATTGATATAACCGTGAAATGAGTTAAAAGGAGAGTTTGTCTGGTAGGAAAATAATACTTTGAAAGTGAGCCTCGTTTTCTGAACTTACTATTATCATATTGACAATCCAGTTTAATGACAGCCCACCCTTTTCTCCTTGCACTCAACGGGGTCGGATAGGTATCAATAAGAGGTCACCTTTCTATAACCTTTAAATTTGCATACAATCTAAATATATACCCCTAGCTTATTACAGACATGCCTTTATCTGTTTTATGAGAAGTGTAACTCTTCAATACTATGCAGTCTGTAGGTTGCAGTAATATTTAGAAAATAGGCAGGAATTAATTTTTCTGTCTCCTTTTGAAGAGTTCAAATTGATTTTCTAAAGCCCTGATTGGTCAGAAGTTAAGGTAGTGTGATGATGACCTCATATCAATAACTGTCAGACCCTGACAAGTGTAAGAAGAAGAGGGTGGTTTTATTAAGACTGAATGACAATCCTTTCTTGACTTGCAATCTGATTAAAATTTCTATAGTCGCTATACGATGATTTGAAGAAACCCCACTTGAGGTCACCTCCTGGATAACTTTGCTTTGACCAATGAAATCGTCGGTTCCATTCCTCAGTTACATGATTTGGAAGTTATGCCAATACATTCTTTAGATTCCCTAAGGGCGTCTAATATCAACTTATGCTCCATCTCTTACTTGCTGATACCGAAAGATTCACGAACATGTGACATCATTTCGTCGTACAACTCCATTTTTGTTTGTAACCCGAAATTACCGTTTCTAACACTTGCTCTGATTGCTAGAATAACTCATGTATATTTATAAACAAACGTTCAACAGGGGGTGATCTCAAGAGGGGTTTCTTCAGATCCTCTTGTAGCGAAAATAGAAAAACAAGGAGGGGATCAAGGATATGATTTTAATCAGATTGTCTCGACTTGAAGCTGTAACGGAAGACCTTCTCGTTGCTTGCAACGAGCTCGGCTCTAGTTATGTTGTGTTATTATGCGCTTTAACTCAGGCAGGTTACATGGGTCCTCCACTTATGTTTTATTTTACAAATTACAAAACACGGTCATTTGTTTAAATACATGTAATAAGATATATAAGCGGTTTATCGATAAAGTCTAACTAGATGTGTGTCAATGTTGAGTCAGATGTTAAGATAAAATCTAGTCTCCTCAAGCTTCAATGTAGATGGATAGAGTTCATTTCTAGATTTATATTACTAGTATTTCACAAAGACAAAATAACTGATAAACATGTTCGGTCTCTCTCCCAAGCGTTTCAAGCTTACCGCGATCATAAGTATACGGAAACACAGCGCATTAATTTACTATGTAAAATGCTCGGACCCAAAAATCATTTTAGTCATTTTATGACTTAGTAGTGTAATCATGTTCACTTTTATTTTTTAGTTGCCCTAACAAAACATATTTGCATGGTTAATGAGCATTCATAGATTTCAATTACCGGTATTTCTAATTTGAAACAAATGTAGATCTATTTTGATTATCATATCGCATATTCTGTACCTCCAATAACCTATAACTGTGACAATATACATGTATTTAAGCACTAGCATGGGCATTTTATCCAGTGGATAATATTGCCCATACATGAAAATTTTTCTTGAGCTCATATAGATTTGTAAACTATTCTAATGCTAATAGACAGTAAAATGGTGTAAGGTTATAAAACTCCATGTACTCGCTTTCTCTCTCTCTCTCTCTCTCTCTCTCTCCATAGGTAAAGGAAACAGAACATTACAATAAGAATTTCATTTACAAGCCCTGAGTATAATATTCAAAATAATCCGATTTTGATCGCGATACATATTTGGTAAATCCCGATTTTGAGCGATCACTTTATAAATGTAGTCCTTGTTCAATAATCATAAACTTTACTATGTTTTGATTTCCATGCAGACTCGGGCGAAATCACTTTTTTATAAACATAAAAAAGTCCAACTCTTGATTTACAGTGTAATTACCCGCCGTTCGCAGCTGTTTATTTTGATGCTACACGACATAATATACACAGGTGGCCAAAATTCACACCTCGCCGCGGTGACTCTGTCGCGTGTAAAGTCTGAGCCTTGTCTGTTAGTTCCGAGGTTTTTCTTGGTCCCAGATAAACAAAAGAATGTGTTCTATACATGTACACAAAGGAGAAAGTACATCGTTTATCATACACAGTACTTTTGTTATCATGGACTTCGAATAAGAAAGAAGACAATCAATGATCAAGAAAAATTGAAATGCACATTATTAAACATTGGCCTTATTACCGCATGCTACATGTAATGTAGTATTATTAAACATGTAAAAAGTATTTGAGAAAGAGAGCGCGTCGGAAGGTTCTTCGTATTGGGGCGGCGAATTATTAGGTCAATGACTGGGGGGGGGGGGGGGGGGGGGGCGGTTGTTAGCCGGATTTGACTTGAAACAAAGATATTTTACGATGTGTACAATTTTTCTAAATTTAATGTTTCATTGTATTAATGTCACTTATTTGAATTGATGGTACTATAAGAAACAAAATCAACATCATTGTACTTCAGTTTTGTTTCCGTTTAACGACATACATTTAATTAGAGGAGTTTATATGCATGTATAAGCATCGATTTTGATTCAACTTCTAAGTCTCTATTGCGCATTATAAAGTAAACATCCAAAAAATGGATATCCGTGAATCCCGTGCTGACATATATAAATTCTCTTGTGGAAAGGTTCAATTGTAACAGCTGTAGCATCTCGGTGAATTTGCAGAATCAGATAGATTTAACTCTTTCGAAATTCATTTTAATTATAAAATGCATGTAGTACAGCAACGGAAAACTGTGACTTTGTGAAATTAACCTCGTCAAAATGACCGAACTAACCATAGATAAAACATAAACCAGAAAAGTATCTCTAGAGATACTTTTTCCGATACATGATTTTAAACACTGGCAATATCACAGTATACTAGCACATGTAATTCTAAACATACATAAAGTATATGCACGAGAGAGAGAGAGAGAGAGAGAGAGAGAGAGAGAGAGAGAGAGAGAGAGAGAGAGAGAGAGAGAGAGAGATAATTTCATGTTTTAAGTTTTTGTAGTTTGAAAGAGAGAAAGACTGGAAAATTATTTCCTTATTTGAAGCGCATTTTTTACATTAAGATGTTCATCTGTTAGATCATCTAAACAAAAAATCACTGTTGCTTTTTAATTTCATATTTCATGTGAAGTTTTGTTCTTGAAAATAAACAAAGGACAACAAAAGTTACAATTGAACTATTTAACTTGACCTTTAATTAAAATTATACAAGACAGACAGACCTCGGAATTCCCCTTCCCCTCTCTCGGCATTTCCGGTAACAACAAATTTCAAAATTATATCGGATGGAAAATATTTCTAAATTCGGAAAGTTCAATATTTTGAAAAAAAACCCTGATGAAATTCTATTAGCATGGATCTTAAAAAAAACAACGCAAACTTTCATAATTGGTGCTGGATGTATAGTAGAGAAAAGCTGTTTATCTTATTGAAAAGGAACTAGGGTGCACGTACATGTAACATCGTTTTTGAAAATGGGGGGGGGGGTAAACTCATCCAAAAAATCTTGACAATATGGAGAATAATACAGCTTCCAAAATCGTGAAAATTATGTCTAATCCATGGGAAGGAAGGGGGGGGGGCGTACTGGGCCTTTATCTTGTTAATTTCCTTTTTTTACTTTAATTTCTTACATGCTCCCAAAAAGAGGAGGGGGCAACTCCGTGTTGATTCTTATGTAATCCAAGTTAAATGTTTGTTGCGAGAAAAAAGTGTGGAGGGGGGTCCGGGCTCCCCTGCCCCCTCCCCCCCCCCCCCCCCCCCATCGTGCCTTGGATGTATGTGTTTAAGCCTGTATATAAATAAATAATAGAAATTGCACTACACAAATATCTTTCTTAGACTGAAATTGACACATGTACTATCCTTCTGTAAGTACATTGTAGTTCACATCGTCTGTAAGATTCAGTTTTGTTTTCTGTGATGTGATATAGACGAGGCAGACAGTTCTTGCCTTTAATTACTTTTCAAACCAAGGGACAGTTATCGGTATATATAAGTTTAGGGTTTTTTTTTTAAAATTGGCTCAACTCTGTCAATTAAAAGAGCTCTCAAACTGATTTCAAATTTTAATTTTCAAAATAGAGATACTGATTTACACAAAACCTATACGATATACAGTAACCCCACCGCTTATCTACTTTTTGAAGCTAGATAATCCTAATTCAACAAACACATTTTAGCTAATAAACTTCCTTAAATTCATGCATGTATTTGTGCATGTATATTTATGATGTAACTAAATGCATGTAAATGAAATTAACTACATCTTCTTTTAAAATTGTGAAATAGCTCAAACACTGTACTTGTCGGGTACCTGTTTCACTACATGTAACAACCTGGGTTTTTTTAAACTGTGATTTATTGCTTGCTACTTTATAGTTTTTCTTTTACAATGAATTTTTACATATCGATATACACAACCGACAATTCAGTTGAATCAATTCGCGACAATTTCACAACTGTACTGTAATATATTTCCAATATTGCCTCGGGCACCTGTTCAGTACATGCAGAAAACTCGCGTGTGTTTATCTTGTATATTCTGTGTTATCTGATCATGGGCAAACAAAAGAATTGACAATTGATATACACAACGGTTTTAGTAGAAGGTAATATGCAGTGTTTAAGAAAAAACAGTACGGTGGAAGTTCTATTTTAATCAGATGTCAAATTAAAATAAATGTAATTATTTAAATTGAATATTACTTTTTATGCATGCCTATTATTAAAAAAAAAAATCTTTGTTGTAGTTGAACAAAAGATTAAGCGATTTATTTGAAAATAAAACCTTAATACAATCAGATTATATAATACTGTTCATACCCGAACATGATTTCTTTTTCTTACTTAAAGCTCAGAGTTGCTGAAAAGAAATTTAGACAAAATAAAAATCAAAATAATCATTATAAAAATTAATTATATTAGCTTTTATAATTTTATTCTAAGCGCATAATTTACTTCGTTTTTCTTTTAAAAGTGACCTCAGGGTCTCTCAGGGCTTCCTCAGTACCCTCAGTGCCGACCTCAGGGTCTCTCAGGGCTTACTCAGTACCCTCAGTGCCGACCTCAGGGTCTCTCAGGGCTCCCTCAGTACCCTCAGTGCTAACCTCAGGGTCACTCAGGGTTTCCTCAGTACCCTCAGTGCAAACCTCAGGGTCCCTCAGGGTTTCCTCAGTACCCTCAGTGCCGACCTCAGGGTCTCTCAGGGTTTTCTCAGTGCCACTCAGGGTTTCCTCAGGGATTTTTGATAGTCTCAGGGTTTTTTCCATGCAGTAGTGAGAGCTGCCAATTTACAACACTAATCTTTTTCATTAACATAACAAGCTCGTCTTATGTGCCAAGTACCCATTTTAACCCCTGAATTAAGAGAGTGCTCAAGTAAAGTAGCTTGTCCGTGGTTACAATGCTACCGACGCTTTCAAAAGCACCAACACCTTTACAAGAAATAAATATGTCACTAATTTTACCAACATAAATTTGAATGCATCATTCATCATGATGGATTTCATTCTTAGCTTTCATCTTAGGTGAGCTTTTCTGATCACTGATCACTTTTTGTCCGGTGTCAGTATGGCCATCCATCTTTCTGTCTGTCTGTAAAGTTTTTAACTTCTTTTTCAGAACCAATATTTCAATTTCAACCCATCGTGGTACAGATAACCATTAGGTGAGGAGGATCCAAGTTTGTTAAAATGAAGGGTCATACCCTCTTTCAAGGGGATACATGTATAATTAGAAATTATTGAAAAGTTGTTTGTATGTGTAACTTGTGTGGAAGACTATCCATGTAGGGCAAATTCATCCCCAGGGATTGAGTGGGGATGCTATTAGAGGATGGATTTTTGAAATAGGAAATTATAGATTGAAGTAAATGTTTGCAAATCTGTTTGTCCTAAACTAATTGATCAGGATGATTTAACTTTTGTGAAAGCATACCCATATAGTAGTGATTCTATTTATTTTTCTTAATCATGATTCCTGGTGGCAGAGTGGGGCCACATAGAGAGAGAGAGAGAAAGAGAGAGAGAGAGAGTCGATATTTGTCATAGGAATGTATAGAGAATTTTTTTTACAAATCATTATCCATCATCATAATCATCATCATCATCATCATCATCATCATCATCATTGCTATTGTTGCTTTTGTGATCGATGTGGCCAATTGGTCTCTTGTATTTGTATGTCAAAACCTTCTGTATGTTTATTTTAAAGAGTTTTCAACTTATCGAAGTCCTTTGATATAAATCATTCAGATCTTATCATAATGGCAACGTGACAATGTATGGATTTTTTTTCGGAAAAGTTCATTTTTCTGATCAAAAGATAGCTTTTTCTTCAAAGGAGAACTTTAGCCAGGGATTCGAATGATGTTAACTTGCTTCAATCTTAAAGTATAATGGCAGATTTGCACACTATTTCAAATACTAATAGAAATAACAGTTTTCGAGTAAAATGAACAACTGCTTGTATATATTATCTGAGCAAACTACACATATTCTATTCCTTACCAGTACTTGTTTCTGAAGAGCATCCTTTTATGTTATTGCACTGATGCATTTCACATGTACATTGATGGCGACATGAAATCCCATAGGAAGGATATGGACATGTCTCCTTGCAGTGAAGACCATCATATCCGTCAGGACACACTTGCATTAAGGAAGAATAATGTTTCAATGAATCAGCACTGACAGTATCTTTCGTCTATATATTATTTCAAGATTGTGAATTTATCTTAATTCAATAAGTTATTTTATGTGCTTACCAACACATGTGTTTTTGGTTTTGTTGAACACATAGCCTGAGCAGCAATCCGACCTGAAAGGAAAGAAGTTATCAAAATACATGGCAAAGGTGAATGAAAATATTGCTTGAAGTTTTTTCTAAAGGTAATAGAAAAACTAACCTGTTTTTGCCACATTGCAAACCTGTGATCCATTCATTTTGCAGGCATTCAAGAAGGAGCATCAGATAAAATATCACGTCATGCATACTGGGAAATGCACGTCTTTGCGACATTCGTCATATGCTGATAATTTTCCGTTTAAATACAAGGCTTTTTTTTTAATAACAGGAAGTATTTATTTTATTAGAATTCAATTCATATTTAGTGTTAGTTATCCTTGTTAGATAAGTTTACATAAGTGATAGCTGTTCATCATAAATATGTAATAAGATATGATCCATTTGTTTACATGTCCATCATTCAGGTGAAATGGAAAAACGAATGTTTCCCTTTTTATTTCACCTGAGCTGAAAGCTCAAGTGAGCTATTCTGATCACATTTTGTCCGTCGTCCGTCTGTCCGTCTGTCTGTCCGTCTGTCTGTCCGTCTGTAAACTTTTTACATTTTGAACTTCTGTAAGCCTATGAGTTAGTTCAGCTCCTTGTCTAGTCCATAAATGATAATTCCAATTTGGTGTGAACAATAATTTATTAGATCGTGATCGTATAGATTTTACAAGCAACTTTCAAAGTCTTACAAATTCAAATCTCAATCTCTCACTGACTAACAGTTTCCAACATGTCCCGAACGTCTAACAACAACCCAAAACCACCAACTCTCCGTCCTAACTAAACTCTCTCTACATCAGCTTATATATGATCTTTCACACAAAGAGAAAAATAATTCAAATTAGTTCTGTCCAAGTAGTATAATCATAAATAATTATGTTATCATTACAAGCAATCAACACTTCACACTGAACATGATTTCTATATATTTAACCTATAGCGACATTAGCTCCGTAGCTATTATCCTCTGAATCATATGTATAGCCAACGTTCTGCTTGACCAGAAATAATGAAGTATTCAACATAATTTAATGTTAATTATATGGTTGTCAGAGCGCTGAACATATTTACTTCAATTTCAGTATTCCAACCCTAAATTCCAAAGTGATGATGGCACATAATATGTATGATTATATTTCGTATAACAAATTATTGTTCGTCACTTTTTATCGACTACATGTAATTAAAAATACGGTCAAGCCGGCTATCTGGTTACATACGTCCCCCTAACAAAAGAAATATCCCCGGAGGGAGATTTCTTCCGCTAGGTGCCCGGTGTAAGAAATTACCCTTTAAACTCTCCTTGGTCAGATGAACCTTCCAGTGACACACTAGTCGGAACATCTATATTAAGAAATAGAATTAAGTGATCATTTCCTTTACCGGCTTGGGACACCACAACAATTATTGAACAAAAGGTACACAAATACATGACTACACAGAAGCGTTTGATTGTTGCAAACAACAAATCAATACTGATCAATACAACCTCCACCAACAACAATAATCAATATGAATTAATTAAAGTCAAAGACAATCACCACAAATAATAATCGATTATCAAATTAAAATACAATCATGATTAATGAATGTCGACCACAATTATCTACTTGTCACAATTAAATGTTCATTATAATTCAAATATAATGTCCAGGATTAAATGTTAGTGTTCACATAAACATGTTTAAGACTATTTTAAAAGACATAAGCACACATAATAAATTTACACAGTTAAGCACATATATATATATATAGTTCACAATAAAGTTGTTTCAGCGTCCACAGAATAACATCAAGTTCAAATAAGGCGAATCGGTGATCATATAACGCTTAAATACGGAATCGATCGAGATTATGTCTCGGTAATTCAGAATCCATGAATTTCAATCGAATTTCACAATCCTCCAGAATTAATTTTTAATGATAAAATTTCATATCATTCACAATTTTTCAAATGCTCATCAAAACACAATATTTAATTACTTTACACTACATCAGCGACACTATCGACGTGATGGCGAGGTGACATCTCGCGGAACACCTGCTGCATTCCTCTATTTCTTAGACATCAACGACTTTTCTTCTAGGTATTTACGAGCCAATTCCGGGTCCGGTCCATAACTTTCGGGCCACGGTAAATCGTAGTTTCGCTCCTCTCCAGTCAGTTGGCGGGCTAATTCTGCGGTTATCGATCCAGTGCTGTGAACATTGGTACGAGCTACTCTTTTTCCAGTTCGTCTGGGTTTCTCAGGGGCCGAAGTGTCTTTCGCTAATGATTTCATTTCAACAGTCTCTTTAGAGCTTCGCTTCCCAGGATTCACACGATGCGAAAAGTCTCTGCCAGAACCTTTCTCATCTCTGTCACTACCCCTTTTTCGACAACCCGACCAGCAACCACAGCACATATCTCCTAACTTTTTAATTGTTTTACGTTTCATAATACAAATTCCAAATATTATTATTACTGCCAAAATCAAAAATACATAAAACCAAAAACCTCCCACCCAGGGTGATGATTCCATAGATTGTAAATTACTATCTACTGGCAATTCCGCCATTAGTGTGTTCATAGGGAAAACCTTTATATCTTTTAATTTATCAGGAATCTTAATGTGCCCTATATCTGGATATTTGAGGTTGATAGGATCCCATAGTGTGTATGTATCTATGTCATTAATAAAATTCTGAAAGGAGTCAGACATATTAAATTGACTTTCTCGATTGTAATAGGGAGGTATTAGCAATGAACCATGAAAACCTGAACAACCTTGTCTCATAATCAAGATGTTGATAGTTATATTTTATGTTGTTTACAAGTAATCTTAAATTTTGTACAAAACTCGGTATTATGGTTCCTTTTATTTTCAGCTATCAGTTCATACACTTCGAGTATGTTAAATCTTTTAACTCTCCATTTACAAATGTTCAGGTCGTCCGCATTTTCTACTCCGCGGCATTTCATTATCCATTCAAATGTCTAAGGTGCACGTGATATCCTGTTATACTTATTTATTATCAAGCATTATATATACAAAGCCATACATAATTAATATTAATTACATCTATAACACATTATATCATTGTTTTAATCACGTCAGCCATGATAGCAAGACAATTCTCCATGTGCTGATGTTTACTAACAGCTATATTCTTACGCGGTTTGGGGACTGGTTTACGCGGTTTAGGGTTAGGGGTGAAGCCTAGACCTACTTTATCATTTATTTCACAAATTTCCATATCTTCGTCTAAGGGTACGTTTTGGGTATCTAAGGGTATCTCATAGTTTTTATCATTGTATTCATTTTGTTCTGACTCAGGGTTCTCATCCGATCCTGACTCCACAGTCTGATCCTGCTCATCATTATACTGTTGATCATCCATGATCTTCTTAGCTCTTATGCGTCTTTGAAGTTCAGCGAGGGGTATGTCTTCTTCGTCTGAAGAATCTTCTCTCTCGCGTTGTTTGAACTGTATGGCTCTTTCTAATAAATCTGGCTGCATCTCGTCATCATTTTCCGAAGATACTTCCTCTTCCGGTGGAACCACATAATTGGTTTTTCTTAGAGTTCTCCCACCATCTTCAGTATCTTGTGAGAGGGGCCAGTGCGAAATATCTGCCAGTCTTAATTGTCGTGCATGACACTTGGTAGTAGATCCTGTTAATTGATCCTTCACCACAAAGCTAACTGGTCCTTTTTGTTCAATAATTCGGTAATAAGGGAGCCATTTCTTATCTAGTTTATTTTGTCTTTTGTTGTTCTTAAGGTATACTGGGTCTCCTACTTTAAATTCTTCATCTTTACTCTTTTTATCAGCTTGGGCTTTTTGTTTCTTTTTGGCCTCCTTCATATTGCGATGCACTAACATAAATGCCTTGTGTTGTTCTTGAAGTGCGATCTTATGTTGATCTTCTCCTGCATATCTTCGGCGAGGTTTCAATAAAGTGTCAAGAGGTAACACAACGTCTCTATTGTACATAAGATAATATGGAGAAAACTTGGATGACTCATTCGGATGAAATCGAATGGCTGCCAATGTCTGGTTAAGATGAATGTCCCATGTTTGAGCATTGTCTGTTATTTTCTTAGCCATTACGTCATGGAGAGTACGATGGAATCTTTCGACTTTACCATTGCCTTGAGGACTGTAGTAAGATGTTGTGACGTGGTTAATGTTCAATTCTCTCAAGGTTTCTTCTACTTTCTTATTCACATTTTCTGTTCCATTGTCTGTGAGGATTTGAAGAGGACAGCCATATCTTGGGTATATTTCTTCCAATATAAGGTGTACTATATTGTCAACTGACTTATCAGGAACGGGGAAGGCTTCTGGCCATCCAGAGTAAATGTCAATGAACGAGACTATATACTTGTTTCCTGACAATGTAGTAGGATAGGGTCCTGACAAATCAAGCCCTACCTTAGCCATGGGAAAAGGTGGTATGTCAGTTTCTTGAAGTGGGGGTTGAGTCCTCTTATTGCTCCTCGTCTGGCACACTACGCATCCCTCTATATAGGAATGTAACCTCTTGTACAAATTCGGCATGTAGTACTTTTGTCTGATTACGTCATATGTTTTGTCCACTCCCATATGTCCAAGTCCATCATGATATTGCTGTACTACTAAAAATTCTAACTCACGTGGTATATACAGGCGAAGTCTTGGACCTTCTGAGTCTCCATCTGAAAGATAGTACATCAAACCATCCATTTCTAGGAACTTCTTTTCTTCGGTTGCAGTTGCTGTTCCTTTGTTCAACCTGTTCTTCAGTTTCTTAATCTGTTCATCGTTTTGCTGACTCTCTTTAATATTGATTTCTTCCGGTAAGTCAATGAAGGGCTTAATCAGTTCATCGTGCTGTTTAACTTCACACTTGGCTAATCTTTTAGGCGAGAAAGCATTTGAGTTTAATACGTTTACCTCAAAGAAATTGTCTTTAACATCTGGTTCATCACATTCTGATTGTTCTTCATCTTCACTGTCAGAGTTAGCGGATGGTAATCTAGATAAAAGATCCGCACAGCAATTAAACCTTCCTTCAATGTACTCTACCTTACAGTTATATCCAGCGATACTCAATGCCCATAATTGAATCTTTTTATTTTGCATTGGAGATTCTAGAATGTATTTCAGCGGTTTGTGATCCGTCCTAATAGTAAACTGAGCACTGTGTAGGTAATGGTCTAGCTTCTGAAGAGCGTAGTGAATTGCAAATGCTTCTTTTTCTATAGTTGACCATTTCACTTGGGTTTTACTCAGCTTGTGGGATAGATAGTATATTGGCTTATCTTCTCCTTCATGAGTCTTTTGAGTTAGGCAAGCACCAATACAATTGTCGCTGGCATCGGTGTACAAGATGTACGGCTTATTAGTATCTGGATATGCTAAAAGAGGTACTACTGTCAAACTCTCCTTAAGGAAATCAAATGCTTCCTGACAACAAGGTGTCCACTTAAATCTGGCATACTTTCTAGTTAAGTCAATCAGTGGTTCTGCAATCTTGGAGAAATTTGGTATGAATCTTCTATAATAACTACACATACCTATAAAACCACGGACTTCTCTGACTGTAGTAGGTGCGGGCAACTTTCTAATAGCCTCCACTTTCTTTGGATCTGGTTTTACTCCATGTTCGTTGATGATAAAGCCAAGATATTCAGTTTGTTCTTTGAAGAAACTACACATCTTTAACTTAAGTTTTAGTCCATGTGTCCTTAGGCGATTAAATACATCTTGGATATGACGGAGGTGATCTTCCGGTGTTTCTGAGAATATGAGGATGTCGTCTAGGTATGCGATAGCAAACTCCTCTTGTCCTTGAAGAACGATGTTCATTAATTCCTGGAAGACAGCTGGTGCATTACTCAAACCAAATGGCATCCTATTAAACTGAAACAATCCCTTATGACATGCAAAGGCTGTTTTTTCTTTACTTGATTCTTCTAATTTTACCTGCCAATATCCACTCTTTAAGTCTAGTGCAGTGAAGTACTTAGCTTTACCTAGCAAACATAGGATGTCATCAATCAGCGGTAGCGGAAATGATACCGGTCTTACTATCTTGTTTAAACTTCTAAAGTCAACGCACATCCGGTCTGATCCATCCTTCTTCTTAACTACTACTAAAGGAAACGACCAAGGCGACTGTGATCTTTCAATAATCCTTGCGCTCATCATTTCTGCTATTGCCTTGTCAATTATCTGTCTTTTATTTAGGGGCACTCGGTATGGTCTATTCTTTATTGGATGATGATCTCCAGTCTCTATCTTCATTTTGACAGCATCAGTTACTCCAAGATCACTATCTTTCTTAGCAAATAAGTCATTGTTCTTTCTCACAAGTCTTTGGATAGAATTTTCAAATTTTTCAGGTACATCAATCTTTTCTTCTGTATCCTGTTTTGTTTGTATCTCCGAGATTTCCTTGGGTTTCAACGCGGTGACACGTCCTACGATGTATCCTCTTGGAATTTTATAACTTTTATTGGTTTGATTAACGAAGATCATTGGAATTTTCCTGTCTTTCCGGACTACACAAACTGAGTCTTTTAAATATAGTCCTGGGTCCTCCATAATACAATTATTGTCTATACTGTTTACTTCCACCAAGTCTTTTTCTTTTATAGGAAAATTACTGTTAACTTTTCCATAAAATACTGTCACCATATTTGGTTTCATAATAAGTTTCTTGGGTGTTCTTACAATTGTTGAGATGTGTAAGTCTTCTTTTAATTCAGCATAAGCTTTGCCATCAATGCGCATGAGTCCAAGATCAAAGTATAAACGAACATTGTTTTTCTTGAGCCAATCACGACCAAGAATCAGGTTTCTGTTGAGTCCCTTTGTCACATAAAGTTTGTGGTCTAAAGTTAACCCTGAAATCTTAAACGAAATATTTACATACCCAATCGCGATTAAAGAATTACCATTTGCTGCTTGAAGAGAGGGAACGTCATTTTTACACAGTTTGGGGCGGGGAAACAAATTATCATACATTCTTTTACTAATTAAAGATACTGCCGCGCCAGTATCTACCAAAGCTCTAAATTTATTTTTTCCTATCTTTAATAAACAGCTACTGGGGTTGTTAGTAAAATTAATTTCAAATGTAGGCCTTTTATTAAAGTTCTTTCTTCGGGCTTCAACGAAGGAAGAACATCTTAGTTTTCCGGATTTTGTTGATCAAAATTAGCGCGAGGGCTCCAGTCTTTGGTCGATCTCCTGTTAATTTGGTCATTAAAGTCATGTGATTGTTTTTGACGGTTGGCCGGCCTACCTCGGTTTTGTTGCGTTCTCTGATACATGCGCGGACTCCAGCAATATGCGCGTACATGTCCGAACCTACCACAATTCCAGCATTCAATCGGTGGGCGGGGACTTTGCTCTACATTATGTACAGTTTTGTTTTGATTGGGTCGTTTACTCAATTGAGGGCGGGGCCTAACTTGGCGTTTATTTTGCGGACAGAATTTGGCCCTATGACCTGTTTTCTTACACTTGAAACATCTGTTATTTCTCGCATGATCAATCTCCATAGGTTCTTCATGTCTAGTTTCTGCCGGGGAAAAATTAACCAATCGGTCTCTTAAGAGAGGCGTGGTAGTGTCAAAACTTGAAGACGTCTGTCTGTTGTCGTCATTTTGTACATTGTTTGTCACATTCGGTCCTCTAATAGCCAGTCTTTGTCTCAAATTTTGTTCGCGCATAGCTACCTGTATTGCTGATTCTAAGTCTCTGGGATTTTCACGAAGGATTTTCATTCTAAGATAGTCAAATGTTAAACCATCACAAAATATGTCAACTAATTGCTGTTGTACCAAAGGGTCTTTTAATTTATCTTTACTGTATGCGTCTTCCGCGATTTGTAGTAATCTTTCCGCGAACAATTGAACACTCTCGTTTGAGTTTTGTCGCGTCCTGCGCATTACTGCTAACGCGTGTTGAGGGTCGGTAATTTCCGCGAATCGATTTTTAAGTGATTCTTTAAGATCGTTCCAGGACGGAATTTCTTCTGACGCGTCTGTCTCGTCTAGATATCTTTTGATATAATCTCCAACCGAACCTTTACTTGTAATATACGCGAGCATGGGAATTTCGTGAGCCTGTTTCCCAGACATAAGACCATATTTTTCGACTTCTTTAACCCATTGTTTAAATTTTTTAGAATCTCCTTCGAAAGGAGTTATAACAGAAGATAGGGGTACTGATAAAGCGGCTGTCATAGCTTTAACCTGACCAAAAAAGAAATCTTTTTCATCATCTTGATTTAGGACACGGTGTCGAGGTTCATGAATTCCATTTGACCTAGCATCATGATATGTTTCAAATGTTGTTTCGCTAAAATTTCGTTTAATCTGTTCTTGCTCTGGGGGTTTTTGATGTTTGTCTTGTTCTTGCTTATCTTTATCATGACCCATCCCTGAAAATTGTTCTTCTAACTGTTCCATTTGTCTTTGAAATTCTTTTTTATCAAAACCGTTTCCTGTTGCCATTTAAGTTGCTAGTCAGTTTGCTTACTTTGAGATAGTTAACTGAGACATTGAGAAAAGTTCTTACCTTCAAAGTTCAATCGAAATGTCCTTTCCCTGGGGTTTCAGTACTTCGTAATATCCTGGTCACGAGCACCAAATAGACAGATGTAAGCCTATGAGTTAGTTCAGCTCCTTGTCTAGTCCATAAATGATAATTCCAATTTGGTGTGAACAATAATTTATTAGATCGTGATCGTATAGATTTTACAAGCAACTTTCAAAGTCTTACAAATTCAAATCTCAATCTCTCACTGACTAACAGTTTCCAACATGTCCCGAACGTCTAACAACAACCCAAAACCACCAACTCTCCGTCCTAACTAAACTCTCTCTACATCAGCTTATATATGATCTTTCACACAAAGAGAAAAATAATTCAAATTAGTTCTGTCCAAGTAGTATAATCATAAATAATTATGTTATCATTACAAGCAATCAACACTTCACACTGAACATGATTTCTATATATTTAACCTATAGCGACATTAGCTCTGTAGCTATTATCCTCTGAATCATATGTATAGCCAACGTTCTGCTTGACCAGAAATAATGAAGTATTCAACATAATTTAATGTTAATTATATGGTTGTCAGAGTGCTGAACATATTTACTTCAATTTCAGTATTCCAACCCTAAATTCCAAAGTGATGATGGCACATAATATGTATGATTATATTTCGTATAACAAATTATTGTTCGTCACTTTTTATCGACTACATGTAATTAAAAATACGGTCAAGCCGGCTATCTGGTTACACTTCTTCTCTAAAACCGCTTATCCAATTTCAACCAAATTTGGCACAAAGCAACCTTATGTGAGGGCAAATATAAATTGCAAAAATAAAAGTCCGATCTGTATTCAAAGCGGAGAAAACCTTGAAACTGTAGAAAAAGGGGGGTGCATTTTTAAAAATCTTCTTCTCAAGAACTACTGATTCCAATTCAACGTAGTTTAGCATAAATTATCCTTATGGGAAGGAAAATATAAATTGCAAAAATTAAGTGCTAATTCTGTTTCAAATCTGAGTTATTACGAAAATAATAATAAAGGAAATGCGTGTTTCAATCAGTTTAATAGCTTCGGGTTCGGCATCCGGTAATCCGGCATCCGGTAAAATGGGTAGGCAAGACTTGGTCTGGGCAAAACAAAGATTGGCAGTTATTAATCTGCCAATCTCATTAAAATTTCAGGATATTTGATGGACTAGTATATTTGTATTCGCTGTAAATATTGCTGCAAAATAATGCGTATTTGGAATTAACGATTGTCGATCTGCCTTGGCTTTTATTTTGCCACGGCCCGGGTTTGCATACCCATTTTACCTAGACTCGTATTCCATACTTCTTAAACGAGGTTCTTTGTTTAAAGCAGCCATGACACTATACTAAAAAGGGTCGATCTGACTATGATGAATTTGCTGGTTGTGCAACAGTTCGCGTATGAAGGGAAATTTTTGAAACATGCAACATATATTGTTGCCGATTTTGTGAAGTAAATTGAGGCTAAATATTTCAATGCGTTGACAGTTTTCACACATGACGTTGGTGTTAGCTTGTTCCGATTTTCGTTTCGTTTTCATTATTTATGTTTTGTAACCTGGGAACTATCGTCTGTATTATTTCGTGATTTTACGTATCAAATCAAACAGAGACTTTGGTAAATCAAACAGTTAACTGTTTACCTGCGCAAATTAAGCAAAATCTGATGTATCAAAAAATAATGAAATACAATTCATTCTATCAGTAATTCGATCGGCATTATCTTTTGCGTAATGGTAGATTAATGCAATAGGTTTTGTGGCGATGCTCGGCATTTTCTCGAATTTATTCAGTTTAAATAAAGTTTGACATTGCTGACGGAAATATGTAGGTATATACATGTATATATATGATTCATTTCGAAAAAATAAATTGTGTTCTTTATTTATTAAAGTGAATGTTTCTTGTGTTTAATTGTTAGGGTCTTCCGTTTCCAACGGAAGACCCTCTTGTTATTCTACGGTTTCTTTTTCTTTATTATTAGGGTCTTCCGTTTCCAACGGAAGACCCTCTTGTTATTCTATTGATTATTTTTATTAGGGTCTTCCGTTTCCAACGGAAGACCCTCTTGTTATTCTACTGTTTCTTTCTATTATTATTATTATTCTTAATATTCTTTTTCTGCCTTCTTTAAAGCTTTATTTCTCGAAAACTATTCCTCCGATTTGCACCAAATTTTCAGGACTTATACAGCATCGGAGGGGACAAATGTTTTTAGTTACATTTTTTGATGACGTCACTTCCGGTTTAAGATATTGACGATTTAATGAAATGATAAGGGTCATTTTGTCCACGCAACTCCTCTGAAACTATTCATGATAGAAAGTTAAAATTTTCAGGGATTGTAGATGAAAGTCTGTAGATGTACCGCATTGTTTTATTATATGGATAATACGCAAGGCGTTGAAGCTCGCCTGAGGTCGAAAATTGACACCAATTTTTTTTACAAAAATTTTGCACATTTTCTGAAATATTTTTAAACCTGTAAATATTTTGTTAAAACATGTAATGTAAAAGTTGTTTCTATTTCCACGGGCTTTCATTTGATATCAAGAAAAAGGGGCTGGCCCCTCAAATTAGGGGCCAAGAGGGCTCTAAAGTATTTTTGCAATAACTCTTTACTGAACAATAATTTGTTATCAAGTATAGAAGCAAAAATGTTCATTGTACAGCTTTTTATCTATACAGTACCATACCTAAGTCATATGTTACGTAATTAGGGGTTTCAAGGGGCCAAAAGTCCAAAACTTTGATCATTAATATCTAGAAAAGGAGAAATATTTTGAAAAGCATTGTAGAACAAAAAATGCTTAAAATAATGTTCTCAACAATATGCTACCTAAAAAAAATTTGTTGGTGGCCCCAGTAAGGAGTTTAAGGGTCGGCCCCTAAAACACATTAGTTCAGATATCTCTAGAACGGTCAACAATTCCTGAACACTTGTTGAACAAAATATGTTTATATTTGCAAGATCCTTCATTTGATATCAAGAAAAAAGGGCTGGCCCCTTAAATTAGGGGCCAAGGGGGTTCTTAAGTCTATTAATAATAACCTTTTACTGAAAAATAATTTGTTATATATTATAGAAGCAAAAATATTCTTTGTACAGTTATTTATCTATACAGTACCATACCTAAGTCATATGTTACGTAATTAGGGGTTTCAAGGGGCCAGAAATCCAAAACTCTGATCATTAATATCTATAAAAGGAGAAATATTTTGAAAAGCATTGTAGAAGGAAAGTTGCTCAAAATAATGTTTTTAACATTATGATACCTAAACAGTTTTTGTTGGTGGCCCCATTAAGGAGTTTAACGGCCAGCCCCTAAAACACAGTTGTTCAGATATCTCTAGAACGGTCAATAATTCGTGAACAGTTGTTGAACAAAATGTGTTTATATTTGCAAGACCTTTCATTTGATATCTAGAAAAAGGGGCTGGCCCCTCAAATTAGGGACCAGGAGGGCTTTAAAATCTTTTAATAATAACTATTTACTCAAAAATAATTTGTTATACATTATTGACGCAAAAATGTTGAACTTATTAAGATTAATTCAAATCTGAAATCCGTTTTAAAATTGGACGATGCATTACAGAGATATAGGGGTTTAAAAATTGATTTTTCCGGAAATGTTGATTCCACATTCTTGGTTAAGAAAATAGTGTTACGTTCAAAGTTAAATTAACTCGTACCTAGAATGATTCGATATTTGTTAAGTCGTTCTTAAACACATTTGGATTTTTTTGTCAAGTCGTTCTTGAAATCGTTAAGGTTTTCGTTAATTCGTACTTAAAGTCATTCGGATTTTGTTAAGTCGTACCAAGTATTATTCGATTTTTTATATCTTTTTGTTTTAATTACTCCTGGTATTGGTTTTAGAGCTCTGCTTCTTACAGGAACATCTAGCTTGTCTTTCGACATTAACGGAAGACCCACTCGTTGCTTTGCAACGAGCTTTGCTCTAGTTATTATTATTTTTTTTCTGACTTTTTCCGGACGCTATTACTCGTGAACTACTGGACTGATTTGCATAAAATTTGCAGGACTTATAGAACATCAAAAGTACTTGAGTTTATTAAATTTTGGGTTGATGACGTCACTTCCGGTTTGAGATTTTGAGGATTTAGTGAATTTTTAAGGACCATTTTGTCCACCTAACTCCTCCAAAACTAATAAAGATAAAAACATGAAACTTTCAGGGATAGTAGATGAATGTCTGTAGATGATTCTCTGGGTTTGATATTGTGGAAAATGCGCAAGGCGCCGAAGCTCGCCCGAGCTCGAAAATTGGCACCAAATTTTTTCACAAAATTTTTGCACATTTTCTAAATTATTTCTGAATGTGTAAATAATTTGTTAAGACATGTAATGCAAAAGTTGTTCAGATTTACACGCTCTTTCATTTGATATCATAAAAAAGGGGCTGGCCCCTCACATAAGGGGCCAAGAGGGCTCTAAAGAATTTAATTAATAACTCTTTACTGAAAAATAATTTGTTATTAAGTATAGAAGCAAAAATGTTTATTGTGCAGCTGTTTATCTACATAGTACCATAATGAAATCATATGTTACGTAATTAGGGGTTTTAAGGGGCCAGAAGTCCAAAACTTTGATCATTTATATCTGAAAAAGGAGAAATATTTTGTGAAACATTGTAGAAGAAAAGTTGCTCAAAATAATGTTGTCAACCTTATGCTACCTTTAAATTTTTTGTCTTTGACCCCATTAAGGAGTTTAAGGGTCGGCCCCTAAAACACAGTTGTTCAGATATCTCTAGAATGGTTAACAATTCGTGAACAGTTGTTGAACAAAATATGTTTATATTTGCGAGACCGTTCATTTGATATCAAGAAAAAGGGGCTGACCCCTCAAATTAGGGGTCAGGAGGGCTACCAAGTCTTTTAATAATAACTATTTACCGAAAAATAATTTGTTATTTATTATTGAAGCAAAAATGTTCACCTCATTAAGCTTAATTTAAATCTGAAATCCGTTTTAAAATCGGACGATGCATTACAGAGATATAGGGGTTTAAAAAATTGATTTTTCCGGAAATTTTGATTCCACATTCTTGGTTAAGAAAATAGTGTTATGTTCGAAGTTAAATTAACTCGTACCTAGAATGATTCGATATTTGTTAAAACGTTCTTAAACACATTCGGATTTTTTTTGTCAAGTCGTTCTTGAAATCGGTAAGAGTTTTGTTAATTCGTACTTAAAGTCATTCGGATTTTGTTAAGTCGTACCAAAAATTATTCGATTTTTTATATCTTTTTGTTTTAAAACTCCTGGTATTGGTTTTAGAGCTCTGCTTCTTACAGGAACATCTAGCTTTTCTTTCGACATTAACGGAAGACCCACTCGTTGCTTTGCAACGAGCTTTGCTCTAGTTATTATTCTTTTTTTTCTTTTTCTGACTTTTTTGGAGCGTTATTTCTCAAAAACTATTCAACCGATTTGCACGAAATTTTCAGGACTGATTAAGCATCATCGGCGCTACATATTGTCAAATTTTCAAATGATGACGTCACTTCCGGTTTCAGATATTGACGATTTTGTAAATTTTTAAGGGTCATTTTGTCCACGCATCTCCTCCGAAACTAATCAATATAGAAGCTTGAAACTTTTCCAGGATTGTAGATTAAAGTCTGAAGTTGTACCCCCCTGCTTCCAATTATTAAAATTGCGCAAGGCCTCGAAGCTCGCCTGAACCTGAAAATTAGGACCAAATTTTTTCACGAAATTTTCGAACATTTTCTCTAATATCTTTTGATGTATAAATATTTTGTTAAAACATGTAATGCAAAAGTTGTTTCAATTTCTACGGGCTTTCATTTGATATCAAGAAAAAAGGGCTGGCCCCTCAAATTAGGGGCCAAGAGGGCTCTAAAGTCTTTTTGCAATAACTCTTTACTGAACAATAATTTGTTATCAATTATAGAAGCAAAAATGTTTATTGTACTGCTGTTTATCTATACAGTACCACACCTTAATCATGTGTTACGTAATTAGGGGTTTCAAGGGGCCAGAAGTCCAAAACTTTGATCATTAATACCTAGAAAAGGAGAAATATTTTGAAAAGCATTGTAGAACAAAAAATGCTTAAAATAATGTTCTTAACAATATGCTACCTAAAAAAAATTTGTTGATGGCCCCATTAAGGAGTTTAAGGGTCGGCCCCTAAAACACATTAGTTCAGATATCTCTAGAACGGTCAACAATTCCTGAACACTTGTTGAACAAAATATGTTTATATTTGCAAGATCTTTCTTTTGATATCAAGAAAAAAGGGCTGGCCCCTTAAATTAGGGGCCAGAAGGGCTCTTAAGTCTATTTATAATAACTTTTTACTGAAAAATAATTTGTTATATATTATAGAAGCAAAAATATTCTTTGTACAGTTATTTATCTATACAGTACCATACCTAAGTCATATGTTACGTAATTAGGGGTTTCAAGGGGCCAGAAGTCCAAAACTCTGATCATTAATATCTATAAAAGGAGAAATATTTTAAAAAGCATTGTAGAAGGAAAGTTGCTCAAAATAATGTTTTTAACATTATGTTACCTAAAAAAATTTTGTTGGTGGCCCCATTTAGGAGTTTAAGGGTCGGCCCCTAAAACACATTATTTCAGATATCTCTAGAACGGTCAACAATTCGTTAACACTTGTTGAACAAAATATGTTTATATTTGCAAGACCTTTCATTTGATATCAAGAAAAAGGGGCTGGCCCCTCAAATTAGGGGCCAGGAGGGCTTCAAAATCTTTTAATAATAACTATTTACTAAAAAATAATTTGTTATACATTATTGAAGCAAAAATGTTCAACTTATTAAGCTTAATTCAAATCTGAAATCCGTTTTAAAATCGGACAATGTATAACAGAGATATAGGGGTTTAAAATTTGACTTTTCCGGAAATTTTGATTCCACATTCTTGGTTAAGAAAATAGTGTTACGTTCAAAGTTAAATAAACTCGTACCTAGAATGATTCGATATTTGTTAAGTCGTTCTTAAACACATTCGGATTTTTTTGTCAAGTCGTTCTTGAAATCGTTAAGGTTTTTGTTAATTCGTACCTAAAGTCATTCGGATTTTGTTAAGTCGTACCAAGAATTCTTCGATTTTTTAATATCTTTTTGTTTTAATTACTCGTGGTATTGATTTTAGAGCTCTGCTTCTTACAGGAACATCTAGCTTGTCTTTCGACATTAACGGAAGACCCACTCGTTGCTTTGCAACGAGCTTTGCTCTAGTTTTCAATTTCTATTTACTAACCATATTTGAGTGTTAAGCTTAAAATTATAAGCAAGATACAGAGATTTGCTCACAATTCTATGTTTGTACACAGATCTTAAAAACTAAAGATTAAAAAAGTAAAAAAATTGTCAATATTTATTAAGAAAATTTTCAAAGTCTGTTCGTTCAGAAACCAACTTTAACATCTTATTGTATTGTAAACTTAACATTTTTTCGCCATTATTACTCCTACTGTACATGTGATCCTTCACTGTGTTTGTGTACATTTGTATAAACTGATTTTGAACCTCAAATACCAGTGAACGGGTCTTGAGTGAATAAAAGAATATAAAATCTTAGGCCATTCTTTTTTTCCATTTTAAATGCTGAATAGGAAATACCAAGTTAAAAATCATAAGTTGAATGTAATAAACTCATGTGAACAAATTATGAATCAAACCTAGGCAAACTGTGAGCTCTGTATCTTGCTTATAATTCTACAATTGACGCTGAAATTTTGGTTGAACATTAGAAAATCTCTATGAATTAGAGTATGTTAAATACTTGTACAAACAAAATAAAAGAATGATACTGTGAAATCATTAGATTTCGTGGTGGCTTATTTTTCGTGGAATTCGTGGGTACCTCTCATCCACGAAATAACATCCTTCATGAATTGATGAATTAGGGTAATAAAGTTATATTCCCTTTTGTAGATATATATGAATACACGAACTTACGTCCCCACGAACCTGTAAAATTTAAGTCATCCAGGAAAATTGGCCCCCATGAAATTTAATGATTCCACAGTATTCTGTATATATCTACTCTCTGGGGCCCTCTCTTTATACAATAAATAATGTGAAATCTACATCAATTTTGATAGTTTTTTCAGACACGAGTAAATAAAAACGACATCTTTAAAACAGTTTCCATATTTCTGACACATTTCTGTTGCGGGGATAAAGTAATTATCGCTATTCCTAAGAATATCACAGCGGAAAATTATCATGGTTTGTACGCGAAGTAAATAACAGTCATTTAATTATAATGGAGAAGACAAATAAAATTGTTGAATGTTTTTAATTTGAGGAATTGAGCACATTGAGGTACAATTTTCTTCTTCACATCTATACATAAAGGGTTTTTAAAATAAAAAAAACAATAACTATTATTTTTTTTTAATACAATAACTAGTAAGTACTGAGTAGTTGATGAAAAAAATGTACCTATATGCTCTCATATATTTTGATCGCTTTACAAAGTGTGGGGGGGGGGGGGGAGGGGGGCAGAACGAAAATATAGGGATTTGGAAGTTAACAACTTAACAGTATACCTCTACCAAATGTTTAGTTTTATATCTTGCGTAGAAATTTCTTATTCTGGTAAAAAATAGTATTTCATGAAGGTACAATGTCAAAGATTACATGTATACAAGAAAAAGTGTAAAATTCGAATACTTTACAATATTTATTTTTTGTTTTTCTACCGAGGGACCATATGACACAATATCTTTTGAACGCCCATTGTTGCTCAGGTGAGCGATGTGGCCCCATGGGCCTCTTGTTGATTAAATATGCATTAGAAATGTATATCGCCAGCATTTGGAATATATTTTTGTCACAATTCGGCAATATTGTAAAAACATAATTAATACACTTTCAATTGATTTCAACTCTTCCTATATATGTTAGATTTAAACATTTCTTTGAAAAAAAGAGAAAAAAATCTTAAATTCATTAGTCCCCATAAATACGAGTTTGTTACATTTTCTACAAAAATTACCTTAAATAATTGTATGACGTAACGACATCCGGTATTAAGTTTGAAAGCTGCAATGTCCAAAACTGTGCAGGTAGTAGAAGCTACACTGTAGTATAATCAATATTTCAAAATGTTAATCTGACCCCCCCCCCCTCCCCGTACCTGGCTTCGGGGCCACCAACATGTAAAAATCTCAGCTCAAATCTCAGTCTCAAATCTTAAATTTCTGACTCTGGTGAGATTCTGCTAAAACGGCGTGCCACCAAACTTTCTCAGAGTCGCCTCACGAGAGTTGAGTTTTACGGAAAATTTCAGCTTATTTTTGTTACCGCAAGCGGCCTCTCAGGAAAAATGGCGTCGATCGGGTAGGTCAACTCTACTTCCATTTATTTTTTTTATCGCGTTATTTATGTAAATTACATGTGTAAATTATAACTGACGTCACATGTGATAGTCGTCTGCATGTAAATATTATTCATTACGTTTAGAAAAGGCGAGCGAGTGTTCTGAGAGCATCTCAGACGCCAGTTTAAAAATAAAAAAAAACCTAACTGGACCGAGTTGGATAAAAAAAATTGGTTGAAGAAGTGCATTTGAGGGAGGGTGTATTGTTTAGGAAATTTAAGGGTTCTGGCGGTGGGAAGATTGCGAATGACGTCGCCTGGAGTGAGGTTGCACAGGCAGTGAAGGGGTATGTTTATCTTCTCCTGTTGAAATTATTGTTTTTATTTTAGGGAAATCCCAAAGTGTCACATGGTTTTGACCGATAAATATAGAATAAACATGGCGATTGATACTTTCATGCGGGTTCACAGAGTTGGATGGGTTTTCCTCAGATGGAGAATCAGTCTTTAAAAAAAATGCGATAAGTTTTGTTTTATATGCCTTTTGGATGATAAATTAATTGCTTACTGGCATAATTTGAACTTGGTATAATACGGTACACTGCTCTATAAATCAAATGTGATTAGAAGAAGCAGGCCCTAAATCATCTTAAATCTATAAGTGCAAACCAAACAGTTTTTTGTTATTCATGAATATCTTGTCTTGATCTTGTGCATTGCTCTGCCTCATTAGTAATTTGAATATCATTTATGAAGAAAAAAATTCAAAGTACAGTACACAATGAAAAAATTGTTATATACTATAAAGATTTCTTCTTATTTAGGGGCATATAAATTATGGAAAACTGTTCATTTTCAAGACAGTTCATTGGTTATGTTTTATAAATTGTATAATGATGTGCAATGTACACAGCTTATTTTCCCAAATTAAGCATGACAATAAACACTATTTTAGGAGCAGTGGTTCAGGAATACTGAGGACAAGTGGGGAGGCTGCCAAGCAGTGCAGTAACTTGAAGCAGAGGGGTAGGAACATGTAGTATAACTGATTCATATATACCATGGAATCATTAGAATGTTGTATGGCTTAATTTTCATTGTACCTGTTGGTATGAGCGCTTCCCCATGAATTAACATCATATGTACATGTATAAATTAAATTCATTCCTTATAATAATCTTCAAACAACTGAAGTTAGAAAATAAGGCATGTTGTTAGTTAAAATGACGATTTGTGTAAAATTTAAATGTGATGTCAGGCGGATTATAACGCTTGGCATGCATGTCATATCATGACGTTACTAGGCAAGTTAAGTTATATGATATATATTATGAAATGTTTAGCAAACCAAATTAGGTGATATATTTGGTTTGCATAATGATGATTATTCTTGAATAATTTCTTATCTCTAAATTTCACTAACAAGGAATGATGATCAATTGTAGCCAAAGGAAAGTTATCAGAGTCAAAACGCCCAAAGACAGGAGGGGGTCCCACGCCACCAAGCCCCACACCAGTTGAGCTTTCCATTTTCGAACAACTGGAAGAAAGGCCTTCCCTTGAAGGAATATGTGGAGGAGTAGATACAGCGGGTAACTATATTGTGTTGTATATTGAAATCTTTACTTTTGCAAATATGTTTCCTTATATGAACCTATAAATTAAAACATTTAATTCTGTATCAACGTTTTCATGATGTCAAAAAGTCATAGCACAGGCTTGGATTATTGTTAACCAAACATCTCGGTAATTGAAACAGTTCTAACCAATTTGCAGTTTTCAAATAATAAACAGCAATGTTAAAAAGTTCAGTGGCATATGAACTTGGTTGGTAATTAAGGTCAGACGACACGTTCCTCAATTTTAGATAACTTTTTCCAGGAATTTGTTAATGGTTTACTACTACTTTGACAAACCTTCTTGCAAAAAATTAGGGTACCTTACCAGGCATTTCTGCAAAATACTAGAGTATGCAATTTCCTATATAATCTTCTTGAAAATACACTTGAATTGCTGATATAAAAATAAATACATCTACACCACAGCGAAATTCACAATATTAGAACTATATCTCCACCGGGGCGGGGATTTGAACTCACAACCTCTAGAACCTATACGCTTCTGGCAGTGAGCGGCCACGATTCTAACCACTCGACCATCTAGACATATAACCACATCTAAGTAAATTTTGATCATTTTTAAAGTAATTATAAAATTAATATTTGTTATTGGACTCTTTATTACGAGGAGATACAAAAAAGATTCTCGAGGAACGTGTCGTCTGACCTTAAGTGATCAAATCTTCTGAGAAGCCCTTCTGAGAGTTTATGTTAACATGTTTAGCCTGAAGGGCACAGTGTGGTGTTTCTATCACAATGTAGACCAGAGACGCTTTCCATAGTTTAGGATAGGTAAGAGCTGATATATTAGCACATTTCTGGTGCCATATAATGACATTTTTACTCATAAGTAAACATTTATCCACTTCAGTTTTGAAGAGTTTTCCTAATGAACCGAAAATATAACTCTGAGCTTTTCTGATTAAAAAATTGTCTATTGTGGTTGTTTTCATCGTTCATGTTGTAATCTTTTCACAATTTCATCTTCAGAACTCAAGGTCAATTTTATCCAAACTATGAACAAAGCATTTTAATATGAAGGTGACTGCAGTTTCTTAAAATAGAAAGTTATACATGTCCTCTTTCAGAGTTTTTAGACCTGGATAAAGTTTTTGTTGCAGGTGCCATCTGAAGATGATATCTTGGTTATTACTGGTCTTAACTTCACAAAACTTGCATGGATGATGCATCTTATGATACTGATGCACCTGACAGGCTTGAATGCTGAATCTGAGCCATAGGGTTCGGATGCTGGAGGAGGTTAAGTTTTTGGGAACAGGTCAAATGTTTAATAGAAATCAGCTTTTTATAGTGTATATAACTATAACATAAAGGAATCGCAGGGGTAGCTTCAGATATAATATGATTAAGGTGCTGTCATAAAGGTGATGAAATTTTATAGGATAGATGTTATTATATCTTCTTCTGATATATGAAACAATGAAAGGGGCTTAATGTTTAACATAGAAATTTGTGAAGAAAAATTTGATCATCTTTGTAAACAAGGCCTAAACATGTAAATTATACGTCAGGTATTTTGTATTTGATCCCATAAAGCTGATTTAAAGTAATAGATATTTATATTGCACAGGTGAGAAATGTGGCCCATGGGCCTTTAATTAATATTTACATTTACTATTTAAAATATATTATGCCACTCTAAGCTTTGGATGATAAGCTTCCTCTTTGAAAATGGGTTATTTTTGTTCTTAATGATGTGTGCATTTTAAGTCACTGTTCACTGAAGAATGTTATATGATACGATTGTGATACATGCACTTTTAGCAATAAGATTATTCAAGTTTATGGTAGTATGATTTATTCACTGTAGTTTGTAATTCCAGTAAGAATTATATGAAAGTTGTAATGAAAGAATAATTGTTTCATCTTCAAATATTTGATAATGATATTATTATAGCAAGTTGAGATGATGCGTTGTATTGCTTGTTTAATGTTTAAGTAGTTTACATGTACATGTACATGTATTTGATTGAATGGCGGATATATTGACTACATGTATATACGTAAGTTGCTTTATCTGATCGTTTTCAACTCTATTAAAGGTTATCATCAATGATTACTTTAGCACACATTGTTGTATTTATTTGTAGTCACTGAAATACCCTGACATTCATTAATTCATTATTAGTATAATTATTCATTAATCAATTCACCATGTTAGTAATATGTATAAGGTACCGGTACATTAAGTAGTAAATTGTGAACTGTAATTTTATAATTAAAACTCTAAGATGTTGACTACAGTCAGTTCAAGCATATCTTTTACAACATACATCATAGCATAGCATAGCATTGAAATCTCATAGCATAACATTGAAATCTCATAGCATAGCATTGGAATCTTATTCCATAGCATACAATCTCATAGAATCGCATTCGTCATATCATACTATAGCATACCATAGCATAGCATACAACATTATTTTAACTCGGTTTTAAATGTTTTTATTTGAAAAAATAAATGTTTACATGATGAATTTGTGGTAAACTTTGGCTTCTTATTATTTTACTTCGATATGTGTGGAACTCTTCTGTGTATGGAGACGTTTTTGTTCAAATCTCATAGCATAGCATACCATAGCATAGCATAGCATACCATATCATTAAGCCCTTCATTTCAATTTCTCATAGCACAGCATACAAATCTCATAGCATAGCATACAAATCTCATAGCATATCATTAAAATCGCATACCATAGCATAGCATTAAATTGTAAAAGATATGCATGAAATGACTGTATGCATGGAAACGTACTAATAAAAAATATGTATCTCTCACATGGTCCCTCACGGTGCGTCCTACAGCGTCTTCTGGAACCCTAATGTGGACGTCCACGGCCACATCAACTGCATTCGTCAAGTCTGTGTCTTTCAGAATGTCCCTCCGTTGAATACCTATATTGTGCAGAATAGCACAGGCCGTCACTATTCGGAACGCTCTTTCTGTCTTGGTCCGAAGGCCACAGCGGAGAGCATGAAATCTCTTTTTCAAAATTCCAAATGTTTGCTCAGTCGTGACTCTGAAATGTTATCAAAGAACTTACATCCAGCAATAAATAAGATTTTTCAAGTGAAATGTAATATCGCTTTACTATCATATTCCACTATACATAATTGCACATTTAATACTATATGTATGTGCCTTATATAGGTAGCAATAATTTAGTTACATACTCAAGCATTGTGGCTGATTTTAGAAAATAACAGGTGTGAAATTGATTTTTGTAAGATTTCAATTTATTTACAAAGTTTGTTTCTCTGTCTTTTTGGTTTTGAGGTAGACAATATTATGCAATAGTTAACCTTGGTATACAATGTGCTGCATTATAGCGTCTGTTTTCAGGAGCATCTTCCGCTATATACGGGGTCAAGAGATAATTTTCAATTCAATTCAATTTATTATCGTTGAGCTTTACAACTCATCGGAATACAAATTATAATACATAAACAATTATATACAAAATTAATGTGCAATGTGCAGTAAGTGAGTGACATATTCAGACAATATAATCATGTACATATCTTAAAATATGAGTGGACGTAAATGTATGATAAGTAGCTTAAATGTAGTATTATTACAATGCTGTGCTTTCATTTTTCTCTCATTTTGCTCTCATTTTGAAAGCGCTAGACACATATTTTCCTAGATATTGTTGAGTTCCTTTGTATTGTTAACACTTAAAAGTTTAGCTAGCTTAAAAACTTTTGGTTTTTTTGTAATAAAAACTCTTTATATATTTCTTTCGTAATTCCGCGTAAAAAAGACATATGAGTATAAAGTGGAACTCATCTTCTAAATTGTTTTTGTTAAATGATTGCAAAATCTTTCATTTCTTGGCACCTTGTTGTGTCGACCTTTTTCGATATTTAAAGAGTGTGATGAAGTTCGAAAAATACTTATAATTTTTTTTGAAATATAATTAATCGGTCTCCTAATATAAGTTTGCAAACAAAAATTATCCACAACATGGTTTCAGGCCGTGTAAAAAAAAAAGATGTTCAAGTTGACTTGCTGTTTAAATGGTTTTTTTTTTTTTTAAATATATCACTGGGGAAAATAAGGTGTTTCTATATATCCGGCGACAATGAAACTAAAATGCTTTAGATGGTAAAAAGCACTTTATTTGAACTTTAGGTTGGTATGGGTGATTTCTGGGAATCCAAAAACTACACCCGGACAATCCGAAACCTAATTCCTCTCTCCCGACAATGCTGTATAACACAATATAAATAAGAATTGAAAACAATAAGAAAGACTTTGGACATCCGATGTTATTGGTCATGAATAAAGTGAGGCATTGCTATATGGAGGTTATTTTTTCTACAACTGCTAACTGTTTGAATTAAGGGGTAGCGATGAGCATCACGACCTTGATATTTCTCAGTTTGAAAAAGTCGACGATGACACTGGCAAGTTCATACAGTTCGTGGGACGTACAAACAAAACCTTTAAAGGTGGTTTTAAACATCGCAATGTTGAGCACAAAGAAATTAAACATTACGTTACTACGGATGACAGTGACCGAAATATTGTCTGTTTGTACACCTCCTACATTGATCTTGTTGGTGACAAAGATGGACAATTCTACAAATCATAGATGCCATGGTATAACTGCAACAGACGGAAATTATGCTTTGGTGTCTGGGGATTTATACACAAATGCCTACAACATAGAGGCAATGGAAGTATCATAGGTTAATATTAAGTGAATGTTTAATGTTTAATATGTTTGGTGGAAACCGCAGGGTAGTGTTGTTCTATGTCGGTTTATGTTAACAAATACTTTTATTATACTTTCATGTTAAATACTGAAATCTGATTGGTTTAGACGAAGTTGACAATCCGTTCTAATACCCTCAGCGTTAGCAACACACTTGGCAACGGGCCGATAGAACAAATTGTTACATGCGCGTAAATTATGCGCGTACGGTTCGCTGTAGAACTCACGTCTTTTCTACATAAAAGCAGTAAAATTTGCCATAAAATTAAGACATTCAGTATAATAAAATAAATAGTGCCTGTTTGGGAGGGTACCAGTTGAAATTGACACCCCTCGAAAACCATTGTCAACCTCCGCTTCGCGTCGGTTGACAATGGTTTTCTCGGGGTGTCAATTTCAACTGGTACCCTCCCAAACAGGCACTATTTATATAGTACTAGTATACGTAAGTTATTAAAATTATTTTAGCTGACACGTGACATGATGTGGCAGTGATGTACTACCAGGTTTTATTGCGTTGACATCTATTTCAATGAATAATACTAAGTTTTTGATATTATTTAAAACAGTTATTTAAACTCACGGTTTTGAATATCAATGTTAAAATAAGATAAATTGTCCTTATTCTTCCTGATCGACCGCGCGTTGTGCAAAGTTTGAGAACATTTTTAGAGTGGATACTTAGGGACAGGTGAAGTTGGGACAACATAGTCATTTATTCGAATAATTTTTAATTAACTGGAAAAGTTGGCTCACAGGACTATACTTACTATTCTAGAACTTCTAGAATTAACTGGGTTGCTGATCGTTTCTATTCGTTCCATTACAACTGGTAGGGCTTACCCGTCATTATCACAGGTTTTTTAGTTACTGGGGAAATAAGAAAGTATACTAGCACTTGGTAATTTTTTTTTTGAAAATTGTAATGGAGTAACATCTTATAGATTTGTCAATTGGTCCAATGATTTTTAGGGCTGTCATAATTAACTGAAACATCGATTATCTGCGATTTCAAACTTTGTCGGTTCGGTTCGCCACGTTCTTTCCGGATTTTGATACGATTCAGGTTTGGTTTATACATTAATGGGTACGTTATTGTTACGTATTGATTGCTCAGCCTAAATATACGATGAAAAACCATGTTAAAGTAAACATTGCACAAGAAAGTTCCCTGGAAGAAATCGGCGGTTTGGGACTGTTTCGATGTCTTTAAAAAAGACGAAACAAAAGATAAGAATATCACTGTTTGTAACATTTGTAAATCGATGTTAAGACTCTCTCCCTCTCTCTCTCTCTCTCTCTCTCTCTCTCTCTCTCTCTCTCTCTCTCCGTGAGCCAATTCAATTCATTGATTTATGATAGTAAACTATGAGAGTTGCCAGTAATATAAGTAATAGATACTATATAGTATAAAAACACCGTGGAATCAATTCTATTCGTGCAGGTATCCAAAAATTTTCTCGTTCGTTTGAACGTAATTTTCTTGGTTACAAGTTCTATTTCGAAAATTTATATTAAACAAATGGTTGTTTATTACATCGTTGGGGATGTAAATTCGTCGACAAGGGTTTGCCACGAAAACCACTAACATTGGTCCCCCATGCACAATGATGATTTTACAGTAAAATTGTGTTTTGTTACACATAAGACCGTGTCAATGAATATATCCAGAGCTGAATAAAAGCAAGCGAATTGTTTGTTTCGTATTTTCCAGGCTAGGGTTATGTGGGTATGAAGAATAAATGTATAACCAGATCATTATTTATAAAACCTCTTAAATTAAATAAAGCGCCAAAGAGACGATCATTTACCATATTGTTTTGTTCCTAAAACTTCAGTCATTTTTTAAACAATTGTTGACATGTTGGTCTCATTTTTTAGAATGTTATTCTTTAGTGTTACTAGAATCTCCCGCGTTGGTTAACTGGTTATCGTCGATGTTTATGTAAAAATAAAGAGTATCATAGTAAGTTTATGTTTTACTGTTCATCCGTGATCAACTTACATAATTATTCATCAATCTAATATGAGGAAACCTCTTTCAATATTGTCTAAGTATTAATTTTCAGAGGCAGTCAACGTATACAGCAAAATTCAGACACAATGTCATTAATAACTTTGTCAAACTTGCAATTCAACAAATGTTTCATACCTTCAGTTTGCTCTATGTAACATCCGTTTACGTTATGACAGAAGTTTATTTCACAGGTACAGTAAAGACGACATGAAACTCCATAGGAAGGAAATGGGCATGATACATTGCAGTGAAGACCAAGATATCCATTAGGACACACTTGAACCGTGGAAAATACCTATTTAAAATATTTCTTCTTTTTAACAAAATTTCCTCGTCAATTAACTATTATCGCTAAAAGCATTTATTATGTACTGATTATATTAGATTGTTTTTATTTCCGAACATTTATAAGTCATATACATGTAATAAGAACTTTAACGTGACAAGTAACCCACCGACACAGGTAGCTTTGTCTTTGTCATATATGTAACCAGAGCAGCACTCCCACCTAAAAAGTAAAATTGATACATCGCATCACAGTGTGGGTAACGTTTTGTGTTTTAAACTAAACAACATGTATAGCCAACTATAAAACAAACCCATTCATTAAATGTTTGATACTTACCTTCTTTTACCACATCGAAAAGCTATGGTTATGTCAGTCAGCAAACATTCATAAACAAAACCAAGTAAAAACACAATGCACTCCATTGCAGACTATTCTGTTTGTTATTTATTAGATCAAAAACCGTCAAGGAAAAATCTCTTACATGGCTTCATATAGAGTATCTATTTTACGCTAAGTTTATAATCAGGATTATTTGTTTTTATATCAAATAGTCTATATTAATTCTGAGACACTCTGTACATTCTGAAAAAACTCTGTAGGAGTTAACATTGGCTTATCAGTAAGCCCCTGCAAAAACCCCATAGTTTCATTGAATCTTACCAAGGAGCACGAAATGTCTTTTTAAAGAAGTTATTCCGTAAAGTAAAACAGTAATTTAGTAAATTGCCGTCAACTCTCAGCAAGTGTTGGATAGCATTCACCGATATGCCCCCAAAACGCAAAGCAATGTACAGGATGAAGCTCTGCCATTCAGTCAACTGAATGTTAACTGAATGGTCTGGACAGGTGACTGAATGACATAGCTATGTCATTCGGCCACATTTCAGTAACCTTTACCTTTCAGTTTACTGAATGGCAGAGATTCATCCTGTGATATCTTCAAAGCGTAACGTACCCACAGGGACGCCAGCCCGAGCGCCAGGGAAAAAAAATCCCCCTCCATTCCAGAACAGGTATAGGCCCCGCTGCGGACCGACCCCAGGCCCCAGTGGAGGTTTTGCCACTCAACAACATATAGGCAACAACCATATTTTACACTACCTGGATGATTTTCTCTTCTGATGACCTAGACAAAATGTGGTCTGTCAAAATACACTTGACAAGTTCAAGTCACTCTGCCAAGAACTGGGGGTATCTTTTGTTTCAGAAAAAAATGTAGAACCAACTACAAATCTTATTTTTCTCGGCAATACTTTTGACACCAATGGCATAACAATTACTATATGGCATCAGAGTCTAAAAAACACTAAATCCTTTTTCACATTGACAACACTTCAGTAGTCCAGGTGCTCAATACACTAACTTCCAAGTCCGATAAGGTCATGTATGTGGTTAGAAAACTTGTTCTTCTTTTACTAAGACACACTATTCAAATCAAAGCAACCTATATACTCACAAAAGCAAATTGCATACAGTTGCCTTATCTCGTTCACAGTGGGCCAGACCCCGAAGTCTTGCACCGGAGGCTGACCATTGACCCACACCTCTACCACCTGACATTTGGAGCAAGAAGGATCAAGACTTCTGTACAGATCTTTGGGGTCCTCAATCCTCTATTGGGCTGAAATTGCAGCAGCAGAGAGACCTTGGGGAAGGGGGGGGGGGGGCTCAACCTGCAACTATCTGTAACCATTCAATGGAAAGGTATCCGTTGACTCAATGTGGGAGGATTTCGGCAAGACGGTAACATCAATGTCAAAAAACTAGACTCCGCCAGATTTCGTCATCATCCCCCTCGGTTCAAATGACCTAGCCAACGATCAAATGACATCTAAATTGTTTTCTGAAAATGCACAATGTTCATTGTTTAGATTGCATGCTTTATGGCCAAAGACAACCTTCATCTGGTCTGCCATCTTACCTAGAAGATACTAGCATTTTTCCCCTTTGGGTATTGGAAACAAAATCAACACATCTGTCGAACACTGGTAATAACATATATCTGAACAATATTCAATGCGCTCTACAATATTTCATTGATGGACAAGGGAACTAGTATCCAGTGGTTTACTGAAAATCAACTTTGTTCTGTCACCAATTTCATGCATTTACATATGTACAATTTTTATGTTAGTATTCAGAAAGTTCTGATGTTTATTTTGCTCCAATGATAGGACCACTGCTTTGGCCCAAAATTTTATTTTACTTAAAAGCATAATGTGCTGCCATATTTGGTATTGACCTTTGTTTAATGCTCTTTCAATTCAAAAAGGAACAACAAATCATTTCTTGTCAGCTGACAAATTATTTCAAGGTGTATTTGAATGATGCTTAACTTTAAAAGAGCTATATTTATCTAAAAAAAAAAGGCAGACTTAATTGAACTTCGCTAGAATATCGAAATAATCGTATTTTAGTCTATTCAAAGTTAGATGCGTGTACATTGTGTATTTACTATATGTAGATGTACACTATCAAGATAAACTTTAATAAAGAAAACTGGGCAGCACCAAAAACAGTAAAAGACCATATCAAGAGGAACAACTCTGATTATTTCCAAATCAGTTTTAGCATAATTAACTGTCAGTTTCTACTCCCTTAAAAATAACGCGTTACTTTGTGTTTATATACTACATGTAATTGCAACACACAACGCTAAATACAATCTCACTAGATTTTATCAATTTAAAACGCAAGAATCAAAGTACATGTATATACGTATTTTAAATTTATAAAAACATGAATGTTAAGCATTATTAGCGTTCAGTGCATTAAGCAAAATAAATGCGTATAAAAAAAAATATCATATAATTTTTATTTAAATTTGTTCCAAACAATCTTTATCAAAACTTAAGAACTATATATAATTAAAGTTAAAGGACTAAGGCCACTAACCATCAAAAATGGCCTTATCTCCAAAATTGATTTAATTTAAATCATAGATAGTATAGACTTTTAGCTTTGATTAACTGTTATTTTTTTTTCAATATCTCTGATATTTTTACAATAACAGAGTTTGCAAAATGATTGTATTTTAATGTAAAGGACTATATATGATATGGGCCTAAAATGGCTCCTAAAATGAACATTGTCATTTTACTGTAATTCTTTGTTTTCTTTGTACAGATATATATGTGATGTTTTTACATAGTGTTCATTTTGATTCAACTGCCCACAATTTAGAAATATGACATCGTAAAGACAACATTTTCCCGCCATTTTTTTCATTTTTAGCATAAAACAGCTTGTTTTCAAGCAGTTTTTCTTTCTGGAAACATAGAGCGCATGCTTGAACAAACAAAATATTTTAATCAGAGATGTATCTAGCCAAGACTAAAAAGTGACAATTTTTTTTTCCTTGTTCAAGCATGCGTTCTATATTTCCCATTCATAAAAACGTAAAAAAATGTCAATTTTTGACTGATTTTGATTGAATTATAGAAAAAGCGTCACTTCTGACGTCATATACTGCCAGTGAGTGCAAATAAATCAAATAAATAGGTGAAAAATATATTTTACATCAACTCATCTAAAATATAACATAACATTTTATTGTACCCGAAACACTTAAAAAAAAGATGAATTATGGGGGCCAAATTTAACTCTTGTCATATATAGTTCTTTGTAAAAATAACGTCATTGTTTATAATGTAACGTCATGAAATATGTATCATTATTACAAGACGTGACTGGGCGTTTATTGGCATTTATCTACTCAAAATCATGATCGATAAGCTAAATATAATTTGAAGTATATTAATTACATTTATTAAAGAGTGTTTTTTAAATCACAAACGAGTTGATAATGCTCATACGTTCACGAAAATGTACATGGTGCGTTAGAAAAGTAGATTGAAATCCCGGTTTTCTGAAATCGGGAATTTTTTCGAAGTTTGCATGAATGACAAAAATAGGTAGTTAATTGATTTTTTGTAATAAAATTATAACAACTTTTTTCAGAATTAATAACAAACAAGAGCAAATTCCAAATGTACCTTATAAAACCGAATAAACCGTTATATACAAACATACTTCATGCCCCTGTGCACGTACGCAGTACACTTCGTCACGCATCTAAAACCGAATGCCAGAATTACCATGGAATTGATCAAAAATGTGTTTTAGCATTTTTTGATATTCATTGTGTTATGTTTGGAATCTAGTCAGCAATCTGATATTTTGAAATATTTTGTTGTCTGTTGAATATCAGTATAACAAAAGCTGAACACACGCTGATGTACGAGCATTCAACGATCGTGCGAGAAAATTATGCCGCGGAACACATCAATGAAAATAATGTCAATATAAACTGTTAACTTACATGTGATGAAATTGTGCATTTTTTGTGTCATTGTACATCTTTATATGTTAGACCAAAAAGCGTGAGTGTAGTATAGATGCATATTTAAATCCGGAATGTGCTACTAGTTGGGTTTGTTAAGTTATTCGGCGTCTATTTTTTCCTGTTAGATTACTAAAATGACGCGACTTCATCATATAGATACGCGGAAAATACTTTCGTAAGTATTCCAAATGTGTTGTATGTATTTGAATTTTCTATAAGTTCGATAAAATTCACACTATTAGGATTTTATAACACCATCTTTTCAATCAACATTGAGCAGTCAAAAAAAAGTTCTTGCACACCACCTGTTACTGGTGAGAAATTATTTTAAATGTGCAAGAATAAGTATTTGTCAGGTTGGTAAGTACAGGCTTCAGCTAACATACAAAAGAAAGTCCTGAAAACATGGTAACAGTAAATATGAATTCATTTATTAAATGGATAAATTTTAATCTAAAAATAGCAAAATTGTGAAACCATTGCTGGTTCTAATATGTATACAGCTCTTCCGGTGTGTTTATTTTTAGAACTCTTATTGTTTCCATAATCCCGGGGTCATAGTTCATATTTAAAACCAAGGTACTCTAATGAAATGTTTACTTTAATTTTTACATATTTTAGGGCCATATTAACGGGTTTGTGATTTAAGTTCTTTGGCCCCTATATTTCACCATTTTTTAAGTGTTTCGGGTACAATAAAATGATAACTTACATTTTTAGAGGAGTTCATATAAAATATATTTTTCACCTATTTATTTGATTTATTTGTACTCACTGGCAGTATATGACGTCAGAAGTGACGCCATTTCTTTAATTCAATCAAAATCAGCCAAAAATTGACATTTTTCTTATCTATTTATCTAAATATAGAACGCATGCTTGAACAAGACACATTTTTTTTTGTCATTTATTAGTCTTGGCTAGATACATCTCTGATTAAAATATTTAGTTAGTTCAAGCATGCACTCTATTTTTTGGAAGGAAAAACTGATTGAAAGCAAGCAGTTTTATGCTAAAAATGCAAAAAATGGCAAGAAAAGGTTGTCTTTACAATGTCATATTTCTAAATTGTGGGCACTTGAACCAAAATGAATATTATGTAAACACAACACATCCATATCTGTACTTAGAAAACAAATAATTATAGCAAAATTATGATGTTCAATTTAGGGGGCCATTTTGGGCCCTTATCACATATAGTCCTTTGATAAATGTTGATGAAACGGGATTATCTTTTACTTATAATGTATTGTACATTGGTATAATAACGTGTATTCTCTGTCAATTCACAAAGAAGCACTTGGAATTCAAATAATGTAAAAGCCACGTGCAAAATATGTAATTTCATGCACTTACCATTTATGGAAGTGTTCGTTGTTCCTTCAATGCATTGTATTGCCACTCTAATCATTTTAGTTATTCTCACTGTCAATCAATAATAAAGATCAATCCATACGAAAATATTTACTTTAATATCATAATTACAGAATACATACAGAGTTGTTTTTGCCCATTTAGTTGTTTGCCCTTTTGCACATGTAAACGGTTTCGAAAAATGTAATTGATCTTTCGACTACATGAACAAATTGTTTGATGGAGGGGGGGGGGGGTATACATGTTTATATTAATATCCAAGATAATAATTCCACATTGGCGATTCCGTCTTCTTTCTGTGTTGTGATGTTATTATCGATCTCATCTGTGACACTTAAATAATTGACATACGTTCTTACAAGTTCATAGATTTTAGCTGAATATTTCCTCAGAGAGAAACCTGGTAACCACATCGTTTATCTTATTGTACTTGGAATGATTCAAATCTTGGATGATGAATTTTCCATAAAAACATCAGAAACATTCTAAAAACAAAACCTTTTCGACAGTTTATTGTTTACATTTAATTAAAGAGATAAAAAATACAAGTCAAGCACAAATATATTTTCCAAACAATAGCCATATATTAAAAAATGCATTAACATATATAATACTGATTTATACGCTTCATACATCAAATAATTCAAGCACAGCTATTGGATGTTTTGTTCTATTGCATTCTACCAATTGTTTTCTTTCTTGTAAAATTATAATGATGAAAACTTTGCACTTACACTGAATAATTTTAATTATGTATATACATTGAATTTATCATCGACTATTTTAATCATTTACATAATTCTTTAATTTATTATAGGCTGTTTTAAGCAAATACATAATTCTTTAAGTGTGGTATTTAGTTGGTAGTACAAGTATTGAGTGATGAAAAATGTATTCACGTTTAACTTCACACAATATCTCAATTAAGTAAAACCACTGATATCAAGTACGTTTGAACTTGAACTGCACAAGGTACTCAATTAAAAAAAAAACAACAACAAAACTACTTGCAGCAGATAAATTATTTCAGTCATTGACAAGTAATTTACCAATTTATCGCGCAGGAAGTCATTAATAATATCATCGATTTCAACAAAACATTTTCCAATAGAGTGTGGAAGTACATAGCATTTAACCACAGGAAACTCTTATACAATTACAAATAGTGTAGTACTTAGAACTAGACCTGTTTTTCGCGTAATCGTGTAATTAAAAAAACAGTTTTATTTGCGATTTCCACTAAGGCATCGGATAATTGACAAAACAATATGACCTATTCACACAACAAACAACATTATTCAAAGTAGAATACAACAAAACTGTACCCATGTACTGTCCCTTATAAATAAAGAGATATTCGCATTTGACTATCTGCAAAACAATTGAATAAAGTGAAAAAAAGTAATGCTCTTTTTATATTGATATTCATATGTTAAGTATTAGAAATCAAGATAAATGCATGTCTATTTTATGCTATAGATAACAAAATAGTTAATAGCCCTTTCCACTAATGAAAGTGACGAACCGTTTGCCAGGTGCCCTTTTCACAAAAGCATACTTAGGAGTTATTTATATTTAAGGAAAAAAGTTTTTTAAGTCCATTACTCATCTGTTTCCGTATTCTAATCCTATATTATGAATTTTCTAAGTTATATCTTAACTTTAAGACTGGTAAATCAATGTCTTAAGAACAAACTTAACATGGCGACTGTTTACTAGACTAAGTATTCAAATTAATCATATGTATTAACGTTAAACAAACAAATACTATATTTCATTTAAACTTTTTCACTTCAATTTGAAAACTATATGAAATATATACTTTTCATTTCTTCGATTTCATTATCTCGTGTCGACACAAGTAACTTGCTGAAGGCACCGTTTATTAGTTGTTACCGTCTGCATATGAACAAACAATATTTAAATTGCTTGTGATTTCTTGTGCATGGTCGCACGTGCAGATGCGGAATGGTGTACATTTATAATTAGTGTTATAATTTAAAGTATAAATGTCTGAGAATCAGTAAACTCTTACATGGTTTTATAAAAACAGTTACTGCATTTAATACTTAATATTCAATAACAGAGTGCCAGAATGAGTCGTCATAAGGTAGAAAGTTTTTATGAACATGAGACATTTTTGAATTTGGATTGGATATTTTATTTGATTTTGTATTTTTGGCCGTGTAAAGATGGCCGGAAAGTGATTAAGGGTCTAGGAATGGAACCCCATAGAAAAACTCTTTGACCATTTATTTGTTTTCAGAATCTCTCTCTCTCTCTCTCTCTCTCTCTCTCTCTCTCTCTCTGTAAAAAAACTGTAATAGAAGTATTATTAACCAATAAGCATAGAGAAAAAGTAATGTTGATAATTGTTGAGATAAGTTTATTATCTAAATTGAAACCATTACACATGTACATGTGCAAGTCCAAAATGATTAATCATGTATGTATACTTGCAATGGTGTTTTTGTCAACATGTGGGAATGATAATGCAACACGACTATCTAGGGCTTAGAATTCATTGTACACATCCTATAGATAACATGTTTTTTTTAGATTGCCAAGTATGTAACGTAACATGCAAAAAGTGCACAATTTACGTTTTGACAGGAGGGGCACAATTCCCTACAGAAGAATGATCTCGCCGAAGAACTATTCATTTCTTCAGTAGTAAAACGCCCCATATATGTAGTACTTTAGGGGTGTATTTTTAATGAGTTTAATTTTGAATCATTTATAAATAGAACAAAATTCACTTAAGAAATGCAGTGTGGTGCAAGTTTTCTTTACAAACCTGATTACCTTCATCTTCCACTGGTGCAACGGAGGGGGTGGGGGCTCATCCCCTTTATGCTACGGGCCTGAAATAACGAAAGAATGAAATTTTAACCCATGGAAGTAAATTGATCCTGGAAGTTTCCATTGAAAGTATTTCTTTTCTTAATAAAGCAACAAAGTTCGTGTTTATTGCGATGGCATTGCTTGATCACAGACGAGAAACTAAAATGCTCATTCCATGCATTGAGGGTTTCCTTACCATGGACTATTCCGTGATCAATCAAAATATATTACATTCTTTTTTTCTTTTCTTTTCTTTTTCTTTGTTTTTTTTTTTGTTTTTTTTTTGGGGGGGGGGGTATTTTTGAGGCATGTATCATTATCATTAAGATTGCGATGTACCATGTACACAAAATTTCTTTAAAGTATTGGTTGTTTCTTCAATGCAACATATTAATTGACAATGATAATCATTATTGTCCATCTTATTCAATTTTATTCAATCAATAGTGATGATTAAGCCAAATGAAAATATTCAATAATATCCCTAGAGGGCGACCAAATAAATATATGACACAACCTGGGTTTTTTTATGGTATTAAGGATGACGTTTACTCAGAACGAAAAAACATTCCACTGATGATAATGAAAAACCAACTATTGTGTGTTATAGACCCTTTATTGTAGTGATAATTTTCATTTCCAAAAAAGTAAGTCAATGACCTACTTTTTGAGTTAATGGCCATGGTATATTTTTGGAACATTAAAGGAAAATCCCTTAAAATTTTACACTATGATTGAGATTTTCTTAATTATGAAAATAATACAAATTGCTCAACACTTTTGAAAATGAAATACAATTTATGAATGGCAATAACATTAAATACATACAAAGCATTAAATTTTCGCTCACAATTTTTATAAATATTCCAGTCCGAATTTCCTCTATCACTTTTCAAATTCCTACCCATTTTTTATCCAATTTTACAAAAAATTGAATGATGATAATACAAAAACATTTATGGTATTAAACTACTTATATTGATCTTATTCTGTTGGCATATAATTCATATGAGGTCAATGATCAAAATTTTGAGATATTGTGTCTTTTCTCGTTTTTAACGAGGCCGGGTCTAATTTGTTCTGCCCTAGATTTTTGAATGAAAATTTTCACATAAATTTCTACTGATATAATGATAATTTTAAGATAAATAAATAAGACATTAACCACACCGTTTGTTTAAGGGTTCATCTCAAAATTTGATAATTTTTAACATAGGACTCTATGGGATTTTGCTTGAAATGTATCAATTTTGCATATTTTTTACAATTTTTTTTTAAACTTCTGCCCTAGGGATTTCTTTTTCTGTTCTACATATTAAAGTTATTGCTAAAAGGCATCAAATGGTCAAATAAAAAAATCCTTTCACCTCCTGGTATGTTCCAGGGGTCTTATCAAAGTTGTTTTTTGTATACCCAATTTCCCATTTTGTCAGAAAATGGTAATTTATTATTTGACAAAGGCGGAAATGATGATCTTTAAAGTATTATTAAAACATTCAGATATATTAAAGTAATAAATTAATATATAACATCATATATTAAGGGTCATTAATATAAAACATATGGTTTCTGTTTAGAAATATATGAATTAAGCTATATTTAGGCGGGTTAAGAAAACGTGACAGAGGGCTAGGCTTGCTGAACCCTCTTCACGTTTTCGACCCGAGCCCAAATATAGCTTATACTTCGAGACATTTATGTTTAATCCACAATATAATATTAATTTTACGCATCAAACGAGCTATTTTCAACAAATTTCGCTGAATATCTGCAGTTGAAACTATCACGCCATGGCGTCAACAAAGCAAAAAGATGACGTCACAATACAAATAAAGCGCTGCGCGAAAGCGTGCGTACTCGTTCTGTACTCGGCCTCGTTAAGCATATATCAATATTTTTTTTAATTCGGACCATACGGTTATTATAATGAATAGATGAGGTAAAACTAACAGAAAATATGCAAAATTATATAAACTAAAATATAAAATTTTAACTTTTAATATTGGAGTACTTCCAAAAATATTTTAGCGGAAAACAAAATCTGCAAAATTTAGTCCAAATTTCCTCTGTTTGGCTAAAAGTCTATTTTTGTTTTGGCATAATTCCATAATATAGTAGAAATATCGAATGTTATGTCAATAATAATTCATTTCACAGATATTTTTTGTGTTTAGAACAAATTTTACTCATGACATTGAACTTTATAACAATCCGAATTTGAGAACTCAAACCATGAGTAAACAACACCCTTAAATACATTTATACATGTATAGTAGATGAAGGTTTATTGTGCAGACAGTATAATTATTGCAGAAAAAGTAGGTAACTTATTAACTACATGTACGCCTGTGTTTTGTATATTTTTTTCTTTCAATTGTTATATACCCTCATTAACCAACGAAACCATGTTATTGTTAAGTCAGCGCATAGTTCTGAAAAAAAGAAGCAAAAACAGAATTAATCCTCAAATTTTGTATTTTATTCATTGAACAATATGTTAACTTCTTTTGCCTTGTAAGAATATAATAAGCAGACGACGGATTGTAATTACCAAAGCACACGCAAGCTTGCTGAAAACATGCCAATATTTTGGGAAACCCATTTTTTCAACAGGCAAGAGGCACATGATTGTATATGTACATTGAACATAAAACAGTGCTATATTTTTATCACTGTGTGGTTTATGTCTTTGACCTGAAGACGATATGCTTTCTGTGTTTGTAAATATGAACAGATTATTCTACATTTGAAAAGTTTGTTTTTTTTGCCGAAAATAGCTAATTTAGTACTTGTATCTATTTAAAGGAAGGGGGTGGGGCTGTATTATATCATATTCAAAGATAATAAATCGGTATGTTGGGATTCCATCTTCTTTATATCAGGTCACACACTTTATTTATCTAAACATCAACAATAATATTTAAATCACTCACGCTGCTTCTCTCAAGAAGATATATTTTAGCTGAGTAATCTTTCCTGAATGAACCCGAGAACCACATTGTTTTTTTAATGACTTTCCGACATTTGTCTGTTCTCAATGAAATAAATAAAGCACACGTTTAAAAGCAAATTTTTATTTCCCCCAAAATGTTCATAAACATAAAAACTGCAAAATATATTTAAAATATATTTACCAATAAATCCGTCAAAGGATTTGAGAATAACCATTTTCAATATTTCGATTATATACAGTTTAACTGCCCTCAAACATAATGTGTTTTTTCTTCATTGTATCATTGTAACAATAAAATGTTTGCACCTACATGTACACTGCATAATTTTTTTTTTAGTATACATTGATCTTTCACGATTGAAAATTTTCAACATTTACATGATCCTTTTATTTTATGTTCAACTTAGTTATAGAAGTACGGCGGCGTGGAAGGACCAGATGAAAAAATAAATAGTCTTATTTGTTCTAAAGAATTAGGATTCGTTCGGACGAGTTAGATATTTGTTTGGACAAAAAAGTTATTTGAGCGGACGAATCACGATTTCCTCGGGCGAATACGGTAATTGTTCGGACGAATAAGTTATTTGTGCGGACGAATTAGGATTTTTTCGGACAATTAAGCTATTTCTTCGGACGAATGAGTTATATTTGGATATAAAAACAGAATTTTTGATAAATAATCTATAATACTATCTGATCTAGAAATAATGATAAAGGGGAAAAGGGTCTGAGAGCAAGCCCTCACTCTCCTTGAATGCCGTTTATCCTTCAAATAATAACACCTAAATGTTAAACATATACTAGTCATTAATATTTCAAGGGTGTTGGAACAGGGGCGGCAGAGGCGGTCAACGCCCCAATAGAATTGCCAAAAAATTAATTCTTAAAAAAAATAGACTGAATTGAAATTTAATAACGGCGATCTTGATTCTTGTAAATGGCGATGTTAACGGCGATGTTTGTCCAATGGAGCGGCGAAATGTTAACGTTCTTGTTTCCACGTTTAAAATTGGGGTATAAATACATGTTTCTGGCATGTTTTGACATCAACTATGATAATTACATAGGTTCGACAAAATATCGTTTCTCAGCTTTGATGATTAATAATAAGTTGTTAGAAACAACGAATCTCATAAATTTTATGAGCTATAAAATATAATATTATGTAAGCACAGGATTGACGGAAACCCATTTAAGGATTTTGAACGTCTCTGAGGCTCAACAGAGACTGATAAGTTGAATCAAAAATCAAAATTAGGTGGGCATAATTGATGCATATAACTGGATATCGCGGATCAAGAAAATGTTTTGGAGGGTGGCGGGGTTCAAGGAATATCTATGTTTGCCGAAGGGGGAGGGGGTCTTAGACATATATTTGTTAATTTGACTAATTTAATTTAAGGAATTTAAATTTTCTATCGGGAAGGGGAGTTCAGACTCTATATGACCCCCTCTAGGTCCACGCTTGATGCACATAAATTTCTTTAATATAAATGTGAGTTGCGTTATCCTGATACACATATTATGTCGTCAAAGGTAAGAAATAAGGTACAACTTTGCTTGTTTTCTTATATCCATCGCAAGTCTCGCCTTTTGTCACGTTTTCTTATCCTATATTTTAAGACAGTAACCATGTATTTTATATTTATAAAATTCAATAATAACTTGACACACTGTAAAATAACATCTTAAATTGGGTTAACACCACCCCCCCTTACTTATCGTACAATTTCGCTGCCCCAATATGACAATTTTTCAATGCCCCTGTATTAACACAATGTTTGACATATTTTGCTGTTTAAATATATGTTCAAGGCTCAAAATCTTTCAAAATTGTGCATGACTATAAATGGCGGTAGTAATATTGTTTGTTATAGCTTGGCATGATTTTTTTTTAATAGTTACATGTACTTAATGAATAACCTGCCTTGCCTAAAATGGGCATCTCCAGGGATACATCTCAATGGGAATAGGGGAGGGATGGGGGCAAAAAATATCCCCCCCCCCAATCTGGAAATACTTATTGATCTGTGGATGATCTCTTAAACTGATTTAGACTTTTCATAACTGCGTATCCATGATTATTAAAAGACGCTCTCTCTCTCTCTCTCTGTCTCTCTCTCTCTCTCTCTCTCTCTCTCTCTCTCTCTCTCTCTCTCTGAGCAAATAGCTTATTAGTCCGAACAATTTGCTAATTCGTCCGAACATATCGTAATTCGTCCGAACAATTCCTAATTCGTCCGTACATATAGCTTATTTGTCGGAACAAATTGCTAATTGTCCGAACAAATTCTGAATCGTCTGAACAAATCCGAATTCGTCCGAACAAATCCTAATCTAATTCTTCCGAACAAATAGCATATTCGTCTGAACAAATAAGATTTTTTCTAAGTTTATCAGCCGTCTTATAGATGTAATTATTAATTTAAAAAAAATCATGTTTAAAGGCACACACCTGCTTATCTTATTTGGTTCAAACACAGAAATCTAATTGCCTTCAATCTGTGAGACTTTTTCTTAAAGAACTCATTTCAATCAGATGCAGATAAATCAGTTTTATTCAGTTATGTGCCAAATATTCAACAAAGGAAGTCATTAATGCTAATTAATTTAAGCAAAATAATTTCCAAGAGAACAAGGAAGTGAATATAAAGTATATCATCAAAGGACACAGTTGTTAATGATCAATTATAGTATATTGTAGTACTTAGAGCTAAAGCTGTTTCTCGCGACCTGGTGTGATTATTAAAGCCATTTTTATTTGCGACTTTCTTTCAGACATTGGATAATTGACAAAACAATATGGCCGATGGACAATCCAAACAACATTAATCCAGACAGAACTAAGCAAAGCTGAACCCATTTATTTTCTCCTGAAAAGAAACAAAAAAAGATTTGTATTTGAATAATTATTTGTTCAATTCATTTGGAAAATAATTGAAAAAAAACCCCACGGAAACAAAAGATGTATTTGCTATTATACATATATAATTACTTATACCGGTATTATATTTGAAATCAGGAAAAACGCATGATTGTATTCACTGTTTTACATGAATAGTTACACAATAGTTGGCCATGTTATTTAACAAAGTGATTAACCGTTTAGCAAAATATACAGAAACATCAATATGTTCTGAAGTTACTAGAGACAGTTTTTTAATGTACTGGGTAATACATATATTTAATATAAGTGTTTTTCGGGCATTGGATATAATTCTGTTTAGATATATTCAAACACGTATTTGAATCGGCTACATTAAAGATATTATCTGTACAGAGCACTATACACACTTTTGTACACAATGTAAAGTTTCATCAGTAAAATTTAGTTTATCATTTAAATATATACAAATATACGTGAACCATCTCAAACCATTTTATTGTAAAATGTGATACTGAAAAAAAAGTGATACTATATGCAGTATCACTTTAACAAAAAAAAAATAGCCCACCTTTGGCTCCAACTTGTTGTAAAGGTTTGCCAATGGATGCCGTTTCTTTTTTACCTACCAATAATACAAAACATTTTAAATGCAAGTTAATGAACATATTATAATTATTATATAAAAGATTGAAAATATTTTATTTTTAAAATCGAATGAACAGATTTATCAGTACATATGTCTGTATATTTAAAACATTTGATTGAAACGCATTACATTTGAAATGATAACACAAATACGGTAAATTCAATCGACCGTGTTTTATTACTTTACCCGAACTTTGAGACTTTTCAGCAAAATCAGTTCCTGTTAAAATTAATTAAATTTAAAAATAATCTATTAAATACCTCTGTAAGTTAATTAAATATGATTTTTATTTTATATTGTAAACCTTAATTCCATAAACCTACCTGTTATGAAAGGGGGTACTGAGGTTTGTTTAAATGAATCATTACTGACATTTTTGAAAGTTTTTGTTTTGTGTGAATAAGATCTAGCTGTGTTAAAAGGATTCATCTTGTATGAGTTTTTCTTTGTTACTAAATAAAGAAAAAAAATATAATTAAGTATTTGGCATCTGTATACAGATTAAGAATTTTGGAATGTTTAAAACACTAAACACTTTTCCAAAAATAAATATGCTTTTTTTCCTATCTTAGTGAAACGGATTTCAACATTTTTAGTAACTTGAGGCAAGACAGCTGTTTAATATTCGTTGTATATTTTCAACGACAACTCCACAGTATTTCTTCTAATTATTTTTTCAATCAAATATAAATATCTTAAGTAGAAATGAATCTTCATTGGTATGCTCATAGCTACACAGTTTGACAAATTTATTCATTGTAGTGTATTCTACTTACACATTTTTTTAAAGATTCTGTGTTAAAGTTAAACTGATATCATATAAAGTCATAAAATTGAAACCAAATAAATTTAAGAGTTTGTTACAGTCATCATTTTTTTTTTCGGAATTTCAAGTAGATATACTACTAGTCGTATTTACAAATAACAAATAACCGATACAAATGCTTAATGTGTGAGCTACATAAATTATGTAAGCATTGAACTATGTTTGTGTTTTCAGTATGTTTTTTTTTCATTTTTAAATTTAACCATATACATGTACCTGTCTTGATGAATTGGCAGCCTGTAGAAGCATTACAGCGTGGTTTTGAACATGAACAGCTTTGTTGGCAGCCAATACCGTAGTGTGGATAAGAACACTGCTTTTCACAGTATTTCCCAGTGAAACCAACGGGACAATTTGTAGCTACAACGTTCAAATCAATTATGATAAAACAATTCCTCTGATATGCAATACAAATTAATATTTGTAACCTATTCCTCTATACCGATACTGAGATTTGAGTCCAAACTTTTAAAGAAAAATCATATATTCAACTTACTACAGCATGACTGATATGAAAAGCGCTACCTTAATCTACATGTATATTAATGATTTTCTTTCCAATTGTTTAATCAATTTAGACTTAAAAAAGGGTTTTACTTCATAAGTATTCAAAACGTAAATATCGCTTTTACATACAATGAAAGTTGAAATACTATATTTTAAACATAAACAGTATTAATTAGGGGCTTGAAAATTTGCTAAATGTATGTGTTCTCGTGGCTTACAAACATGCGAAAACTTAAATCCATAAAAGTTTATCGCAAATAGGGAGCGTGGACCTACTGTGGGCATGCTGCAGGAGATTCAAGCTTGAACCGAGGCGAAATGTTAGCTGCAGGATAGTAGCTCCCGGCCTGAAAAAAAAAATCGGATGGACGACCTGGAAGCTACAGTGCCTCCCATAGTAAAAAAGACTGCAATTAACTGCGCACAAAAAATGCTCTAGTTTTGGACCCATTAATCTCACTTACGATCATATTCTGTACAAATTTTTGATCCCAAAAAATTCCTCGGACATTTTACTACAGATATCGTCACTTCACTTGCCTCTGATATTCCTTTGAACATCATCACCAGCCCTGTAAGTTAAAGTGGTGCAAGTTTGTTTACATTTATAAATGGCGACTCTCGATCTTGACGTAAATTAAAATACTTCATTTACTGCGGTTGGTTATAAAGTCTGAGGCAAGTAAAGTGATATCAGTAGTAAATTGGCTGAATAATTTAATGGTACTAATTATATTAAAGGAATATGGTAGGCACTGTAGCTCCCAAGTCGTCCATCTGAATTTTTTTTTAAGACCGGGAGCTACGGTCCTGCAGCTAGGCGAAATTAATGCTACTGCTTCAGCTAAATACTTTTGACATTAGGAGGTTTGTGGCTAACATTAAGGTTGTAGAGATAGGACCAATGAAAGATAAATAATGCCGACAATGTGCGCTCGAAAATGAAAACACGGGATGCGTTTTGGTCTTGTACAGCGTAGTGGAATAACCGTTTTACAATTTTCTAAGACTAAGACAAATACATGTATTAATGTTTTTTTTTAACTGGAAACACACAGACAATCCTTAGTAATTTCATATACAAAGTCCTAAGGACACATTAAGCATATCTTAAAAAACATTTGTAGAATATTCTTAAATTATTTAACTAATAAACGTTTTCTTTTCCTAATTTTTTATAGCTCTTACCCGATTTTTTACATCCATATATATGATTGCAAAAGGATTTAATACAATCACATTTCTCAGAGCAGAATGAGCCAAAATGTGGGTACGGGCATTTATGTCGACAACTTTCTCCAGTGTATCCTTTTATACATGTCCCTGTTAAAGTACCATAACCAAAACCACTGAAAAAAATATTATATTATATTTTATATTCATAGATATCGTATCACATCATTTTAAGAAAATGTACATCTTTGATACCTTTTTTATTTATTTTTTAAATTGCTTCCGGTTTCGATTTATTGTTGTTATTCCCGTTTGACTTAAAAAACACATATTTGTTGTTATTCGCGTTTGACTTAAAAAAAACATATATTTTTTCTTGATACGAATGTGAGACATTCATGAAAGATCAATTGCAATGTAGAGATCTCAGGCCAGTGGTCAAAACCCTTGATTATTCCAGCTGTCCGTGGCCATAAGCCATAAGAGGAGTAATAAGGTTGGCAGAATGAACTATTGATTAGGAACATCGGTCTCAGATAAATAAGAGGGATGTTTGGACAAGGGAAATCCTGTGAAATTAAGGTCTGAAGACACCAATTACATTTAAGGATATCGAAATTTATCAAAGTGATAAAAACAAGTGATTTTACATACATCAAGTGCTCTGAAGAATTTCGGATGAAACCGGACACGTGTCCATATAGACACAAACCTATTATTCGCGTATCGCAGCACTGTTAATGCTTATTATTAAATTTAAGCGGATATAAATGTTCGTAAAGCGATGCATCTGTAATTTCAAAATATATATGTAAAATTAGTTTTTCATGATGTAAATGCAATATAAAATGAAACAATATTTTTAATACTTCTTTGTTTGACACTTAGTGTGATCCCCTGAGGTGATAGTCACGTGTCATGGGTTGATAATTCTCCCGAATGGAGGTTATAAACAAATTTCAATATTACAAGGGCATACCCTTATTTTAATTAAAAAAAATTAAATCATAATTAAATTCTACTTTTCTGGTAGATTCTGAAAAGTGATGCTGCTTTGAATAGAGTTCTTCTTTTATAAGAATAATATTAAAGAAATGAGCTCCGGTTGGAATTTATATGACCTTCGTTAAATATTTTACGTATTTTTTAATTCATTCTATAGATTTTATCAAAGCAGCAGCACTTTTTAATAAATTAAACATTCCCTTAATTTATATCCAAAAGATAGTAATGATCTGTTTAGTGTGTGCCCTTCTAAAAAGCGGATTTAAATATGCTTCCCGATATCAAACACATCGAACTTGTACAATAAACACTCTAGAAACGAAATAATAAATGCTCTAAAAAATCACATGACGAATCAAAACAAGCATAATAGATGGGATTTAATGATATGATAATTGTTTTGAGATTATCTTTCGTTCATTTTTAAAATGCATTTTCCATGTTAAAAAAATAATTAATCCGCCTCTTTCTAACGTTACACAAAATATGCGTCAAAATTTACAGTATGACGTCACATCACCAAGTGCACCGCGATCAGTCAGTTGTTTATATTTATCGTTGTTGGACTTATTTGAGTACAAAGTTGCACGCATAGGTAATATTTAATGTAGTTTAATGTTTTTTACCCATAACAATCGGAAATTACTTTATTTTTTAGCATATTTGACGACTTGTTGTTTTGTGCGATGTCACAGTTAACATTTCCCGTACTTTCTGGTCGGCACGACCACAAAGTAAACCTTAACAGTGCTGCGATCATGACCTGCTTGACATTATGCTTAAAGGTGGTTTCTAACGATATACTGGCATATGTATTTAATTTAGAGAAACAGCCTCAAAAAGTAGATAAGGATTATTCTTTACATTCCTTCCTGTTGTGCGTAGTGTGTCTTTTTACGTTGGAATAATAGGATGATTTTAAAGAATTGTGTACACGCTATCCACAAGATCTTTATGGGAATTTGGTTTAGAAATAGAAAATATGTTAAACATGTGTATGTATTCGTTTTGTATTCGTTTGGTATAGTTTTTGATCTTTTTACCTTAGCTGCTCTTAACTTGGTGCATGAAATATACCATATTCAAACAATATTCATTCCATATTTTGATGATATACAAAATTATGTATGTTGAATGGATAACAAAATTTCATTATTTAAGAGATCGTAATCGCAAAATTATATTTAAACAATTTGAAATAATAACTAGTCTTAACAAGAGAATATACATATATTTTTAAAAAATATATATACTTACGGATATTGAAAAAAATCGTATGCCGCATCATACGCTACCAAGCTTAAGAAAATAATACAATGTGCCTCCATTCTTAACGGTAATTATGTTCTGAACACGTTCTATATCAACAAATAATTAAATAGAAATTGAAAAAGTATATTCTTTTGTATGAATTATTATTAAGCCTAAGTATTTCTATCAATTAACTATATTTTTGTATTGACATTGATTTCGGAAATCAACGTTTAGTACACCATAAAAACACTTAAACTTTGTATCTAGATGATATATGATTGGAGTGCCGCTGAAACAGGACAAAAGTTATTTTCATGTGCAAAAATCATACAAAAATCATACAGATATAAATCAAGGAAATAAACCTAGTTGTCAACAAAATTGAAAACAAACAAACAAAACAATAAATAATACATTGCGGTATTTGTCCATTTTATTACATTGCATTATTTATGAGAACTTATACAAAACTGAGACCTCCATTAAACATCATGTCATTAAGATTTGCCTAAAGGCGAATTTTTTATTATCATCATAATGACATTATATTCCTTTGCATTACATTCCATGCCTTTAGATCTTGTTTGCCTAAATTTGTATTGGGTGAACAGATACTCAGCAAATATTGTGTTTTATTAGTATGACGCAACACAATATCTGCCATCTTGTTTCATTAGTATGAAGCGATGCAATATTCAATGAATTTAGGCCGTGACAGGAGGAGTCTGTTAGATCCATTTTCAGAGATTTGTCTTTTCTATTTTAAACCAACGTAGATGAAAGTTGCACAAAATCTACAGCGGACCCTTGTAACAAGTAATTCAATATTAAATTACAAGTAAACATTGATATAAAAGACATTATTAAGGTCTTCCGTTTACAACGGAAGACCTTACTATTATTGTGCTTGTAAGATTATTCTTATTTTTCTTTTTTTTTCTTTTTTCTTCCTAGACGCGAACTTTGAGGCTTCATATCTTGCTCATTTCTGAACGGTTTTTGCTCAAATTTTCAGGGCTTATAGACATTATAAAACACTATCTAAAACATTTCATAAACTTTTAAATTCCTCTTCCGTTAACGAGTTATTCCCCTTTTAAAAAATTTTTGGGCCTTTGGTTTCCAGACAAAGGCTCCGAGACTTTGATAGCAGGGAATGGGAATCCAGTGAATTTGAATAACAGAGACATTGAAGTTGTGCACATCGATTTTTGTTTTTCGATTACGTTTGTTATTTAGAAAAAGGTAGGGGGTTAAAAAATAGGATTCCAAAAGTGCGAAAATTTAGACATTCTTTTAAACGAAAAATATTTTGTTAAGACATGTAGGATAAAAGTTGTGCAGAATGTTAAGGGCTTTCATTTGACACCAATAAAAAAGGGCTGGCCCCTAAAATTAAGGGTCAATAGCGCTTGAAAGTTTTTGCTTAATAACTCAAAAACGGTTAGGATTTCGATATAGCTGTCGCTGGAAAAGTTGTTTGTTGGGATCTCATAATGGTCGTTACAATGTTATTTTGTTTGTGATTTGTGTTGTATGAGTGTAAAAAGCTGTACATGTTAACATGTACCTCGTTTAATTTGGCAAGTTAACGAAAGTCTATGTGCGTGCAACTGGCATAAAGTTACCACAGAAAGTATGCTGGTTTATACAGGAAATTTTTTTTTAGAATAAATTTTTATTTTGGAGTTTATGTCAGTTTTGTTAAGTTCTTATAGTGCACAATCCCTAAAACGAGAATCGGAAAACAAAACATTCTTCTTCCTTTGTAGTAAAACACAAACTACGGATTTAAAATAAATCTATGTATTAAATTTGAGTTTTCATACTGCATGCATTTAAAATCTACCTTGAATAAGAGCTGTGTGTGTACCGTTACATAAGCTATCCCTCACCCGCGGCCTAGAAAATCGGTCACCATGGTCGCGACGGGGCTAACTAGCGGTCAGCGGTTATCTAATACACGAGAGTTGCGTCTCTCATATATGAGTTTATTTAGCCGCGCACTCTAGAATTGTTTTAGTTTATAAACCCGTAAATAAAATACAAGATCTGTTTTAATTTCTTCATGTTATAAGAGTTTGTCCATCTTGTTTTTATTTAATTAAACATTAGAGTGTAAGAAGACGTTCTGAAAATTTATAAAGGCGATATTACTACAAATCGGAAACTTCGTCAGTCTTAAATTAATAGTTGGTTTGTAGGTCTAAAATGTTTATAAATCTGTACAAATATTGTTTTAAATCAACAAACAACCCACAAATATGATTAAAACTTTTAAATGATGATCATCCCTCGCACATGGCCGAGGAGATCTCGCGCGAGTGCATGTTTCAGACTTTTGTACGAACAAAACTATTTTCTTTTATTATGATTTCAACTATGATATTGGTTTAAGATGAAAAGATAAATTTATTTTACATGTACAGTTGATTTAGCAATGATTAATACGATTGCGCACAAGGTAGTTTATTATAATCAAAGTTCCATGTTTCATGTTTGCGGTAGGTTCTGGCACGATAAAAGGTGTCCTGAATTGAGGCATTCAGATTTTTTTTAATTGGCAAAAAGATAATCAGATTTGACGAAAATCATTTTTTGGCGACTTCTTCTTATGTGTAACATTTTCACTTTCCCACCCGTTTGTTTATTCGGTCAGTCTGTGTTAATTCAATCGCAGCGTGCGACCGAAAATCTTGTGTCGCTTCAGCACACACAGCTGAGAACATCTATAGGGGCGCCCCAGTCGGGTTATGTTTATATGGCTGCAGATCATCAATTGTTATTTAATTTAGTAACAATGTATCGAAGGTTATTGAATATTATTGAGTATCGAAGTATGCTTTCACTACAGTGGTCAATTGTTAAACAATAAGGCTATTATTCGAAGTCAATCATCTTCACATTATACATGTAGGTGCGAAATCGTAATCGGATAATGTTGCTAATAAATCAACCTGTTGAACACGCTAAACTTCTACAGATATGAACGGAATAATATATTATACTTAAAAGTTTTAAGTCAAAGGAAAATTGTTCTCGGATTAAGAAGTCATGAAATACGACTACATTATGCAACGCAGTCGGTCGCCATAGAAATCATCAAAGTACTGCAAGTGTCGACAGATTTCTTGTTTCTTTGAAATACATGTACCATGATAGCTCACTACCAGAGTAAAGCTAGCCAGCACTAACTCCAACGCACTAACAAAAAACAAGTATTCCTTTTAAAGGAATGATCTGCAATAATGATATATTGATAGCTAGAAGCAATTAACATGATCAGTTTGATGTAAAATAATAAAATATATATAAAGTACTGTATTTTTACAAAATATAGAATATTTTGAATCTGTACACCATAATTTCATTATTATAAACCGTCAACAAATTTAATTTTTAAATAAATTTGGGAAAAGCCGTTCGTAAACTCCTTGTCTAATTTTATATTTTTAACGTAATTATTAAATGTTAATGTATCTTCTTCTTCTTCAGAATACTGAGTAGGGCTCTTCAAAGAGCATTAACACGTATGCAAAGAAAGAGTTGTATTAAAATAATTTAATGCGACTGAAAAACATTGAATGCCATCATAACTTGCTATTGAGGTCGCATTATAACGTAACTTGTTTATAAATCAAGCCGTCTTCCTAGCTACTATTATGCAACATCAATAGATCGAGGTCAGTTCATGGAGCATCTTCTTATGATTGAGGTCAGTTCATCTAAGTCAACTGCATTACTGAATGAATCTTTCGATCGAAATTCTTACGCGTGAGACAAAATGTGCATTCTTGAATTAACAGGTCGAACTGTATTTTATGTATGTTTGCATCTCTTAAGGTAAATGAATTGAAATAAAACCGAGTAAAATGTTATATAAATACTAAACCAAACTTCAAGTTTTTATAAGAACTACTTATGCAAGCGGAATGTGTGCGCACGTGGAAGCATTTGCCGGATGCCTCATGGACACAACAGTGATCGGCCGAAGCCGATCACAATAAGTTAAAATTATCAACTATTTTTCAAGCGTTTTCCGATCCCGATGTTAAACACTGAAATTATTAGGCTGCCTTGCACCCACACTAGGACTTGTGCTCATAAGGTGAGCCCGGATTCCTCGAGAACAGGTGTACCCTCGAGGATTCCGGCGCCAAATTAGGCACTAGTGACACCGATTTCCGGCGCCAGGGCGCGGAGAAGACCTTAAGTGAACAAATTATTCCTGTAATGTAGCGTTCTAAACAAGGCGCCCTGTCCCAAAACAAGGACTTCTGCTCATTAGGTGAGCCCGGATTCCTCGGGGGACGGGTAATCCCTTGAGGATTCCGGCGCCAAATTAGGCACTAGTGACACCGATTTCCGGCGCCAGGGCGCGGAGTAGACCTTAAGTGAACAAATTATTTCTGAAATGTAGCGTTCTAAACAAGACGTCCTCCAAACATCAAAAGTTCTTACTTCACACAATGATTGCCTATGACCTAAGTGTTGACTTGTGCTCTTTAGGTGAGCCCGGATTTCTCGGGGGACGGGTAATCCCTTGAGGATTCCGGCGCCAAATTAAGCACTAGTGACACCGATTTCCGGCGGCAGGGCGCGGAGTAGACCTTAAGTGAACAAATTATTTCTGTAATGTAGCGTTCTAAACAAGGCGCCCTCCAAACATTGAAAGATCTTACTTTACACAAAGATTGCCTATGATCTAAGTGTGTGTTATGATTTTGTTTCAATGTTATTTTGTGAAGTTCAAGGTCATTGGAGGAAATTTCATAAGTCGTGTCTGTAGATAAATACTTTAGTTATGATTTTGTTTTTCTTAGTGGGGAGGGGGGGGGGGGAATTATTTGAGGTTGCTCACAGAACCGCCAGTTAGTCCACTGAGAGCACTCTCCCCCTTTCTCGCAACCAAAATTCACCTTAAATTAACTTTAAGGAAATTGAATTTTGGGGCATTGTTCCCCCCTTCCCCAACCCACATTTTAGTAGAAGGCAATATAAATTTTTATGGCAAATTGAAAACAAATTATATTAAACAAAATAAGTTATAGCTGCCTCACAACTCCCCCCCCCCTCCCCTACCACTACCACGGATTAGATTTTGAAGATTAATTTTTTCTTTTATTGGCTTGTTAATACATTTCGGATGAATTTGTTCCCCGAAGCAAAAACGATGCTGAGTGCTTGCACGGCCAAACGTTATACGGAGAGTTGTTCCTCCCACTGAGCACCTCTCGTACAGCGCACCCTCAGGTTGGAGAAGCCGTCATCATTTATTTTTGATTTTCTGAACTTACTTTTATCATATTGACAATCCTGTCTGATTAAAATCACCACCCTTCTGCCTACACCCATCAGGGTATGATAGGTATCGATAACAATTCATCTTCACTTAACCTCTATATTTCCACACAACCTAAATATATATCTCATTTACCAAATACATGACTTTATCTGTTAATGAGAGGTGCAACTCTTCAATACTCAGTCTGGGGGTTACATAGAAAGCAGGATTAAAATAGTTTGTCTGTCTCCATTTTAAAAATTCCAATACATTTTCTAAAGCCCTGATTGGTCAGAATTTTAGGTCGGGTGAAGATGACCCCCTATCAATACCTGTCAGACCCTGTAAGGAGAAGAGGGTGCTTTTAATCAGACTGATTGACAATCCTTTTCCGACAGGAAGCTGCAACGGAAGACCTCTTCGTTGCTTTGCAACGAGCTCGTTTCTAGTGACATTTATTATTGCAAGTTAATATATATAAATAGGAAGCGTGGGTGGGCCTTTACTAACAGTATGCAAATCTAACAATACACAAACTGTACTATAGGTAGACGATTTGACGTTACAACTAATATTGAGTTACGTCACATATACTATGATGCATTTATTTTTCCCCGAAGTTTTCACACGCACTGATCTTAAGGAGCGGATTCAAGGTAATCGGTTGTGAGCCGTTACTTTAATAATTAGATTTATTCTATGCGTGGACAAATCCTATTATCAAAGACAACGACAAGTTAATACAGTAATATATTAGTTTATTGTTGGCGCGAGAGGCCACGACCTAAATTTGGACCACTTTACACAGAAGGATGGCTCCATTGTATATCATAATAATGAATTACAGTACATTATGTTTCATTAAAATAGTCAAATGAATATAAATCATTAAATATGCATTATCATTATAAAACCTTACATTCTTTGTCAACTTAATTACACTACATTACCTTATTTGTCAACTTCATTGCATTTACTGTTTCATGAGGACTAATACAAAAATTAGACCTCATATAAACATCATGTCTTTAAAGGGGCATGGTCACGATTTTGGTCAAATTCTATTTTTCTGTTTTTATTATTTACAATGCTTAAGGAATGGATTTCCAATGACCAAATGAAATTGGAGAGTCAGTAGTGAAGTTTTAAGCAAGATACAGGGCTCACAATTCTTTGTAATGTAAACAAGGCTCGTGCCCTGTGTTTGTTTACATAAGTTCAATATACCGGTAAAAAATCTTTTTCAAGCTGATTTTTCATATTCTTACTCATTTTAAGCATACATAAACAGATTCTAACGTTTACAACATTCATTTTCGGTCTTAAACTGAAGTTTTCACTTCAACGTTCAAAATGTAAACAAAAGCTTTGTTTACATAGCAAAGAATTGTAAGCTCTGTAACTCGCTTATAACTCAACGAATGACGCTCAAATTTTGGTTGCCTATTAAAAATGCCTTACTGAAGCATTGTAAACGTTAAAATCGAGAAAAAAATTTTGACCAAAATCGTGACCATGCCCCTTTAAGATTTGCCCAAAAGCGAACCTTTCATTTTCATTATAATGACATTACATTACAATGCATTATACATGGCCTTGTATGCCTAACTTTGCTGGTTCTTTGTGAACAGATACTCAGCAGACATTTTGCTCAATTACTATGAAGCGCCGTAATATTCCCCACATTGTTGGACATAAATGCTATAATGGACAACCATCGCCAAATAAAACTGGGGCAGTGTTGCTACAGGCCATGTTCGTGGCATACTCTCGCCATTCATTATTCTTATTCAATAAATTATCTAAGCATTCAAGAACATTGTTTAAAAATAAATCATTCCCAAGCTGATACAAATGTACATCAGTATTCATAAAAAGACGCCAATAGGCCTTAACGGTCACCTGAGTAGCATATAACCCATACACAAACTTGTCGAGGATTTTCATATATTCATTTACGTAATTGGGTTTCGTTCTGGAGTAGAAAAATTATAAATTTGTAATGACGACCACCTCCCTGCCTGAAATCTTTATATAAAGAAAACAACTAAGAAACCTATAATTTTTGTGAAAAACTTAAAGATCTGGTCTACAAAATCATTAATTCAGATTCCTTTTAGGTCTGTGGGAGTAAAGAAGATAATTTTTAAACATTATATGCAAATACACCTATACATTAATTCTGGCCCTGCCCTAGAGTCAAAACCCATACTCCGGGGGACATGAAATTTAACATTTTAGGATAGGACTTCCTGGTAAACATAATTATGAAGTCAGTTTTTCATACAGATGTGTGAGAATAGAGAAGAAGAACATTATATGCATTAACACTATATTGCCATATTTCCCCCCTCCATGTCCCCAACCCCTGACCCAGGGACCATGGATTTCACAATTTAGGTAGAAGAGTTAGTGGACATCATAACCATGTATTCACTTTTTGGCCCACATGTTTGGGAGAAAAAGAGAAGATTTTTTAAAGATTAAATACATTTTTTTCATATATGGCCATATTGGCCCCACCCTAGAGCCTAAACCCCTGACCCAGGGGTCATGAATTTCACAATTTGTGTAAAGGGCTTCATAGACATCATAACCATGCATTCAGTTTTTAACAAATATATATGGGAGTAGAGAAAGAAATTTTCTAAGATTTAATACATTTTTACTATATTGCCATATTGGCCCCACCCTAGAGCCTGAACCCCTGACCCAGGGGTCATGAATTTCACAATTTGTGTAAAGGGATTCATGGACATCATAACCATGCAACCATTTTTTTCTGCACTTGCGTAGGAGTAGAGCAGAAGGTTTTTGAAAAGTTGGCTTTTTTGCATATTTGGCCCCACTTGTGATGCCCGGGGGGTGGTAGAGCCACGAATTTCACAATTTAGATTTCTCTTACCATAGAAATACCTCACACAATAAATGGTAACAATTATCTTTGTAGTTTTTAAGAAGAGGTTAAACATGTAAAACTGTTAACATACGACGCACGGCGACGGACGAAAACAGATAGCAATAGGTCACCTGAGTTTACTAACCTGACCTAAAAAAAACTTTTCAAATTCCACAGAATTACTGGAAGTTGGATAAAACTACCCCCATTGATATTATAGATGTTACAAATGAAATTGTTTACTCTTTTTACGGCAAAATTCTCATCTTTAGTGTTTTTACATCATAAAAAAACGAGCATGCCATCAAACAGTATCCTGTAATGTATGTAAAACGCGCGTACAATATTGCAATTTCAAATCTAAATCATTTAAATTGAAACCAACTTTTGAAGTAAGTTTATTTTTGGGAACTTTCTATTAGTTACTAAAGTATTTTCTTACGAAAATATATAATAATTCATATAAAAACTGACAAGGTTGAAATCTACATTATTTCGTTTTACCAGTTTAGACATGTAATATAAAATGTCAGTTACAATAGTTTGTGCGCGCGGCTTGATTGCGATTAACGAATTCTGATAATATTGATTTCTTATATATAGTTTAACTGTGGGTCCGGCATTTTCAGTTTATATCACCTCGCATGCACAATTCATGTATTATATTGTTTTAACCTGTAACTTTTATTTAGTGTTAAATTGATTAAACACATTTTGTTAAAAACTGTGAATGTGTATTATTGAAGTGCATTAATGTATTGTGTATAAAATGAATTGCATGTTTTAATAATTGGTTATTTGTAGAATCACCTTCTAAATGCAAATACATCCATAAGAAAGAGCATAAGATTACACTGTCACAATAAAAATAATCAAAGTTAAATTTCGGTGCAACAACTTAAGGATCATCTATACACCAATAAATCATGTTTCCTTTCTAAGCTTTCAAAAAAGCCATGCTATAGGAAGGTATATATATTACCTTCGTAACAAGTATCTGTTTCTTTTCCAAGTAGCTTACATGCAGATATATAATCAGATTTGTTTTTAACTTTAAAGGTACGGATAAGAAAAAATCGAGTTTATTTACGTAGGTTCTGGAAATGATCATTCCGCATGCTGACATTCAAACCATGGTATAAAATTGATGCGTTGATGACCGGTGATGTTAAACCATCGTATAAATGAGTTGTTTGGTGAACTTCTTGAGCCTCTGAAATACAAAACAATATGACTGTAAAATGTATTAAGATTGAATATCAGTGTATCCTTCTTAATATTTCAGAATTCGAGCAACAAAGAAGTGCGTTTTTTTGCAAGATGGTTCGTACCCTTGCAACATGTGGAGTTATTGCATAGACATGGTGATTGTTCAATTTCCTATGCTCTGTCTCACCTTTCTTTCATAATTTTGAATCATAGATAATTAAGTTGGTTTTCTGATATAAAAAGAATCATAAATATCATTTATTTAATCATATTTGTCTACATCGTATGCTCATATCGGCTTTTTCATTCCTATGAAATCTCCCTGTCACCTGACTTTCTAGACCAATCAAATATAATAGAATAATCATATTGAGGTATAATAATAAATGTTTTTATACTTTCATGTTAAATACTGAAATATGGTTGTTTAAGACGCAGTTCATAATCCGTTCTATTACCCTCAGCGTTAGCAACGCATTTAGCAACGGGTAACATTACAAATTGTTACATGCGCGAAAATTATGCGCGTACGGTTCGCTGTAGAATTCACGTTATTCCTATACAAAAGCAGTAAAATTGTCTTAAAAATTAAGACTTTCAGTATAACAAAATAAATAGTGCCTGTTTGGGAGGATAACAGTTGAAATTGACACCCCTCGAAAACCATTGTCAACCTCCGCTTCGCGTCGTTTGACAATGGTTTTCTCGGGGTGTCAATTTCAACAGTTCCCCTCCCAAACAGGCACTATTTATATATTATTATACTTTCATGTTAAATACTGCAATCTGATTGGATTAGACGCAGTTGACAATCCGTTCTCTCTCCCTCGCACGCTTAGCAACGGGCCGATAGAACAAATTGTTACATGCGCGTTAATTATGCGCGTACGGTTCGCCGTAGAATTCACGTCTTTTCTATATAAAAGCAGTAAAATTTGCTATAAAAATTAAGACATTCAGTATAATAAAATAAATAGTGCCTGTTTGGGAGGGTACCAGTTGAAATTGACACCCCTCGAAAACCATTGTCAACCTCCGCTTCGCGTCGGTTGACAATGGTTTTCTCGGGGTGTCAATTTCAACTGGTACCCTCCCAAACAGGCACTATTTATATATTGTTGCATCTCTGTTTCCTTCTGCTTGTTCTCTCGCTTTCAACAATGTCTACTGAAGAGTGTCGGAAATGGACGGTATATATACCCCTCTGACTCGCACGAGCATTCTTACCATGGAACGCATGATTGCACGCCCAATCGCTTTGGTGCATGTTCAATCGTCCGATCACCTGGTCTCTCGCGCGATCATTTCGCACAATCTTTCAGCAGTCGCTTTCATTGTACAACAGTCGCATATAGACGCAAGATTTATCGCAAAATTTAATGCGTTCACATCGCACAACGCTCTCTTAGATCGTGCGAATTTCGTACGAATACTTTTTCAAATGCAATGATTTCGGCAACAGTTTGCGATTCATATCTAATTTTGTTGGTCACAAGAATATTTTGTCGCTTCTGCTCGTGCGCCAATTGCGAAAGGGGCTTAACACATTCACCGGAATAAGACACATGCCTCATAGTTACACAAAACTACCTAAATTTGCACCTTTATTTAAATAATTTTATCATAATAATGGCATTGTATAATCATATCAATATGCATTAAAAATAGTATTTTAATACTTATTCCACCTTTTTTATACAGAAATCGAACTTCTTTACCTATTATTAACGGGTGTTTTAACTATAATACATGTACACTTGCTTGACAAGGATTGGTTGTCTACCTAACACGATTGCAATACTTTTTTACGCGTGTGTCAAGTATTTACATTCAGTTACAATTACATGTACTTACAAATTGTTGTGTAGCATTTGATTTTATTTTTAAGATGTTGTGTAGCATTTGATTTTACGATTGCTTTCTTGATCACTGAGCCTTTGAATAAAAAAAAAACCATTTTGTTTCTAACCGAACGAAGGTAATGTAATTTTTCAATTTTTCAGTAATGCATAGAAATATTTAAAAAAAATCAAAACTTGAAATGTTAAAAAAAAAAAAAGTATAGTTTTTGAAAATAACAAAACTTTCTTTATGAAATTTGCAGTATTTGATAAATTTTGTTTTAGAAATAAAGTAAAATTGTAATTTTTCTGAATATTTCTTTGTTCTTTCTTCCAAGAATGATGTCCAGTTGGTTACCATAGCAACAATGAAGAAGGAAAAAATGTTATGTTTAAAGGTCAATTCTGTGAACATACGTTACATAAAAATAATCAAATATATTTTTCATCATGCACACATGCCATGCTCTGCCTGAATCTAACATTGGACAGTACTTGAAGAGTTTACAAACTTAAAGGTTCCATTTTGGATATTCTTTTTTTACAATTCATATAAAGACAATTTCCTGCGTATTATTTTATTCATACAGGTAACAAACAAGCATACACGTGTCTCTAAAGTAGTTACATGTAAATATACATAATGCAGTTATGCTTATACATCTGTTATTTTTCTGTGTCTTTATGTTTAAAAATAAAGATAAATCAAACGGCAAAAAAAAAACATGCCACGCAAAGCATCCTTATACAGACCAAAAATAAGGTAAGAAAAACAAGAATTTTACCTGTAACACATCCTTTGATATTATCACATTCACTTTGATAACAATTACACAAATACCGACAACTAGGTCCGTATGAGAGGGATGGACATGGTGTTTGGCAGCGGGGACCAATATAACCAACTTTACATTCTAAATATTGAAATACATTAAAATATAGAAATAATATCATTTCATAGAATTCATTTTGTTAAAATAATATTTGTACTTGCCGACACATATGCTTTTGTGTGTCTCTAGCATATAACCTGCACAGCAGTTAGATCTGTATAAACAGAAATGCTGTATAATCAATGCGTTGTAACATTTAAAGAAAAATTAACAGTCTTGTAAACATTAATTGCATTTCAAACATACCTTCTTTTATTGCATGGTAAAGGCCTTGTGGTTACAGAGAGCAGGAACTTAAAAGACAGGTAAAGAGCTATTTGAATGATCAATTTCTTCATGGTTGGGATATTTCTGTATGCATCATGTGGATTTAGATATATTTAAAATTAATATACATACATGTACCAATCGACAAAAACAAGGAAGTATCACAATGTGGCTTGTGACATACATGTACATGCGATTATTGTCAATTTTTAAACGTAAACAAAGGATGATATTCCTAAATATATGTTACTGGCTCGCTCTTTTTGTCGAAAATAAACCATGAATTTGATAATTTTAAACAAGATTGAATACAAATGTCACATTTTGATTAGTGTAAATGGCTTAAATCGCTTTTTATTGCAATGGTTGGCGTATTATTTATTCAGTTGTATGTTATGTGAGAGTATTATGATTTGTTATCTTGTCATTTCAATGACTAAAAATGAAAAGGATGGGTAGACCTTGGACAAAAAATACAAAATGTATGAGAAGTTCAACCATGTTAGATCAATACTTTTCTTATCACATGCCTTTTAAATTATTAATATTGCAACAGAAGTCGAGAGAAAAAAACTAAGCGATCAGAGATAAAATAAAATATGATAATACAACTTTCAATGATGTATTTGCATAATTGTTAGTTTGTGACTATAAAATAACGTCGAAAATGCTCACCGATGCATAGAACTGTTGACATGCATTGTATAGACGCGTGCCATTATGGAAGGTTTTAAAAGCGAGTACACACCAGGAAACCAACATCACTTTGTAGTAATACAAAATATGCATCATCGTTTTGGACAAATACAGTCAGAAGAACATTAACAGTTTAGTTCCGAGGAAAGCAACGTGGCTTTTGACAAGAAGCTAAAGAGTCACCAGTAGAATGCAAACAATCTCAGTTTATAAAAACGTTTGAAGCAAAATCACTCAACATACAAAGCATCTCAGTGTGTAATATGTGATTCCCCGCGCTTGTGCGATTCTAATCGAGTTCCCACAGACATACGATATCATTTTGTTGGGAAGAAACGTTTTTAATTGCTAGTTTGTGTACGGATGTTTGAGCATAATTTTGAATTTGGCTTCACTTTTATTAATACTAAATATGAGGAAGAAAACAGCAATGCTAAACATTCATTTCCATGGATTTGAACTTGTTTGTTTCGTGATAATAGCATGTCTTAAAAAGTTTGAAAAGGTATCTACCGAATTCTTATATAGAAAACCCCTAGCATTGTACTTAACACTTATAATAAGATTCGAGAAAGACACAAAATAAGAATGATGATTATAACTGTTTTATAATTGTAAAAATATAATGCGCTTAAAGATTATTGTGACGTCAAAGAATAACGTATTAATTCGTCGGAAAGCTTACACTGAAAATGATTCGGTCTTCTGTAGATTGGTTTGCTTGATGTTAATTTGTGGGTATATATAATCAAATAAAAAAATCATTAAGAAAGAGTTCGAATATTAAACAAATTCCACGATATTTGATCGTTGCGCATATACAATGTATATGTTTATATCTAATGAATATTTTTATTTGGTTATGAAAAAAACAGGTTTGAGGTGCGTTTAACATTATTATAGAACGGTTCCTTGCATTTTGCGAGGGTACTGTACTCTACGTATGGACAGTTTCTAAATAGAGGGGAGCTACAGACAAACAAGTGGATAAGACTTCAACAGTTTAGATTAAAGTCATCATTTTGTAAGTTGTATGGTCGGTACAATTGTGAGCAAATACAATTGTTCATTAGGTCTAATGCTGACTGACGTTTTTCATACTTATTGTTAGGCCATTTCGGCCATTATTAATCATCAAATTGTCTACGGATTTTTTTTTTCATTTTCCCGATTACGACAAAGAGCACACGGCAGGTGTGACCGGTCAGCAGAGGATGCTCACTCCTTTATAGCATCTGATCCTACTTCTAGAGTTAGCATTAGTCCTTATTTGCTCTGCTCTTGTTTTGTATTTTCCGTTAGACCTTTGATTTTGAAAACTGTTCATTATCACCTCATTTCATTTTTACACTAGATTTCGTCAACGTTTAACACTGTATTCGTAATGTTTTTGGTTATCTACAGATCAATCCTGCTACGATTTGGTGTACAAAAGCGATTAAATTCATACATTTCCTCCAAAGAAAGGTAATTGTACGCTAAGTTTAATGTGACAACATAATAATCTGTATTTTTATTTCATGTTGTAAATTCCTTAATATTCGCGAGTACTTACAGTGTAGAATGTGTTTACGCTGCAAAAGTGACCAAAAGCTATAACTATTTAATTTCTATTTTTAGAATTGCTCATAATTTTCAATGATCACTTCCCTATAGATAAATTGGATTATCGAGACGGACGTGCTGTGTAACCTCAACAGGATTTAATTTATGATTTTAAGTGCATCGATCGCAGAGCTAGACTAGCTATGAAAAAAATACAGTCAACATATTTGTGTATCTATATAGTGGCATATTTATGCCATCCACATAATTTCAGTCAACATAGGATATATCGTAAAGTCCAGAAAACTATCACGTTAAGTTAAGTGAACTTTTTTGTTTCTAAACTAACTCTGACTCCTTTTTTGTCTAGTTTACATAAGCTATCATATTTTGTTGCGATAACTATTTCGACACGATGAGATGATTTATCTTGTATCTTGACTAAAAATTGTTTGATTTGCTAATGCTACTACCCACAAAACGAGATAATACGTATAAAACAGTTTCGAAACTCCTTACTCAATTCCCTTTCGTTTATAGAAAGGCCCTTGTGATAATTTATATGAAAATATAAATGAAATATACCAAATTGCTCGTCATTTAGTGTCTGGTTAATTATCTTTTAATATTTGATCTTCAGTTTAATATCTGAATCTGTAATTAACATGGATATATAAATTTGCTGACTTTTAGAGCTTCAGACACCTTTAATGAAAGACAGATGACGCAAGGTTGATATTGAAATACATGTCAATTAAATTAAATCATGCGATTAAAAATTAAAATAATACTTTTAAAAAACAATATCCTGAACAATATTCATTATGTTTTGATTATTTATGAAAACAAACAAAGGACTATATATGGTATGGGCCTAAAATGGCCCCCCTAAAAGGAATATCATTATTTTACTGTAATTCTTTGTTTTCTTTGTACAGATATATATGTGATGTTTTTACTAAATGTTCATTTTGATTCAAGTGCCCACAATTTAGATATACGGCATTGTAAAGACAACCTTTCCCGCCATTTTTGCATTTTAGCATAAAATAGCTTGTTTTCAAGCAGTTTTTATTTCAGGAAACATAGAGCGCATGCTTGAACCAACAAAATATTTTAATCAGAGATGTATCTAGCCAAGTCTAATAAGTGACAAAAAAATTGTCCTGATTCAAGCATGCGCTCTATATTTCCCATTCGTAAAAATATGAGAAAAATGTCAATTTTCGTCTGATTTTGATTGAATTATAGAAATAGCGTCACTTCTGACGTCATATACTGCAAGTGGGTGCAAATAAATCAAACAAATACGTGAAAAATATATTTTATATCAACTCTTCTAAATTATATCATAACATTTTATTGTACCCGAAACACTTTAAATAATAGTGAATTATGGGGGCCAAATTTAAGTCTTATCATATATAGTTCTTTATTAAGATAAAGTAGAATTCACCAAAATAGAACAAAAGGTAAAAAGATGATTATTTTAATTCTTAGACAACACTTTTAATTGCATGTACTTTAAAGTATTAAAGACAGAGTAACTTTATAAATCTGATGGAATGATGCAAAATACAGTGTATTAATTTATTGGGGAACAAATCTGCATATCTAAATATTTTAAGGACGGCCTTATAATTTTCATTAATTTTATAATCCTCGATGAAGATCAAAGGTGTCCATGGTAATGAGTTCCAAATGTCTATTATCAAATATCTTATCCTAACTTATCTTGTCTTGTGAATGGCACGAATTTTTATCAAGATACAAGATAAATTATCGAGATATATCTATCCCAACAAAAAGTCGGTTTCGATTGAAAAACTAGAAATTTATCTCGACTTTACGAGATGGGTATCATGAACTTTACGTGATATGATATGTTGGCCAAAAATTATCATTTATTATATTATATTATTAAAAACAAATACACAACATCGTGTATGGTTTCAAGCCGTGGTATATGCAAATACACAGTCTTAATATAAATTTTCTTAAGTTGCATGTATAAAGTCATTCGCTGTAATTTACAAGTAAAAATAATTAGCTACAGCTAACATATACGAATATCAAAAATAGAATTATATGAAAAGCTTGTCTGGTCCACAAGAGACACATTACTTACATTGCATGGATATGATTTTAAGAGGAAACTGCCTTAGCTGCCATGGTGTGTGAGCTAAATAGGTACTAATTTTTGTGTCGATTATTGCTATTATTACAATTCTAAACACCGTTTTCTTTTTATAATTTGCAATAATCTTAACGTTAGCAAATTCTTTTAAAATGTTGCATTCTGCATAAATAAAAACTGCAGATAATCATAATAATAGTTGACAACATATCAAATTAGTACCTTGCTTCGAGATTATTTTTAATCTTGTAGGACAATTTTGGGCTCCAGGTTGCATACAATGTTTACAATACACAGTTTTACTAATAATGCATGAAGTTGTCCAAAGTTGGATAAGACATAGATAAACCAGCCAACTTCAGTCGCGGTATAACTTACATGTAGATTGCCACATTGCGATTGAAACGATTTGGCATCCTTTAAGGGCTTTTAAATAACTTGTTGGAACCTGATGATCGAAACGTTCTTTGATCTGCAGTTGTAGGGAAGAAGAAGGTTGCTGATTCCATGATCCTCTGTTTGGTTTTTAAGAAAACACATTGCAAAAATAAACGCGCATCGTTTATCCATTTGCAAATACGTCTTACTTCTCCATTTTAAAAAAGGACAAACTTATCCCATATTCAAAGTTTTGCCAAAGAAGTTATAGTAAATTTAACTGGCAATGATATACGAGAATCTGACTAATTTATTGTTTCTGCAATAAAAATGATGAAGGAAAAAAGCCTATTTGTCATTTGCGATAATTTGTTTTGCCCTATTTGGGGGTGGGTGGGCAAACAGATAGTGACATACTAAAATGAACCCATAATAATGAAAAGGGTATACATACATAAAAACGCCGTTGTCTTGTTTCAGAGGAAGTATACGCACGTTGGAATTTCCTTATTTCGGCACAAACGTGTACAGTCAGGTACGTTTGTTAAAAATAACTTAAAGACATAATTTGACAAAGAGTATTCTCAATCGTTTGTAAATTGTTATGTCCTATCTTGACCTATTTATTATGTTATTAAATCCGAGTACATTATTTTTAAATTAGGGTAATTATACTTATTCCGTATACATTTTACATCATTATTCATATTAAGTTTATTTAAAGTATATATGCTATTATATAGATGAAAATAACTGCATTGCTTCAAATATCAACTCATTTTATTGTTACCAGTACATGTAAATATATATCTTCCAAAGTACATTTCATTTTCATCCACAGTATATGATGAGGCATTTTTTGATTGTACCTAAGTACAATGTAAATGTATTCTGTGTCTCATCATTTATATTGTATTGACATTTCAACATCACGTTTTAAGACCTAATTTAGAATTGATCCCTAGATCCAGCGTAATTAATTGTTCCTGGTTCTTCATGTACACGTAATGTGAAATAAAAAGGCACTGATACTTTTCTGTAAATGTTTACAATTTCATTTCCCAACAATTTCTCTTTCTTCAACTGCTGATGAAAATGTATTGACTGAATTTTTGTTAGACTTGATGAAATAAGAGACGACATACAATACAAACAGGATGATGCATACCACTCCCAGGACTATTATTGACACTTTGATCGATGTTTTCTGGTCTTCTTTGTTCGGGTTTAACATCAGAGGTTGTGTCTTTGTGAAAGATGATTCATCAGTATGATCATGTAAGTCGTTTGACCAAATCATAGTCTTCTTTGATTTCTTTGATACTGATTTTGGTTTGTTCGATGCAGATGTTTGGAAAAATTCTTTTTCTAATGGAAAGAAATTAACTAAATATATAGTTCTAAAATGATATAAAGTCACCTCTTTAAAAGAATGTCAGGTGAAGGTTAAGGTATAGTATTATATTCTTACTTGCAAGGTAAATTGCCTTGCATGGCTTTTAGCTCCAGGCTAGACCTGTAAAATTCATAGCATTCACAACTCCCTAAGGAGCTTACAAGCAGAGCTGCCAATTTACAACACTAATATTTTTTATTAACATAACAAGCTCGTCTTATGTGTCAAGTACCCATCTTAACCCCTGAATTCAGAGAGTGCTCAAGTAAAGTAGCTTGTCCGTGGTTACAATGTTACCGACGCTTTCAAAAGCTCCAACTTACACCTTTACAAGAAATAAATATGTCACTAATTTTACCAACATAAATTTGAATGCATCATTCATCATAATGAATTTCATTCTTAGCTCTCATCTCAGGTGAGCTTTTCTGATCACTGTTTATTTTTTGTCTGGTGTCAATATGGCCATCCATCTGTCTGTCTGTAAAGTTTTTAACTTCTTTTTCAGAACCAATATTTCAATTTCAACCCATCGTGGTACAGACAACCATTAGGTAAGGAGGATCCAAGTTTGTTTAAAATGAAGGGCCATACCCTCTTTTCAAGGGGATACATTTGTATAATTAGAAATTATTGAAAAGTTGTTGGTATGTGTAACTTGTGTGGAAGACTATCCATGTAGGGCATCCCAGGGATGGAGTGGGGATGCAATTAGAGGATGGAATTTTTAAATAGGAAATCATAGATTGAAGTAAATGTTTGCAAATCTTTTTGTCCTAAACTAACTGGTCAGAATGATTTAACTTTTGTGAAAGCATACCCATATAGTAGTGATTCTATTTTTTTTCTTAATCATGATTCCTGGGGGCAGAGTGGGGCCACACAGAGAGAGAGAGAGAGAGAGAGAGAGAGAGAGAGAGAGAGAGAGAGAGAGAGAGTCGATATTTGTCATAGGAATGTATAGAGAATTTTTTTTTACAAATCATTATCTATCATCATCATCATCATCATATATCATTGCTATTGTTGCTTAGGTGATCGATGTGGCCCATTGGTTTCTTGTATTTGTATGTCAAAACCTTCTGTATGATTTATTTTAAAGAGTTTTCAACTTATCGAAGTTCTTTGATATAAATCATTCAGATCTTATCAAAATGGCAACGTGACAATGTACCTATGAGGTTTATTTCCGGAAAAGTTCATTTTTCTGATCAAAAGATAGCTTTTTCTTCAAAGGAGAAGTTTAGCCAGGGATTCGAATGATGTTCACTTGCTTCAATCTTAAAGTATAATGGCAGATTTGCACATTATTTCAAATACTAATAGAAATGACAGTTTTCGAGTAAAATGAACAACTGCTTGTATATATTATCTGAGCAAACTACACACATTCTATTCCTTACCAGTACTTGTTTCTGAAGAGCATCCTTTTATGTTATTGCACTGATGCATTTCACATGTACAATGATGGCGACATGAAATCCCATAGGAAGGAAATGGACATGTCTCCTTGCAGTGAAGACCATAATATCCGTCAGGACACACTTGCATTAAGAAAGAATAATGTTTCAATAAATCAGCACTGACAGTATCTTTCATCTATGCATTATTTCAAGAATGTGAATTTATCTTAATTCAATAAGTTATTTTATGTGCTTACCAACACATGTGTTTTTGGTTTTGTTGAACACATAGCCTGAGCAGCAATCCGACCTGAAAGGAGAGAAGTTATCAAAATACATGGCTAAGGTAAATGAAAATATTGCTTGAAGTTTGTTCTAAAGGTAATAGAAAAACTAACCTGTTTTTGCCACATTGCAAACCTGTGATCCATTCATTTTGCAGGCATTCAAGAAGGAGCATCAGATAAAATATCACATCATGCATACTAGGAATTTAATGCACGGCTTTGCGACATTCGTCATATGCTGATAATTTTCCGTTTAAATACAAGGCGTTTTTTAATAACAGGAAGTATTTATTTTATTAGAATTCAATTCATATTTAGTGTTAGTTATCCTTGTTAGATAAGTTTACATATATGATAGCTGTTCATCATAAATATGTAATAAGATATGATCCATTTGTTTACATGCTCATCATTCAGGTGAAATGGAAAAACGAATGCTTCCCTGTTTGAGTATATATGCTTAAGAAATGTATAACGCCAGCATTTGGCATATAATTTTGTCACATTTCGGCAAAATTGTAAAAACATAATTAATACACTTTCAATTGATTTTAACTCTTCCTATATATGTTAGATTTAAACATTTCTTTGAAAAAAAGAGAAACAAATCTTAAATTCATTTGCCCCCATAAATACGAGTTTGTTACATTTTCTACAAAAATGACCATAACTAATTGTATGACGTAACGACATCCGGTATTAAGTTTGAAAGCTGCATTGTCAAAACCTGTGCAGGCAGTAGGAGCTACACTGTAGTATAATCAATATTTAAAAATGTTAATCTGACCCCCCGTACCTGGCTTCGGGGCCACCAACATGTAAAATGTTCAGCTCAAATCTCAGCCTCAAATCTTAAATTTCTGACTCTGATGAGATTCTGCTAAAACGGCGTGCCACCAAATTTTCTCAGAGTCGCCTCACGAGAGTTGAGTTTAACGGAAAAATCTCAGCTTATTTTCGTTACCGCAAGCGGCCTCTCAAATGGCGTTGATCGGGTAAGTCAACTCTGCTTTTCGTTTTCTTTTTTTCGCGTTATTAATGTAAATTACACGTGTAAATTATAACTGACGTCACATGTGATAGTCGTCTGCATGTAAATATTATTCATTACGTTTAGAAATGGCGAGCGAGCGAGTGTTCTGAGAGCGTCTCAGTCGCCAGTTTAAAAATAAAAAAACCTAACTGCATGTGGACCGAGTTGAAAAAGAAAATGTTTGTTGAATGTTTGGGAAATTTAAGGGTGCTGGGGGTGGAAAAATTGGAAAGGACGTCGCCTGGAGAGAGGTTGCACAGGCAGTGAATGGGTGTGTTTATCTTCACCTGTTGAAATTGTTGCTTTTATTTTAGGGAAATCCCAAATTTGAGCGTTTTTTACTGGAACTCGAGTTTTAACTCTAGATACCTAACTCTTGATGCGCCCGCATGTATTAAGATAAACCCGTCAATTTACCTCTAGAAACTCTCCAAAATGAAGTATGTTGATAAACACATTATTCAAGAATTGATAATTTCAGATGAATATGAAACCCTCTTGATTAAACAGACTTGGTCTTTCCATCTCCTCGCCCTGGTCCTTAACCAGGAACGTTGTCATATTCCAAGGTTAGGCGGGTTTTTTTTAGGATATCGTCCCTCAATTTCTCAGACATTTTCGTGTCAGTCCTGAAATTTTTATTATAGTATTGAATAGCATCATACATTCGCTTGACGATAATCCATGGCCAGGTGGTTCCGAACCTATCTTACCAGAAAAACAGCTCCTTATAGTCCTTTGGTATATAGCAAACCAGGAATCCTTGCGAGAGGTGGGGAATACGTTTGCGGTTGGTGTTGCAACAGTGCATGAGGTAGTTGCCAGAGTTTCAACGGCTGTCAATGACAACCTAATTAACGCAAGTATCTCGTATAATTAGTACAGGCACCTTTTCAGTAATTCAAATATTACTATTATTTTTATCATAATTATTAGTATTTACATAAAATTAATAGAAAAACACAAGTCTCACCACCTTCATTATAATTTAGGTTATAAATTGGCCTGATGCTCAAACGCAAAACGCTCTGTCTCGAGAGTTCCAACTCAATTCTGGCATACAAGGCATCATTGGCTGTCTTGATGGATCGCATATTCGCTTGTCTGCAGCTCCTGGCGGCGACCACGATTATTATAACCGGAAAAATGTTCCGTCAGTTCAATTATAGGTAAAATGATGCTTTTTTTTAATGATATAGGCCTATTCATTTTTTAAAACATGACAATATTACATCAAATTCTGATATTCTGGCAAGGAAAATATGACACAGGCGCGTCGCATCGGGGACCCTTCCCCCTACTTTTTATAGCAGCAACATAAATTTTAAATATACAGTCATATAAAAAATTGAATTATAATGGAGTTACCTCCTCCCATTTTTTGCGAGTATATAAACAAATGGAATAAAAGTAAGGAAATGAAAATATGAAAATGCTACGCTACCCCCCCCCCTCCCTCCCGATTAGGTTTTTTTTTTTGCTTGTCAAAATTATTTGGATGAGTCTGCGCCCACCCCAATTCAAAAACGATGCTACGTGCCTGTGATATATTTTTCACTTTGACATGTTTTGCACAATATGCTTATTATTTTAACAGGTTGTTGCTGACAGCGACATGCTTATACGTGACGCATATACTGGATGGCCTTGGTGTACGCATGACGCCCGCAAACTCCGTAATTCGTCATTATTTGATAAAGCTGAAAATGGACAGAATGTGACGCAAGGGAAATTAGTTGGTCACTCCCTTTCGAGACAATGGTCGATTAAACGCTCAACAAAGGCGATTGAATCAAAGGCTGTTGTCTGCGAGACAAGTTGTTGAGCGTGTATTCGGTCATCTAAAGGGGAGGTTCCGTAGATTGCGAAAATTATCAGTTCGAAAGTTGGACCGAATAGTCAGGCTTCTTATTTCAGGATGTATACTACACAATTTATGCATACTACATCATGATGATGTTGAGGCTTTTATTGAAAATGATCAGGATGGCCACCCAAATGCCTATCCAAATATAGATGCTAACAGAAGGGATTGTGTAGCGTTTCGGCAGCACATCATGAACACCATGCAGGCATGAAGTCTTGTCTAGTGTCCAAGTCGGGAAATTTGTTTTCAATATGGTGTATATGATAAACAATAAAAACAGTTTATGAACATTAGTCAGTTACTTTTATAAATCATTATGCATGTTCGTTTACTCCTTGCAACATAAGTAACAAAAAAAGAATAATCATCAATAGGGAGACTGAAGTAATAAAAAAAACATGTGCATGAAAACACATCTCTGGTAAAGGTCTGCCCTAGCTATCAGCTTACAGCATTTTAAAAATAAATGTTAATAATCAACACTTGGTATGCCTTCACTTTTTGTTCACATATTTTCCCCTAATATCTAACATCCGATCAATCCGTTTCATCTTATCATCATGGTGACGTTCAATCGACTGCATTAAATCTTGATTCTGTTCCTGTATATTTTCAATCAATTTTGTTGTTTCATTTATTTTCCGTTTCTTGGACTTAAACTTAATATCAGGTTTCTTGAAAGGCGATAATGGACTAAAAGTTGGCGTCTCAGCTTGTGGTGAACTATTATCATGAGAAACAGCAAGTTTTGTTTTCCTTCCCGTGTCAAATGAAACAGCAACTCTAGTTGACGCTTTACAGCCATAAACTTCACTGAATCATTCAAAATACTTCCATGTTTGTGCTTTATTACCCGTTTTACTGTTTTCATCATTCACTTCTTTATATTTCTTTTTCAGGGATTTCCATTTGTTAAGAAGCTGTAATTTGGAAACAACAATTCCCATATCCTTCATCTCATTAGCAATCTCTCCCCACAAAGTGTCATGTGACTTTACTCCTAAGAATCTATCTTCCCTCTGAAGTCTAAGATCGATCAATAGCTTTTCCTCGATTTCTTTCCACAAATGGAATGTCTGTAATTAAATCAAGTTTTTCTAATAAGAGAAAGTGAAATTCTTCAACATTTACAGCTATGTCAATATATATTCTTATAATGTTTTTTTTTTGTGTAGTAAAATCTGCATCTTCAATGACTGAATTTGTCCATAATGCTGTGAAACATTTTGTGCTTTCACAAGTCGACATTAACAGAAAATCTAAATTTTTATCTGGCAAAGATTTAGGATAATGATTTATCTGAAAGTTCCAATCTACCTTAGAATCTCCTGAGCAGCTTGAAGAGGCCGTGTTTGAAGAGGATGAGGGTGTGTTTTCATGTGATACAGAATCTTTTTGGGTGTCACGATTGTCGAATGTTGATATTATTACGTCTTTAATGGCTTTTTTGGTTTCTGGATCTAATAAAAAGGTTAATAAAAACATTCCCAGTTTGTAAATGACATGAATTTATATTTTATCATTTAATTGAGTAAATTGACATGTATAAATAACTTCCTTGAACTAATTTAGCCTGGTTAACTCAACCCAGACTTATATCTGTCTTATAAGACATAAAAACAGCCATACTGACTGCAAAACACAATATCTCACATCTCTATGCAGGAGACATTTTTTTCTTCTAAAACATGCACATTTATTCAGTCTTATTTCTATTCAAATTAAATTATCATTAAAATACTTTTGGGAAATGGGTATGTTCCTTTGTTACAAAGATATTTGAATACTTGTTATTTACTTTCATACTTACCACCATTCGGGGAAGCGTAAATATCTGCTAGTTCTTTAGATACAAAAGCAGAAATCACCTACCCATTCTCCTCTACCTGTATGGACACACTTTCAAACAACAATAAAATATCAGAATGAGATCTTAATATTTTTTTCTGCACTGTACATTTATTGTGGAACATGAAAACAAGGGTATTATCAGATGAAAAAGATCAGGGTAGCAGCAAGTGAAAATTGTGCCCCCTTTTTTTGGTCAGAAATCATTGAGATATAGTATTATTAATTTTATATATATAATACTTGTCTTTTTTATCTTGTAACAAATAATTTGATGATGATATAATCCTATCCTTTATTCCCGATTTCCATTTTCATGACAAGTTATTTTTGATTAATAGCTAACAATTTACTGAAAATTAAGTGCACAGGAAAGTAAAAATAATTGTATAATTTTGAAAGAAAATGTATCGTTTACTTGAAATTTATGTTCTTGGACTCTTTCCCATCAAAATACTTTAAAATGCTAGTAAAAATTTTTACGGCCGATTTGATGTTTTCCTTCAATTTCAGTTATAACACATGTTCTACAGTTATCACCGCTATTTATCACCAAAATTCCAACTAAATCGTCAGGAAATGTATATTTAGGAATAGTCGTTTGTGTATCAACATAACAATATCATACATGATGCATATTTGTTCATATAACATGAACATTCTTTAAATTAATTCAGAAAATGAAAACCTACAGATCTGCAGTATGCACTTCTCGAAGTTCCCCGCCGTGTTTCAGAGTTCTGACCCTACTAAGAAGAAGAGTCGGACTCGATGTAAACCCGGGTTTAAACTCTCGTTGTTTATCTCGAACTCTCGCGACTCGATACGAAACTCGGGTTCCAGAAGAAAACGCACAAAGTGTCACAAGGTTTTGACCGATAAATATAGAATAAACATGGCGATTGATACTTCCATGCGGGTTCACAGAGTTGGATGGGGTTTCCTCAGATGCAGAACCAGTCTTCAAAAAAAAATGCGATAAGTTTTGTTTGTATTTGCCTTTTGAGTGTTAAATTAATTGCTTAACGGCATAATTTGAACTTGGTATAATACGGTACACCGCTCTATAAATCAAATGTGATTAGAAGAAGCAGGCCCTTAATCATCTTAAATCTGTAAGTGCAAACCAAACAGTTTTTTGTTATGCATGTATATCTTGTCTTGATCTTGTGCATTGCTCTGCCTCATTAGTAATTTGAATATCATTTATGAAGAAAAAAATTCAAAGTACAGTACACAATGAAAAAATTGTTATATACTATAAAGATTTCTTCTTATTTAGGGGCATATAAATTATGGAAAACTGTTCATTTTCAAGACAGTTCATTGGTTATGTTTTATAAATTGTATAATGATGTGCAATGTACACAGATTATTTATCCAAATTAAGCATGACAATAAACACTATTTTAGGAGCAGTGGTTCAGGAATACTGAGGACAAGTGGGGAGGCTGCCAAGCAGTACAGTAACTTGAAGCAGAGGGGTAGGAACATGTAGTATAACTGATTCATATATACCATGGAATCATTAGAATGTTGTATGGCTTAATTAGGTCTTTCCACCTTTCAGGTGAAAGACCTTTTGTTTTTCTTATGTTTTTTATTATTAGGGTCTTCCGTTTCCAACGGAAGACCCTCTTGTTATTCTACTGTTTCTTTCTATTATTATTATTATTCTTAATATTCTTTTTCTGCCTCCTTTAAAGCTTTATTTCTCGAAAACTATTCATCCGATTTGCACCAAATTTTCAGGACTTATACAGCATCGGAGGGGACAAATGTTTTTAGTTACATTTTTTGATGACGTCACTTCCGGTTTAAGATATTGACAATTTAATGAAATTTTAAGTGTCATTTTGTCCACGCAACTCCTCTTAAACTTTTCACGATAGAAAGTTGAAATTTTCAGGGATTGTAGATGAAAGTCTGTAGATGTACCGCATTGTTTTATAATATGGATAATACGCAAGGCGTTGAAGCTCGCCTGAGGTCGAAAATTGACACCAATTTTTTTTACAAAAATTTTGCACATTTTCTGAAATATTTTTAAACATGTAAATATTTTGTTAAAACATGTAATGTAAAAGTTGTTTCTATTTCCACTAGCTTTCATTTGATATCAAGAAAAAGGGGCTGGCCCCTCAAATTAGGGGCCAAGAGGGCTCTAAAGTCTTTTTGCAATAACTCTTAACGGAACAATAATTTGTTATCAATTATAGAAGCAAAAATGTTTATTGTACAGCTGTTTATATATACAGTACCACACCTTAATCATATGCTACGTAATTAGGGGTTTCAAGGGGCCAGAAGTCCAAAACTTTGATCATTAATATCTAGAAAAGGAGAAATATTTTGAAAAGCATTGTAGAACAAAAAATGCTTAAAATAATGTTCTAAACAATATGCTACCTACAAAATTTTTTTTGGTGGCCCCTGTAAGGAGTTTAAGGGTCGGCCCCTAAAACACATTAGTTCAGATATCTTTAGAACGGTCTACAATTCCTCAACACTTGTTGAACAAAATATGTTTATATTTGCGAGATCTTTCATTTGATATCAAGAAAAAAGGGCTGGCCCCTTAAATTAGGGGCCAAGAGGGCTCTTAAGTCTATTAATAATACCTTTTTACTGAAAAATAATTTGTTATATATTATTGAAGCAAAAATATTATTTGTACAGTTATTTATCTATACAGTACAATACCTAAGTCATATGTTACGTAATTAGGGGTTTCAAGGGGCCAGAAGTCCAAAACTCTGATCAGTAATAGCTAGAAAAGGAGAAATATTTTGAAAAGCATTGTAGAAGAAAAGTTGCTCAAAAGAATGTTTTTAATAATATAATACCTAAAACTTCTTTGTTGGTGGCCCGATTAAGGAGTTTAAGGGTCGGCCCCTAAAACCCAGTTGTTCAGATATCTCTAGAACGGTTAACAATTCGTGAACAGTTGTTGAACAAAATATGTTTATATTTGCAAGACCTTTCATTTGATATCAAGAAAAAGGGGCTGGCCCCTCAAATTAGGGGCCAGGAGGGCTACAAAGTCTTTTAATAATAACTATTTACTGAAAAATAATTTGTTATATATTATTGAAGCAAAAATGTTCAACTTATTAAGCTTAATGTATATCTGAAATCCGTTTTAAAATCGGACGATGCATTACAGAGATATAGGGGTTTAAAAATTGATTTTTCCGGAAATTTTGATTCCACATTCTTGGTTAAGAAAATAGTGTTATGTTCAAAGTTTAATTAACTCGTACCTTGAATGATTCGATATTTGTTAAATCGTTCTTAAACACATTCGGATTTTTTTTTGTGAAGTCGTTCTTGAAATCGTAAGTCATTCGGATTTTGTTAAGTGGTACCAAGAATTATTCGATTTTTTTATATCTTTTTGTTTTAAAACTCCTGGTATTGGTTTTAGAGCTCTGCTTCTTACAGGAACATGTAGCTTTTTTTTCGACATTAACGGAAGACCCACTCGTTGCTTTGCAACGAGCTTTGCTCTAGTTATTCTTATTTTTAGGTCTTTCCACCTTTCAGGTGAAAGACCTTTTGTTTTTCTTATGTTTTTAGGTCTTTCCACCTTTCAGGTGAAAGACCTTTTGTATTTCTTATGTTTTTTATTATTATTAGGGTCTTCCGTTTCCAACGGAAGACCCTCTTGTTATTCTACGGTTTCTTTTTCTTTATTATTATTATTCTTTTTTTTCTTTTTCTGACTTTTTTGGAGCGTTATTTCTCAAAAACTATTCGACCGATTTGCACGAAATTTTCAGGACTGCTTAGGCATCATCAGAGCTACATATTGTCAAATTTTTAAATGATGACGTCACTTCCCGTTTCAGATATTGACGATTGTGTAAATTTTTAAGGGTCATTTTGTCCACGCATCTCCTCCGAAACTAATCAAGATAGAAGCTTGAAATTTTTCCAGGATTGTAGATTAAAGTCTGAAGTTGTACCCCCCTGCTTCCAATTATTAAAATTGCGCAAGGCCTCGAAGCTCGCCTGAACCTGAAAATTAGGACCAAATTTTTTCACAAAATTTTCGAACATTTTCTCAAATATCTTTTGATGTATAAATATTTTGTTAAAACATGTAATGCAAAAGTTGTTTCAATTTCCACGGGCTTTCATTTGATATCAAGAAAAAAGGGCTGGCCCCTCAAATTAGGGGCCAAGAGGGCTCTAAAATCTTTTTGCAATAACTCTTTACTGAACAATAACTTGTTATCAATTATAGAAGCAAAAATGTTAATTGTACAGCTGTTTATCTATACAGTACCACACCTTAATCATATGTTACGTAATTAGGGGTTTCAAGGGGCCAGAAGTCCAAAACTTTGATCATTAATATCTAGAAAAGGAGAAATATTTTGAAAAGCATTGTAGAAGAAAAAATGCCTAAAATAATATTCTTAACAATATGCTACCTAAAAAAAATTTGTTGGTGGCCCCAGTAAGGAGTTTAAGGGTTGGCCCCTAAAACACATTAGTTCAGATATCTCTAGAACGGTCAACAATTCCTGAACACTTGTTGAACAAAATATGTTTATATTTGCGAGATCTTTCATTTGATATCAAGAAAAAAGGGCTGGCCCCTTAGATTAGGGGCCAAGAGGGCTCTTAAGTCTATTAATAATAACTTTTTACTGGAAAATAATTTGTTATATATTATAGAAGCAAAAATATTCTTTGTACAGTTATTTATCTATACAGTACCATACCTAAGTCATATATTACGTAATTAGGGGTTTCAAGGGGCCAGAAGTCCAAAACTCTGATCAGTAATAGCTAGAAAAGGAGAAATATTTTGAAACGCATTGTAGAAGAAAAAGTGCTCAAAATAATGTTTTTAATAATATAATACCTAAACCTTTTTTGTTGGTGGCCCCATTAAGGAGTTTAAGGGTCGGCCCCTAAAACCCAGTTGTTCAGATATCTCTAGAACGGTTAACAATTCGTGAACAGTTGTTGAACAAAATATGTTTATATTTGCAAGACCTTTCAATTGATATCAAGAAAAAGGGGCTGGCCCCTCAAATTAGGGGCCAGGAGGGCTACAACGTCTTTTAATAATAACTATTTACTGAAAAATAATTTGTGATATATTATTGAACAAAAATGTTCAACTTATTAAGCTTAATTTAAATCTGAAATCCGTTTTAAAATCGGACGATGCATTACAGAGATATAGGGGTTTAAAAATTGATTTTTCCGGAAATTTTGATTCCACATTCTTGGTTAAGAAAGTAGTGTTATGTTCAAAGTTAAATTAACTCGTACCTAGAATGATTCGATATTTGTTAAGTCGTTCTTAAACACATTCGGATTTTTTTTGTCAAGTCGTTCTTGAAATCGGTAAGAGTTTTGTTAATTCGTACTTAAAGTCATTCGGATTTTGTTAAGTCGTACCAAGAATTATTCGATTTTTTATATCTTTTTGTTTTAAAACTCCTGGTATTGGTTTTAGAGCTCTGCTTCTTACAGGAACATCTAGCTTTTCTTTCGACATTAACGGAAGACCCACTCGTTGCTTTGCAACGAGCTTTGCTCTAGTTACTATTATTATTATTATTTTTTTTCTTCTCTTTTTTTCCAGGGACAGCTTTTTTATTTCAACAGATATTGAAACAATTTTTCCTTTATGTTATTAACCATAAGAAGTTATGGTAATAAATGACCCTTTGCATAATAACTTCCAGAACTTACAAAGTTATTGCCCTTGTGTACGAAATGCTTGTTATCGCTACTCCTCTGAAACCATAAGAGATAGAGAATTGAAACTTTTACCAATGTCTTCAGTACACTTAGAGGGTTCTTCAATCTACTAATACCGAAAGGATCTGAGGCCCCCTTCTATAAGTTATTGCCCCTGAAAGTATTTAAATTTCCATAAAATCACTTCCAACTTTTTTATAATTTATCATAGAGACTTCGGACCACTTGGGATAGAAGCGTCTACCCTGGCCGAACAAAATGACATAAAGGTCAAAGGTCAAGGTCATTTGAAAATCTGTTAATTAATGAGTTTTTAGATCTCTTTTGTTTAGGGTGGTAGAGAAAAACTTTTTCATAGATATAGTAGGACAACTTAAGACATTTTAAATTATAGCCCCTTGGCTCATACCTTTGAATAATTACAGAGTTATTGCCCCTATTGTACTAAATGCTTATTATCGCTACCGCCCCTGAAAGTTTCTTAATTTCGTTAAAAACACTTACAACTTTTGAACCTTACATCATAGGGCCATCAGACCACTTGAAATTGAAATGTTGACCTTTACCAGTCAATATGACATAAAGGTCAAAGGTCAAGGTCAAAAAAAAAAAAGTTACATATTTCAGTTTTTGACTTTTTTTTTATAAAGTAACGCAGAGAAAATGTTTTATAAATCATATTGAAACAAAACATAAAAAATAATCAGGTGGAAAGACCTCTAATTGTTCAAGAACAATTAGTCTACTAGTTTATTATTTTTTTTTTCTTCTCTTTTTTTCCAGGGACAGCTTTTTTATTTCAACAGATATTGAAACAATTTTTTCTTTATGTTATTGGCCATTAAAAGTTATGGTACCAAATGACCCTTTGCTCGATAACTCCCAGAACTTACAAAGTTATTGCCCTTGTGTACGAAAAGCTTGTTATCGCTACTCCTCTGAAACCATAAGAGATAGAAACTTGGAACTTTTACCAATGTCTTCAGTACACTTAGAGGGTTCTTCAATCTATTCATAACGAAAGGAGCTGAGCCCCCCTTCTAGTAGTTATTGCCCCTGAAAGTATTTACATTTCTATAAAATCACTTCCAACTTTTTTATTACTTATCATAGAGACTTCGGACCACTTGGGATGGAAACGTCTACCTTGGCCAAACAAAATCACATAAAGGTCAAAGGTCAAGGTCATTTGGAAATCTCTTAATTAATGAAATGTTGTATCTCCTTTGTTTAGGATGGTAGAGAAAAAGTTTTTCATGGATGTAGTAGGACATCTTAAGACATTTAAAAATATAACCCTTTAACCCTTACCTTTTAACAATTATAGAGTTATTGCCCCTATTGTACAAAATGCTTGTTATCGCTACTCCTCATTAACCGTTAGAGATAGAGACTTGAAACTTTTACTAATGTATTCAGTACACTTAGGCGCTTCTTCAATCTATTCATACCAACAGGGTCCAAAGTCCCTTTCTAGCAGTTATTGCCCCTGAAAGTTTCGAACATTCAATAAAAACACAAATAACTTTTAAATCAATAATCATAGATACATCGGACCACTTGGTATTGAAGCGTCTACCTTGTCAGATGAGAATGACATAAAGGTCAAAGGTCAAGGTCGTCAAGCAATAAAAAATTGCAAACTTAATCGTTTGACACTTTTTTTAATGGAGTAACGCAGAAAAAATAGTTTATTCTATTGAAGCAATCTTATTTCAAACATAAAAAACAATGAGGTGGAAAGACCTCTAATTGTTCGAGAACAATTAGTCTACTAGTTTATATTCTCTTTTTTTCCAGGGACAGCTTTTTTGTTTTAAGAGATATTGAAGCAATTTTTTCTTTATGTGATTGACCATTAAAAGTTATGGTACCAAATGACCCTTTGCTCGATCACTCCCAGAACTTACAAAGTGATTGCCCTTTGTGTACGAAGTGATTGTTATCGCTACTCCTCTGAAACCATAAGAGATAGAGACTTGAAACTTTTACTAACGTCTGTAGTTTACGTAGATGCTCTTTCAATCTATTCATACCGAAGGGTTCCGAGACCCCCTTCTTTCAGTTATTGCCCCTGAAAGTATTTCAATTTCCAGAAAATCACTTCCAACTTTTTTACTATTTGTCATAGAGACTTCGGACCACTTGGGATGGAAGCGTCGTCCTTGGCCGATATAAATGACGTGAAGGTCAAAGGTCAAGGTCATTTGAAATCGGTGTATTTATGAGTTTTCGTATCTCTTTTGTTTTGGGTGATATAGAAAAATTTGATCAAGGATGTAGTAGGACGTCTTAAGACATTTCAAAATGTAGCCCTTCAGCTCCCACCTTGTAATAGTTAGTGAGTTATTGCCCCTTTTGTATGAAATGCTTGTTATCGCTACTCCTCTGAAACCATAACAGGTAGAGACTTGAAACTTTTACCAATGTCTTCAGTACACTTAGCAGTTTCTTCAGTCTATAGATCCTAACAGGGTCCAACGTCCCCTTCTGGCAGTAATTCCCCTTTTAATTTCATTGATTTCACAAACACATACGAAATAACCCCCCCCCCCCTTTTTTTATGTGTGACCTTGACCTTTGACCTTGACATTTAACCTTGACCTTTGACCTCTTAAAACTGGTGTGTTATAAGTATCTGCAACATCTATAACATCAGATTCATTTATATGTACAAATAGCTCTTTCAAACACAACCCCCCTCCCTTTATTTTTAGGTTTGACCTTGACCTTGACCTTTGACCTTGACCTTAAAGGACTGATGCGTTACAAGTATATTTTACATATACATTTCAGATTCATTTATATGTGCAATAAACTCTTTAAAACCACCACCACCACCCCCCCCCCTTATTTTTAGGTTTGACCTTGATCTTTGACCTTTGACCTTGACCTCTTAGAACTAATGAGTAATAAGTGTATGCAACATATATATCAGATTTAGTTATATGTACAATTTGCCCCCCCCCCCCCTTACTTTTATACAAGGATTGAATTCTTATATGAACTTGACCCTCGATATTTGAACTTGAAATTTAATATTTCTTTTTAAAATAAAACCTAAAAAAGTGTTACAACCGTTTGTCAGAATTTTTTGAAAAGGTGAAACACTGTCTGCCATTTGACTCCAGACCGCGTTTTAGACTACGCCTCCAAATAAAAATTCCAGCTCCAGTAAAACTCTGTAGAACTCGGCGAAAATTCATGGGACTGTTACTCACACCTGAATCTAATTGCCTGCCAAATTTCAAACGAAATGAACCATATTGAAGAAAGTTATCCACCTCAGCGGCATCGAACCATCATCCCGAGAAACGAAATTTCAACGCTTCGATATTTGTACCTAATAAATTCACGCTCAAATTTCACTGAAAATCTGTGTGTACATTTCTATCGGCAACCTGTGACGACTTGTGTTGAAGTGCAACGAAAGATAACTCTTCCTTCCCAGACCCCGATTTTAGATGAATTTAATTTACATTTTCTTTCAGTTTGTTTATTTTCCCGACTTGGCTGAAATACATGACTGGCCTTAATTCAGTTCCGATTTTCCGTACTTGTAATCCACGAATGCATGACAGTTAATAGATTTCTAAGCACGTGCATTTCAAATCACAAGGAGAATTCGCATCAGCTGAGCCGACGTGACGTTCCCACACCTTCAAATACCCGCCGGCGACCAGAGTTTGACCTGGCCTGTTGATTTCTTAGTCAACGCTATCCGGCCACATTGTTTACTGATTTTTATGAATAAACTGGTGAACAAATACTGCCCTCCCAACCAATCGCTAAGCCCCTATCTATTCTGAAGGTTCCTCAGCGTTGGGTATCAATTTTAGATGGACAGAAGAACGCTTCATCTCTTCTTTCTATCATCATCCAAATTCACTACACAACTCAACAAATTTTACCTTCAATCAGATAGCAAGCGAAATAGTGAAGTGGCAACACTCTCGCCTAGGAATCTGAGGGTACTCGGATCGATACCACTGTGCGGAACCCATTTTTTTTTTCCTTTTTTTTTTTCGTAAATTGATTTTTCTCTAATTACTCAATAATTATCAACATTTTCGGGAATTTTTTTTAATCATTATGGAAGGTGGAAAGGCCTCTAATTGTTCCGTGAACAATTAGTCTACTAGTTTTCATTGTATCTGTTGGTATGAGCGCTTCCCCATGAATTTACATCATAGGTACATGTATAAATTAAATTCATTCCTTATGATAATCTTCAAACAGCTGAAATTAGAAAATAAGGCATGTTGTTTGTTAAAATGACGATTTGTGTAAAAGAACATGGTTCACTTGTGGTCAAAATCGGCCCAGTCTCAAAATTTTATCATATGTTTTCCAAAAACAGTCTAGGAAACGCCCTTTGAGAATCAGCTTAATTTTTTATTCTAGCATTAATAGTTTTCAGTATAGAGCTGTTGAAAAATACTATTGTTTTTCGTGTCAGGTGCACCAGAAACGTCATGACGTCATTATTCTTTATGATAACGTCGCATGCATACAAATTGTGCAGTATGTATACTTGAGACACCGGCATAACTTTTCATCCTGCATTCATTTTGAATTTGCGTATATACATTGTTTTTCAAAAATCTTCAGAGAAAATCATTTCAGATAACACTGATAGAAAATACCGGTAGACAATTCTATCTTGTGATGCATTCAGTCCTTTCGGGATATACGGATCATACGCGTTTTATGTTTCTCTTTCGGTGAGATTATCGATGTGCATAATATATTCAAAAAAATGCTTGACCCCTCTCATTTCCGCCTTACGTATTCAACTTATACTTTCCAGGTTAAATTACATGTCAAATTATTTAAGTGATATTAGACATTTCTTTTTGTAGTAAATGTTAACCCTTATCGTATAATACCATGGGAATTATATTACAGAAAGTAGCGCTTTCGTCACACCGGTGTACCAGGGCACCGATTTTTACATACATTCACCTATTCTTGAATCAAACCTCAATATTTTTTTCTCAAAATAATATTCTCGATCCAAAGAAATATACACTGTAGTATCGTTTATTTTAACAATTAAACTGAATATTATGTTTATTTTGGTCTATTCCGGCGTTTACATGCCGTAAAGGCATGCCGCCTTTTCCCCGCACCAAGCATTTGCCATATAAGGTCATGTCAAAATTCGACAAACTTGTAAACTTTACATTTGCTGATTTGTAACATGTCAGATGTGCTATATCCGATGATAAAGAAACAAATGCAGAAACTATGAATTAAAAATGTGCAAAGTTGAAGATTAAATTAACTAACAAAAACAATTAACTTACAAAATGTGCTTAATATAAAGGAACAGAGTCAAATCTTGAAGTGTTTATGCCCGGATTTTTATAGGTTATACGATCGGAATTACACAGCTCACACACCAACACCATGCGCGGATCTAGAGAGAGGGGGGTCGAGGGGTACCGACCCCCCCCCCTGGATAATGATAATTATTACATGTAGATTTACATTGTAAAAATACCGCTAATTATGCCTCGAACCCCCACCCCCCACCCCCCACAAACACAATTAACCTTCGGTCTCCCCTGGAAAATTTTTCTGGATCCGCGCATGAACACGATTGCATATTCTAACTTCAAGTTTACAGGTCTGGATTTTTTAACACGATTACCCTCCATAATTTTTATTATTTGAAACAATTTCTTCTTTCGTTGAACTTTGCTCTCTTTTTTAATAATACACGGGGATATTATCGTTTTTCGGTGCCAGGCATTATAAGAAAGATAACAAAAAACTAGACACGATCTCGTTGCGAGCAACGAGGAGGTCTTCCGTCTGATTTTAGAATTTGAGATACATGTACTACCTTGATTTTGCTATTTAACAGCTAAACATGATTTAAAATGGAAGAAAAGGGTCTACATTCTAAGGGCCAGATACTATTTTGTTTCAGGTGTTGAAAACATTTAAACCCCTCTTGGTCTCTTATTTTAGGGGTCAGCCCTTTTTCTTAATATCAAATGAAAGGTCATTTACTTTTAAAGACATTTTGCTCAACAAGTGTTAAGAAATTCGATACCGTTCTTGAGATATCTGAGAAAGAACGTTTAAGGGGCCGGTCCCTTATCTCCTTATTGGGGCCGCTGAACAAAATTTTGAAGGCTGCATATTGTTAAGTATTTCATTTTGAGCATCTCTTCTTCTATACTGCATTTCAAAATATTTTTCCTTTTGGAGTTATAGGTGATCAAAGTTTTGGACTTTTGACCCCTAAAAACCCCTAATTACGTAACACATGAGAAAATCATAATACTGTTAGGCTACATAACTGTAAGATGAACATGTTTACTTCTATAATTTATTACAAAATATCCCTCAGTATAGGGTTATAAATAAAAGACTTCAGAGCCCTCTAGGTCCCTAATATGAGGGGCCAGTCCCTTTTTCTTTGTATCGAATGAAAGGTCATTTAATATTTAAGACATTTTGTTCAACAAGTGTTTAGAAATTCGTTACCGTCCTTGAGATATCTGAGAAAGAACGTTTAAGGGGCCGGTCCCTTATCTCCTTATTGGGGCCGCTGAACAAAATGTTGAAGGTTGCATATTGTTAGGTACATCATTATGAGCATCTCTTCTTCTATACTGCATTTCAAAATATTTTTCCTTTTTGAGTTATAGGTGATCAAAGTTTTAGACTTTTGACCCCTTAAAACCCCTTATTACATAACACATGAGAAAATCATATTACTGTTAGGCTACATAACTGTAAGACAAACATATTTGCTTCTATAATTTATTACAAAATATCCCTCAGTAAAGGGTTATAGATAAAAGACTTTAGAGCCCTCTAGGTCCCTAATTTGAGGGGCCAGCCCCTTTTTCCTGGTATTAAATGAAAGGTCTTTTGAATCTTAACTTTTTTTGCATTTCGTGTTTTCTCAAAATATTTTCAAGAAAAGAGATAAACAAAGAAAACCTCGAAAAATGATGACGTTTTTTTAATCTCAATTTTCGGGTCCAGGCGAGCTTAAGAGCCTTTTGAGTCAGATAAAAATGAATGCCTAAAGACACATCTTCAATGTTTCGTCTACAATCCCTGAAAGTTTGAACTCAATATCTTCAATCGTTAAGGAGAAGATCCCAGGACAAGCCGACCCTCTGAAAATCGCTAAAACGTCAATATCTCAAAAACGGAAATGACGTCATCAAAATAAAAAAATGCGTATAAAGTTCTGATCAGTATCTATCATATATGAAAATTTGATGAAAATCGGTCGAGTCGTTTTTGAGAAATCGCGTGCACAAAATTTGTTGGAAAAAAAAAGAAAAATAATGAAGAAAAAGAAACCGAAGAATAACAATAAGGTCTTCCGTTGGAAACGGAAGACCTTAATTACTAGTCAAGTGGACCGGTGATTTGATGAAATTTACCGGTCTGAATAAATATTTACAGGTCCATATATATTTGGCTTTCAAACAAAAGATACAAAACAGTATTTAAAAATGACCAATTTATAAGTAGTCTAAGAGAAAATTCCCCCGAATCTCCACTCTTTACCTTTAATTTCTTTGCGTTGAAAACGTAAGCATAGTTCGGTTGTATAAAAATAATAACTACAGTGGAGCCTCAGTTATCTGGACTCTTTCGTTCCAAAGTCCAATCGTCCGGATAGGTGAGGCGTCCGGATATCTGAAATGAGTCTATTGTTGTCATAAATGATAATTTATATGTTTATTATGGGTGTTAATACTGTTTTCTTTGCCTTTCATACTTAATTCACCTGTTTTTAATACAAGGAACCCTGCTTTATATTGTTATTTAATCAGGAAATATTAACCAAACTATAATAATAGCCAAATGTAGCTAAATATATTGTGTCCAAGTGTGAAATGTGCCTATTTACGTTCTGTTTTTAACAATCTATATCTAGACACGTCAATGTTTAACCAATGCACTTCCGATCAGTTGAAATGTTTTCCTTTTTGTTTTCTTCCTATACTTCCGGTTTTGTCTTTATCTAAAAAAGCAAGCTTGAGACACTTCGTTTAAAATAATTTTTTTTGAATATAAATACCACAAAGCTATGAAAAACTTCCTAGATTTATTAAGCACATTCTTCCTTTTAAATAGAGGGGTGTTTTAAAAAGTGATTGCACTTGACAGGTGCACAGTGTAAAGATACCCAAGCCAAGTGCAGTGAGGCGCGGCTAATCCTGTCTAACCAGCAATGTCGGTAATATTTGAAAGTTATTTGAGAAGTCAGAGTGTTTATACAAGCTATGTGGCAACGCACTTTGAAAAAATTACGCACTTTGAAAAAATTTTTCAAAGTGCGTTAAATTTGGGACCAAATCAACGCACTTTGAAAAATTTTTTCAAAGTGCGTTAAATTTGGGACCAAGTTAACCCACTTTGAAAAAAATTTTCAAAGTGCGTTATGAATGTACATCAACATTTTTTAGCATCGAGACACTTAACGCACTTTGAAAAAATATGTATAAATCACAAATTCTGGTAATTGACCTGTATCTTTGGTTAACCCCCACCCCAGTCTCCATCCCCGTTCTTGAAGACGGTAAATTCGATTTACTAGTTTTAGCAAATCATCATACTATAAACAAATTTACACTAGTAAATAGAATTTACCGTCTTCAAGAACGGGGATGGAGACTGGGGTGGGGGTTAACCAAAGATACAGGTCAATTACCAGTACATCATTTAATTGATTACAGGAAGAAGGTCCACTACCTCTAATTTTTCCTTCCAAAACATGTTATTCAGCAACTTGGAGTAAACTTGGAGTAAACGTTTAAGACTGGAAAAAGAAATATGCTTTGGTGCAAATTAAGTACAGTGATATTGAACAGAAACGAACTGGCCAAACAGTAATTTCTCCAATGGTATGCTAAAGAATGTGTCTTTTCAATGCAAATTCTAATCACTGAAATAAATCACTTCATTATAAAAAAAATACATTGACAAACATTGAATTATTATAAACTTAAAAATAGGCATTAGGGTGTGGGTTTTTTTCTCTCGCACTCATCTTCTAAAAGATCATTGTTTTTGATAAACATAACTAACGTATCCTTTTTTCACATAATGTTTGTTTACAAGCACATACAATTGAAGCCAGTTGAAATATGTTATACATTGATCTCCATTATCAATATATATAAATCATTTTCAATATATATAATCATTTTCGTTTCCGGCAGAGCCCAATGTACCAGATAAGAAGTAAATGTTGACATAAACTGCATCGCTTAGAAATGCCCTTTCCTTTTTTGTGTACGTATTGGATAATTCAAATTTCCCGAGTTGTTCTTTATGTGTGAATTGTCTAACTACATAACCTTATATATGAGAAAAGAAAAAAATTCTAATGAAGAAACTGTTTATCAAGTTAGCTTAGAATGCATTGGGTTCATTTTTAAATATATCCCATTGAGCTAAACAAGGTTAAAACAATCATTTATTGTATATAAAAGTATCAATTATTTCGACCAAACCCTGAACAATTTTTTTTCAAAGTGCGTTAATATCGACGATATCAACGCACTTTGAAAAAAAAAAATTTTTTTCAAAGTGCGTTGACTTGGTCCCAAAATTAACGCACTTTGAAAAATTTTTTCAAAGTGCGTAATTTTTCAAAGTGCGTTGTAACAAAGCTACTCATGGGGGCTAGCAGGTGAAAAAGTGTGAAACTCAATTGATAGACTTAATCTTTCTATTGTATTAATCGGAGTATCATTAAATTTTACCGTCCGGTTAAATGAAGCAAAATTTATAGTTAACAGTATTTTGTGGTAAAAACAGACTGTCCGGATCTGGAACGCGAAATTCCGGATATATGAGACAAAATATCGTATACAAAATCTGTTCCCAAATAAAATAGTCCTTAAACTGAAGCGTCTGGATATCTGGCGTCCGGATATCTGAAGCCCCACTGTATAAAATTTTTCGGAAAAAAATATTTGAGGTATGTAATTACTTGTTATCATTTTTTTATTAATGAAATTAAAACAGTTTTTCAATGAACAATAAATTGGAAATCATAGATGTAAATAAATAGCTGTCTGAGACTTTATCGTAAGTTACTCATCTTAAAATTCTTCGTTAATTAGCCTACCCTTACAATTCGCTAATTAAGATCTTGTCAAGTGTGAATCGATTTGTTAAATCCAATTAAAGGTGTTTGCAAAAATTTAAATCCTGCATGTAAAAATGTTAACTTCTTGATTTGGTATTTTTTATATTTATTTACCGGTCATTTTGACCGATTAGATAAGGAAAATTACATTACATTTGAAATATTGTTTTGAGAGAGATAGATAGAGATCTGAGTATGGAGTAAATTGTAGTCCAGGATATATTTTAGAATTAACTTAGGTGTGGCTCAAATCTCAAAGAAAATTCATTACCGTATATTTATATTACGAGTTCGTTATGCTATAAATTGGGAATTTTCCGTTTATGTAGATGGCTAAAGAAATTGGCCTTGCATCTTAGATTTCGTCCGATAGATTTTCAGCTTTAAAGAACTTTACAAGTTTTGCATATGATCTTGCTGTTATTCAATACATTGAGAAATAAAAAAAATTATTAAACACATAAAGACGAACAATAGAAAAAATAAATACACGCATGTCAAGATTTGGGGTTTGCGAGTAACATGGGATTAATAAGTCATAACATACATTAAAACATATGGGGTTTTTTTTAGGGGGGGGGGGGGCAGGCACACATCGGAAAATGAATCGAACACATAAATCGACGCTTGACAAATGTATGGAAAAAAATTACAGACTGGTTTTGGAAACTTTCTTTTGAATGGTGACTATTTATTAGCGGTCAAAAATAAGAATACATCCCACATACACAAAAGGTAACCACTTTATTAAACCATAAGAAGAGAATACGGGAGTTGGGGTTGGGATGGGGTGTTAAAGACCATACATCCCATGGAAGGGGAAATCTCTTGAAGATTTTTTTAAGAGAGATAGGTAGTAAAAAGTATATAACTCCGGCAATACTTTAATCAGCTAATACTTTATAACTTATACTTAAAATTAAAATTTTGTTGATCTTGATCCAACAACCTGTGCGTTCACAGGTTTAAGTCTAGTTGTAGAAAAAAAATATTATAAAGACCGCGTCATTCATACAATGACGATAGTTTACCTTCTATTTCAAAAGCAACAACTTGTATAAATTTTCGCACAATAATTAACATCGTATATAAGATTAAATGTTGGGGTGAAATTTTAACAAGTCTTTGTATTACTTACGTCATCATAGTATTACAGTGACGTCATATCTAATTTATAGGTGCATGTACTTCATAAGTGTCGTCTGTTTACATGATTCATACAATCGTAGATTTAACAAAAAAAACTTTTCAACATCCTTATTATTTCTAACTCTGATAGATCCGAATTGAATTACATAGTGCATTAAAATATCCTACTGCAGAAAGCATAAAATACATTTCACATCGACAGGTACGATGTGTGAACTTTGAACTGATTTAACTATTTTTTATCCTACGTATTTACATCTAGATAAATGTAAATAAACAATTAAAAGGCATGAATCTTACACTAATAGTATTTAAATTTCCTACCACATAATTGTGTATGTACACGATTTCATTTCTTTGTAAAATAAATATACAGCCGGTAGAACTACATGACTGTGTAAGCAAGTGATAGCTCCATACAAAGCATGAAGTTTTTTCACGTTTTTCTATGATTTGAGAAAATTACGATGAACAGCTAGTTTTTCACATATTTGAAAAATTGATGTACATTGTAGAACCATCCTTGGCGAATTATACCATGTATTACTTGTTATCGTATCTTCGACATCTTCAGTTGGTATAATGTCTAAAGTCGCTAGGCTACGGAGACGCGGAAGTAGATTGTGCATGCAATAAGACAAGATTTTCGGACATATAGTTAGTCTTCCTTTCATGTTTAATATTTTTAATACACATACTTTTTAATGTTTAAATGTTATTTACATTTTAAATATGATTTATACTTATCCGATTTATTTATCTAACGTTATTATTGATACACGATAACGCTATATTGACGTTATCAGAATACTGTTTTTTAAAAAATAAACATGGTCCGCACAATATCACCATCACGATTTTTTGCATACACCTCAATATAAGTAAGTTGTTCAATATGACAAAATTTGGCGATGGTGATTTCATGCGGACCTATCCAAATTTCCAAAACATTCACAGCATTTCGTGTATTTTTCCGGAAATATGCATTCCCACGGCATTTTATCGCAATTTATTTAGCATATACACTTGGGCAATCACAAGTACTTAAACATTTTTGATAACAGGTAAAACCAGTAAGTATTTATATATGCACAAATATTTGTTCCGACAACTTTGAAATTTTACCCTATCCGAGCGCCAAAATAAGTCACAAGTGAACCAAGTTCTTTAAATGTAATGTCAGGCGGATTATAACGTTTGGCATGCATGTCATATCATGACGTTACTAGGCAAGTTATGTTATATGATATATATTATGAAATGTTTAGCCAATCAAATTAGGTGATATATTTGGTTTGCATAATGATGATTATTCTTGAATAATTTCTTATCTCTAAATTTCACTAACAAGGAATGATGATCAATTGTAGCCAAGGGAAAGTTATCAGAGTCAAAACGCCCAAAGACAGGAGGGGCTCCCAAGCCACCAAGCCCCACACCAGTTGAGCTTTCCATTTTTGAACAACTGGAAGGAAGGCCTTCCCTTCAAGAAATATGTGGAGAAATAGATACAGCGGGTAACTATATTGTGTTGTATATTGAAATCTTTACTTTACTTTGCAAATATGTTTCCTTATATAAACCTATAAATTAAAACATTTAATTCTGTATCAACTTTTTCATGATGTCAAAAAGTCATAGCACAGGCTTGGATTATTGTTAACATAACATCTCGGTAATTGTAACAGTTCTAAACAATTTGCAGTTTTCAAATAATAAGCAGCAATCTTAAAAAGTTTAGTGGGATATAAACTTGGTTAGTAATTAAGTTATCAAATCTTCAGAGAAGCCCTTCTGAGAGTTAATGTTAACATGTTTAGCCTGAAGGGCACAGTGTGGTGTTTCTATTACAATGTACATGTAGACCAGAGACGATTTCCATAGTTTAGGATAGGTAAGAGCTGATATATTAGCACATTTCTGGTGCCATATAATGACATTTTTACTCATAAGTAATCATTTATCCACTTCAGTTTTGAAGAGTTTTTTCCTAATGAACCGAAAATATAACTCTGAGCTTTTCTGATTAAAAATGTGCCTATTGTGGTTGTTGTCATCGTTCATGTTGTAATCTTTTCACAATTTCATCTTCAGAACTCAAGGTCAATTTTAACCAAACTATGAACAAAGCATTTTAATATGAAGGCGACCGCAGTTTCTTAAAATAGAAAGTTATACATGTCCTCTTTCAGAGTTTTTAGACCTGTTGCTGGTGCCATCTGAAGATGATATCTTGGTTATTACTGGTCCTAATTTCACAAAGCTTGCATGGATGATGCATCTTATGATACTGATGCACCTGACAGGCTTAAATGCTGAATCTGAGCCATAGGGTTCGGATGCTGGAGGAGGTTAAGTTTTTTGGAACAGGTCAAATGTTTAATAGAAATCAGCTTTTTATAGTGTATGTAACTATAACATAAAGGAATCGCAGAGGTAGCTTCAGATATAATATGATTAAGGTGCTGTCATTAAGGTGATGAAATTTTATAGGATAGATGTTATTATATCTTCTTCTGATATATGAAACAATGAAAGGGGCTTAATGTTTAACATAGAAATTTGTGAAGAAAAATTTGATCATCTTTGTAAACAAGACCTAAACATCTAAATTATACGTCAAGTATTTTGTATTTGATCCCATAAAGCTGACTTAAAGTAATGGCTATTTATATTGCACAGGTGAGAAATGTGGCTTATGGGCCTTTAATTAATATTTACATTTACAATTTAAAATATATTATGCCACTCTAAGCTTTGGATGATAAGCTTCCTCTTTGAAAATGAGTTATTTTTGTTATTGATGATGTGTGCATTTTAAGTCACTGTTCACTGAAGAATGTTATATGATACGATTGTGATACATGCATTTTTAGCAATAAGATTATTCAAGTTTATGCTAGTATGATTTATTCACTGTAGTTTGTAATTCCAGTAAGAATTATATAAAAGTTGTAATGAAAGAATAATTGTTTCATCTTTAAATATTTGATAATGATATTATTTGAGCAAGTTGAGATGATGCGTTGTATTGCTTGTTTAATATTTAAGTAGTTTACATGTACATGTATTTGATTGAATGACGGATATATGTGATTACATGTATATACGTAAGTTGCTTTATCTGATCGTTATTAACGCTATTAAATGTTATCACTTTAGCACCAATTGTTGTATTTATTTGTAGTAAGTGAAATACCCTGACATTCATTAATTCATTATTATTATCATTATTCATTAATCAATTCACCATGTTAGTAATATGTATAAGGTACCGGTACATAAAGTAGTAAATTGTAAACTGTAATTTTATAATTAAAACTCTAAGATGTTGACTTTGCATAGAAACGTACTCATGAGAAGTATGTATCTCTCACATGGTCCCTCACGGTGCGTCCTACAGCGTCTTCTGGAACCCTAACGTGGACGTCCACGGCCACATCAACTGCATTCGTCAAGTCTGTGTCTTTCAGAATGTCCCTCGGTTGAATACCTATATTGTGCAGAATAGCACAGGCCGTCACTATTCGGCACGCTCTTTCTGTCTTGGTCCGAAGGCCACAGCGGAGAGCATGAAATCTCTTTTTCAAAATTCCAAATGTTTGCTCAGTCGTGACCCTGAAATGTTTTGAAAGAACTTACATCCAGCAATAAATAAGATTTTTAAACTGAAATGTAATATCGCTTTACTATCATATTCAAGCATTGTGGCTGATTTTAGAGAATAACAGGTGTGAAATTGATTTTTGTAAGATTTCAATTTATTTACAAAGTTTGTTTCTCTGTCCCTTCGGTTTTGAGGCAGAACATATTATGCAATAGGTAACCTTGTTCTACAATGTGCTGCATTATAGCGTCTGTTTCCAGGAGCATCTTCCGCTATATACGGGGTCAAGAGATAATTTTCAATTCAATTCAATTTATTATCCTTGAGCTTTACAACTCATCGAAATACAAATTATAATACATATAAAATTATATACAAATGTGCAATGTGCAGTAAGTGAGTGGACATATTAAGACAATATAATCATGTACATATCTTAAAATATGAATGGACGCAAATGTATGATAAGTAGCTTAAATGTAGTATTATTGCAATGCTGTGCTCTCATTTTTCTTTCATTTTGCTCTCATTTTGAAAGCGCTAGACAAATATTTTCCTAGATTGTTGAGTTCCTTTGTATTGTTAACGCTTAAAAGTTTAGCTAGCTTAAAAACACTTTTTTTTTGGGGGGGGGGGGGTAATAAAAACTCTTTATATATTTCTTTCGTAATTCCGCTAAAAAGGACATATGAGTATAAAGTGGAACTCATCTTCTAAATCTTTTTTATTACAATGATTGCAAAATCTTTCATTTCTTGGCACCTTGTTGTGTCGACCTTTTTCGATATTAAAAGAGTGTGTTGAAGTTCGAAAAATACTTATAATTTTTTTTTTAAATATAATTAATCGGTCTCCTAAGATTAGTTTGCAAACAAAAATTATCCACAATATGGTTTCAGGCCGTATCCAGTAGCTCCTAGTAGAAAGCCCGATAGATGCCCTGTTTATAAATATATTTAAAATAATTACTCATTGAAATTTCAGTTTGTACATCGTGAAATATCTGACTCACAGTGTATCAAGAATTAAGAAATACAGGACATCTTTGTTACAGAATTTTCACATGCCTTCTTCCATAAGTGTGCATAAGTTGGATTCCCTGAAAATCCGAGCATCGTGCACACTTTCTGGCCAGTTTGCAACGACATCCAACACTCTAAACTGAGGATCACATGTCATCTGAAAATTTTTATATATATATTTTTAGAAGGGTATATCTAAAACATGGGAAAATAAAAAAAAAATGTTCAAGTTGACTTGCTGTTTAAATAGTTTTTTTTAAAAATACATGGAACAACAGATGTATTATCTTTCAAAATTTTATTTTTTTATTTACCTGTACATTGAGTGCATAAAAGCCTTTACGGCATAAATAATTTGCTTCATTTTCTGACGGGGATACAATTTTTATAGTTGTTCCATCTACACAACCAATAACACCCGGTAATCCTGTGATAAAATATTATTATTAAATTGCATGAACATATACATGAAAGCCCGTGTTATTTTAAGATTGGGGGGGAGGGGCTTTAATTTTGTACTTTCTTTAGATCATTTTATCTGCCCTTGTGATACCGATATTTTTAATTAAGAAACATTTGAGTTCATTAATTAAACATTACAAAAAAACAACGAATATTTAAGAAACAATTGAAATGAAACACGGTTAATGTTGATCTACTCTAGATCCGCGCATGCATTGATAAAACCTTTATTTGCTTGAGCCATGCATATTATGTAATGCTGTTGTACATGTATGTAGAATTTTTGATTGAATATTTATTTTTTGTATGAGCAGTGTTATACAAATGTGTACTGTAAGTAAATAAGTACCGTTATATATACTGGTAACACATTTGCAAATTAAGTAGGTCTATGTGTGATCGGGTTCAGGAATCATTATTTATTGGGTGAAGGTCAACAAAATGCAGACGCCATACTTACCTGTTTATTGAAGTTGTTTTTGATGCCAGAAATCCCATCAACAGGTGGTAAAAAGTCAAGTCACATCCAGGTCTCGAAAAATCAAGGCCTCTGGCGTACCGTTCCAGCGCTCAAACCACAAATAAAAGTTATTTTGGGGGTAGAGGGTTATTGCTGTGTATAATGTATAAGTATAATGTAAGTATTGATTAATGTTGGAACAAAATCCTTAGCAAAAAAAGAATATTAAACTAGAGCCGAGCTCGTTGCAAGCAACGAGAAGGTCTTCCGTTACAGCTTCAAGTCGAGACAATCTGATTAAAATCATATCCTTGATCCCCTCCTTGTTTTTCTATTTTCGCTACAAGAAGATCTGAAGAAACCCCTCTTGAGGTCACCCCCTGTTGAACGTTTGTTTATAAATATACATGAGTTATTCTAGCAATCGGAGCAAGTGTTAGAAACGGTAATTTCGGGTAACAAACAAAAATGGAGTTGTACGACGAAATGATGCCACATGTTCGTGAATCTTTCGGTATCAGCAAGTAAGAGATGGAGCATAAGTTGATATTAGACGCCCTTAGGGAATCTAAAGAATGTATTGGCATAACTTCCAAATCATGTAACTGAGGAATGGAACCGACGATTTCATTGGTCAAAGCAAAGTTCACCAGGAGGTGACCTCAAGTGGGGTTTCTTCAAATCATCGTATAGCAACTATAGAAATTTTAATCAGATTGCAAGTCAAGAAAGGATTGTCATTCAGTCTTAATAAAATCACCCCTCTTCTTTTTACACTTGTCTGGGTTTGACAGTTATTAATAGGAGGTCATCTTCACACTACCTTAACTTCTGACCAATCAGGGCTTTAGAAAATCAATTTGAACTCTTCAAAAGGAGACAGAAAAATTAATTCATGCCTAATTTCTATATATTACTGCAACCTCCAGACTGCATAGTATTGAAGAGTTACACTTCTCATAAAACAGATAAAGGCATGTCTGTGATAAGATAGGGGTATATATTTAGATTGTATGCAAATTTAAAGGTCATAGAAAGGTGACCTCTTATTGATACCTATCCGACCCCGTTGAGTGTAAGGAGAAAAGGGTGGGCTGTCAATATAACTGGATTGTCAATATGATAATAGTAAGTTCAGAAAACGAGGCTCACTTTCAAAGTATTATTTTCCTACCAGACAAACTCTCCTTTTAACTTATTTCACGGTTATATCAATTTATGATAACTTAAAAAACACATCTCTTATATGTACATGTATTTCATTATTCCAACCAGAAAATCGATAAATACGTTTACATGTATGTACAACTGATGACAGGATTCAAACTACTGGTATGCCTATATCATAGTGTAATAAACACAAAATCCACTGCGCTGATGCATGGAAAAAAGTGTTATGTTTCATAAACATTTTGATTCCCTATATTCATACTTAAACCTCTACCGCTAAAACATGGAATAGTTTATGTAAAGTGCAGTGTTAAAATTAGAGATTGAAAAGAACACCAATTGTAAATAAACAATAATGCCTTCTCCCATCTGAGGGTGCGTTATTAGTATACTAGACTGAGGTGCTCAGTGGTAGGGATAACTATCCGTATAATGTTTGGCCATACAGGCCTCAGTATTGTTTTTGAAAGGATGAGCATATTTATCTGAAATCTTCACAAGCAAGTAAAAGAAATTCACAAATCTTCAAAATCATAATCCGCGGCAGAGGTAGGGGTTGTGATGCATCTCTAACTTCATTTTTTTTAAATAGGATTTTGTTTTAAATATCCCAATATTTTTTTTTTGCCTTGAGCGCTCATCTAGAAAGTGTGTGGGGGTGGGGGTGTCAATACCCCATAATGTAAATTTCAGAAAATGTTGGCAGGGGTGGGGGCAGAACTCCAACTGAATCAAAAATCCTTTTTGTCACTTTTGTGTGACAGGAAGAGAGACCTCTGGTTTACAATTATTTCTATCATGTCACATATACATGTTTTAGTTATAATATTTTGGAATTTTTTAAAGATACAATGTCATTTATTTGATAAAAGTCATATATTTATGCATACATGTATTAACATGTGACGTGTGAACCTAAAAGTAATCAATTTTGTTCAGTTTTTTACTTGAGTAACAGAAAAGCATAAACCAGCGTTTTGTTCAGAGCACTGTGTACATTGTATATTTAAACCAAACCAAAAGAGATGGTGTGACGTCAAAACAATTTGTTTTTGTTTTTTAAACAAAAGAGTTCTACATAATGTCAACCTCCAGAAAATACGATTTCTCTAACTTTAACATTTACAACAATTAATAAAATCCGTTGAACAACACATATCTATACCATTTAATTGTAACTTTGAGAAGTGCATACATTTTTGGGAGGCAAGTGTGTCGCTAGTCTGTAAGTCAAGTGAATTATGTCCTAAGGTCTTTTATAGAAATAAGAAACTGTCAACACTTGCAGTACTCTGATGATTTCTATGGCGACCGACTGCATTTAATAACGTATTTCATAACTTCTAAACGTGAGAACAAATAATTATTATTTAACATCTTTGACTTAAAACTTTAAACTTATATTCAACAATTGACCACTACAGTGATAGCTCACTTCCAAGTGTATTTTAATTACATAACAATTGATGATCTGCATCCATAAATTACCTATGGCTATCTGTGTCCAGGGTTGTGTGCACTTAAAGGCCGAGGTTTTTAACCGGTCAGTTTACCTTAGGTAAGTTCAGGTGGGGGTGGAAGCCTATATTGAATGAGGTGTGAAACCCCGAGGGAAACACGCTCGCTTGTGTATACATGTCTATAATACACGGAGTATTAAAGTGCTCTCAAAAGAGTTTTTCCGTTTATTTAAAAAGAATATCGTATTTATATGTACTTATAAAACAAATTGTTCTTCGTTGAAATGAATATAAATGCATGAAAAACCGCGTGCGACATGTGCAAAATCTTTCGTTTGATTGAACAAGTTTCTGTCGGGATTAACTGAGAATATATCCTGATGTTTTGTGAATTATACAATCACCCCACCGTACTCAAATACTAATGCAACTTTGCAACCAATGCTTGTAAATCTTTTCCGATCAGCTGCTAAATTAAAGTGCACAATAATTCTACCAGCTGCGCATGCACCAGAGCTGTCTGTACTTGTTTCTTTTCCGGTTTCAGCTCGTGAAATTTCTCAAAGAAATGTGATAACTAACGATATAAATCGTGAACGCAATATTTGATTTCATTTAATTATTTATTCTCAATTATTCACAAACATCTTTATTAATAAACGACGTCTTTCATGGATACATGATCGGCACCACATGATTTTGACAGACTATAGGTGATCAGCGCATTTAGTGTGGTACATAACCAAGTACGAGTAAATTTTTAATTCATATCTTTTAATATTTCTTTTGTTTAAAGTGCTAAAAGATAGCGAGTTATCGTCACGGTATGCATCAAATCAATAGAAAAAAGTTTATTGCACCGTCGTCGCGAGCGCTGGGCATGGTATACACAGGACGGGTAAACAAATGCCAATCATTTTCTAACATCCAAACTGGGGCCTCGATTTAGTTGATTAACAAGGGTTACACTGACCAGGTAAATTTGAAGGCGGGGGACACGAGATTTTCGGTCGCACGGGGTGATTGAATTAACACGCAGACTGGCCGAATAAACACACAGATTGCAAAATGAAACACATTAGGAAGAACGTTAACAAATAAGGAGTCACCAAAAATTGATTTTCGACACATATAAATTTTCGATTTTTGTACGCCAATTCAGCTCAATTCAGGGGGGGCGGAGAAGCACAGAGATGACTTTGTTTTTAAACTTCCTAGAACGCTTCGAAAATTAATGATTTTTTTTACTATGTAAACCCTGCTAAAATTTGGTACAACTCTTAAGAAAACTTATTTTACTTTCTACACTATTTAATTTTTGTGTTGGTCGAATATTAATTCTTACACCACAATATATATTAATATAACCATGTGCATACTTTTTATATGACTCGTTGGCCAGGCAAAGTTTGAATATTGTCTTAAAAGTGTTAAAGTCTGTAGCAGTCTAAGCAATAGTTAACGGAAATGATCATGAGTAACTACAGTCGATTCATCGTCCGACCCCACGGGTTTTCCATCCGTTACATTGCTTGAAATCAGTGTAACGGATAGAAAACCCGTGGGTTCCGACGATGCAGTATATTAATCTTAAACACATATCAAGTTTACATATGCCGGTAAATATCTCGGAGTTCTTTTATTTATACAATCGGCCTTGTATATTTAGAATCGAATTGATAGATTACTTTTATTCAATTAATGAGAGGTTTTTATAAGATTTTTCGCCGTAACGTTTAAATCAACGCTAAATCAACTGAATAAGGGAGATAAATTCATCTTTCATCTAAAACCAATATAAATGAAAATTAAATAAATAAATAGTTTTGTGTTCGTACAAAATATCAATAAGCATACACGTGTGATAAGGTACATGTTGATGTCCCCTCGCGCGCGATCTTCTCGGCCATGTGCGAATCTGGTGTATTAGATAACCGCTGACCGCTTGGTAGTGCACCCGCGGCCGATCTCCTCGGCCGCGGGCGAGGAATAGGTTACGTAAAGTTACAACACACACAGCTCAGAACCCAGGAAGATTTGAAATGTTTGCAGTATAATAATGACTAAAATCTACCAAATAGAAGTTATTATTTTTTCTTTACTTAAAACCCACAATTAATCTATGCCTGATATTACTTCCGATTGAGATTGACATTTCTTTTATTAATTAACAGAACGTTTTCTTAATTGACACTCTATCAGTTAATTCAATTTGAGATGAATAAACGTCTATGTGTGATCAAAATTAAAACAATTCTTGTTTTCGGCTAAATGAACTCATAAATTGAGAGACGTGACTCCGGTGTATTAGATAACCGCTGACCGCTAGGTAGTCCAGCCGCGACCATGGCTACCGACTTTCTCGGCCGCAAGCGAGGGATAGCTTACGTAATGGTTCACACTCACAGCTCTGATTCCATATATATTTTAAATGCACGCAGCATGATAACTAAAATGTATCACATAGATTTATTTTTTCCCGGTAGTTTGTGTGATTTACTAGAAAAGAAAAAGAATGTTTATATTTTCTGTTTCTCGTTTTTTAGGATTGTGCAGAATTTACGAAGATGACTTAAACTCCTCACATAAAAGCATGTATCCTAAAAAAATTATTTTTTTCTTATGAATTAAAGCATCCTTTTTAAACAGGCATACTGTCTGTCGTAACTTAATGTCAGTTGTACGCACAATGACTTTCGTTAACTTGCCAAATAAACACAGGTACATGTTAACATGTAAAGCTTTTTACACTCATACTACACAACTCACCAACAAAATAACATTGTAACGACATTTATAGGATCCCAACAAACAACTTTTCCAGCGACAGCTATATCAAAATCCTAGCCGTTTTTTAGTTATTTAGCAAAAACTTTCAAGGGCCCTTGGCCCTTAATTTAAGGGGCCAGCCCTTTTTTATTGGTGTCAAATGAAAGTCCTTGACATTCTCCACAACTTTTATTCTAAATGTCTTAACAAAATGTTTTTTGTTTAAAAGATACAAAGGAAAATATGTCTAAATTTTCGCACTTTTTGGAACCCTGTTTTTTGACCCCCTACCTTTTTCTAAATAAAGAAAGTAATCCAAAAACAAAAACCGATGTGCAAAACTTCAATGTCTCTGTTATTCAAATTCGTTGGATTCCCATTTCCTGCTATCATAGTCTCGGAGCCTTTGTCTGGAAACGAAAGGCCCTAAATTTTTTAAAAAGGGGAATAACTCGTGAACGAAAGAGGATTTTTAAAATTTATGAAATGGTTAAGAAAGTGTTTTGTAAAGTCTATAAGCCCTGAAAATTTGAGCAAAAACCGTTCAGAAATGAGCAAGATATGAAGCCTCAAAGTTCGCGTCTAGGAAGAAAAAAAAAAAAAAGAACTAGAGCAAACTCGTTGCAAAGCAACGAGTGGGTCTTCCGTTAATGTCGAACGTAGAGCTTAAAGTTCCTGTAAGAAGAGTTCTTAAACCAATAATATAAGTAACTAAAAAAAAAAGCAACAAAAATCGAATAATTCTTGGTACGACTTAATAAAATCCGAATGATTTTAAGTACGAATTGACAAAAACATTTGCGATTTTAAGAACGACTTAACAAAAAAAATCCGAATGTGTTCAAGTACGACTTAGCAATTTTTCGAATTATTTTAGGTACGAGTTAATTTAACTTTAAACATAAGACTATTTTCTTAACCAAGAACGCGGAATCAAAATTTCCGGAAAAATCAATTTTTAAACGCTTATATCTCAGCGATGCATCGTCCGATTTTAAAACGGATTTCAGTGTTAAATTCAGCTAAATAAGCTCTACAAAACACGTACACGTTTTTAAATTGATCAAAAAATTTATTTTTTGGAAAAATTTGATTCACTTCCGGTTTCGACCGGAAGTGACGGATTCTGATTTTTTGTCAAAATGCCCTAAGTAAATCGATAAATAGACAATCACTAAAAAATTTCAAATCTCTATATATAACCGTTTAAAAGAAAATGACTGGACAAAATCGCTTTTTGAAAAATTTAAAATTGACGTAATAAGTAAACGGAAGTGACGTCATTTTTCAGCTTTTGAAGGCTTTGAGGGACAAGAATTTCTCATAATCCCTAATAATTTCATGCAAATCGGTTGAGCAGTTTTTGAGATATAAAGCCAAAACGGAGTCAGAAGAAAAAAGAAAAAGAATAATAATAATAAAACTAGAGCATAGCTCGTTGCAAAGCAACGAGTGGGTCTTCCGTTAATGTCAAAAGTAAAGCTTGAAGTTCCTGTAAGAAGAAAAGTTCTTAAACCAATAACAATAGACCCTAAAACAAAAATAATAAAAAAAAATCGAATACTTCTTGGTACGACTTAACAAAATCCGAATGATTTTAAGTACGAATTAACAAATTCCTTTATAATTTCTTAAGTTCTTAATTTCTTAATTTCTTAAGTTCTTAAACCAATAATATACAAGTAACAAAAAAAAAAAGGTAAAAAAATCGAATAATTCTTGGTACGACTTAATAAAATCCGAATGATTTTAAGTACGAATTAACAAAAACATTTGCGATTTCAAGAACGACTTAACAAAAAAATCCGAATGTGTTCAAGTACGACTTAGCAATTTTTCGAAATATTTTAAGTACGAGTTAATTTAACTTTAAACATAAGACTATTTTTTTAACCAAGAACGCGGAATCAAAATTTCCGGAAAAATCAATTTTCAAACGCTTATATGTCAGCGATGCATCATCCGATTTTAAAACGGATTTCAGTGTTAGATTCAGCTAAATAAGCTCTACTAAACACGTACACGTTTTTGAATTGATCAAAAAAATTTTATTTTCGAAAAATTTGATTCACTTCCGGTTTCGACCGGAAGTGACGGATTCTGATTTTTTGTCAAAATGCCCTAAGTAAATCGAGAAATATACAATCACTGAAAATTTCAAATCTCTATCTATAACCGTTAAAAAGAAAATGCCTGGACAAAATCGCTTTTTGAAAAATTTAAAATTGACGTAATATGAAAACGGAAGTGACGTCATCTTTCAGCTTTTGCAGGCGTTGAGGGACAAGAATTCCTCATAATCTCTGAAAATTGCATGAAAATCGGTTGAGTAGTTTTTGAGATATAAAGCAAAAACGGAGTCAGAAGAAAAAAGAAAAAGAATAATAACTAGAGCAAAGCTCGTTGCAAAGCAACGAGTGGGTCTTCCGTTAATTTCGAAAGTAGAGCTTAAAGTTCCTGTAAGAAGCAGAGTTCTTAAACCAATAATATACAAGTAACAAAAAAAAGGTAAAAAAAATCGAATAATTCTTGGTACGACTTAATAAAATCCGAATGATTTTAAGTACGAATTAACAAAAACATTTGCGATTTCAAGAACGACTTAACAAAAAAATCCGAATGTGTTCAAGTACGACTTAGCAATTTTTCGAAATATTTTAGGTACGAGTTAATTTAACTTTAAACATAAGACTATTTTTTAAACCAAGAACGCGAAATCAAAATTTCCGGAAAAATCAATTTTTAAACGCTTATATGTCAGCGATGCATCATCCGATTATAAAACGGATTTCAGTGTTAGATTCAGCTAAATAAGCTCTACAAAACACGTACACGTTTTTGAATTGATCAAAAAAATTTATTTTTTCGAAAAATTTGATTCACTTCCGGTTTCGACCGGAAGTGACGGATTCTGATTTTTTGTCAAAATGCCCTAAGTAAATCGAGAAATATACAATCACTGAAAATTTCAAATCTCTATATATAACCGTTTAAAAGAAAATGCGTGGACAAAATCGCTTTTTGAAAAATTTAAAATTGACGTAATAAGAAAACAGAAGTGACGTCATCTTTCAGCTTTTGAAGCCATTGAGGGACAAAAATTCCTCATAATCTCTGAAAATTTCATGAAAATCGGTTGAGTAGTTTTTGAGATATAAAGCCAAAACGGAGTCAGAAGAAAAAAGAAAAAGAATAATAATAACTAGAGCAAAGCTCGTTGCAAAGCAACGAGTGGGTCTTCCGTTAATGTCGAAAGATAAGCTAGAAGTTCCTGTAAGAAGTACAACTCTAAAACCAATACCAAGAGTAACTTAAACAAAAAGATAAAAAATCGAGTAATTGTTTGTACGACTTAACAAAATCCGAATGATTTAAGTACGAATTAACAAAAGCATTAACGATTTCAAGAATGATTTGACAAAAAAAATCCGAATGTGTTTAAGTACGACTTAATAACTATCGAATTATTTTTGGTACGAGTTAATTTCACTTTGAACTTAACACTATTTTTTTAAACCAAGAACACGGAATCAAAATTTCTGGAAAAATCTATTTTTAAATCCCGATATCTCTGTAATACATCGTCCGATTTTAAAACGGATTTTAGTGTTAGATTCAGCCTAATTAGCTCTACAAATCACGTGTACGTTTTCAATTTGATAAAAAAATTCAAATGTTAAAAAAAAAATTGATTCACTTCCGGTTTCGACCGGAAGTGACGAATTTTCATTTCCTTATTACAGAGGTAAAATAACAATTGTATAAGCACAGAAAATTTCAGCCTCTATCTTAAACATTTTTGAGAAACGCCGCAGACAAAATGACTTTTTCAAATTTTTTTAAATGACGTAACGTAAAAACGAAAGTGACTTTGACGTGGAAACTTTGAGATCTTTGAGGCATTATAAAGTCACAAAACCTCGAAAAGTTTCATTGAAGTCGGTTGAAAAGTATTTGAGTTACGAAGCCCCTTAAACTCCTTAACTGGGCCATCAACAAAAAACTTTTAGAAAGCATTTTGTTTAAAACATTATTCTGAGCAACTTTTTCTCTACACTGCTTTTCAAAGGGTTGACCTTCCGTACTGTGTGCTTGTTGCACCATCACATGTCAGAAACTTACCGATGTATAATTTACTTTATTACACCTCTGTGAATATTTTCTATGTAAAATTACAATGAATTAACATGCTATTCTATCTAACCGTGAAATAGTTTCCGTGCTATCTGCCCATGGTAATAGTCATCGAAACTATTCACCGGCTACTTTCCATTTCCCTCTTTTTTAAACTTGGAACACCTCTAATGTAATCCGATCGCTGCATTTATTTAAATTCAGTAATCCGATCACTGCATTAAATTCAAAGTCCGATAACTCTTTTTTGTTTATCATCAAAAAATTCTGCATCGCCGACAAATAAAGTTTTCTTTGGTATAATAAAATACCTATTTACTCAAAGCCAGTAAATAGGTATACAATGTCCCACCCACCTACATTTCGAGTTATATAATCACCCATTTGTAACTTGCAATTTCACTGTGTACAGTCAACACAACAGTCATAGTCACAAGTTTCACAATTTATGCTTCTCATGTACATGTACTTAACATTAGGGACCTTCATATTGCATACCAATTCCAACAAGACACATCCCTCTAACTAATGATAATCATCAAAATTCATGTCATGAATCTTAGCAACACTCATAAGCCTTCAAGTACAGCAACTCTCAATTTTACAAAAATATTAACGGGTCCTTTATCCGAAACTGTCCCTTGCTACTTTTAAATTAGTACACTAACATTTTATGAAAAGATGTTTTGTCTTAGAATTAGAAAGCTAATGCAATTCTGAGAAAAAGTATACCACATATTGCCAATTCCATTGAGGTTTAAGAAAAATATGGCCATTTAAGTGAACCCACCATTTCCACTTTCCTCTATTCAACACAGATTCATAGGGTTCTCCATAGTAAAACATCTTTACCTGACCTTTCAGAGGTCAATAGTTGTTCAACCTTCTTTAATAAGAAACCTTATTCAATATAACATACATCTACATGATATTTCATGATAAAAGCATCATATCACTTAGAAATGCCCTTACATGTATACCATCCCCCTATCTTTGGATTTTCATTAACAGTCATTGTTTGAAATCTTTCACCTTATTTTATGAAACTTGTGGCAATTTCTTTGAGTCATTTCTCACACATATTTGAAAACAATCATCAATGATACTAAAATTTAATCTTTTTTTGTTTATTGAATGATTTGTTTTAATTAACAAATAGACATGCTGCCCTGCATGCGATTTCTTGTTTCCATGAAAAAGAGTAAGCTAACAATCATATACATTCATATTTAGTGAATATCTAATCTATTCTGGTTTCTTGTCTCCTTTTAACCATGCTAAAACAGTAAGTCCTTAAAGTTATACATCTGCCTTAAATTAAAATTAAATTCAAACACAGAACTCACGGAGGAGAATTCCATGAAAAAGGTTCAAATTTTACATGTTTTCCTACATTTTTTTATGCATATATACAGTAAAAAGGTTATAATATGTTTTTTCTTTTTATTTCAAAAGTAATTATCATAGCAGATGTTATATCAAGGTCAAATGTACATTTACATATCCTACATGCAATCTTAATGGTAACAACTGAAAAGGGGGGAGGGTGATTTTTCAATTATGTAAACACATCTAAACATTATTATTATATACAAAATAAAGGAAACTTAATTGCATACTTTTATTGAAAAACAAGTTTTCACAACTAACAATTGTAAATTTCTTTAAACAGCCTAAATTTTGTTTTTCATAAGTTCTAATCAAACACAAACCACAACAAGGCATGATGCTTTCTTAAAGTTCCATTATTGTTTATGCATTATCCGATTTAATTTGAATTACCGGTAAATAGTTTGTAGAACACAAGGAATATGCATGTGGGTAGAGGTGACAGGTTAACCTCAAGAGCTGAAACCACAAGAATCAACAGGTAAAAGCCTAGTGGCCGCCATGTGGTAACAAGAGTCCGTTTTGAGCTGAAATAAAAAAACAATCTATCAGCTGTGTTAACATACATGTACTACAAGGTTAGCTTTTTAAAAAGCTAAGAAAGTCAGCCAGCGGAATTTTAATTCTTAGGTCAAAAGTGAATACACAATCTATTAAAATACAAGATAAATATTTCCAAAACAATAATACGCGCGTACACATTTAGTTTGCACCCTTATGTTTATGGCTGTACATGTAGGTGAGGAGATAAGCGTGTAGCGGTGTACATGCAATGTATGACTGCATACCTACTTAATACTTAAGGTTGTAATTTGCAAACATAGCTCTCTGAATTTCATACTATCGTCGCAAACCACTACGAATATATTTACTTTCCAATCTCACTAAAAGAGTCAGGAAGATATACGCGGACTCCGGACTGTGACTGCAGACGATTCCCATTGACAGTCTTCCGATGCGCAGTTTGACCTAGAAACTGACCAGTTTCATAACTTCTTCGAATTTCTCTACCACAAACTGTCTAATTCCTTCCCAGAATTCCAATTTACGCAAGCGCAATTAAAGTTTCAACCTAACTTATAGCTGTGTTTACATTAACATATGCTGGTATTTCGGGAAAAAATACACTGGTCATATAGTGTAATAAGTATTCTGTACGTGTATATTGTTTATATTTATTCTACTGATAAGCTGTACAGCTTAAAGTTAATAAAGAACTGAACTGAACTGTATGACATATCCCAATGCATGACATTAACATTTAGGCACTTCAAAAACAAACATTTGCATATTGAGTCATAATATAAGATTAATTTCCCCCCCCCCCTTTTTTTTTAGGTATAGACATATCAAATTAAGAGAGAGAGAGAGAGAGAGAGAGAGAGAGAGAGAGAGAGTTTTACTCATTGTGCAACAGTCAATATTTCAATTCATAAACTACAAAGGAATATTACCCATCCAAACAGCGTCAAAGTATAAGCTTCTGCTATACCATGTTTTATCAATTCTACTGGGTTTTTCTCTTGCGAAAAAATTGAGTGAGGTTTTTTTTTCTTATTAATATCATGTTTTAAAAACAATACTATGTATAATGCGCATAAAATTCCATGAACAATTTTACAAAGCTTTTGATTTTGGTTGCACATTAAAAAAATAAGGGATTGATAACATGCTCATTTTAAAATTCAATGCACTGTTGATTTCTTTTACTAGACAAAGATATTTTTGTTACAAAATTTAGTTGCTCGCTGATGCTTTGCCAAGATTAAAAGCACGAGAGAGAGAGAGAGAGAGAGAGAGAGAGAGAGAGAGAGAGAAAGAGATCTGAGGCACATGCAGTAAGAATTATTACATATATTTGTCTTACTTTAAAAATTGTTTACATACAATGTAGATGTAATATGCATGTAAAATTTACCTAAAATGATTGAATATGTATAAAAGATATATAGAATATCACACTATTGTTTTGATCTCTGCCCTGGTATCAGCCCGAGCGGTTGGTATCGGCCCAAGCCCGAAGGGCGCGGGCCGATATCATCCGAGGGCTGATACCAGGGAAAAGATCAAAATAATAGTGTGAGGTTGTTTAAATCATATACCTAAAATCAAAGACTTTTATTCAAATTCAAACAATGAATATAATTTATCTATGAGGAAGGTATAGATTTTTTCGTTCATTTGTTAAATCTTTTTATATGAGTTAAGAACTGTAAGAGTTGTCGGACTTTGTTGACAAACCATTGTCGTTTGAAATACAGTAGAAGGGAGTATATCATCTGAAGCACTATTTTCTAGAATTCAGAATTATTGAGAGAGAAACTTCCATCCTACGCAACTTTGTAATGAGTCAAATTCTTTCACTTGGATTTCGTAAGTTTCCGCAACTTTCCTGTCAGATTCCATTCATAAAAATCCTTACTGTTATAGCAAGTTGTTTGAGAACGTTCAAAAGCGCGTCCATTACTTAACCACCTAATTTTTACAATCTAAACTCTGGTTTTCTAAGAATAAGTCTCGTTCTATGCTTCTCTATATCCTCCATAATTTAAATGTTGATTGATATTAAATAAAGCGTGCTATTGTTCTAAATACACAACCGCTGTGTAGGTTACCTCCCCTTACTTAGATACATATCACTCTTTGGCGCTATTTTTGAATTATTATTTTTCAATTTTCAGCAATAAATAAAAATATTCAGACGTGCAAGGTGATGATTTGTATTATTTATTTGTTATTCTATCGTTATTTCACAAAATAGTCTTAATTAAATGCAGAGATATTTGGAAAAAACGAATTTAAATTTGAGGGCAATACACCCCCTTGACGACGGGCTGAGACAGAGAAATATCAGCCCCGAAGGCGATACAGCCCTAGCTTTTGGTTGCTGTCTTACCCAGTCCAAAACACGTGTATCAGGGCTGATAACTACTAGGTATATGATATAAACTAATCTCAAACAAATTACAATGGTTCTGTGAAATTATCAAATCTTGAGAAGACTGTTTTACAGATATCAGGGAACATTAACCTAAAATCTGAGCTTGATATAATATGAAGTTCTTTTCATCTTGCACTCTGTTTTACATGCTCTTTCACGAGCGATAACCATATATAACAGAGAGCCAGACGAAAGGTCTAATTTTAATTAGATTGAATATTTACCATGTAAAATATATTTATTTAATTAAGCACAAGTCTGTCTGAGTTTTTAAATCTATAAATTAAGTGAAAGGCGATATGGTAAAGATCTGCTATATGCAAATATTAAAGGTAAAGTTATCATCATGCAAACATGCACTCTAATTACAAAATTCTACTCTTGTGTACCTTGGAACTCCCACCCCATTTAATCATAATGTTAATGGCACTGTTTTACAGTGTATAGTGTGTTGTTCAATAAACAATAAGACATACATAAACATAGCAAAATAATAAATAGAAATTCAAAAGAGTGATGTGCAAAACATACACGTGAAAAAACAAAGAACAAAAAATATTCAGATATTCCACCCGCTTTTATATTGGTCATAAGCGGAGGTTAGAGTCAGAGGAATATCGGATTAGATTGAAAAGAACAAATACTTTGAAAAGAAAAAGTCAACACGACATATCCTGTATTGAAACATACCTTTATAATCTCTCATACGATAGTTGAGCTGAATTTTCCACTATCGACGTCTTGCAGGCCATGCTTCTTTAAAAAATGTTGACACACCGCTATCAGCTGTTGTTCGCAGTCAAAACATGGCGAGTTGACATGGTGAATCGTACGATAATTATTTCGATTAAAACTAATAAGTTTGTGTTTAATATGCAGAGCACAGATTAACATCCATTACATTAATGCATTTATTTTTCAAGTAAATAATTGCAATAAATATATATTCATATTTGAAATCTTTACAAACTCTATATTCAGTGATCCAATCTACACTGTACATTGCACGTGTTGTTCTATTATTCAACAACTGAAAGATCTGCGACGATTAGGTTAGGCTTAATATTGTGATTTGAATAACACTTTTACCAAATTTCAGAAAAGATTTTCGATCGCTTTTCGCTATTATAATCGGGACCTGTGTTTTCAATTCCACCTGCTTTGTTTTTGTTATGATTCCTGTTGACAAAATTTTCTCTTTTTCCAAACAAAGTTTACACATTCAACGTAATTAACTATCAATCGAATTAACAAAATCGTTTCAATAAACACTCTGATTATGACCTGTACGAATTGTTTTCAGCAGGAGTTATTTTCAGTGTAAATTTTGCACTATTTTCTAAATCTTGACTGCGGTATCAAAATATCCGGAAAAATCAATATTTAAACCCCGATATCTCTGCAATGCATCACCCGATTTTAAAACGAATTACAGTTTCGTATTTAGCTTTGCAAACTCTACAATATGCATATAATTTTATGTTTTTTTATATAGTTTTATGACCAGTACGAATTGTTTTCAGTAGAAGTTACTTTCAGGTTGAATTTTGCACTATTTTCTTAATCTTGACTGCGGAATCAAAATTTCCGGAAAAATCAATATTTAAACCCCGATATCTCTGCAATGCATCGTCCGATTTTAAAACGAATTTCAGTTTTGTCTTTAGCTTTGCAAAGTCTACAATATGCATATAATTTTAATATTTGCTCCAAAAAATGAAAATTTCGAAAATTTAAAATCACTTCCGGTTTCGACCGGAAGTAACGAAATACATATTTTTGTACAAATGCCATAAGTAAATCGGTAGATTTACAATCATAGAAAATTTCAAGTCTTTATAAACAACCGTTTAAGAGAAAAGTCGTGGACAAAATCAGTTTTTGAAAAATTTTAAAATGACGTAACTAAAAAACGGAAGCGATTTAATGACTGAAAGTTTAATAGCCTCAAGGGACAATAATTTCACATAATCCCTGAAAATTTCATGCAAATCGGTTGAATAGTTATTGAGATATAAGGCAAAAAAGAAGTCAGAAGAAAAAAGAAAAAGAATAATAATAATAAAAAAAAACAATAGAATAACAAGAGGGTCTTCCGTTGGAAACGGAAGACCCTAATAAAAAAAAACAATAGAATAACAAGAGGGTCTTCCGTTGGAAACGGAAGACCCTAAAAAAACAATAGAATAACAAGAGGGTCTTCCGTTGGAAACGGAAGACCCTAAAAATAAGAATAATCTTAATCTGCACAATAATATAAAGGTCTTCCGTTGGAAACGGAAGACCTTAATAAAGTGAATATATGCATGTTTAGTCTAGCAGACAGCGTTTAAATTGCAGAACTTAGGCATAACATATTTTTAAAGCCTAGTTTACATCGATAAATATAGGCGATTTATTTTGAAAATTGTGTAACAGCTCGCGTGTTTTAACCATTCATGTGCCACAGGGCTAATTTGGACCGATTTGATATTTATACATGTATGTACATATTTTTAGTGCCACGGGCCGATTTAGGCCGATTGAAAGAAAAAGGTATATGAATTGGATAAACAGTTTGGTTTTATTCTTTAACGGATACAAACTTAAGCTTTAATCTTTATTTGTAATAAGTAACCACTTCTGTGCCACGGGGCCGACTTTGGGTCTATTCAAATTTAGTGATTTTTGCATTTTTTTATGGTTTGAAAGATAACAATAATGAAAATAATGCATATTTAAAATATTAAAGATTGCACTTTTGTGGTTTATATATGATTTTTTCATAAATTAACTAAAGAAAAAATATAAATATCTACATGTATCATTTTAAGAAAATAATGAAGTCTGCGACCCAAATGATTCCATGGAACATGTGTTGTTTATATTTGATACGATCGAGTTCTTGTTCATAGCAGTATTACATGTAAATACATGAAATAAAGATCAACTACTTTAAAAAATGAAATATTTTGCACTGAAAATCAGTTTAGAATAATGAATGATGAAACCAATAGACACACGAAGCGATTCAAAATGACGGGGTTATTTTTCGGAGAATAAGAAACAAGGTTAATAACATGAAAAAACATGCGATTGCAAACTATTATGACACTATTAATAGATTATCATCTTAAGGATGCTAGCTTAGACAATAAAACATACTGGAATTTATTGAAATATTGTTTCCACACTAAACTAACACATGACATCCCACCGATACGGTATACCATGGACAGTGATAAAGGGGTTATGCATTTTCAGACACTGATAAGATTAACTTATTTAACAAGTTGCTGTCCTTAAAAAAATGACTACAATACGTGGACCATTTGCATGTGTTTCCAACGAAAACGTGAAAGCCTTAAGATTATCAGAGATTCAACCCACTCTAGCCCCCTGCTTTTGACCACCAAATTTGTACGTTGTATTTCGTATATGTATAGCCCTGACATTTTATCTCAGAATTTTAAGGGTTCATACCTCTAAGATAATAATGATATATCTAATGAAGTTTGCATGTATAGTATCAGGCATTCTGTGAATTCTACTACTGTTAACCAACTTTTATTCGCTTGCGAAAAATTTCCGCGAGTGTCGCGAGGGCCTCGTTGTCGCGAATTTTTCTCGCAGCGAACCATTCGTTGTCGTGTTGTTTTTATAGTAAGACTGGTACGATTTGCACTTCTTTGTTAAATATGCAGTGACAGCTTTCATATTTTGATGAATTTTTCTTGAGATTTAAATTTTTATACAGTGACATAATTATTCAATCATACTTAAATGCTTAAAAATTTTTAATCGGGAAGTACTCTAGCCTCGCCTACTAAAAGTAAAGTTAAGTTACATTTGTATTCGGAAAACAACAAAACATTGCAAATATGCTATTTGATGCATGTTGTAGTTTCAGCATAACATTAACTTATTTCATAATACTGACAGTTCATATCACATGCCGATCATTTCTTTGAAAGGAATACTTTGTTTTTGTACTGTTTACCGACAACTTTACAATTACAGCGCCTTTGAACTTATGTGTGCTTATGGCATATAATTCCGATCCCGATTCAGATAAACGTGTGCTTGCCTGGTTCCCTGAGCTACCCATTACGCACAGGAACCAGGCTAACTCATGCGCAAGCTGAATTTTCCCCATAGAATCCGGTTTAACCTCGCTTATATATTTTCTGCGTGGACCTCAGGGTCCACGCAACAATTACTTTACATCTATTACTTTCTTAGATGACAGCAACCATGACCTTTCCATTTTAAGGGGGTGTTGATTTAATAACTCTTTTTTCAGAAATAAAAATACAAGAGCATGAGATTACAGATCTATCATTCCAGTTAATAAGGCAGTTGGACCTGACATGATGTTCAAATCATGTAAAGATACCATCTCAAAACCACTATGCATATTATTTAACGCAGAAACTCTTTTACAAATATCAAGCAGGTTTTTTACCAGGTCATTCTACAATGAACGAACTATTAGAAATATACCACTCGATTGTTAAAAGTATTGCTGAAGGCAAATTTTGTTGTATGGTGTTTTGCGATCTTTCAAAAGCGTTTGATCGAGTGTGGCACAAAGGTCTAATTTATAAATTGAATATGTATGAAATTAGTGGAAACATACTGATTGGTTTGAGAGTTAATTAAGCAACAGAACACAAATGATAATGTATAGAAACATTTTTCCTCCGTAGGTCATGTTAAAGCTGGTTTTCCTCAGGGCTTAGTACTTGGGCCATCATTATTTTTATTGTATGTAAATGATGTGGCTGAAAATATGGTATCTGTATGTAGATTATATGCTGATGACATCTCTTTACAACAATGGTCGGATAATATTAATAAATATGAGATGAATGGTCAAAATAATGGTCGTTGAAATTCAATCCTCAGAAAACCAAAGCTTTATTTTTCCATTTGAAATATATACATTATTTTCCTAATTATTTTTTTTAAAAATTGTCAATTAGCATATGTTACTAAACACAAACATCTGGGTAAACAGTTATCCTTAATCTTAAGTTTGTCAGAACCTATTGATAACATGGTTAAAAAAGCTTACAAAAATTGAAGTTACTTAACAATTAAAAAAAATTATGTTTCAAGAGAAATTCTATCACAAATGAATGTATCTTTTATTAGACGATAATTGGAATATGCTGCTGAAGTTTGGGCTGGTTGCACACAGATGGGCATAGAGAAATTGTGAAAAGGTTCAATTAAATGCCGCAAGAATAGTAGTTGGGCTCACAGGTTTTTCTTCAAGAAACTCAATTTTTTAAAACAGGTTGGGAACCTTTGGAACACATAAGAAATACGGCTTTAATAACTACATGTATGTACAAAATGCACAATAACTTCGTACCTACTTATATACAAAACATTGTACTATATACAAGAGACAGCTTTTCATACGGTAAAGCCTGAGAAACATCTTTCATTTGGAAAACGATTTTTAAACATTACTCATACACGATTGAGACACAGCTGTATTTCAAAATCTGACTTATTCCGCTGTAGCTTAATAGCCAGTTCAAACTGTTTGTGTGGCTCATTAGAAGATGCATGTCATTTGTTTTTTGTCTGTAAAAAGTATACAAGAGCTCGGAATTTTTTAATGAATAAGCTATTGGCATTACGTTATGAACACACTATAAACGCTCATTTACATTTAGGGGGTAAGGGGTGTTGTTCTTTGACAAATACACAAAACACTGAAATTTTCAAGACGGTACAATTTTTTCTCGGTGAATGTGGTCGCTTTTCAAAATGGATATGCAGTAGACTGTTTATTCGTGTATCTTTATGTGTATTCATATCTAACGTTATTACTGGCAATATTTATAAAATTTTATTATTACATATAGGAGAAGGCTACCTAATTATTTAGAACAACTGTCTACCCCATTTGATGTGATCAATAGAATTTGTTCAATTCAATTCAATTTAATTCATTTAAAATGACATCATTTAACGTAAGTGACGCCATAATTAAATGTGCGTCCTCGCATATTCTACTGTTCAAGTCCAATTAAAAGCACAGAAAAAAACATATCACATAAAATATCTACTGCTTTTATCCAACTAGAAATCTCAAAATATTGTCATTTTTCAAACAATTATTTGCCATATGTACATGTACAGTGAAAAAAATTACGATTTAAAAAAAAATGTTATCTGTATTGATTCTTAATTATCAATCAATCTTTAACGAACATAAGGCTTTGTGGGTGAGTTGCTCGAATATGATTCCCTCTACTTGTATTTTTTAATTCGTAGCTTTATAGAAACAGCAACAAACCCAAATTATCGATTGGCGGAAACCTATAGCAACTGAAACTGACAAGACTAAATTATGCACTCCCCGTTTAATAATTGGTCGAAGCCTACACCGATCTAAGAAAAAAGATCTAAATATGAAAAATAAAATGTTTTCTTTGGTGATTTATGCGGGTTCTGAACGTAACGATTATTGCAACAAAAAAATTACCTAACCCGCAAACGCAGTTTATGCATTTTTTCTGCAATGTCGCCACCTTCACATCCATTTTATTGTTTAAATAACTAAATGTATCTACATGTGCTTATATCTGTTATCACCTTTAAAAGAAATGAAAAAACTCTTTCTTTCAAATAACTATTTGCCATTCATTATCACAGCTCATTGTGCAATTGATAAAACGTAAAATTGTACTTATTTTATGCACTTTGTCTTTTACCAGTTTCATTAATGTCGGGTTCCTCGAGAGAAAAAAATCAAAGTCTTTACAATTAGCTTAAACGTTAAATGCAAACTAATTTTGAAATACTTTTAAAAAATCAAATGTTCATGTGACAACTATTGTTAAGGTTAAGATCAAGTCAAATTAAGCATTTTTCTAGGTGGTAGATTATTAAGACTGTTCCTCAATATTTACATGTTTACAGAATTAGATTATATTCGATGCTAATCTCTCTCTCTCTCTCTCTCTCTCTCTCTCTCGCTCTCTCTCTCTCTCTCTCTCTCTCTCTCTCTCTCTCTCTCTCTCTCTCTCTCTCTCTCGAGTAGACATAGATATAAATTAATCATAGTCCCCATTTGTGTCAAAATTGCGGATACCCCCCCCCCAAACACACAAACACACACACACCCCCCAAAAAAATAAATAACACCACGTCAGCTTCTATTTTTATATTTAAAGTAGCATATATATATTCATCACCCCGCTGCCGTATGATCTTATTCAGGATGTTAAGTGTAACATGTACAAGGCACGTATTTAAAGTGAGTATATGTTATAATTTACGTTGTTAAATAGAGGTGTTTTTTTTTATTATGGTTAAATGTTAAACATAGATTAGTAAAGACTTCTTAATATTCCTTTGATTTAAACCAGTTTAACTTGAATTGTCATAATTTATGATACAAAATTATGTGCACAAAAAAAGGTTTTATAGCTGACTATATATCATATTTATTTGTGTATATAGACAATCGTATGACGTATATCTTTATGTATCTGTTGATGCGATAAAAAATATCTCAGTTGTTTTTTTTTTTTTTACTAAAATACAAAAACAAAAAAAAACCCAGTAAAATCGCTTTATCCAAGTAGTATAGTGTACACAAGACAGATGCGGATGAGTCAGGGGAATCTGAGAGCGAACCGTCTTTACTGTTATATGTAAATAAAATCTCATAACAATTGTTTCTTATGTCTTGTTTAGCTACAGATCTGTTACATGTACTGTTGAACTTCTCTTAGCCTGATTGTTTTTGTTTGAGACAGGAAGTTTCCAATTTCTTAAAATAGACGACTTTCAGTTTCATGTAATGATGTGGATGTAACTAAAACGGGGAATGTAAAACGGAAGGAAATGCGTAACGGAACGCAAAGTTTAATATCAAATTAATCACTTGAAAAGGGGTTTGTAGGAGTTTGTTTATATATATATATATATATATATATATATATATATATATATATATATATATATATATATATATATATATATATAGTAAAAAGAGATAATTAGAATCATTTATCATTACGAGTGTGGGATAATGAAACAAGATTGACGGTCTAGGACGAGGCTCTGCATGATCAAAGACCGTGATTTTTGGCCCGATGTGGAATTCACAATCCCACACGAGTATTATATAGTTTCGCATTTTTTTACATGATAAAAACAGTGCAAGTCAAGAAGAGAGCATACGACAGTTTTTTCTTCACTAAACATGATCAATTGTAATCATTTCCTCATTTATCATTTCCTTACAGCATACGAGGGTTGTCCCAAAATAATGTAGACAGGACACATACTTTATAATTTGTTCACTACGAAAGCGTATTAGTGACACATATACACTTCACATTTTTTTTTTATTTTCTACACTTTAAAGTGTAAACTTTACACTTTAATCTGTAAATTTCACACTTTAATCTGTAAATTTTACACTTTAATCCGTAAATTTTACACTTTAATATGTAAAATACACACTTTAAAGTGTAAAATTCATACTTTAAAGTGTAAAATTAACACTTTAATCTGTAAATTCTACACTTTAATCTGTATAATTCACACTTTAAAGTGTAAAATTCACACTTTAATCTGTACATTTTACACTTTAATTTGTAAATTTTACACTTTAATCTGTAAATTTTACACTTTAATCTGTAAATTTTACACTTTAATCTGTAGATTTTACACTTTAATCTGTAAAATTTACACTTTAAAGTGTTGAATTACTGATCATTCAAAGAATATACATAATGTATCATTCTGTCTAAACCGAGATTTAGCATAAGTACGTTCAGTACTTTAAGTTGTGTGCGTACTACAAAAACTTGATTAAATAATTGAAAATTGTACTGTATACAAATGAATAAAATTGATGCTTTAAACTAGTAAAAGTCTTGTATACATTTTGCAGGCTTGAAGACTGTGTATTTGCATAAAAGTGAACAAAAAGTCAATACCCCAAAACATTGTTACAGATAATTCTACATTTTATGTTGCGGCCACCATATAATTATGTGGTGGCCGGCTGGCCGTCAGATAAATTAGTGGTGATCGCTAGTTTTTAGTCAATTAAATTATCACTTTTTTCAGTTTTTGTGAACATTTTAATCTGATTGAAAGAGACGAGGGAAACGGCTTGCATTTTAAAAAGCCCTTAGCGTTGAACAATTTTTGGCCATGTGACACTGATACATTTTGTCTAAGAGAATTTAATCATAACTTTTTCAGTTTTTGAAAAATTGAATACTGTTAATGAGAACTCATTTCTCGATTGCAATGTTTATTATTAAAGCAAAATCAAAGAAATCTCGGACGTTTAATTAAAACAGCCATGTGGTGTTGACATAGTATTTTACAGATAACTGTGTGATTTTAACAGATAAATGTGTGAAATTTACAGATTAAAGTGTAAATTTTACAGATTAAAGTGTAAAATTTAAACTTTAAAGTGTAAATTTTAAACTTTAAAGTGTGAAATGTACACTTTTAAGTGTAAATTTTACACTTTAAAGTGTAAAATTTACGGATTAAAGTGTAAAATTTATAGATTAAAGTGTGAATTTTACAGATTAAAGTGTGAATTTTACAGATTAAAGTGTAAATTTTACATATTAAAGTGTAAACTTTACATATTAAACTGTAAATTTTACAGATTAAAGTGTAATTTTTACAGATTAAAGTGTGAATTTTACACTTTAAAGTGTGAAATTTACAGATTAAAGTGTAAAATCTACAGATTAAAGAGTTAAACTAACAGATTAAAGTGTGAATTTTACACTTTAAAGTGTATATTTTACAGATTAAAATGTAAAATGTACACGTTTTACTTAGTGTAGAAAATAAAAACATGCGAAGTGTATATGTGGCACTAATACGCTTCCGTAGTCAGGCGATGCAATGTGCGACGTCGAAAATATCAAGTTTTACGTTGTTGCTAAACCCTCTATATCGTTTTACGATAACATTTACGTTTTATTTCCGAAATGTCTTAGAAAAAATATCATCTTTGAACATGTACCCTGTGTGCACGTTCTAGTTTTATTTTGTTTATTAATATGTTCTAAGTACACACGATCTGTCGGCTCCAAACTTGTCCTGTATTACTTGTTGTCTAACGTCCGTCTTACCGAAATGTGTCGTTCTGCATGTTGACGTCCATTGGTATCGTTCGGGGTTTCTTTTTTTCACTTATTGTCATCATACTTGTTCAAACATTTTCAATGCTGTTTAACTACTTATTTACAAAACACATTTCTAATCGATTTTGTTTATTTCAATTACTTCAAAAGCCGCTTAGGATTTATTTCCTGGTTTTTACAAAATTGTATCAGTTACTGCGGCGCCGCCTTAAACGCTGACATCGTCATTTTATTACGAGTTATCTTTTCAACTTGTTACAAAACGCGCTATATAATATTTAAAAGTTTTGTTAAAGCCAAAACATTTTCTGACTCAACTAATAGAATTATTATCAAATATCAATGTACTATGCTTTATTTGAATTTTTTCATTCAAATTGTAGTTTTCCTCGCAACTTTCATTTCATTATGTTGAATTTAAGTTTTTGTTTTTGACATTGCGCCGCATGTCGAATTTCTGTTCAAACATGCTTTCATTTCACTAATTTAATCTCAAACAATATTGCAATTTATTTTATTTATAAAAAATAAATCTAATTATTATAGCGATGTTTCCGGTATTGCTGTAATTATGATCCGCGCCTATATATTTTGTTGTTGTTGCGCGTAATGGCATACCATAGATGACGTTTTTTCTGTTAACTTTGACGTCATTACATTTCAAGCAGTTTGGATTGCGAGGTGGGTGTATTTTGTTTTGTAGATCAAAAACAAAACATTTTGATAAGATATGGCATTTTCATACTAGTATTTGAAGCATTTTTTGTTTAATTTGTTTGTATTGTAAAGCAAAAATTCATTTGTTGTAATATTAGACTACTAAAAAAAAAAAAAAAAAAAAAAAAAATAAAAGAAAAAAAATTTCGGGGAGTTAATCGAACAAATTCTTGTAAAAATCCGTACAATTGTTTTCGGTTTTAGTTTTTAACATATTTTTTATTATTTTGAGAATGCAACCACGCAAGAAATCCCATTCCGTTGACGAAGGGACAGGGGGGTCAGGATTAAAACGTAGATCTGTTTACTCGGGAAAGGCCAGATTACCAGGCAAAAAGAAACCCCGGACTTCAAATGCTGAAAAATCCGGAGGACCACAACAACCAATTGATGCAATCACCTTTGGTACGGATGGAGCCACAGGACTGGAACAAGTAGTGTCATCGGTGGCAGAGCGGATGTTGCCGGAAATAAATAGAAAGATTGAAACGATCATTTCTCAGCGGCTGGACACATCCATGAATGAAGGTAGCAAAATCTCGTCTAATCCAGAGTTATCTGTTTCGAACGAAGTTATTTGTTTCGATACAATTGAATCACCTTCATGTTTATCCGATCCACCAAGTATAAACAGTGTGCATGATGATCTAGCTATGCACGTTCCACATTTAGTTAAGCAAAAAATCATGAAAGGTGAATTCGTTGAACTGCATACACTCCTGAATAAGCAGGCAGATTTTGACACACAAGAAAGTAGAGTTCTATTTATGAATGGTCAACTTACTTTAAAACCTACAAATGCAACCAAAATTACTAGTATTGATGCTTGGTTAGATGCATTTTTTATATATATGAGTATTTATTTGTCATCACATGTCGATCAAACCCTTAGTATTATCAAATATATGGCAAATGTCAAACTCGGTGCTAGTCGAGTTTCTGGTGGTTTAGGCTGGAGAGAATACGACCGACATTTTCGCTTAAAAAGAGCGAAAGACAACAGTATTTCATGGGGGAAAATTGACCAAGAGTTATGGCTACTTTATATTACCCCCAATAGCAATACTCAGTCTGTATATAAAAATACTCAGAACAACCCAAAATTCTGTTATGAATACAACAACAAAGGTTTCTGCCGTGTACAAAATTGTCAATATCAACATCAATGTCTAAAGTGTCAATACAAACATCCTGCTATTCATTGTTCTGATAAGCAAGTTGTACAGAGGTTACCAGCATCAAAAGCTTTTCAAGCGCCCCAGCCAATCTCATCAAATTTTCGTCAATCAGGCAACAAATATCAAGCAAACCCCTTTCGTAAGAACAGGTTCAACTCCAGTTAAAGTGGACATAATGTGCCCATATTTATCAGTATATCCAAACCAATCTATAGCTGATGAATTAAAGAAAGGGTTTAGATTTGGTTTTTACCTTCATTATGAGGGTCCTAGAATTTCTACGACCTGCACAAATTTAGTGTCTGTTAAAGATCATCCAAAAGTGGTTAAGGAAAAGATTGATAAGGAAATTGCTTTGGGTCGTATAGCTGGCCCTTTTAATTATGAGCCATTAGGTAATTTAAGATTATCACCTATAGGTGTTGTTGCAAAGAAGGATGGAGGATGGCGTTTGATCCATCACCTATCTTATCCTTTTGATTTTAGTGTTAATGATTTTATAGATACAGAAGCTTGCTCTGTGCATTATACTTCTTTTGACGAGGTTTTAGATATGGTAGCGAAACTAGGAACAGGAGCCTTTTTAGGGAAAATGGATGTTAAATCAGCATTTAGGCTACTTCCCGTTAACCCTTCAGACCACCAGTTACTTGGTTTCAAATTTAATAATGATTATTATTATGATATGTGTCTACCAATGGGTTGTTCTATTAGTTGTGCCTTGTGGGAAAAATTTGTACACTTTGTACAGTGGGTAGTTGAAGAAAAAACTGGAATTCACACTTTGAACCATTATTTAGATGACTTTATATTTGCTGGAAGTACATTTGAAATTTGTGATTTGTTGACGTCTTCCTTCAAAAATACCTGCGATGAATTTTGCATCCCTCTAGCAGAAGAAAAAACAGAAGGCCCTAAAACTGTCCTTACATTTTTGGGTATTGTAATCGATACAGATAAAATGGTTATCAGAATTCCAAACGAAAAAATAATCGTATTGGAGAAATTACTACGAGATATGTTACAGAAAACAAAAACTACGCTTAAAGAATTACAATCATTGGTAGGCTCTTTAAATTTTTGTGCAAAAGCTATTCCATCAGCAAGGGCCTTTAACAGAAGATTTTGTGATGCTATGTGTGGAATTAAACATCCAGGTCATTTTATTAGAGTAACGCTGGGAATGAAATCAGACCTCCGAGTGTGGTTAGATTTTTTACACAATTTTAATGGTAGTTTAAATTTTATGGATGTCAATTGGTTTTCAAATGACCAACTGCACCTCTACACTGACAGTGCAGGCAATCATCAGTTAGGTTGTGGCGTGTACTTTCATGGTCAATGGGCATATTTTGGTTGGCCTCAAAGTTGGATAGAGCCAAATATTATGTTAGATATAACATTTTTAGAGTTGGTGCCGATTGTCCTTGCTTTTTTCTTATTTAAAACTCAATTTCTCGACAAAAAGATACTTTTTCACACTGACAATAAGGCTTTGGTTTCTATTTTGAATAAGAAATCATCTAAATCACTCAGAGTTATGGAATTGGTTCGGCCTTTAGTATTACATTCCATGGTGAACAATATTTATTTTAAAGCTTGTCACATTGCTGGTTATAACAATGCTATTGCTGATTCAATTTCTCGTAAGCAGTGGACCAGGTTTCGTGCCCTTGCCCCAGAATCCAGTCTACATCCGATTCCTATTCCGGAAGATTTTATAGGAATGATCTCACAGCTGAAATTAAACGCCTGACGTTCAATTCAATTGCTTTAAATACAAGAAACGCTTATTCAACTAGCCTTAAGGGTTTTGAGCAATTTAGATCGTCATATGAGCTACGTCAATATTGGCCTCCCCCTGTTTCACACATATCAATGTTTATCGCTCATCTGTCGCTGAAAGGTTTAGCACACGCTACAATTTCATCATATATTTCAGGAATTGGTTTCAAATGCAAGTTATTGGGGGTTTCTGACAATACACAAAATTTTTTGATAAGAAAATTATTAGAGGGAATCAAAAGGTCAAACCATTCAAAAGATTGCAGACTCCCTATTACAAAACACATTCTTGAGAAACTTATAAAAACAACATCTTTAGTATGTTCGTCAAATTTTGAGGCTATTCTTTTTTCCACGGCATTTTCAGTCGCTTATCATGCTTTTTTGAGAGTTGGGGAATTTACTTTAAGTTCAAACCAAACCAATCAAGTTATTGCCTTCGAACATTTAAAATTTGTAACAAATCAAAAGTCCACGGTAGATTACATAGAGTTTATAGTTCCTTTTTCTAAAACGGATCAAATTGGAAAAGGGGAATCTGTAATTTTGGAACCGACAAAAAATTTTGTATGTCCTGTATTGTGGTTAAAAAAATATATAGCTATGAGACCAAAGATAAGTGGTCAGTTATTTGGGCATTTAGATGGCAGTCCTCTGACAAGGTTTCAATTTTGTTCAGTATTAAACAAGTCGCTTGAAGTTGCTGGTCTTCCAAAATCTCATTACAAATCTCATTCCTTCCGTATTGGAGCGGCGTCAGACAGTTTTTCTTACGGTCATTCAGAATTGGAAATTAAAAAGCAAGGTAGATGGAGTTCCAACGCCTTAAAAAGCTATATTAGGATTAAGTAACTTTTGTTTATATATAGATCTATAAATATAAATATTCTATTTATATAGGTAGTGAAAAGATTGTTTGGATTGTTGGTTCCTCACTAATTAAATGGGCGTTCTACTTCGCAAAAAACTCCATAGATGGTGTTGATTTGGGATTAAGACGAAGAAATTACAGAGTTTTTTGGCAAGGAAAAGGAGGCATGAAATGGTTTGACCTTATTCCAAAAATTAGGCTTTTGTTAAGGTATGAATCCCCACCTGATATTTTGATTATCCATTGCGGTGCAAATGATATAGGGAAAATTCCGTTATTGCAGCTACGGTCCATTATGCAATCAACCCTTGAAAGGTTAAAGCAAATGCTCCCTAAAACAACTATTGGTTGGTCGAATATGTTGCCAAGAATATCATGGCGTTTTAGTTCAGATTCGAAGTCCCAAAACATTGCTGCAGTCAGACTCAATAACTTTATGAATCATTTAGTGGCAGTCAATGGTGGGTTCTTTATAAAATACCCAGAGATTACTTGGTCTTCAAAAGAAATGTTTTGTAGTGATGGAGTTCATCTGTCGAATCTAGGCAATTGTGTTTTCCTTTTCAATTTACAGAGGGCATTACAAAAAGTGTGCTTTTATGAAAAATGGTCGTTTTAACTCGAGTTTCAAGGTGTGGCCACGCCTACAGTTTAAAGCGTCTCTCATTCCACCAAACTTTTGGCGGTGGTTGTCATTTTTGCAGTAGACAACCATTTGGCGCTTATTCGAGACGCCTGTTATTAGATTTAAGTATTTTAACAACTTCTGCTGAGTATCTGCTCACCCAGTACCAGTATGAATGTTGTCACTGTTTATAACGTTTATAAGGATAAGGATTTTAAGGATAAGGATTATAAGGATAAGGTTTATAAGGATAAGGATTATAAGGATAAGGTTTATAAGGATAAGGTTTATTTATAAAATGCATTAAGGAATAAGGATTATTTGATTATAACGTTTATTATAAAATCATAATATATATATAAATATATTTATTTGTATTATGTAGGTCGTGGCCACAATCGCCAAATCACAAAATAAAAGTATTTCATGAATTATTCTGTTTGTCTTCATTGTCTATAATAATACGATTTATTTTATTTATAAAAAATAAATCTAATTATTATAGCGATGTTTCCGGTATTGCTGTAATTATGATCCGCGCCTATATATTTTGTTGTTGTTGCGCGTAATGGCATACCATAGATGACGTTTTTTCTGTTAACTTTGACGTCATTACATTTCAAGCAGTTTGGATTGCGAGGTGGGTGTATTTTGTTTTGTAGATCAAAAACAAAAATCCCACCCTCCCAATCCCTTTAATTATATATTACATGTAATAAGTTCATTATACACGTGTTTTGTTACACACAATCTATATATAATCATATTCTAAAATTTATATATATATATATATATATATATATATATATATATATATATATATATATATATATAAATATGATATATATGTTTCCTGTTCAATGTTCTGCCGAAGTTTTCCTATTCGTTTCAGAGGGGCCTAGGCAAGGAGTACGGCTGAGACATTTGTGTTTTATGAGACATTGAAGTTGTAAGAGACTTGGAGTTGTGTGCAGAATTTGAATGGTCAAAGTTCTACCCGTCACGGCCTACACGTAAAGACATTTGGAAAAGCGCTTATTCGAGACGCCTGTTATTAGATTTAAGTATTTTAACAACTTCTGCTGAGTATCTGCTCACCCAGTACCAGTATGAATGTTGTCACTGTTTATAAGGTTTATAAGGATAAGGATTTTAAGGATAAGGATTATAAGGATAAGGTTTATAAGGATAAGGATTATAAGGATAAGGTTTATACGGATAAGGTTTATTTATAAAATGCATTAAGGAATAAGGATTATTTGATTATAACGTTTATTATAAAATCATAATATATATATAAATATATTTATTTGTATTATGTAGGTCGTGGCCACAATCGCCAAATCACAAAATAAAAGTATTTCATGAATTATTCTGTTTGTCTTCATTGTCTATAATAATTGATTTTAAAACATTATTTGAATGCAAATATCTTGAACCCTTTGTGGCACAAATTTCATCTTCCTTTGTCTTCGATTAACTGAATAACGCCACTTGTCTACGCTATTTTGGGACGACCCACTTATGTTGCATCTTTCTCTTCATATTCTTGTAAATTCTTACTTCTTTATTTTATATCCATTCCGGTTCTTTCCTACATTATTATACTTATCTCTATTACATACACTGTACGTGAATTCGTTTTCGCAATTTGTGAAGCCCTAATAGCTTTCCAATAAAGGCGACAGTGACCTCGCTACAATTGCTGCTTTCAAAGTGTCAAGAATGCAAAATTAATCATCATTATCATGCATTGGTGAAAAATGAAATAGATGCTGTCAGCCTAACTAGCTACAGTATGATATATGCAAGCTCAAAAAGATCTACATGTACAATGCACATGCTGTTCCAAAAAAAAAATCCCGGGGGGGGGGGGTCCGAGAGATACGTGTAATTTTATTTTCCGGGAGTAGGGGTTCGAACCCCTTCTAGATCCGCAATAAAATATGACCTAAGAGGTAACTAGTAATATGCTCTGATTTATTTGCATAGGTTGTTAGAACAGGATAATGTCACAGGTAATTGTGGACAGGAGTTTTGTTTTTTTTGCGAACCCGCCCCCCCCCCCCCAAAAAAAATATTTAACATATATATAATAAATACAAATAAAGTAATAAAGTGTAAGCAAGCGTTAAAAGAAAATGACAATGAGTAACGCTTTTCTGTTACTTACAATTTGAGGCGTAATATTTTTTTTTAATTAGCGTTTTATAATTGACCCTTATATCAGTTTAAATAGATCGTCAGTCTTTAATCTGTGCTGAAAATGTTTTATGAATATTTTAAAAACTGTTTAGCCTATTTTCTATATGTAAACCCCTTTTTATAGATCTATATGCCTATAATAACTCAATTTTATTTGTGTATGCTCATTGTGTAGTTTTAACTTATTATGTAAAGCGCTTGTGAGTAATTTTATTATATTTAGCGCTATATAAATGTTATAATAATAATTATAATAATTATATGTAATATAAGGCGGTTAGAGTCTGAATGTTCACTTAAATTCCTATCTTTAAATGTATGTGGACTAAAAAATAGGCTTCATTACGATGAATTTGCAAACCTTATTTCTGAATATGATATTTTAAGTTTCACAGAAACCAAAACAGATGATACTGATTCTATACAAATACCTGGCTTTGTAACCTACATGAAAAACAGACACAAACTCTCAAACATTAGATCGGGCGGGATAATTGTAGCTATCAAAGACAATATTGCGAAACATATAAATGTAATTGATACTGACTGTAAATTTATTATGTGGCTAAAGTTAAGCAAGGTTTTATTCAACACTGATAAAGATGTAATATGTGGAGTTGTTTACATACCTCCAGAGGCTAGCAAATACTCATCTAATGACAGTTTTATGGAAATAGAACAAGAGCTTCTTAATTTTTCTAAAGACTCGAATTATTTTTGTTTCATGGGAGATTTTAACTCCCGAGTCGGTCGTCTTGATGATTTTGTTGAACCTGATGATTTTTTAACAAATGTAAAACAATATAATGTTGTTACTGAAAATATTGATTGCGCTTCTTATTTTAAAACTTTAGGTTATCCTAGTTCTAGAGCTGCCATGGATACAGTTTGTAACAATTTTGGTTATAAGATGATAGATTTTTGCAAAAATAACAACTTTTTTATCGCAAATGGTCGAGTTGGTAATGATATTGGTGTTGGTGCACTCACGTGCAAAAACAGTAGTACCGTAGATTATGTTTTATGTAGTCTAGAGCTGTTTCAGTATCTATGCAGTTTTAAAGTTTTAGACTTTTGTAATTTATTTTCTGATGTACATAAGCCTATATCGTTTTCTTTCAAGACAAATGTCACCGCATCTATTGTTAGTCCTTTACCTGCGAAAAACCAACCAGCCGTGAAATTGTGGTCAGGTAACAAAGCAGACGTTTTCCGTGAAAAATTAGATCACTCTACCGTCGAAAGGATCACTGACGAACTATTATATTTAAAGACATCAAATACTGTGAATGAAGAAAATATTAAAACTGTGATGACAAAATTGTGTAAATTATTCATTACAACGGCAGAACAATCTTTTGGGAAAAAACATAGTGCTCCTGTAAATTCCAAGGATAAACCGTGGTTTAATTCCAAATGACAAGCAAGGAATAAGACAGCAAGGAAGAAGTTTCATTTAGCGAAGCGTATGCACAGCCGCAATAAATCTACAGAAAATAAGGCCACCTTAAAGTTAACAAGTAAACATTATAAAACTGTTTTGGACGAATCTTTAAAGAAATACAGAAAGGACATATCAAATAAATTGCAGAATCTACGTACGTCGAATACTAGAGAATATTGGAACATTCTTAATAATTCAAATAAGACAAGTAAATGTTCTGCAGATATTGATGCATTGTATGAATTTTTTAAGGTTTTGAATGGAAATGAAAGTTCTGAAACATGTGATAATATTATTGATCAATCGGATACTGTGAATGAATTACTTGATAGCCCTATCACTAGAGAAGAGATTGTCAATTCAATTAATAGTTTAAAAAACAACAAGGCCCCTGGCTATGATAATGTCATGAACGAACATATTAAAACTACAATGTCTAATTTTTTACCACTGTATGAAAACTTGTTTAATATTATTTTTGATACTGGTATTGTCCCAGAGGAATGGTTAATAGGCATTATTAGACCAATATATAAGAACAAGGGTGACCCATCTAACCCAGAAAATTATAGACCAATCACTTTATTAAGTTGCTTAGGGAAAGTATTTACTAATATTTTAGGTACACGCATTGAACATTTTGCAGATGATACTTCACTTATTAAAGAAAGTCAGGCGGGATTTAGGAAAGGGTTCTCCACACTTGACAATATCCTAGTTCTGCAGTTTTTAACTCATACACTGATCAACAATAAAAAGAAATTATTCTGTGCATTTGTGGATTTCAAACAAGCTTTTGATACGGTATGGAGGGATGGGCTCTGGTATAAACTTCTTAAAAGTGGAATAAATGGTAAATGTTTTACATACATAAAAAATATGTACAAGGGTATAAAATCAAAAATATGTATTAATGGTTTTTCATCTGATCTTTTTACTTGTAATGTCGGTGTACGACAAGGAGAAAATTTATCTCCATTCTTGTTTTCCTTGTATATCAATGACCTAGAAGATTATTTGTTAGATAAAAATGTAATTGGACTGTCAACAATTTCTGAGGGGATTGAAAAGGAACTTTTTTTATATTTAAAAATGTTTATTCTGTTTTATGCAGACGACACTGTTATTTTAGCTGAGTCTGCAAATGATTTACAGTTTGCCCTTAATGAATTTTATAGATACTGTGATACGTGGAAACTCACTGTGAATATTAGTAAAACAAAAATTGTTGTATTTTCTAAAGGTCGTCAACCCAAATATGCCTTTTCTTATAATGGTTTACCTATTGAAATAGTTAAGGAATTTAATTATCTTGGTGTAATTTTCTCAAGAACAGGCTCATTTTTCAAAGCAAAAAAACGGCTATGTGAACAAGCACAGAAATCCATGTACGGAGTTATAAGGAAGATAAGAACTTTTAATTTACCTATTGATTGTCAATTAGATTTATTTGATAAAGTTGTTGTACCAGTTTTATTGTATGCATGTGAAGTTTGGGGTTATGAAAATATTGAGATTATTGAACGTGTCCATTTAAAATTTTTGAAACATATACTTAATCTGAAAAGTTGTACACCTAGTTACATGGTATATGGTGAAACTGGACGATTTCCTCTGTATATAACCATTTTTACTAGAATGATTTCATTTTGGGCCAACATTATCAATAGCAGTGAAAACAAGTTAAGCAAAATTACATATATGTATGTACGTATACTTTTTGATAAGGGACAAATATTAAATCCGTGGCTATGTTCTTTAAAAAATATTTTAGATAAATGCGGACTCTCAAATGTATGGTGTGATCATGATTCATACCATTATAACTCCAGTTGGATTAAGACAACTATTAACCAAAGGTTAAGAGATCAATTTTTACAAAAATGGCATAACGATATTCAGGAATCGACTAAGGGTGTTATATATAGAATTTTTAAAACAAATTTTGAATGTGAACGCTACTTACTCTTGTTACCCTGTAAATTAAGAAAAATATTAGTTAAGTTTAGAACTACAAATCATCATCTTCCTGTTGAAATAGGAAGGTGGGGTACTGTTGAAAGAAGTAAACGTTATTGTAATTTGTGTAATTGTAACAAAATTGGTGATGAATTTCATGTGATTTTAGAATGCAAGGCATTAAGTAAATTACGAAGTCAGTTTTTAGATACATATTACTGCTCTTCTCCTAACACTAAAAAGTTCTATGAAATCATGTCTTCAAGTAATTATATTACATTAAGAAAATTGTGTTTCTTTATTTCAAAAATTAATCAAACTGTTTGTTCACCCCATTTACTTTCTTGACCTTTACAACTATATTGTATATATGTAAATATGTTATGTTTTCATCATGTACCTCATGTACCATTATATGGTGTTGAGTGAAAAATAAACTGAAACTGAAACTGAGAGTCATGAATATAATTTTTTTTGTTTTTGTTTTTTATTTCAGGGGACAAGACGACATACGGTGTAGAACATGTAAATAAAGCAAAAATAAAAGTAACTTAAATTAAAAGATATTTTTGAAAAACAGCACAAGGGGTCGGGGTAATGCTTAGTGGTAGCGAGTCCTGTCTACTAGTACGCGTGAAAATTGCATGTATGAATCAAAATCTGACGGTCATTAGATAGACTACTGTACATATACTTTGATTTCTAAAAAAAAACGCGAGGAATTAATATCCGCGTAAAATTGCTAGAAGCAGTTTTTGCAGGTTTCAAAATCTCATTTGTTTTTCTGAAAGATGTGAACTTACAACAAAACCTCGGTACTCGCAATTTTATATTCTTGCGATTAGACACAAATCGGCGGAATCGCAAAATTAAGTATACTCGGTAAACTTAAGAAATTTAAAGTATCAGTAACGTTTTACAATGAGTTACAAATTACAATGTATAATTATCTAGGTTAAAGTGATTAAAATACGGTAATAAACATGGGATATAGATGAACATAGTACGTTTCCATACCGAAGCGAATTAAATTTCAAATTCAATTTAAATATCATAAATCTCCTTGTTATATTCATTAAAATAAATATTTTTAAAACTTAAAATCCGTATATTTCTCAATCAAACAAATTTTAAAATTTATTGAAATCTATACAGTCAGTATTATGCACGAATCTAAACGTAGAAAAATCCATCCGCTCAAACTCCGTCCCGGAAAATGTTAGCTTTTTGAAAAAAAATTATTCTTGTTCTGCTCAAATACATATCAGAGCAAAATTTACCGACCTGAAACGGTTTTCAAACATCTCGCGTTAGAGATCAGTAAGTTCAGCGAACTCACTGCCGCATGGTGTTTTAATGCGGTATCAAATTCACACAACTTGTATTCGTCTTTATTGAAAGCGCTTCATGGTTTGCGTAATAGAATTCACGTAGATAAGTATCATAATGTGGTAAAGAACCAAACGAATATCAAAGAAATGAGTGAGAATTCACAAGGAAAATAATTGAAACATAGAATTAAGCGCACAACATTAAGAATAAAAAAAAGATCATAGTGAAATTTGGATTTGAAAACAATAAAGTGGCAAACATGTGTAAATGTACTAAAAAATACAGAAGTAAGCAGAATAAGAATAAAAACAAGATACAAAGATTATTGGAGATAATTCCCTTCAATGATTTGCGTCAAAGTTACACATTAAGACCGGACCTTTTCACCCCCCCCCCTCCTCCCCCAAGAAAACAACCCGCATCAAAAATTCAAATGACCTCGATTTATCACAAAACTGGGATAGTCCGACATCTCTCAGATTGTTCTCATCCATGACAATATCAGCTCCTGGAAACCCCCAAGATTCAAAGGGAGATTCAGGAATTATTTTGCTTTATTTTTGTTTTGAACCTTCGTTGAAATACAGTTAGGACACCTCCAAAATATTATAATACAATGTATTGTATAATTTATTAATTGACAGTCTTCCTAAGGTTCTCTAGATCCGTCTCTCCCTTACCCCCCCCCCTTCATTTGTGTTATGTGTATGTTTCTGTGAGGATCACACAACATCTTATAAGTTGTAAATAAGACATGGCGACGCACAAACCCATGATATTCTAAATATGGATTTTTTTTTTCAGGATTTCCACTAATTTCATATATCACATGAAAAGATAAACTTTTGAAAAATTACGATGTTTAAAAGTAAATAAATCCAATTAAAAAGAGAAAATATAATTAAGCGTCGGGCCAACACAAAAATATTGAGTTTCCCTTCCGCTTTATAGCCACGCAAGCGCAGGGTAATGTAAATACTGCAGCGTGGTATAAATCATGAACGAAAGGCTCACAGTGAAACCTAACGTCTTCAAGATCTTTATGTTAATTAAAATGTACAGTATACTAATAAATGCATATTTCTTACTACAGACATCAAATAACTTCAAATTCAAATTACTTTCCAAATGCCTCAATCCCTCTGAAACTAATCTTAGACGGCAATCTCAATCACGTGACACCCAAATCAATGTCCAAGACAATTCGGCATGTTCACATGAGCTTTAACGAATTGAATACTGATAGGTGATGACTTATAATGCGTAAAACCTTCCGTATGATGAAATTTTGTATATTTCTTCTTATGTCCGTTGTTATAATCAAAAAGTCAAACATCTTTTTTGAGTCACCGTGTCACTTTCATTAACGATCGCTCTTTGATGATAAAAGTATCAATAAGTAACTTAAGTAGATATTTTATATGTTAGTGTCTTTGAAATGTTTGTGTATTTTCTTTGTTGTGTGGTTATATGCTTAATGTGCGTGTCGTTTTAGGGTGATATCCAAAATATTCCAATTAAGTCCAATAACATACTATTAAAAGGAATCGAACCCTGCAATTGACTTGGTTTTATTCATCACGCATCATGACCCAATTACATAAACTTTTAAGGGTGGCGATATATCAAATTAACCAAAACGAACGGGGGCATTCGATTTGAATAGACTGAACATAAAATACATACACATTTTCAGTTGTAGATATTAAAGACGAAAATGCGACCAGTATATGCTTTACTTAACTTGGTGTTCTTTTACACGTGGAAGGAGGTACTGTATCTTTTGAATATTGCACATCAACTTTCAAAAGTAATACATATGCATGCATATCTAAAAGATCCATCAAATTAAAAAGCATATTAAAACAAAGCTGAGCACAAAAAAAGTGTATTCACAAAAAGTCAATATTTAATATTTTGAGCCTCAAGTGCAAACGATCAAAGGAATATTTAAAGTGAAAAAAACCCAAAAAACCTTGTTTGTATTATCGATATTCATACATAAGTGCAGGTGTATCATATTTGACATATGACTAAAAGATTAAGGCAACAACAAACATTAGCTTTAACTACAATTGTTCTTGCTGTTAATATTTATTATATAAGAAATAGCATGTGAAAGATGCCTGTATATTGATATAAAGAAAAGGGGACCTGTAGAATTAAGTTACCATAACTCTGTCAAAATTATAACTGTTGCAGAAGCAATTATTGTTGGATTATTAAAGCGTTAAACATTATGTTTGTCACATAGTAAATATTTTTTTTAAAAACAATTCTCCGTAGTGTCAATAAACTACATGTAGCAATTTGATATCATATTTAAAACCTTTTCTATTTATTTATAGATTTCAGCTTACACGCCTTGTCAAGAATCAATGCCTACAGTGAGATATGTGACCAGTTGTCCTACTGACGAAGTTTCCTGGAAGGAGAGGGCGGGAAAAATGAATTGTGAATCAATAAGACAGAATTGTGCAATGTCGTTAGGATTAAACACCCAAAATCACCGATTTCAATATCACTGTCTCATAAATTCTCATATGAATGAAACTTTGGAAGTTTGCGCTTTGAGTCGCTATATTCTGGGTAAAAATATGTTCATAAAAATTAATGATGATAAATGTACATGTACACAAAAAAATTGTCCTCCCTTTATAAATTTAATGACTGTGTAAATTCTATATATAAATATTGTAATTTAAAATGTTGCATGTTTTTCATTTATTCATTTTTCGTAAAATGGTCATGATTGATTAGGTTCATTTTCTTTCTATAAATTCAATGTAGGTTTCTGTGCAGAATTTAATACAAATGGAGCCTTAGTACAGGAAAACTTTGAAGCAAATTGCAAACAGCACAACCCACCATGCCCGCAATATTACCACTCAGCAAAAGCCTACAGATGCAAGTTAAATTCTTATGTGTGTTCTTTATTCAAATAACGTAATACTATATTAGATGCATTCTGAGAAGATTGCTACCAAGAAATAAGAAGCTTAAGGGGTAAGATCAATTGCTGTTTACTTGGAGTGACCAGAGTCTGTCTATGTGTTAAACGCAATGCACGTAAATTAGAAATCCATGTATTTGAAACAGTAGTATATGTAGCATATTATCCTAATGGTTTAGAAACTAGTTTAAACATGTTATTCATTTCACTATAGAATTAATCATTACCGGCCAGGGTTTCTTCTTTTTTCTTTTGATTTTTCTGGTTTTATATAAACATAATGAGTTGATCTTATTCAATGTAAAGTTTCTGGGAGGGAAAATCTATTGGCTATATAAGCATTTACTATCATTATTTGTAACAGCATAAAATGTTAAGGCTTACAAAAATGAATTTAATTATAACAATATGTACATGTACATGTATACCGCGAGCGGAACAGGCAACACATTATTTTGACAAACTTACATGTTCATGTAAGAGTAATCAAATATTTTATAGATTAAATTTATGGAGAGTCGATTCATTTTATTAACACTTTTTTTGTTTTTGTTTAGATCAATATTGTTATGAGTTGGTATACAAACAACGTAAAATTCAAAAGAAAAAATTTAAAATTGAAGAAAATAATAATCATACTGAAGTTATTGATGATGCTAAAGAGATTGATTATGCTGAAGAGATGGATGCCTCTAAAGAGGTTGATGGAACAGGAGAGGTCAATAAAGCTGTTGTGAAAGGACCCACAGCTTTTTCAAATTGGTAAAACAAGACGGCAATATAATTATGCGTTATATAATAATGCATTGATCTGACTTGTTTGTGCTTACATGTTTTCAAGATTTGCACTATCATGACTCTGATGCAACTGAGTGTCTAGGTCAGAAAAACTGTAATGTGTCAGATCAGCAAGGTTGATATTTTATTACAAAGCCGAGTGAATAGGAACTAACATTTAAAAAAACTATTAAACAATAAATGTTAATCTTAAATTGATATTAGTTGTTTGATGCATAAAAGCCATTTAAAGTTTTCTTTTCTTTTTCAAGTTTGACTGGAAACCGTTTGATGCTGATACTTCTAATTCTCCTCCGGATCCTTATCATATGACAAACGAAAATACATCAGATGTCAACGCAATATATTTCTGTAGTCAGTCTGTAACAAACCTCATAATTAATATTGATAATGTTTTATATTATATAATCAACAAATACATTGCAACAGACCTTTTATAATCTTATTTACAAGTACATATATATGATTCATACTGACGGTTTGCTATTGTTATTTTTTATTCAAAATATATATTGTTTACTTTGTAATCCCATGTTTAAAACAAACCATTTTAGTGAGCATAGGTTTACTTTTTATCTCATGTTTGAAAAAAAAAAATATTTGATAAGATTTAGAACATGTTAAAAATTTATGATCTGAAGGTGGAATAACACACCTTGAAAAAGTCACTCAAATTAACTGTAAATTATTTGATTATGAAAGATATAAGAATAAATAAACTATACATATGTCAAATAAGCGAAAAAGTTGAATTTTAGGGATAAAAAAAGAATATCTAAAAAAAATCAATTCAGTAAGTAACAACAAAAGCCCCTACGGGATTCGAACTCGGTATGTAAGGATCACAAGCCCGACACTTTACCCACTAGGCTAAGGGGTAGGTTACATATTGCAGTCGATAAAATTCTTTTAATAAAACAAAATGTCGTTTCGATCAGAGGTCCGCCATTTTATGACGATGTGTTATTCCACCTTAATGATATGATACAATGTATATTCTATTATATTTACAGGGATATTGCTTATCTTTTACAATCTCCTTTTTAATGATGTTTTTACAGCACGGTTTGGAACATTGCTAACCTTCAAAACTATTAATTTTTAGTTTGAAATGCGTACAAGTGTATTCATATTATCTAAATTAACAGTTTAATTAAAAAAAAGTGGCAGAACGATAACATTTGGCTCGCTACTGAAGAGCTGTGTTTCCGGTACCCTTTATCAGTAATAAGCACGTACACTTCTCTTTGATCTTAAAAATGTTACTGAGTCCAAACTTATGATCTAACACGTCTTGGTCTTTGATCATTTTGTTTTGACTGCATTTAATGAAATCGTTAAATATATTTATCTCTTTAAACAAATGTTAGTAGTCAAATTGCCTTTTACTTCTTTCAATATACAATATTAATAGCAATTATAAACAACGACCATACGCATATTGATACATACAGTAGATATCCATAGTGATACATATGTACACATGAATGTGTGGGAATGAAAAACATGCTCCTTTTGAGAATTCTGTCGTTCTCACATTTGGCTTGCCACAGGATGAAACTACCATTCAGTCAACTGAAAAGTGACTGAATAGCATAGCTCTGCCATTCAGTCACCTTTCCAGATCTTTCAGTTAACATTAAGTTGACTGAATGGCAGAGCTGCATCCTGTGTGCAAATCCAGGCTTACACTGCTATTGCTATCTAACTAATCAAAATACATTAGTAATATGTCAAAGTTTCAAATCAAGTCTTTTACTGATTATTTTTTTATTATTATTATTTTTTTACATTTGGGAAGTTAGGATCGTTTTATATTCATCATACATATATAGCTTATAATGAAAAAAATTATATCTGCTTACCTATATCGATAATCCGCCATATGTGTATAATCGTCTTTTGCAAATGACATGATATAAATGTATTGCCTATGGCAGTAGATCAGGGAAACAGTATATTATTAAGATTTCACGTTTTCCGTACAAAACAGCTGATAATCAATGTTAGTTGAAAGCTTAACACAGGAAGAAAATTGACAAAATGTCTAAGCGTTTTGGTGAATTTATTCCTATCTCATCTCCTTCGTTAGAAGAGGTCAATTAAACGGTGTATAGCTATTTTGTACCACGACAAAATGTTATTACTCCGGAACAAAATGGCGTATACTCCGGAACAAAATGGCGTTCCGATCGAATGTCAGACATGATGTGACGATCGATGTAGCCTTCCAGCTTAAGAGATTACTCTTCTAAAATTAGCGCGATGTCATTTAATCAATTCATCCGAATTTATTTTAAGATATATTTTATCAGTACATCATGTAAATGGTTATATAACTCATTGATCTGTTTTAATTATTCTAAAGAGAAAATTAAGATGGTTACAATGAATCGCCCGCATTTACTCTGTGGAAATTATAGATGTAAACAAAAACAGTTATGTATCAATTTTCTTAGGTTACCGTATGCGTTCATAAACGGTTCATAAATTCCGCATTTATGTTTAGGAAGAAGAGAAAAATATATTAGAGCTAATTGTACAAAATTATTTGAGGGGTAGGGTGGGATGGTTGAAACCCCTCATAATATTGTGGAATCATCATTGTTCGTGGGGGACCAATGTTTGCGGCTTTCGTTGGTAACCCTTGCCCACAAATTTAAAGGCATGCAAATGTTTGATATTTATTTACGAAAAGGAATTTGCTGCCAACGAAGTTACGTCCCCGCGAACCAGGACAATTTTGGCTACTCACGAGTAAAACTGATTCCACAGTAACACAAGCACCTGATAATATAAATATTTCTCAGGATATGTATAAAAAAAACCCGTACCTTATTGTATTATGTATTAATAGGTAGGGTAGGGGGGGGGGGCATTTTTTCATTACGGGAATATTTAACGATAGGTACATACATAGATTTGCTCATGTATAAGACCTTTCCCCCTCCCTCATAATTTAAGCACCCAACAATATGCACCTTTGTACCACATTTCTATTTTCAGCACTCATTAAAATTGACAGGTTTTTTTTAATCCACACATGTACCATCTTCGCTAGCCAAGTGTCCGATTGAGAAAAACGAATCGGACACTTGGCTAGCGAAGATGCACATGTACATGCAAACTGATTAAGGGGTTAACCATTTATTATTTTTTTTTTTTTTGAAGGAGGGGGTGAGTTGCATATATTAATTCACAAAATAAATTGCATATTTTGTTATTAGCGAGAAAGAAAAGAGAGTGTGTAGATCTTGTGAGAAGGCGATTGAAAGCAATGTTTGGTTCAGATCAATACATAAAATTTAAGTAATTCTGAGTTTTCATATGTAAGGAGATGAAGACCCCCCACCCCTTAACAACCTCTATGCACGCAAAAAGCAAATAGAAATATAATATTTTATAGCTGACTTAAGTTAATGTCTCAAAAACAAAATTATGAATAAAAAAAAAATTATTTGTTTCATTTGTTTTATTTATTTTTGAAGATAAAGGACTTTCTTAAAGTTTCAAATGATAAAAGTTTGCTACAAAATTTGCACTTGACATATGCATACACACACAACAATTACAATAAAAAGTTATTTTATGTTAATATGATATCATTTTGTTTATTGTTTGACTTTTTAGTTCTGCTCTCTTTAATCTTAAAAAAAAACAGAGTCTTATACTGATCTTAAAGTCCAAGTTTTTATTTTAATTATTTTTTATCTTTTATATTCTCAGGATAAGTGTGCGGATAAAATGTCACCAATAAGAATATTATTTATTGGAATCCCAAAACAAAGCAGACATCAGCTAAAAAAAAAAAATGATTTATCATTGAGATTGAAATTAAGTGATAGAAAGATTAAAATGGAATAAATTTTTTGTTCAATTTGACAAACAATGACTTATTTTAATATACATTTTACTCATTTTAGATTTGCATTTAGGTTCAGCACAAGTTCAAAGAAAATTTTGAAACATCGTTTTAAAGAAACTATAAAGAATGATAAAGAAAGATTACATGGACCACTTTATTTTACTCGACCTGACCTTAAGTGGTCTCTCTCTCTCTCTCTCTCTCTCTCTCTCTCTCTCTCTCTTTCTCTCTCTCTCTCTCTCATATTATTAATTCCAATGTTTTATATATATATATATATATATATATATATATATATATATATATATATATATATATATATATATACACACTGTAGGTATACAATATTACTATAACACTGGTGCAGTTACAGTGAAAACATACCATGTTTATGAGCAATTTTATAGTACATGTAGTATTTAAAATTGTTGGTTTATAATTCACAAAATTTTTAAAATCATTTTTTAAAAACATAAAACCATTCATACATGAAGATTTTTTTTTTCTAATTGAACTGTCTAATGGAAAACAATCATAAGTATTATCAGATTTATCATTATTTCAATGATGAAACTATGTTACTTATAATATGCTATTTACAGTACTCACATTTTCGTGAAGGCTTCTTTTTTCAAATCAGTGAAGCACTTTTCAAATTACTCTGCAAATTACAAAAAACTAATTATGGGAAGTGATACAACTTAACAGTTGACATGAATAAATGCATAGGCCTCATGTATAAACAGTAATTAACACGATTTCAATCAGTGTTATAATAGTAAAGTTCTGAGTGATATGATGAGTTAGTAATAAGAATAAATGTGCATGAGCATCTTATATCAATTACACCCTACTGGCACTGTACCAGTTATCGGCTAAAATTTAACGTTTAATTTTCGTAATTCTTTATTTCTTGATATTTTTGGATAAAACTTGACATACTTTAAAAAGTGAACTCCTAATTTATCAATCTGTTAGTTTATATCATTATTTAGAACCCAAAACATCTTGTTTTGTGCTTTTAAGCACGCCCCGAATTTGTCGAGATTTTACGATTTACTGTACCAGTTATCGGCTTCGTGATAATAACATAGTAAAAATCCGTGTTCTTGTTGATTTTATACTCTGCTAAATGTAGTTTGAATTATGCCCCTTTGCTAGGTCAGACTAAAGTATATATTCGGGGTCATGATACATTATAAACAAAACTCATAAAATAATTCGTTATTATCATACGGTAATACACCAAATCGTATACTATTCAATACATAATTGTGCAATCAGGCGTTCAATTGCGCTACGAATTTGTCGGAAATTCGTGAATTCCTTTTGTTTATACATGTTAAATGTATTGATTTTATATGTCAAATCAAAGAAGGGATATGATAACGTATCACAAAGAGGTAATATTCTATTTTTAACTTATTACGTCACTTCCCCCACTGCTGAAAGTGCAAAGATGTAAAATCAGCGGTAAACAATGATCGTTTAAGCTCATGTAAAAACATATTCAAGAAAGTTTTCAAGCAAACTTACTTTTCTTTATTCGAAAAAGACGACTGAATTAAAAAATCTTGGATTGTCGCGTGCTATAAACCCGAACTCTCAGTTTAGCCGATAACTGGTCTTAGCAGATAACTGGTACAATACCAGTAACCCTTTTTTGATTAAAATCCCATTGCGTGGCTAAATTTTAACCTACAGTACTCGAGTAAAAAGTAAGCTGTCATAGAAGAATTTTCAATACTATTGATCAGCTTTTCATCAGGTGAACGGGTCAACTGATTTTCAGAAAATAAAAATAGCTGTATATAATGTACTGATTTTCAGAATACCAACCAGCTGTTTTCAAATTCTTACAAATGTACTCTGTGTTTAATTACAAATTGAAAAAACCCACACCAAACAACTGTTGTGTAAGCTTAAGTTAGTATTGTCAGCTCAAATGCTATGAAATGATTCGATCGTGTCCATTGGTTCCAGATGAAAATGATTAACAATTAAACGGGCAGATAATAAATTAAACCTACATGAATACATTGTATACATAAAAACTATGCAGTCTCTTCTTATATTTTGACCGAAACAACACAATAAGTTGATCAGAAATTAAACCACTGCATAAAAACTCAATAAAAAAAAGTTACTTGGTAGTCTGGTCCATTACAAATATACACTGTACATCTATTCTACATATACCTGATCAATCATCAAAAGACCGCTATCATCGGGAACACCAGCTACACGTGCGGGTGTTTACATTAATACAGCGTCTGACAAGCGCTTTTAGGACGCAGATTCATACCCATACAACAGAAGTGTCATGGAAATTCTTCATATATTTTCGTTGTTGTAAGTTTATAGATAAACATATAAGTGATTTTTAGTTATACTTTTTTTCTCATTAAGCATTAAATCAAACGTATTTTTTTGCCAAAACTGCTGTTTCTGGTATATTTTTCATACATGGAAATACAGACGCGGGGGTGTTAAGGAAGCATATGGGCAATTTAGCGTCTTATTTTGACTGTTACTCAAAATCGTGACATTAAATAACTATTTTGAATAATATGAAAAACTTAGTATTATCCTTTAAAATAGATACCAGTGCAATAATATCGGGTAGTTCATTACTGCCACATTGGTGCATTATCACGTGACAACTATAAATAGGTTACGTATATTCCTTTACATAAAATGTGATAGAACAACACTTACATCTCCCCCAGTATTCTTATGTTCAATTCTCCATATATCACACCACAATACTTTATTAGAGTTCTATTTTGTTTTATTTTGAATATGTTTACAATGTTTTCCGATCAAATTCACACAACATTCAACTTTCAGTCATGACGTCATCAATGTGTATTTTTTATTTGTTTTTGGTCTACGTTTCGTTGCTTAGATATTTGAATATGTACATAATAACTAAGATTTATGATTTCACGGAATTACCTGCAACTCAGATTCCATATTCTTCCTTAACACCACCCCGAAGGCAGGGCATATCTTAAGGTTTCTCCACCCTTGATGTTTTTTATGGTTAAATCCGTGTGATATTTGTTGTAATTTGAAGACTAATATGTAAACAATCAAATTGAACTTAAATATTGGTATGTTGCAAATATTTTGTTCATGCTGTTGGAGCTAACACAGGTACGAATGTTTTCCAATCAAATTTCATTTTTTTTTTACTGATTTCTATATGATAAAGTACTTTTTAAAGAAATTAATTGCACCCTTTATTTAATGTATTTTAACATTTAAAAACCATTTAAATTTGCCAGTATGAAAGCTATCACAATTAGAGTGAATTCTGATGCAATTTTCAACCATGAATAAGTACAGTTTAGCAACATAAACCTTCTATAACTTTTGAAATAATGGTGCACACTCACTAAAAATTTTTACATTTGTTTCTCGTCATATCTCCTATTGAAATCTGCAAAGAAATATTTACCTTGCCAGGTAAAAAATTATGAATTGTAGTCTCTGTCAACTTTTCCTATGTACGGTTTTATCAGTTTTTCAATGAATTCAGCGATCTCAACTTTAACTAATCTCTATAGATTGTTAAACTTTAGTGTCATTTCACTTTAAAGGGCTTAAAATGTGTAAAACACAAGTTAAATCAAGAAATATTAGCAAAACCAAGCATCACATAACACTAATATTCTAACCGATAACGGTAAAATACTCCGGAATGCTCCCAATACGTCATGCGACATTCGAAAGACCTTAAAAAGACGTCATATCTCATCATCCCTTCATTAGCATATTAAAGCGATGGGTATAGCCTTATCTGTACTGCGTACGGGCAATTAATATGAACTTTTTGCACTGTATAGTACAACATTGATACGTAGTGTAAATTGCAAGAAACCGATCGAATCGATTCGTTATCGAATAGAGGGTTTTTTAAAAACACCTCCGAAAAACATTTCGAACACGCGTTGCACGCTTTTCAACAAAATGGTCATGGTCGAGTAATGTCAGTACTGTATTAGTTATTTATACCCATCTGCATACTAGATAAGTTAACTCAGTTTAAGCCTTTGAACAAATCAGTTACATTTCGATCCGCTTTAATACTCGTGTTGAAAAAAAATGTGGTTACGTTTTGAAGTTTTTTTTCTTTACTCTAATACTTGTTCTGTGGCATTAATCAACCTCTAAATGATGAACATAACCTTTTTTTCTTGTACTTGACGTTGCACAGTACATTTCATGAAAAATCAAAGAAAAATAACGACACACCGACCTTTGACATAATTATGATCCCGAAATAAAGAAGTCAATTACATGCATATGGTCATTGTTACATGATAGAAATTAAACTAATAAGTATAAGTATCATATTTTAATTTGGATAGAAAATCTATTGCAAAATTTTACTTCATTTTTTTTTCAAAAGAACGCTTTTCAACCAATATGTTTAATCAAAAAAGAGAAGTGAAACAATTTTTAAGGACGACGAACCCACCCAAATGTGCTTTGTCCAGATATATCACGCACCTAATTGGATTAACTGTTATGAACACCAAATTCTAAATATTATGTCACAATCACTAAAACTCTATGAAAAATCGCTGATGACGAAATATATAACTCTTCTACGTCATCAATGCACAATTTATGTAGTGCAAGTAGTGGCTGACCTTGCTATAATTTTACATATTGAAATACACATTATTTAACATGCACACATTTTTTTAGGGAATGTCCTTGTACTGTGATGAGTTTTATATTATAGTTTGGGTTATTTGTAATCATCTACAAAGATTATTTAACAGAGTGTGAGCCAGTGAACATATCATTTACATGTATATTTCGATCTACTTCAAAACTCGTATTGAATATAAAGTAAAATCATCCCTGTGGTTAAGTCTTGAAGTATTTTATCACAAAAAATTGTTTAGCACACTCTAATAGTTGTTTTCAAATTGTTTCATAAATTAATCTCAAAATGATGAAATTGACCTCATTTCTTAGAACTTGCAAGTATTTCTCATGAAAAATTTAAGAAAAATAACGACGCGCCGCACTTTAGCATGCGCCTCCGTAAAATCAAAGTTGAAGACATGGTAATTATTACATGATATAAATTCAAAATCATCACATAAGTGTCATTTTTCAATCTATACTACTATTTTAAAATAATATACTCGAATTTTTGGACTTTAATACCGATAAATCTGAAAATCTTTTGTTTTATATTTCTAAAACATCATTGGTACTTGAAGATTGCCAATTTGTTTTTAAATTTTCTAAATCAAGCTTCGGTAATTAATAGTCAACGAAAATTCCTTTTAAAAATCAGGAAAACATCTGGATTTAGGGGAATTTACAATTTTGCGCATGCGCAATACATTCAAGCTAAATCACGGGAGGCTCTTTTATTAGTTCATGTTTCCACAATATCACATTTGGATGGATAAACCCAGAAACGATAATACAAATTCGTGTAAATTTTCATTGAAAATTTCTAACATGTAAATATTCTGTTCATAAAAGAAAATACAGGAGATAACTCTAACTCAATGCATTTGATATGACAAATCCCGAGAGTTTCGAATGTCAACATGGTCACTGTGTAAATTTGAATAGAGTAAAAACGATGGCGAAAAAGTGTTGAATTCTTCATTTATATGAATTAAAGTTTTTAATGAAATGTATTTACAACCTCAAAATGGTTTGTTATAAATAATTTGACTGTTATTTTCAATAAAGCTTCATTAGTTTTCTCAAAATCGTATCGGGACGATTCTGCAGTTTTTTGCTACAAAGGTTGCTCCCACTTACACCAATTTGGTTCTTGGTTACTTCAAAGAAAAAACTAATTTCAGAGTGCAAAACATTTTTTGGAGACGAATGTGCCATGTACATCAAAAACAACAGGAAACGTTACCTAGACGATTGTTTCATTTTTGGGGACAAAATCACTTACAAAATTTCCACAAAATACTTAATTCTCTACACGACAGCCTATAATTAACAATTGAAATCAGTGAAAAAGAATTACCATTTTTAGACATTTGATAAAAGAGGGAATGAAAATTACTACGGATCTTTTTTACAAGACAGACTCTCGCCAATATTTGATTTTTAGCCGGGCTCTGCTGAAAACAGTGTCCTGGCTATAGGCAGGCAAATCGCCAATGTTACTATAAATAGCACAAATAAACAAAAAACCAAACAGCGTCAAGGTAAAGCTTCTGCTATACCAAATAGTTACACAAAGAGCCACGTTTTGTCAAAAGTGTTGGGATTTTGTTTCTTTTTTTTAAATTTCGAATGAATTGTCTATCTTTTTTAGTTTTCTTATTAATAACGTGCTTTTAAAACATTACTATGCATTTTGGACACATACAATGCGCATGAATATCCATGAACTACTTTGCTGCGCGATGAAGAAACGGGGATTGAATATATAATGCTTGTTGCAAAATTCAAGGCAGCAACTGTTAAACTTTTTAACTTCTACTAGACAGACATGTTTTTTGTTTATAGCCGCTTACAAAATGTGGTCGCTCTCTGATGCTTTGCCGACATTAAAAGCATGAGAGAGAGAGAGAGAGAGAGAGAGAGAGAGAGAGAGAGAGAGAGAGAGAGAGAGAGAGAGAGAGAGAGAGAGAAAGAAAGAAAGAAAGAAAGAAAGAAAGAAAGAAAGAAAGAAAGAAAGAAAGAAAGAAAGAAAGAAAGAAAAAAGAAAGAAAGAAAGAAAGAAAGAAAGAGAGAGAGATTGAGATTGAGATTTTCAGTCTTTACTACACAATATGCATAAAGACACACCAAAAGAGCCCGGCTTTCAGTACTTCAGTACTTTGATTGATTCATGTCATCCTACTCACAGAAAACGAAACATTGCTATTAATATGGCCCGGCGAATGTGTACCATCGTTGTAGTTGAGGAACGGAGAAAAACGAGACTGTCCGAACTTACAATATTTCTTACCAGACAAAAATATACTACACAACTTATCGAATCAGCAATACGTAAGGCAAAAGAAAAACCAACTGCAGAACTTAGATCAGTTAAACAACGCGAGGAAAACAACAACACGAACAATTCCTTTTGTTCTCACCCACAATCCTAGAAATAATAGCATGTTTAAATCAGCCAAACAGTTTTTTCCCATTCTACAACAATCGGAAAACTTACAAGATCAGATCCAGCCTAATGATATACATCACAGCAGACCTTAACCTTCAAATCTGAAGAATGTTCTTACCAAAGCCAAATTCACTTCAAACCCCTTTTAACTAACTGTATCTTAATGCGAGGATCCAGAATGCGGGGCATGTCCTTTTCTCCAAACCGGCCCATCCATATTTTTAAAGACAGGCGTGCATTTTAACGTCCATTCAACAATGAATTGCAAATCAAAGAACCTACATATTGTAATGTACTGCACGACGTGCTCTACTTGTGGTCACAACTATATAGGACAAACTGGATCCAAATTCACAAATAGAGTGCACAAACAGCAATTATATACATGTAGAATAAATCTTTCAAAATATTTTCAGAAACCTCTAAGCCAGGAAAGCTGAAACTTGTATGGTTCATGTGCATTCTCAGGTAGATTTAGGTGGTTTTATTTTTTTTTTAAACCGTGATCCCACGGGGTAGGATGGGGCCACAATTTTTATTTCACAAAAAATGAAATTTTATAATGTATGGTTTTATACTTCTATGCAAACAATTTGACAAAATGCTTAAACTTTGACCCCTGGACGATTCTTTGGCCTCACAAGGGATTCAGAGTTTGATTATACATTATTGTACATATATTTTAAATATGACTCCATTAAGCTTATTTTATCTACATATTGTCGCTAATGTGAAAGGATCTGAACCGAAGACTTTAAGTGAGCTTGTCTGATCACTTGTTGTCCATCGTCCCTCTGTCTGTCTGTCCGTATCTCCGTTCGTCCGTCTGTTTATCAACTTTTCACATTTTGTTACTTCTTGTTACTTCTTTCTAGAACCACTGGACCAGATTAATAAGAATTTGTCTTGTCTGTAAAGCTGACCCTTATAAATTGTTAAAATAAAAGGCGAAACAAAGGGTATATAATTACAAAACAGTACAAACACAGGGTGAAATATTTTTCTTAAGAACTTCAATGCTATGATTTTTGGTATAACTATGCAAGCATCCTCAGATTGTGAAGATTCTAAATTGTTCAAATCGTGACCCCGGACTAATATATTTAATAAATCAGTCCTTTGGTAAATGTATTTAAAAATGATTGCAGCCTGATAAAATAATATTATTACAATGTACGATAGTAAATAAAAGCTGTGAGATTTTTACTTTTAACATACATTTAAAACCTTAAAATAAAATACTGGAAACTATCTTGACAACATTTTAGATTTTTTTAAAAAGTAAAAACATTCCATCTGCATAGCATTATTTCAGTCAAATAAGTCTCCCCAACTTCTACCCCAATCACTAACAAAAACAATGCTACGTTCCTGGCATTATTGACTGCCGCAGCTAATTAGATGATTACATCATAATCACATATATTACGCATCCATTTTGTTTTACTGTTTGGAAAAAAATTACAGAACATGGAGGTTAAATCATACAATCTAACGGCATTATTAAAATGAGGTGAGTTTAACAAATGTTCAAAGGTTTTATTTTTCACATCAATGAGTTGTATAATGGATATGTATACGTCGCGATATGAAAATAAAAGAAAACAAAGATGGCCAGGAAAATCGACTCGCATGTATTTGATACCAAGACACTTTCGCTCCTTAGCTTTTGCAAAAAAAAAAATTTGTTATGAGCTAGATTATGAGCCGAGATCCTTTCAAGATTAAAGGAGAAGGGGTGTGTTTATTTAATCTATCAGAAGGCCTTTGGTGGAAAATATTGTAATTCACATTTGATAAATCAGATAAAGTAGTACTAATTATTGTTGACTTAAACTTCTCACGCTGTAATAGCAAATAGTTGCTCGGTTCTTAGCTTAAAATCAAACATAAATAATCATAACCAACAATTTATTGACTTATTATTACTAGTATAAACATAGCATTTGAAGAACATACATATTATTATCATGGAATGTTAACATAAAACTTCAAACTTTACATTGCAATTTACAAAGACTAAAATTGACATATTTTAAGATATGCAATGCCACATTCAGGGCTTGTTATATGCAATTAGCTGATTATAGCAATTTAGACGTCATCATTGATTGGTATTGTTTTAACAATATTTGCGTGTTAATTTGTAATTAATTTGTAATCGTAATTTATTTTTTTTCTGCGCTAACACGCACAAAATTGTGTATTATCTCTTTGCAGTTCATTGATCTAAAACCTAAGAAAATGAAGATCGGCCATTCCTTACTGATTCTGATGGTTTTATTTTACAATGAGGTAAATAGTATTCCTTAAACATGTACGTAAATGCATTTTGCAAGTCTTTTAACATTCTTATAATTCACGAAAAAACTGTTCGGAGTTACTCAAAGGCTATGAATTAATAAAGTTAAACATTGCATTAAGTTATCTGTATTTGTCATAGAGCAGTTTTTCTCATTAAAATTCATTTTTTTCTATACATGTACGAGTATGTGTAAATAAAACAAAAGCATATATTAAATAATACCTTATTTCATTATTCCATAATACATTATGTTCGATTACCCAAATCCAACCCTTTCAACCGTACACCTTTCATTTTATATGAATAAACATACGTGTATTTCATTTTTATAAAGACATGATCATCATTAAATGAATTTGGAAATATGTTTATAAAACAAAAAAAATTGCAGTTCAAGCGTTCTAAAACTGTCGCTAGTAGTATCTATTAAAGCAAATATTTAATTGTCGTTATCCTACAACAAATGTCCCACAAATTCAATATTAAAATATGAGTAGGCTATTGGTTATGCATTTGTTATATTATGCGAAACCATTTTAACATTTTTTTTCGGTCTCACAATCCTTATAAATTATTTTTTTCCCTTAAATTTGATAGTTTATTGGTTAAACTAACGACATTGTAAGTAAATTCATACCCTTAAGCTTTTTTGTTATAATATATATTTATATCAAGGATAAAGAACAGGGTACAGTTTCCTTCAATATGTGTCCTAAAATTCAAAAGTTGTTTAAATCTCATGAACAGACACATATACCATCTTGAATATGCGTGGGAAAAAAGTATCAAGTTACACACTTTTTGTTTGCTTCAAAAAGTAATTATGACTTCAACATTATGGCATATTTAGCATTTTAGCATATTTTAACATTATGGCAGATTTAGTAAAAAATGATGAAAAAAAACCCCCACATTTTCTTTTAATTTTTTTTTAAAGGAGAAGGTGTCCGCAGCCGTCGCCCACAACGAAATATATATATTTTATGTGAAATCACATGATGAAGTTATACATTTTTTTATAACTTTTCTAGAATTAAATCTGTACTTTATGCAGTTGCAAGTTGTTTAATACTCAAAGTACAGTTTCAGTATATTTAAGACTGCAAGTTGTTTTCTTTTTTTTTTCTTCTTCTAAAACTTAACTATGTAAAGGCAAAATTAAAATGAGTGCACATCTTTTACAAATAAATAACCAAAAAACAAAAAAACAACAACAAAAAACAAACAAACGAGATTAAAACAACATGATATAGTATTGATAATTATTTTCTAAAAATGTCATACTTGGACAATCATGGGACCTATGACGGATTCCAGAGTTTGATCTACTAGGAATATGTATAGGAAAATGTTTAAATTATCTCAATAATTTAGACGGTTACAATGCACGTACAGTATAGCTGTGCATGCATATTTGTTTTTTTCAAAAGGTTTTGAATTCAGAGTAGGACAATAGCATGACTGTACCCGAGTTATGTCATCAAAAAGGAAAGGGAAACATTCATATGCATTGATTTCTCAATCTGCAGGTATATGGCAAAAGAGATAATAACGGTATGATGGATTTCTTTGAGTTTAATATTTAATGATCAAATGAGTTCAGGAAATTACAAACTAAGACTTTTATTTAGGTTTCAGCATTCACCAAATGTCAATCCTCCATAAGTTCTGTAAGATATGTCAGCCATTGTCCCGGAGACGCTCTTTCCTGGCATATGGCAGCGAGCAAAATGAATTGTGACTATATTGAACAGGAGTGTTCAAAGTCTTTGGGCTTAGATTCTCAAAGATACACTTTCCAGTACCACTGTCTGATAAATTCCTGGATGAATGCCACTGTAGAAGTGTGTGCACTGAACCGTTCCATTCTAGGTAAATGCAAAGTTTTTCTTCTGGAGAAAAGTTACTTTTTAAATTTTTTTAAATCAATATCGAAAATATAATTATGGGGTTTCTTTAATAACAATAGTATTATGTATGTTAGAAATTGTTCAATGCAATTAAATTTTAGATGTTTAATTAGGCTACTGTGCAGAGTTCAATACAGATGGAGCTTTGATACAGGAAAACTATCATGCCGATTGTAGAAAATTTAATTGGCCATGTCCAAATATCTACAATTCAGCAGAGGCTTATAAATGTGAGTTATATTTTTAGACCTAGTTAACTGAAACATGTTTTATCGATTCATAAAAAAAGTAGTTAAAAATATGATATGATATGATACTTAATGGCAAAAAATGCAATTAAATGCATGCCTTTATTTCCCAATGCCGGACATTAAAATCATGGTATTAGACGATTTGACAAAGCAGCGTCTACCCTATGGAACTCCCTTCCTCCGTTTTTAAGAAAATGTGATTCGTTAGGAATTTTTAAGAAAAAACTGAAAACTTTTCTTTTTAAAAAAGCTTATGACATTTAAATAGACCGTGATCTATATTGTTTTACTTTTTATGTTGTACAGCGCCTTAGAGTTTTATATATAGGGCGCTCTATTAGTGCTTAATAAAAAATAAATAAATAAAATAAATCAAAAGATAACGTTACATTTTACTATGCTTTAGTATGCAAGCGCACTGATCTATTATGACTTTTAGGAAACAGTAGATATCAATATTTATCATATAACCAAAGGGTTTAGTTTAGATTTTTATATTCGCCCGCTCCTTCGACATATCCAGCTGTTTCTTCTTTATTTCGGTCCTACAAAAAATATAAAGACATTTAAACAATTATCAGTGTGTAATGTGCGATTCCCCGCGCTTACGCAGTTATCATGGATTTCTTATGGACATAAAATATTTTTTTGTTGGAAGGGAACATATTTAATTTCTAGTTTCTGTAATGATGTTCGCACAGAATTTAAACTGTGTTTTCACTATCATACTAAATTTAAGGAAAATAACAGCAATCATTATGTAAAACATGCATTTTACATGAATTTAAACTTGGTTTGTCACGTGATAATAGCATGCTTGTTTTAAACGGTATGATAACGTATCTACCGAGTTCTTATACTCTTAGCAATGTACATAAACACATACAATAAGATTCGAGAAAGGCAAAAAATAAGAATGATGGTTATAACTATTTTATGTGTGTATTAATGGGTTTAAAGATTTCTGTGGGGTTGTTTGCTTGATGATAATGTGTGGGTACATGTACATGTATAAAAAAATCATAAACAAGAATTCAAATATAAAAAAACCCACGTTATTTGATCACAATTACACATATACATTTTTGTACAATGTATATTTTTATGTGTGAAGATTATTTTTTGTTGTTATAAACTAAACTCAGCTGACAGGGTTGATGTGTTTTTAAAGAGCTACCTATACTACTATCTTAAAATAATAGACTCGAATTTTTGGACTTTAATACCGAGAAATCGGAAGAGTACTGTGCTTTGTTTTATATATTTTAAACATTATTGGTACTTGAAGATGACCAATTTGTTTTTATTTTTCCCAATCAAGCTTCGCTAATAAACAAACAATGAAAATTCATTTTTAAAATCCGGAAATCATCTCGATTTTTTGGATTTTACAATCTTCCGCGTGCGCATTAAATTCACGCTGAATCACGGGAGTCTCTTTAGTAAATGTTTCCACAGTATCAAATTTCCATTTAGATAAACTCAGATATGATAATACAAATACGCGTAATTTTTCATGGAAATTTTGCTATCCATTCTGTTCATCAAAGAGAATACGGGAGATAACTCTAACGCATTTGGAATGAAAATATGTCAACATGGTGTGCAAATTAGAAGCTAGTAAAAAAGTTGGTTAAAAAGTGTTGAATTTTTCAATAATATGAATTAAATTTTTAGATGAAAGGTATTTACTGCCTCAAAATAGTTTGTTAAGAATAATTTGACTGTTATTTTCAATGCAGCTTCATCAAATTTCTCCACAAAATCGTTTCGGAACGATTCTGCAATGTTTTGCTACATAACGGGCATGTGGGAGGCATTTAAACTGTAGTGAGGGCCTGTTCAGAGACACAGTTAGATTATTCTAACTAACAGAGTGTATGGAAATTAATAGCATTATTGTAATATTAAAGCTTTAATTGTTATGTAAATGTCAACGATACGCGGTGTGTCGATGTATTTATTTCGTAAATGTCCGATATCATAAGCAATGTCAACCCGTGTCAAAGTCTAGTATAACAAAATTAAAACGGTTACGTGCCTTATGCGAAGGGTTTGTTCTACTTATTAACAGTATCTAAAAGTCGGCGAGCTACTGATAAACTGGTTGATAAAACAAGATCATCAACAGTTTTGGTTGAAGTCATTATTTTGTAAGTTCTGTGGTCGATACATTTTTGTACAATCGTCAGCAAATACAATTTTCTGTTAGGTTTAATGATGACTGACGATTTTCATATTTATTGTAAAGCCATTATTAATCACCAAATTGTCTGCTATTTATTCCATTTGTCCGATTACGACAAAAAGTACACGACAGGTGAGACCGGTCAGCAGGGGATGCTCACTCCTTCATGGCACCTGATCCTACCTTTAATGTTTGCATAGGCTCTTGTCTGCTCTGCTCCTCTTTTGTATTTACCTTTAGACGTTTGAATTAAAACAATGTTTGTTATCACCACCTTTGATTTTCATACTTGTTTTTTGTGAACATTTAACGCTGTATTTTTAATATTTGTGATTATCTATAGATCAGTCCTGCTATGATTTGGTGTACAATAGGCGATTTCTTTCACCCAATTCCTCCCAAGAAAGGTAATTGTACACTAAGTTTTAATGCAACACACTATTCTCCATTTTTCCATATGGTAAAGTCCTTAATTTCTGCAAGTACTTACAGTGTATTTTCACGATCCCGTTATCGTGTTTAAAATCGCAAAAATATAGAATCGCAAGCATATTTTTTTTGTTATAATTTCGTCTACTTTAAAATTGTCAGGAGAATAGAAACGAGATTTTGAAATTCGCGAGTGTTGCTTCACGCGATATTACGTGAATATTAATTCCTCGCGTGCGTTTGTATTAACAATATATGTATACATGTATGATGACAGCGAAAGAAAATAACAGTACTTGTTTTGTTTCTTCTTTCAGATTGTTGACAACATACCTGCTCGTGCTTTGTTTGGTTTTGCTTAGATATGTCTAACTGGATCGAAACTGTTATTTCAAATTTACCCAATATGAGTATGATTGGATTTATAATGTGTGAAATGATGCATTATCAGATAGATTAAGCTGATCACGTTTGTGCTTTTTGGTGGTAGATATTGTTACTTAATATTTTGTTTGTAAAGAAAATACTAATGGGCCAATGAGGACGTAAAGTACATGCATTCCTTTTCAATCATGTTCTAGATCAAGAGAATACAAATAATACTTTGATGTCACCTGCTTAAGCTTTATTCATCTGGAATTAAATGAGTTGAGGAAAAAGATCATTTTGAACGAGTATTAACTTTGCAAAGCAAGGCAAATATTAAGACAAAAGAATAATGTTAATAACTTGGTATCAAATATTACATGTCCATATCAAATTATATATACATTTTTATTGTTTCCTTAAAGATTAATGCAGTGAGGTTGCCTTTAATTTTTCAGGTTTAGTGATAATTCTTTGCATCAAAATAATTATTGATATTATATGTAACTTTCAAAAATCCTTAGAATGATATAATAAATTGATGGCTCTAAAGCCATCTGACACATTGAGTTGTTTTTAAAGTTTTAGTATTGTATAGTCATATCAATCAGTCATTGTCATATTGGCGATTATTTGTTTTGTTTTATTGGGGTCGTGGGTAAACAGATAGTGACACACTTAAATGCACCAATATTCATCAAATGGTAATTCTATACATACCAATACACTTGCTTTCTATTAGAGGAGGTATATTCACGTTGGAATTTCTTAATTTCGGAACAAACGTGTACAGTTTTATACGTTTATACAAAACAAGAATATAAATAATCGTCTGTATATGGGTTATTTTGGATTCTTCCTCTTAACTTATTTATAATATATTAAAATCTGAGTATAAGTATATTGGTTTTCCAATTGAGGAAATAGTTCCTTTTCCTTTTCCGTATACATTTTACACCAGTGTTCATATCAATTATATTTCAAGTAATTACACCGCGATATAGATGAAGATATCTGTATTGCTTCATATATCAACTCATTTTATTGTTATAAATACGTTGAAATATATATTATCCAAAGTACATTTTATTTACTTCTAAATTACATATATATAATAGGCATTTTGTTATTGTACAATGTAAATTTATTCTGTATATTATCATTTATAATATAATGCCAGATAAACATCATTTTTTAAGACTTAATTAAGAAAAGATCCCTACATCTAAACTTTGTATGTTTAAAATAAAATGGTAATAATACTGTTTCTGTATCTTTTTAAAATTCAATTCAGGTCAAACTCTCTTTCTTCTATTTCTATTGTAAATGTATTGACTTGATTTCCGTTGGACTTGATAGCATATGAGGCAACATACAATACAAGCAGAAAAGTGCATACGACTCCGAGGATAAAGATTGACACTTTGATTAATGTTTTCTGGTCTTCTTTTTTCGGGTTTAACACCAAAGGCGGTGTTTTTGTGAAAATTGATTCATTAGTATTAAAATATGAGTCACTGGACCGAGTTATAGTCTTTGTTGCATTCTTTGATGCTGATTGCGGTGTGTTCGATGCAGAGGTTTGAAAAAAATGTCATATCTAAATTGAAAGAAATAAAATTTATATTTAATTTTCAAATGATAAAAAGTCTCTTCGTTAAAAGAGTTACATGTAAATGTAAAGGTGGGTGTTTATAGTCTTGCTTGTAAATTTCCTCGTACAGTGTACGACTTTTATATTACCCCTGGCGAGACATATACAATGCATACTATCCTCATCTCCCTGGGAAGCATACAAACAGAGCTGTCATATTACAGTGCCTATCTTTTCCATTCACATAGCAAGCTCGTATATATATAATGTGCCAGGTACCTATTTTAACCCAATGGTGGAAAGAGTGCACAAGTAAAGTAAAGTAACTTGCCCAAGTTTTAAAAGTTATTGCAATAGCTACAAACCATACTTTAACCCGGGGCCCAACAAACCAGATCACGCTTTCAAACTTGCAACCAACTTTACAGAAACTGCACCGTATATCAGTATTTTTGCCAACATGCATTTGAATGCATTTATCAACATGATGACATTTTTTAAACGTTTTAATATACTGTAAACGTACTACATTTGGCTATGAATTCTATTAAGCGCTTTTGGCGGAATGCGGCCCTCTGCTAAATCAAGTACATCTCTAAATGCCATACATCTATGTATAAGAAAAGTCACATTCAGGAAAACGCTAATTCAAATCCACGCCAACTTGTTCGAAAACTAATTTCCGCCAAATATCGTATACGCCAAATGCAAAACGTTCACAATATTCTGTTAAATACACTTTCAAGGGATTTTGATGAAAAATCCTGTGTTATCAATCACCCATTAGGTCGTAATAGCAGTGTGACAGTGTACATATAAAGGACCTTAGTATATTTCTGAGATTTTCATTTTGCTCACTAAATGCTAGCCTTTTTTTTTTTTAGAAGCATAGCCATTTAATCTTTATTTGATTTAATGTTAAAGTATAAATGCATGTTATGCATTTTTTTTTAAATTACGAATAGAAATAACAATTTTTGAGTAAAATGACAAGAATACTTGCATATTATATCAAACCAAACGCGTTCGACTCCTTACCAGTACTTGTTCCTAAAAGGCATCCATTTATGTTGTTGCACTGATGTATTTTGCATGTACAGCGAAGGCGACAAAAAACCCCAAAGGAAGGAAATGGACATGACTCATTACAATGGAGACCATGATACCCACTCGGGCACTCTTTGCATTAAGAAAAAATATCTCAATTATTCATCACTGACAGAATCTTTTTTCTATTGGATAGATTCAAGATTGTGTTTTGATCTCAATTGTCTAGCTTAATCTTTATGCTTACCAACACATCTTTTTGGGGTTTTGTTGAACATGTAGCCTGAGCAGCAATCCAATCTGGAAGGACAGAAGTGAACAAATTACATTTTTTAGTTAAATAAACAAATAACTTAAACATAAGATTTCTTACGTGCAATATATCAAAATACCTATTTTTGCCGCATTTCAAACATGTGGTCCATTGAATTTGCAGACATTCATAAAGGAGCATCATTAAAAATATCATGACATGCATACTGAGAAATGCATTCTTTATGACTTACGTCATAATTATGCTGATTTTTTTTCCTGTATTAATAGAATATCCGGCTTTTTTAAATTAACGACGAGGAAGTAATTCAATGATTAGAATTAAGTAAAATGTATTGCCAATTTAACCTTGTTTTGTGGTTTAAAGGGGCATGGTCACGATTTTGGTCAAATTTTTATTATTTACAATACTTTAGGAATGCATTTCTAATGATCAAATGGAATTTGGGTGCCAGTCAATGAGTTTTAAGCAAGATACAGGGCTCACAATTCTTCATAGTGTAAAAAAGGCTCGTGCCCTGTTTTTGTTTACATAGGTTCAATATAGGCTACCGATAAAAAATCTTTTTCAAGCTGATTTGTCTATCTTCTTAATTATTTTAAGCATAATAAACAGTTCCTAACAATTAACACAGTCATTTGAGGTCTTCAACTGGAATTTTCATTTCAACAATCAAAATGTAAACAAAAGCTTTGTTTACATAGCGAAGAATTGTAATTCGCTTATAACTCAACAAATGACACCCAAATTTTGGTTGCCTAATAAAAATGCCTTACTAAAGCATCGTAAACATTAAAATCGAAAAAATAATTTTCGACCAAAATCGTGACCATGCCCCTTTAAAGATTACATATAGCTTTTCATCAGAAAATACTAAATACAATATCTGGGTCAAACATAAATTTTCACTGTTGAGTACGTTTGATAATATGATCTACAACTTCAACATTTACCTTATTTGAACTAATAAGCAAAAAGGAAAAACATACACGTTTCTAGCTGCGATCAACTGTTTCTACGCCCAAACACTTGTGTTTTTTAATTTTTAACTATTATCAGCTGTTTAATCGGGAAGTAAATCATATACAAGTAAAATCGGATTTGATCATATTCCATAAATCAATAGCTTAATATGTTCAAGTGGTCGACATAGCATTTCTTTTATTCTTTTAAATACAATTGTTTTGTACATTATATTGAACAATTAAATTTTCAATACAGTTTCATCTATATTATATATTATTCTAATATTGAAAATAAGTATCTAAACAGTTATCACCACAATAACATCATAATGTAGGAATGACGTCATAGAGATTGTAGTATTTTGAATGATTAATATATATACCAAATTTTGAGGGTTTTCCGATTATTATTTTTTTACTTGGAACATCAAGCACTTGCTTGCACAAATACCATTTTAACTTTGATGTGACTGTTTAATTTAGTTTTCCCTCAAACTGAAATGTCTTATTGGTTTAAACATGACACGTGACAGCTGGAGTTAGGAATCTACTAAGTAATAATGATTGCAAAATTACGGGAGTAAGTCAATTTTAGTGACGTCACAAATTAACAGCTATTGGACAATAATGACTAATGTTATATCATAGTCACACACCGTATAAAGTTTTTATGATCATTTGATTTTGAATTAATACTACATATATTTAAAATTCATTAAAACTAGAGGCAGATGTTTGACTAAATCAAATGTATTCCATTATGAAAAATCATAGAAAACAAGAATATAAAATGTACGAGTAATGTTCTTCTACTAACATATAAAAATGAGCAATATGGTTTTAAATAATACAATCAAAAAGAAATGATATTATTATTTTAAACGTAATTTAATGACAAAAAGTGCTACTTAGTCCATCTATGAATTTGAAACAATGTACATCAAAAATACAAATTATATGATAATCTTATATCATTATTTGTTCCTACAATGTAATAATTGTGTTTAGTTATGTAGTACGTTTCTTGGAAAGCCGCTATTTGCGCAGATTGTAAGTCTTATTTGACCCTTTCAGATTCGCAGTAAAAATCGTGTCTCGTGTTTATAATCTATTTCATAGAATCTAGGTACTAGTAGTCAAATATAAAATCTAGAGGTTTATTGATTTTAAACTTTATCTTCATTAATTGGTGGATAACACGTGTTCTAGAAATAAATGTGAAAATACAAAAAATAATTTTTGTCTGCTGTTGCAGCAATTAACATGCTAAGTAGAGATCCCCCCTGATGATTAGTTTTCGAATCGTGCCTGACCTAGTAATAGCATCAATAGTGAAACAGACTACTATTTTATGCAGAATGATCCTTGAAAATTGCTCGATATAGTAAGTTTTTATGCAAAACAGACATCCATTATTTTAAATATGGTATTGCATACCAAAAGTACCAAATATGGAAGTGATTTTATTAAGCCACACAATGTTTATATTTTCAACCACTCACCACTCACCACGTGGTTGAACACGAACGATAACTCTGTTCTTAATATCATCGTTTAATAAAAAAAAAAAAACCCGCTAAATGGTGAAATAAGATATTCATCTTAAAAGAGTTTCATGTTTTAACATGAACCTAAGTAGGATACGATATGAATCAAGGAATTGAAGTACTGAAAGCCGGGCTCTTTTAGTGTGGCTTTATGCATATTGTGTAATAAAGACTAAAGACTCTCTCTCTCTCTCTCCCTCTCTCTCTCTCTCTCTCTCTCTCTCTCTCTCTCTCTCTCATGCTTTTAATGTCGGCAAAGCGTCGGAGAGCGACCAAATTTTGTAAGCGGCTATAAACAAAATATGTCTGTCTAGTAGAAAGAAGTTCGAATTTTGCAACAAGCGTTATATATTCAATCAGCAAAGTAGGTCATGGAAATTCATGAGCATTGTATGTGTCGAAAATGCATAGTCTTGTTTTTAAAACACGTTATTAATAAGAAAACTAAAAAAAAAGATAGACAATTCTCTCAGAATCAAAAATAAAACAAAATGCAAACACTTTTGACAAAACGTGGCTTTTTGTGTAACTATTTGGTATAGCGGAAGCTTTTACTTTGTCGCTGTTTTGGTTTTTTGTTTACTTTTGAAGTTGTGCTATTTATTGTAACATTGGCGATTTGCCTGCCTACAGCAAGGACTCTGCTTTCATCAGAGCCCGGCTAAAAACGATCAGTACTTGCGTATCTTGAGAATATTATCCGAACACTTATACTTCCGCTCGAAATTCACAGGAACTGAACAAATCTCGGTGAAAGAGCTTGAAAAGATAAAATGTCAATGTCAATAAACCACATATGATACGTACCTGGAACTCTCCTTCGACTTGATCATTTAGGTTGGTCTTCCTTAGCTGACATTTAGAGGGAGCCAAACTTCCTTCGTGTCGTGAGGTCGAGAAGAACAACTTCTATTGATAAAACCTTTTAGATTTAATCCTTTTTTAATAAATGTTCATTTTGTAGTAAAATAGACATATTTTGTTTTTGTTTTCACATTTTAAACAACCTCAAGATAATCCTGCTCGACCCCGAAGAGTTCTTCTGCAATAGGATCAAATGTGTGCATTCTTTTAGCTGCAGTGTGAGCCCCAGCAAGGTGATCTTTAGCCCCACTCATCCTGAATCTAACAAGTTGGTCCCCTTGAGGTATTATTTTAGCTGTTTTAAATTCATCTCCTAATATCAGCAATAAAAACTAATTTAATTAAAGAATTCATTAATACATAAATCAAAGATAATATTAAGTACATGTAGTTGCACCATATGTTTTGCACCACATTTTTCCTATATGTGTTAACAATTGTTTCTTACATAACCATTCAACTATACAATTAATACAATTAACAAAAAATGTAAAAAAAAAAAAAAAAAAAAAAAAAAAAAAAACATTCTGAGCATCATGTAAACATTTGTTAAAACGGTGTCAGTAATTATCCTGTAAATCAACCTCTTAAAATAGTAAGAAACATATTATAGGGTGTTAACGTCTTCCAGCTTTTTCATAAGAATTAATCAGTTGTCTACTTAGTTCATTAAATACCTCAATGAAACACCATATGATATTTGGAATCTTGAAGAATTATCTGAAAGGAATCATACAAACTTGATTGAAACTGTGTGGTTTGCTGTGTGTTTGCTCGTTGATTTTAAATGTGCTATCTCCTAACACGTGTATAAGCAGCACTTATACATCAGGTAAACATATATGTAAGTATATGTATATAACATACGTTTAAACGGTTTTTTAAACGATAACACTGTTTTTCAAAAGAAATTGTAATTATAGCAATGAAAAATCTGAAAAAGGATAACCTAAAGGAGAAATATATGTGACTAACCACAGGGGCATCCTATCCGGTCTCCTCTCTATGACATATATATAAATAATAATACACATGGAGAGAATAGAAAGTAGTACATGATTTGTAAACAATGTCAAAATACAACTTATTTGACGAAAGTTACGCAAATCCTCCAACACACAGTTGCAAAGGTTGTCAAAAGACACAATCACACTAAAATATTCCTAATAAACTTAATAAAAAGCGTTTTTTATCCCGTTACATGTAAAACCGCTGTCTGATGCAAAATATTTTCCCAGCGGGCATTTCAACGTTGAAACAACGTTGTTTCAACGTCAGGCATCAACGTTGAATCAACGTTGAAATAAGGTTGCATATGAAAGTTGAGGCAACGTTGAAAATGTAACGTTGTTTCAACGTCAAAATTCAACGTTGATTCAACGTAGAAATGATGTTGAAATTTGGTTTAAAATATATAAATATGACATTGAAAAAAGTTAAAATTAAGTGATTTTTTGTATAAAATGTTGCTTATAAACACATTTTTGATTATGTTGTGCTGTTTAATGTGTTTTGACACTTTATTGAAAAAAAGAAATAAGATCCAAATGTAAAAAGTCGCCCTTCATTTAAATCCTAGTAATATACTTGTACATCCTTCGCTAAACAGCTTGTGTATAAAGTCCTCGTTAAAAAGTTGAACTTGGCATTTCATAATGTTTTACATAAGGTTGTAGGAAAATGAACACAAAGAAACCACGTGTACATTCCGCCAAATGGTAGCCATGCTTGTTTTCCATGATATGGAACAAAGGATGTCAGCATCAAAACGTAGAATCCACAATAATCAGTTCATCATTTGTGCTCTGCAGGTTGTTCTAAATCAAATAACTCCCAATATATTCCAATGTAAAAAATAAAAGAGTCACAACAGTACAAAAGATAACATCCCGGCATTTTACTGTACTTCAAATTCGTGTAGTGACTGCACGAGGTGTACCTAAGATTTGAATTTCTTTGTTCACCTCTAGCGTCTTTAGCGGTCAACCTGACATAAAGCAGCCTGGTAAATTGCATAACTCCCAAGATCAGCAGTGCTTGCTGTAGTGATAGGTCCGCATCCCCTTATCGCCGACCTAGTTAATGCAATTAGCCACTTGCTGTATGCAGAGCTCAATCTCAAATTTCTTGTATCAAAACAATCTTTTGTTTTAAAATGTAACGTGAAAAAAAATTATTTAACATTTATTTTTTTTTAAATCATTGATATTAAAATTGGATAATACAACCATATAATAATTTTATTCAGTGGAAATCAAATAATTCAGATATAAATTCAAATTAATATTAATATTTGTAGAACACATTATGTAATGCTTCCACAATTGACAAAATATAAGTAAAAGCTAAAAAAAAAAAAATTAAAAGGAAGTTTCAAATTTGAAAATATGTGTTGAGTTTCCATATTAATACGTTGTTTCAGCGTAAAAAAGTGGTTGATGTCTTCAACGTTGAAAATAGGTTGGGTCTTCAACATGGAATCAACGTTGAGATATGGTTTGGGTTTCAACGTTGAAACCTCAACGTTGAATAAACGTTAAATAATGGTTGATCAACGTTGCAACTTGATTTCAACCATTCCTCAACGTTGAAACAACGTTGCGTGCCCACTGGGTTTCGCCAAGGAAAAGATAACTCGGTTCTTTCCCTATGCAGCAACTTACGGGACTCTCTAAAAGTTCAGTATTGATATATTATAAAATTCCGAAAATATCAATAAACAAAACAAAGATTTCTTTAAAAATAAATTATGCATCTGCAGATTTAAACTTGCGGCAGTGGTTTGGGTGCATTTTATATGATGGCCAATCTTAATAAAAAAAATAAATACATTGTACGTAGAATTTAGTTTAAAATGTCAAAATATGTATATATATATTTTTAATGAAGATCTGCTGTCACACTGTAAATTTATTTTGTGGTCTTAAAGATCATGGTGGCAGGTTTCAGAACAATGAATTTTTCGACTTGCTACTGCAATTACTTTATACGGACCATTTGACTTTTGAGAGAAAGACTCGTAATTTTTGAATTTATTTAAGGAATTATATTTAGTGATCTTAGAATGAACAATTAGTAATGATCACAATGTGTTGAAACAGTAATTAATTTTGAATATTTTTTCTTCTCTAAAACGTTAATGAAAAACTATGTTGGAATTCACCACTTGTACTAAGCGCGCGCATCGATAGGTCAATCTGAGGTCAGGGGTAAAACAACCATGGCGCTGCTATGTAAACAACGCAAGATGGAAGGTACGTGATCCCCGGTAGTAAGTCTTATGAGATATAAGAGATGTTACCATATAATTTAGCTACATTAATTTTCACAGCATTAACCTAATTTAAGAAGAAGAGATTCTTTAATCAAGGTTTAAGGCAGGATATATAGATTAATGTCCCGCTTCGAATTTGCTCAGTGTTCTTTTTCCTTTTAAACAGGGGGGTAAAAGCTACTTTTATGATATGAAATTTCAATTCTGGTTGCACATATATTCTCAATGAAATAATATATGTACTGTGAAGATTTATGATAATTTACCATATATTCTGATTACTGTATGTATAAAAATTTGAAACACATTATTTATATGAAACATATACACTGCACTAGTGCCTCCACCCCTCACACAAATTTAGAAATACACATTGTTTTATCATGTTTATGTCTGGTGATTACTTCATTTATATATGGTTGACTCATCAGACCCCAATGTTATGTAAACATGCATGATATTATAGCATGTATATTTATACATTCTACAATTATTTTGCTTCTAAAGTACATATCTTTAAAATTTGGAAAGCTTTAGCATTTTAAACACCATAGCATGGACAGTGAGGTCAAAAGATTGTTATGTTTCTTATTAATGTACGTTGAACACCATGCTTAAGTGCAATGTCATAAGCGAAAATCAAAATTCACGTTCACTTTGAACAGTTCAACGGTAGTAGCTGTTGCACTTTGTCTTCCTAAAATTGTCTTCCTAAAATTCAACCAAATTATAATTCAGTTAGTGTATACCGGTATATTTTTTCCAGATTTCGGCAATCAACTTTAACTTGCTATAATGATAGACTTCATCCATGATGTCATCAGCAACTACATGTACAACAGTACAATTGAAAACATACAATGATGTGAAAAAACTAAAAATTAAAGATCTCAATAGAATTTTGAGGGAGAATGGTGTCAATGTTAAATCTCTCTCTGTTGAATCAAAAAGATTAAAACTATGTAGTATTTTAAAAATTCCAATACAAGGAAATGATGCAAGTTCTGATATTGTTAGCATAATAAATAATGCCAAGTCTGGATGGACTAAAGATATTAGACAAATACCCTCTGTCACAATAGACAAAGTTAAAAAGTATTTAATACTGAGTGAACAAGGTGACATTGAACAAACAGAGGATGCATGCCTTCATGAAAAGTTTACAGACACCTTAATGTTGAGATATAAAACGTCCAGAAGCTATGACTTGTGGGCCTCTGGAAATATCCATTCTTTTGAATATAATTCTTTGAAAGAACAAGGCAGTGTGTGTTTGTTAAGGTGCAAGTCTAATGCCTCATGGACAACTGGAAAGGTTTATGAAACAAGTGTCGTGCTAGATAAAATAAGTGGAGATCCAGTCGGTGCATACTGTCTCTGTGTTGGAGGGTAAGTTGCATGGTCTTGAAAACTAAAATTTGGTATTTTTTTTAAAACTTATTCGGAAAGATTTAAATCGTTGAAACGCCATGTAAACATTCTTGTTAAATAGAAATAATCTATCTTTCCTGTTGCATAACTAAATGAATCCATTGTCAGTGCTGCGGCAGCATGCAGTCACACAGCTGGAATGCTGTTTGGAGTATCTGAGTTCATATCCCATGGGTTTCAAGAATTACCAGATGGTCCAGCAACAACAGAAAAATTGGCATACTGGATTAATCCAAGGGGTAAATAAATATATGGATTCCGATTGCCTGAACCATTATTGTTTATTTTTTGTTCCTACATTTTGATTCATTATTTTATTTTTCATTTTTATTGTTAACCAACAGTTAGTTTTTTCAGCTGTGCTGAAATAACCAGACAACTTGTACATCATGGCTGTGCCATTTGAAGCAATCAGCTGGTCTGATAGCATGCAACATAATGGTATCAGTGTTTTGTCAATTCTTTAATATATTTGTTTTGACATCATACTGCTGCTGTTAATTTGCTCAATTTCAATGTTGTGAAAGGTATCTAATGCACTGAAAAGAATTTAATCAATGATTTGAATCAAGTATGTGGATTGGCAAAGGTAAGTACACTTTTATACATGGGCTTGATTAAGTGAGTATGTTGTGAGAAAATTATCAACATTGAAATATTTGTACTCAACCATGATTTTTAACATAATGCGAAAAGCGTGCTGGTTCATGTTTTTCAATGAGATGTAACTATTTTATTATACACTTAATTTATGTAAGTAATCATTTGTTTGAGAATTACAGTATTCCTGGATAAAATTTGTGAGTTTTTTTAACTTGATTATCCTGATCGACTTTTCAGGGTCATCATCCAAACCAAAACCATTTCATGACTTTGCAATTCACAAGAAGAAATTCAACAAGGCACCGAGAAAGAAGAAAATAAGAGCTTTTGAGCATGATCCTCGACATCCCAATGACCAGAAAGTACATTTTCAAGATTACCTACAATTGTTTTCTTCTTTAAGAGAGTGTAAACCAAATGCCCCAATTAACAAGCTATACCAACCCTCTAAATTTAGACCCCCAGAAGACAGTTTTTTTTACAAAGAACACTCAGTTCAGTCTCTTCCAGATATGTTTACTGTGACAGAATTCAGTGATCCCATGGTTCCATCAAGAGAGGAAATAGCCACTGAAATGGATAATTTACCAGAAGAACCATCTCTACCTCGTACAGCCCTACAATTTAGTCAGAATACAGATAGCTTGACAAATTTAATTGAACTTGTAAAGCGAACACCAGAGGAAATCCATGCCATTGAAGAAAGCACTAAAGGTCAGGCAAAACATGTCTTGTGGCATGACTACAGAAAAGGTATTATTACAGCCTCAAATGCACACATTGTTAAAACTGCCATGGTAAGTCTAAAAGCTGGAAAAACCCCAAATGTCAGCAGCCTACTGAAAACACTTCTGGAAAAATCGTTCAAAGGAAACAAAGCTACTGAGTATGGCAACAAATTTGAACCAGTAGCACTGCGAAAATTTGAGGAAGACATGAAAAAATGTCATGTAAACACAAAAGTGAGAGAATCAGGATTATATCTTCATTGTGTTGGATATGTTGGAGCCTCACCAGATGGTGTATTTTGTTGCGATTGTTGCGGAAAATCTCTTGTTGAAATTAAATGTCCCTTTACATTAGCAGCAAACAATCCAAATCATGACTTTGAGAAAACTCTCTTTTTGAAAAAATTGGGTGAAAAGATTACACTTAACAGAAAACATAAGTATTACACTCAAGTTCAGGTACAGATGGGTGTGACGAATATCCACAAAACCCACTTCATTGTATGGTCACCTGCTGATTATGTTCATGAAGTCATTGAATTTGACCAAATGTACTGGAATACTGTATTTGAAAATATTTCTCTTTTTTTTTGAGAAATTTCTAGGGCCACACCTAATCAAAATGAGTGCTCGTCCTAATGAGTCAGAGGCAGCTGCTGTGTCAGACTTGTACATCAAATGTGGGCACTGTTTAAGATCTTTAGAGGAAGAAAAGGATACAAGCATTTTATGTGAGTGTAATTGTGGATGTAGAAAATGGTATCATTGGTCATGTGTGTACTATGATCCAACCGAGTATGAAGATCTAGATTGTCAGTGGTATTGTCCTACTTGTGTAAGGAATTGTGACATAATCTTTTAAAAGTCAGACATTCACAGTTTCTTTTGAAAATCAATTCTGAAGTTTTCTTGGCTCTTGAAGTTTTGATCTATGAAAATCTCCCTAAACCTTATTAAAACATAAAATGAAGCAGTTTCATTGATTTTAAACAAGTTTGTGATGATATGTACATGTGTTTGATAATTTGAAATAAATAAAAAAAGTAATTCATTCATTTTTATTAAATTCATATTTAATTGAAATTATGGTAAAACATGATACAGGGTTCAAGTAATTATCACACAAATAAAACTTGATGGTTTGTATATTTAGCAGAATTATTTTCCAACTCCATACTTTTGTATACACTACATGTGACAATGACAGTTGAACTTGCATAGCATATATCATGTGCATCTCATTTATGTATCAGCATTTTTTTTTTAGTTCAGAAACGCCACAATCATCAGACTTTAAATAAGGATTCTGAAAATTAACAAGATAGGCACAGGTTTTGAATATTTGCTCATATACATCAACTTGCGATAGTTTAAGTTCTTGTCTTAGAATGTTGAAAGACTTAATCCTCCGCATACATCGTTCCACATGAACTCGTGCCCTGGAGATGACCTTTGACTTTGATAGCTCATTTGCAGTAAGTTGTTGCCTGCTTGCACCCTTGAAAGAAGGAATAACTAATTTGACACCACAAGGGAGATCCTCTTCAATCGTAAAGCCCCTGTCCACCATAACTTTTTGTCCTGGTATAAGGGAGTCAATAAGGTCCAAGCTTTCTTGTGTGATCTGTTTGTCTGATGACTTTCCAGGATAAGCTTTAGAGATGTATGTTACAGCCCCTGAGGGATGGATCCCGACTAGAAATTTTATTGTGGAATGGTGTTTATAATTGCTGTGAGTCTGTTTATGGTACTCCACACTGGAAGGTGTCTCACTGAACAGTTCTGTACAGTCCAAAATTACTCTCAAGTTTGGAAATGGTTTGAAGCAACTTGCAAGTCCAACATCTTCATCTGGCTCTGCATTTTTACATAAAAGTTCCAGTTCCATAGATAAGAGATTGATCCAGGTTGTAAAATTTCTGGAGAACTGACTGGAGCTCACACCAAAGCGAAGACTGCATTCTTCAAGTAAATGTCCTGTCTGTAAACGATACAAAACACTGAAGAATTCCTCTCGTAGACTAAGTTGTCTGGTGACACCAGGCTTTCTCTTCACACCGTAGCCATCCAGATTAAATGGTTGGACATATGTTGTTCTTTCACCATGGAAGTACTGCATAGATGAAGCTTTTCGTTGTAGATAAGTAAATAATGAGTTGAAAACATCAAGATCCAAGCCCGTGTAAAAATTAAATAACTGCTTATTTTGCTGTATGACTTCCATATTGAAGATCTGATTTTTTGAACACATTTCTTGGTAAATTTTAGAGTCTCTTTGAACAGAATTGAAAAATTGAGTGAAATCTGGGTCACTTGAAGTTAAATCCCCAAAATGCTGGAAACTCTGCTTGTCAGAGAGTGTTCTTAAATAATCATGGCCATTCATCTCTGGTGCCTGTTTAATTAATAGAGTCAGTTATTAATCCCATAACATAACGGTTAGAGTAAGTAAGCAAAATGATACAGATATATTCTGTATATATTTTCAAAATAATCTAGTCTGTTATTTCAAAAATACAAATTTTAAAATAAGAAAAAAGTATATACCTTAACAGTTGTAGATGACTCTAGATCTTGGACAGATTCATGCTGATTGGTAGCTGTTGGACATTTATCTGTCTCTGATGCAGTGTCGTCTGAAACTGAAAATATATAAATAATTTAATTTCTAATTCCCTGGAATATGTGTAGACTAGTAATCTATTATCAGTGGCTCCTTAAATAAAAACTATTTTTTTCAATGACAATGTGACAATAATATCTAACAAATAACTGACTCTTACTGCTGATTAGGCAAAATTGATTACCTGTTCTTTCAGAAAAGGAAGATGCAGTCGCTGATACTAGCTTATTATGTGATCTGATAAGTCTATTTGGGGGCCTTCTCTTTGGTGTTTCCTAATATGAAGAAATAACAGAATAAAATACCACATATTTAAATATTTCAGTTCTTTTAAAAGATTTTAAGAATAAGTGTGTCACAGAAACACTAATGATTCAAGCAATTTTAATATGAGAACTGTAGCACCACATATGCCATGGGCTATGGCAATACAGTATTCATAAATTATTCTTTAAATGCATAGGACTAAAATTTTGTAAACAGTGCACAAAAGTACAACATAAAGTTCAAAAAGCATGCGCAAGGCTATATCATGTTTAGGCCTATATTCCTATATAATGTCCATGCGCGGATCCAGAAAATTTTTCCAGGGGGGGGGGTCCGAAGGATAATTGTGTTTGCCGGGGGGGGGGGGGGGGTCCGAGGCATATTTGCGATAATTTTACTATGTAAATTTATTAAATTTTCATTTTCAAAGGGGGGGGGGGGTCGGGACCCCCCTACCCCCCTCTAGATCCGCGCATGATGTCACTTACATATGTAATTAATGACATATTTATTATCTTGGTGATTGCATACGTAAATATATACATATAACATGTTCTTGCCTTGTGTGAAAATATCGTAGGAATTTTGTTTTTGTTCCCCGGTTTTCTTGATTTGGGGTCTGGACACTGGTCAATTTCAAAATGACAGCTACATAGCTTCTGGTATTCTGATGGCGTCCACTTCGTTCTCTTGCCACTTTCATACACAACTTCTCGTTTGCAGGCATTGGTCCACCTTTGAAAATATTCTGGGTCCTCGGGAAATGTGAAAAACATACAAGTTGCCCCATAGGCACGATGGTGGTTGCAACCGTATGCAACACAAAAGTCATTTTTCCCCATTTCGAAAACAGTTTCTAATGACGCTTTACCCCTGACCTCGTATGACCCCAACATCCGCCGCAATGCATTGTCGGAATGTACAAGTCGAGAATTCACGGGATTTTAACAAGACCAGTTCGAGACACTTGCAAATCGAGAGAGGAGTTAAGATCGAAAAAGTAAGTAAAAGTTTATGTTTCTTTGAACGACAAGCTTTTTAAATTATTTAAAGTTGCAGAACAATTGTTTATTAATGTGAATTCGAAGTTTTTTGGGTGATTAGCCTTATCTCGTTAAATGCATGAAACTTCCTTGATTTTGTGAACAATCCAAAACGTGCTAGGGAGTAGTCTTGTGTCGGTAAGAACATACTTACTTACATTGTTAAACTAGATAAATACCCTTTTTAAAGCCTACAATGCATTAATTCTACTACACGTTTTACCAAAATGTAAATAATTAATGATCGTTGTGAAATGTGACTTGAAAGACATGTTTTGGTATAAAATGTGCATGCAGGTGTATTATAGTCAGTTTCTACAGATTGTTGGTAACTACACTGTGTAGAAACGAACTAGGGTAACGCACTTTACCCTAGTCCAAGATGGCGAAAAGGAAACACGCTTCAAGTTTTTTCGCACAAGTATTCACCTTTTTAATGGTTGCTTCTAAAAACTATTGCGCAGTATATGTTGGGCGGTGTTAGTTTTCAATGTTCACTCGTAAATCTGTCTTAAATTGCTCGTATTTAAAGAGATAACGCGTGTCGAAGATTCGCTCCAAACTAGGGTAAAGCCGATGAAGCGATATTTTGTGATTAGGGTAAAGTATTTTTGTGACTAGAGTAAAGTTACTTGTTTAACATTTAAATATATACTTTGTAACTGCTTTAAACAATTTATAAAATTGAAATAGACTTTTTTTCGCTGCTACTGTCGTCACGTCATGCACACCAATTGAAGATAGTGTCTAAGGTATCGGATGTACAATTTAGACTGGGGCCTCAGGATTTACCGTTATGATCTCGATATATTACGGAGATTGGAATACATTTTCAAAATGTCGAAATATTTTTATTTAACATAACAAACAGTAAGCAAGAACGTCATTTGTCATTGTATGGCGTTATTTTTTTTTTTTTTTTTTTTTTTGGCCACGGCGCATTTGCGATTACGAAAGGAAAAAAACCCTACTTTTATATAGAGTAAAGTTTGCGGTGCATGTGTAACTTATTCAAACGTAATATAGGTTGATCGTCTTAATCATTGATTTAATTTGTAGATTTTGTTGCTGTGCATAATTTGAATTTTGGATATTCGAGCGATTGCATGACCCTATTAAATGATTTCATTTTTTTTATATCTAGTTTCATCAATGTGCATTCAAAAATAATGATATTACAACTTTATTTTTTATTTACATTTACATGTATTTTTTTAAACATATGAAGTGCTATTCGTACGCTTGTTAAATTTCTTTGCATGCAAAAAACACACCACATCGTGTTTTAGTATTGGTAATATAAAACATTATTTCATATATATATATTTTAAAACTACAGACCCTAAAATGTACTACTTCACCACACACTCGCTAAACGGCAGTTCAACCGAAGCGCCACAGTTTTCACGAGACGCTGCACGGTTTGCCCGACGCTAAACGGTTTGCAAACCGCTTTTGAAATTTAATTATTCACAGATTTTATAGGGGTGTCATGTTGCAAGTTTTGAATTTACTGAGTGGTGTAAATACGTTGTTAATTTTGTATGTACACCCACCGAGAATAAAATTCAAAATTTTCAACATGACGAGTGATGCTATGCAATCAAATAATTATTAATTTCTTCTTTGATCATACTAATCGCGTAGAAGAATATTTTCCGTGCATAAAACCAGAAAAAAAATTAAAACTACTAGAGGATACGTACGCCTAACGAAATAAAAACGAAGTTTCCGCAGTGTATCACTGTAAGTTTTTTTAAAATTCTAAACATTGTATTGGAAAGACAAAATAAATAATTAGATTTCAGACCCAACATCTGTATACCGGTGTATATTTCCTAGCTTAATTGCTTGGACAAATTAATTGTAACATTGTGATTAAACATCTTGGTATTTTCCGTTAAGAGGGTTTATAAGAGTAAACGATTACATGTAAAATCGTCTTTTTTTCTTCTCTCGCAATTCATAGAATATGAACAGGATGTTTTTCACTCTATTTTTTTTTTTTTTTTTTGTGGCTGAATTTCCTATCATTCAAAATTGTACTATGCAGCTTAAAATAGATTAATATCTATTGGCCGTTGACATAACAAAGACGGTGACCACCCAATGAAATCAAATAGCAAAAGATAAACAGGATGAGTTTGCAGTTGTCTGAGGTTTTGTGTGATAACTGTACACAATCATGGTGTTAAAAAATGCATGCGTTTTACAACATGACAGTGTCACTTGTAGTTGATTTGGATTGCCTATGAAAGTCATAATTTGTTAGCCGTATAAAACATGTTGACGGATTGCGTATTTGAATATTGTACCGATACGGAAACTATGGAAAGCCGTAAGGTACCCCCACATTATTATTATATTTTACTATATAATATGGTCACAATAAAAATGTCCTACCAAAAATAATAATCACTTCCATTGCCTTACATTTTTATTTTCACGCCACAATAATAATACATGTAACTGTACCCGCACATAATTATAAATCTGCTCTAAATAAAAATGTCAACCAAAAATAATAATATCTCACACTAAAAGAAAACAACAAATCTATCTCGCAAAGATTATTATTGTAAATTTCACAAACAAAAATTATTCCCCGGTTATCATTATTATTGTGTGCTGACAATAATAATCTTGCCAAGAAGACATTATTATTGTTGGTGGAAAGATTTAGACGCTTGAAAAGAAACGTTTATATGATTCTGAATCACAATAATAATCTCTACCTTTTTTCGGGCAGAGATTATTATTTGGACGCTTGAAATACAAACGCTTTTACAACGAAGATGCTAGTACAATTGCGCATGTGCAACTTAACTTTCACTTTAGTTCATGATGGACGGACAGAAGAACAAGAAATGAAGAATGAGAAGTCATTCTGCGAGGTACGTTTCTTTTTAATTGCTATTTGATTGTCTCTAATCTATTAGGCACAGAGGTTTGAGGACTAGGCTACCCTACGTTTTGTCGAAGCAGACATATTCTTAAATTTACAACAGTATAACAACTAAAAACAAACTCGCTCCCAGAAAACTGCCTGTTTGGGAAGGATGCAAAAACTGGGTGGGGGGGGGGAGGAATAACAAAATACCATTTAACTACACTATTTATCAAATGTACTATACCCCTCCCACACCACCCAACCCCACCTTCACACACACAGATAAGGGTTTTGAAGATTGGGTAAGTGTTTATTTTGTACCTTTAATTTTCATGTTATACATTATACCGGTAGACAGAGATCTCTGCCCAACAACACCTCGGCCCAGGGCGTTTGCCACCTCGTCCCAGACGGGTCGGCCCAACTTTATTGACACGTCGGCCCATGTAAAAGACACCTTGGCCCAATGAAACTATATCGGTTCTACTAAAAATAAATATAAAACAAATAGGGGCAGATAATTACTTTATCTATTAATTGATTTCTTTCTATCTCCTTTTTGAACATAATGACCAACGACATGAAACATTGAATTGGTGCTAAATGTGATACAACAATTAACTGCTCGTAATTAAATCTTCATTGTCACCCGTGACACGCATTTAAGACTCCAAAGGAGAGTGCTGCATCCTCTTAATTGTTTGTTTAACTATTAGCGTCATTGTCGTTATCGAAAATTGTCATCATTTTCATAATTTTACTTTCTTGCTTGATGGTCTCATTTTTTTATAAATTCAATTTCTTTTACAAGTATTTGATATGTAATATTTTTTGTCCCCCGCCGCAACGCGGAGCGGGGACATAGAAATGCCAGGCGTCCGTCCGTGGGTCCGTGTGTCCGTGGGTCCGTGGGTCCGTGGGTCTGTGTGTCCGTGGGTCCGTGTGTCCGTGTGTCCGTGCGTCCGTCCGTCACACTTTTTTGTAAGCGCTCTCATGCCTACAAATTTTGACAGATTTTCATTACATTTCTACCAAATGTTTATACACCTATTACATTGGTCAAGTTCGAAAATCAGCATTGGTCGATACTTTTTGTTGGAGTTATGGGACTCTGACCACAATAATGACTCCGTTTTATCCAAAAATTGACCTTGTAAGCGCTCTCATGCCTACAAATTTTGACGGATTTTCATTAAATTTATACCAAATGTTTATACACCTATTAGCTTGGTCAAGTTCGAAAATCAGCATTGGTCGATACTTTTTGCTGGAGTTATGGGACTCTGACCACAATAATGACTCCGTTTTATCCAAAAATTGACCTTGTAAGCGCTGTCATGCCTACAAATTTTGATGGATTTACATGAAATTTATACCAAATGTTTATACCACTAATACCTTGGTTAAGTTCTTAAATCAGCCTTGGTCGCGTCCCCACGAACCTGTAAAATTTAAGCAATCCACGAAAATTGGCCCCCACGAAATTTAATGATTCCACAGTACAGTATACTAGTATACTGCTTGAACGGCGGGGGACCCAGGAATTCTATTCTTGTTAAAATAAAATAAATAATTTTGTTAATAAAATAAAAACATTTAAATTTAATTAAATCAAATATATTTTTTTTAATTTTGCTGGAGCCGAGATGTCTTTTACGTGAGCCGAGATGTCTCAAATTTTCGGCCGACCCGTCTTGGCCGAGGTGTCCTGGGGCCGATCGAGGTGTCGTTTGGCCGAGGTGTCGGGCTGACATGTCTGACATTCATTATACCAGTTTACATTATCCCCCCCTCCCGGATTGACGATGTCTTTTGTTTGTTTACAATAACCACATACGTTATAGAGTATGAAAACAACTTCATATGTGTTTTATTTTAAATACTACGTACGTTATTGCTTTTATCTAGAAAAAAAAACAGTGGATCATCGCTGAACATCAGATCCTTTGCTAGAATTGAAATGTACTGTTGCTGTAGGCAGTGTATGTGTAGGTGAGTCAGTCTATATAAGCCAGGCTGTGTAACTGTTAACATGACCAGGTATTCTTGTTTAATGACATACGTTATCTGTGTGCAGTTGCCTTATTACTTGTGTTTAGTTTATTAAAATCTGTGATAAGATCAATTATGATTTACATACTGTACACCAACTATTTTTCGCAACAACTTTATCTCCCAATTTACCTGAGACTAACTTGTTTGCGGCAACTAATTTTCGCGATCAAGCTTTATCCACACCTGGTTTTTTATTACAGCTATATGGCAAATACTGGTCTGCGGCAAGAAATATTTGCAACAATGAGGCTCTCACAAACCTCATAAAAATGTCTCGCAGGCGAATAAAAGTCGGTTTTACAGTAAATAATTCTCCAAGATTAACATATTGAAGTCCTTGGCTTTTAATCTCTTCAAAACCGACACAATTTATAATTATTACATTCTGCACAGTATTCTGTTGTGTATTTTAATATCAGGTGGTATGGGACACCTCCATATTGTGACGTTTTTCCGATCGAAATAAACAACAACAGCAAGTGTAATCTTATACATGTAATTATTTTCTTTCCCAAAATGGATATCTATCAGTGTGGCTCAGTTGGTTAGAGCATTGACTATGAATCTGTAAGTCATGAGTTTGAATCCTACTGGGGCTTTTACAATTTTAGAGAGGAGTGGATGGCCATGGTTAGTGAGGATGCATTCATTGATATTTGTTGTGTTTTCAAAACACTAAATCAATACTATATGTAGTATATGCATTTGAATCTTTCTGCAGATTTAGTCCCTCGGTGTGTTTATTAATGAGATTCCTGTTTGTCATTCTCTTAACTACAATAACATGTACATGTATCTTGATTGAAATTCCTGTCTTACACTATCTTCATTTGTGCCTACTTTGTTTCAGTTATGGAGATGCTTTCGCTTGATTCAGACAGTTAAATAGTTACAACCAGTCACCTACTCTGTAAGTAACTACATTACCGGTATGTGTTAGGATGAAGATCTTGAAACAATTAAATACATGCATATAATCAAGTCAGAGTAAACCTAACTGTACAGTAATAAATTTATTTTTTTCTAAGTGTTCTAGACAAAAAATGAAGAATTGTTCTGGTGCTTTTTGCACACACAATTACTTCTCAATACATTGTAATACTGTGTATTCTCTAGTGTAACTCACATTGCTCCTATGTTTAATATACATACACCAGCATCTGGTCATTCCTATTAGTTTCTTGTCAATATTATCCGTATCTTGTCAATGTAATTCATATCTGTTCTGTCTTAGTAATAAGTATCTGGCTAATGTACCAGCAATAAGTATAAGGTTTATTAAGGTCTTCCGTTTCCAACGGAAGACCTTTATATTATTGTGCAGATTAAGATTATTCTTATTTTTCTTTTCTTTTTTTTTCTTCCTAGACGCGAACTTTGAGGCTTCATATCTTGCTCATTTCTAAACGGTTTTTGCTCAAATTTTCAGGGCTTATAGACTTTACAAAACACTATCTAAACCATTTCATAAATTTTAAAAATCCTCTTCCGTTAACGAGTTATTCCCCTTTTTAAAAAATTTAGGGCCTTTCGTTTCCAGACAAAGGCTCCGAGACTATGATAGCAGGGAATGGGAATCCAACAAATTTGAATAACAGAGACATTGAAGTTTTGCACATCGGTTTTTGTTTTTGGATTACTTTCTTTATTTAGAAAAAGGTAGGGGGTCAAAAAACAGGGTTCCAAAAAGTGCGAAAATTTAGACATATTTTCCTTTGTATCTTTTAAACGAAAAAAATTTTGTTAAAACATGTAGAATAAAAGTTGTGCAGAATGTCAAGGACTTTCATTTGACACCAATAAAAAAGGGCTGGCCCCTTAAATTAAGGGCCAAGGGCCCTTGAAAGTTTTTGCTAAATAACTAAAAAACGGCTAGGATTTTGATATAGCTGTCGCTGAAAAAGTTGTTTGTTGGGATCCTATAAATGTCGTTACAATGTTATTTTGTTGGTGAGTTGTGTAGTATGAGTGTAAAAAGCTTTACATGTTAACATGTACCTGTGTTTATTTGGCAAGTTAACGAAAGTCATTGTGCGTACAACTGACATTAAGTTACGACAGACAGTATGCCTGTTTAAAAAGGAGGCTTTAATTCACAAAAAAAAAACAAAAACAAAAAAAATTTAGGATACATGCTTTTATTATGTGAGGAGTTTAAGTCATCTTCGTAAATTCTGTACAATCCTAAAAACCGAGAAACAGAAAATATAAACTTTCTTTTTCTTTTCTAGTAAATCACACAAACTACCGGAAAAAAATAAATCTATGTGATACATTTTAGTTATCATGCTGCGTGCATTTAAAATATAACTGGAATCAGAGCTTTGTGTGTGAACCATTACGTAAGCTATCCCTCGCTTGCGGCCGAGAAAGTCGGTCGCCATGGTCGCGGCTGGACTACCTAGCGGTCAGCGGTTATCTAATACACCGGAGTCACGTCTCTCAATTTATGAGTTCATTTAGCCGAAAACAATAATTGTTTTAATTTTGATCACACATAGACGTTTATTCTTCTCAAATTGAATTAAATGATAGAGTGTCAATTAAGAAAACGTTCTGTTAATTAATAAAAGAAATGTCATTCTCAATCGGAAGTAATATCAGGCATAGATCAATTGTGGATTGAGTCATTATTATACTGCAAACATTTCAAATCTTCCTGGGTTCTGAGCAGTGTGTGTTGTAACTTTACATAACCTATTCCTTGCCCGCGGCCGAGGAGATCGCGGGCTCCTCGGCCGCAGGTGCACTACCAAGTGGTCAGCGGTTATCTAATACACCACATTCGCGTCTTTCATGTACTTGTTTTGAGTTTCTATAGCCACAAATACAGGAACTGTTTTAATTTTAAGTTATTAATGTTTTATTTAAAATGTAAATTAAGAAGTCATTCTGAAAATTATAAAATCCGATATTATTCCTTATCCAAAACATCGTCAGACATAAATCAATGGTGGGTTTGTATAAGAACTGTACTTATAATGTTTTAGATCAACCACAAAAACCCACAAAGATTACCCCTTTAAATGATGATCATCCCTCGCACGCTCGCACATGGCCGAGAAGATCGCGCGCGAGGGGACATCCTTATCACACGTGTATGTTTATTGATATTTTGTACGAACACAAAACTATTTGTTTATTTTATTTTCATTTATATTGGTTTTAGATGAAAGATGAATTTATCTCCCTTATTCAGTTGATTACGCGTTGATTTAAACGTCAGGGCGAAAAATCTTATAAAAACCTATCATTAATTGAATAAAAGTAATCTATCAATTCGATTCTAAATATGCAAGGCCGATTGTATAAATAAAAGATTAAATATAATGAAATTCCGAGATATTTACCGGCATATGTAAAATTGATATGTGTTTAATTTACATGTAAGATTAATATACTGCATCGGCGGAACCCACGGGTTTTCTATCCGTAACACTGATTTCAAGCAATTAAATGGATGGAAAACCCGTGGGGTCCGACGATGAATAGACTGTAGTTACTCATGATCATTTCCGTTAATTATTGGGTTTTTTTTTACTTTTTACAGACTTTAACACTTTTAAGACAATATTCAAACTTTCCTGGCCATCGAGTCATATATGCACATATACTGGTGTATGAATTAATATTCGACCAACACAAAAATTAAATAGTGTAGAAAGTAAAATAAGTTTTCTAAAGAGTTTTACCAAATTTTAAGAGGGTTGACATAGTAAAAAAAATCATTAATTTTCGAAGCATTCTAGGAAGTTTAAAAACAGTCATCTCTGTGCTGCTCCGCCACCCCCCCAGTGATTGGCGAAAATCAATTTTTGGTGACTCCTTATTTGTTAACGTACTTCCTAATGTGTTCTGTGTGTTTATTCGGCCAGTCTGCGTGTTAATTCAATCACCCCGTGCGACCGAAAAATAAGCACCGCCTTCAAATTTACCTGGTCAGTGTAACCCTTGTTAATCAACTAAATCGAGGCCCCAGTTTGGATGTTAGAAAATGATTGGCATTTGTTTACTCGTCCTGTGTATACCATGCCCAGCGCTCGCGACGACGGTGCAATAAACTTTTTAGACGGTGGCTATAAATAGCCACTGTCTATTGCTATCGTCCTGGCCGGAAGGGTATTTCTCACGGGGACCCTAGCGGATTAGGAACGATAACTCTGTTAGGTATGCAGAGTTACTGGCGATGTTTTACCGATTGTCGATTTCAGTTTGAGAACTAATTTACATCTTATTAGATATTTTAAGCATTATAGCTGCTAATTATTTTGTACATAATTTCAATAATCTATGAAATTGTGTCTTATTTTTAATGAGCCGTTTCCCTGTCTGCTTACGCGGTATTGATAACTTATGCACCAACTGCCAGATGTGAAGTTTAACTCAGTATCAGGACTCCAAAAATTATATCACTGCGATAATTGACCAAGAGTTCTCGCAATAATCATGTCTTTTTTTATGGTGTAAACACTTGTCAGAAACACACTATTTAAACGGGTTTGCCATTTCATTTTTCAGCAATTATGCTTCATCGATAAATTCATGATCAATCATTTTCAACGCATCAATTTAAGTTGAGGCAGTATTTATTTTGTTGTAGCTTATTCCAAAGAATTCACAACATACTGACAATGAATATTACATAAATTATATATTTTATTGAACTTCAACCGATCGATGGTACACTTTCTTATACAAGTGTGCATGCGTTTTCAAACATGCAAAAAACTTGAAATTTACTATACAAACATGTTCAATTTTGGACTGATCTGTGATCAACCTTATTTTATAACCCTCTCAGTCTGTAGAATCATTAATTTTGTTACATGCACCTCAATATTCATCAGATAATAATTACTACTGATGTTGACGCTCTACAATGACTTTCTCTCAAACAAGCTCATCGACCTCGGATTGTAAAACTCACGTGCAAATCGAGTCGCCATTTCACACAGTTTTATATGTATATAAACACACCACACTTCGTCATTTTACGGACCTGGTGACGATGTTTCTAAAATTTTCAGTACAGATTTGTTGTAAGGAATCGAAGATATATGCTGTAAAACGTCTTATGGATTTCACATTTTGCAGCAAGCGCTAGCTTTTTGTGAGGAAAAACAATCTGTTCAACTCATGCGATATTCCATATACATGTATGGTACATTGTGAAAGGTAATGTAAAATATATTTGTTCACTAAACAGTTTCTGACGAATTTTTTCACAGTAAACTGAATAACGTAATAGGATGAGCGAGGTACGATCTGTGACTTTTCTCAATATGCGCCCGTCCTTGCTTTTTTTTTTAACTGTTACATGTACGTAAACATCGCCCCGTAACTCTGTAATTTTTAACTCGCGAGTACAACTTTATTATGAGCTTTCTTCAGCATTTGTTTCCGTGTGTTAGCATCATGTTCTCAACATGCTTTTTTAAATGGGCGGGTCTATATAAATGCGTCAATCGGAATCTTGTTGCGAATCGCAATTGAAATACACACCGGTTAGATAGTGTCATCACACAACGCAATGCTAGAATGTGCTTCATAGATGACTGTAGTCTTCTACTGAGCTACTAAACTGTAGCTTTTCGGAAATATTGCCGAGATTTGCGAACCCAAGATCTATTGTCTAGTACATGCAACGAATAAAATGAAAATATACACATATGTACGGCTCAGAAAAACGTGCGTTCAACTTGGATTTTGTTTGTTTTGTGTTTTAAAAACTGATTTATCCTGTTAAAACATTAGATTTCATTTTACCACTACTGTTTTATTCGTGACCTGGAGAAATTGAAAAGATCCATGAAAACATTATTTATTTCTTTGCTCATTTTGCTTAAATCTGGTGCGGAATAGTTTACCAATAATGACATTAATTTTATGGGATGGAGAAAAGGTCAAGCATCACACGGCTTTGGAAATAAACATGTATAATTATAAACAGTTTTATTCAGGGTCCATATCTTTTGAGTCCCTTTTGATAAAAAAGACATACCTTTGTACACAAATGATCTAGAGGTCATAGGTCAAACTTTATAATGAAAAGTCCTTTGCTTGTATGCTCTTATTATATTATGGACATGTCCCAACATGTCCCATTAACAATATTATTTTACTGCAAAAAATCAAATCGGAGGCAAATTTGAAGACCTTGTAAAATTATACATATTAGTGCAAAACTCCTGACATTACACATAGTTTTTTAAAATGAAAATATAAAAAAGATTCTTCAAAATCTCGCATATTAAATGCAGGATTAAACAAATATGTGATTTCCAAACAAAGGAACTGATTATGACCTTATGTAAAGCAAATGTTTTGGTGAATAATTAATAAATATTTGTTGTATTTATACTAGAAAAGTTAAATGTAGCAAGTAAATTATGCATTTTAAAGTGTACTGAGAAGCAATAAAATAATTATAGATGTGACTATCCCGAATTCATTCAAATGATTTGAATTAATCTACAGCTAAATACAATAGAACAAATGTACTTTAAAACGTTGGTTAATGAAACTGCCGCGACTGAATATTGTATGATTTTTCTTTTCAAATTTTCATTCACTTTTGTTGTGAGCTAATGGAAATAAACCACTCGAAGTCGAAGATAAAATATTGATTGACTCTGCGGTTTCATGATGACGTGCATTCCAAAAGCATTTTCCAGTTAGTAAAAACCTGACAAGTATTTTATCATACCAAAGCCTTATTTGTTCTCGTTACTTTGAAAAATCTACAATACCTTTAAAGCACAATAGTCCAATCCTCACTTTTCAAAAGTTGTTCCCCTTTGCGGGGTCAACCCAAAGGTCTAAAGGAAAAAACCCACAAATGTCCCTTCTTTATACAATCAAATATTTGGGCGTATTGTGATGAAATCGCTTTCAATTTTATTTATTCATTCACTATGTGGTGGCAACCCACACATTGAATGAGGCATTGTGGGGCAAACAAAATACATACCAAAATCGGATTTTAATGTCAAACGATATAAATACAAATATATATATATGCAAACTTCTATACTACAAAGGCTACTGAAATAAATCTACGGGTTTTCCCCAAAAGACGACAGCCAAGAGACATAGCTTTTGTAAAGTGTAAATTGAGATTACACAACTACGATTTCCACATAGTTATCCATGTAGGAAACTCACGACCAGTTGTGCATGTAAGCGTTAAGCATTAGTACATGTATGCGATACTGGCCGCGGGTTTTCGACGACAATAATATCATACATGTAATATGCCACATTCAAACGACGCCACCGTCTTACAGTACTTTCAGTACTTTGATTTCTTTTGATTTGATTGCATACCGTGACGATAAATCGCTATCTTTTAGCACTTTAAACAAAAGACATGAATTAAAAATTTACTCGTACTTGGTTATGTATCACACTAAATGCGCTGATTACCAATCATGTGGTGCCGATCATGTATCCATGAAAGACGTCGTTTATCAATAAAGATGTTTGTGAATAATTGAGAATAAATAATTAAATGAAATCAAATATTGCGTTCACGATTTATATCGTTAGTTATCACATTTCTTTGAGAAATTTCACGAGCTGAAACCGGAATAGAAACAAGTACAAACAGGTCTGGTGCATGCGCAGCTGGTATAATTATTGTGCACTTTAATTTAGCAGCTGATCGGAAAAGATTTACAAGCATTGGTTGCAAAGTTGCATTAGTATTTGAGTACGGTGGGGTAATTGTATAATTCACAAAACATCAGGATATATTCTCAGTTAATCCCGACAGAAACTTGTTCAATCAAACGAAAGATTTTGCACATGTCGCACGCGGTTTTTCATGCGTTTTATATTCATTTCAACGAAGAACAATTTGTTTTATAAGTACATATACATGTAAATACGATATTCTTTTTAAATAAACGGAAAAAACTCTTTTGAGAGCACTTTAATACTCCGTGTATATAGACATGTATACACAAGCGAGCGTGTTTCCCTCGGGGTTTCACACCTCTTTCAATATAGGCTCCACCCCCACCTGAACTTACCTAAGGTAAACAGACCGGTTAAAAACCTCGGCCTTTAAGTGCACACAACCCTGGACACAGATAGCCATAGGTAATTTATGGATGCAGATCAAGATCATCCATTGTTATGTAATTAAAATACACTTGGAAGTGACACAGGTGCTTGGGGACGGGACCCCCCCCCCCCCCACAATATTCATCCCCACATTCCCGAGTTATTTTTTTTCATCAATTATTTTTTAAATTATATGTTGATGTATGCTACACTAAAAAAATTCACAATTAAACGCGAAATAAGGTACATGTATGTATTAAAAATGTATATACCACTGGTATAAAAAGAGAAGAAGGTTGGCAACTTCAGCAGACGCCATCTTGTAAAATTCAACACCTCGCTAGGAAATCCCAACATTATTTAACTAAAAAGAACTGACCGGCTGGAAGTGATGGTCGCTGTATTTCCACAAGTTAATAATAATGAGGTGCAATGCTTTTTTGTGACTTTTCAATAAATCCAGTCGTGTTATTTTCACATTTTACACCATCGAACTCTCGTTTCAATTCTCAGTGAACGGAAGTCGTCATATCTGCATTATTTTAGTTGCAGGCAACTATTTTTAGTAAAATTTTACTGTTTTAACAATCGTGATCCTCTGATCTTTTCATGTATCTAACGCCACTCGGATGTCTTCTTCTGGTTTTACCTTTTGCTAAAAATAGCTGCCTGTGACTAAACTAATGCAGAATGAACAACTTCCGTTCACTGAGAATTGAAACGAGAGTTCGATGGTGTAAAATGTGAAAATAACACGACTGGATTTATTGAAAAGTCACAAAATAGCATTGCACCTCATTTATTAATAACTTGTGGAAATACAGCGACCATCGCTTCCAGCCGGTCAGTTCTTTTTAGTTCAATAATGTTGGGATTTCCTAGCGAGGTGTCGAATTTTACAAGATGGCGTCTGCTGAAGTTAACCTTCTTCTCTTTTTATACCAGTGGTATATACATTTTTTGTACATAGCTTATTTCGCGTTAATTGTGAATTTTTTTTTGTGTAGCATACATCAACATATAATTTAAAAAATAAATGATAAAAAAAATAACTCGGGAATGTGGGGATGAATATTGGAGGGGGGGGGGTCCCGTCCCCAAGCACCTGTGGGAAGTGAGCTATCAATGTAGTGGTCAATTGTTGAATATAAGTTTAAAGTTTTAAGTCAAAGATGTTAAATAATCATTATTTGTTCTCACGTTTAGAAGTTATGAAATACGTTATTCAATGCAGTCGGTCGCCATAGAAATCATCAGAGTACTGCAAGTGTTGACAGTTTCTTATTTCTTTAAAAGACCTTAGGACATAATTCACTTGACTTACAGACTGGCGACACAGTTGCCTCCCAAAAATGTATGCACTTCTCAAAGTTACAATTAAATGGTATAGATATGTGTTGTTCAACGGATTTTATTAATTGTTGCATGCGCGGATCTAGAGGGGGGGGGGGGTCCCCGAAAAATGAGAAGTTATTAAATTTACATAGTGAAATTATCGCAAATACGACTCGGACCCCCCTGGAAAACACATATATGTTTTGGAAAGGCGTCGGAAGCGGAAATATTAAGAGTGATATTGAAAAAAATGCAGTTATAAGCATATTCGCACCCCCCAACTCCCCACGGAAAAGGCATATCATGAATCGGATTAGACATATCATGAATATGGGAGAAAAAATTTTTGACAGGTACAATTTTTACAAGTTATAGGCATACTACGTTACCCCCCCCCCCCCCCCCACGGATTAGGAACTTCATGATTTTGGGAAATAAGTTCTTTTTTTTTTTTTTTTTTTTTATTTTTGCTTGTCAACATTTCTGATGAATAGTGTAGCCCCCCCCCCCCACGTTCAATTCGGACCCCCCCCCCCTGGAAAAATTTTCTGGATCCGCGCATGTGTTGTAAATGTTAAAGTTAGAGAAATCGTATTTTCTGGAGGTTGACATTATGTAGAACTCTTTTGTTTAAAAAACAAAAACAAATTGCTTTGACGTCACACCATCTCTTTTGGTTTGGTTTAAATATACAATGTACACAAACACAAAACAAAACGCTGGTTTATGCCTTTCTGTTACTCAAGTAAAAAACTGAACAAAATTGATTACTTTTAGGTTTACACGTCACATGTTAATACATGTATGCATAAATATATGATTTTTATCAAATAAATGACATTGTATCTTTTAAAAATTCCAAAATATTATAACTAAAACATGTATATGTGACATGATAGAAATAATTGTAAACCAGAGGTCTCTCTTCCTGTCACACAAAAGTGACAAAAAGGATTTTTGATTCAGTTGGAGTTCTGCCCCCACCCCTGCCAACATTTTCTGAAATTTACATTTAGAAAATTAAATTTTGGGGTATTGACACCCCCACACCCACACACTTTCTAGATGAGTGCTCAAGGCAAAAAAATATTGGGATATTTAAAACAAAATCCTATTTGAAAAAAAATGAAGTTAGAGATGCCTCACAACCCCTACCACTGCGGATTATGATTTTGAAGATTTGTGAATTTCTTTTACTTGCTTGTGAAGATTTCAGATAAATATACTCATCCTTTAAAAAACAAAACTGAGGCCTGTATGGCCAAACATTATACGGATAGTTATCCCTACCACTGAGCACCTCAGTCTCGTATACTAATAGCGCACCCTCAGATGGGAGAAGGCATTATTGTTTATTTACAATTGGTGTTCTTTTAACACTGCACTTTACATAAACTATTCCATGTTTTAGCGGTAGAGCTTTAAGTATGAATATAGGGAATCAAAATGTTTATGAAACATAACACCTTTTTCCATGCATCAGCGCAGTGGATTTTGTGTTTTTACACTATGATATAGGCATACCAGTAGTTTGAATCCTGTCATCAGTTGTACATACATGTAAACGTATTTATCGATTTTCTGGTTGGAATAATTAAATACATGTACATATAAGTGATGTGTTTTAAATTATCATAAATTGATATAACCTTGAAATGAGTTAAAAAGAGAGTTTGTCTGGTAGAAAAATAATACTTTGAAATTGAGCCTCGTTTTCTGAACTTACTATTATCATATTGACAATCCAGTTTAATGACAGCCCACCCTTTTCTCCTTACACTCAACGGGGTCGGATAGGTATCAATAAGAGGTCACCTTTCTATGACCTTTAAATTTGCATACAATCTAAATATATACCCCTAGCTTATTACAGACATGCCTTTATCTGTTTAATGAGAAGTGTAACTCTTCAAAACTATGCAGTCTGGAGGTTGCAGTAATATATAGAAAATAGGCATGAATTAATTTTTCTGTCTCCTTTTGAAGAGTTCAAATTGATTTTCTAAAGCCCTGATTGGTCAGAAGTTAAGGTAGTGTGAAGATGACCTCATATCAATAACTGTCAGACCCTGACACGTGTAAGAAGAAGAGGGGTGGTTTTATTAAGACTGAATGACAATCCTTTCTTGACTTGCAATCTGATTAAAATTTCTATAGTCGCTATACGATGATTTGAAGAAACCCCACTTGAGGTCACCTCCTGGATAACTTTGCTTTGACCAATGAAATCGTCGGTTCCATTCCTCAGTTATATGATTTGGAAGTTATGCCAATACATTCTTTAGATTCCCTAAGGGCGTCTAATATCAACTTTTGCTCCATCTCTTACTTGCTGATACCGAAAGATTCACGAACATGTGGCATCATTTCGTCGTACAACTCCATTTTTGTTTGTAACCCGAAATTACCGTTTCTAACACTTGCTTTGATTGCTAGAATAACTCATGTATATTTATAAACAAACGTTCAACAGGGGGTGATCTCAAGAGGGGTTTCTTCAGATTCTCTTGTAGCGAAAATAGAAAAACAAGGAGGGGATCAAGGATATGATTTTAATCAAATTGTCTCGACTTGAAGCTGTAACGGAAGACCTTCTCGTTGCTTGCAACGAGCTCGGCTCTAGTATTGTAAATATTTTTCTTGTCAGTATATGCAATCAGTATTTATTTATTTTATTCACTATCAGAACAATGTTTTCAGTATACATATATGTTTAATTAATCAGTTTTAGATTGGAATAAAACAAATATATGTGTTTAATGAATTTAGTGAGGTTTGTTACAGCTTACATGTACATCTACACAAGCCAGAACCTGTTCCCACATCCAGTGCTTTGATGGCCCCACTGTACTGATGATAGACGAAAAAAAGTTCACATGGACGTGTCCTGTCTGTAATGAACCTGCTTTATTTCATCAACTCTTCATTGATGGGTAACTGGTTTTGTACTATACCTTGTTTGTTCAAAAAGATATTTAAGACAGATTAAAGATTAAAATGTAATTTTTATATACTTTGTCTTCTATAATGAAGAGTATGTGAAGAATACATGTAAACTTAAGAGATTTACCTGCAATTTGAACATCATATATCAATTTACTGAAGAATTTTAGCTAACCTGATCTGAAAGATCAAGGGAGGTTTTCTGTTCATTTTTTGTCCAGCGTATATATGTTTATGTGTCAATATGTCTATAAACTTTTCATTTTCTAATTCTTCACAAGTACCATTAAGCAAATTTCAGCTACACCTGGCACAAAGAATTCTTAAGTGAAGGGGGATTCAATTTTTTTTAAAAAGAAGGATCATCCTATTTTTCAAGGAAAGTTAATTTTAAATTATTGAAAATTTCTTGGCATTTTAGAAAAAAATATTCTTTATTAATACCATTTATCCAGAAAAGATGAAACTTGTGTGAAAGCATTCTCGGGTAATGGGGCTCATATTTGTCTAAATTATGGTCCCCTGGGATATGGTGGGGCCATAATAAATACAGAAAAATCTTTTAAAAATATTTTCTCAAAATCTGACACAAGAGAAAAGGGGTTCAATATATAACCATACGATATGTTAAGAAACAAAATGAATGATTCAGATCCTTTGTAAACAATTTCTACTTGCCTAATAAAGCTGATTTGATCAGTCATGCCTTTTGTTGCTCAGGTGAGTGATGAGGCCCCTGGGCCTCGTTTAAATATGACTGTAGTGTTTTGAATAATATCTTTAATTCATGAAATATCTAACTTTAGTACATGTGTATTTGTAATGTGCAATGTGTAAATCTTCACCTACATGATTTTTTGTTTTTCTGTTGATAGTCTCATGTACCTTTTAAGGAGTACACCAGACAAACATCTGGGACAAGAAAGAAAGAAGATTTAAGCACAGTGATGGCTAATCAGAAGGTTAGTAAAAATGTATTGGTCATTTTTTTATAAATCCTATAACTTAACAACTTTAATATATTTTTTATCTTATGTAATATTTAAAATTGATTTAAGTTTTGCCTTTGTAATATGAAAGTACCATAACTTTGGACAGTTTATGCTGTAAACTAGTAAAGCAGAGGAATTTAAATTCTAACTTCAAAAGTTAAGGTATATGGTACATATAATATAGATGATAAATTCACCCATGATGATTTAATTCTTCATTAATATGAATTTTAATGAGAATGCAATCTCTTTAAAAACATGTTGATTTGCTACTATGTTTTGCATTTACAGTATATGAATATGATTATGATATTAAAAATATGTTCAACCTTTCAAATAAAGAATTAAATATTTTTATGTTTCATTTTAGGAACAAGAAAGAGAGAAAATGTATCAACTATATTACCCACCCTGATTCAAAAGGAATAAACACTTGATACCAAATTGTTGTAGTTCTTTTTTTATGCATTAATTAGAGATTTACCAAAGTTGACATCAAGGAATAGTGTGCACAGTGAAGTAAAATTGTCAAATCTAAAATGATACATGTATATTTTGCTCAATTAAGGTACTACACCTAAACTTAAACTTTTTAACTGGGTTTAATGAAGGAGAAATCTTGTTATTGAAATGGTGGGTAGGCAGTGAATTGATTTGGTTGTACATGTATATTATCATTGCTCAGTGGTTAAAGTATCAGGCTTGTGAACCGCAGATCATGAGTTTGAATCTGTTTGGGCCTTTTGATCACATTTACTAAATTAAAGTTTTGAAAATACTTTAATCCAAAATTGCACATTTTTTCAACTATTTGATTTTTATACTAATATTCTTGTCTATCCATCTTGTTCTATCTATATCTATCTATCTATCTATCTATCTATCTATCTATCTATCTATCTATCTATCTATCTATCTATCTATCTATCTATCATTAGTAATTTTTCTGAGAAACTATTTTGAAGTGTAGTGAGCCACCTTAAATGAGAAATAGATGTATCCTTGATAAAAATTGCTTTAAAAGAAAATGAACACAAAGATTTTACATATAAATGAACACGTATACATTAATATTTACATTACCGAGTATGATTCCCTCTATTTCTTAAGGAAACTTATAGTTAATGCATAGCTCTATAGAAACAGCCAGACTGAAATCTACATGCCCCGTTTATCGATAGTCGAAATCTACAACGGTTGGAAATTGACAGGAATAAAATTGACACTGTTAATATGTATTTTTTCTGCAATGTCGCCACCTTCATATCCCGCAGGAATCACAAAAGCAAGCATTTTATTGTTTAAATGTTGAGCACATGTTTTACACATACAAAATATACATTGAGTTTATTTTCACACAAACAGCAGGCAGCCATATAGTTTATGGTGATTAAAGAGGTCTACTGAATTGCACATTAACAAGCCTTGGATGAAGACTTCAGGACCAGGGCCTGGCTTTACTGACAAGATGTGATAAATATTTGGCCATTCATATTTATCTATGTATTTCCACTGCACCAAGCATCCACGTTAAATATGTGTAAATGTACCTTTGAATTTTGTTTGAAGTACCAGGGTATCAGAAATATCCACACACATTGCAGTATACTTATTTTTTTTCATCCAATCAGCAGTTGCTAAATATTCAATTGAGTGATGACATTTGCTTGGTGCAGAACTTTTGATGAGGTCAGAAAAGAGTGTGTTGTGTTCTAAATATGTTTGATCAGACATACATGTACTTGTATGAGGTACAATTTTAACAATGAAGAAGAAGCTGATTCTACATAAGTGGATTTTGTTTATATTGTTATAAGAAAGGAGGAAAGAGCATATAAATAAATGCACAATAAAAAGATATGGCACGACTGGGAATTAAACCCTGGACCCCCGTAACTTTAGTCAGAAGCTCTACCGCTATGCTACTGTGGCCAATATCCACTGTTCATATCTTTCCCCACATATTTTTGTCCCCCGCCGCAACGCGGAGCGGGGACATAGAAATGCCGGGCGTCCGTCCGTGGGTCCGTGTGTCCGTGGGTCCGTGTGTCCGTGGGTCTGTGGGTCCGTGTGTCCGTGGGTCCGTGTGTCCGTGCGTCCGTCCGTCACACTTTTTTGTAAGCGCTCTCATGCCTACAAATTTTGACAGATTTTCATTACATTTATACCAAATGTTTATACGCCTATTACCTTGGTCAAGTTCGAAAATCAGCATTGGTCGATACTTTTTGTTGGAGTTATGGGACTCTGACCACAATAATGACTCCGTTTTATCCAAAAATTGACCTTGTAAGCGCTCTCATGCCTACAAATTTTGACGGATTTTCATTAAATTTATACCAAATGTTTATACACCTATTACCTTGATCAAGTTCGAAAATCAGCATTGGTCGATACTTTTTGCTGGAGTTATGGGACTCTGACCACAATAATGACTCCGTTTTATCCAAAAATTGACCTTGTAAGCGCTCTCATGCCTACAAATTTTGACGGATTTTCATTAAATTTATACCAAATGTTTATACACCTATTACCTTGGTCAAGTTCAAAAATCAGCATTGGTCGATACTTTTTGCTGGAGTTATGGGACTCTGACCACAATAATGACTCCGTTTTATCCAAAAATTGACCTTGTAAGCGCTCTCATGCCTACAAATTTTGACGGATTTTCATTAAATTTATACCAAATGTTTATACCACTAATACCTTGGTTAAGTTCTTAAATCAGCCTTGGTCGCGTCCCCACGAACCTGTAAAATTTAAGCAATCCACGAAAATTGGCCCCCACGAAATTTAATGATTCCACAGTACAGTATACTAGTATACTTCTTGAACGGCGGGGGACCCAGGAATTCTATTCTTGTAATGCATTACTTCATGTATGTTATAATGTAAAGGTGTAGACTCATATACTGGTACATTTAATTATAAAGATTACTATTTTTGGACTGCTTTAAACAAAACTTACACATTTAACACCAACATAAAACCTAAAGTATACAGCTACTAAAGTTCTTTCCATTTCATTCTGTCGATCAATCGTGTTGTTTTAAACCCTTCTCTGAGCCATGCCATTTCATAAGGCTGGTGCTTAATACAGCTTATTCCCAGTTTTCCATGATGCAAAGCAGAGACGTTAGGACACCAGTCCATTACAGGTTCAACTCTCAGCTAATGCCGGTGCCCAAAATCAGTTAGGAGGACTGAGACAATATGATAAAATGCATTGTCAAAACGCACGTCAACACGCAGCATTAATGACCACTGTGAGGTTTAGAACCAGTGCCTTTTTGGTTATTATTGTATAGCCTTATTCTTATAACCACCAAGCTACATGTATGTGCTCCACCACGTGTTGTATGTATGTTCCATAATAAATGATTAAACTAAATTACTTCACAACTAGACAACCAGTGTTAACTACAGGGTTGGGGAGGGGGAGGAGGTTATACAATACAGTGTGTTTAATAGGGGCAGGGTGCTGGTGTAAGGCACCCAACGCAAGTTGAATTAGTAAACTACAACTTAGGCTTAGTATAATCAACTTAGTAAGCATTATCAACCAGTGTTAACATTAGGTCGGAGAGCGGGGGGAGGGGGGGGGGGTATACAATACAGTGTGGGTTAGGAATCTTTTACACGTACATAAATTACACTTAAATGCTCATCATTAAACTTTCTGACATTGGTGTTCAACTACTAAATATTAATCTTACACATCTGTGTGTAAAACACACGCATAAATACATATTTCTTTTAGTCCTTCACCATTTGTTTACATACACCGCATTATACTTTCACTTTGTTAAACTATAGTGTCTGTGACGTCATATTTTATAATCTTCGTTGTAAGAGCGTTTGTATTTCAAGCGTCCAAATAATAATCTTTGCCCGAAAAAAGGTAGAGATTATTATTGTGATTCAGAATCAGATAAACGTTTCTTTTCAAGCGTCTAAATCTTTCCACCAACAATAATAATGTCTTCTTGGCAAGATTATTATTGTCAGCACACAATAATAATGATAACCGGGGAATAATTTTTTTTTGTGAAATTTACAATAATAATCTTTGCGAGATAGATTTGTTGTTTTCTTTTAGTGTGAGATATTATTATTTTTGGTTGACATTTTTATTTAGAGCAGATTTATAATTATGTGCGGGTACAGTTATTATTATTGTGGCGTGAAAATAAAAATGTAAGGCAATGGAAGTGATTATTATTTTGGTAGGACATTTTTATTGTGACCATATTATATAGTAAAATATAATAATAATGTGGGGGTACCTTACGGCTTTCCATAGGAAACGATACAGACATTCTTAATCGGCAGCCTCCGTTTCAAATATGTCTTATTCTTTTGTTTGTTGAAAAAGAATACAAGTTTGATTAAAAGATTAGGACAGTGTTAAATTTTGTTCAATGAGTTGAATGTTTCTAATGAATTCTCATTAACCTGATGAAACATCATACACGGTTATCGCAAGCTTTACGCGCCTGATGTGACCTGCAATTCACTACTTCGCTGTAATGGTAACAAATACTTCTTCGTGCAGATATTTTGCTGAATAAAAAGCTTAAAATTTTAAATTTTAACTCTCAAATTACAAGTTCTCAATCGTAAAGTAGTAGACAAAAATCAAATTACAGGGAAACGGGAATATGCGTTATAGTACATGTGCCATGATTGCGAGGAAGGGGGTTAACATCGCATGTTGTCGACATGATCATTGTAGAACACAAACTTTGTTCATAAAGTTATTATTTTTTAAATATGTTGGCAATTTTTTTTTGTATTAAATATTAATCATCATAGCAATACGTGTAATTAAATCGTGTATTTTTTTAGTGTTGAGGTGTTTTACGCAATGGGTTATTGATTTGCTAGAAGAGTGCGTTTCTAATCTACAAAATAGCCCCTTAAGATAGACCCTGTAAAGTATAAAAGAAGACATTTATTCTCTCTATAAGAAATTTCTTAAAGCATTACCCTAATCACGTTTAAAGTTTTAAAAAGCTTTACCCTAGTCATGAATTTGCTTTACCCTAATCATAGTCGAAAATTTTCCTTGCTTTTTCTCTATAATAAGGAAAGATTCTGCAAAAGTTTTACAATTGTTACGTTTATACACTTCAAATCTTGTAAATTTATTTATTTATTTAGTCATACTACCCCGACAAATGCGTAAATTTAGTGTAAAATAATCGAAGCATACTTCCCCATGGCCATCTTGGACTAGGGTAAAGTGCGTTACCCTAGTTCGTTTCTACACAGTGAACTAACTGACAGAGGTTAACAAGTATTCCTTTTAAAGGAATGATCGGCAAGTTGGCTATTATCTTTGGTCAGATTTGTTATGTAATGCGAAAGCATTCCGCTACATTTTTTGTTGATTTCCAATATAATTAACATTTTTTGAAAAAAAGATAAGATTGCATGTAAACGAAAATTGTCTATCAAATGTTGATATAGGAACATATTTGGCAAACTTAAAGGAGATGATATTAAACTTTGTTTGAAGATAACCAAAATACTACATTCAATTACCGTATCTTGTAACTTCTAAATTGTAATTTATCCAAAACCTAACTTTAACAGCTTATCTTTTTTATTTACAATCCAAATATCATGTTTATCCCCGGACAAATGGAGTATGAGTCTGTTTGGGTACAAGTCAGTTTGGGTACGACTTCACTTTACTCCGTTCCGAAATAGAAAGGCATGAATATGCTTTACTTTTAGTAGGCGAATTGTACTTCCGATAAATATTCTTACGCATATGTGAAGACAAACGTGATAAGAATCAGTTTGTATGTAACTGTTTAAATGTTTTAATTTCAATGCATTCGAATATGAGTAACGTTTATTTAGTATTCTACGTGTAATTTAAGATTTAAATGAGGCTGTCATTGCAAAGAAAATAAAGTAGTGCAAGGCGCAAAGCGTGCGCAAATAGTAAAATTTGCCGGATGCCTCATATGGACACAACTGTGATCGGCCGAAGCCGATCACAAAAATTATTTTACATTTTTCCTAGAATATTTTTACATGTTCTTTATGTTTGTGCCAATCATGTTTTAATGTTTTAATCATGCATACAGAATTTCCTCGACACGTTTATAATAGGTATAGTTTTTGGTACATGTACATGTCCCTTTTAAATTTATGTCTTAATTATATATTAACGATGAGAGTGTTTATATGACTCCATAAATATGATTTTTTTTTTCAATAATACCACAGAACATTAACAATATTGCTGAGAGAGAGAGAGAGAGAGAGAGAGAGAGAGAGAGAGAATCCCATTAAAAGCCATTACACATTTTATAGTGATAAGTCATCCCATATCTCACTAAATGAATTGTCATGGCTGTAATCTTGGTAATGTTTTGATCCATGTCTCAGATATTGCTTATGCACATAAAAAGTTTAATCCGGATTGACACACTTTTTTGTTTTGATGTCTAGTAGGAAAGGAGAAATGAGCATATGAAAATATATGGCTGGACTGGGAATCGAACCCTGATAGCTCAGTGGTAGAACTCCTGACTAGAGATGCAGGGGTCCCGGGTTCGATGTCCGGTCCAGCCATATGTTTTCATATGCTCATTCCTCCTTTCCTACTACAGATGGTGCCGTGGCCTTTCTGGCAATATGAATAAAGGAAGTCCTGACAAGGTGAACTTGTGTTGTGTCTTCGGGGTCGAAGACTATTTAAGGAGGGAGGAATGTAGTAGTTGGGGCTATATGGAGATGCAGGGGTCCCGGGTTCAATTCCTGGTCCAGCCATATATTTTCATATGCTCATTCCTCCTTTCCTACTACAGATGTAAAGACAGCATTAAGCTTTGTAATTATAGTACATATCTTTTTTTCCTAATCTACAGGTATACCTGCTGTTTCAAGATGATCTGGAGATCAGGAAAATAGAGAATATTGTCAATTTGATATATTGCTTATGACCCAGTCAAGTCCACTGAAGGTATACTTCTATGTCATGTGATAAACTTACAACTTTACCTCTTTATTTAGATATATTTGGTTATAGCTGAATGAAAGCCAAGCAAAGTCATCTAAATAGCTACAATGTCATGTGAAAAAGTTAATTGTATAAGGGAAAGGTTCATATGGACATCTTGTTACAACACTGATTATTTGAGTGGTGGGAACTTCCAAAAGGAATGCCAGGAGTTCAAAGATATTATAAACCTAACAAAGTGTCTTTTACCCTCTCTGAAAGAATAGGATTTACAGGAATCTCATGAATTTCTTCTGCTGGAAATAGGTTTTCCAGATTAGTTTATATTATTGACTCAATCTTATTATGGTGTACATAGAATGTTGATAGTATAGTTGGAACTCATACAGATATTCATCTGTTACATATGTGTTTCTGACTTTGATCTTTGTTCGAAATATTTGCCTTATTTGATATCTTTCTGTCCATTGGAAAACTAAATGTCTCTGAAGTAACACCAGTTGGTAACAAAGGCAGTTGGTTCCTGGGGATTCTGTTTGAACTATTTTGATGCATTACATTTTTAATGTGTGTGCATACTTGATTGACATGGGTTTCCTCATTTTTTTTGTATACATGTAAGTTACATGTATACTCAGTATTGCTTTAAAAAGTATATCACATGTGACCTACCAGTATAATAGTACATACATGTATTTCATTTGTAAATTAAAAATCATTTTACAAATTTGCAATGTTTTGTAAGACTAAAATTTGTGTTTATCGCTTTTAAAGTAACTGAAAGTACATGCAACTGTCTTTTGGCATTGTATATATAATAAAAAGATAAAGAAACTGTGAACTGAGTTTAAAATTAGTAGCAAAATGATGATATATGAACAATATAAGATAAGATTACATTTTCAGTATCACTTTGAAGCACATTCTTTAAAAAATTGCATTGAATATATGTTTAATGAATGCAATTGTTGCAAAAATTGATTCTCTTAACACTTTATGTTTATTCTATTTTAGTTTCCAGACCAAAACATTAATGGATGTTTCTTGAATGGAATACATGAGGATTAGGATGGAACCTTTTTCTGTCTTTTAACCAACTCACACCATCTTTGAGGATTTATGTACCCAACCACAGAAGACTGTTCTAAACACATCATTTATAACATTCTAATTAATATGTTGCATAAAAATGGTTTGGGCCGGCTCTTTAAATGTTAATGGATGTCAGTGGATGAATTGTTTTAACAGTAGGTGTTTACATAATGAATAGCAGCAAACAATTTTATTGGGTGCACCTGTTTTGTATTTTTTCTTACCCATCTTACATACAATGTATGTTAATTTTTATATTTATATATAACATATTCATATAACATTTTTAGAAACAGTTATCTTTAATTGAAAAGGAGCATTACTATTTTATACAAGTTTTTTTAAATATACTCCTTTGTATACATGTACAAACAAAAATACTCAGTAATAATGGACAATAGACATAATTAATATAAAGTAATATCAAAAGCAGTATATAACAAATTTGTAGGTCTTGTTCTTGAACATAAAAACATATCTAAGAAATATTCATTTTTAGCCATTAAATACATTAATATTATTAGAATATTAATCCAAGTTGAAAAAGGACTTAAAATATACAAGATTTTTTCCATTTATTTAAATGTTTGAAAACTATTCCATTGAATTCTTTACCTTTTTCATCTAAATAGCTGTATAGTATTTTCTATCCCTGTAATATATCACTTTAGTTTTGTTGAACAGCATGTGTATTAGTTTTTATTTTTCTCAGAATGATATATGCAGAGTCGTTATTTTCATTATATGAAACTATATACAAGTACTGTTAGGCCTTCTGCAACATGTTCATTGTTTAAATAACATGAAGTTTGTGAAACGAGTGTAGTGATTTTTTATTACCTTTCATATGACAAATTACATCTATATCTTAAATTGTTGTACAGTTAGTCATATCCCTTTAATATATCACTTTTTTATGTTGAAATGCATGTCCATTAGTTTTATGATTTTTTTTTCAGAATGATATATGCAAGGTTATTATAAGAAAATTGATTTTTAAAAAAGAGATCTCATACAACCTGTGTATTTTTTTTTCAATAAAAGTAATAAAGTGTATTAATTGTATGTACAGTGTAGTTTTCTCTTAATGATTATAAAAATGCTAGTGTTTTATTTGTATGTAGTTGAGTAGATTCAAACATACAAGCAAAACACTTTTAATATCGCCAGGTATATGTACCAGCTTATTATATTTGATTTATATGTACTTTTTTGGTTATTATTTTTTAAACATTTTCTCTTATTAACTGATTATAAAAATGCTATGTTGACAACAATGCCATATACATGTACATTATGTTGTGTTCTGTTTTGATATAATTTTGCAATTAAATTTAATATGAATTTTTCATGCCTTATACTCATTGTTATATGTATTACATATAATTAAAATACATGCAAAACTTTTTTCTATTTTATATTTATTTATTTTTTTAATAAGATTAAGAAACGGACTATAGTCAATGCACGTTTTCAAGAGTTGTCTAACAAATGCTCCCCATGGTTCATGACCCTGAATATTGAGTAGGCTGTGAGGTGTGTTTTAGTAAAAAAGATAAACTCTTGAAAGTTCACCAAAACGTAAATCAGGATAGAGTTTATCAATATAAATAGTTTCTTGTCCATGGCATGGATAGATCAATTCTGGTAAGCTGACCAACGTGCCTTCGTCCAGTGACCCGGCGCAATCGCAAACTTTTCGCAACGTCATTTTAACGCTTCTTATTGCTCCTGTGTTTTAAACAACTTACAAAAGAACGGAAATAAGAATTATTCTTTATTTCTCACCTTTCGTTTTTATTTCAAGATGTCATCATTTACATTTTCTCTCATTCTTGATTTTTTTGGGGGAAATCGAGTTATTTTTACCCGAAAATCTAATTACTGTGAATGTCTTTTGCAGTCATTTTGTACATATTTTAGAACTGTTGACAACAGTTAGTGTGTCAAAAGTACTTGATAGTTAATCCCTTTGTCTTAATTCTAGTTAAACAATCAGTGAAAAAAATATGCTGAACTGAAGCTCTTTATCCCTTGCCATCGTGTAGTTTTTAGGTCACCTGATTCAAGTGAGCTTTTCTGATCACCTGTTGTCCGTCGTCCGTCCGTCCGTCCGTCCGTCTGTCTGTAAACTTTTCACATATTTGACTTCTTCTCTAGAACCACTGGGCCAAATTTAACCAAACTTGGTACAAAGCATCCTTATGAGAAGGGGATTCTAAATTGTTAAAAAAAGGCAAGTCCCTCTTTAAAAGGGAGATAATTGCAAAACAAGTGAAAATAGGGTGCATGTCTTAAAGTATCTTCTTCTTAAGAACCACTGCATCAGAAATGCCAATATTTACTCCAAAGCTTGTATATATAGTAAATATTCTAATTGTAAAGACCGTGACCCCCGGACCAATACTGGGGTCCCAAGAGGGGTTCAAAGTTTAGCATAGAAATATATAGCGAAAATGTTTTAAAATCTTCTTCTTAAGAACTACAATGATCCAATTCGTGATATTACTATGCAATCATCCTCAAATAATGTAGATTATAAATTGTTGAAATCGTGACCCCCAGACCAATACTGTGGTCTCACGAGAGGTTTAAATTTAACATAAAAATATATAAGGAAAATGTTTAAAAAAAATTTCTTCTCAAGAACCACAATGCTCCAATTTGTGATATTACTACGCAAGCATCCTCAAATAATGTAGATTATAAAATTGTTAAAATTGTGATCTCCGGATCTCCAATACTGGGGCCCCAAGAGGGGTTCAAATTTGACATAGAAATACATAGTGAAAATATTTAAAAATCTTTTTTCAATAACTACAATGCTACAATTTGTGATATTACAATGCAAGCATCCCTCAATAATGTAGATTGTAAATTGTTAAAATCGTTACCTCTGGACCAATACTTGGGCCCCAAGAGGGGTTCAAAGCTTAACATAGAAATATATAGAGAAAATGTTTAAAAATCTTCTTCTCAAGAACTACAATGCTCCAATTTGTAATATTACTATGCAAGCATCCTCAAATAATGTAGATTATAAATTGTTAAAATCGTGACCCCCAGACCAATACTTGGGCCCCAAAATGGGTTCAAAGTTTAACATACAAATATATAGGGAAAATATTTAAAAAACTTTTTGCAATATTAACTACAATTCTACAATTTGTGAGGTTACTATGCAAGCATCCTCAAGTAATGTTTATTGTAAATTGTTAAAATCGTTACCCAGGACTAATACTGAGGCCTCAAAAGAGGGGTTAACAGTTTAACATAGAAATATATAGGGAAAATGTTTAAAAATCTTCTTCTCAAGAACTACGGTGCTCCAATTTGTGATATTACTATGCTTTTATCCAGTTGTAATGAGTGTTTAAAAAAAATAATGGGGTTCAAAATCGAAAGTTACTAACCACAATAAAGATAACTCTGTTGATAGAAAACTATTAAAAAACATGGCGTCTAAAGCAGTAGTGGGATCAAAGAACAGCAATTTCTGTTTAATGATTAAAATTTAAACACATAAATAAATCGTAACGGCCGGACTATTACTGAGGCCCCAAGAGGGGTTCAAAGTTTAAGGTAGAAATGTATAGGGAAAATGTTTGAAAATCTTCTTCTTAAGAACTACAATCCTACAATTTTTGAAATTACAATGCAAGCATCCTAAGATGATGTAGATTCTAAATTGTTAAAAGTGTGTTCCCTTGACTAATACTGGGGTCTCAAGATGCGTTTAAAGTTTAACATAGAAATATATTGTTAAAATGTTTAAAAAACTAATATAAAATGATACAAGGAGCTGTTGTTCAGGTGAGCGATGTGGACCATGGGCCTCTTGTTGTTTAAACAATTGTGTGGCCTTAAAAGGTCTTCTGAGATGTCCACCAGTTGAAAGATATTTACTGCGCCGCCTTCACGTCAAAATTCAATGTAAAGTCGTTGTCAGATTTCGATTGTATGGTAAATATATTTGAACCATATCCGTATTTCAACTTGAACATTAGTGAAACTTGATCAAAAGTTAATCGCAAAGAATAGCAAGATGAAAATTTGATTTCTTTCCTAATTAACTGTAATTCTACGGACACTTAGAAAGTAGATATTGAAGTTTTTATTAATCTCTGAGTTCATGCCTGCTCCGGGTACCCCAACCACCGACTTGTTTATCAACCGTCGTACATAAACAATTAAATATTCTTTTAATATTGCTTTGTTTAATTATTTTTGGGGGGTTCTTCAGTGTTTATGCCAATTTTCACCAAAATTCGTCACTTAGAAAAGGAAATATTCGAGTTGTCTCAATAATTTCCGAACAACCCTCGTAGATATGCATTTTAAGTAGTAACTTTATGCTTAAGTCACTAAGATATTAAACATAGTCAAAATGTACCTATAAACAAGAGGCCCATGGGCCACATCGCTCACCTGAGGAACAATAGGTATGAAAAAATCAGCTTAATGGAGTCATTATACAAACTATCTGGACAATGTAGTAAAATACATGTAGATCCTGTATAAGAAAAAATATATTTTTTTCCACTGGATAATGTAATGTTTATTATCATTAGTCCCTTTTCTAACAGGATGATTTTATAGTAATATCACATGTTGAGTTGAGCATTGCAGCTCTCAAAAAGATCCTAAACAATTGTTTATATATTATGGGATATAAACCTTCATCAAACTCTGAACCCCTTGTGAAACCCAATCGTCCAGGAATCATCTAGAGGCCAAAGTCTAAACAATATTAAATAATCACCTGGCTGATTAGTTTCTGAGAAGAAGATTTTTAAAGATTTACTCTAAATATTCCTATGTAAAAATTCCACCCCTATTTTGGCCCCACTCTACCCCCAAGAATCATGATTTTTAAGCTTTGAATCTACACTACCTGAGGATGCTTCCAAACAAGTTTCAGCTTTCCTGGCTGATTAGTTTCTGAGAAGATTTTTAAAGATTTACTCTAAATATTCCTATGTTAAAAGTCGACCACCCCATTGTGGCCCCACCCTACTCCTGGGGGTAATGATTTTCACAACTTCAAATATACACTACCTGAGAATGCTTCCACATAAGTTTTAGCTTTCCTGGACAAATCGTTTCTTAGGAGAAGATTTTAAAAGATTTAATCTATATATTCCTATGGAAAAATTCGCCCCCCCCCCCGCCATTGTGACCCTGCCCTACCCTCGGAAGTCATGATTTTCACAACTCTGAATCTACACTACCTGAGGATGCTACAACATAAGTTTCCGCTTTTCTGGCCAAATGGCTCCTGAGAAGAAGATTTTTTAAAATTTACTCTATATATTCCTTTGTTAAAAATCGACCCTCCATTGTAGCCCCACCCTACCCCCCGGGGGTCATGATTTTCACGACTTTGAATTTACACTACCTGAAGATGCTTCCACATAAGTTTCAGCTTTCCTGGCCAAATGGTTCTTGAGAAGAAGATTTTTAAAGATTTACTCTATATATTCCTATACGTATAAATTCGCCCCCCCCCCCATTGTAGCCCCACCCTACCCCCGGGTGTTTTGATTTTCACAAATTTGAATTTACACTGCCTGAAGATGCTTTCACACAAGTTTCAGATTTCCTGGCCTAATGGTTCTTGAGAAGAAGATTTTTTAAGATTTACTCTATATATCCCTATATAAAAAGTCTATCCGCCCATTGTGGCCCCATCCTACCCTTGGGGGTCATGATTTTCACAACTTTGAATCTACATTACCTAAGGATGCTTCCACATAAGTTTCGGCTTTCCCGGCCTAACGGTTTTTTAGAAGAAGATTTTTTAAAGATTTACTCTATATATTCCTATGTAAAAAGTCGACCCCCAGTGTAGCCCCATCCTACCCCCGGGGCTCATGATTTTCACAACTTTGAATCTACACTACCTGGGGATGCTTCCACATAAGTTTTGGCTTTTCTGGCCAAATGGTTCTTGAGAAGAAGAATTTTAAAGATTTACTATATATATATATATATATATATATATATATATATATATATATATTCCTATGTATTAATTCGACTCCCATTGTGGCCCCACCCTACCCCAGGGGGGTCATGATTTTCACAACTCTGAATCTGCACTACCTGAGGATGCTTCCACATAAGTTTCAGCTTTCCTGGCCTAATGGTTCTTGAGAAGAAGATTTGTAAACAGATAGCCATGCTATGACCTTGAATTAATATCATTACATATTGGTCACTATAATACTTATGTATATTTTAATATTGTAAGCAAGTGACGCGTCATATTAGGGCGGGATACCCAAATACTGCATCCCAATAATCGTTGTCATAAATGAGGTTAATTAATTCTGACACAGTAAAATACAAACTGAAAATATATAAACAAGTTATCAACAAATTGTCATATTTGGCGATCCTGTGTCTGTAATGAAGGCCCTAATATTGCAAGTTAGTCTTGTAATGCTTGTTCATCTATTTAACCTTTGTAACCTTAAAGCCATGTATGAATGGATGTATTATGAGTAAGCGATGCATCATACCCAGGTGGGGGACTCAGAGACTCGGATTCTGAGACTCAAACCCCGCATCACAATATTCTTTCTGACAGTTTTGACAGTTTTGTTACTTTATTTAGAAATAAAATTTAACTCTGGAATTTTAACACTAAATGTTCACTCATGATCATCGTAGATGGGCCGGACTGGTCAGAACTGTCAATCATAAGTAAAATGTTATATATACTCATGTAAAATGATGTTAAACGTATTTTAGATTCTTTGATTTGAGCTGCTTTTAATGGTTGTATTATCTACTATACGATCACGCTGATTAATAAACTACTTGGTAACCAACAATTGGACTTGCTGATCATTCTGAGGAAAGGCTTACACAAACTTTCTTGGTGCTCGTGACCAGGACAAAGCGAAATAGGAAAAGACAATAAGGTAAGAACCATTTCTAAATGTCTCTTGTAACTATCTCGAAGTAAACAACTTTGTCTAAGCAACCATTATGGCGACAGGTGATGAGTTTTATAAAAAAGAATTAAAAAATCAAATGAAAGAATTAGAACAACGAATCGCGGAGTAAGGTCAGAGTAAAGAAAATAAAGGGCAAGAAACAGGTCAAAAATCCTTAGAAAAAAAAATGTTAAACAAAATACTTTTGAAACATATTATGACGCTAGGTTGTATGGAACTCGTGAACCTCGACACCGAGTCCCAAATCAGGATGATGATAAAGATTTTTTCATTGGTCAAGTTAAAGCTATGACAGCCGCATTCTCAGTGCCCCTATCTTCTGTGATAACTCCTTTCGAAGGAGATGCTAAAAAATTTAAACAATGGATAAAAGAAGTTGAAAAGTACAGTGTCATGTCTGGGAAACAAGGTCATGAGATCCCCATGCTTGCGTTAATAACGAGAAAGGGTTCAGTGGGGGATTATATCAAAAGGTATTTAGATGAAACAGATGCGTCTGAAGAAATCCCATCTTGGAACGATCTCAAAGAATCCCTTAAAAATAGATTTGCAGAAATAACAGATTCCCAACACGCGTTAGCAGTAATGCGTAGAACTCGACAAAATTCAAATGAAAGTGTTCAGTTGTTCGCGGAAGACGCATACAATAAAGACAGACTAAAAGATCCTTTGGTACAACAACAGTTAGTAGATATCTTTTGTGACGGGTTGACATTCGACTACCTCAGAATGAAAATTTTGCGAGAAAACCCTAAAGATTTAGAATCCGCAATTCAAATAGCAATGCGAGAACAAAACCTGAGACAGAGACTAGCGATAAGAGGGTCAAATATGACAGAAATTGTTCAAAGTAATGACAACAGACGAACTCTTTCAAATTTTGATACTACTCTTCCCTTATTAAAGGATAGAGCAGATAATCTTACCTCAATAGAAACAAGGCATGTAGAACCAATGGAAATTGACCATGCGCGAAATAGTAGGTGTTTTAAATGTAAACAAACGGGTCATAGGGCTCGATTTTGTTCTCAAAATAAACCCCAAATCAGGTCCCGTCCTCAAATGAATAAACGACTCAGTCAAAACAAACCGGTACATAATATAGAGCAGAATCCCCGGTCACCTGTGGAATGTTGGAATTGTGGTAAAGTAGGTCATGTACGTGCAGATTGTTGGAGCTCGCGTATGTATCAGAGAACGCAGCAAAATCGGGGCAGATCATCAGATCGCCAAGGCCGAACATATGATTTTAGAAACCGAGTAAATGAGGGACCATCTCAAAATTTTAATCCGCGCTCTTCTGTTGATAAACAAAAACAGGAAAACTAAAACGTTCTTCCTTCGTTGAAGCCCGAAGAAAGAACTTTAAACAAAGACCTACTTATGAAATTAATTTCACTAACAACCCCAGTAGCTGTTTATTAAAAATAGGTAAAAATAAATTCAGGGCTTTGGTAGATACAGGTGCAGCCGTATCTCTAATTAGTAAGAAAATGTATGATAATCTATTTCCCCGCCCAAAGTTGTTTAAAAATGACATCCCCTCTCTACAAGCAGCAAATGGTAATTCTTTAATTGCGATAGGGTATGTAAATATTTCCTTTAAGATTTCAGGATTAACTTTAGACCACAAACTTTATGTGACAAAGGGACTCAACCGAAACATGATTCTCGGTCGTGATTGGCACAGGAAAAACAATGTTCGTTTATACTTTGATCTTGGACTCATGCGTATTGATGGCAAAGTATACGCGGAACTTAAAGAAGATTTACACATCTCAACTATTGTAAGAACACCTAAGAAACTTATTATGAGGCCAAACACGGTGACAGTATTCTATGGAAAAATAAATAACAATTTCTCTCTGGAAGAAAGTGACTTAGTTGAAGTGAACAGCATAGACAATAACTGCATTATGGAAGATCCAGGACTATATTTAAAAGACACCGTTTGTAGAGTTCGAAAGGATAAGAAACTTCCAATGATCTTCGTTAACCAAACTAACAAAAATTATAAAATCCCGAGAGGCTACATCGTAGGACGCGTTACCGCATTAAAACAGAAGGAAATCTCAGAAATACAGACTACTCAAGACACAAAAGAAGAGATTGATGTACCTAAAAGATTCGAACACCCAATCAAAAGACTTGTGAGCAAAAACAATGATTTATTTGCAAAGAAAGACAGTGATCTTGGAGTGACTGATACTGTTAAAATGAAGATAGAAACTGGAGACCATCACCCAATAAAGATAGACCCTACCGTGTACCCTTAAATAAAAGACAGATAATTGACAAAGCCATACCGGAAATGATGGACGCAAAGATTATTGAGAGATCACAATCGCCTTGGTCATTTCCCTTAGTAGTGGTGAAGAAAAAAGACGGATCAGACCGGATGTGCGTCGACTTTAGAAGTTTAAATAAGATAGTGAAACCAGTATCATTCCCGCTACCGTTGATTGATGACATCCTATGTTTACTAGGTAAGGCAAAATATTTTACTGCATTAGATTTAAAGAGTGGATATTGCCAAGTGAAATTAGAAGATTCAAGTAAAGAAAAAACGGCCTTTGCATGTCACAAAGGACTATTCCAATTCAACCGGATGCCATTTGGGTTGAGTAATGCACCGGCAGTCTTTCAAGAGCTGATGAACATAGTTCTTCAAGGACAAGAGGAGTTTGCCATCGCATACCTGGATGACATTCTTATATTCTCAGAGACACCGGAAGATCATCTTCGTCATATTCAAGACGTTTTTAATCACCTAAGAAAGCATGGACTAAAATTAAAACTTAAGAAGTGTAGTTTCTTCAAGGAACAGACTGAGTATCTTGGTTTCATCATCAATGAACATGGCGTTACACCTGATCCAAAGAAAGTCGAAGCTATAAGAAAGTTACCTGCGCCCACTACAGTCCGAGAGGTTCGTGGCTTTATAGGTATGTGTAGTTAATATAGGAGATTCATACCAAACTTCTCTAAAATTGCAGAACCATTGATTGACTTAACCAGAAAGTATTCAAGGTTTAAGTGGACACCATATTGCCAAAAAGCATTTGACTTTATTAAAGAAAGTTTAACGGTAGTGCCTTTGCTAGCATATCCAGATACTAATAAGCCGTACATCTTGTACACAGATGCCAGCGACAATTGTATTGGAGCGTGCCTCACCCAAAGAACAGATGAAGGAGACGATAAGCCAATATATTACTTATCCCATAAGCTGAGTAAAACTCAAGAAAAATGGTCAACCATAGAAAAGGAAGCATTTGCCATCCACTACGCCCTTCAGAAGTTAGACCATTACTTACATGGTGCTCAGTTTATTATACGAACAGACCATAAGCCGCAAAATAAGAAAATTCAACTATGGGCATTAAGTATCGCAGGATATAACTGTAAGGTAGAGTACATAGAAGGAAGATTTAATTGTTGTGCAGATCTTTTATCCAGATTACCTACAGTCAATCTTGAGTGTGAAGAGGAAGAGCAGTCAGAGCATGATGAACCAGATGCTAAGGACAATTTCTTTGAAGTAAACGTACTTAACTCAAATGCCTTGTCGCCTAAGAGATTGGCCAAATGTGAGGTTAAGCAACACGACGAATTGATCAAACCCTTTATTGATCTACCAGAAGAAATCAACATCAAAGAAAGTCAACAACACGATGATCAGATCAAGAAACTGAAGAATCGGTTAAATAAAGGAACAGCAACGGTAACCGAAGAAAAGAAGTTTCTGGAAATTGATGATTTGATGTAATCTCTTTCATATGGAGACTCTGAAGGCCCAAGACTTCGACTGTATGTACCACGTGAGTTAGAACTTTTAGTAGTGCAGCAGTATCATGACGGATTTGGACATATGGGAGTAGACAAAACATATGACGTAATAAGACAAAAGTACTACATACCAAATTTATACAAAAGGTTATATTCCTATGTTGAAGGATGTGTAGTATGCTAGACGAGGAGCAATAAGAAAAATCAGCCTCCACTTCAAGAGACAGATATACCACCTTTTCCAATGGCTAAGGTAGGACTTGATTTATCAGGACCATATCCAACATCCTTGTCAGGAAACAAGTACATAGTCTTTTTTATTGACATTTACTCTGGTTGGCCAGAAGCTTTTCCCGTTCCCGATAAGTCAGCTAACAACATAGTACATCTTATCTTAGAAGAAATATATCCAAGATATGGCTGTCCTCTTCAAATTCTCACAGACAACGGCACAGAAAATGTGAACAAGAAAGTGGAAGAAACCTTAAAAGAATTGAACATCAACCACATCAAAACATCTTATTACAGCCCTCAAGGTAACGGTAAAGTAGAAAGATTTCATAGAACTGTTCATGACGTGATGACTAAGAAAATAACCGACAACGCTCAAACATGGGATATTCATCTCAATCAGACATTGGCAGCCATTCGCTTCCATCCTAATGATTCGTCAAAGTTTTCTCCATATTACCTTATGTACAACAGAGATGTCGTATTACCTCTTGATACGTTAATGAAACCTCGAAGGAGATATGCAGGAGAAGACCAACACAAGGTGGCCCTTCAGGAACAACATAAAGCTTTCATGCTAGTACATCGCAATATGAAGGAAGCCAAGAAGAAACAGAAAGCTCAAGCCGATAAGAAAAGCAAAGACGAAGACTTTCAGGTAGGTGACCCTGTCTACCTTAAAAACAACAGAAGACAAAATAAGTTAGATAAAAAGTGGCTACCATATTACCGAATCATAGAGCAGAAAGGACCAGTTAGTTTCGTGGTGAGAGATCAATTGACTGGATTAACCACCAAATGCCATGCACGACAATTAAGATTGGCAGACATTTCGCACTGGCCCCTTTCACAAACTACTGATGATGGTGGAAGAACTCTAAGAAAAACTAACTATGTTGTTCCACCAGAAGATGAATCGTCGTCGGAAAATGAAGACATGCAACCAGAACCATTAGAAAGAGCTATACAGCTCAAACAATGGGAAAGAGAAGGATCTTCAGACGAAGAGGATATTCCCCTAGCAGAACTTCAAAGACGTATAAGAGCTAAGAAAATCATGGATGATAAACAGTACAAAACCGAGAGTGATCAGACCGTAGATTCAGAATCGGATGAGACCCCTGAGTCAAAACAATGTGATGAAAATAGTGGTCAAGACTATGAAATACCCTTAGATAACACAAATGTATACTTATATGAAGATATGGAAATAGATGAAATAGTCCATAAAGTAGGTCTAGGCTTCAAACCAATCCCTAAACCGCGTAAACCAATCCCTAAACCCCGTAAAGAAAATAGCAAACAAAAGTTTGCTGAAGATTGTTTGACTCTTATGAAGGAATTAGCCAAAATAATAAACTAAATAAGTTATGATTAATCGTATATGTAGATGTAAATAATCTTGAATAAGCTTAGCTTTGTATATATTGCACGCTTTTAAAAAGGTATGACAGAATGACCCCCTGTGACATTAAAACAGATAATGAGATACGCCGACTAGCAATCGCGGACATAGCACCTCGGTAATTTGTATACTAATATGCGGAGTTGAAGAGATTAAACATATACTCGAAATACATGAGACAGCGACTAAGTAAAGAAACTAAAAGACTGATTTTTGAAAGTAATCTAAGATTACTGATTTAAAAATAATAAAATATTACGATCAACATCTTGAGTATGGGACAAGGTTGCTCGGGTTTCATGGTTCATTATCATTACTTAATATTAAAATCAAGAGAGTAATTTCAAAATTCAAGACAAATTAAGATTTCTGACAAATTAAAAGATATTAGGGTTTTCCCTATGAATACACTTATGGCGGAATTGCCTGTCACTTATCTGCAACCCATGAAATCATCATCTTGGGTGGAAAGTCTCTGGTTTAATGTGTGTTTAACTTTGGCAGTAACAATAACGATAGGACTTTGTATTAAGAAACGCAAAACGATTAAAAAGTGGGGAGGTATATGCTGTGGTGGCTGCTGGTCAGGTTGTCGAAAAAGAGGTAGTGACGGAGATAAGAAAGGTCTTCCAAGGACAATGCATTTTGTTGTGTGAATCCAGAGAAATGGACCTCTAGTGATACCATTGAACTGAAACCGATCCCGAAAAACGTCAGGATCCAAGAGAAACCCCATAGGAGCGGAAGACTCGAAACTCGCAAAATGACCAATAGTACGGGAACAATTTCGACCAAACTAGCACAACAATTACTTGAAGAGAAGAAAAATGAAGAATCTCCATGGACCAAATACTATAGACCGGACCCAGAGCTGGCACGTAAATATCTGGAAGAGAAGGCCGCGATGTCTACGCCACAGAGGAACGCAGAAGATGTTCCGCGAGAAGCCGCCTAGCCATCCGCGCCAACCATCTATCCACGAGTGCCGATGATGTACGAATAATTGGGCCGCAAAGCAGTTGTGTTTTCCTTGTGGAAAAAAATGTGTATTGTGTAAAAAGTGTTAAAGTAAAAAATGTGTGTTATCTTGTGCTAATATAAATCTTGTATTTTGTGATTCACTCGGGAGAACTACAGAAAGAAACCGATGGACTCCGAACCTATGAAGCTAGTACATGAACTCCACCCCTTAGAAGAAAGAGAAATTTTGTGAACTTATAAGCATGCCTTGACTTTGTATATATATATATATATATATATATATATATATATATATATATATATATATATATATATATATATATATATATATATGTGACATTAAGTATAACCATACTTATTATTACTTTGATGATGAATTACGATTATCTTCAATTATGATTATTTCATCCTGATCATTATTGTTATACTTTATTCATTATTGTTTTCATGATTGTAATGCGATATAATCAAACTATATGATTTTATGTATATATCCTGATCACAGATTTGCTCTTGTATGTGACTGATGTTCCAAGCTGGAGGTGGAAACATGCCACTTGATACTACCTCTTAACATAGATGTTCTGACTGGTATGTCACTAGGAAGTTCATCTGACCAAGAGGAGATCAAGGACGCTTTCCTAATCCGGGCGCCAGACACGAGAAATCTCCCTTCGGGATATTTCTTTTGTTTGGGGGACGTATGTAAACAGATAGCCATGCTATGACCTTGAATTAATATCATTACATATTGGTCACTATAATACTTATGTATATTTTAATATTGTAAGCAAGTGACGCGTCATATTAGGGCGGGATACCCAAATACTGCATCCCAATAATCGTTGTCATAAATGAGGTTAATTAATTCTGACACAGTAAAATACAAACTGAAAATATATAGACAAGTTATCAACAAATTGTCATATTTGGCGATCCTGTGTCTGTAATGAAGGCCCTAATATTGCAAGTTAGTCTTGTAATGCTTGTTCATCTATTTAACCTTTGTAACCTTAAAGCCATGTATGAATGGATGTATTATGAGTAAGCGATGCATCATACCCAGGTGGGGGACTCAGAGACTCGGATTCTGAGACTCAAACCCCGCATCACAATATTCTTTCTGACAGTTTTGACAGTTTTGTTACTTTATTTAGAAATAAAATTTAACTCTGGAATTTTGACACTAAATGTTCACTCATGATCATCGTAGATGGGCCGGACTGGTCAGAACTGTCAATCATAAGTAAAATGTTATATATACTCATGTAAGATGATGTTAAACGTATTCTAGATTCTTTGATTTGAGCTGCTTTTAATGGTTGTATTATCTACTATACGATCACGCTGATTAATAAACTACTTGGTAACCAACAATTGGACTTGCTGATCATTCTGAGGAAAGGCTTACAAATTTTTTAAGATTTAATCTATATATTCCTATGTAAAAAGTCGACCTCCCCCATTGTGGACCCATCTTACCCCTGGGGGTCATGATTTCCACAACTTTGAATCTACACTACCTGAGGATGTTTCCTCACAAGTTTCAGCTTTCCTGGCCAAATGGTTTTGAGAAGAAGATTTTTGAAAATTTCTCGAAAATTTTCATTAATTCATAATTATCTCCCCTTGTAAGAGGGCTTGGTCCTTAATTTTTACAACTTCGAATCCTCTTAGGCTGAGGATGCTTTGTACCAGGTTTGGTTGGATTTGGCCCAGTGGTTTTTTAGTAGATGTTGAAAATGTGAAAAGTTTACAGACGGACGGACGAACGGACGGACAGACAGAAAGACAGACGTACAGACGGACGGACGACAGACAAAATGTGATCAGAATAGCTCACTTGAGCTTTCAGCTTAGGTGAGCTAAAAATGATTTACTACACAGTTTATGCATTGAAAACTTTACTATAAATCGATTGTCATATATATTTTTTCTCTAATACAAAGAAAAGTGAGATGCTCAGCAAAAGTTTTGAAAAAAACATGACACACACAGCCTCCTTAAACAAAATTAAGATGAAGTTAGAAAACAAGAATCTAGCCTGTTAGACATCCTTTGATAAAATTACATACAGTTTGAAGACAAATACACATTTCCTTACAAAAAAATGAGGGAAAAGGACATGGTGTCTTGCAGCGGGGACCAATATATCCAACAGAACACTCTAGATGTTGAAATACATTAGGATGTGAAAATATTATTTCATAGAATACAGTTTGATAAAATAAATTTGGTACTTACCAACACATATGCTTTTGTTTATCCCTAGCATATAACCTGCACACCATGTATAAAAAGAAAGCGTGCATACTCAATACGAGATAACATTTAAAGAAAAAATAACCGTCTTGTCAAAATGAATTTAATTTCAAACTTACGTCCTCTTATTACATGGCGAATACGCTGTGACGACAGAGAGCAGGAACTCAAAAGACAGAAAAAGAACCATTTAAATTCTACGCTTTTTCATGGTTTGTTTTTTATTATAATGATTGACATCATTATGGTTTTTTATCCTGTCCTTTCAATAAATAAAAATGAAAAGAATGGGTAGACCTTGGAAGAATATACGATCTGTAGGAAATAATCAAACATATTAGAATAAGATTTTACAAAGCACGTATGACTTTAATAATTGCAAAATTATGAGCAGTCGAGAAAAAAAAACTAAGCGATAAGAAATAAATATTTTTTTTGATAATACAACTTTCACATAATGTATTTGCATAAAATTAATGAAGGTTTGTGATTATAGAGTCATGGCGATGACGATCACCGATATATTTGTCAGCTGACACGCGTAGTATAGACGAGTAACATCATAAAACGTTAAGCGAGTTCACACCAGGTAACTAACATCAGTTTGTAGTACATTTAGTAAAATATCTATCATCTTTTTTCGGACAAATACATAGTACAGAATAATATTGACAGTGTAGTCCAGAGGAGAGCAAATGGGCTCAAAACAAGAAACGATGGAGCCACCAGTAGTGTCACAGCGATGTACGAAATGTTAAAGCGGGAGATTTTGCGCCAAAGAAGAATCACTATGAAGGCCTTAATGATGTACTTGGCTGTCCACTCTTTTGTTTCATAATTTCATGTTCCATTGAACTGCATTTCCATTTAGCAAAACAGGACCCCACTATGCCGTACCAGCTTGATCTTCACAAAGAATCATTCTTGCTTACCACAATCAATGTATTGACCCACTTCATACTTTTCGTTTTATTAGTTTTGTAAATAAATTACTTATCTGCACCTTACACAATATGTAATATTTAAAAAGACATCAGTGAATAAACTCAGAAATGGATATTTTGTTTTTCAATTTAAGAAACGATGGAATTGCTTTTTTCTAATTAATATTTATTTAAAGACATAATTTAAATCTTGTTACTCATTGTAAAATAATTCGCAGTTGATTCTTTTTATTCTTATTATACATGCTACGTGCTAGCTAAAAACAGTTACATTTACTGTGAATATGATGTCACAACCATGGTTCCATGTACATGTAACTGTACATTCCACCCATATAAAATTAAGCCAAACTACAGATATCAACTTCGCAAAAAATATCGAACTTCATGTGTAGATTTTCGATTTTATTAGTTGGTAATGATGCAAATGAAACCAAAACTTAAGGTTAGTCTTAGAGTTAAAAGCGAGATAGAGATCTTATAGTTCTTTGTCATGTAAGAAGCTCGAGTCATGTGTATGTATACATTTTGAATGTTGATAGGGGCATTCCAGATTTAGACCTAAAATGAATGTGACAAACGCTGATAATTGTTTATTTTAGGTTCAAGGAATAAGCAAATATAAACTATTAAAGTCTTTAAAATCGCCTTCCAAAGAACTTCAATGCTGCAATTTAAGATATTACTATGTAAGAATTATGTGTATAGATTCTAAATCTTCAAAACGTGACCCCCTCACCAATACTGGAGCTCCAAGAGAGGGTAAAGTTGAACATCGAAACATGTACCTATATGGAACATTTTATAACTTTGTCAGTCCACTAATAAGTATTCAAAAAAAAAAAATCCGCAATTTTGTGAAATAATGCACAGCCCATGAACATATGCTATAAACAAATAGCAAGCAACTTTTCCACAGGATCGGATGCAGAAGTGTGTGCGTAAACGTAAGGATGAAAATAACTCTACGGTTAACCTTGCATATGTACGCGTATTGACCTTTACGACTAAACTCGGGCCTCCATCGATTTAAAAAAAAAACCCAAATTATTATATTAAAGGAACAAGAGAGACCGCGAAAGTATTAAGTTTTGAGGATACAAATTGTATGTATAGTATGGTCAGTAAATCATAAACTTCTGAATACATTCTCATTTTATTTTTTTAATACATGTTTTATCTTTTGATAAAATAATATTGTTTAAGAACCTGCATGCTGTGTTATCATTTATTATGCATATTAATTTCAACATTTATTTCATAACTTTCTATTAAACTTTAAAACATGTTGTCAATTTTTCTTTTTTAATAAGTTAGCTAGCAATGAGTATGCGTTTGTTTTCGGCTTGTTGCTAATTTGATTGTCATTAGTAATTCATTACTCTTGTGGGTATCTTAAAAAAGTTCCCGTTAAATTGATTGCATGAACTTTTGCTGTAACCCCAATAATTTGATTAATAATAGGATGTTTCATATTGAATATCATTGAAGGTGCGTACATTCAGCTCATTCGAATTTGGCCAATTTAATAACTCACTACTTTGGTAAATGCATTAAAAAGAAACTGATTGCGGCGTAATATATTAATAAAATAATACTATAGTTAATAAATGCTGTATGATTTTACATTTAACATACAATTAAATCCTTCTAAAAAATGCATGTAAAAATCTTAACAGGTTGTTTAACAAATTAAAACATTTTGAATTAAAAAAACAGTAAAATTATCACATCTGCTGCTTGCCAAGATTTTGGTCGGATAATCCCCCTCCCCCGCATTTTTGCACCCGTCGAACCTGCATGTATCGAAAAATTCAAATAAGCCATGTGATAGACCATTTCTTAAAGAATTTTTAACTACATTTGTAAATAATGTATCTCACCTGTCAGGTAAGATATTTACCTTTAAAAAATAAATTAATATAGGTAAATAATTTTTCCCATATTAAAAACAATTTCCCTATAAGATATTTAAAATTTCCTACCGGAATTAAAGAACTTCATATAGGAATTTAAATTCCGATAGAATTTGAACAAAACTCCCATAGGATTTTAATATCCGATAGGAAATCTAAATTTCCTATAGAAAACTACCTGTCTGAATCAAACTCCTGCAGAAAATATTTTTCTTCTACAGGAACTATAATTCTTAGAGGATTTTTAGAAAATCCTGTAGGATTTTTAATATTTTTACGGGAATTATTATATTCCTATAGGACATAATTTTTTAAAAGTAAATATCTCACCTATCAGGTGAGACACACTAAAACAAATGTGGTTATATACTCTGTAGACAATGGTTTATCATTTGATATAAATGGATTTTTAAGAAACTGCATCTTAAGCGGGTGCAAAAAGGCCACCTTGGCACTGGCATAATTATCCGGCACAGGGTTTATGTAGAGCAGCAGCAATAGCAGCAGCAGCTAATTACAGGATTACCGATTACCTCAGACTGATAACACATCCATTTTGTTTTACCGTTCGGAATAAACTAAAGGGCAGATGTGACTTCAAACATATATACGCCATTAGTAAAACGAGGTGAGTTTAACAAATGTTCATAGGAATTTTTTTACCGTATCTTTCTGTTCTTAACATGGTGAAGAGATGTACACGTAGTTATATGAAAATGGAAAAAAAAACAAAGTACCAAGGAAATTCGACTCACATGCAATTGAGACCAATACACTTTCGCTCTCTATGTTTTGGAAAAAATATTTTATCATTACTTAGATTATGAGCCAAACTCGTTTCAAGTTTGAAAGGGAGGAGCTATAAGTATTTAAGCTAACAAAAAAGATTTGATGGATGATATCGTAGCTCGCATGTTAAAGAAGATAAAATATTATTGATTATTCATACTATTTAAATGTTTAAGCTGTAATATCAAATAATTGCTCAGTTATAATGCTTAAAACAAATATGAATTATTCTAACCAAGTAATAGTATTAAGAAGGGGGCGGAGGGAGCAAAGCGACCGATTCCCTTCTTAAATGCGTAAATTTGACTTAATATGATCTAACTTACTTAGAACATAACCTACATTTTCATTGGCTGATCAAAAGTTCTGCGACAATCAGACATTATCTCTCTTTTGTTTACGGCTCTCTTAGCTGTCAATCGATATGTGACGTCGCTGTGAACTTAAAGAAATTATTAACGATTAAAAACATCACTTAATGAATATTAAGCGACTGCTGATTAAATGTAAAAGTGGGTTATGTTCTAAATTTTTATTAACTTGTCTTTTTACTAGCATAAGCATAAACTTTAAGGGACATGCATATTAAAGTGGAAGGCTCCATCGTCACAACATGTCTGAAATCCGTTTGAAACGCCATTTTGTTCAGGATTGAAAACATTATGTAGTGGTACAAATAGCTATACTCCGTTTAATTGAACTATTCTATATAACGAGGGAGATGGGATAGGAATGAAATTACCGAAACGCTTAGAAAATACATGTATGTTTATTTCCTTCCTGTTTAAGGCTTTTACTACCATTGATTATCAGCTGTTTTGTACTGAAAACGTGGAATCTAAATAATATACTGTTTCCCTGCTATTTGCAATACGTTTTTGTCATGTCATCTGCAACAGACGAACATACATTTGTGACGGATTATCGATATAGGTAGGCAGATATAATATTTTCACTTACACTTTATAATATTATGTATGATGAATATAAAACGAAAGAACCGTAGTACGATCTCTTGAGTTGATCCTTTTTCCCCAAATGTAAATCATTTGCAGTAAAAGATATGCATTTAAATTTTGACATTAAACTAATGTATTTTGATTAAAATATATATATAGCTAGGTAGCAATTATAGCAGTGGAAGCCCGGTTTTGCCAGCCAAATGAGGGAACGACTGAATTCTGAAAAGGAGCATTTTTTTTTATTTCCACACATTCATGTGTATCATTATGGACATCTAATGTATGTATTAATATGCGTATGGTTCTTGTTTATAATTGCTATTGTATATAAAGAAGTAAGAGGCAATTTAAGTACTAATATTTTGTTTTAAATAGTGAAATATATATAATGTGTTCATTAAAAATATATATAATTTTTCATTTTCAAACAATATCATAAGCACTACTTATCTTAAATCTACATATTTAGCATAGACTTGTTCCTTTTTTAATTGTTCTTTGTGATTTTTATTAATTAGAAAAATTGGTTCCAAGATATTTGAGACCATGTAAAATAAAGAAAGACAACTCTTAAACAGGATCTTTCATACCAAGATTTTTGCAATAATTCAGTATCTTCTTTAATTTTTCAATTTCGTTCAATTTCTTTTTTTCATTCCATTAACCAACGAATATTGTTTATATTTTCATATTTTTGTGGGATTTTGTCCAGCAGTTTGCCTAAATATTTTTTTTATATTTTAGTTTTATATTTACTAGAAGATAACCCGCGCAAGCGCGGGAATTAACACTTTACACATTATTATGATATAATGCTAGATATGTTGACCCATATTTTTTTGTTCATTTTTGTACATACTTTGTCCGATTTTTTCCTTATCTTATTTTCTAAAATTTAAGTAAAAAACAAACTGCTTTTTTATTGTATTTATTTCACACCAGTGAATGGGTATTTAGTGTATATCTCTCTAAATTTGGTTATTTAGGTCAATTTTCAATATAATTTCTATTACTGTCCCAAATAAGAATTTCAGACAAAAACAATCTGGAGGTGGGGGGGGATCCCCATTGAACTTCCCCGTTTAATGCATACATCATTTAACCATATAGACGTAGAATACAATAATCTGACAGGATCATTAATGTTTGCAAATTAATGGCAAAGGTTTACAACCAATCTACCGTGGTATGAAAATGTATAAAATTAAAACACGCTAGGTTATGCATTATTATCCATTAGCATGCATATTTTAATTCAAAGTTGTCAGATTCAAAGTATCTGCCCGATGGTTAACTCGCCCTACACTTTCGGCGATAATGTCAATTAGTCAACCCCCCTTTCTGGGTACCTCGCTCTAGAAAGTTCTTTCCATTAATACTAAAGTCGCAATAATTGTTCTATTTTATTTATTAACGTTTTGTATTAATCGAAGTCCGATTCAAGGTATTTGTCCGCGATGCATGATGAACTCGTCCTACACCTTTCGTTAATAAGTCAATCCGCGTTCTTGGTTAACCCGTTCTGGAAAGTTATATCCCATTCTCTCACCAGAGGTCGTGCTTCGCAAGCGAATGAGTATCAAAACTAAAATCGCACACTAAAGAAACAAATTGACTCATTTTATTTATTCAACATTTGTCTGATCTTAACTTCTATGTATTCGCTAAATAGGCTCACAGTAAATATATTCACTCTTTACGTAATCATTCAATATTATTTCATTTCAAGTATATATTTTGATCGAGACTATCCCTGACTTGGATCCACCAAAGCGTGTCCTCCACCTTACTCTCATTTTTGCTATTTCGGGCTTGTTCATCGAAAATGAAAATAGGTTTTTGATTAATTTCACAATAATAACTTATCAGTTAAAATCCAGTTATACCTTACGGACATCATCACACATGTGTTGCAATACCAAAGGTGTAAGCAAGTACTCTGGTGCAGGCATTTTGTAGTTTATTTGCAAAATGCCTTAATTTATAAGTATAGATGTGGATTCCAAAAAAAATCATACAAACTTCATTCATGATTATTTTGTCTTTTATTTCTAAACTTAATAACATCTCACTTTCATAAGAATTTTAAAACAGAAATGTTGAAAAATTTGATAAGGGGTCATCTGTAACCAGGCTGATATTTTAAAAATTCTCTAGAAAATAGAGTATTGCATTTTGAGGTCTATTATTGTTGAATACTGTGCCTAGTATTAGTAACAAATGCATGCAACAAAAATCTCCTACACTTATTTGTTGTAGAGATTCACCTTAACTGCATGTATTAAATGCTATCATAAACCTCTATCGTTATATTCTTCATCAATTAAAAATGTTACACAATGTTATATGCTTGCTTGTTTAATGCAAAAAGCAATATTTTTTATGACCTTGTCATCACTGATTGGGATTTCTTTAACAACACCAATATGTACATGTAACCATTTATATTTTAAATGACTTATTCTATGCTAACAAAAGCATGTATAATCTTTTTTTTTTGCAGTTTGTGTATCTAAAACCTAAGACATGAAGATCTGCAAAATGCTATTGAATCTGATGTTTTTATTTTACAAAGAGGTAAATTTTCATTCTTTATACGTTATCGCACTACACCTGTTTTGGAGGAACATTCTTACAATTCAAGAAACATATTTGAAAAAAAAATTTCTTTGACCAATGCTTTAATAAACAATGCATAAAGTTTTCTGAGTTCGTTACATAATAGCTTTGTTCATTTGATTTATTGTTTTTAAACATCGACGACGAAGGTATAAATAAAACAAGAGAATATATTGAATTATATCATTTCATTATCCCGGAATATATCTTGTTCCATTATAACAATAAAAAAATACATAGAAATCGTTTTAACATATTAGGTATTCCTTCAGATTTTGGTATATTGTACTAATTTACAAAATGGTTACCATAAATCCATACCATACATATAATTAGTATGATAATGAATAGTTTGATTGACCTTTTAAACACATATTTTGATTATTAATAATATTTGTCCTTTAATATTATAATGCTAAACACAATCCAAATCAAAAAGGGAAAATCAAAATTCCTTTTTTGACCCTGTTTTTCACATCTGCATCCATTTACACCCCTTTTTGCGAAAAATAAGCCTTTACAAGTCAAAGTTCATGGAATTTTCCTGAATCATTGACATTCAAATGCATTACACAGACATTTAAAATGAGGTATGTTCCTCTTATCCATTTAAAAACTCATGAAGCATCAGAGGAACGTTCCTCTTTTCACTTAAACTGAATTCCGTACAGTTCAATCTGAGGAACGTTCCTCTTTTTTTCAACTAAAATATTCACAAAGCAGCTGAGGAACGTTTCTCTTTCACCTGACTTAAAATCTTGACAAGTCATCTGAGGAACGTTCCTCTTTTCACTTCAACAGAAATCTTGACAATTAAGTCATCTGAGGAACGTTCCTCTTTCACTACAACTGAAATCTTCACAAAGAATCTGAGGAACGTTCCTCTTTTCTCTTTAACTAAAACCTTTACATGGTGCCTGAGGAATGTTCCAATTTCCTACATTTGAAAGTAAAAACAGCAAATAAGTTGAAATATAATAATCTTAAATTAAATAAGCATTTAAACATGTTATACTTTTACGTAAATATTAAGGATGTTAACAAGTACTCGAGTACTTGACTATCGCTCAGTCCCGATGATGATCAGCTAAAATTTTCTTAGTTGATTACTCGATATAAAGTAAAAAGAGTTTGAATTTTTAAATATTTTTTTATTACGGCATTTTTGAGTAACAAATCAAAAAACAATTGTTTTTTTTTTTTTACATTTTTGTTCGGTCTGTTCTATCGGTGCCCCTTGTGTATTTTTTAAGCGGCAAATACATGTATATTAATTGGTGTAAAAAATTGATCTTGTATTGTAGATCAAATTATAATTAATTGTTTTCAATAAAAGTACAAAGGCATGTAATTAAGAATACCAATTTAATATTTCTTTTAATATTAAATATCAAGTTTATTTAGTAATTATATTAGATGTTTATATAATTAAAAATTTAACTATATTAATAATTGTCTCAGTGCATATGTTTTTATAATTATTAAAAACATAAAGCTCGCATCCATCAAATTCAGGATTGAGTTCCCAAGTAGAGCTGCATTTTCCTGAAAGCTGCCTTTCACTTAATTCAGTCTTTAATACATGGTTGACAAGAGCCAATGTTTATCTTCTGTTCTGTTTATCTTCTGTTCATACTGTTTGACTGGCTGGATGGCTTCTTAACTTTTCTGTGGCCCCATTGATTTCCTTCCAGGGGGGATGTCCAGATCTTCTATAGAATCTATGTATGATACATATTTGCATTTTAACTCATCATGATCAGTGCTAATTAATAACTTCCTGTTATTTCATTTCATAATAAAGATCTGGCTGTGATGCTTTTTTTTGTTAATTACACATAAATTCTCAAAACATACATTTAAGTATTGACATTCTTTAAGAAGAAATACCCAGTATATATATATTAAAGGTCACATCAGTTTCTCCCTGCTTAACTTGAGAGAGAGAGAGAGAGAGAGAGAGAGAGAGATTTGTTCAACAAATATTTCTCTTTGGATATTTATACCTATATACCTAAATATGTTTAAACATTTACAGAATCCATCAGGATAATTAAATAAGCATTACTTTGATTTGAATCTACAAAACATCAATATACTCTTCAATTTCTGCTGGCAGATCTTAACACTTCACATCAAATCCCAAAGCTATTGTTATCGGGCGGTCATTCTTGTGAGTATGAAAATGGTTCACAGCTGTAAATTATTTGTTTTAAGCCAGACAGCTGAGCAGATGGGATTTGCATCACTTAATTAAAGCAGGAATTATTATTTTAAAACATCAAACAAGAACGTTGTATAATTCAGATTCTGTTTATCCTATCAATTTAATGTTGCAGCAAGGAAATACCAGAATTCAGTAATTTAAGTTTGATGAGCTTGGTCAAACTTATTTTTGTTTGAAATTTAGAAGCATAAAATATTCAGAATATTTGCTCATCGTCAATTTGGACTTGTCATACTAAGGACTTTATGTTTGTTTCATCAAAAGTCTCAGTTACCTCTGTGCCCTACCTAAGTTAAGCTAAACAAAATCATTCAAGCTTAGGAAGTTCCTAAGATTTTGTTTGTATAATATTTTACAATCACACATACAGGAGTAGATAAGAATTACGCAATAAACCCGTATATTCTTTGAAAACGGTATATTTTTAATTTGAGAGAGAATGAATTGATCGTAGTATCTTTCTTGTTTTTTGCTACATGTACATATATTTCTTTATTTTAAATATTATTTGGATATGACCCCATGAATCAATTGAAAACATTGGTCACTGCTAGAATTTCTGTTGTTCTTTATAAATGATCCAGTGCATTTTTTTGTCTAGTTGGTCCATTATGAAATGCCCGTGTGTAGTGTACCTTTAATTAACTACAATTTCTTCTAATTCAATGTTGTTAATTGTTAATTTCCTTCCTTTCACTTCAATTTTTTACATGCTCCTAAAAAGTGGGGGGGGGGGGGGGGGAAGGGGGGGTTGACTCCATGTTAATTCAATTTTTGATATGTATATTTAAGAAAAATGTTTGCTGCGAGAAAAAGTGAAGAGAGGGGGGTTTGCCCCCCCCCCCCCCACCCTGATGCTAAGTGCCTGCTTGTAACGGTTGATTTAAAAATGAGGTGTTTTTTTTTTTTTAAAGAAAATATTGCAAATAAATGCATCTTGGCTGATAGAAGAAGCGAGGATAAAAGGCAAATTTCTGAATGAAACAGCATTTCCATGGATGATTTAGCATCGACATTCCTAAACCACTTAAATTGCGGTCACTCATCCCCCCTTCCCCCTTCCCTCGACAAAAAAAATCAAATGAAGAAAACACCTAACATTTTTTTCCGTAAAAGAAAAGCTTATTTCGTGGAGGGATAGGACAAATCATCCAGTCATTCTGTAATTGAGTATTTATGTAGTATTTATTCCTTTTTAAGATGTCAGTAATTCTCGGGCATGAATAATTTAATTTTCACAGTGCACTTATTGAGCTATAACTATATACCCGCTATCCATCTGCGCGTGCAAGATAATCTAAAAAAATTGTAAAAATTAAAAGTCCACACCAAAGAAATTAATTGAAGAAATATATGTATAATTTGATAGTTCTAATGTTTTCAGTTTAGAAGCAAAGTGGATATATTACAAGGAGAGGATATACGTATCAGGCTATGCCTGTTGTCCAATCCTATTGAATTTATTCAATAAAATATGTTTAAATAAATTAGAAGTAAAGTGAAAAAGTCTTAATGATATGCGTAATCTAGTATTTATGTTCAACTTTAATGTGCATATCATTCATTTCAATATAACATAAACAGTCACCATGTTAAGTTTGTTCCTAAAACATCAATTTACCTGTCTTAAAGTTAAAAGTAATGAACTTAAGAAAAAGTTCTTTCCTAAGATATAACTTAGTCTTAAATATGCTTTGTGAAATGGACGCCTTTGCACTCATTAGATTAATCCTTTCACATTTGTACAGGTTACAACTGTGTGACAATTCATTTCAGCAGATTAATTATACATTTAATATTTAACTTTTTCTTAGATAGAGCATGTTTCTATTCCATATGACTTAATATCTGTTTATGATTTTCCTATTTACAAAGTCTGATTTGTAAGATCTAAAACTCACATCATGTAAATGGAGTTAATAGTGTTATACTGAATTCATTGTCCCAAGAGGGCCATTTTCCTAGCAATGGTTTAGATAAGCATTTGTAGGGGAAATTGATAATCTGTAAAATAAGAAGTGGCTAGCAGATTACACTGTTTCAAAAGAGCCTTGTGGGAGTATTAGTCCCAGAAGGACAGCTGTAGTATGAGATTAATTTAAAATTAAGAATAACAAACCTGAATCTTCAAGCATTTTCCATCTCGATCAAGCTCTGTCCAAATTAATGCTCCCCATCCACTAGACCAGCAAACAATTCACATGCAGTGATTTCAAATCAAAATCCACCAGGCGCAATATTTTGTCACTTCCAATCATCATAACCTATAACATTACATTGTATTATGATTATATTTTGATTTTGCACTTCATTTTCAAAATTTGATGATTACGATAAATATCTTAAATATCAGATAATCAAGGATTTTGTATCAAATTAATTTATATACTTTAGGTTTGCAATTACCTTGATTGTAGTGAATTAGCAGAAAAGCAAAAGAAAATTAGTTATGTATTTTAGACGTTTGAATATAATAAAAGTATTTATTACCTTGATGCATCCTGTGATGTTTGCAACTGCACTTTCCAAACAATATTTCCATTCTGCTTCATAAAGTACACATGCAGTGTTAATCCTTTAAATTAAATTTGCGACCACATTTTGCATCTGTTCCTAAAGCAGTGGCTCTCAAAGTTCACACAGTTACTATTATTAGCACACCCCTAACATCTTATCAGCATCCAGTTAGTGATTGACATCTGATAGAAAACCTTAGCATGTGCATGTAACAGCAAGTTGTTACTCAGCTTGAAATGGCCGATGACATTAGCAAACCTTAAGATTCGTTAAATGAAGCAGAGGAATATGAGTCTTTAGGTCATAACATTTCTATTGACCACGCTGAGAAGTTAATTTACAGGATATACTGGAGTAAAATTAGATATTTTCTAGTTGATAAACATGAAGTACTCCAAGAAAGCCAAAAAGTGAGTTGTTTTTTTTTTTACTTAAAATTTCCTCCTTAATACCAGAGGTAGGTTTGTAGATTTATCAAAACTACAAGTACACTATTGAATTATAGCTAATGTATGTTGTGATTTTATTAGGAAGGGTGGGGGGGGGGTAATTGTTAGCTAGTGTAAGATATAATTTACATGTATATTAATATAATGATTGCAATTCATATGAGAGCTGCAATTCAATATTTTACATCCCAATGGTTTTTACTATCATCCAGCTCAAAGAATTTAACAAATGCAAATTTCTGGTAACCTGATTGTTTTCTCAAAGCTTAGGTCCTGTCACACCAGATTTCATTCCCCCAGAGTTTCCCGACATTGTTATATTTCTGGAATTGCTGTGGGATAGCAGGGAAATTCAAAAACATTGTGCAGTTGTATTTTAAATTTTTACAAGGTGAAAATGTGACAGCAACAAAGGGATTTCTACTTAGCTCCTGCAGCGTGTAACTGCATTCCTACAAACTTCTACTTTTAACAAATGACTGCGCTCCCACTGAGTGCTCATAATGTGCTTGAGTTCTGACTTCAAGTTTACGGTGTGTGTGTGTGTGTGTGTGTGTGCACCTTTTTTCATCAGTTCTTAAATTACTTAACCAACATCATATTATTGTTTCAGCGGCTTGACACAAAGTTTTTGATTTTGATTTTATATTTAAAATTGTTAAATTATGAGCTGCAAACCCGCAATTCATCAGGAGTAATTTTGCATACTTGTTAAACAAGTGATTTAATAAGTTACATAATTAGCATGTCTTCTAAATTTCAATTGTGCTTATTAGCTACATGTATAATAGGGGCTTTAGTGAAAATCTTCCCTGCAATAATAACCACCGCAATGTATCATATCAATTTGCATCATGATAGATATTAAAAATAAAATCAGGGTTTTCCAGTAGAATGTTTACAATCGCACATCAATTATTTATAATTAATTAAAGCAGAACCTTTCTTTAGTCCGATTGCACAGACAGGCGAACAGACGGACGGACAAGGTGATTCTTATATACCCCCAAAACTTTGTTTCGGGGGGATAGAGACAGTAAACTTAAGGTCAGTCGCGGGTTTAAAATTTTGCGCCTTCTGCGCAGGGTATTGCGCAATAATTAAAGAAAATAGTTTTAATGTCGTAAAACGCAAATGCAGAGTAAAATGTTCAAATATTCAGGTAATCATGTAACGTTTTTATTTTGAAAATTTACTTATCATAAAAATTATTTCCTTAGAACAATGTTCAGAAGTATTTTAATTATTTCGCCTCTTCTTCAAAATTGACATTATCCACGTCGGAGTCAACGTCTTACGATGACGTCAGTTGAGACTTTGACATAACTATTGACAAAAATAAACGTCGTTCATTTTTTTTTGCAGCTTCAAATATTAAGATTGAAATTATAATTTGCAAAATCAGAAACATATACACGATCTTTTCATATTCTCTGTTAGGGGAAAGGTATTTTTTTTATCTATTACAAATTGAATTGAATTTGATTCATTAACATATGCATATATCCTTTTATTCTATGCAATTCTATAGCCTGTGTAAAATGGCTGCCAGGACACGTTGATAGGACCAAACTATGAGGGCAGATAGCATAAAAACTATCTGGTCAATTTCGTTTTAATTTGGCAAAAACTTTACTTATATATGTTAACCTTCTGAAAATTAAAAGAAAATCGTATGTTTGTATTTTTGTTAATGTACCGAACAACATGATTATACAGAATACGTCGATTTCTAATAATTTTGTACTTGTCGAAAGCAATTAACGTCGTGATTGTTTGGTTTTTTTTTGTTATTGTCTCTCGTTTCCTTCATAAATTCGAATCAAATAAAGTAAAAATTGGTTTTTGTGGCATAAAGAAAATTTAAATGATTAAATTGACTTCATCATATTTATCAACATCGTATGCTCATATTGGCTTTTTCATACCTTTGGAATGAAAAATCCCAAGATTTCCGAAGAGGTGAGACACGATATTTATTCCCCAGGAGACACGACATTTTGTTCGCCCTGTCACGGGACTCTCTAGACCAATCAGATGACGCGTTATATAAAATAATCATATTGAGGTATAATAATATATAAATAGCGAAGCAGAGGTTGAAAATGGTTTTTGAGGGGTGTCAATTGCAACTGTTACCCTCCCAAACAGGCACTATTTATTCTATTATACTGAATGTCTTAATTTTAGAGAAAATTTTACTGCGTTTGTGTAGAAATGACGTGAATTTAACGGCAAACCGTACACGCATAATTTACGCGCATGTAACAATTCGTTCCATTGACCCGTTGCCAAGCGTGTTGCTAACGCTGAGGGTAAGAGAACTAATTGTCAACTGCGTCTAAACCAATCAGATTTCAGTATTTAACATGAAAGTATAATAAAAGATTTTGTCTTTTACAAGTTTTACAAAGAGGATTATTGCTAGTCACATTTTGCGTAATGATTAGAATACTTAAAAAAGGAAAAGTCCTCGGTTTAGAAGTAAACATTTTGTTAAATGAAATGAGGAACTTTTCTCAGATGCAGTGTAAAGATTTCAATTCAAGGGAAAAGAGGAACGTTCCTCGGATGTTTTACACAGCTTTCATGTAAAAAGAAAACAATCAACATGTGAAAGATTGTACATTCCTCAAATGTTTTATGTAGCTTTCAGATGAAGTGTAATGAGGAACGTTCCTCCGATACAGTGTAAAGATTCCAAGTCAGGAAAGTTCCTCAGATGCTTTGTTAGGATTTCAGTTTATATAATTAAGTGAAAAGAGGAACGTACCTCAGATGACTTGTCAAGATTTCTATTGAAGTGAAAAGAGGAACGTTCCTCAGATGAAATGTAGAGATTTTAGTTTAGGTGAAGAGGAACGTTCCTCTGATGCTTCATAAGTTTTTATAAGGATAAGAGGAACGCTACTCATTTTAAACATCTGTTTAATGAATTTAGATGTCAATGATTCAGATAAATTCCATGAACTTTGACTTGTAAAGGCTTATTTTTGGCAAAAAGGGGTCTAAATGGATGCAGATATGAAAAACAGGGTCAAAAAAAAGGAATTTTGATTTTCCCTTTTCGATTTGGATTGTGTTGCTAGTAGTTCATGGGTTCAACAAAAGATAACAAACCTAAGTAAATTCATACCCTGTTTCGTTATAATATATATTCATATCAACAGATAAATTTATAAGATATTGGTGAAACTAATTGCTAACCTTTTACATGAAAGACGACGATCGCAGTTTTTATTCAGCTTTTTTGTCATCGGCTTCGGCCGATCACAGTTGTGTCCATATGAAGCATCCGGCAAATTTTACTATTTGTTCACCCATTGCGCCTTGCACTACTATACTATGCAATGAAAGCCTCATGTAAATCTGTAATAATATGTAGATGACCAAAACCGTTATTCTTATGTGTTTGCCTTGAAAACAAAACATTTATACAATTACATACATAATGACTCAAATTACGTTTTTCTTTACATATGCGTAAGAATATTAATCGGAAGTACAATTTGCCTACTAAAAGCAAAGCTTATTCTTGCATTTCTATTTCGGAAATCAGCAAAACGGTACGATATATTTTATTTATTATGTTTATTGCATGTAACATAATGCTTTCGCATTACATCAACAGAGCTGTGACCAATGATATTACATGCCAAACATTCCTTTAAAAGGAATACTTGTTCTTCATTTAGTACAGTAACTACTGATTGTGTACCACTTTCTTAGTGTGTGTATATATAGATAGAACACGGTCGTCTGATTAGTACTTGCACAACACAAATGATTAGAGCATTTGTACAGTAATTTTGCTGAATAACGTGGAAATGTTGAACTCGCTAAAATTGGACCACTCTTGCACGAATTTAGTTCGCTTGGTCCAAAGGCTAAAATGATATTTCCAAAAAAAAAGTATTGAGATTAAAGGTGTACTTAATGATAACAAAGTTTTACTAATTTAATTAGTATTAAATGTTTAATCAATTAATCCAAAACAATAAATGCTGCTGATTTCCCAGATTTAGAGAAGAATGGTTTTTATATTAAAAAGTGCCGCTGCTGTCTTTCATAACCAATTTCGATTTTTATGACTTTACTAGAATTAAATCTTTACTTCTTGCAGCAGCAAGTTATTTAATATTTAATATACAGTTTATGTTTATTTGAGACTGCAAATTGATTTTTTAAAACTACATTATGCAAATGCAAAATTATAATGAGTGCACATATTTTACAAATAGATAAACGAAAATAACACGGGGTTAAATTACCTGATAGAGAATTGATAATTAATTCTATAATGGTTTATGGTTTTCTTTGAAGTTTATATCTAATGATCAAATGATATCAGGAAATTTTGAACTAAGACTTTTCTTTAGGTTTCAGCATTCACTGAATGTCAACTTTCCATCAGTTCTGTGAGATATGCCAACCAATGTCCCGCGGACGCTCTCTCTTGGCAAATGGCGGCAAGCAAAATGAACTGCGACTCAGTACAACAGCAGTGTTCAAAGTCTTTGGGTTTAGATCCTCAGAGATACATTTTCCAGTACCACTGTCTGATGAATTCCTTGATGAATGCCACAGTAGAAGTGTGTGCACTGAACCGTTCTATTCTAGGTAAATGAAAAATTAATGTTCTGAAGAATTTTTTTTTCAGAAATTTTTAATCAATATCGAAAATGTAATTATGGGGTTTCTTTAATAATGAAAGTATTACGTATGTTACAAATTGTTGTTATACATACAATTGAATTTTAGATGTTTAATTAGGCTACTGTGCAGAGTTCAATACTGACGGAGCTTTGATACAGGAAAACTATAATGCCGATTGCAGAAAATTTGATCGGCCATGTCCAAATATCTACAATTCAGCAGAGGCTTACAAATGTTGGTTGTATTTTTAGACCTAGTTAATATAAACATGTTTTATTGTATGAATAATTAAGAAATAGTTTAAGTTCAATTGACAACATTACTGAAAAAATTTGCAAAGAATGCCATTTAACGCATGCCATTATTTTTCAATGCATAGAATTAAAATCAAAAGATATAGTTACATTTTACTATGATTTTTTATGCAAGCGCACTGATCTATTATGACTTTTAGAACAGCAGATAGAATTATTGACCATATAACCAAAGGGTTTAGTTTTGATTTTTATATTTGCCCGCACCTTCGATATATCCAGCTGTTTCGTCTTTATTTTTGTTGTAAAAAAAATATATAAAGATATTTAAACAAAATCACCCTCAACATACAAACCATCTCAGTGTGTAATATGCGATTTCCCACGCTTAAGCAGTTATCTTCGATTTCCTAGAAACATACAATATCATCTTGTTGGAAGGAAAGATTTTTAATTGCTAGTTTCTGTACGATTGTTCGCGCAGAATTTTGAATGTGGCTTCACTATCATAATAAATATAAGGAAAAAACAGCAATGTTAAACATGCAGTTCACATGAATTTGAACTTGGTTAGTCACATGATGATAGCATGTCTTAAACGAGTTGATATCATATCTACCGAGTTCTTATACAAAGAACTCTTAGCACTGTACTTTAAAACTTACAATATGATTCTAGAAAGACAAAAAATAAGAATGATGATTATAACTGTTTTATGTTTGTTAGAATGCGTTTTAAGATTACTGTGACGTCAAAAATATAACATAATGCCATCTTCGAAAAGCTTACACTGAAACTGATTTGTTTTTCTGAGGGTTGGTTTGCTTGATGATAATTTGTGGGTATAAAGAGAAAAATAAAAGAAATTCATTAAAAAAAAGTCAAATATTAAAAAAAAATCGACGTTATTTGATCACAATTACACATAATAAAATGTCTATTTGTATACGTGATGATTGTTTTTTTTTTTTGGTTATAAATTAGACTCAGCTGACAGATTTGAGGTGTTTTTAACGAGCTATATAACATTACAATTGAACGGTTACGTGCAAGGGTATGTTCTACGTATGAACAGTATCTTAAAAGAGGCAAGCTACTATCAAACAGGTTAATAAACCAAGATCATCAACAGTCTCCATTGAAGTCATCATTTTGTAAGTGCTACGGTCGATTCAATTGTCAGCAAATACATATTTCCGCTAGGTCTAATGCTCACTGACGTTTTTCAGATTTATTGTTAAGCCATTATTAATCACCTAATTGTCTTCGGATTTTACCATTTTCCCGATTACGACAAAGAGTACACGGCGGTTGTGACCGGTCAGCAGAGAATGCTCACTCCTCCATGGCACCTGATCTTACCTCTAATATTAGCATATGCCCTTGTCTGCTCTGCTCCTCTGGACTTTTGATTTTGAACAATGTTCGCCACATTCGATTTTTAGGGTCTTCCGTTTCCAACGGAAGACCCTCTTGTTATTCTTCGGTTTCTTTTGACATATTATTAAGGTCTTCCGTTTCCAACGGAAGACCTTATTGTTTTCGTTCGGTTTCTTTTTCCCTATTATTAAGGTCTTCCGTTTCCAACGGAAGACCTTATTGTTTTCGTTCGGTTTCTTTTTCCCTATTATTATTAGGGTCTTCCGTTTCCAACGGAAGACCCTATTGTTATTCTACGGTTTCTTTTTCTTTATTAAGGTCTTCCGTTTCCAACGGAAGACCTTACTATTATTGTGCTTGTAAGATTATTCTTATTTTTCTTTTTTTTTTTTTTTTCTTCCTAGACGCGAACTTTGAGGCTTCATATCTTGCTCATTTCTAAACGGTTTTTGCTCAAATTTTCAGGGCTTATAGACATTACAAAACACTATCTAAAACATTTCATAAACTTTAAAATTCCTCTTCCGTTAACGAGTTATTCCCCTTTTAAAATTTTTTAGGGCCTTTGGTTTCCAGACAAAGGCTCCGAGACTATGATAGCAGGGAATGGGAATCCAGCGAATTTGAATAACAGAGACATTGAAGTTGTGCACATCGATTTTTGTTTTTCGATTACATTTGTTATTTAGAAAAAGGTAGGGGGTCAAAAAATAGGATTCCAAAAAGTGCGAAAATTTAGACATATTTTGCTTTGTATCTTTTAAACGAAAAATATTTTGTTAAGACATGTAGAATAAAAGTTGTGCAGAATGTTAAGGGCTTTCATTTGACACCAATAAAAAAGGGCTGGCCCCTAAAATTAAGGGCCAATAGCGCTTGAAAGTTTTTGCTTAATAACTCAAAAACGGTTAGGATTTCGATATAGCTGTCCCTGGAAAAGTTGTTTGTTGGGATCTCATAAAGGTCGTTACAATGTTATTTTGTTGGTGATTTGTGTTGTATGAGTGTAAAAAGCTGTACATGTTAACATGTACCTCGTTTAATTTAGAAGTTAACGAAAGTCTATGTGCGTGCAACTGGCATAAAGTTACCATAGAAAGTATGCTGGTTTATACAGGAATTTTTTTTTTAGAATAGATTTTTTTTGGAGTTTATGTCAGTTTTGTTAAGTTCTTATAGTGCACAATCCCTAAAACGAGAATCGGAAAACAAAACATTCTTCTTCCTTTGTAGTAAAACACAAACTACGGATTTAAAATAAATCTATGTATTACAATTTAGTTTTCATACTGCATGCATTTAAAATCTACCTTGAATAAGAGCTGTGTGTGTACCGTTACGTAAGCTATCCCTCACCCGCGGCCTAGAAAATCGGTCACCATGGTCGCGACGGGGCTAACTAGCGGTCAGCGGTTATCTAATACACGAGAAATGCGTCTCTCATATATGAGTTTATTTAGCCGCGCACTCTAGAATTGTTTTAGTTTACATACCCGTAAATAAAATACAAGATCTGTTTTAATTTCTTCATGTTATAAGAGTTTGTCCATCTTGTTTTTATTTAATTAAACATTAAAGTGTAAGAAGATGTTCTGAAAATTTATAAAGGCGATATTACTACAAATCGGAAACTTCGTCAGTCTTAAATTAATGGTTGGTTTGTAGGTCTAAAATGTTTATAAATCTGTACAAATATTGTTTTAAATCAACAACCAACCCACAAATATTAAAACTTTTAAATGATGATCATCCCTCGCACATGGCCGAGGAGATCCCGCGCGAGTGCATGTTTCAGACTTTTGTACGAACATAACTATTTTCTTTTATTATGATTTCAACTATGATATTGGTTTAAGATGAAAAGATAAATTTAATTTACATGTACAGTTGATTTAGAAATGATTAATACGATTGCGCACAAGGTAGTTTATTATAATCAAAGTTCCATGTTTCATGTTTGCAGTAGGTGCTGGCACGATAAAAGGTGTCCTGAATTGAGGCATTCGGATTTTTTTTAATTGGCAAAAAGATAATCAGATTTGACGAAAATCATTTTTTGGCGACTTCTTCTTATGTGTAACATTTTCACTTTCCCACCCGTTTGTTTATTCGGTCAGTCTGTGTTAATTCAATCGCAGCGTGCGACCGAAAATCTTGTGTCGCTTCAGCGCACACAGCTGAGAACATCTATAGCCCCAGTCGGGTTATGTTTATATGGCTGCAGATCATCAATTGTTATGTAATTGAGTAACAATGTATCGAAGGTTATCGAATATTATTGAGTATCGAAGTGTGCTTTCACTACAGTGGTCAATTGTTAAACAATAAGGCTATTATTCGAAGTCAATCATCTTCACATTATACATGTAGGTGCGAAATCGTAATCGGATAATGTTGCTAATAAATCAACCTGTTGAACACGCTAAACTTCTACAGATATGAACGGAATAATATATTATACTTAAAAGTTTTAAGTCAAAGGAAAATTGTTCTCGGATTAAGAAGTTATGAAATACGACTACATTATGCAACGCAGTCGGTCGCCATAGAAATCATCGAAGTACTGCAAGTGTCGACAGATTTCTTGTTTCTTTGAAATACATGTACAATGATAGATCACTACCAGAGTAAAGCTAGCCAGCACTAACTCCAACGCACTAACAAAAAACAAGTATTCCTTTTAAAGGAATGATCGGCAATAATGATATATTGATAGCTAGAAGCAATCAACATGATCAGTTTGATGTAAAATAATAAAATAAGTACTGTATTTTTACAAAATATAGAATATTTTGAATCTGTACACCATAATTTCATTATTATAAACCATCAACAAATTTAATTCTTAAATAAATTTGGGAAAAGCCGTTCGTTAACTCCTTGTCTAATTTTATTTTTTTTTACGTAATTATTAAATGTTAATGTATCTTCTTCTTCTTCAGAATACTGAGTAGGGCTCTTCAAAGAGCATTAACACGTATACAAAGAAAGAGTTGTATTAAAATAATTTAATGCGACTGAAAAACATTGAATGCCATCATAACTTGCTATTGAGGTCGCATTATTATAAATCAAGCCGTCTTCCTAGCTACTATTATGCAACATCAATAGATCGAGGTCAGTTCATGGAGCATCTTCTTATGATTGAGGTCAGTTCATCGAGGTCAACTGCATTACTGAATGAATTTTTCGATCGAAATTTTTACGCGTGAGACAAAATGTGCATTCTTGAATTAACAGGTTACTATTTTTCAAGCGTTTTCCGATCCCGATGTTAAACAACTGAAATTATTAGGCCGCCTTGCACCCACACTAGGACTTGTGCTCATAGGGTGAGCCCGGATTCCTCGAGAACGGGTGTACCCTCGAGGATTCCGGCGCCAAATTAGGCACTAGTGACAACGATTTCCGGCGCCAGGGCGCGGAGTAGACCTTAAGAAAACAAATTATTTCTGTAATGTAGCGTTATAAATAAGGCGCCCTGTCCCCAAACAAGGACTTCTGCTCATTAGGTGAGCCCGGATTCCTCGGGGGACGGGTAATCCCTTGAGGATTCCGGCGCCAAATTAGGCACTAGTGACACCGATTTCCGGCGCCAGGGCGCGGAGTAGACCTTAAGTGAACAAATTATTTCTGTAATGTAGCGTTATAAACATGGCGCCCTGCGCCCAAACTAGGACTTGTGCTCATTAGATGAACCCGGATTCCTCGGGGGACGGGTAATCCCTTGAGGATTCCGGCGTCAAATTAAGCACTTATGACACCGATTTCCGGCGCCATGGCGCAGAGTAGACCTTAAGTGAACAAATTATTTCTGAAATGTAGCGTTCTAAACAAGACGTCCTCCAAATATTGAAAGTTCTTACTTCACACAATGATTGCTTATGACCTAAGTGTTGACTTGTGCTTATTAGGTGAGCCCGGATTTCTCGGGGGACGGGTAATCCCTTAAGGATTCCGGCGCCAAATTAAGCACTAGTGACACCGATTTCCGGCGGCAGGGCGCGGAGTAGACCTTAAGTGAACAAATTATTTCTGTAATGTAGCGTTCTAAACAAGGCGCCCTCCAAACATTGAAAGATCTTACTTTACACAAAGATTGCCTATGACCTAAGTGTGTGTTATGATTTTGTTTCAAGGTTATTTTGTGAAGTTCAAGGTCATTGGAGGAAATTTCATAAGTTGTGTCTGTAGATAAATACTTTAGTTATGATTTTGTTTTTCATAGTGGGGAGGGGGGGGGGGGAATTATTTGTGAGGTTGCTCACAGAACCGCCAGTTAGTCCACTGAGAGCACTCTCCCCCTTTCTCGCAACCAAAATTCACCTTAAATTAACTTAAAGGAAATTGAATTTTGGGGCATTGTTCCCCCCTCCCCAAACCCACATTTTAGTAGAAGGCAATATAAATTTGTATGGCAAATTTAAAACAAATTATATTAAACAAAATAAGTTATAGCTGCCTCACAACTCCCCCCCCCCCTCCCCTGCCACTACCACGGATTAGATTTTGAAGATTATTTTTTTCTTTTATTGGCTTGTTAATACATTTCGGATGAATTTGTTCCCCGAAGCAAAAACGATGCTGAGTGCTTGCATGGCCAAACATTATACGGAGAGTTGTCCCTCCCACTGAGCACCTCTCGTACAGCGCACCCTCAGGTTGGAGAAGCCGTCATCATTTATTTTTGATTTTCTAAACTTACTTTTATCATATTGACAATCCTGTCTGATTAAAATCACCACCCTTCTGCCTACACCCATCAGGGTCTGATAGGTATCGATAACAATTCATCTTCACTTAACCTCTATATTTGCACACAACCTAAATATATATCTCATTTACCAAATACATGACTTTATCTGTTAATGAGAGGTGCAACTCTTCAATACTCAGTCTGGGGGTTACATAGAAAGCAGGATTAAATAATTTGCCTGTCTCCATTTTAAAAATTCCAATACATTTTCTAAAGCCCTGATTGGTCAGAATTTTAGGTCGGGTGAAGATGACCCCCTATCAATACCTGTCAGACCCTGTAAGGAGAAGAGGATGCTTTTAATCAGACTGATTGACAATCCTTTTCCGACAGGAAGCTGCAACGGAAGACCTCTTCGTTGCTTTGCAACGAGCTCGTTTCTAGTTATTCTTTTTTTTCTTTTTCTGACTATTTTGGAGCGTTATTCCTCAAAAACTATCCAACCGATTTACAGGAAATTTTCAGGACTGATAGAGAATCATCGGCGCTACAAATAATCAAATTTCTGAATGATGACGTCACTTCCGGTCTCAGATATTGACGATTTTGTAAAATTTTAAGGGTCATTTTGTCCAGGCAAACTCCTCCGAAACCAATCAAGATAGAAGCTTTAAATTTTTACAGGATTGTAGATAAATGTTTGAAGTTGTACCCCCCTGCTTCCAGTTATTAAAATTGCGCAAGGCCTCGAAGCTCGCCTGAACCTGAAAATTAGGACCAAATTTTTTCAAAAAATTTTCGAACATTTTCTGTAATATCTTTTGATGTATAAATATTTTGTTAAAACATGTAATGCAAAAGTTGTTTCAATTTCCACGGGCTTTCATTTGATATCAAGAAAAAAGGACTGGCCCCTCAAATTAGGGGCCAAGAGGCCTCTAAAGTCTTTTTGCAATAACTCTTTACTGAACAATAATTTGTTATCAATTATAGAAGCAAAAATGTTTATTGTACAGCTGTTTATCTATACAGTACCACACCTTAATCATATGTTACGTAATTAAGGGTTTTAAGGGGCCAGAAGTCCAAAACTTTGATCATTAATATCTAGAAAAGGAGAAATATTTTGAAAAGCATTATAGAACAAAAAATGCTTAAAATAATGTTCTCAACAATATGATACCTAAAAAAGATTTGTTGGTGGCCCCAGTAAGGAGTTTAAGGGTCGGCGCCTAAAACACATTAGTTCAGATATCTCTAGAACGGTCAACAATTCGTGAACACTTGTTGAACAAAATATGTTTATATTTGCGAGATCTTTCATTTGATATCAAGAAAAAAGGGCTGGCCCCTTAAATTAGGGGCCAAGAGGGCTCTTAGTTCTATTAATAATAACTTTTTACTGAAAAATAATTTGTTATATATTACAGAAGCAAAAATATTCTTTGTACATTGATTTATCTAGACAGTACCATACCTAAGTCATATGTTACGTAATTAGGGGTTTCAAGGGGCCAAAAGTCCAAAACTCTGATCAGTAATAGCTAGAAAAGGAGAAATATTTTGAAAAGCATTGTAGAAGAAAAGTTGCTCAAAATAATGTTTTTAATAATATAATACCTAAACCTTTTTTTTTTGGTGGCCCCATTAAGGAGTTTAAGGGTCGGCGCCTAAAACACAGTTGTTCAGATATCTCTAGAACGGTTAACAATTCGTGAACAGTTGTTGAACAAAATATGTTTATATTTGCAAGACCTTTCATTTGATATCAAGAAAAAGGGGCTGGCCCCTCAAATTAGGGGCCAGGAGGGCTACAAAGTCTTTCAATAATAACTATTTACTGAAAAATAATTTGTTATTTACTATTGAAGCAAAAATGTTCAACTTATTAAGCTTAATTTAAATCTGAAATCCGTTTTAAAATCGGACGATGCATTACAGAGATATATGGGTTTAAATATTGATTTTTCCGGAAATTTTGATTCCACATTCTTGGTTAAGAAAATAGTGTTATGTTCAAAGTTAAATTAACTCGTACCTAGAATTATTCGATATTTGTTAAGTCGTTCTTAAACACATTCGGATTTTTTTTGTCAAGTCGTTCTTGAAATCGGTAAGATTTTTGTTAATTCGTACTTAAAGTCATTCGGATCTTGTTAAGTCGTTCCAAGAATTATTCGATTTTTTATATCTTTTTGTTTTAAAAATCCTGGTATTGGTTTTAGAGCTCTGCTTCTTACAGGAACTTCTAGCTTTTCTTTCGACATTAACGGAAGACCCACTCGTTGCTTTGCAACGAGCTTTGCTCTAGTTATTTTTCTTTTTTTTTTCTTACAAATTTTGTGTACGCGATTTCTCAGAAACTACTAGAGCGATTTACACGAAACTTTCAGATATGTTAGATAATGATCTGAACCTTATTGGAAATTTTTTTTTTGATGACGTCACTTCCGGTTTTGAGATTTTAACAATTTAGCGATTTTCAGAGGGTCGGCTTGTCCAGGGGTAAACTTCTAAACGATTTAAAATATTGCGTTCAAACTTTTAGGGATTGTAGACGAAAGGTTGTAGATCTGACATGTGGTATATACATTGACCTGTGACCAAAAACGCCGAGCTTGAAAATTACGGTTTAAAAAGCGTCATGAATTTTGGTGGTTTTCTTTCAATATCTCTTTTCTCGATAGTATTTTGGTAAAACATGTAGAACAAAAAAACTTAATAACGTCAATATCTTTCATACGACATCAAGAAAAAGGGGCTGGCCCTTCAAATGAGGGGCCGAGAGGGCTCCAAAGTCTTTAAAATATAACTTTTAACTGTGAAATATTTTGTAATACATTATAGAAGCAATTATGTTCATCATAACGTCATTGACCTAAACATGACAATTATTTGCTCCTTTGTTACGTAATTAGGGATTTTAAGGGGTCAGAAGTAAGAAATTTCGATCCTTAATATCTCAAAATGGAGGAAAATTTTGAAAAGCAATATAGAACAAAAGATGCTCAAAATAATGTGTTTAACAATATGCAACCCTAATTTCTTTGTTATCCGGCCCCTTAAAGGAGTTATAGTGTTGGCCCCTAAATCGATCTTTTCCAGATATCTCGAGAACAGTACATAATTTGTAAACACTTATTGAACCAAATGTGTTTAAAATGACAAGAGCTTTTATTTGACATCAAGAAAAAGGGCCGGCCCTTCAAATTAGGGGCCGAAAGGGCTCTTAAGTCTTTTATTAATAACTTTTAACTGTGAAATATTTTGTGATATGTTATAGAAGCAACTATGTTCATCGTAGCGTTGGTTATTTATACATAATAAGTGTTTGCTCCTCTGTTATGTAATAAGGGATTTTTAGGGGCCAGGAGTCCAAAATTGTGATCATCAATATCTCAAAATGGAGGAAAATTTTGAAAAGCAATATAGAACAAAAGATGCTCAAAATAATGTGTTTAACAATATGCAACCCTAATTTCTTTGTTATCCGGCCCCTAAAAGGAGTTATAGTGTTGGCCCCTAAATCGATCTTTTCCAGATATCTCGAGAACAGTACATAATTTGTAAACACTTATTCAACCAAATGTGTTTAAAATGACAAGAGCTTTTATTTGACATCAAAAAAAGGGTCTGGCCCTTCAAATTAGGGGCCGAAAGGGCTCTTAAGTCTTTTATTAATAACTTTTAACTGTGAAATATTTTGTGATATGTTATAGAAGCAACTATGTTCATCGTAGCGTTGGTTATCTATACATAATAAGTGTTTGCTCCTCTGTTATGTAATAAGGGATTTTTAGGGGCCAGAAGTCCAAATTTGTGATCATCAATATCTCAAATGGAAGAAAAGTTTTGAAAAGCAATATTGAGCAAAAGATGCTCAAAATAATGTGTTTAACGATATGCAACCAAAATTTCTTTGTTATCCGGCCCCTAAAAGGAGTTATAGTGTTGGCCCCTAAATCGATCTTTTCCAGATATCTCGAGAACAGTACATAATTTGTAAACACTTATTCAACCAAATGTGTTTAAAATGACAAGAGCTTTATTTTGATATCAAGAAAAAGGGTCTGGCCCTTCAAATTAGGGGCCGAGAGGGCTCAAGTCTTTTATTAATAACTTAATTTTGAAATATTTTGTGATACGTTGTGTGATCCTTCAAATTAGGGATCAAGAGGGGTCTAATGTCATCTAGCCATAGCTCTTTTAGATCCTACACTAATTTCCAGATATGTTTCGTTAACGAAGATAAAAAGCAAGGTCATTTTACCTTCTTAAAATTGGACGGAAGACCTCCTCGTTGCTCGCAACGAGATCGTGTCTAGTTATTATACTTTTTCTTTTTTTTCTGACTCCTTTTCGGCTTCATAACTCAAAAAGTTTTCAACCGATTTCAATGAAACTTTCAGAGATTGTTGCAAGTTAGCGTCCCTCAAAGATATTAAAGTTTCAATGACAACGTCACTTCTGTTTTGACGTAACGTCTTTTTTAAAAATTAAAAAAAGTCAAAATGTCCGGGGCTTTTCTCAAAAATGCTTTAAGATATAGGCTTGAAATTTTCCGTGGTTGTGATTTTGTCATTTTACCTCTGTAATAAGGCTGGAAATGAAAATCCGTAACTTCCGGTCGAAACCGGAAGTGAATCAAATTTTTCGAAAAATCAAATTTTTTGATCAAATCAAAAACGTAGATATGTTTTGTAGAGCACATTCAGTTGAATCTAACACTGAAATCCGTTTTAAAATCGGACCACGCATATTAGAGATATTTGGGTTCAAAAATCGATTTTTCCGGAAATTTTGATTCCGCAGTCAAGATTAAGAAAATAGTGCAAAATTCACACTGAAAGTAATTTCTACTGAAAACAATTCGTACTGGTCATAAAACTTTTTAAAGAACATACAATTATATGCATATTGTGGAGTTCGCAAAGCTAAACACAATACTGTAATTCGTTATAAAATCGGATGATGAATTGTAGAGATAACGGGGTTTAAATATTGATTTTTACGGAAATTTTGATTACGCAGTCAAGATTTAGAAAATAGTGCAAAATTCACCCTGAAAGTAACTCCTGCTGAAAACAATTCGTACATGTCATAAATTTTTAACTATTTATATGATCGAGTGTTTGTTGAAACGATTTCGTTAATTTGATTGATAATTGCGTCGAATGTGTAAAATTCCTTTGGAAAAAGAGAAAATTTTGTCAACAGGAATCATAACAAAACAAAGCAGCTGAAATTGAATACACAGATCCCGATTCTATATTTAACAGCGAAAAGCAATCGAAAGTCTTTTCTGAAATTTGGTAAGAGTGTTATTTAAATCGCAATATTAAGCCTATGTATGGCCTAATCGTCGCAGATCTTTCAGTTGTTGAATAATAGAACAACACGTGCAATGTAACGTTAGATTAAATTGGATCACTACTGGTACAGTAAATATGAGTTTGTTAAGATTTCAAATATGAATATATATCTATTGTAATTATTTACTTCAAAAATAAATGCATTAATGTAATGTATGTTAATCTGTGCTTTGCATATTAAACACAAACTTATTAGTTTTAATCGAAATAATTATCGTACGATCCACCATGTCAACTCGCCATGTTTTGACTGCGAAGAACAGCTGATAGCGGTGTGTGAACATTTTTAAAAGAGGCATGGCTTGCAATACGTCGATAGTGGGAAATTCAGCTCAACTATCGTATGAGAGATTATAAAGGTATGTTTCAATTCATGATATGTCCTGTTGACTTTTTCTTTTTAAAGTATTTTTACTTTTCAATCTAATCCGAGATTCCTCTGACTCCAACCTCCGCTTTTGACGTGCGTCACAATATAAAAGCGGGTGTTAGAGTCAGAGGAATCTCGGAATATTTTCTTTCCAGTGTATTTTCACGTGTATGTTATGCACATCACTCTTTTGAATTTCTATTTATTGTTTTGCTATGCATATGTATGTCTTATTGTGTATTGAACAACACATACACTGTAAAACAGTGCAATTAAAAGGGGTGGTGGTCCCAAGGTACGCAAGAGTAGAATGTTGTAATTAGAGTTCATGTTTGCATGATGATAACTTTACCTTTATATTTGAATATAACAGATCTTTATCATATCGCCTTTCACTTAATTTATAAATTAAAAAACTCAGACAGGCTTGTGCTTAATTAAAAAAATATAATTGACATGGTAAATGTTCAATCTAATTAAAATTGGACCTTTCGTCTCGCTCTCTGTTGAGTGTTATATATGGTTGTCGCTCGTGAAAGAGCATGTAAAACAGAGTGCAAGATGAAAAGAACTTTATATTATATCAAGCTCAGATTTTAGGTTCATGTTCCCTGATATCTATAAAATATTCTTCTCAAGATTTAATTATTTCACAGAAGCATAGTAATTTGTTTGAAATTAGTTTATATCATATACCTAGTAGTGTATCTTTATCTTTTATACATATTCATTCGTTTTAGATAAACTTTACATGCATATCACATCTACATTCAATCTAATTAAAATTAGATGTTAGATCCGCTCGCTTACTCGCTACACAAACATCTAACAACATCCCATGCAGGGTCACGTCAGTGTGACCTTTCAGATATGAATAAACATTTCTGAATTATCTAATCAGATTCGTGTTTCTAAAATCAACTCGGTTGAAGTTTCAAATTGGCGTATGAAGAAGTGCTTCAGTTATTCAACGTTAAAAAGCTTAAAAGAGAACAAGAAGAGATATTGGGGTGCATTTTGGACGACATTTCTAAAGCATTTCCTTCAAACGCCCGCGTTACACTCTTCGAGATCGAGATCGAGATCCGATCTTTCGGTTACTTTCCGTATACAATTTATCCTTTCTGTGTTCAGTTTTAGTTTATTTTGATAGAACTTGTGAATAATATCAGTCCCATTAGCTGTCTTTTCGTATTGGACAAACGAAAATCCACATATAATACAGGCATCTCCTAAAACACAAGTTTTCCTCGTTGTCATGGGCTGTGCCATTTTTGTTTTTCTTTCGCTTTGAACACCTCGGTCATCTACGTATGTCGATAAAAAAAGCAGAGGAGTTCTGTGCCCTCAGCCAAAGATTTGGAGTCGTGATTTCATTGGCTAACTGAAAGGTCACACTGACGTGACCCTGCATGGGATGTTGTTAGATGTTTGTGTAGCGAGTAAGCGAGCGGATCAAACATCTAATTTTAATTAGATTGCATCTACATTGTATGTAACAATTTTTAAAGTAAGACAAATATGTGTAATATTTTTTACTGCATCTCTCTCTCTCTCTCTCTCTCTCTCTCTCTCTCTCTCTCTCTCTCTCTCTCTCTCTCTCTCTCGTGCTTTTAATCTTGGCAAAGCATGAGAGAGCAACTAAATTTTGTAACAAAAATATCTCTGTCTAGTAAAAGAAATCAACAGTGCATTGAATTTTAAAATGAGCATGTTATCAATCCCTTATTTTTTGAATGTGCAACCAAAATCCAAAGCTTTGTAAAATTGTTCATGAAATTTTATGCACATTTAACATAGTATTGTTTTAAAACATGAAAAGAAGAAAAAAGACTTTCACTATATTTCTTCGAAAAAAACCCCTCAGTAGAATTGATAAAACATGGTATAGCAAAAGCTTATACTTTGACGCTGTTTGGATGGGTAATATTCCCTTATTACAGTAGTTTACGAATTGAAATATTGACTGTCGCACAACAAGTAAAACTCCAATATTCTCTCTCTATCTCTCTCTCTCTCTCTCTCTCTCTCTCTCTCTCTCTCTCTCTCTCTCTCTCTCTCTCTCTCTCTCTCTCTCTCTCTCTCTCTCTCTCTCTTAATTTGATATGTGTCTATACCTGTAATATAATAATGTTATATTATGACTTGATATGCAAAGTTTTGTTTTTGTAGTGCCTAAATGTTAATGTTATGTATTGGGATATGTCATACTTATTACACTGCATGGCCAGTGTATTTTTTCCAGATATGTTAATGTAAACACAGCTATTACATGTATTAGTACATGTATGTTAACACAGCTAATTGATTTTTTTTCAATTTCAGCTCAAAATGGACTGTTGTTACCACATGGCGACCACAAGGCTTTTACCTGTTGATTCTTGTGGTTTCAGCTCTTAAGGTTAACCTTTCACCTCTATCCACATGCATAATCCTTGTGTTCTACAGACTATTTACCGGTAATTCAAATTAAATCGGATAATTCATGAAAAAATAATGGAACTTTAAGAAAGCATCATGCCTTGTTGTGGTTTGTGTTTGATAAGAAATTATGAAAAACGAAATTAAGGCTGTTTAAACAAATTTACAATTGTTAGTTGTGAAAATTTGTTTTTCAATAAAAGTTTGCAATTATGTTTCCTTTATTTTGTATTTTATAATAATATAATATTTAGATGTATTTACATAATTGAAAAATCACCCCCCTCTTTTCAAGTGTTACCATTAAGATTACATGTAGGATATGTAAATGTACATTTGACCTTGAAATAACATCTGCTATGATAATTACTTTTGAAATTAACAAGATACAACATATTTTTACCTTTTTAATGTATATATGCATAAAAATGTAGAAAAACATGTAAAATTTGAACATTTTTCATGGAATTCTCCTCCGTCTCCAGCTACCCAGGTGTGTTTGAATTTAATTATAATTTGAGGCAGATGTCTAACTTGTAGGACTTACTGTTTTAGCATGGTTAAAAGGAGACTAGAAACCAGAATATATTAGATATTCACTAAATATGATTGTAAGCATACTTTTTTTCATGAAAACAAGAAATCACATGCAGGAAAGCATGTCTATTTGTTAATTCAAATGCTACAAATCATTTAATAAACAAAAAAAGATCAAATTTAAGTATCATTGATGATTGATTTCAAATATGTGTGAGAAATGACTCAAAGAAACTGCCACAAGTTGCATACAATTAGGTAAAAGATTTCAAACCATGAATTTTTATGAAAATCAAAAGATAGGGGGTGGGTATTCATGTATGGGCATTTCTAAGCAATGTGATGCTTTTATCATGATAATATCATGTAGATGTATGTTGTATTGAAAAAAGTTTCTTATTAAGGCAGGTTGAACAACAATTGACCTCTAAAATGTCAGGTAAAGATGTTTTACTATGGAGAACCCTATGAATCTGTCTTGAATAGAGGAAAGTAAAAATGGTGGGTTCACTTAAATGGCCATATATTTATTAAACCTCAATGGAATTGGCATTATGTGGTATACTTTTTCTCAGAATTGCATTAGCTTTCTAAGTCTAAGACAAAATGTCTTTTCATAAAGTGTTAGTGTACTAAGTTAAAGGAAGCAAGGGACAGTTTCGGATAAAGTACCCGTTAATCTATTTGTAAAATTGAGAGTTGCTGTACTTGAAGGCTTATGAGTGTTGTTAAAATTCATGAAATGAATTTTGATGATTATCATTAGTTAGAGGGATGTCTCTTGTTGGCATTGGTATGCAGTATGAAGGCTCCTAATGTTAAGTACATGAGAAGCAGAAGTAAATTGTGAAACTTGGGGCTATGCCATTTGTGTTGACTTTACACAGTGAAATTGCAGGTTACAAAGGGAGTTTATATAACTCGAAATGTAGGTGGATGGAACATTATATACCTATTTACTGGCTATGAGGATGATAGCAAGTTTATTGTCCCTCAAGACAGCAACTATTTCACGAGGCGAAGCCGAGTAAAATAGTTGCTGTCGAGGGAAGGGGTGGGGGGGGATAAACTTGCTATTGTCCGAATAGTCAGTAAATAGGTATTTTATTATACCGAAGAAACCTTCATTTGTCGGCGATGCAGAATTTTTTGATGATAAACAAATTGGAGTTATCGGACTTTGAATTTAATGCAGCAATCGGATTATGTCAGAGGTGTTCTGAGTTTAAAAAGGAGGGAAATCGAGTGCTGCCGATGAATGGTTTTGATGACTATTCACCATGGGCAGATAGCACAGAAACCATTCACGATTAGATAGAAAAGCATGTTTATGCGGGCGCCCTTTAGTGATCAGTTTGTTCGTCTGTCCGTCTGTTTGTCCATCTAAGATCGCTTGTCCGGAGCATTGCTTCTCTCCCCTTGGCCCAATCTGGCTCATACCTTATCCACAGAGTGCCTTTGGGTAAAGGGTGTGCAGTGACCTGGAACCATGTTTCTAGGTAAAAGGCTAAGGTCATAGCAGAATTACATATACAATCCTTGTCTGGGGCATATCTTCTCTCCCTTTGGTCCAATCTGGCTAATACTTCACTCACAGAGTGTCTATGGTCAAATGATGTGCACTGATTTTGAATGAATTTTGTAGGTAAAGGGTCAGGGTCATACAGATCACGCGAAAATTCTTTTTTCAGAACATTTATACTTTCCACTTCGCCCAATTTGGCTCAGACTTCACATAAACAGAGCTTTTGAATAAAGGGTGTGTAGTGACCTTGAACAAATTTTCAAGGTCAACTGTGAAGGTCAGAACAGAATTTTATAAAAAAAAATCCTTGTCCAGAGTATATCTTCTTTCCCAATGCTCCAATCTTGCTCTTCACCTACATGATGCCTTTGATCAAAGGATATGCAATGGTGTAGATCAAGTGTCAAAGTCATATCAGATCACACAAAAATCCTTACTTCAAGAGCATATATATACTCTCCTTTTAGCCCCTATTTGACTAATACTTTACTTAAACAGCACTTTTTGGTTAATGGCATGCAGTGACCTTGAACAAAGTCAATGTGAAGGTCATAGCAGATCTCTTTTAAATCAGTTTTAGACCGTAGATTATTTCCCAATGGCTTAATCTTGTTCAGGCTGAACATAAATGTCTGTATGTTAGATTGAATTAGAAGTTTTATGCCAGCTGGAAAAATTTCTATGTTGTAGGTCATGGTCAAAGCAATCCTTTGAAATAATTTAAGCGAGACCCTTTGAAATGGTCACTATCTCAATGTTGTTTAGTTCATAGTAAATTTATATAGAAAATATTCAAAGAAGTATAAAAAAGTAAACTATACATCAGTAAGTTTCTGACAATTGAGTTGCAACAAGCACACAGTACGGAATTCGGTCAACCCTTTTAAAAGCGGTGTAGAGGAAAAATTGTTCAGAATAATGTTTTAAACAAAATGCTACCTAAAAGTTTTTTTTTGGTGGCCCCGTTAAGGAGGTTAAGTGTCGGCCCCTAAAACACAGTTGTTCAGGTATAACTTGAACGGACAACCATTCTTGAACACTTGTTGAACAAAATATGTTTATATTTACAAGACCTTTTATTTGATATCAAAAAAGGGGGCTGGCCCCTCAAATTAGGGGCCAGGAGGGCTAAAAAAATCTTTTCATAATTACTATTTCTAGAGAAATAGTTTGTTATAAATCATTAATCATAAACGCAAAAAGAGCTCATCAAGCTAAATTTAAAACTGAAATCCGTTTAAAAATCTGACGATTGATTACGGGATATAAGCGTTAAAAAATTGTGTTTTTACGGAAATTTTAATTCTGCATTCTAGGTTTAAAAAATAGATGTTAGTTCAAAGTTAAGTTAACTTGTACCTAAAATAATTCGAAAATTGTTTAGTCGTACATAAAAACATCCGGATTTGTTTGTTATGTCGTTCTTGAAATAGTTAAAGTTTTTGTTAATTCGTAATAAATATAATTCGGATTTTTTTAAGTCGTACCAAGAATCATTTGATTTTTCTTTATCTTTGTGTTCTTAAGTTACTTTTGTCACTAGTTTAAGAACTCTGCTTCTTAGAGGTACTTCTAGCTTTACTTTCGACATTAACGGAAGACCAACTCGTTGCTTTGCAACGAGCTTTGCTCTAGTTATACTTGTTTTTGTGAACATTTAACACTGTATTTTTAATATTTCTGGTTATCTACAGATCAATCCTGTTACGATTTGGTGTACAATAGGCGATTAAATTAACCCAATTCCTCCCAACAAAGGTAACTGTACACTAAGTTGATGCAACACAAAAATCTCTAATTTTTTTATATTGTAAATTCCTTAAAGCTGACATGAATTTATAAATATGCATTATTTCTCTTTTATCTCCGACTACCGCCATATAAGTTGTCGACTTTTATTGTTCTGCTCATCGCTACACACCCCCTATATAAGGCCGAGAGCACTATTCATGCTTCACCGCATTCAGTTATTTCATACACTCGAACACGATACCTTGGACGAAAAGACGTGTAGAAACACGTTTTTGAACAAAAATAAAATGATTATCACTGTACTGGCAAGGAATATCCAATAAATGACGAAACAGGACAGACTGGAATTCAGGCACAGATACTTCAAAAATTCCTCGATAATTGTAGACCGTTTTCTTGTGTATGTTATAACATTGCACATGCGCAAAACACACTGTGGCAGATCGAGCAATGTCAATGATCGCATGGATTTTACATGTTACTTTCTTGGATTTACTATCATTTAGCTACTGTGATGGATGTAGTGCCGCCGGTATTTTCAAAAAGATGCAGACGTTAAGCACTCTGTATGAACGACACACGTGTTCGATGTGCATGCGAAGTAAGGCAGCACTATCTCTGCAAAATAATACGGATACCTTGCAAATTATATCAAAGAATAAATATATTTCGTATTTCATTGATTGTTGTTTCCTTTATTCTTTATTACAAACATTTTGCTACAATGCATTTAGAAGTCCGTGCAACCTGAATGTTCCGATCGGAAAACAACCGACCGTAACTTTCTCAATCGGTATATATACCCCAGTGGCAGTAGAGGAGCGATCGAAACTAAGATGGCTACCAAATGCATTTATGAATTCATGTCAGCCTTAATTTACGTGAGTACTTACAGTGTACACTGTATTTCCGAGACCTCGCTATTTTCTATTTAATCACAGGAATAAAAAATCGCGAGCATCTTTTTTGGTCATAATTTCGTTTAGTTCAAAACTGTCCGGAAAATAGAAACGAGATTTTAAAATCCGCGAGTGTTGCTTCACGCGATTTTACGCGAATATTAACTCCTCGCGTGCATTTATATTAATGAGGATTTTACAGTATATGTATACATGTATGATGACAGCGGAAGAAAATAACGGTACTTGTTTTATTTCTTCTTTCAGATTGTTGAGAAAATATCTGCTCGTAGTGTGTCTGGTTTTGCTTAGATATGTCTAACTGGGTTAAAAATGTTTATTCAAATTTACCAAATAAGAGTATGCATCGGATTCATGACGTATGAAAAAATGCACTATCAGATAGGTAAAGCTGATCACTTTTGTGTTTTCTTGCGATAGTCTGTGTCGAATAAATATATATTTTGTTTGTAAAGAAAATACCAATGGACCACTGATGACCTAAAGTTACATGCCTCTCCTAGAACAAGAGAATCTGAAGAATAGTTTGATGACCCATGCTTAAACTTTATTAGTCTGGAATTAAATGAGTTGTGTAAAAAGATCATTTTGAACGTGTATGAACTGTGTAAACCAGTTGAGCAAGGCAATTATCGAGACAAAAGAATAATGTTAATAACTTGGTATCAAATGTTACATGTCCATATCTAATAATATATACTTTTTTATTGTTTCTGTAAAAGTTAATGCAGTTAGGTTGCCTTAATTTCATTCAGGTTTTGCGAATATTATTTGCATGAAAGTCATTATTAATATCAATATTAATATTATTTGTCACTTTTAGCGATCCTTGGAATGATATAATAAATTGTTCGTTCTAAAGCCATGTTTGACACATTGAGTTGTTTTAAAATTTTAGTGTTGTAAAATCATATAGGAAAGAATATATATACAGTACATTTACGAGTTGATGTAAACATCGCGGAATAACTTCCGACATCGAGAAATGTTAAATTAAACTACAAAAAACAAAAATTTATACTATTTTTTTTAATAATTTAGACAATATGATAAATTGCTCAAGTTACTCTGCAAAAATCAACAAAAGCTATAATTATTTAAATTCTATTTTACTAATTGCTCATAAATTTCAATGTTCGCATCCACTAGGGACGAAGTGGGTTATCGAGACGGCTGTGCTGTGTACCACAACAGGTTTTTAAATAATGATTTTAAGTACGTCCATCGCATACTCTAACATAGAACACAGATGACACATTTTTGTAAATATTTATCATATATTTGTTTCACTTTTTATTTATGAAATATAAAAATTAAATTTATTTTAATTTTTGTATTTTTTAAGTGTAAAACACGAAGTGCTAATGCAATAATCAGGCCCTCCTTACAGCTAAATGATCTGTAAAGAATTAATTGTTAAAAAATACACAACGTCGTGTATGGTTTCAAGGCGTGGTATATGCAAATATACAGTCTAAGTATACATATCCTTCTTAAGTTGGATGTATATACTTTTTAGAAGTAATTTACCGATAACATTTAAATAACTACAGTTTACATGTACGAATGTACCTTGTATATTAGGCTGGTCTGGTCCAAAAGAGAAAAAATACTTCAATTGTATTGATATAATTGTAGGGGGCACAGCCTTGGCTTAAATGCAGTTTGAACTGAATAGGCACAATTTTTATTTCGGTATTCGCTATTAAATAAAAAACTAAACACAGTTTTCTTCTTATTTTTTTTTGCAATAATAATAAACATTCTCAAATTCTTTTAAAATATTGCACTCTGCGTTAATGATTAACAAACTATCAAGTTTCCATAATGGCTGTCTCAGAAAAATCTTGAAAAAGATATTTTGGCCAGCAAAAATCTACAACAAAAATCTACTCAAAATACGAAAACAACATATATGAGGACATTACTTTTAAAATACAGATGAAGATGGATAGGTCATGTACGAAGAACGCCAACAAATAACATCACAAAAGTGGCACTAAGATAGACTTCAGAAAGGACAAGGAGGAAAGTCCAACCAATAACAACATGGAAACGAACTGTCGAAAAAGAACTTAAGGACATGAACCTAACCTGGGGAGAAGCGGAAAGGATAGCCAAGAACATAGGAAAATGAAAATCCTTAGTCCTTGCCCTATGTGCCTCCGGATGCAACTAGGAATAGGTAGGTAGGTACTCTGCGTTAATACAAACTGTAGATAATCATTAAAATATTTGAAAACATAACAAATAAGCACCTTACATAGAACATGCATATCCATATGGTAATACGTCTTATTTCTCCATTAAAAACTAGATGCTGTCATTAGACAGTAATACCCGCACCAAGTGTTTGCCCCTAAATAACACTGTTTTGTACCAGTTTTAGTAAAAACAAAGGCCACGTGCACATAATACACCATCATCGGAACCCACGGGTTTTCTATCCGTTACACTGCATGCAGTATAACGGATAGAAAACCTGTGGGTTCCGACGATAATACACATGAGCGGCCCTTTATGTACAGTTGTGGTTGAACTGTTTGCATGTGAATTTTCAGTTAATCAGTAATCTTTTCATTTCATAGAAAGTATGGTCTATATAATTATTACAAACAAAATTAAATTATGCCCCCTTCCCTCGGCGGTTGCCGGCTTAATTTAGTTTTGCTTCTAGGTGCCAACATCATCGCGTGCACAGATTTAGAGAAGGGATTGGAGTGGGTGGGGGGTCGGGGGTCCAGACCCTCCTACCCTTGAAAAAAATAATTTATATTAATACATTATATTAATACATGTAGTAAAATTACCAAACAATACACCTCGGACCCCAATCCCCCCACCCCCTACTACTTTGCCACCCCCCCCCCCCCACACACACACTCCTCATGGATAAAGAAACATCAGAATATTTTGATAACAACGAAAGCCTGTACAGGTAGTAAAGTGCATTATAATCAAAATTCTTTCACAGTGACGTTTTATAATTTTAAATTTTTACAATACAGGTATGTAGCAAAAAAAGATAAATTTTTTTAAATTTTGGAATCTGAAGTAAAAAATAGAAAAGCCCCAGCAGCATTTGAACTCTCTACAGACATGTAGTTAACGCTCTAACCCATTGCACTTCACTGTTAGGTAATATTATTTTGGGGGGAATTATTATATTTATACTTTATTGTTTATTTCTGCAATAGGGAGTTCATTACAGTATGCAGGTCTCCTGTACGTACCACCTTAAAGCTGAAATGTGTGCTTTACATATTTTTACCGAATAAAACAGTACAAGGAGTTTAAAAGAATAAAGTCATGAAAATACATGCATGTTACAAGAAAATGATCTTTGTCCGAAGTTACGTACACAACACAGGTCTACAGGTCGCATTACCGTGTACTAGTTTTACCCAGCTCTTTGGTTAGATGGCTTTCACGTGGTGTACATAACGGTATGTGTTTTCCATGTGCAGAATAGGATTAATTAGCATGCATAAACATTTCTTTTGTGATGATCAGCTAATTAATGGATTCATATTGTGCTCTAATTGGATTATCATTATGATGTTGACCAATATAGGTAAGCATAATACATGTAGTACTCACACAATATTATGAGACACCGGTATACATATGTATTACTTTCACTTTCTAAATAAGTGATCTCCCTTTGCCAGCATACTGTATCATCATCTTTTTAAAAATATCTAAATAAGCTCATCATTGTAAAATATCCTATCACATTTGTACAGTTTCTGTCATTTGAATTGCAAAAGTTATTTTTTCATTTGTCAGATTTAAATATTAAGTTGACCCCATATTGACCCTGTGACAGTTTGTATTAAATTTGTGTATTACATTTAAATAAGTGTAGAGACTTATCATGTCTATATGAGTTTTATTTAATAGGGAGGAAAGGGTCTTTTTTCTTAATGTATTATGATGCATCAAATAAAATGTAGGCCATGACCCTATCGGATTGTTCTGACCCAATGAAACAGGAAAATACCATTAATCTTGAAAACTGTTGAGATCCCCACCACTTAACCAACTATATTCTTGTTTCTAAAATCATTATGATGCATCAAATGGTTTAAGTACATGACCCCCAGGAGTTGTCTTTAAACCACCCCCACCCCTCTGAAATAGGAAATGATGATATACTTTGATAATTTTTAACTTTTGAGATCCCCCATATTTATTCTTGCTCTTTGTGCGCATCAAATTGTATATAGGTTATGCCCCCTTGGAGACACCCTGACTTTCCAGAACTGGATACAATAAAGTATTTTATCTTATTCATATGTATAGTGTTTGATCCATGTGGGTAATTTCTAGCCTATTGATGACCCTGCTTTGTTTAGGATTACAATTGCCCCGAATACAATTATAACATTTTAATTGTTTATCTTATCGATAAGAATTAAAAAGCAATTTCCTAAATCTTTATGTGCATTTAGAGAAAAATACCAATCAAGAAATGATTTAAAATTTGCTGCTGTACACATGTTAGAATGTATTAAGGTGGCTCACTACACCTTGAAATATTTTCTCAAATGAGCAGAAAATTACTTGATTATGATAGATATCATAATGGATAAGAAGTATTTAAGTCAAATAGGCAAAAAAATGTGCAATTTTGGATGAAAATTACATTTTAGAAAATTTAATTCAGTAAACTTGAACAAAAAAGCTCCAGGCGGATTCAAACTCATGATCTGCGGTTCAGAAACCCAATACTTTAACCACTGAGCTACGACAATATACAACCGAATCGAACGATATTAACAGTTTAACAAAACATTTAAATCGCCAATTTGTGACATAGTGTCTTAAAAATTATAAGTCTGGGTGTAGTGAGGTACCTTAAAGAAGACTCTGAATCTGATTGGGGGTGTGGAGAATAAACATTTAATTTTAATCATTTATTGTTATTAATTTTAACTTGAATAATTGGCAGAAAATAAGACTTCTGATGGTTTATTCCCCGAACGGCTACTCGCCAAAACAAACACCTAATTATTTTAGGCAATTATGGGGTCCTGTAAAAGGGTACAGGTAGAATGTACCTGTGTCCACCTGGATTCCCCTAATCAGTTAAATTAGCATAAATTCAGAAGAAATAAATGCATGTTTCTATTAATGTAGTAATACACATTTTTTAAACCTAAATCAATGTTGCAGTTTTCAGTCATTTTTTTAAAATTCTGTTACTTTTCAACAACATGTATTACATGTATATATACTAGTATGCTGTAATTTAGTACCTTTTTATATCGAAAAGACTCAATTTTAAGTCCCAAGGTGAATGATACTGTGATAGTGGGTTGTCACAAAGATTAACAAGTCCACTTAAGGGTTCTTCATTTATTCAGATATAGAGATTAAAGGATTCTATTGGCTATAGTAAACCACCTGATCATGTGCACATGTATTAAAGTGACCAAACAGGTGAAATGCCTTAAGGCTATAAAATATCAGAAGCCACTAGAATAGTTAATTAAATAATAATTATTTGATAGGTGCATAAAAGACAGGGTGTTATAGGGATAATAGTCTGTTTCTAAATATGTACATGTAAAATATAAATGAAATGGAGGATGAAGATGATGATGTTGATGAAATATGAATAATGCATGAAATTAATTATTATCATAAAATGCACCCTATTACAATACCAATCATTTTATCTTTCTAATTATCCATGTATATTTTATAATTTTTGTTACTTTGATTAACATATCAGAATCAGCACCCATAATCAACCACACCACCCCAGTCCGAACCATTACATGTTATCTGTTTTAGCTCTCTCTCTCTCTCTCTCTCTCTCTCTCTCTCTCTCTCTCTCTCTCTCTCTCTCTCTCTCTCTCTCTCTCTCCCTTCCTTCTGGTGTTTCCATGCTTTCTTGTGATGAGTCTCTCTCCATGTGTAACATTTAACTAATTCTGATCATATCTCAATAGATCATTTGTCAATTATGCAAGATGTAATGTGATTTTTTTTTAAGAAAAACATTTTTTACCAGTTTATAAAACTTTTAGACCCCAAATTATATTTTAATTTTAATACATCATTCAACAACTAAGAAAAGTGTAAATGTAAGGTTTTTTTTTAATTTTAAGCAAAAATAAATGCAAGATTTTTTTATTTTAAGAGAAAAAACCGCCATTTTATTTAAAGTCTAAGAAGGGATACATACATATAGAAAATTTTTCATGGGGAAGGGGGGGGGGGGGCAACAGTTATTTGAGTTTAACGGGGGGGGGGGGGGTCGGAAGCATTTTTTCGGCAATTTTTTAAATTAAATGTAATTTAAAGAAATTTGAATTTTGAAGGGAGGATCTGGACCCCTGACCCACCTCTAGATCTGCACATGGGATAAATGTTAATTTCATGCTACTATTTGTCTACCAGGATTAAATTAAATTTTTCAAAATCTTATTGCACATCCATAGGACAGTCCCTATCATATCTCAAGATATGATGTATCTATTCATTAAATCATGAGGAGTTCTGGGATCTAGGTTTTTTTAGGAGTGATAAATGTCAATTTTCTGCTATTATTTGACTACCTAGATGAAATTTAAATTTTTAAAACCTTACTGCACATCTTTAGGACATCCTCTATCATATCCCAAGATATGATGTGTCTATTCATTAAATCATAAGAGGAGTTCTGGGATCTGGGTTTATTTATGAGTGATAAGCGTCAATTTTCTGCTATTATTTGACTCCCTAGATGAAATTTTAATTTTTAAAACCTTACTGCACATCTTTAGGACAGCCTCTATCATATCCCAAGATATGATGTGTCTATTCATTAAATCATAAGAGGAGTTCTGGGATCTGGGTTTATTTATGAGTGATAAGCGTCAATTTTCTGCTATTATTTGACTCCCTAGATGAAATTTAAATTTTTAAAACCTTACTGCACATCTTTAGGACAGCCTCTATCATATCCCAAGATATGATGTGTCTATTCATTAAATCATAGGAGGAGTTCTGGGATGTAAGTTTTGTTTAGGAGAGATAAACGTCAATTTTCTGCTACTATTTGACTTTCTGGATTAAATTAAAATTTCTAAAACCTTATTGCACATCTATAGGACAGCCCCAATCATATCCCAAGAGATGACAGAGCTACTCCAAAAGTTGTAAAAGGAGTTATGGGAACCATACTTTTTTTGCAAAAAAACGTTGTTTTTTGTTGCCCACTGATCCCTGTGTTGAAAAAAAAAATTCTGAAACCTGATCACACTTCAATATGACACCCCCAATCATATTCTAGAAGATCATTTGGCTACTGCCAAAAAAAATGACGTTTTTTAAATCAGATTTTTTGTAAAAAAACATCATTTTTCACCCACCAAATGACCCCCAAGGCAAATTTGAAATTTCCGAAACCTTATTGCGCATCTATAGGATACCCCAAAACATATTCCAAAAGATGATTTGTCTATTGTTGAAAATGTAGGAGGAGTTCGAGGAAGAAGGTTTTTTGTGAAAAAACGTCATTTTTTACCAATTACTTGACCCCCAGGACTACCAGAGAATTTTTGAAACCTTTTTACAAAACAACATGATACCCCAAATCAAACTCCAAGAGTTCAGTTTGCTGGTTTATAAGATGTAAGAGCAGTTTGAGAAAGTAAAACGTGACAGACGGACGGACGGACAGACGGAACAGGCCAACAACAATATACCCGAACTTTCTTTAGAAAGTGCGGGTATAATTAAATTTTTCAAAATCTCATTGCACATCTATAGGTCAGTCCCTATCATATCTCAAGATATGATGTATCTATTCATTAAATCATAAGATGAGTTCTGGGATCTAGGTTTTTTAAGGAGTGATAAACGTCAATTTTCTGCTATTATTTGACTCCCTAGATGAAATTTAAATTTTTAAAACCTTACTGCACATCTTTAGGACAGCCTCTATCATATCCCAAGATATGATGTGTCTATTCATTAAATCATAAGAGGAGTTCTGGGATGTAGGTTTTGTTTAGGAGAGATAAACGTCAATTATCTGCTACTATTTGACTTTCTGGATGAAATTAAAATTTCTAAAACCTTATTGCACATCTATAGGACAGCCCCAATCATATCCCAAGAGATGACAGAGCTACTCCAAAAGTTGTAAAAGGAGTTCTGGGAACCATACTTTTTTTGCAAAAAAACGTCGTTTTTTGTTGCCCACTGGTCCCTGTGTTGAAAAAAAAATTTCTGAAGCCTGATCACACTTCAAAATGACACCCCCAATCATATTCTAGAAGATCATTTGGCTACTGCCAAAAAAAAATGACGTTTTTTTTAATCAGATTTTTTGTAAAAAAAACGTCATTTTTCAGCCACCAAATGACCCCCAGGGCAAATTTGAAATTTCCGAAACCTTATTGCGCATCTATAGGATACCCAAAAACATATTCCAAAAGATGATTTATCTATTGTTGAAAATGTAGGAGGAGTTCGAGGAAGAAGGTTTTTTGTGAAAAAACGTCATTTTTTACCAATTATTTGACCCCCAGGACTACCAGAGAATTTTTGAAACCTTTTTTACAAAACAACATGATACCCCAATTCAAACTCCAAGAGTTCAGTTTGCTGGTTTATAAGATGTAAGAGCAGTTTGAGAAAGTAAAACGTGACAGACGGACGGACGGACGGACGGACGGACGGACGGACGGACGGAACAGGACAACAACAATATACCCGAACTTTCTTTAGAAAGTGCGGGTATAAATATCCCTTATCTAAAGTTTTGTTCGAAAAGTTATTGTAAAATGAATTGGCAATGATATATGTGATATGACTTAATAGAGGTCTTCCGTTTAAAAAAAAATATCCCATATTTAAAGTTTTGCTCCAAAAGTTATAGTAAAATTAATTGGCAATGATATATGTCATATGACTTAATAAAGGTCTTCCGTTTCCAATGTAAGACGTAATTGTTATTGCTTTGTTTCTTTTTCCCTATTATCTTTATTATTAATTTTTTTTTCTGTCACCTTTTCTCAAAAACGCTTCAGCCGATTTTGATGAAACTTTTAGATCTTATTCATGACAAACTTTGTAAGAAAATTACACGATATTTTTTTGGTCGTCACTTCTGCTCCCGAGATATTAAATATTTTATGTTTTGCTTGTTCACGGTTTTTTCACCAAAAGTATTTAAGATAGAACTTTCATATTTTTAGAGATGGTAGAGAGTTTATGGCGGCAATGCCCTTTGCATATCCAAACGTCCGCCCTCTCTTCCGGTCGTCACCGGCAGAAAACAAAAAACATTCATTTTTCAACTTTTTCCTTTTGAAAATTTTTAATGTTGCTGTCACAGGATTATTTTAGTTATTAATAATTGTTCATCATAATTGCATACATTTATTTCAACATTTCATGTTTTCATTTCCATTGTTCATTTGTTTCTATTCTCGCCGTTTCATTCATTCATACGTTCATTCATAGTATGATAGTAGTACGAGAGGTCACGTGGTTAGGTTTGGCGGGTGGATCGGTGAATGAATGGGTGTGTTAGATTGGTTTTTCGGGTTTGAGTGAGTTAGTGCGCATGTCAGTTAGATATCTAAACTTTTCGCACGAACTTTAAGATTCATTATCACACCGCCACCATGACATACAGTTGACTTAATAGGATTCCATCCCTGTCAACCCGACTAATAATATGTTAGTCATATATAGCTGTTATACTTGGTGAGTTATTTTAATTAAATATATGTAATTTAAATTATATCTAACTAATTATAAATTTAATGAGTGAATGTAGAGAATGAGAGTGTTCTAGTGATATTATGATTGTATATAATTATAATTATAGATCACCAGTGGAAACCATTTTTTCATTATTACTCCGGCAAAGAATCATAATAAATTCAGTGTCATTCCACGATAAAACGACTTGGAGTTCTTGTTCCCAAATGTAGCTCAGAAAATATACATCAGCTACCCCTTCACATTACTATTCGATATAGCATATGAAATTTGTTTTGAAATCGATCCAAGCATTCTCGAGATTTTGGGCTCAAAATTCCTGAAGCGAGAATCCGCGTAGCTCAGTTGTTAATGTTGTGGACCGGGCTCAGTCCCCGAGTGCCGAATGTTTTTTTCTTTTTTATTTGTGTTTTGTTTAACGATTTTATCTTTAAACTGATAGATTTTAAAGTTTTACGTTTTAATTTTATCATAAATCAAAATAATACCGGCCTTTTTTCAGTCCAAATATAGAGCCCGTTTCAAATTACCGTCAATTTCCAGCATTGTGAAATTCTTGTTTCTGTCAGCAGCTTGCCAAATTTAGATGCTCGTCGCATTGCCGGCATCAAAGATATGCCGCCGAAGCTGCCCTGCAGTACGACCGCGTTAGAGCTCGCCGGATCGCTTTGCCAGCATCAAAGAAATGCCACTATCTCATTGACTGTATGCACAAAACATTTAGCAATGCGCCCACGTTTCAAGTATCCTGTATGACTTTAAAAGGAGGACTGTTTAGTATTTATTCACATATATAGATACATGCATGCAATTTATTGTTTATTGACATATGTTGCTTAAATATTGATTTCCTAAACACTATAAAACACTATGAAATCTCTCTCTCTCTCTCTCTCTCTCTCTCTCTCTCTCTCTCTCTCTCTCTCTCTTACACACGAATATTTAAGAACTACTACAGGTAACATGCAGTCATGTGCCTATGTACATTTGACGTCCAAACCTTATACACGTAATTATTTCTAGTTACTGGATAATGTCTATGGATTTAAATAATTTGAAATCCATTGTTTAATGATTGTCTTTTTACTGAATGGAAGTCGACGCTAAAAAGTCATTTTTAATATAGACGGTGTACCTTTTCTTTCTTTGTGTATGTCTATATACAGATACAAATCTGTTGTCTGTCTCGGATTAAGAAAAACCTGCGAAGTTTACACACGTAACTATACAAACGACTGGTGACTGCGATAAGCGATAAGGTGTGAAAACTGACCACACGTGTATGTGTATATGAGTATAGGAATAAATAACAGATGTAAACACCAATCGGGGAAATACACTGTTAAAACAAAAAGTCTGATTTTTCACTTTTGATTAAAAAAAAAACCCATTACGGCAGGGTGCATCGGGATTATAATCATTTAAAATCTGTCTTACGTTTATAAATATTTTCAAAGGTCTACCTACATGTAATGTTCGCCCAAAAGCGAGATTCATTATATCTAGTGATTAAGCATCGAAGTCAACAATTCATAAATTTCTTATTTTATTAACCGATTGCTCATCTTCGCTAGCCAAGAGTTTTCGGTCCACTCTGCTCCCCATAAACCCTTGGCAGATTTCATTACGAAAACTCGGTGATGCGGTGGCGCTATCTAGCGAGCAACTTGAGTTGCGCCCCTTGTATATTTACATTTTAATCGAATGAAACAACGGGTAATATACACGCTACGGCATAAATACAACTTGAAAACATTTTGACTAGCAAGAATAGGAACATAATTAACGAAGATAGGTAAAGTTAGCTACTAGTAACTGGCTACTAGTAACTGGCTACGAGAAGTAAGAAAAGCTAGCTACTAGTAACTGGCTACGAGATGAAATAAAAGTTGGCTACTAGTAACTGGCTACTAGTAACTGGCTACGCGAAGTAAGAAAAGCTAGCTACTAGTAACTGGCTACGAGATGAACGAAAACTTGGCCGCTAGTTACTAGTTACTGTTCAAGTGACAAAACATACATGGGATTTCTATTTGTGTTCTTAATATGTACATTGCACTATATTATCCACATGATTTATCATCTTTTGTGATATATTTACAAGTGATGTTAAATCAACATTTGACTAGGTTATCTATATGATTATACCTTAAAAGTACTCATATTCCTCTCATACTCTCATCAGTAATTGGTGCATTTCGTTTAACATATCTCTATATTAGACAATATTGTCTATTTGACTCAAGTTGCACTACATATAGATTGAAAATATCAACAAGTGTTATTAACTATAACAATCTATCATGTCATCCGCATGATATTACAACAAAATTATTCAGATATTTCTCTTAATCTCGTCAGCTACCAGTGCATTTCTTTCCAAATATCTCTATGATAAGACAATTTTTCCATGTAGTTCAAGTAGCCGTACGTAAAGATTGAAGACATCTTCAAGGGTTGTTAATATCAGCATTGTATCAGGTCATCCACATGATATTACGATACAAATTACACAGAAATATCTTTTTATGTCGACAGCTTCTAGTGCATTTTGTTACAATTATCTTTATTTTTTAGGGTTTTGTCAATATATCTCAAGTAGCTGTATATGTAGATTAAAAATATATACCAGTCTTGCTAATTTCAACATTCTATAAAGTCATCCACATAATATTACCACACAATTTCTCAGATATCTATCGTTATGTCGTCACCTACTAGTGCATTTACCTACAAATATCTATATTTTATGGCGGTTTTGTCAATATATCTCAAGTAGCTGTATATATAGATTAAGGATATGTACCAGTGTTGCTAATTTCAACATTCTATAATGTCACCCACTTGATATTACGACACATTTTCTCAGATGTCTTTCTTATGTCGTCAGCTACTATTGTATTTTGTTACAAATATCTTTATTTTTTAGGGTTTTGTCAACATATCTCAAGTAGCTGTATATATAGATTGAAGATATCTACAAGTTTGATTAATTTGAACATTCTATAAGGTCACTCACATGATATTATGACAAAAATACTCAGATATCTCTTTAAATCTCATCAGCTACTATTACATTTTATTACCAATAACTTTTTTTTTGAGGGATTTGTCAACATATCTCAAGTAGCTGTATATATAGATTGATGATATGTACCAGTCTTGCTTATTTCAACATTCTATTAGGTCATCCACTTGATATTACGACACAACTACTCAGATATCTCTCTTAATCTCGTCAGCTCCTAGTGCATTTCGTTACAAATATTTTCATTTTTATCAGTTTAGATCATATAACTCAAGTAGCTGTGTATATAGATTGGAGATATCTACAAGTGTTGTTAATTTGAACATTCTATAAGGTCACCCACATGATATTATGACACACTTACTCAGATATCTCTTTAAATCTCTTTAGCTACTAGTACATTTTGTTACAAATATCTTTATTTTTGAGTGATTGGTCAACATATATCAAGTAGCTGTATATATAGATTGATGATATGTACCGGTCTTGCTGATGTCAACATTCTATCAGGTCATCCACATGATATAACGACACAGTTACTCAGATATCTCTCCTAATCTCGTCAGCTACTAGTGCATTTCGTTACAAATATCTCCATTTTTAACAGTTTAGATCATATAACTCAAGTAGCTGTATACATAGATTAAAGATATCTACAAGTGTGGTTAATTTAATCAATCAGTAAGGTCACCCACATGATATTATGACACAATTACTCAGACATCTCTTTAAATCTCTTCCGCTACTAGTACATTTTGTTACAAATATCTTTATGTTTGAGGGATTTGTCAACATATCTGAAGTACCTCTATATATAGATTGATGATATGTACCGGTCTTGCTTATTTCAACATTCTATAAGGTCATCCACATGATATTATGACACACTTACTCAGATACCACTTTAAATCTCTTCAGCTACTAGTATATTTTGTTACAAATATCTTTATTTTTGAGGGATTTGTCAACATATCTCAAGTAGCTGTATATATAGATTGATGATATGTACCGGTCTTGCTTATTCCAACATTCTATCAGGTCATCCACATGATATTATGTTACACTTACTCAGATATCTCTTTAAATCTCTTCAGCTACTAGTACATTTTGTTATAAATATCTTTATGTTTGAGGGATTTGTTAACATATATCAAGTAGCTGTATATATAAATTAATGATATGTACCAGTATTGCTTATTTAATCATTCAATAAGGTCACCCACATGATATAACGACACAGTTACTGAGATATCTCTCTTAATCTCGTCAGCTACTAGTGCATTTCGTTACAAATATCTCCATTTTCAACAGTTTAGTTTATATAACTCAAGTAGCTGTATATATAGATTAGGGATATCAACAAGTGTGAATAATTTAATCATTCAATAAGGTCACCCACATGATATTATGACACAATTACTCAGATATCTCTTTAAATCTCTTCAGCTACTTGTACATTTTGTTACAAATATCTAAATTTTTGAGGGATTTATCAACATATCTCAAGAAGCTGTATATATAGATTGATGATATGTACCGGTCTTGCTTATGTCAACATTCTATCAGGTCATCCACATGATATAACGACACAACTACTCAGATATCTCTCTTAATCTCCTCAGCTACTAGTGCATTTCGTTACAAATATCTCCATTTTTAACAGTTTAGAACATATCTCAAGTAGCTGTATATATAGATTGAAGATATCTACAAGTGTGGTTCATTTAATCATTCAATATGGTCACCCACATGATATTATTACACAATTACTCAGATATCACTTTAAATCTCTTCAGCTACTAGTATATTTTGTTACATATCTCTTAATTTTTGAGGGTTTTGTCAACATATCTCATGTAGCTGTATATATAGATTGATGATATGTACCGGTCTTGCTTATTTCAACATTCTATAAGGTCATCCACATGATATTATGACACACTTACTCAGATATCTCTTTAAATCTCTTCAGCTACTAGTACATTTTGTTACAAATATCTTTATTTTTGAGGGATTTGTCAACATATCTCAAGTAGCTGTATATATAAATTGATGATATGTACCAGTATTGCTTATTTAATCATTCTATAAGGTCACCCACATGATATAACGACACAGCTAGTCAGATATCTCTCTTAATCTCCTCAGCTACTACTGCATTTCGTTTCAAATATCTCCATTTTTAACAGTTTAGATCATATAACTCAAGTAGCTGTATATATAGATTGGAGATATCTACAAGTGTGGTTAATTTAAACATTCAATAAGTTCACCCACATGATATTATGACACAATTATTCAGATATCTCTTTAAATCTCTTCAGCTACTACTACATTTTGTTACAAATATCTTAATTTTTGAGGGATTTGTCAACATATCTCAAGTACCTGTATATATAGATTGATGGTATGTACCGGTCTTGCCTATTTCAACATTCTATAAGGTCATCCACATGATATTATGACACACTTTCTCAGATATCTCTTTAAATCTCTTCAGCTACTAGTACATTTTGTTACAAATATCTTTATTTTTGAGAGATTTGTCAACATATCTCAAGTAGCTGTATATATATAAATTGATGATATGTACCAGTATTGCTTATTTAATCATTCAATAAGGTCACCCACATGAAATAACGACACAGCTACTCAGATATCTCTCTTAATCTCATCAGCTACTAGTGCATTTCGTTACAAATATCTCCATTTTTAACAGTTTAGATCATATAACTCAAGTAGCTGTATATAAAGATTGGAGATACAGTGGGGCTTCAGATATCCGGACGCCATATATCCAGACGCTTCAGTTTACGGACTATTTTATTTGGGAACAGATTTCGTATACGATATTTTGTCTCATATATCCGGAATTTCGTGTTCCAGATCCGGACGGTCTGTTTTTACCACAAAATACTGTTTAACTATAAATTTTGCTTCATTTAACCGGACGGTAAAATTTAATGATACTCCGATTAATACAATAGAAAGATTAAGTCTATCGATTGAGTTTCACACTTTTTCACCTGCTAGCCCCCATGAGTAGCTTTTATAAACACTCTGACTTCTCAAATAACTTTCAAATATTACTGACATTGCTGGTTAGACAGGATTAGTCGCGCCTCACTGCACTTGGCTTGGGTATCTTTACACTGTGCACCTGTCAAGTGCAATCACTTTTTAAAACACCCCTCTATTTAAAGGAAGAATGTGCTTAATAAATCTAGGAAGTTTTTCATAGCTTTGTGGTATTTATATTCAAAAACATTATTTTAAACGAAGTGTCTCAAGAGTGCTTTTTTAGATAAAGTCAAAACCGGAAGTATAGGAAGAAAACAAAAAGGAGAGCATTACAACTGATCGGAAGTGCATTGGTTAAACATTGACGTTTCTAGATATAAATTGTTAAAAACAGAACGTAAATAGGCACATTTCACACTTGGACACAATATATTTAGCTACATTTGGCTATTATTATATTTTGGTTAATATTTCCTGATTAAATAACAATATAAACCAGGGTTCCTTGTTTTAAAAACAGGTGGATTTCAAAGGACAACTCTAATTTGTTGCTATTAAGTATCAAAGGTAAAGAAAACAGTATTAACATCCATAATAAACATATAAATTATCATTTATGACAACAATAGACTCATTTCAGATATCCGGACGCCTCACCTATCCGGACGATTGGACTTTGGAACGAAAGAGTCCGGATAACTGAGGCTCCACTGTATCTACAAGTGTGGTTAATTTAATCATTCAATAAGGTCACCCACATGATATTATGACACAATTACTCAGATATCTCTTTAAATCTCTTCAGCAACTAGTACATTGTGTTACAAATATCTTTATTTTTGAGGGATTTGTCAACATATCTCAAGTAGCTGTATATATAAATTGATGATATGTACCAGTATTGCTTATTTCAACATTCTATTAGGTCATCCACTTGATATTACGACACAACTACTCAGATATCTCTCTTAATCTCGTCAGCTCCTAGTGCATTTCGTTACAAATATTTTCATTTTTATCAGTTTAGATCATATAACTCAAGTAGCTGTATATATAGATTGGAGATATCTACAAGTGTTGTTAATTTGAACATTCTATAAGGTCACCCACATGATATTATGACACACTTACTCAGATATCTCTTTAAATCTCTTTAGCTACTAGTACATTTTGTTACAAATATCTTTATTTTTGAGTGATTGGTCAACATATATCAAGTAGCTGTATATATAGATTGATGATATGTACCGGTCTTGCTGATGTCAACATTCTATCAGGTCATCCACATGATATAACGACACAACTACTCACTCAGATATCTCTCCTAATCTCGTCAGCTACTAGTGCATTTCGTTACAAATATCTCCATTTTTAACAGTTTAGATCATATAACTCAAGTAGCTGTATACATAGATTAAAGATATCTACAAGTGTGGTTAATTTAATCAATCAGTAAGGTCACCCACATGATATTATGACACAATTACTCAGATATCTCTTTAAATCTCTTCCGCTACTAGTACATTTTGTTACAAATATCTTTATGTTTGAGGGATTTGTCAACATATCTCAAGTACCTCTATATATAGATTGATGATATGTACCGGTCTTGCTTATTTCAACATTCTATAAGGTCATCCACATGATATTATGACACACTTACTCAGATATCACTTTAAATCTCTTCAGCTACTAGTATATTTTGTTACAAATATCTTTATTTTTGAGGGATTTGTCAACATATCTCAAGTAGCTGTATATATAGATTGATGATATGTACCGGTCTTGCTTATTCCAACATTCTATCAGGTCATCCACATGATATTATGTTACACTTACTCAGATATCTCTTTAAATCTCTTCAGCTACTAGTACATTTTGTTATAAATATCTTTATGTTTGAGGGATTTGTTAACATATATCAAGTAGCTGTATATATAAATTAATGATATGTACCAGTATTGCTTATTTAATCATTCAATAAGGTCACCCACATGATATAACGACACAGCTACTCAGATATCTCTTTTAATCTCGTCAGCTACTAGTGCATTTCGTTACAAATATCTCCATTTTCAACAGTTTAGTTTATATAACTCAAGTAGCTGTATATATAGATTAGGGATATCAACAAGTGTGAATAATTTAATCATTCAATAAGGTCACCCACATGATATTATGACACAATTACACAGATATCTCTTTAAATCTCTTCAGCAACTAGTACATTTTGTTACAAATATCTTTATTTTTGAGGGATTTGTCAACATATCTCAAGTAGCTGTATATATAAATTGATGATATGTACCAGTATTGCTTATTTAATCATTCAATAAGGTCACCCACATGATATAACGACACAGCTAGTCAGATATCTCTCTTAATCTCCTCAGCTACTACTGCATTTCGTTACAAATATCTCCATTTTTAACAGTTTAGATCATATAACTCAAGTAGCTGTATATATAGATTGGAGATATCTACAAGTGTGGTTAATTTAAACATTCAATAAGGTCACCCACATGATATTATGACACAATTATTCAGATATCTCTTTAAATCTCTTCAGCTACTAGTACATTTTGTTACAAATATCTTAATTTTTGAGGGATTTGTCAACATATCTCAAGTACCTGTATATATAGATTGATGGTATGTACCGGTCTTGCCTATTTCAACATTCTATAAGGTCATCCACATGATATTATGACACACTTTCTCAGATATCTCTTTAAATCTCTTCAGCTACTACAGTACCCGCAACGTTATTTTTTACAATCTTATCCTATCGTATCGTGTATCAATCCTATCCTATCGTGCGTGTATTCTGTTCTATCGTGCGTTAATGCTATCGTATCGTGCGTGTATACTGTTCTATCGTGCGTTAATCCTATCCTATCGTGCGTTAATCCTATCAGGTTTATCGTTCAATTTTAACAGTTTTTCCGTTTATCCTATCGTTTTAATCGTTTCGTACCTTTTCATAAGCAAGTAAGATTATTACAAAGTTGCAAGTCGTTCAGTGGGCCATATAACAAAATTTATCGAACAAGAATTGTAAAGTCCTATCCAGCATTCTATCATGATACTAATTTCTTATTTTTTTAGATCAAGATTAACCACTATTACATGTACATCCTATCTGTAGGCATTGGAAATAAAAAAAAAATAATGTACACTATCGAAGTTCTTAGGAACAAGGTAACATATTTACCTGTATATCGAATATATTAAATCGTACGCGAAGTGTATACGTGCGTAAACATTAACTTTTATGCAATATAATTCTTTTATTATGCATCATATTTTACAGAAACAAAACTATTTATGATTATTTAATTAAAACTAGAGTTGTATTTAAATTGAACCCGTTATTTTCCGTGTGATATTTGATTTTTGGCTGAAATGTTCTCGGTGATCGGCTAGGGCAATGTTAACAAATCGTACGCGGAATGTATATCTGCGTAAATATTAATTTAACTTGTATGTTATATAATTCGTTTTTAATGCATTATTTTCTTATATAGAAAGAAATGTATTTATAATATATTTTATATTTACTTTAAACAAGAGTTGGATTTTTATAATTGAACCCGCTATTTTCTGTGTGATTTGATCCCGGGCTGCAATATTCGCGGCGATCGGCTAGGGTGTTCGGTAATGAATTCAATGTTAACAACACAGAAAAATTATTGATCATTTAATTTTTATTAAAAAAAATAAACTGGTAATTTTTATACATTCTACATGTATAAATGATGCAGCGATGATTAACAACTCAGCAATTGTTACTCAAAGAAATTCCACGTAAATCTTTATTCGTACGTGTTCTTTCCCAAATTATGCCATTATCAGGTTATTCATGGAGATCGTTTAAAGCGATTATACGTTTATCATGAACATCGTTTATCCTTTCCTATCGTGTATCAATCCTATCCTATCGTGCGTGTATACTGTTCTATCGTGCGTTAATGCTATCGTATCGTGCGTGTATACTGTTATATCGTGCGTTAATCCTATCCTATCGTGCGTGAATCCTATCCTATCGTTTATCTTGTAAAAAATAACGTTGCGGGTACTGTAGTACATTTTGTTACAAATATCTTTATTTTTGAGAGATTTGTCAACATATCTCAAGTAGCTGTATATATAAATTGATGATATGTACCAGTATTGCTTATTTAATCATTCAATAAGGTCACCCACATGAAATAACGACACAGCTACTCAGATATCTCTCTTAATCTCATCAGCTACTAGTGCATTTCGTTACAAATATCTCCATTTTTAACAGTTTAGATCATATAACTCAAGTAGCTGTATATAAAGATTGGAGATACAGTGGGGCTTCAGATATCCGGACGCCATATATCCAGACGCTTCAGTTTACGGACTATTTTATTTGGGAACAGATTTCGTATACGATATTTTGTCTCATATATCCGGAATTTCGTGTTCCAGATCCGGACGGTCTGTTTTTACCACAAAATACTGTTTAACTATAAATTTTGCTTCATTTAACCGGACGGTAAAATTTAATGATACTCCGATTAATACAATAGAAAGATTAAGTCTATCAATTGAGTTTCACACTTTTTCACCTGCTAGCCCCCATGAGTAGCTTTTATAAACACTATGACTTCTCAAATAACTTTCAAATATTACCGACATTGCTGGTTAGACAGAATTAGTCGCGCCTCACTGCACTTGGCTTGGGTATCTTTACACTGTGCACCTGTCAAGTGCAATCACTTTTTAAAACACCCCTCTATTTAAAAGGAAGAATGTGCTTAATAAATCTAGGAAGTTTTTCATAGCTTTGTGGTATTTATATTCAAAAACATTATTTTAAACGAAGTGTCTCAAGAGTGCTTTTTTAGATAAAGTCAAAACCGGAAGTATAGGAAGAAAACAAAAAGGAGAGCATTTCAACTGATCGGAAGTGCATTGGTTAAACATTGACGTTTCTAGATATAAATTGTTAAAAACAGAACGTAAATAGGCACATTTCACACTTGGACACAATATATTTAGCTACATTTGGCTATTATTATATTTTGGTTAATATTTCCTGATTAAATAACAATATAAACCAGGGTTCCTTGTTTTAAAAACAGGTGGATTTCAAAGGACAACTCTAATTTGTTGCTATTAAGTATCAAAGGTAAAGAAAACAGTATTAACATCCATAATAAACATATAAATTATCATTTATGACAACAATAGACTCATTTCAGATATCCGGACGCCTCACCTATCCGGACGATTGGACTTTGGAACGAAAGAGTCCGGATAACTGAGGCTCCACTGTATCTACAAGTGTGGTTAATTTAATCATTCAATAAGGTCACCCACATGATATTATGACACAATTACTCAGATATCTCTTTAAATCTCTTCAGCAACTAGTACATTGTGTTACAAATATCTTTATTTTTGAGGGATTTGTCAACATATCTCAAGTAGCTGTATATATAAATTGATGATATGTACCAGTATTGCTTATTTCAACATTCTATCAGGTCATCCACATGATATAACGACACAGCTACTCAGATATCTCTCTTAATCTCGTCAGCTACTAGTGCATTTCGTTACAAATATCTCCATTTTTAACAGTTTAGATCATATAACTCAAGTAGCTGTATATATAGATTGGAGATATCTACAAGTGTTGTTAATTTGAACATTCTATAAGGTCACCCACATGATATTATGACACAATTACTCAGATATCACTTTAAATCTCTTCAGCTACTGGTACATTTTGTTACAAATATCTTTATGTTTGAGGGATTTGTCAACATATCTCAAGTAGCTGTATATATAGATTGATGATATGTACCGGTCTTGCCTATTTCAACATTCCATCAGGTCATCCACATGATATTATGACACACTTACACAGATATCTCTTTAAATCTCTTCAGCTACTAGTACATTTTGTTACAAATATCTTTATTATTGAGAGATTTGTCAACATATCTCAAGTAGCTGTATATATAAATTGATGATATGTACCAGTATTGCTTATTTAATTATTCAATAAGGTCACCCACATGATATAACGACACAGCTACTCAGATATCTCTCTTAATCTCATCAGCTACTAGTGCATTTCGTAACAAATATCTCCATTTTTAACAGTTTAGATCATATAACTCAAAAAGCTGTATATAAAGATTGGAGATATCTACAAGTGTGGTTAATTTAATCATTCAATAAGGTCAACCACATGACATTATGACACAATTACTCAGATATCTCTTTAAATCTCTTCAGCTACTAGTACATTTTGTTACAAATATCTTTATTTTTGAGGGATTTGTCAACATATCTCAAGTAGCTGTATATATAGATTGATGATATGTACCGGTCTTGCTTATTTCAACATTCTATTAGGTCGCATATATTACGACACAAATACTCAGATATCTCTTAAAATTTCGACAGCTACTATTGCATTTTGTTACATATATCTCTATTTTTAGATAGTTCTGTCCAAAATGTACTAGTAGCTGAAGAGATTCAAAGAGATATCTGAGTAATTTTGTCATAATATCATGTGGGTGACCTTATTGAATGATTAAATTAACCACACTTGTAGATATCTTCAATCTATATATACAGCTACTTGAGTTATATGATCTAAACTGTTAAAAATGGAGATATTTGTAACGAAATGCACTAGTAGCTGAGGAGATTAGGAGAGATATCTGAGTAGTTGTGTCGTTATATCATGTGGATGACCAGATAGAATGTTAAAATAAGCAAGACCGGTACATATCATCAATCTATATATACAGCTACTTGAGATATGTTGACAAAATCCTGAAAAATAAAGATATTTGTAACAAAATGCACTAGTAGCTGACGAGATTAAGAGAGATATCTGAGTAGCTGTGTCGTTATATCATGTGAATGAGCTGATAGAATGTTAAAATAAGCAAGACCGGTACATATCATCAATCTATATATACAGCTACTTGAGATATGTTGACAAAATCCTCAAAAATAAAGATATTTGTAACAAAATGTACTAGTAGCTGAAGAGATTCAAAGAGATATCTGAGTAATTTTGTCATAATATCATGTGGTTGACCTTATTGCATGATTAAATTAACCACACTTGTAGATATCTTCAATCTATATATACAGCTACTTGAGTTATATGATCTAAACTGTTAAAAATGGAGATATTTGTAACGAAATGCACTAGTAGCTGACGAGATTAGGAGAGATATCTGAGTAGTTGTGTCGTTATATCATGTGGATGACCTGATAGAATGTTGAAATAAGCAAGACCGGTACATATCATCAATCTATATATACAGCTACTTGAGATATGTTGACAAATCCCTCAAAAATAAAGGTAGTTGTAACAAAATGTACTAGTAGCTGAAGAGATTCAAAGAGATATTTGAGTAATTTTGTTATAATATCAGGTGGATGACCTTATAGAATGTTCAAATTAACCACACTTGTAGATATCTTCAAACTATATATACAGCTACTTGAGTTATATGATCTAAACTGTTAAAAATGGAGATATTTGTAACGAAATTCACTAGTAGCTGACGAGATTAAGAGAGATATCTGAGTAGCTGTGTCGTTAAATCATGTGAATGACCTGATAGAATGTTAAAAAAGCAAGACCGGTACATATCATCAATCTATATATACAGCTACTTAAGATATGTTGACAAAATCCTCAAAAATAAAGATATTTGTAACAAAATGTACTAGTAGCTGAAGAGATTCAAAGAGATATCTGAGTAATTTTGTCATAATATCATGTGGGTGACCTTATTGAATGATTAAATTAACCACACTTGTAGATATCTTCAATTTATATATACAGCTACTTGAGTTATATGATCTAAACTGTTAAAAATGGAGATATTTGTAACGAAATGGACTAGTAGCGGAGGAGATTAGGAGAGATATCTGAGTAGTTGTGTCGTTATATCATGTGGATGACCTGATAGAATGTTGAAATATGCAAGACCGGTACATATCATCAATCTATATATACAGCTACTTGAGATATGTTGACAAATCCCTCAAAAATAAAGGTAGTTGTAACAAAATGTACTAGTAGCTTAAGAGATTCAAAGAGATATCTGAGTAATTTTGTCATAATATCATGTGGATGACCTTATAGAATGTTCAAATTAACCACACTTGTAGATATCTTCAAACTATATATACAGCTACTTGAGTTATATGATCTAAACTGTTAAAAATGGAGATATTTGTAACGAAATTCACTAGTAGCTGACGAGATTAAGAGAGATATCTGAGTGGCTGTGTCGTTATATCATGTGAATGATCTGATAGAATGTTATAATAAGCAAGACTGGTACATATCATCAATCTCGATGTACAGCTACTTGAGATATGTTGACAAAACACTCAAAAATAAAGATATTTGTAACAAAATGTACTAGTAGCTGAAGAGATTCAAAGAGATATCTGAGTAAGTGTGGCATAATATCATGTGGATGACCTTATAGAATGTTCAAATTAACCACACTTGTAGATATCTGCAATCTATATATACAGCTACTTGAGATATATGATCTAAACTGTTAAAAATGGAGATATTTGTAACGAAATGCACTAGTAGCTGACGAGATTAGTAGAGATATCTGAGTAGTAGTGTCGTTATATCATGTGGATGACCTGATAGAATGTTAAAATAAGCAAGACCGGTACATATCATCAATCTATATATACAGCTACTTGAGATATATGATCTAAACTGTTAAAAATGGAGATATTTGTAACGAAATGCACTAGTAGCTGACGAGATTAGGAGAGATATCTGATTAGTTGTGTCGTTATATCATGTGGATGACCTGATAGAATGTTGAAATAAGCAAGACCGGTACATATGATCAATCTATATATACAGCTACTTGAGATATGTTGACAAATCCCTCAAAAATAAAGATATTTGAAACAAAATGTACTAGTAGCTGAAGAGATTTAAAGAGATATCTGAGTAAGTGTGTCATAATATTATGTGGATGACCTTATAGAATGTTGAAATAAGCAAGACCGGTACATATCATCAATCTATATATACAGTTACTTGAGTTATTTGATCTAAACTATTAAAAATGGAGATATTTGTAACGAAATGCACTAGTAGCTGACGAGGTTAATAGAGATATCTGAGTAGCTGTGTCGTTATATCATGTGGATGACCTGATAGAATGTTTAAATAAGCAATACTGGTACATATCATCAATTTATATATACAGCTACTTGAGATATGCTGACAAATCCCTCAAAAATAAAGATATTTGTAACAAAATGTACTAGTAGCTGAAGAGATTCAAAGAGATATCTGAGTAATTTTGTCATAATATCATGTGGGTGACCTTATTGAATGATTAAATTAATCACACTTGTAGATATCTTCAATCTATATATACAGCTACTTGAGTTATATGATGTAAACTGTTAACAATGGAGATATTTGTAACGAAATGCACTAGTAGCTGACAAGATTAGGAGAGATATCTGAGTAGTTGTGTCGTTATATCATGTGGATGACCTGATAGAATGTTTAAATAAGCAATACTGGTACATATCATCAATTTATATATACAGCTACTTGAGATATGTTGACAAATCCCTCAAAAATAAAGATATTTGTAACAAAATGTACTAGTAGCTGAAGAAATTTAAAGAGAAATCTGAGTAAGTGTGTCATAATTTCATGTGGGTGACCTTATTGAATGATTAAATAATTAACCACACTTGTAGATATCTCCAATCTATATATACAGCTACTTGAGTTATATGATTTAAAGTGTTAAAAATGGAGATATTTGTAACGAAATGCACTAGTAGCTGACGAGATTTAGAGAGATATCTGAGTAGCTGTGTCGTTATATCATGTGAATGACCTGATAGAATGTTAAAATAAGCAAGACCGGTACATATCATCAATCTATATATACAGCTACTTGAGATATGTTGACAAATCCCTCAAAAATAAAGATATTTATAACAAAATGTACTAGTAGCTGAAGAGATTTAAAGAGATATTTGAGTAAGTGTGTCATAATATCATGTGGATGACCTTATAGAATGTTCAAATTAACCACACTTGTAGATATCTTCAATCTATATATACAGCTACTTGAGATATTTGATCTAAACTGTTAAAAATGGAGATATTTGTAACGAAATGCACTAGTAGCTGACGAGATTAAGAGAGATATCTGAGTGGCTGTGTCGTTATATCATGTGGATGACCTGATAGAATGTTTAAATAAGCAATACTGGTACATATCATCAATTTATATATACAGCTACTTGAGATATGTTGACAAATCCCTAAAAAATAAAGATAATTGTAACAAAATGTACCAGTAGCTGAAGAGATTTAAAAAGAAATCTGAGTAAGTGTGTCATAATATCATGTAGGTGACCTTATTGAATGATTAAATAATTAACCACACTTGTAGATATCTCCAATCTATATATACAGTAACTTGAGTTATATGATTTTAAGTGTTAAAAATGGAGATATTTGTAACGAAATGCACTAGTAGCTGACGAGATTTAGAGAGATATCTGAGTAGCTGTGTCGTTATATCATGTGAATGACCTGATAGAATGTTAAAATAAGCAAGACCGGTACATATCATCAATCTATATATACAGCTACTTGAGATATGTTGACAAATCCCTCAAAAATAAAGATATTTGAAACAAAATGTACTAGTAGCTGAAGAGATTTAAAGAGATATCTGAGTAAGTGTGTCATAATATCATGTGGATGACCTTATAGAATGTTCAAATTAACCACACTTGTAGATATCTTCAATCTATATATACAGCTACTTGAGATATGTTGACAAAAGCCTAAAAAATAAAGATATTTGTAACAAAATACAATAGTAGCTGACGACATAAGAAAGACATCTGAGAAAATGTGTCGTAATATCATGTGGGTGACATTATAGAATGTTGAAATGAGCAACACTGGTACATATCTTCAATCTATATATACAGCTACTTAAGATATATTGACAAAACCGCCATAAAATATAGATATTTGTAACTAAATGCACTAGTAGCTGACAACATAACAATAGATATCTGAGAAATTGTGTCGTAATATTATGTGGATGACTTTATAGAATGTTGAAATTAGCAAGTCTGGTATATATTTTTAATCTACATATACAGCTACTTGAGATATATTGACAAAACCCTAAAAAATAAAGATAATTGTAACAAAATGCACTAGAAGCTGTCGACATAAAAAGATATTTCTGTGTAATTGTATCGTAATATCATGTGGATGACCTGATACAATGCTGATATTAACAACCCTTGAAGATGTCTTCAATCTTTACGCACGGCTACTTGAACTACATGGAAAAATTGTCTTTAACATAGAGATATTTGGAAAGAAATGCACTGCTAGCTGACGAGATTAAGAGAAATATCTTAATAAATTTGTTGTAATATCATGCGGATGACATGATAGATTGTAATAGTTAATAACACTTGTTGATATTTTCAATCTATATGTACTGCTACTTGAGTCAAATAGACAATATTGTCTAATATAGAGATATTTTAAACGAAATGCACCAATTACTGATGAGAGTATGAGAGGAATATGGGTACTTTTAAGGTATAATCATATAGATAACCTAGTCAAATGTTGATTTAACATCACTTGTAAATATATCACAAAAGATGATAAATCATGTGGATAATATAGTGCAATGTACATATTAAGAACACAAATAGAAATCCCAGGTATGTTTTGTCACTTGGACAGTAACTAGTAACTAGCAGCCAAGTTTTCGTTCATCTCGTAGCCAGTTACTAGTAGCTAGCTTTTCTTACTTCGTGTAGCCAGTTACTAGTAGCCAGTTACTAGTAGCCAACTTTTATTTCATCTCGTAGCTAGTTACTAGTAGCTAGCTTTTCTTACTTCTCGTAGCCAGTTACTAGTAGCCAGTTACTAGTAGCTAACTTTACCTATCTAATTAACGATGCTATTCAATGTGAATGAAGATATAACCTAGAGAAAGCAAGGAATGTTTTATTTATATGCCTAGTGTTTGTAGAGACCTGTACCGGGAGTGAAAAAGTCGCTATATATAACTGCATTCAAGCCATAAAACCAGGTATCGTTGTCGTAATTATTGTGGACATAATAAATAAATAAAATACAGCTCATTGAACGATTGAAACTCTAACCATAAGCAGGGACGTACATGTATATACTAACGGGATAGGCAACTTCTTCATTCGCCATGTTTACTTCCCATACTACGGACAAGTTTGTAAATCTCTGTTAAATCCAGTAAAATACATCGTTTTTTAAAGTGATCTGGTTAGACCATCCTTGTAGAGATATTGTACTCGACCATTTGTGCCTCAAAACGTAAAAAGCACCGAATGTTTTACCAATGATCACACGTGTGTTTCTTTTAAAAGTTTATTTATATGCGAATGTTTACAACACTGCGATTGGATCAGTTACTCGCAGCTGCAGCCAATCAGTAAACGGAGCTTGTCACCGAGTTTTCGTAATGAAATCTGCCAAGGGTTTATGGGGAGCAGAGTGGACTGAAAACCCTTGGCTAACGAAGATGCCGATTGCTTAACACTGATTGTTTAGACATAACACTGGGATAGCGAGTGGATTCGGGCAAAGGGGGATAATTAACTACGGTACATTTGTAAGATGTATGCTATTTTATTTGCCAACTTAGGAAAATTATTTATCACACAGTGTATGTCGGCATAGATAAATTTGAGACAAAAAGAAAAAAAATATTTGATATATTAAAGACGCAGATAAAAAGATAATCAATTTCTTTACCAGATCGATTTCTGATTAATCTCTCTCTCTCTCTCTCTCTCTCTCTCTCTCTCTCTCTCTCTCTCTCTCTCTTTCATGGACTCTGGACTCTCTAGTGCTAAAATTTGAGGCCCTGAGTCAGAAAGGTAAAAACACGATAAATCTCCTTACAACATTACAATCGCTTTTTCCAACATAGATTTGATTGTAAACTTTTCTACGATATTTACGTACCTCAGAAATCTTCAACAATGTCGATATAATAGAAATGTATATTGTTAGTGTATTGCTACATGCATGTATATAAACAATGAACGCGCATATCCGTATACATAAACTTAGCGAATATCTTTATCTGGGTATATTATTAACTTATTATATCGGAATTTGAAATCATTCTCCTCTAGGAATCAACCCCTTTTAAACAATGCCCCCACTTGATTTCAGACTTATGACGTATTATCGCCTTCTGTATAATATCTCTCATATTGGGATGTTCTCAAATTTGCCGATTATATACTTAAAATAATTGATTAAATTATTTTTTTTTATTAACTGATATAGGAAGTTAGAATGTTGAGGTTGTTTCTTATAACAACAGCTTCAATCCAATGTTTTCTCAGACGTCCTCGTCAATTTGTTCCCGCCCATTTCAAATGTTTTGATTGTAACAGGTGAAATTAACGTAAGCTGTATATTTCAAATCTTGCTAGTTAATGTTCGAGCTCTTGATTATGTATTCTTGCTGGTTAAGAAGATGTATTTTCATATGCTTTTGACCACCAGTTTACAAAATTAACATATTAACTGTACGAAATTCATACATGTTTTTTAAAAATCAGATTCAACATTAAAGATTAAGAAATTTCATCTTCTAGCTAGGGAAAATGTTTTAAAGAACATATCATTATTTTGTGATCGTAACATTCAAAAACGATAAAAATTAGTAAATAATAACACATATTAAATAAATCTAACTACCTGTTGCATTCTTCTCTAGGTAGTTAATGTTAGTGCTATATACATTAAAATAAGAATGAATATCGAAGAAAAAATCATGCTGAAGATATTGAAAAGGATTTTAGTTTTCAAATTAATGGTACAGTGCAAAGCGAACAGATGGGCACACACAAAATCTAGTTTCAACATGATCTCAGATTTGGCAGAGAGTATCGATATTTCATCGTATCATATAAAACAAATCGGACGGAAGACCTACTCGTTACTCGTAATGAGATCTAGTTAAGGTCTTCCGTTTCCAACGGTTTCCAACCGCTTTGTGACAGTCTTGTTTCTGTCAGCAGTCGCTAAATTCAGACGCTCGTCGCATCGCCGGCATCAAAGACATGCCGCCGAAGCAGCCCTGCAGTACGACCGCATTAGAGCTCGCCGGGTTGCTTTGCCGGTGTAACGACAAAAAGTGACCCCCGTAAAATATTGACCGGGGGTCATTTTTCTACGTAGAAAATGACCCACTCGGTTGTAGAATACTTGGATCACACCATAGAAATTATGGTCTAAGGGTCATTTTTCTCCGTGTGGGTTGTAGAAAAATGACCTTGTAGAATATTGACCACATATATATTAGTATTATACAGGTGGATACAGGGGTTGGGGGGGGGGGGTACATTGCGTGCTTGGTACTTAGATTGTTCGAATAATTAGCTTGAGTACGATTTTCTGATCACCAGTTATTGCTTATCATCATTAACTTAATCTGTCATTTAATTTTTAAAATAAGCAAATGAAAAATATAGTCATGTACCGTTAATTAAAGTACACTGAATATAAAATGTTCCCTTCATATTAAATTTTGGCAACAGAAGAAAAAGACGTGCCTTAGATAACAAATGAATTTAGATAGTTAAAAAAAGCGCGAATCTAGAAAAAAAATTTAAAAGGTTCGGGGTGTTGGCGGGGAGGGAGGGGGAATGTCGCATGTCTACACTGTAAAACCATGGCTGATTAGAAATGTTATCAATCTGAATAAATAAAAAACTCTCACTTACTGTATGCAAAATTGATACCAGTTAATTAACAGGGAAAGAGAAAATTATTCATCGGGTCTACTATCGGTTAATTTGATAAGTGAATTTAAAAAAAATTGAATCCCCAACTCCTTAAATCCGCGACTGCATGCATCATTCCATTTTGATATTTCTAACAACAATTTTGTTCTTGTTACAACAGGTTTAAGAATTAAGTATATATATTAAATAAATACAATGCTTGATTTAAAAACAATATAAACGTCACAAATTCCAAAACTTCGAATTTAGAATGGAACAAAAGAAACAGAATACTTTATAGATGATTCTGTGTGAGTTTAAAATCGATCTCTATTCTAATCAAAATTAAAATGTACTTGCAGAGATAGCGAATCGCAAAGTAATACATGTAATGACACTAAACAGGGATTACATGTAGCATTGACTTTGACTCCAATTCAATACAACCGCGGTACCTATAAATTATATTTGAGTCTAGCAATTAATACAGGCATATTCTGACATAACTATAAACTTTCCTTTGATTTAATAATGATCATTAACATATTGATGTAAGTGTTCCAGGCATTCATACTCGTTTCTAAAAGAAGAAAAAAAAACAGCGGTTATTTTATAAGGGATCTTTTAACTTAGTGTTAATAAAGTATACCATCTATTGAGATATGTTTGTTGATAACTAAAACATGAAGTCATCATTAACGTGTTGCATACTAAATACAGAAAATCGTGAAAGGTCCTTTTCAACATTGCATTGTATTTGACGGTTCGTTATACAGATCTGAATAATCATGATGTTTCATATGTATTGAACTTACAACCAATAAAATCATCAAATATGTACATAGAAAATATGAAAATAAAATTGATGCCAATTTTTTTTTTCCTTTTTTGTGGAGACCAGGCCAAATTTGAGAACCAAAAGTCCTCATTCACAAGAAGTGAATGCATGTGCACCTGTAAAATAACATAAGTATGTCGGTGTAACGATGTTTTGTTTGGTTGTCAGACATTCACTAAAGCTTAAAAGAACAGATATTAATTTTAAAAATCCGCTCTATTCGTCGAAATTTCACATCTGTCTGTTGGATTATGCAATACATGTACATACAAAGATAGGTCATTGTTTTGGTTTGTGTATGAAATCTTCTTCTATATCTTCTATAAAAGTAAGGCCTATTCAGCAGAACGAGCAGACGCGAGCTGTCGCATCATTACCGTCTTTAGTTATGCAAAAAGGGAGCACAAATGAGCGCATCATCATGCAAGTACCTTTAAGGGTAGACACAACCCTAAAATGGCTTAGCGAACGGGCACCATAAGGCAAGTAGACGAGTACTTCAAGTTAAACACAGACATAGCTGTGTTCAAACTGATGCTTATATATATATATATATATATATATATATATATATATATATATATATATATATATATATATATTTGTGTGTGTGTGTGTGTGTGTGTGTGTGTGTGTGTGTGTGTGTGTGTGTGTAACAGGGTACAACGGGAGGCGCATCCATCTTTTAGATCTGTATGCTTTCTTTGCCCCTCTTCCCCCTCGCCAAACATGAATGCTACACGTATCACCTCTGATTTCTATAATTTCTATGTAGTTTATAAGCGAAGTAAAAATTCTATGGGGTCAGTTTTCAACGTGTGTGGGGTTGTAGATCTACAGGTCTGGAATGGTTTTCTACTGAAGAAAAAGGATCCCATTTGTCACAGAATACTGACCCTAGGTCAGTTTTCTCCGTAGAAATTTGATCCCCGGGTCAATATTTTACGGGGGTAACTTTTCGTCGTTACACCAGCATCAAAGAAATGCTGCCATCTCATTGACGGTATGCACACAACATTTAGCAATGCACCCTCGTTTCCAGACATTAGTATTCTACGTGACTTAAATAGGAGGACTGTTTAGTGTTTATTCATATATATAGATACATGCATAATGTATACATGCGTTTATTGACATATGTTGCTGATCTATTGATTTTCTGAACACTATAAAATACTGTAAAATCTCTCTCGGCAGGGTGCATCGGGATTATAATTATTTAAAATCTGTCTTAAATTTATAATATCTGTTTAGTGATTAAGCATCGAGGTCAAAATTCATAAATTTCGTACTTTATTAACCGATTGCTTAACACTGGTCGCTTAGACAGAACACTTGGGTATCGAGTGGATTCGGGAAAAGGGGGCCCGGAATAATTAACCATACTACATTTGTAAGATGTAGGTTATTTTAATTGCCGACTTAGCAGATTTTTTTTATCACATAGTGTAAGTAGGCAAAGATAGACCTGAGACAAAAAGAAAAATAATCGATAGGCAAAAGAAGCAGATAAAACGATAATCAATTTCTTTATCAAATCGATTTGTGATATTAATTCATCTCTCTCTCTCTCTCTCTCTCTCTCTCTCTCTCTCTCTCTCTCTCTCTCTCTCTCTCTCTCTCTCTCTCTCATCATACAAAATTAATGTAGTTTTTAGCGTATGGCATTTAATATATCTTATTTCTAAAACATTTAGAAGTTAAAAGTAAATCCATAATTTAACGATGTTTTAAGAAAACATTTACGCCTGTTACATCCTTCCTTGATTTCGATCCTTTTATCTTTTGCTGAAATTAAATACGCCGCTTAATATATCACTGATTATGTTTAAAATTTATAATGTATACTGCCGTAGGTGTTATTATGTAAAATTAAAACCCGACATTTTACAATGTATTATTAAGACCGCGGAACATTAACTGGAAAGATTGGAAATATACACGTTAATTTCACCTATTACAGTCAAAACAATTTAAATGTGCGGGAACAAATTGACGCGGACGTCTCAGAAAACATTGGATTGAAACTGTAGCTATTGGAAATGTATCAGTGGCGACTGATTCTCTGAAGTCATCGGACAATGCTTTGCCTTGCGTATAATCTCTCCCGGATTGGGATTTTCTCATATTTGCTGATTATATACTTATTGATGAAATAATCGCTCGCTTTGCTGATACTAAATAAAATGTGTTTCGATCGCATAACTTATATAGCAAGTTAGGTACGCTGAGGTTGATTGAAAATACACTTCCTATAACTACAGTTTCAATCCAATGTTTTCTCAGACGTCCGCGTAAATTTGTTCCCGTCCATATCAAATGTTATGACGATAGCAAGTCAAAATGACGTAAGCTGTATATTTCCAATCTTCCGCAGTCTTAAGCATTTTAATCAAAAGAAATCAACATGTGAGTTCGAAATTCGCATAATTATATGTCTTTTAAAATTCTTAGAGAGGGTTGAATGGTATTTGAGGAATTGTTTATAAATGATAGAAAAGAACAAGTATCCAATTAGCGTTAGATGTATTCAAATGGAAGACCTCTCGTTGCTCACAACGAGCGTCTAGTATATATTTATTGTTTCTGCAAAAAGAAAAAATGGTATTAAACGGATAAAAGCCTATTTGATATTGGCGATAATTTGTTTTGTTTATTGCGGTCGTGTGCATACATCAAAAGGTAATAAAATACATACAAAAAAGCCTTGTTTGTTTCAAAGGAGGTATACTCACGTTGGAGTTGGAAACGTTGGAGTTTCCTTATTTCGGTACAAACGTGTACAGTCAGATACGTTTATAAAAAAAAATAATTAAATGACATAATTTGACGACGAATATACTCAATCTTTTGTATATCTTTTTTATTTTGGATTCTTCCTCTTGATATATTTATAATATATCTAAATCCGAGTACATTCCATTTCCTTCCATATTATAGAATAGGCATTTTGTTACCGTACAATGTATATATATATTATGTATATCATAATTTCTAATGTAATGACAAATAAACATCATCTTTTAAGACTTAAATTAGAAAAGATCCCTAGATCCCCCGTTGTTTAAATTTTCCTGGTTCTAAATTTGGTAGGTTTTTTTTAAAAAAAAAGCAACAAATACTTTTTTTTCTGTAAGTTTTTTAATTTCAATTCAGTTCAAACTCTCTTTCTTCAATTTCTATTGTAAATGAATTGACTGGATTTTTGATTGACTTCAGAGCATTTGAGCTAACATACAATACAAACAGAACGATGCATACAACTCCCAGGATTAAGACTGACACTTTGATTGATTTAGTCTGGTCTTCTTTGTCCGGTTGTAACATCATATGCTGTGTTTGTGTGAAAGTGGATTCACCAGTATTAAAGTATGAGTCACTGGACCGCGTTATAGTCTTCGTTGCATTCCTTGATACTGATTGCAGTGTGTTCGATGCAGAGGTTTGAAAAAATCTCATCATATCTAATTGAAAGAAATTACATTTATATGTAATTCTGAAATGGTATAAGGTATCTTCTTTTAAAAGATTTACATGTAAATGTAAAGGTAGGGGTTTATAGCTTTGCTCGTAAAGTACATTTCCCCGTACGACTTTTATATATTACCCCCTGGCGAGACCCATACAATCCACAGCATCCTCAACTCCCTGGGAAGCATACAAACTGAACTGCCAGATTACGGCGCTAATGCTTTACATTCACATAGGCAGCTCGTCTCATGTGCCAGGTACCCATTTTAACCCATGGGTGGAGAGAGTGCACAAGTAGAGTAAAGTAACTTGCCCAAGGTTACAATGTTACCACGATAGCGACAGACCAGACTCGAACCCGGGACTACCGTGTTCAAATCAGTCGACACTTTCATATGTGTCAACAACTTTTAAAAAATTGCACCGTAAGTCAGTATTGTCACCAACATGCATTTGTATGCATTTACCAACATGATGAATTTCATTTTATTTGAACGTTAAAATATTCTGTATGATTTATTTTAAACAGATTTTGACTCATCGAGGGAAAGTCCTGTGTTAAAAATTCATCCAAGAGGTCATACAATAATGGCAACGTGACAGTGTACCTAAGAATGGCCTCAGTATATTTTTGAGAAGTTCATTTTTCTCATCAAATGCTAGCTTCAAAAAAGAAAAAATGAAGCATAGCCATTAAATGTTCTTTTGATTTGTTGTTTAATTTAAATGTATACAATACTTTTTTTTAAATTACAAATAGAAATAACAATTTTCGAGTTAAATGAACAAACTACTTGTGTATATTATCTGAGCAAACCAAACACATTTTACTCCTTACCAGTACTTGTTCCTATAGAGCATCCGTTTATGTTATTGCACTGATGTAGTTCGCATGTACAGTGAAGGCGACATAAAGCCCCATAGGAAGGAAATGGACATGACTCGTTGCAATGTAGACCATAATATCCACTAGAACACTCTTACATTAGGAAAAAAATGTCTCAATGATTAGTTATCGACAATTTCTTTATTCTATACATTATTTCAAGATTGTGTTTTGATCTGAATGTGCTAACGTAATCTATGTGCTTACCAACACATCTGTTTTGAGCTTTGCTGAACATATACCCAGAGCAGCAATCCGATCTGGAAGGAAAGAAGTGAGCAAATCACGTTTTTGATTTAAAAAATTATATTACTTGAAAATAAGATTTTTCATTTCATGCAATATGAAAAAAATACCTTTTCTTGCCGCATTGTAAACATGTGATCCATTCATATTCCAGACATTCATAAAGAAGCATCAACATAACAATCATATTATGCATACTAGGAACTGCAGTCTTTACGACCTACGTCATATACTGATGTTTTTCCGTTTAAATATAGGGTGGGGCTTTTTTTCAATTACAACGAGGAAGTAGTTCAATGATTGGATTTAAATAGCATTTATTGCTATTTTGACATTGTTTTATAATATTACGATTAGCCGTTGATCAGAAAATACTTAATACGATATCTATGTAAAACGGAAATTGCCCCTGTTGTGTACCTTTGATAAAATGATCTATAACTTCTGTATTTGATTATTTGAACGAATAAGCAAATAGGAAAATCAAACACGTTTCAAACTATGAATTTACTAATGAGATTTTTACGCACCACATTTTGTTTTTAATGTATTCAAGTTGTTTTCAGCTTTTTGAACGGGAAGTAAATGTTATACAAATAAGAGTTTGATCACATTATTCATATTCCTTAAATCAGTATTTAACATGTTCATGTGGTCGACATTAGTATTTTTTCCTTTAGATACAATGGTTTTATACATTCCATTTATCAATTATATTTACATTTCAGTCAAATGAAAAAAGAAATTTTATAATATAATTTCTGATGTTTTTGTACATGTTTTATAAAAACTTCAAAAGGCTTGAATATAGTTGATATCTGAAAATAAGCATGTGAAAGGTAATCACTATTATGACGACACAATGCAAGAATGACGTCATATAGAGTGTCGTATTTTGAATTAATAATCGATTGGTTTTTATTTGGAAACATCAAACGCTTGTTTGCTCAAGTATCATTTTAATTTTGATCTGTAAAATTTTGTTTTCCCTCTGACTGAAACGTAACACTCGCATTGATTAAAACATGACACGTGGCATCTAATTACAGACACTGAAACGTACTACTACACCTCTAAAACGAACCGTACCGTTCCGTGCAAGAAACGAACCGTGCCGTTCATCAAACGAAACGTACCGTTTACAAAGCGAACCGTACTGTTCAAAAATCGAACCGTACCGTTCACAAAGCGAACCGCACCGTGCAAAAGCGTGCAAGATAGTTTATGCAAGACCCGCCCCAAAACGGCCAAAAAAGCGTACCGTACCGTGCAATAAGCGTGCACCTTCCATATACGGCTTATTGACCTGATGTCTATCGATCAATACGGACGGAGATTATCGCTGACCAGAAAAGTTCAATATTTTACTAGGTTTTTTTTTTATACGGGATTAGATAACACATTCTAAAACTTGACGTTGTTATTTTTATTATAACCGTAACAAAAATGTTTTAATTTCATTTCCTTCCTTAGACCTTAATCATTTCTTTGGTTTTCGAATAAACTTGCATCGCCGAATTCTTTAACATTGTTAATATTAATGTTCACACAATTCGTGGTAATACTATTTTGATTATCTTTATGAAATATTTTAAACATTGGGTACATACTGGACTTTACATAGCTTTAAGTGATTCTCAGGAGAGAGCGTCTGAATAGTATGCATGTCGACAATTTTGAGGAGACTTGATGCGACCACAAAAACGCATGCAACGAATGCGAGAGCTCGTGCAATGTATGCTAAGCCAAAATATTTCGATCGCAAAGTCTTGTAAAGTGCTCGTGCGCCAATTGTGAAAGGGGCTTTACAAATGTAGCATGGTTAATAACCTCCCTGTTCCCAAAACACTCGATACCCCAGTGTTATGTCCAAACGATCAGTGTTAAGCAATCGGTTAATAAAATAGGAAATTTATAAATTTTGACATTGATTCTTAATCAAGAAATTGATATAATAAATCTTGGTTTTTTACAAACAATAAATGTATGTAGTTCTTTGTAAATTATTATAAACTTAAGACAGATTGTAAGGATTATAAATGATAAACCCCTTGCACCCTGTCGTAATGATGTTTTTATATCAAAAGTGAAAATTCAGACTTTTTGTTTTAACAGTGTATTACCCCAAAGTTTAGATATGTTTATTTCTAGGCTCAAACACATATACACAAGCGGTCAGCTTTCACACTTTGTCGCAGTCACCCGATCGTGTGTATAGTTCCTAGTGTATACTTCGGAGTTTTTTCTTGATCCCAGACAGACAGCGGATTTTTATCTGTACACATACACAAAGAAAGAGACAGTACACCGTCTATAATAAACATGACTTTTTAGCGTTGACTTCCAATCAGTAAGAAGAACAATTTCAAATCATTCAAATACATATACATTATCCCGTAACTAATCTTCGCTAGCCAAGGGTTTTCGGTCCACTCTGCTCCCCATAAACCCTTGGCAGATTTCATTACGAAAACTCGGTGATGCGATGGCGCTATCTAGCGAGCAACTTGAGTTGCGCCCCTTGTATTTTTACATTTTAATCGAATGAAACAGCGGGTAATATACAAGCTACGGCATAAAAACAAATTGAAAACATGTTGATTAGCAAGAATAGGAACATAATTAACGATGTTATTCAATGGGAATGAAGATATAACCTAGAGAAAGCAAGGAATGTTTTATTTATAGGCCAAGTGTTTGTAGAGACCTGTACCGGGAGTGAAAAAGTCGCGATATATAAATGCATTCAAGCAATAAAACCAGGTATCGTTGTCGTAATTATTGTGGACAAAAGAAATAAATAAAATACAGCTCATTGAACAACTCTAACCATAAGCAGGGACGTACATGTATATACTAACGGGACTAACTTCTTCATTCGCCATGTTGACTTCCCATACTACGATCACACGAGCTTTGACAAGTTTGTAAATCTCTTTTAAATCCAGTAAAATGTATCGTTTTTTAAAGTGATCTGGTTAGACCATCCTTGTAGAGATATTGTACTCGAGCACTTGTGCCTCAACTTGTGAAAAGCACCGAATGTTTTACCAAAGATCACACGTGTGTTTCTTTTAAAAGTTTATTTATAAGCGAATGTTTACAACGCTGCAATTGGATCAGCTACTCGCAGCTGCAGCCAATCATTAAACGGAGCTTGTCACCGAGTTTTCGTAATGAAATCTGCCAAGGGTTTATGGGGAGCAGAGTGGACCGAAAACCCTTGGCTAGCGAAGATGCCCGTAACTAGCAATAAATATATAATTTTTGGACGCCAAATGTACATTTAGATGCTGGCTACATTTTTGCATGTTACCCGTAGTAGTTCTTATTCAAATGCTAAAAATTCGTATGTTAGAGAGAGAGAGAGAGAGAGAGAGAGAGAGAGAGAGAGAGAGAGAGAGAGAGAGAGAGAGAGAGAGAACTTGTATGTTAATTATAAAACTTAGATTAAAGTTTAATCACTATACGTTATTATTTCGCTTTAGGTTTCTATAGTCGGTCATTTGAGCGAAATTTTGTTTCAGGACTCCACGTGCTTCGCCTGTCAATCAGTTTAAGTATAACAGTACAGATCACGCCATGCACCCCGTGCTACTTGGCTCCTCCTACATATCTAGAAGAAAATAATCGAAGGAAACGTTTTAATTTCACGTTTTCTTAAATCTTAATCAAAAGAGTATTCCTATTTGGAATTATTCAACAATAATTTCCTTCCTACTTTATTATAATTCATGCACTCTTTCCCTCTCTGTCGTATCTTTTTGTTACACACTGTACTAAATAAATTCTTAACATATTTATCACTTTTCACTTTCATTTGCTGATTTGCTGATTACTGTGTATTTTTCCGTGTCATGTTTACAACAAGTATGTGAGTAAAAAGGTAAATGAAATATAAACAGGTTAGCCACCATTTGTAAAATGTCAGCTAAATTGCATGCATACATGTACATGTGTGTTGTGAAGAGCGAACTCTTGTCAAACAAAATGACAAATATCGCCATTAAAAGCTATTGACGTATTATGTGTATTCAGTTGCGTACATATCTTAAGAAATATGTTATATGTATAGTTTGACGGAATAACAAAAACAAATAGTCATATTTTGACTATACACGCGATGTTATTTCAGGTAAGAGAAGCGATGACGGGTAACATGTAGGTGTGATCTGTGTATACGAACAAGTGCAGAAAATCATAAAATCAATGTTTGAATGAAAAAAACATCTGTGTAGAAAAACTTTATAACAGTTGATTTCAAGATTTCTAAACTGAAATTCATTATTTATCTTGTCATTAACTAGGTTATTTTTACATCGTCTTTTCACCAGGGGAATTTGATCGGCGATAGTACAAGTACGCAATAAAGAATGATGAATAAAGAAACAGAAAGGCGCATGTATAATAACAACTAGCCGAAAACCAAAACAACGATAAAGGCAACTAAAGAAATATCGGAATAAAGTCGGGGCAATTTTTCATAGCAATTTTAAATGGATTAGAAATATTTGATGACTTCAATACAAGTACACGCATAGAAAATAAAAACTTGAGATGCTTGTTAGAATTATCGACAGATCGCTGAATTAACAAAAAAGTCAAACAGTCCTTCTAATCTATCGTAATAACTACATTAATCTAACATTAAAAAACGAATAATAACAGACTAATCAAAATTAAAACTACTCTCCGCTTCTCGATTTTCAATCAGTACACGTTTCACGCAACGTATCAAAAAAGGGGGAACGGGGGAAGTTTTGATTTAGATTGAAATACATGTACATTTGTAATAAATCTGATTCATATAAATAATAAAAAAGCTTGTCATAAATATTGCCACCTTGCTGAAGTTAATCGAGTAAATATTAAACAAAATTATATATCGAGAAAAATCAAAAGCGTTCAGGCAACGCCTACCTCATTAATAAAGCGCGCAAACCGTTCACAAAGCGTGCAGCTATTTTTAGTAAAGCGTACCGTGCAAGAACCGTTCACAAAACGAAACGTACGGTTTACAAAGCAAACCGTACCATTCACAAAACGAAACGTAAAAGTTCGATTGTGTTAATATGGATAGCAAAATTACGGAAATAAGCAAGTTTTAATGACGTTACATATAAAAAGGTATTGGATAATAATAACTAGTATCAAAATTAAAATGTTAGTTATCCTGTGCTTTGTATATTTTTTTTTAGTTTGATTTTGATATAAGCCTATTTTAAATTGGTTAGAACTGACTGGCGGACAGATATTCATTCAAGTAGTCCTTTATAGAAATCATAAAAAAAAAACAAGTCTACGAGTAAAGTTCACTTTTTAACATATAACAATGAGTCATGTGGTTTTTAAATGATTTTATCAGTTACCAATGATATATACGAGGATTGTTCGGACATTATTGAGACAACACAAATACATGTATTTCCTTAACAAGTGACGACTTTTAGTAAAAATTGGCATAAACATTGAAGAAACCTAGTAAACAAATATCGCGCAAAGTTATACTAAAACAATAAATAATTTGTTTACGACGGTACACAAAAAAGACGGTGGTCAGGGTACTCGTCGCAGGCACAACTTGGGGTTCATCTACATTTAAAGTGTTGGTACATGTAGACCTACAATTAATGATAAAAGAAATCAAATTAAGTATATTATGTTGCTATTTATTGTGACTAGCTTTTGTGCAAGTTTCGATAGTGTTCAATTTGAAATACGGGTATGATTCAAATACATGTAACGAGCAAAATAAATCGGTTTATTGAATGTTGACGTCAAGGCGGCGCAGCAAAAATACATTTATGTTATCTAGTGTAATTAATTACAGGTTCACTGATGCTTCAGTTTTTTGCACGCAAGCTTGGTAATATATTGTCTTGTTTACATAACTTCCTTTATCCAAATAGACACAAAAACGCAAAGATATGGATGAAATTATCATTTATTAAAAAAAGACGACGGGAAATTATGAAAGGTAAACAAATCAGTAAAGGTGAGATCACTAGAAACTGGCAAAAAACTATACTGTCTGCGATCAAATCAAAACAAAAAGTGAAGTGCATTGATCGGCACTCTCTCTTTCTCTCTCTCTCTCTCTCTCTCTCTCTCTTTCTCTCTCTCGCTATCTCTCTCTCTCTCTGTTTGGTTGCTATAATTGTCCCCCCCCCAATTTATCAATCTAAAGCTTAAGCAAAAACACTAAAACGTAAAACACGGATAATACATGTAAAACATAACCATTAGTCAAGTATAAACATCAATTACATTTGTTCATAAATGCTGTTATTTACAATAATGCGATTCATATTGGTGGGAATCTCTTGAATATCAGTTCGGTGTGTATACCAAACTTCATTGAACTCAATTGCATGATTTCAAAAAGAGAAGTGTTGAAACAGCATGCAAACAAAGTGTTTTTTTTTCCAAAATCTTTATCCCTTTTTTTATATGACCCATAGATATTGTCACTACACCTCTAATATGAAAGTCTATTAGTGTTTCTGAAATCCCATTCAATGCCTTATCATAATTAGGTAGTGCAGTTGGACTCAATGTATTTTTGTTACTTCAGGTTTGTAGTTTTATTAATATTAGTTATGCATGAAAAAAAGACAATAACAAACCGTCAACCATCTCAAAAATCCATAAAACGAAAAACAAATTCAAAGCAGAGCAACATGGACCTCCAAGATAGTGGTACGATCAGGTGGCATGGAGGAGTGAGCATCTTCTGCTGACCAGTCACACCCGCCGTGTGCTCTTTGTCGTAATAGGGAAAAAACAATGGAAAAGTCTGTAAACAATTAGGTGAATATGATTTACTGAGAATAGGTGAATATGAATTATGAAATATGAATTGAATAGGTGAATATGAATTACTGTGAAAATAATAAATTACAAAGAATATGCCAGTTATATTAAATAAATGTCCCAATAGAACTTGATGCATGTGTCGTTAATGTTTCTTTCATTCTAAAATTGAAAAAAGAGGTGTTTCCCTTTTAGTAATTAGTACCTCCAATCTATGTTTTAAAACAAACAAGAAAATCAATACATACAAGAAATCCAAACTAATTCAATCTGTAAGAAAAAAAAACTGGGCATAAATATAGCAATAATAACATTTCTGGTATTCTATTAATGATATAAAAATTATTTGCTTGACTAAAGAAATACTCCCTCACCACAAATGCTAGGAAAATAGACACAAAAACACATATGTATCACACAAAAACATGTATGTGAAAGTTATGAAATTGATTGTTAAAATCCAAACACTTTTCACATATGCTTATATGTTAAGTTATTTTTCATTTTTTTAAAATATTACAACTCGCAACAGTTCGCATCCACTATAGACTAAGTGGGTTATCGAGACGGTTGTTTTTAAATAATGATTTTAAGTTCATCGATCGCAGACTATAACATAGAATAAAGACGACATATTTTTCGATCTATTAATCATATATTTGTTTCAAGTTTGGTTTATGATACATCAAACTTGATTTTGATTTTAAGTTTTTTTTTATAAGTGTTAAATAAGCAGTGCTAATCCATTAACCAGGCCCTCCTTACAGCTCAGTGGTCTCTAAAGAATTAACTGTTTAAAAAAACCATAACGTTGTGTATGGTTTCAAGACACGGTATATGCAAACATGCAGTCTAACTATAAATTACCCTAAGTTGCCTCTATATACTCGTTCGCAGTAATTTACCGATAACATTTAAAAAACTACAGGTTACATGTACGAATGTAGATTGTATGTTAGGCTGGTCTGGTCCATAAGAGAAAAAATACTTCCATTGCATTGATATGATTATACGGGGCACAGTCTTGACTAAAATGCAGTTTGAACTGAATAGGCACAGTTTTTGTTTCGGTAATCGCTATTAAATAAAATACTAAACACAGTTTTCTTTTCATTTTTTGCAATAACCTTAACATTCTCAAATTCTTTAAAAATATTGCACTTTGCGTTAATGATAATTAACAAACTATTAAGTTTCCATAATGGCTGCCTCAGAAGAATCTTGAAGAAGATATTTGATCCAGCAAAAATCTACAACAAAAATCTACACAAGATATGAAAACAATATAAATGAGGACATTACCTAAAAATACAGATGAAGAGGAATAGCTCATGTACTAAGAACGCCAACAAATAACATCACAAGAGTGGCACTAAGATAGACTCAAGAAAGGACAAGGAGGAAAGGCCATTAAGAACGACATGGAGACGAACTGTAGAAAAAAACTTAAGGACATGAACATTACCTGGGGAGAAGCGGAAAGGATAGCCAAGAACATAAAAAAATAAAAATCTCTAGTCCTTGCCCTATGTGCCTCCGGATGCAATAAGGAATAGATAAGTAGGTACTCTGCGTTAATAGAAAATGTAGATAATCATTTTAATATTTGATAACATATCAAATAAGCACCTTACATAGTACATATAAAATATCTATTTGATATATATATATATATATATATATATATATATTGGAAAAAATCATATATATATATATATATATATATATATATATATATATATATATATATATATATATATATATATATATGTCTTATTTCTCCATTATAAAAGAATATCCCATATTTAAAGTTTTGCTCGAAAAATAGTAAAATTAAATGCAATGACATATTTAGTATGACTTAATATATATTATTGTTCTGCAAAATTGGTAACGGATAAAAGCCTACTTGATATTGGCAATAAATTGGTTTTGTTTTATTTTATAGTGACATCAAAAGGTAATACATACAAAAAACCTTGCCTTGTTTCAGAGGAGGTATACTCACTTTCGAGTTTCCTTATTCCGGTTCTAGCGTGTACAGTCATATACGTTTATAAAAAAATAATAAAATGACAGAATTTGACGACGAAAGCACTCAGTCTTTTGTACATCGTTATTTTGGATTCTTCCTCTTGATTTATTTATAATATATATCCGAATATATTGTTTCTCCAATTGGGGAAATTGTTTTTTTTCCGTATATATTTTAAACCAGTATTCATATTAAGTATATTTCAATTAAATATATATACTGCGATATAGATGAAGATAACTGTGACGCTTCATATATCAACTCATTTTATTATCACCAATACATTGAAATATATATTATCCTAAGTACATTTCATTTCTTTCCATATCATATAATAGGCATTTTATTATTGTACAATGTATATATATTCTGTATATTTTCTTATTGTACAATGTATATATATTCTGTATATCATCATTTATAATCATGTAATGATAGATAAACATCATTTTTTAAGACTTAATTTAGAAAAGATCCCTAGATTCACCGTTATTTAAAATTTCCTGGTTCTAAATTTGGAAGGTTTGAAATAAAATAGCACTGATATTTTTTTTCTGTAAGTTTTTACAATTTCAATTCAGTTCAAACTCTCTTCAATTTCTTTGGTTAATGAATTGAATGGATTTGTTTTTGACTTTATAGCATATGAGCTAACATATAATACAAATAGGACAATGCATACAACTCCCAGGATTAAGATTGACACTTTGATTTGTCTGGTCTTCTTTGTCCGGATGTGACATCAGATGCTGTGTTTGTGTGAAAGTGGACTCACCAGTATTAAAGTATGAGCTACTGGACCGATTTATAGTCTTCGTTGCATTCTTTGATACTGATTGCGGTGTGTTCGATGCAGAGGTTTGAAAAAATTTCATCACATCTAATTGAAAGAAATTACATTTATATGTAATTCTAAAATGGTATAAAGTATCTTCTTTTAAAAGATTTACATGTAAAGGTAGGGGTTTATAGTTTTGCTCGTTAAGTTCATTTCCCCGTACGACTTTTATATATTACCCCCTGGCGAGACCTATACAATCCATAGCATCCTCAACTCCCTGGGAAGCATACAAACTGAGCTGCCAAATTACGGCGCTAATGCTTTACATTCACATGGGCAGCTCGTCTCATGTGCCAGGTACCCATTTTAACCCATGGGTGGAGAGAGTGCACAAGTAGAGTAAAGTAACTTGCCCAAGGTTACGATGTTACCACGATAGCGACAGACCAGACTCGAACCCGGGACTACCGTGTTCAAATCAGTCGACACTTTCATATGTGTCAACAACTTTAAAAAAATTGCACCGTAAGTCAGTATTGTCACCAACATGCATTTGTATGCATTTATCAACATGATGAATTTCACTTTATTTGAACGGTATAATATTCTGTATGATTTATTTTTAAACATATTTTGACTCATCGAGGGAAAGTCCTGTGCTAAAATCCATCCAAGAGGTCATACAATAATGGCAACGTGACAGTGTACCTAAGAATGGCCTCAGTATATTTTTGAGAAGTTCATTTTTCTCATCAAATGCTAGCTTCAAAAAAGAAAAAAAAATGAAGCATAGCCATTAAATGTTCTTTTGATTTATTGTTTAATTTAAATGTATACAATACTTTTTTTTAAATTACAAATAGAAATAACAATTTTCGAGTTAAATGAACAAACTACTTGTGTATATTATCTGAGCAAACCAAACACATTTTACTCCTTACCAGTACTTGTTCCTATAGAGCATCCGTTTATGTTATTGCACTGATGTAGTTCGCATGTACAGCGAAGGCGACATAAAGCCCCATAGGAAGGAAATGGACATGACTCGTTGCAATGTAGACCATAATATCCACTAGGACACTCTTACATTAAGAAAAAAAAATGTCTCAATAAATCATTATTGACAGTATTTTTATTCTATACATTATTTCAAGATTGTGTTTTGATCTGAATGTGCTAACGTAATCTATGTGCTTACCAACACATCTGTTTTGAGCTTTGCTGAACATATACCCAGTGCAGCAGTCCAATCTGGAAGGAAAGAAGTGAGCAAATCACGTTTTTGATTAAAAAAATTATAATACTTGAAAATAAGATTTTTCATTTCATGATATATTAAAAAAAATACCTATTTTTGCCACATTGTAAACATATGATCCATTCATTTTGCAGACATTCATAAAGGAGCATCAACATAAAAATCACATTATGCATACTAGGAACTGCAGTCTTTACGACTTACTGATGTTTTTCCGTTTAAATATAGGGTGTTGTTTTCTTTAATCACAACGAGGAAGAAGTTCAGTGATTGGATTTAAATAGAATTTATTGCTATTTTGTATGGTGTCCGGATAGGGCCATTTGCGTTAGCGCGACATCACGTTCAGATAAACGAGACATCGCGCTAACACACAACACGCCGTCGCGCTAACACAACTTTGGACAACACGCCGTCGCGCTAACACACAACACGCCGTCGCGCTAACACAACTTTGCACAACACGCCGTCGCGCTAACGCAACTTTGCAAGTTTCACAGTCTAGCAGGAAGTCGTGTCCGGAAATATCAGACTGCGCATGCTGAACGCTATTTGAACGAATAAGCAAATAAGAAAATCAAACACGTTTCCAGCTGTGAATTTACTGATGAGATTTTTACGCACAAAGAGTTTTTTTTATTTATTTATTCAATTGTTGTCAGCTGTTTGAACGGGAAGTAAATGTTATACAAATAAGAGTTTGATCACATTATTCATATTCCATATATCAGTATTTAAACATGTTCAAGAGGTCGACATTATCATATTTTCTTAAGATACAATGGTTTTATACATTTCATTTAGCAATGCTATTTACATTTCAGTTTGGTCAAATGAAAAAAAGTCATTTTTTTACATATTTCTGAATTTTTTTCTACATGTTCTATAAAAACTTCAAAAAAGGTTGAATATAGTTGATATCATACTGAAAGTTAGTATGTAAAAGGTTATCACCATAATGAAGACATAGTGCAAGAATGACGTCATAGAGAGTGTCGTATTTTAAATAATTATTGTTTTGAATCAAAACCATCGGGGTTTCCGACTGGTTTTTATTTGGAAACATCAACCGTTTGTTTGCTCAAGTATCATTTTAATTTTGATGTGTATAATTTTGTTTTCCCTAGGACTGAAATGTAACACTCACATTGGTTAAAACATGACACGTGACATCTGGATATATCTCTTTTTCCGTCTGCTGAGAATTACTATTCGGAAATATGGCCAACGCTTCGCCTGCTCATTTCGACATTTGTTACTGTAACAGAAACCGCTTTCTGTAAGTTCTTAAATTATTTTGAGTATTTGCCCTTTGAAATTACTTTTAAATTAGAGTACATGTAATTGCCCTTTGAATTGATGTCACATTGTTGAGTCTGGAGAAGTACATAAATATGTTTTACGGTGCTACCGTTGGGGTGAGCGTAGCATGTGATAAAACAATGAATTATGATAAATCAATAACAATAAAATTAACAACGTAAATAAATTGTATTGCAAAATAAAATAAAACATACCTATTTTTTCAGTAATTTTTCATTATTCATAGTTTATAAGAATTATTATTTATTTATTTATAAGTAGAACAATAGTTTAATCTCAGATACAATATTGTTGAATAATAAAGATTTTAATATAAATGTTCATTGCACTGTATCTCCTCTTTTAAAGTGATTGTAACGTCAGTTCATCCCCTTTTTTTTGCAGTAGACAATTTTTTTCTTAAACTTACATATAAAAATTTACTTATCATAGAGTCCATGTTAAAAAAAAATTATTTTTTGTTTCAATTTAAATATAGAAAATCGACTTATCATGGAGTTGCCCCCTCCACTTTAAAATTATTTTGTTTTTTAAATTTACGCTTAAAAATATTTGCTGATCATGTTAAAGGAACATGGAGTTGCCCCCCCCCCCCCTTGGGATTTGGAGCATGTAATAAATGAAAGTGAAAATAAAGAAACCATTGAACTGCTAAAGAGCTAAAGGATTAGAATTTTAATGATTTTGAGAATTATCCTTTTTTTCTTTTTGCTTGTAAAGATATTTTGGATGAGGCTGCCATCCACCCACCCACCCCCCTTTTAAAAAAACGATGCTACGTGTACGTTCTTGGAAATTACCGTAATTATAGTTAATAAAATAAATTTGAGCATTCATCCAATGAGTGCAAGTTACAACTGTTTCCTATACCTGAAGAAATGTCCTCATTCTTTAGCTTTGCAAAATTTTGAGAGGAATTTGGTAATTTCAGCAGATTTACAATAACTTCAGTTAGAGAATTTCCCCTTATTGTGACGTCAAAGTTCACGTTGGTTAAGTGTCGTCTGACCCTTTAAAACTCCCTTGAGAAATAAAAGTAATCGAAGTATACTGTTTTATTTACTTAAAAAGCATGATGTTCTTAAAATTACACATCTTATATGCTTCTCAAAAGTTTTACTTTTGACTGTATGTCGTATACATCGTTATTGTTTTTATTGTCTTGCTGATTCTCATGAGAGTGTGAAGTGATAAAAATTGCCATGATTACAGGAAACTACTGGGACGATTAAAACAATGCATAACTGGTCCGGTTTACTGACGCCAAAAAAATCCGTTAAATGAATGTGCAACTAGTCCAAATTTTCTATTCACACACGCCTTGCCGGTAGAGCTCGCTTCGCGCCGGCGAGCTGCGCTCGCTATAAAATGACAGCGTCGAGATATGCACAGATCTATGCAGATGAAAGGTAAAAAACGTTTACAATTAAATAGGAACGCAACATTGTAAGTAAACAAAGGTGCAGGGACAATTTGAAAGGTGAGAATGAAAATTTGGGGAAGTTCGATTGTGTTAAATATTGATTGCAAAATTAGGGAATAAGCCAGTTTTAATGACGTCACATAATAACAGCTATTAGATAATTATAATTAATATCAAAATTAATATGTTAGTTATCCTTAGCTCTGTATGATGTTTTTTTAATATATGATTTTGATATAGTCCTTTTGAAAATTGGTTAAAACTGACTGGGGGACAGATATTCGATCATGTAGTCCTTTATAAAAAGCATATAAAACGAGTTTATACAATTTACGAGTAATGTTCTCCTTCTAACATATAACAATATTTACATTTGCAAATACGTTTCCTTATATGAACCTATAGAATAGCGAAAACGTTCAATTCTGTATGAACTTTTTCATGACGTCACAATGATCATAGCACGCGCTTATCGTTTGTCGCTTGGATTATTGTAAACATAGAATCTCGGTAATTTTAAAAGTTCTGAGCGATTTGTCTTTTTCAAACGTTATTTATAAGTAATAAACAGCATTGTTAAAAAGTTCACCGGGATATGAAGTTGGTTGGTACGTGATCAAATCTACGTCAGGCGGTTTTTAAATTAAATTAATCAGTTACAAATGATATATACGAGGGTTGTTCGGAAATTATTGATACAACACAAATATTTCCTTTAATAAGTGACGACTTTTAGTTAAAATTGGCATAAACATTTAAGAAACCTAGTAAACAAATCATCGAGCAAAGTTATATTAAAAACAATTAATAATTTGTTTACGACGGTACACAAAAAGACGGTGGTCAGGTTACCCGTCGCCGGCCCAATTTTGAGGTTCATCTACATTTAAAGTGTTGGTAGACCTACAATTAAAGATAAAAGAAATCAAATTATGTATGAAATGAAAACTTTTGTGCAAGTTTCACTAGTGTTCAATTTGAAATACGGAGATGGTTAAAATATATGTACCCGGCAATAAAAATCGGTTTATTGAATTTTGACGTCAAGGCGGCGCAGCAAAAATACATTTATGTTCTCCAGTGTAAATAATTTACAAGTTCACTGACGCTTGTTTTTTGCACGCAAGCTTGGCAAAATATTGCCTTTTTTACAAAACTTCTTTTATCCAAAAAGTCACAAACGCAAAGATATGGATAAAATTGTCATTCATTAAAAATGACGACAGGAAATTATGAAAGGTAAACAAATCAGTAAAGGGGAGATCACTCATGCACAATGGACCATTATAAAACCATAATACATTGATCTCCACGCTGAAAAGGGTTCCACAGTACAAACGAACGTTAGACAGAAGCTGCCAAAAATGTAAAAATTAAAAATCATTCATCATTAAAAAACAATATGTACATATATGCAAGTAAAATTTATGAAAACACAAAAAAATGATATTATTTATACAGAGGTGGAAAAAATGTCAGGGGGGGGGGTGGTGGGCAAGAAACTGGAAAAAAACCCACTGTCTGCGATCAAATCCAAACAAAAGTGACGTACATTGATCGGCACACACACACAAACACACACACACGTTGAATATCAATTTTCGTGGATTTCGTTATTTAGTTGATCCATGAAATTAAATGTTCATTGAAGTGCAATTTCTATTAACATTTTGTATTCATAGGGTCATTGGCCACGAATTTACGTATCCTTGAAACTGTGATTTTCACTTTTTCCACGAAAATTGATACCCTTGAATATTAATGAAACCACAGTAATCGGTGTTTATTTTCTGATTGCTTCACTAGAATTAAAACAAAGTGGTTATTATCAGGTATTTCTTACACACAAACTGATTTCAACAGGTTTAATATATATATATATATATATATACAGAATAAATGTGAAAGATACGTTTCACAGTAAGTTGACTTTGGAAAGAAATATCACACACACACACAAATATAAAATATATAAATGATATAAAAAGAAAAAATGAAAAATGAAGAATAGCTCATGTTATCCGTTCGTATGTAAGATGCTTAAATCATAGGAGCAAGGAAAGACGATAAAAGACGTTGCATCAGTTTGTGGTTGCTCCGGGTCAATTGATGTAGATAAGTTTGTTAGCTTACCAGGAATGAAAAAAAAATGATGTCAAAACTTCAAAATTTTCACGTTAATAAAATGTATCCTGGTTTACTTTCTGGTGAAATTTCAATGATAGTATATCTTTTTTTCTAAGGGAGTAGGAGTAAAAGTCTCAATAATTTCCGAACAACTGTCGTATTTACTCGTAATTCAATGACAAAAACATGCTACTTGGTCCATCTATGAATTTATGAAAAAAAGAAACGCAAACATTTCAAATTATATCCGTGTTTACAATGGAATAAGTGTGTAACGTCAGGTACGTTTCTTGGAAAGCTGTTACTTTATTGATTTTAAATTGATTTGATTTTAACATCATATTGTTTACCGATAATGTCCTTTAAAAAACTAGAAGGAATGAATAGGTTTCATAAAACATATTTTAAAGCACTGCATTTTTCACTATTAATTTATTAAATATCTATTATAGTCGACTCCAAGTCATTCGCGGATCCATGCAATTTTTCGTGTGGGTGTGGGTCCGACGGTTATTCCAGTTTGCCGGGGGAGGGGGTCAGAGGCATATTTTTCGTAATCTTATAATGTGATTTAATGAAATTTGAATTTTGCAGGGGGGGGTGTCTGGACCCCACCCCCCCCCCCCCCGGACCCTCCTCTAGATCCGTGCATGCAAGTCACTTTTTGATGATTTGCAAGTGAAATGAACACACCTGCCAATGAAGTTGAAGTCGATAAAATGTAAAACAAAATCCAAGATTGCTTCATTCATTTAACACATCAATATCTGTTTATACCAGGAGAATGAACAAAAACAAGCATCGTACGGAGATTCAAATTGGGAAATGTTTACACTTTTTCTTCATTCGGAAGTACTCGGGACACCTCGCAAATTCGTCAACGTTAAATCCAAGGTACTTAATATTGTTTGCAATGCAAAATCCCTGGAGACTTTCTATTTTGGATTGTGTATCGAAGACTAAAGCGGTAGAGGGGACGTTTATTAACAGATAATCTGTTCTTTTTTTCATTCCAGTAAATGGATGTAGTTAAGGAAAAAAGTTATTTATAACTATCGAAATATTGAGCAAAAAGTGGTGGAAGCAGAAACTTGGGACAAAGTATGAAATGAACAGCTTACTTTGGTTTTCATCTGTGAACTTATATGTCATTTTTGTTTTTCTGAAAGCCACAACGTATGTCTTTAAAAATGGAGGTTTCAGACCTTTTGGATTCATTTTACTTTATTGTTTTTTTTTAATTTCTGTTAATGTATTTCTAATTTTGTACGATGGTCATTAAAAAATACGAAGACTTTTGCCGTAGCTATGTTTTTTAACGTCATATTATAACTAAATTTAGTAGTTATAATTTAGCAACTGTTTCAAACAATTTGAAATAAAAAAAAGTTCATATATTCCTTCATTTCTTAGAATTATTTATAATCTTATTCTGCAAAAATGAGGTCACGGCGCAAGGTCAAACTTTGTATTCCGTAAACAATAAACCATATTATGTTGAAAGTAATATCTTCATACATTTGGCTTAAAACCATCTAAAATTGAAACCTAAAATAAAAAAATTGATATGTTATTATATGTACCAAATGATGACGGGATATATAGATTTCTTGAACAGATATCAGTAACTACAGACATATAGTCCTCTTTAAAATTGAAAAAAAAAATATAAACAGTATAGATCTAACTCGGGAAAAAGGCCATAAAAACTGTGAAAATGCTCAGTGGTGGTAAAAAATAAGTCAAAAATTATTTTTACATTTGTGTTTAACTCCAACACATTTTGTGAAGGTTGTGGTAAATGTATTTTAAACATCAATCAGTACGAAAGAGAATATAATATCTGTAAATATTTGATCAAAAAATAAACAACGTCATCTGACATTCAGGGATTGTATTACTGTAAACGAAGGGACATGCGGTAAAAAAAATAAGAAAACTTCGAGGAAAAAACTCGATGTCAAGTGATATAGTGCCGATTTAAATTGTATGGTGAAAAGCACAAAAGACGCAGGGTGATATAAAGATTGAATATTTCTATTAACTGTGCTTGCGTTATCTTGACGTTATGTTTTCAACGTTACCCTGCGCCGTGGTGACAAAACATGTTGATTTTAAAATCGGGTAACAAAAATACCCTTTCATTAAATGGAAGGAAAATTTGTATATCAATAAAATAAGTATTGTTGCAAAAATTAATCGGCTAGTTTTGACTTTCCTGAAAAATATATGGTAGACAGACACATTGTCTTCGTTTTTTTTTTATTGACCCTCGTATAATAAGTAATTAGATCTACATATGTAATAAATACATGTTACCACGAATTACTCGCGATCAATCTGGGTTATTTTGTAATTTTTAAAATCTGAGCTATATTAGTTAATTACCACGTGCACGGTGACCTAATAATCAAAAAGCCACTATATATTATCTTTTTACCTCGTCTTCATTTGAATAATCATTCATTCATTTATTCGTTTATTATTTTTTTAAGCTTTGCAGCTTTTAGAGTACACAAATTATAACTAATGAACATAGTAAAGCACAGAAATGAGTGTTTTACAGAAGACCCTAGTATAAACATAAATAAAAACACACGAAGAAAAAAACCCCAAAAAGAACAACAAACGTTAATTACAGATATTGGTTCTCAATATCATACTTAAGTAAATATATTTGCCGATGTTACACATATCTTTAAAATTTTCATCATTAAACACTTGCAGCAGTTTGAACATCGATGGTTTCTAATAAAAATACTTTTAAATTTAATGTGACGGCATTCATTATATACTGGGCACACTAAGATAAAATGAAATTCGTCTTTAACATAGGTTTTACATGAAAAAAAAAACAGTTCCTTTTTTCACTGTCTGTATTATTGTACCTTCCTGTTTCGATGGCTAGAGGAGGGAAATTAAAGACAATCGTAGTTTCGTTTCGATATACACTGTTGCAATTTTACAGGAACTGATTTTGGTAACATTGGGGATAAAATCCATCAACTAAATATCTATATAAATGCCATCTCTGCGGTCTTCTATTTTACCAAAATATATCTTGTATAGCTAACGATTCGATCGTTGATTTATGCCTTTAAGAGTAAGAGTATCAATTCGGTGTTTATACCAAACTTCATTGAACTCAATTTCATTTTAAATTTTCTTTATACCAGACGACCAGATTTTATGTTCATGACATTCGCAGTAAATGTACTTTTCCTCATAACACTTTTGGATAATAGAGTTATTATAAGATAACACTTTTTTCCCCAAAATTTTAAGATTGAAAAGTTTTCTTGTAATCATGGTCTATTAGCCGAACTTTGCATACACAGTTGCATTAAATGTATACATTTCCATCCCCTTGGGCTTGCTTACAGAAATCAAGATGCAGCTTTTCAACATTGTTACCTTTATGAGTACCCCAACTGTCTGATGCATAATTCATGATACCACCAGCATAACAATCAAAAAGCGATAATAATATTTAACTAGACATGATCTCGTTACGAGCAAGGAGGAGGTCTTCCGTCCGATTCTAAGAAGGTGATATGACATCATCGACTTTGATTTTCGACAAGAAAACATGATCTGTAAAAAGGAGTGGAGTACTACAGCTTTTCTGCATCGCTTTTAATAAGTTCTGTTACGTTGCTTTTTTAAATACTAGCATTTCTTCCAATTGAGATAGACACGACTAAATGTTTTACTTCTGGACCCTAAAACCCCTAATTAGGTAACGCATAAGTAAATCATTGTATTGTTAGGATATATAAGCGTATTATACCTAATTTTGCTTTTATAACCCTCACAAAATATCCCTCAGTAAACGGCTACAGATAAAAGACTTTAGGGCACTCTGGTCCCCTAATTTGAGGGACCAGCCCCTTTTTCTTGATATCAAATGAAAGATCATATAACTCTAAACACATTTTGTTCGGCAAGTGTTTAGAAATTCGTTACCGTTTTTAAGATATACGGCAAAGAACGTTTTAGGGGCCGATCCCTTATCTCCTTATAGGGCCGTTTAACGAAATTCTGAACATTGCATATTGTTAAGTACATATTTTGAATATCTTTATATATATATTGCATTTCAAAATATTTTTTCTTTCTAAGATATGGGTGATAAAAATTTTGGACTTTTGACCCCTAAAAACCCCTAATTTGGTAGCACATGATAAAAGCATTATATTGCTTGGATGCATAACTGTAAGACAAACATATTTGCTTCTATAACCTTTCACAAAATATCCATCAGTAAAGGACTATAAATAAAAGACTTTAGTGCCTTCTGATCCTCTAATTTAAGGGGCCAGCCCCTTTTTCTTGATATCAAATGAAAGGTAATTTAATTCTAAACACATTTTGTTCAACAAATGTTTAGCAATTTGTTACCGTTTTTTAATAAATGGGGTAAAAAACACTTTAGGGGCCGACCCCTTATCTCCTTATGGGGGCCGTTTAGCGAAATTTTGAAGGTTGCATATTGTTAAGTACATCAATTTGAGCATCTTTTCATCTATACTGCATTTCAAAATAGTTTTCCTTTCTGAGATATGGGTGATCAAAATTTTGGACTTCTGACCCCTAAAAACCCATAATTACGTAACATATGATACAATCTTATCATTGCTTGGATAAATAACTGTGAGATAAACATATTTGCTTCTATAACCTTTCACAAAATATCCATCAGTAAAGGGCTAGAGATAACAGACTTTAGAGCCCTCTGGTCCCTTTATTTTAGGGGGGATCCCCTTTTTTTGGTACCACATCAAAGCTCTTGTAAAAATAAACTTTTTTTACATTACATGTTTTCACAAAATATTTTTCAGAAAAGAGATAAAGAAAGAAAACCAGAAAAAATTACTTTTTTTTAATCTCAATTTTCGGGTCTAGGCGAGCTTCGGTTCCTTTCAAAATGAAAATAAAATTACAAATCTACGATCTTTTGTCTACTATCCCTGAAAGTTTGAATTAAATATATTTTCTCGTTTAGGAGAAGTTCCACCGACAAGCCACCTCTCTAAAAATCGCTAAAACGTCAATATCTCAAAAACGGAAATGACGTCATATATAAAAACAAAAACCTATCAAGTTCAGATCATTATCTGTCAGATCTGAAAGTTTTATGAAAATCGGTCAAGCCGTTTTCGAGAAATTGCGTGCACAAAATTTGTAAAAAAAAAAAAGAAAAATGATAATAATAACTAGAGCAAAGCTCGTTGCAAAGCAATGAGTGGGTCTTCCGTTAATGTCGAGAGCAAAGCTAAAAGTTCCAGTAAGAAGAAGGGTTCTTAAACCAATAACAAGGGTACCTAAGACAAAAACATAAAAAAATATCGAATAATTCTTGGTACGACTTGACAAAATCCGAATGAATTTAAGTACGAATTAACAAAAACCTTTACGATTTCAAGAACGACTTAACAGAAAAAGATCTGAATGTGTTTAAGTACGATTTAACAATTATCGAATTATTTTTGGTACGAGTTAATTTCACTTTATACTTTACGCTATTTTTTAAACCAAGAACGCGGAATCAAAATTTCCGGAAAAATCAAATTTTTAAATTCCGATATCTATGTAACGCATCGTCCGATTTTAAAACGGATTTCAGATTTGAATTCAGCATGACATACTCAGTAACACTATTTCATTAATTTTTTTTATTAAAAAAAAACGTGAAAATATCAAAAAATCGAAACTACTTCCGGTTTCGAGCAAAACTAATGATTAAAAATTTAAACCCACCAGTACACCATACTATTGATACATCTATCATCTGCAAAAATTTCAAAGCAATATCTTTAACGGCTTTTGAGATTTCCTCCGGACAAAATCACTTTTTTAAAAAGATAAAATGACCATAAAATTTGAACGGAAGTAACGTTATCTCTGAAACTTTAACATCATCGAGGCAATGTCACTTTACAAAAGCTCTGAATATTTCATTGAAATCGGAAGAAAACTTTTTGAGATATAAAGCCGAGAAGGTGTCAGAAAAAAAATAAAAAATAAAATAATAACAAAAAGAAACCGAAGAAAAACAATAAGGTCTTGCGTTGGAAACGGAGACCTAAATAATAATAGGGAAAAAGAAACCGGAGAATAACAATAAGGTCTTCCGTTGGAAACGGAAGACCTTAATAATAACTAGACACGATCTCGTTGCGAGCAACAAGGAGGTCTTCCGTCCGATTTTTAAAAAAGGAAATGAAATTGCCTTTGATCTTCATTAACGAAACATATCAGGAAATGCGGGGGGGGGGGGGGGGGGGTCTAAAGGAGCGATGGATCAATGATTATATACTTCTTATATACATACTGGATCTTGAATTTGAAGAGCCATCCCCTTTATCTTTATGTCAAAAGAAAGCTCATGTTATGTCAAACAGATTTTGTTCAACAAATGTTTAGAAATTATATAACGTTCTCGAGATATCTGGAAAATATCATTTTAGGGGCAGGCCCAATAACTCTTTTTAGGGACCGGGTAACAAAACAATGATGGTTGCATATTGTTAAGCTCATTATTTTGAGCATCTTTTGTTCAATATTACTTTTCGGAATTATTCTCCATTTTAATATATTGAAGATCAAACTTTCGGACTTCTGGCCCCTTAAACTCTATAATTTCGTAACAAAGGAGTAAACAATAGTGTTTCGATGAATATAATTGCTTCCATAATGTATTACAAAATATTTCACAATTAAAAGTTATTATCAAAAGACTTTTAGCCCCTTCAATCCCCTATTTACGTAACATATGATAATTTTTTTTTATCATACCCGGTATATGGATGCATAACTGTAAAATTAACATTTTTGCTTCTTAAACATATTACAAAATATTTTTTAGAAAAGTGCTATAGAAGAAAGACTTCAGAGCCCTTTTGGCCCCTAAATTGAGGGGCCAGCCCCTTTTTCTTGATATGAAATGAAAGGTCTTTTGATATTAAACATATTTTGTTCAACAAATGTTTAGAAATCCGTTACCGTTCTTGAGCTATCTGGGAAAGAACGTTTTAGGGGCGGACTCCTTATCTCCTTTTTGGGCACAGAACGTAATTTTGATGGATGAATATTTTTTAGATTTGCATTCTGAGCATCTTTTATTCTATATTGCTTTTCAAAAGATTTGTCCTTTTGTGATTTAAGTGATGAAAATTTTGGACTTCTGGCCCCCTTAAAACACCTAATTACGTAACGCATGAAATTCTTTTTAATGGTTTAGTTAAATTAGTGTCAGATGAAAATTTTTGCTTCTTAAACATATTACAAAATATTTCTCAGTAAAGTGGTATGGTTGAAAGACTTCAGGAACCTTTTGGTCCCTAATGTGAGGGGCCAGTCCCTTTTTCTTGATGTCAAATGAAAGGTTTTTTGATATTTACCATATTTTGTTCAACAAGTGTTTAGAAATTCGTTACCGTTCTTGAGCTATCTTGGAAATATGTTTTAGGGGCCGACCCATTATCTCCTAACTGGGACCACAGAACGAAATGTTGATGGTTGAATATTGTTTAGAACATCATTCTAAGCATCTTTTATTTTATAATGCTTTTCAAAATATTTGTCCTTTTTGTGATATAAGCAATCGAAATGTTGGACTTCTGGCCACTTAAAACCCCTAATTACGTAACGCGTGAATTTTTTTTTATAATGAATGGTCAAATAACTGTAAGATGAACATTTTTGCTTCTTAAACATATTACAAAATATTTCTCAGTAAAGTGCTATGGAAGAAAGACTTCAGAGATGTTTTGGCCCCTAATTTGAGGGGCCAGCCCCTTTTTCTTGATGTCAAATGAAAGGTCTTTTGATATTAACCATATTTTGTTCAACAAGTGTTTAGAAATTCGTTACCGTTCTTGAGCTATCTGGGAAAGAACGTTTTAGGGGCGGACCCCTTATCTCCTTATTGGGGCCACAGAACGAAATTTTGTTGGTTGAATATTGTTCAGAACAACATTCTAAACATCTTTTATTTTATATTGCTTTTCAAAATATTTGTCCTTTTGTGATATAAGTGATCGAAATTTTGGACTTTTGGCCCCTTAAAACTTCTTATTACGTAACGCATGAATTTTTTTTTATAATGAGAAGTCAAATAACTGTAAGATGAACATTTTTGCTTCTTAAACATATTACAAAATATTTCTCAGTAAAGTGCTATGGAAGTAAGACTTCAGAGATGTTTTGGCCCCTAATTTGAGGGGACAGCCCCTTTTTCTTGATGTCGAATGAGAGCTCTTGTAAAAATAAATTTTAATTGCTATACATATTTGCGAGAAAAGAGATACATAAAGAAAACGAAGAAAAATCACTACATTTTTTATATCTCGATTTTCGGGTCCAGGCGAGCTACGGCGCCTTTCAAGCCAGACATAAATGGCTCACTTTAGACAAAACTAAAATCATTCGTATACCTTTCCTGAAAATTTGAATTTGATATCTTTTATCGTTTAGGAGGAGTTCGACGGACAACCTGACCCTCTAAAAATCGCTAAAACGTCAATACCTCTGAAACGGAAATGACGTCATCAAAATAATAAATTTCCAATAAGGTTCAGATCAGTATCATTTAGATCCGAAAGTTTCTTGAAAATCGGCCCTGCCATTTCTGAGAACTCGGGTGCACAAAATTTGTAAGAAAAAAAAAATTAAAATAACTAGAGCAAAGCTCGTTGCAAAGCAACGAGTGGGTCTTCCGATAATGTTGAAAGTAAAGCTAGAAGTTCCTCTAAGAAGCAGAGTTTTTAAACCAATAAACATAAGTAATTAAAACAAAAAGAAAAAAATTGAATTATTCTTGGTACGAGTTAACAAAATCCGAATGATTCTAAGTACGAATTAACAAAAACCTTATCGATTTCAAGAACGACTTAGCAAAAACAAATCCGAATGTGTTTAAGTACGATTTAACAATTATCGAATTATATTAGGTACGAGTTAATTTAACTTTAAACATAACACGGAATGCGAAATCACAATTTCCGGAAAAATCATTTTTTAAACCCCTATATCTCTGTAATCCATCGTCCGATTTTAAAACGGATTTCAGATTTAAATTAAGCTTAATAAGCTCTTATTTTTACTGTTATGAATAATAACAAATTGTCGCTCAAAACAAAGTTATTATAAAAAGACTTTGTAGCCCTTCTGGCCCCTAATTTGAGGTATCAGCCCCTTTTTCTTGATATCAAATGAAAGGTCTTGCAAATATAAACATATTTTATTCAACAAGTGTTCACGAATTGTTAATCGTTCGAAAGATATCCTAACAACTGTGTTTTAGAGGCCGACCCTTACAACTCCTTACCGGGGCCACTAACAATTTTTTTAGGTAGCATATTGTTAACAACATTGTTTTGAGCAACTTTTCTTCTACAGTGCTTTTCAAAATACTTCTCCTTTTCTAGATATTAATGATCAGAGTTTTTGACTTCTGGCCCCTTGAAACCTCTAATTACGTAACATATGACCTAGGTATGGTACTGTATAGATTAAGGGCTGTACAAAGAATATTTTTGCTTTTATAATTAATAACAAATTATTTTTTATCAAAGTTTTGGACTCCTGGCCCCTTGAAACCCCTAATTACGTAACATATGATTAAAGTGTGGTACTGTATAGATAAACAGCTGTACAATAAACATTTTTGCTTCTATGATTGATAACAAATTGTTGTTTAGTAAAGAGTTATTGCAAAAATACTTTAGAGCCCTCTTGGACCCTAATTTGAGGGGCCAGCGCCTTTTTTATGATATCAAAGGAAAGCCCTTTGGAAAATGAAACAACTTTTTCATCATATGTTTTAACAAATTATTTACAGGTTAAAAGATATTACAGAAAACGTTCGAAAATTTCGGGAACAAATTTGGTGCTAATTTTCAGATTAATCAGTCCTGAAAATTTCGTGCAATTCGGTTGAATAGTTTTTAAGAAATAACGCTCCAAAAAAGTCAGAAAAAGAAAAAAAAGAAGAACTAGAGCAAAGCTCGTTGCAAAGCAACGAGTGGGTCTTCCGTTAATGTCGAAAGTAAAGCTAAAAGTTCCTGTAAGAAGCAGAATTCTTAAATCAATATACATGAGAAACTAAAACAAAAAGAAAAAAATCGAATTCTTCTTGGTACGAGTTAACAAAATCCGAATGATGCTAAGTACGAATTAACACAAACCTTTTCAATATCAAGAACGACTTTGCAAATAAAAATCCGAATGTGTTTAGGTACGATTTGACAATTATCGAATTATTTTAGGTACGAGTTAATTTAAGGTAAGGTTTGCGGTTACAGGGAGATAACTCACACATTTTTATTGTGACGTAACACCAACAACCCTTTATTTCAGCTATGGCGTCAAAATTTATATGACGTCATAATTGACTTCAGGTTTTTTTTAATTTCGCGGGGTTTTGTAGTTTCAATGAAAGAATAACAGGACACAAGTATTTTATCAATTTCCACAAAAACGAAGTCCGCATCATATGGTTTTGAATAGTGTTTTATGAACATCAGATTACACATATTCTAAGATACATTTTTCCTGAAATCGGTGGACCTGGAAAGGTTTCAAATAAGATGTTTTCGTTTACATAATAGTAGTCCAAAATTAAGACTTTTGTTGTATTTTATTCTATTTTTAGATAGTTCATTAGAAATTAATAAAAATGAATCATGATATAAATGGTGACATTATTTTCGAACATTTTAAGCATAAAAACCCCCAAAATAGTCACATATAAAATGTACATTTTTTCACTAAATTGTTTACATTTCATCAACATGAAAATTGAAAATCATGAACTTTGACCTTTTGTAGTTATAAAACGGGATGGGCAATATCTTTTGAATTTCATGAGTAAAAAGACTTTAGTATAGTGAACAAAATGGTATGTAACTTTGGTACAATTCCTAAAAAGTGCAAGCCGCAAACCTTACCTTAAATTTGAACATAACACTATTTTCTTAACCAAGAATGTGGAATCAAAATTTCCGGAAAAATCAATTTTTAAACCCCTATATCTCTGTAATGCATTGTCCGATTTTTAAACGGATTTCAGATTTAAATTAAGCCTAATAAGTTGAACATTTTTGCTTCTATAATGAATAACAATTTATTTTTTGGTAAATAGTTATTGTTAAAAGACTTTGTAGCCCTCCTGGCCCCTAATTTGAGGGGCAGCCCCTTTTTTTGATATCAAATGAAATGTCTCGCAAATACAAACATATTTTGTTCAACAACTGTTTACAAATTGTTAACCGTTCTAGAGAAATCTGAACTGCGGTATTTTAGGGGCCGACCCTTAAACTCCTTACTGGGGCCACCAACAAAATTGTTTTAGGTATCATATTGTTAAAAACATTATTTTGAGCAACTTTTCTTCTTCAATGCTTTTGAAAATATTTCTCCTTTTCTAGATATTAATGATCAGAGTTTTTGACTTATGGCCCCTTGAAATCCCTAATTACGTAACATATGACTTAGGCATGGTACTGTATAGATAAATAGCTGTATAAAGAGTATTTTTTCTTCTATAATTAATAACAAATTATTATTCAGTAAAAAGTTATTATAAATACACTTAAGAACCCTCTTGGCCCCTAATTTAAGGGACCATCCCTTTTTTCTTGATATCAAATGAAAGGTCTCCCAATTATAAACATATTTTGTTCAACAAGTGTTCACGAATTGTTGACCGTTTTAGAGATATCTAAACTAATGTGTTTTAGGGGCCGACCCTTAAACTCCTTACTGGGGCCACCAACAATTTTTTTTAGGTAGCATATTGTTGAGAACATTATTTAAAGCATTTTTTGTTCTACAATGCTTATCAAAATATTTTTCTAGATATTAATGATCAACGTTTTTGACTTCTGGCCCCTTGAAACCCCTAATAATGTAACATATGATTAAGGTGTGGTACTTTATAGATAAACAGCTGTACAATAAACATTTTTGCTTCTATAATTGATAACAAATTATTGTTCAGTAAAGAGTCATTGCAAACAAATTTAAGAGCCCTCTTGGCCCCTAATTTGAGGGACCAGCACCTTTTTCTTGATATCAAATGAAAGCCCGTGAAAATTAAAACAACTTTTGCTTTACATGTTTTAACAAAATATTTATACATCAAAAGATACTACAGAAAATGTTCGAAAATTTTGTAAAAAATTTGCTGTTAATTTTCAGGTTCAGGCGAGCTTCGAGGCCTTGCGCAATTTTTATAATTGGAAGCATGGGGGTACAACTTCAGACTTTAATCTACAATCCTTGAAAAATTCCAAGCTTCTATCCTGATTAGTTTCGGAGGAGATGCGTGGACAAAATGACCCTTAAAAATTTACAAAATCGTCAATATCTGAAACCGGAAGTGACGTCATCATTTGAAAATTTGATAATATGAAGCGTCGATGATGTTTAATCAGTTCTAAAAATTTCGTGCAAATCGGTTGAACAGTTTTTAAGAAATAACGCTCCAAAAAAGTCAAGATTTAAAAAAAAAAAGGGGGGGAATAATAACTAGAGCCGAGCTCGTTGCAAGCAACGAGGAGGTCTTCCGTTACAACTTCAAGTCAATATAGGATTGTCAATCAGTCTTAATAAAACCACCACCCCCTTCTTTTTGCTCTTGTCAGGATCTGTCAGGTATTGATAGGAGGTCATCTTCACACGACCTAAACTTCTGCAGGTAATACTTAAACAGCCATAACTTTTTTATTTTTCAATGAAATCAGACCAAATTTAAAAAGTTTTACTCAGAATTGCATAAACTTTCTGATTTTAAAGTGTTTTGGTTAAAGAGAAACAAATTCTAAAAGTTAAAGGTGGCAGGGGATAGTTTCGAACGAAAGACCCGGTCAAAATTTTGAAATAAAGGGAGAACCTGAGGTTTGGCTGGTTATTTGAGGGGTATAAATTGCTAGAATATTTATTGCATTTCATTTTGTGGATAGAGGAGCTCATGTCCATTTCATTGATTTATGACACTTCAATACTGGTAGCACTTTTCAACAAATATGGAATGGAAATGCGAAACTGTGGCCAAAATTTTCACTTTCGGTTTTGTGCTTGAAAAGTAGGGTGGGTTCAGAACACGAAATGTCACTCGAAAAGAAGGTGATTGACCCCCCATTAATTGTTGATTATTTGCATGGGTATACATTAAGCTACAAATCCTATGGTAGTTTATGGCAGTTGCTCGGGACTGGAGCGTGGTGCTAGACCCGTGAAAATGTGAAAAAAGGGCAATTTTTTCAGAAAAATTTGAGACCATCCCTGGCTATCCTACACAGTGCTATATGTAAGTTGTACTTGTTTTATTCTGAAATGTATAAAAATTCCAAAGAGTCGGGACCATGTGTCCCCTGCATGCAAACCAATTTTAGCAAAGTTAAAACTCCACTGAAAAACTAGATCACATATATTAGCACTCTCTGCCTCACATTTCCTCGACCAAAAAAACTATCCCCTGACACCAAAGTGAAACACATTAGGAGGAACTGTTATACATAAGGAGTCACCAAAAATTGATTTTTGCAACATATGAATTTTCGATGAGTTGGTTTTTACAGTGAAACAAACGATCATACAGAAGAACTACAAAAGTGATCAAGTGACCGCTAGAATCAAAACAAAACTTGTTTAAAAATTCATGTAAATATTTAAAAAAATAACCACTGATTCCCTCAATTCTGCACAATTCGTTTATCGTGCCAGCACCTACCGCATACATATAATATTGTAACACGGAACTTTGATTTTTTTTAAAATTCACTTTTAGTTTGTACACCCTGCTAAATTTTTGTACAACTCTTAAAAAAACTTCTTTTACTTTTACACGATTTTGTGTTGGTGGAATATTAATTCCCACAGCAGTAAATTTGAAGTCTGTAGAAAGTTTCATCATTAATAAACGGAAATAATCATGGGTAAATAATTTATATCAATCTTATGTTAAAACACAAGTTTAACACATACCGGTCAAAATCTCGGCGATGTATTGTATTTAATCTTTTAAATAAACAATAAGCCTTAATTGCATATTTAGATTCGGACTAATGGCTTACTTTTATTCCATTGATGGTCAAGTTTCTATATGATTTTATGCACTATAGTTTAAACTAATGCTAAATCAACTCTACAAGTAAGATAAATTTATCGTTTCATCCTAAACCAATGTAGTTGAATTGAAAATAAAACAAACAATTTAAATAGTTTGTTAAATAATTTGTTCGTACAGATTATCAATAAACATGCACTTGTGATAAGATAGAAGCACAAGAAACTACCGCGGATCACTTGTCCACTCGCGCGGTATATCCTCGGCCATGTGGAGGGATGATCATCATTTAAAGGGTAAATCTTTGTGGGTATTTTGTGTTGATCTTAAACATTAAACATTATTTGTACAATTTAACAATACTAGTATTTAAGACTTACAAACCACCTTGATAAATATATGTCTGACGATGCTTCTGATTTGGAATAATATCGCTTTTATTATTTTTCAAAACGCTTTCTTTATTTACACTCTATCGTTTAATTAAATCAATTGAAGATGAAGAAACTTTTATAGCATAAACTTAAAACAGTTCTTGTGTTTGGTGCTAAATAAACACATGTATGCAAGACGCTAATCGTGTGTATTATATAATCGCTGACCGCTAGGTGCGTAGTCCAGCCGCGATCGATCTCCTCGGCCGCGGACGAGGGATGGATTACGCTCAGAACCCAGAAAGTTTTGAAATGCTTGCAGTATAATGATTAAAATGTATCAAATATAAGTTAATTTTTTTACTTAAAAACCCACATTTGTTCTATTTCTTATTATGCTTCAGATTGGGTATGACATTGCTTTTATCAATTAACAGAACGCTTTATTAATTAACACTCTAACGTTTTATTCAAATGAAGAAAATAAACTTTTACATGTATATGTATTCAAAATTAAAAACAATTCTATATGTTTGCGGCTAAACAAACCCATATGTGTCAGACGCGAATCTTATGTAGTAGAAAACGCTGACCGCTAGGTAGTCCTGCCGCGATCGATATCCTCGGCCGCGGGCGGAAGATAGGTTACGCAATGGTACAGACACGCAGCTCAGATCCCAGATAGATTTCAAATGCATGCAGTTTAATAACTAAAATGTAGTACATAGAAGTTTGGTTTTTTTAATCCGTAATTTGAGATTAACTAGAAAAGATATAGAATGTTTATATTTTCTGTTTCTCGTTTTAAAAGGATTGTTCAATATAAGAACTTAACAAAAATGACTTATAGTCCGCAAATAAAAGCAATTATACTTAAAAAAAAAACCTTCTTTCTTATGAATTAAGGCATCCCGTATAAACCGGTATACATTCAGTGGTAACTTTATTTCATTTGTACGCACAAAGATTTTCGTTTACTTTGCCAAATTGCCACGAATACTGGTCTACACGTAATACTGTTTGCCCTCATATTATGCAATACCCGAACACAAAATCAGCTTTATGAGATTAATAAGATCACAAACAACATTTTTGCAGCGACGCCCAGATCGAAAAATTTACCATTTTAGAGTTATAAAGCAAAGACTTTTAAGGGATCTAGACCCCTAATTTAAAGGACTAGCCCCTTTTTTATGGTATCAAATGAAAGCCCTCAATATTTGGCACAACTTTTGTTCTATATGTGTTTAGAAAATATTTATTACTAAAAAGTTATGAAGCAAAGATGTAGGAAAAATTTAGCATATTTTGAAACATAAATTTCGATGTAATGTTTTAAGAAGCATACGTGGGTTAATCAAGCATATAAGACTGGGAGGACAACGTTCAAGATGTCTACATTAAAGATTTGTAAATTAAAACTACTTGCTACGGATCAACTCGGAGCCTTTGCAGGTATACGAGACCCACTAAAAAAAAGGACGAGACCCACTAAAAAAAAGGGGGATAACTTAAAACCGGAAGTAGCGATTTCACAATGTTTTGTGCTATAGTGAGCTATTGGCATTTCCAATAGACCCTGAAAATTTGAATAAAATCGGTTGAAAAACAAGTGAGGTATTAAGGTTTAAAGAAACGTCTAGAAGAAAAAGAAGAAAAACTAGAGCAAAGCTCGTTGCAAAGCAACGAGTGGGTTTTCCGTTGATGTCGAAAGTAACGCTAGAAATACCTATAAGAAGCAGAGTTTTTAAACTATTAACAAAAGTAACTTAAGTACAAAAGATAAAAAAATCGAATGATTCTTGGTACGACTTAACAAAATCCGAATTGTTTTAAGGACGAATTAACGAAAAAACCTTAACCATTTCAAGAACGACTTAACAAAAAAATCCGAATGTGTTTAAGTACGACTTAACAAATTTGACTTCATTTTAGGTACAAGTTAACTTTAACTTGAACTAACATCTATTTTCTTAACCCAGAATGCAAAATTAAAATTTCCTTAAAAATCAATTTTTTAACGCTTATATCCCGCATTCAATCGTCCGAAATTTATACGGATTTCTGTTTTTATTGAGCTTGATGAACTGTTTTAGCGTTTATGATTAATGACAAACTATTGCTCCAGAAATAGTTATGAAAAGCTTTTGAGCCTTCCTGGCCCCTAATTTTAGGGGCCAGTCGTATTTTTGATATCAAATAAAAGGTCTCGTTAATTTAAACATATTTTGTTAACAAGTGTTCAAGAATTGTTGACCGTTCAAGTTATATCTGAAACACTGTGTTTTAGGGGCTGAACCCTTAAACTCCTTAACAAGGCCACCAACAAAAAAATTTGTTTAAAACATTTTGAGCAACTTTTCCTCTACACTGCTTTTCAAAGGGTTGACCTTTCGCACTGTGTGCTTGTTGCATCATCGATTGTCAGAAACATATCGATGTATAGTTTACTTTTTTATACCTCTGTGAATATTTTCTATGTAAAATTACTATGAACCAGACAACACTGAGATTGTGAACATTTCAAAGGGCCCCGCTTATATTATTTCAGAGAATTTTGCTTTGACCTTGACCTATAAATTAGAAATATTTCCAGCTGGCATAGAATTTCTAATTCAATCTCATTCCCCCTAACATACAGGCATTTTTGTTCAATCTGACCAAGATTATCATATCTGGGAAATAATCTACGGTCTAAAACTAATTTTAAAGATATGTGCTATGACCTTCACATTGACATGGTTCAAGGTCACTGCACACCATTAACCAATAAGCTCTGTTTAGGTAAAGTATTAGCCAAATAGGGGCTAAAAGTAGAGTATATATATGCTCTTAAAATATGGATTTTTGTGGAATCCGATATGACCTTGACACTTGATCTACAAATATCATTCGAGGTCATTGCATATCCTTTGATCAAAGGTAGCATGTGGGTGAAGTATGAGCCTGATTGGAGCAAAGGGAGAGAAGGTATACTCCGGACAAGGATTTTTAAAATATAATTCTGCTATGACCTTCACAGTTTACCTTGAAAATAGGTTCAAGGTCACTACACACCCTTAACTCAAAAGCTCTGCTTATGTGCAGTCTGAGCCAAATTGGACTAAGTGGAAAGTATAAATGCTTTGAAAAAAGTATTTTTTCATGATCAGATATGATCTTCACCCTTTACCAACAAATTTCATTCAAGGTCACTGCACATTGTTTAACCATAGAGACACTCTGTGAGTATTAGCCAGATTGGACCAAAGGGAGAGAAGATATGCTCCAGTCAAGTATTTTATATATAATTCTGCTATGACCTTAACCTTATACCTAAAAACATGGTTCAAGGTCACTGCATATCCTTTACCCAAAGGAACCCTGTGGATGAGGTATGAGTCAGATTGGGCGAAGGGGAGAGAAGCTATGCTCCGGTCAAGCAATCTCAGATGGACAAACGGACAAACTGATCACTAGAAGGCGCCCCCATAAACATGCTTATTTTTATCTAATTTGAAATACCCGGTAGTATCCATGCTTTCTGCCCATGGTGAATAGCCATCAAAACCATTCATCGGCAAAATTCGATTTCCCTCCTTCTTAAACTCGGAACACCTCTGACCTAATCAGATCGCCGCATTAAATACAAAGTTCGATAACTTAAATTTGTTTATCATCAAGAAATTCTGCATCGCTGACATATAAAGTTTACTGACTATTCGGACAATAGCAGGTTTATTGTCCCCTCCACAGCAACTTTTTCCCTTGGCTTTGCCTCGTAAAATAGTTGCTGTCTTGGGGGACAATAAACTTGCTATTGTCCTCATACCCAGTAAATAGGTATATAATGTCCCATCCACCTACATTTCGTGTTATATAACCTCCCGTTTGTAACCTTCAATTTCACTGTGTAGTCAACACAACAGTTATAGCCGCAAGTTTCACAATTTATTATTTCTTCTCATGTACTTAATATTAGGGGCCTTAATATTGCTTACCAATTTTAACAAGAGACATCTCTCTAACTAATGATAATCATCAAAATTCATTTCATGAATCTTAGCAACACTCATAAGCCTTCAAGTACAGCAACTCTCAATTTCACAAAAATATTGACGGTACTTTATCCGAAACTGTCCCTTGTACCTTTAACTTAGTACACTAACATTTTATATAAAGACGGTTTGTCTTAGAATAAGAAAGCTAATGCAATTCTGAGAAAAAGTATACCACATATTGCCAATTCCATTGAGGTTTAATAAAAATATGGCCATTTAAATGAACCCATCATTTCAAATTTCCTTTAGTAAACACAGATTTATAGAGTTCTCCATAGTAAAACATCGTTACCTGACTTTTTAGAGGTCAATTGTTGTTCAACCACCTTTAATAAGAAACCTTATTCAATACAACATACATCTACATGATATTATCATGATAAAAGCTTCACATCACTTAGAAATGCCCTTACATGTATAACCCCCCCCCCCCCCCCCCCATCTTTGATTTTCATAAAAAGTCATGGTTTGAAATGTTCTACCTAATTTTATGAAACTTGTGGCAATTTCCTTGAGTCATTTCTCACACATATTTGAAAACAATCATCAATGATTTTTAAAATTGATTTTTTTGTTTGTTTATTGTATGATTTGTACCATTTTAATTAACAAATAGACATGCTGTCCTGCATGTGATTTCTTGTTTTCATGAAAAAAAGTAAGCTAACAATCATATTTAGTGAATATCTAATCTACTCTGATTTCTAGTCTCCTTCTAACAATGCTAAAACAGTAAAACCTACAAGTTAGACATCTGCCTTAAATTAAAATTAAATTCAAACACACCCAGGTAGCTGGAGACGGAGTTGATTACCATGAAAAATGTTCAAATTTGACATGTTTTTCTAATTTTTTATGCATATATACCTTAGAAGGGGAGAAATAGGTTGTTTCTTGTTCATTTCAAAAGTAATTATCATAGCAGATGTTATTTCAAAGTCAAATGTACATTTACATATCCTACATGTAATCTTAATGGAGACAATTGGATAGAGGGGTGGGGGGTGGGGTGGGGTGATTTTTCAATTATGTAAACACATCTAAATATCTTTATAAAATAAAAAATAAAGGAAACATAACTGCATACTTTTATTGAAAAACAAATTTTCACAACAATTATGAATTTCTTTAAACAGCCTTAATTTTGTTTTTCATAATTTCTTATCAAACACAAACCACAACAAGGCATGATGCTTTCTTAAAGTTCCATTATTGTTTATGCATTATCCGATTTAATTTGAATTACCGGTAAATAGTCTGTAGAACACAAGGAATATGCATGTGGGTACAGGTAACAGGTTAACCTCAAGAGCTGAAACCACAAGAATCAACAGGTAAAAGCCATGGGGTGCCATGTGGTAACAAGAGTCTATTTTGAGCTGAAATAAAAAAAAAATGATTAGCTGTGTTAACATACATACTAGTAATAGCTTTGTTTACATTAACATAATGCATAGCATTTCTGGAAAAAATACACTGACCATGCAGTGTAATAAGTATGACATATCCCAATACATGACAATAACATTTAGGCAGTACAAGATCAAAAATTTGCATATCAAGTTATAAGGCCACACCAATTTGATTTCTTGGTCGCCGGATCCGCGCGCACGTGCCTAAGGGCTTTCCAAAAAATAATATTAAAAAATAAATCCCGCATCCGAAAATTTTCGTTCCGTTTCCCGCTCCATTTTTGGTTCTATTATTTTTTTTTACTAGTCATGATTGTGCTTTTTCTTTACATTGATCATACAAAAAAAATTCCCGATAGATTGTCAGCACGGTTTACAAGTAAATAATTCCAGTATGTGTGGATAGAATCAGTGATCAAGAGGGGTCTGATACAATGGCGTATACAGTCACCAAAATTTTACTGCTTTTCACATGTATTTTAAACGAAAAAAATCACATTTTAAAATAAAATGTAATCACTCGCCTCTATTTTTTCATGTCACCCCAAAATTTTCAACTTTCAGTTTTTTAATTTTTAAATTAACAAATCACTCGCTCACCCCAATATTTTTTTGCCTAGAATCCGAAGACCAAGGTATAGACACATATCAAATTGAGAGAGAGAGAGAGAGAGAGAGAGAGAGAGAGAGAGAGAGAGAGAGAGAGAGAGAGAGAGAGAGAGAGAGAGAGAGAGAGAGAGAGTGAGAGCGAGTTTATCACTTGTAACACAACAGTCTATATTTCAATTCGTAAACTACAAAGGAATATTACCCATCCGAACAGCGTTATTGTTTTTTGGCAAATACATTTAGTGAGGTTTTTTTTTTCTTTTCTTAAAAATTACATTTTAAAACAATACTATGTGTAATAAGGATAAAACATGTATAAGTAAACTTAATGAAGAATTTTTAATAGATTATTTTTACAGAATGTTGTATGATACATGTATGTCAATCTGTTTAAAACTAGCATATATTTCGTGCGCCATAAATTGCAAGTTTTTCGTAAATATCGTTTACTTGCGTGGTGACTATATATGGTCTAACCCAAATTTTCTTCGTAAAGCTACGTACAGCTTCATGTACCACATATATGTTTTGTCACAAGTATACATTTTTAAAAAAACCCCAAACTCCAACCGACCCAACTCCAACATTTGAAAATACATGTAACTCGATATGAATTTTTCATTCTTTGATGCAGTGTTGTTTTTTTTGTGCATATATTATTTGTCTGCTGCAACAGCAGCCAATCAGCGGTAAGCTGAATCCACTAATAAAAAAGTTTGTGGTTTAGGAGCGGGTAAATTGTTTATGCATAACGTAGCTTGATTGCGAGGCTGTCAAGAAAACCACACCAAATAATTTCATGAAACATAAATTGTCATTTAAATGTATTGTGTTGTAAAATAAAGGTTTTAATACACTTATTGCATCTTGCAAAACATGTGATGACTCTTAATCATCTGTTATATATCTGAATATATATATGTACAAGATGGGAGAAATAATGACGGAGCAGACTGGGATTCGAACCTGGCCCCCTGAATCTCTAGTCAAGTGCTCTACCAACTGAGCTACATTTATTTGTCGCCGGTATTCAAACCAGTCTGACCGTCACATTCTGCCCTCTTTACCCTCGAAGATCACACCTGGCTCTTCCCCTGGCAGGAGTTAACATGTCAGTTCCAGGGGTTGGTCACAGCACCAATATTGTATGTGATGGGAGAAATAATGAAAGACTGAATCAGGATTTGAACCTTGTCCCCCTCAATCTCTAGTCAGGTGCTCTACCAACTAAGCTATCTGGTGCCAGTATTCAAACCGGTTAGACCGTCACATATATAAAGAATTTTTTTAAACAATGGTGTTCAATAAAAAATAACACTCGCTACCTTCAGTTTTTGTCTGTAATTAATCGTGCGACCAGTTCTCACCAAGAACCATTTCTTACCAGTGCATTGTTACGTCACTTTATCAACACTTAAAATTATATACGAAAAATGATGAAGCAATGCACTGGCAAGAAATGGTCCTCAGCGAGAACTGCTCGCACGCCAGTAGGCCTACTGCCAGTTGTCAGATTGAAAAAAGATTATATAAAATTTACATTTAAAACATTAACAAGGACAATGACAGTATACATCATAACTGCTAAACAAGAAATATTATGTTAACTGGTAAGGTGGAATGCATAGTTCTTTCTAACTTGTAACATACATGTACATGTACAAGTACATGTACCGGATACCCGTTGGTCTGCTAAACCTCTCTAATGATACAATGATCGGCATCATCAAAATATTAAAGTCATGTTTTAACTCTGAAGTATACAATTTTATTTACTTGATATCATGTTTACATTTGGACTTAAAAAGTCTTCCTCACAAGAATATATGTTTCTAATTAGACCCTGCTTTGAATTTTAAGTTGAAAATTTTTCAAGGTAAAACATTTGGGAGTCAATTCTGTTCAAAAGATTTATAGATATTGTCTGGACTAATATACTTACATCCAGGCTAAATGTTAACCAGTTAACATGCCGACATTTTAACCACTAAAGACAAAGAACTTAAAAATGAGTAAAAAGACTTACCTTTATCAGTAACATCCACATTAATAACACTTTTAAATGTCCAACTTTTCTCCTTTATTACTCGTAACTCTTCATCAGTTTATCAACAGCTGATCAGTGGAAACGTAAACATCTGCCGACAGTACTGTGACTGTTAGAATTTCCTCGTAAACGATTCATACAAGTCTGAAGAATATATCCTTCCTTATACAAATACGAAGTAGTGTTCCCTGTGCATGTTAATGTGCTTCACTGTGGATTGAAAGTGCATGTGAACGTACAAGAACGTACAACATGTACGGCGAAAAAATACACAACTTCTCTTCTGCGTTTCGGCCTCCATGGCTCTGTCTTTCCCACAATGCCGTTCGTTATTGTTTATGTTTGGGGTTACAGACAGGGAGGCCCCGACAGAAATTTGCTCTGCGCGGACACATACACTGTAGCATGTTTAAATAAGTAGTTATATATGTTCACTGTATTTATAAATGATATAGATAAACAGAATAAAACCGTGAAATTTAATCACAACAATAACAATAAATGCTACACCCTAAAACGGCATTGTTCGCTTGTGTGTCTAACGTTATGTAAACAATTAACTCGCTCATGTACGATTCTCGCATATTTGTTTTATGAAATTACAAATAAATATAGCACATAGCTTGCCTAATTTCATACCAAATGACGAAATTTAATTTATTAAAAGTAATCTAATTCTTTTTTTTCATAAAATGATAAACATTTTTAGCCATCAGAAAAAGACGTGTATGAACTGCTGACCCCTAATTATAGGGGCCAGCCCTTTTTTCTTTATTTCATCTGAAAGCCCTCATTATTCTTAACAACTTTCCTTCTATATGTTTTAACAAAATATTTTTAGTTTAAAAGTTATAATACAAAAAGCAACAAAATTTCAGCCCCGAAAAAACCTTAAACTTTGGCGATATATAGCTCAAAAACTAAAAAAAAAATTTGCATAACTTCCATGCTAGCACAATTTCAACATGTTGGCTACAATTTCGCCAAATTTCATGCAACTATCATGTGTAATTCCCGAGATCAACTCTGGACAAAAGACCCCCCAATTTTCAATTAAAGAGCAATAACTCATAACCGGAAGTAAATTTTAAAAATTTGAAAAAACCGTTTTTAGACCTTAACATTATCTACAAACCCTGAAAGTTTCATAGCAATCAGTCAAAAAATCTTCGAGAAATGGGCTGCACAAAATGTGCGGGAAAAAAAAATAATAATAATAAGAAACAGTAGAATAACAGTAGGGTTTTCCGTTGAAAACGGAAAACCCTAATAATAATGAAGAATTTCCAACAGAATCAGTACAAGGTCTTCCGTTAGAAACGGAAGACCTTAATAATAAAGAAAAAGAAAGCGTAGAATAATACGAGGGTTGGAAACGGAAGACCCTAATAACAACTAGAGCAAAGATCGTTCCAAAGCAACGAGTGGGTCTTCCGTTAATGTCGAATGTAAAGCTAAAAGTTTCTTTAAGAAGCAGAGTTCTTAAACCAATAAACATAAGTTAATGAAACAAAAAGGAAAAAAATCGATTTATTTTTGGTACGAGTTAACAAAATTCGAATGATTCTAGTACCAGTTAACAAAAACATGATCAATTTCATGAACGACTTAGCAAATACAAATCCGAATGTGTTTAAGTACGATTTAACAATTATCGAATTATTTTAGGTACGAGTTAATTTAACTTTGAACATAACACTATTTTCTTTACCAAGAATGTGGAATCAAAATTTCCGGAAAAGTCCATCTTTAAACCAATATATCTCTGTAATGCATCAGCCGATTTTAAAACGGATTTCAGTTTTAAATTAAGCTTTATAAGCTCTTATTTATGTTTTTATGATGGATAACCAATTATCGCTCTAAAAAGGTAACTATAAAAAGACTTTGTAACCCTCCCGTCCCCTAATTCGAGGGGTCTGCCCCCCTTTTTTTATATCAAGTGAAAGGTCTCGCAAATACAAACATATTTTGTTCAAAAATTGTTCACGAATTGTTAACCATTAAAGAGATATCGGAACAAATGTGTTTTAGGGGCCGACCCTTTAACTCTTTACCGGGGCCACCAACGAAAAATTTTTAGGTATCACATCGTTAAGAAAAAAATTTTGTGCCACTTTTGTTCTACAATGCTTTTAAAAATATTTCTCCTTTTCAAGATAATAATGATCAAATTTTTTGACTTCTGGCCCCTTGAAACCCCCTAATTACGTAACATATGACTTTGGTTTGGTTCTGTATAGATGAACAGCTGTACAATGAACATTTTTGCTTCTATAATTAATAACAAATTATTTTTCAGTTAAGAGTTTTTATAAAAAGATTTTAGAGCCCTTTTGGCCCCTAATTTGAGGGGTCAGCCCCTTTTATTTGATAATAAATAAAAGATCTCGACAATATAAACATATTTTGTTTAATAAGTGTTCAGAAATTGTTGACCGATTTGGAGATATGTGAACAACAGTGTTTTAGGGGCCGACCCTTAAACTCCTTACTGGGGCCATAAACCATAAATTTTAATCGACCATGTTCTTAAGAACATTATTTTAAGCAAATTTTCTTTAACATTGCTTTTCAAAATATTTCTCTTTTTCAAGATATTAATGATTAAAGTTTTGGTCTTCTGGCCCCTTGAAACCCCTAATTACGTAACATATGTTTAAAATAAGGTAATGTGTAGATAAACAGCTGTGGAATGAATTTTTCCTTCTATAATCAGGGTCTTCCGTTTTCGACGGAAGACCTTCTTGTTTTTCTACTGTTTCTTTCTATTATTATTATTAGGGTCTTCCGTTTCCAACGGAAGACCCTCTTGTTATTCTACGTTTTCTTTTTCTTTATTAAGGTCTTCCGTTTCCAACGGAAGACCTTTATGTTTTTGCTTTGTTTCTTTTTCCATATTATTTGAATATTCCGTTTCCAACGAAAGACCCTCTTGTTTTTTTTTTCTACTGTTTCTTTCTATTATTATTATTAGGGTCTTCCGTTTCCAACGGAAGACCCTATTATTATTCTACGGTTTCTTTTTCTTTATTAGGGTCTTCCGTTTCCAACGGAAGACCCTCTTGTTATTCTACTGTTTCTTTCTATTATTATTATTAGGGTCTTCCGTTTCCAACGGAAGACCCTCTTGTTATTCTACGGTTTCTTTTTATTATTATTAGGGTCTTCCGTTTCCAACGGAAGACCCTCTTGTTATTCTACGGTTTCTTTTTCTTTATTATTAGGGTCTTCCGTTTCCAACGGAAGACCCTTTGTTATTCTATTGATTATTTTTATTATTATTATTTTTTTTCTGACTTTTTCCGGACGCTATTACTCGTGAACTACAGGACCGATTTGCACGAAATTTGCAGGACTGATAGAACATCAAAAGTACTAGAGTTTATTAAATTTTGGGTTGATGACGTCACTTCCGGTTTGAGATTTTGAGGATTTAGTGAATTTTTAAGGACCATTTTGTCCACCTAACTCCTCCAAAACCAATAAAAATAAAAACATGAAACTTTCAGGGATAGTAGATGAATGTCTGTAGATGATTCTCTGGGTTTGATATTGTGGAAAATGCGCAAGGCGCCGAAGCTCGCCCGAGCTCGAAAATTGGCAGCAAATTTTTTCACGAAATTTTTGCACATTTTCTAAATTATTTCTGAATGTGTAAATATTTTGTTAAGACATGTAATGCAAAAGTTGTTCAGATTTAAACACTCTTTCATTTGATATCATAAAAAAGGGGCTGACCCCTCACATAAGGGGCCAAGAGGGCTCTAAAGAATTTTATCAATAACTCTTTAATGAAAAATAATTTGTTATTAAGTATAGAAACAGAAATGTTTACTGTGCATCTGTTTATCTACATAGTACCATACTGAAATCATATGTTACGTAATTAGGGGTTTTAAGGGGCCAGAAGTCCAAAACTTTGATCATTTATATCTGAAAAAGGAGAAATATTTTGTGAAGCATTGTAGAAGAAAAGTTCCTCAAAAAATTGTTGTCAACCTTATGCTACCTTTAAATTTTTTGTCTTTGGCCCCATAAAGGAGTTTAAGGGTCGGCCCCTAAAACAGAGTTGTTCAGATATCTCTAGAATGGTTAACAATTCGTGAACAGTTGTTGAACAAAATATGTGTATATTTGCAAGACCGTTCATTTGATATCAAGAAAAAGGGGCTGGCCCCTCAAATTAGGGCCAGGAGGGCTACAAAGTCTTTTAATAATAACTATTTACTGAAAAATAATTTGTTATATATTTTTGAAGAAAAAATGTTCACCTTATTAAGCTTAATTTATATCTGAAATCCGTTTTAAAATCGGACGATGCATTACAGAGATATAGGGGTTTAAAAATTGATTTTTCCGGAAATTTTAATTCCACATTCTTGGTTAAGAAAATAGTGTTATGTTCAAATTTAAATTTACTCGTACCTAGAATGATTCGATATTTGTTAAGACGTTCTTAAACACATTCGGATTTTTTTTGTCAAGTCGTTCTTGAAATCCTTAAGGTTTTTGTTAATTCGTACTTAAAGTCATTCGGATTTTGTTAAGTCGTACCAAGAATTATTCGATTTTTTTTATATCTTTTTGTTTTAATTACTCCTGGTATTGGTTTTAGAGCTCTGCTTCTTACAGGAACATCTAGCTTTTCTTTCGACATTAACGGAAGACCCACTCGTTGCTTTGCAACGAGCTTTGCTCTAGTTATTATTCTTTTTTTTCTTTTCCTGACTTTTTTGGAGCGTTATTTCTCAAAAACTATTCAACCGATTTGCACGAAATTTTCAGGACTTATTAAGCATCATCGTCGCTACATATTGTCAAATTTTCAAATGATGACGTCACTTCCGGTTTCAGATATTGACGATTTCAAAATGTTTTAAGGGTCATTTTGTCCACGTATCTCCGCCGAAACTAATCAAGATAGAAGCTTGAAACTTTTCCAGGATTGTAAATTAAAGCCTGAAGTTGTACCCCTTGCTTCCAATTATTAAAATTGCGCAAGGCCTCGAAGCTCGCCTGAACCTGAAAATTAGGACCAAATTTTTTTACGAAATTTTCGAACATTTTCTTCAATATCTTTTGATGTATAAATATTTTGTTAAAACATGTAATGCAAAAGTTGTTTCAATTTCTACGGGCTTTCATTTGATATCAAGAAAAAAGGGCTGGCCCCTCAAATTAGAGGCCAAGAGGGCTCTAAAGTCTTTTTGCAATAACTCTTTACTGAACAATAATTTGTTATCAATTATAGAAGCAAAAATGTTTATTGTACAGCTGTTTATCTATACAGTACCACACCTTAATCATATGTTACGTAATTAGGGGTTTCAAGGGGCCAGAAGTCCAAAACTTTGATCATAAATATCTAGAAAAGGAGAAATTTTTTGAAAAGCATTGTAGAACAAAAAATGCTTAAAATAATGTTCTCAACAATATGCTACCTAAAAAAAAATTGTTTGTGGCCCCAGTAAGGAGTTTAAGGGTCGGCCCCTAAAACACATTAGTTCAGATATCTCTAGAACGGTCAACAATTCGTGAACACTTGTTGAACAAAATATGTTTATATTTGCGAGATCTTTCATTTGATATCAAGAAAAAGGGCTGGCCCCTTAAATTAGGGGCCAAGAGGGCTCTTAAGTATATTAATAATAACTTTTTACTGAAAAATACTTTTTCATGACGTCACAATGATCATAGCACGCGCTTATCGTTTGTCGCTTGGATTATTGTAAACATAGAATCTCGGTAATTTTAAAAGTTCTGAGCGATTTGTCTTTTTCAAACGTTATTTATAAGTAATAAACAGCAATGTTAAAAAGTTCACCGGGATATGAAGTTGGTTGGTACGTGATCAAATCTACTGAGAAGCCCTTCGGGCTTCACAAGATTTGATCACGTGACCAACCAACTTCATATTCCGGTGAACTTTTTAAATTGCTGTTTATTTCTTAAATGAGTCAGGCGGTTTTTAAATTAAATTAATCAGTTACAAATGATATATACGAGGGTTGTTCGGAAATTATTGATACAACACAAATATTTCCTTTAATAAGTGACGACTTTTAGTTAAAATTGGCATAAACATTTAAGAAACCTAGTAAACAAATCATCGAGCAAAGTTATATTAAAAACAATTAATAATTTGTTTACGACGGTACACAAAAAGACGGTGGTCAGGTTACCCGTCGCCGGCCCAATTTTGAGGTTCATCTACATTTAAAGTGTTGGTAGACCTACAATTAAAGATAAAAGAAATCAAATTATGTATGAAATGAAAACTTTTGTGCAAGTTTCACTAGTGTTCAATTTGAAATACGGAGATGGTTAAAATATATGTACCCGGCAATAAAAATCGGTTTATTGAATTTTGACGTCAAGGCGGCGCAGCAAAAATACATTTATGTTCTCCAGTGTAAATAATTTACAAGTTCACTGACGCTTGTTTTTTGCACGCAAGCTTGGCAAAATATTGCCTTTTTTACAAAACTTCTTTTATCCAAAAAGTCACAAACGCAAAGATATGGATAAAATTGTCATTCATTAAAAATGACGACAGGAAATTATGAAAGGTAAACAAATCAGTAAAGGGGAGATCACTCATGCACAATGGACCATTATAAAACCATAATACATTGATCTCCACGCTGAAAAGGGTTCCACAGTACAAACGAACGTTAGACAGAAGCTGCCAAAAATGTAAAAATTAAAAATCATTCATCATTAAAAAACAATCTGTACATATATGCAAGTAAAATTTATGAAAACACAAAAAAATGATATTATTTATACAGAGGTGGAAAAAATGTCAGGGGGGGGGGGTGGTGGGCAAGAAACTGGAAAAAAACCCACTGTCTGCGATCAAATCCAAACAAAAGTGACGTACATTGATCGGCACACACACACAAACACACACACACGTTGAATATCAATTTTCGTGGATTTCGTTATTTAGTTGATCCATGAAATTAAATGTTCATTGAAGTGCAATTTCTATTAACATTTTGTATTCATAGGGTCATTGGCCACGAATTTACGTATCCTTGAAACTGTGATTTTCACTTTTTCCACGAAAATTGATACCCTTGAATATTAATGAAACCACAGTAATCGGTGTTTATTTTCTGATTGCTTCACTAGAATTAAAACAAAGTGGTTATTATCAGGTATTTCTTACACACAAACTGATTTCAACAGGTTTAATATATATATATATATATATATATATATATATATATATATATATATATATATATATATATATATATATATATATATATATATATATATACAGAATAAATGTGAAAGATACGTTTCACAGTAAGTTGACTTTGGAAAGAAATATCACACACACACACAAATATAAAATATATAAATGATATAAAAAGAAAAAATGAAAAATGAAGAATAGCTCATGTTATCCGTTCGTATGTAAGATGCTTAAATCATAGGAGCAAGGAAAGACGATAAAAGACGTTGCATCAGTTTGTGGTTGCTCCGGGTCAATTGATGTAGATAAGTTTGTTAGCTTACCAGGAATGAAAAAAAAATGATGTCAAAACTTCAAAATTTTCACGTTAATAAAATGTATCCTGGTTTACTTTCTGGTGAAATTTCAATGATAGTATATCTTTTTTTCTAAGGGAGTAGGAGTAAAAGTCTCAATAATTTCCGAATAACTGTCGTATTTACTCGTAATTCAATGACAAAAACATGCTACTTGGTCCATCTATGAATTTATGAAAAAAAGAAACGCAAACATTTCAAATTATATCCGTGTTTACAATGGAATAATTGTGTAACGTCAGGTACGTTTCTTGGAAAGCTGTTACTTTATTGATTTTAAATTGATTTGATTTTAACATCATATTGTTTACCGATAATGTCCTTTAAAAAACTAGAAGGAATGAATAGGTTTCATAAAACATATTTTAAAGCACTGCATTTTTCACTATTAATTTATTAAATATCTATTATAGTCGATTCCAAGTCATTCGCGGATCCATGCAATTTTTCGTGTGGGTGTGGGTCCGACGGTTATTCCAGTTTGCCGGGGGAGGGGGTCAGAGGCATATTTTTCGTAATCTTATAATGTGATTTAATGAAATTTGAATTTTGCAGGGGGGGGGGGCGTCTGGACCCCACCCCCCCACCCCCGGACCCTCCTCTAGATCCGTGCATGCAAGTCACTTTTTGATGATTTGCAAGTGAAATGAACACACCTGCCAATGAAGTTGAAGTCGATAAAATGTAAAACAAAATCCAAGATTGCTTCATTCATTTAACACATCAATATCTGTTTATACCAGGAGAATGAACAAAAACAAGCATCGTACGGAGATTCAAATTGGGAAATGTTTACACTTTTTCTTCATTCGGAAGTACTCGGGACACCTCGCAAATTCGTCAACGTTAAATCCAAGGTACTTAATATTGTTTGCAATGCAAAATCCCTGGAGACTTTCTATTTTGGATTGTGTATCGAAGACTAAAGCTGTAGAGGGGACGTTTATTAACAGATAATCTGTTCTTTTTTTCATTCCAGTAAATGGATGTAGTTAAGGAAAAAAGTTATTTATAACTATCGAAATATTGAGCAAAAAGTGGTGGAAGCAGAAACTTGGGACAAAGTATGAAATGAACAGCTTACTTTGGTTTTCATCTGTGAACTTATATGTCATTTTTGTTTTTCTGAAAGCCACAACGTATGTCTTTAAAAATGGAGGTTTCAGACCTTTTGGATTCATTTTACTTTATTGTTTTTTTTTAATTTCTGTTAATGTATTTCTAATTTTGTACGATGGTCATTAAAAAATACGAAGACTTTTGCCGTAGCTATGTTTTTTAACGTCATATTATAACTAAATTTAGTAGTTATAATTTAGCAACTGTTTCAAACAATTTGAAATAAAAAAAAGTTCATATATTCCTTCATTTCTTAGAATTATTTATAATCTTATTCTGCAAAAATGAGGTCACGGCGCAAGATCAAACTTTGTATTCCGTAAACAATAAACCATATTATGTTGAAAGTAATATCTTCATACATTTGGCTTAAAACCATCTAAAATTGAAACCTAAAATAAAAAAATTGATATGTTATTATATGTACCAAATGATGACGGGATATATAGATTTCTTGAACAGATATCAGTAACTACAGACATATAGTCCTCTTTAAAATTGAAAAAAAAAATATAAACAGTATAGATCTAACTCGGGAAAAAGGCCATAAAAACTGTGAAAATGCTCAGTGGTGGTAAAAAATAAGTCAAAAATTATTTTTACATTTGTGTTTAACTCCAACACATTTTGTGAAGGTTGTGGTAAATGTATTTTAAACATCAATCAGTACGAAAGAGAATATAATATCTGTAAATATTTGATCAAAAAATAAACAACGTCATCTGACATTCAGGGATTGTATTACTGTAAACGAAGGGACATGCGGTAAAAAAAATAAGAAAACTTCGAGGAAAAAACTCGATGTCAAGTGATATAGTGCCGATTTAAATTGTATGGTGAAAAGCACAAAAGACGCAGGGTGATATAAAGATTGAATATTTCTATTAACTGTGCTTGCGTTATCTTGACGTTATGTTTTCAACGTTACCCTGCGCCGTGGTGACAAAACATGTTGATTTTAAAATCGGGTAACAAAAATACCCTTTCATTAAATGGAAGGAAAATTTGTATATCAATAAAATAAGTATTGTTGCAAAAATTAATCGGCTAGTTTTGACTTTCCTGAAAAATATATGGTAGACAGACACATTGTCTTCGTTTTTTTTTTATTGACCCTCGTATAATAAGTAATTAGATCTACATATGTAATAAATACATGTTACCACGAATTACTCGCGATCAAACTGGGTTATTTTGTAATTTTTAAAATCTGAGCTATATTAGTTAATTACCACGTGCACGGTGACCTAATAATCAAAAAGCCACTATATATTATCTTTTTACCTCGTCTTCATTTGAATAATCATTCATTCATTTATTCGTTTATTATTTTTTTAAGCTTTGCAGCTTTTAGAGTACACAAATTATAACTAATGAACATAGAAAAGCACAGAAATGAGTGTTTTACAGAAGACCCTAGTATAAACATAAATAAAAACACACGAAGAAAAAAACCCCAAAAAGAACAACAAACGTTAATTACAGATATTGGTTCTCAATATCATACTTAAGTAAATATATTTGCCGATGTTACACATATCTTTAAAATTTTCATTATTAAACACTTGCAGCAGTTTGAACATCGATGGTTTCTAATAAAAATACTTTTAAATTTAATGTGACGGCATTCATTATATACTGGGCACACTAAGATAAAATGAAATTCGTCTTTAACATAGGTTTTACATGAAAAAAAAAACAGTTCCTTTTTTCACTGTCTGTATTATTGTACCTTCCTGTTTCGATGGCTAGAGGAGGGAAATTAAAGACAATCGTAGTTTCGTTTCGATATACACTGTTGCAATTTTACAGGAACTGATTTTGGTAACATTGGGGATAAAATCCATCAACTAAATATCTATATAAATGCCATCTCTGCGGTCTTCTATTTTACCAAAATATATCTTGTATAGCTAACGATTCGATCGTTGATTTATGCCTTTAAGAGTAAGAGTATCAATTCGGTGTTTATACCAAACTTCATTGAACTCAATTTCATTTTAAATTTTCTTTATACCAGACGACCAGATTTTATGTTCATGACATTCGCAGTAAATGTACTTTTCCTCATAACACTTTTGGATAATAGAGTTATTATAAGATAACACTTTTTTCCCCAAAATTTTAAGATTGAAAAGTTTTCTTGTAATCATGGTCTATTAGCCGAACTTTGCATACACAGTTGCATTAAATGTATACATTTCCATCCCCTTGGGCTTGCTTACAGAAATCAAGATGCAGCTTTTCAACATTGTTACCTTTATGAGTACCCCAACTGTCTGATGCATAATTCATGATACCACCAGCATAACAATCAAAAAGCGATAATAATATTTAACTAGACATGATCTCGTTACGAGCAAGGAGGAGGTCTTCCGTCCGATTCTAAGAAGGTGATATGACATCATCGACTTTGATTTTCGACAAGAAAACATGATCTGTAAAAAGGAGTGGAGTACTACAGCTTTTCTGCATCGCTTTTAATAAGTTCTGTTACGTTGCTTTTTTAAATACTAGCATTTCTTCCAATTGAGATAGACACGACTAAATGTTTTACTTCTGGACCCTAAAACCCCTAATTAGGTAACGCATAAGTAAATCATTGTATTGTTAGGATATATAAGCGTATTATACCTAATTTTGCTTTTATAACCCTCACAAAATATCCCTCAGTAAACGGCTACAGATAAAAGACTTTAGGGCACTCTGGTCCCCTAATTTGAGGGACCAGCCCCTTTTTCTTGATATCAAATGAAAGATCATATAACTCTAAACACATTTTGTTCGGCAAGTGTTTAGAAATTCGTTACCGTTTTTAAGATATACGGCAAAGAACGTTTTAGGGGCCGATCCCTTATCTCCTTATAGGGCCGTTTAACGAAATTCTGAACATTGCATATTGTTAAGTACATATTTTGAATATCTTTATATATATTGCATTTCAAAATATTTTTCCTTTCTAAGATATGGGTGATAAAAATTTTGGACTTTTGACCCCTAAAAACCCCTAATTTGGTAGCACATGATAAAAGCATTATATTGCTTGGATGCATAACTGTAAGACAAACATATTTGCTTCTATAACCTTTCACAAAATATCCATCAGTAAAGGACTATAAATAAAAGACTTTAGTGCCTTCTGATCCTCTAATTTAAGGGGCCAGCCCCTTTTTCTTGATATCAAATGAAAGGTAATTTAATTCTAAACACATTTTGTTCAACAAATGTTTAGCAATTTGTTACCGTTTTTTAATAAATGGGGTAAAAAACACTTTAGGGGCCGACCCCTTATCTCCTTAAAGGGGCCGTTTAGCGAAATTTTGAAGGTTGCATATTGTTAAGTACATCAATTTGAGCATCTTTTCATCTATACTGCATTTCAAAATAGTTTTCCTTTCTGAGATATGGGTGATCAAAATTTTGGACTTCTGACCCCTAAAAACCCATAATTACGTAACATATGATACAATCTTATCATTGCTTGGATAAATAACTGTGAGATAAACATATTTGCTTCTATAACCTTTCACAAAATATCCCTCAGTAAAGGGCTAGAGATAACAGACTTTAGAGCCCTCTTGTCCCTTTATTTTAGGGGGCATCCCCTTTTTCTTGATATCAATCGAAAGGTCCTTTAATTCTAAACACATTTTATTCAACAAGTGTTTAGCAATTCGTTACCGTTCTTGAGATAAATGGGAAAAAAAATTTAGGGGCCGACCCCTAATCTCCTTATAGGGACCGTTTAACGAAATTTTGAAGGTTGCATATTGTTAAGTACATCATTTTGAGCAACTTTCCTTCTATACTGCATTTCATAATATTTTTCTTTCTGAGATATGGGTGATCAAAATTTTGGAATTTTGACCTCTAAAAACCCATAATTACGTAACATATGATACAATCTTATCATTGGATAAATAACTGTGAGATAAACATATTTGCTACTATAACCTTTCACAAAATATCCCTCAGTAAAGGGCTAGAGATAACAGATTTTAGAGCCCTCTGGTCCCTTTATTTTAGGGGGGATCCCCTTTTTTTGGTACCACATCAAAGCTCTTGTAAAAATAAACTTTTTTTACATTACATGTTTTAACAAAATATTTATCAGAAAAGAGATAAAGAAAGAAAACCAGAAAAAATTACTTTTTTTTAATCTCAATTTTCGGGTCTAGGCGAGCTTCGGTTCCTTTCAAAATGAAAATAAAATTACAAATCTACGATCTTTTGTCTACTATCCCTGAAAGTTTGAATTAAATATATTTTCTCGTTTAGGAGAAGTTCCACCGACAAGCCACCTCTCTAAAAATCGCTAAAACGTCAATATCTCAAAAACGGAAATGACGTCATATATAAAAACAAAAACCTATCAAGTTCAGATCATTATCTGTCAGATCTGAAAGTTTTATGAAAATCGGTCAAGCCGTTTTTGAGAAATTGCGTGCACAAAATTTGTAAAAAAAAAAGAAAAATGATAATAATAACTAGAGCAAAGCTCGTTGCAAAGCAACGAGTGGGTCTTCCGTTAATGTCGAGAGCAAAGCTAAAAGTTCCAGTAAGAAGAAGGGTTCTTAAACCATTAACAAGGGTACCTAAGACAAAAACATAAAAAAATATCGAATAATTCTTGGTACGACTTGACAAAATCCGAATGAATTTAAGTACGAATTAACAAAAACCTTTACGATTTCAAGAACGACTTAACAGAAAAAGATCTGAATGTGTTTAAGTACGATTTAACAATTATCGAATTATTTTTGGTACGAGTTGATTTCACTTTATACTTTACGCTATTTTTTAAACCAAGAACGCGGAATCAAAATTTCCGGAAAAATCAAATTTTTAAATTCCGATATCTATGTAACGCATCGTCCGATTTTAAAACGGATTTCAGATTTGAATTCAGCATGACATACTCAGTAACACTATTTCATTAATTTTTTTTATTAAAAAAAGCGTGAAAATATCAAAAAATCGAAACTACTTCCGGTTTCGAGCAAAACTAATGATTAAAAATTTAAACCCACCAGTACACCATACTATTGATACATCTATCATCTGCAAAAATTTCAAAGCAATATCTTTAACGGCTTTTGAGATTCCTCCGGACAAAATCACTTTTTTAAAAAGATAAAATGACCATAAAATTTGAACGGAAGTAACGTTATCTCTGAAACTTTAACATCATCGAGGCAATGTCACTTTACAAAAGCTCTGAATATTTCATTGAAATCGGAAGAAAACTTTTTGAGATATAAAGCCGAGAAGGTGTCAGAAAAAAAATAAAAAATAAAATAATAACAAAAAGAAACCGAAGAAAAACAATAAGGTCTTGCGTTGGAAACGGAGACCTAAATAATAATAGGGAAAAAGAAACCGGAGAATAACAATAAGGTCTTCCGTTGGAAACGGAAGACCTTAATAATAACTAGACACGATCTCGTTGCGAGCAACAAGGAGGTCTTCCGTCCGATTTTTAAAAAAGGAAATGAAATTGCCTTTGATCTTCATTAACGAAACATATCAGGAAATGCGGGGGGGGGGGGTCTAAAGGAGCGATGGATCAATGATTATATACTTCTTATATACATACTGGATCTTGAATTTGAAGAGCCATCCCCTTTATCTTTATGTCAAAAGAAAGCTCATGTTATGTCAAACAGATTTTGTTCAACAAATGTTTAGAAATTATATAACGTTCTCGAGATATCTGGAAAATATCATTTTAGGGGCAGGCCCAATAACTCTTTTTAGGGACCGGGTAACAAAACAATGATGGTTGCATATTGTTAAGCTCATTATTTTGAGCATCTTTTGTTCAATATTACTTTTCGGAATTATTCTCCATTTTAATATATTGAAGATCAAACTTTCGGACTTCTGGCCCCTTAAACTCTATAATTTCGTAACAAAGGAGTAAACAATAGTGTTTCGATGAATATAATTGCTTCCATAATGTATTACAAAATATTTCACAATTAAAAGTTATTATCAAAAGACTTTTAGCCCCTTCAATCCCCTATTTACGTAACATATGATAATTTTTTTTATCATACCCGGTATATGGATGCATAACTGTAAAATTAACATTTTTGCTTCTTAAACATATTACAAAATATTTTTTAGAAAAGTGCTATAGAAGAAAGACTTCAGAGCCCTTTTGGCCCCTAAATTGAGGGGCCAGCCCCTTTTTCTTGATATGAAATGAAAGGTCTTTTGATATTAAACATATTTTGTTCAACAAATGTTTAGAAATCCGTTACCGTTCTTGAGCTATCTGGGAAAGAACGTTTTAGGGGCGGACCCCTTATCTCCTTTTTGGGCACAGAACGTAATTTTGATGGATGAATATTTTTTAGATTTGCATTCTGAGCATCTTTTATTCTATATTGCTTTTCAAAAGATTTGTCCTTTTGTGATTTAAGTGATGAAAATTTTGGACTTCTGGCCCCCTTAAAACACCTAATTACGTAACGCATGAAATTCTTTTTAATGGTTTAGTTAAATTAGTGTCAGATGAAAATTTTTGCTTCTTAAACATATTACAAAATATTTCTCAGTAAAGTGGTATGGTTGAAAGACTTCAGGAACCTTTTGGTCCCTAATGTGAGGGGCCAGTCCCTTTTTCTTGATGTCAAATGAAAGGTTTTTTGATATTTACCATATTTTGTTCAACAAGTGTTTAGAAATTCGTTACCGTTCTTGAGCTATCTTGGAAATATGTTTTAGGGGCCGACCCATTATCTCCTAACTGGGACCACAGAACGAAATGTTGATGGTTGAATATTGTTTAGAACATCATTCTAAGCATCTTTTATTTTATAATGCTTTTCAAAATATTTGTCCTTTTTGTGATATAAGTAATCGAAATGTTGGACTTCTGGCCACTTAAAACCCCTAATTACGTAACGCGTGAATTTTTTTTTATAATGAATGGTCAAATAACTGTAAGATGAACATTTTTGCTTCTTAAACATATTACAAAATATTTCTCAGTAAAGTGCTATGGAAGAAAGACTTCAGAGATGTTTTGTCCCCTAATTTAAGCATTTATGTCCAATACATATTTCTTTTTCGATATCGTCAACATCGCGATGTATACACTATTGATACGATATCGATTTTACAATGTCAACATTGCCGAGTATTTCTTTGCCGTTAACATCGTCGACATTGTCGACATCGCAACGTCGACAATGTAGAACCGATATCGAATTTCCATCGTCATCATTGTCGATATTTCTTTGCTGTTTACATCGTCGACATTGTCGACATCGCAACGTGCGATGGTGCGATAGTGAAATTCAACTGAGGGGACAAGATTAACGGTCTAGGACGGAACTCTGTCCTACTTTATGTTTATCACTCCGCTGGTTACAAACAATGCAAGTAAAGCAGAGCATAAGAGACTTTTCTCAAAGACATGATAAATTATAGTCAATTAAGCAAACCAATTACCTACCGATTAGATGATTCCTTTATTTATCATTTCCTAACATTATACGATGTTTGTTTAGAAATTACAACAGCGTAGAAATATACAATGTAAGACATAGAATATCACCATGTTGGTCATCATTGCGATATTGACAATGTCGACGATGTAAACAGGATATAAGAGGTACGATGTAGACACGATGTTGATTCGATGTCGATCAACACTGTGATGTCGACGATATCGACGATATAAACAGGAAAGAAGGCACACGATGTAGAAACAATCTCTACTAAATATTGCGATGTCGACAATGTCGACGATGTAAACAGGATATAAGAGGTACGATGTAGACACGATGTTGATTCGATGTCGATCAACATTGTGATGCCGACGATATAGACGATGTAAACAGGAAAGAAGGCACACGATTCAGAAACATTCTCTACTTAATATTGCGATGTCGACAATGTCGACGATGTAAACAGAATATAAGAGGTACGATGTAGACACGATGTTGACTCAATGTCGATCAACATTGCAATTTCGACGATATAAACAGGATATAAGAGGTACGGTGTAGACACGATGTAGACTCGATGTTGGTCAACATTGCGATATCGACAATGTCGACGATGTAAACAGGATATGAGAGGTACGATGTAGACACGAAGTCTACATGATGTCGATTAACACTGCAATGTCGACAATGTCGACGGTGTAAACAGGAAAGAAGGTACACGATGTAGACACGATGTCGACTCGATGTCGATTAACACTGCAATATCGACAATGTCGACGATGTAAATAGGATATGAGAGGTACGATGTAGACACGATGTCGACCCGATATCGATCAACATTGCGATGTCGACGATGTCGACGATGTCGACGATGTAAACAGGAAACAAGACACACGATGTGGACACAATGTCGACTCGATGTTGGTCAACATTGCGATATCGAAAATTTAAACAGGATATAAAGGGTACGCTGCAAATGCAAATTCAATAATTATGCTAATATGATATTAACACAATGTCTACTCGATATTGGCCAACATTGCGATGTCGACAATATTGATAAAACATCGTGCATTGGACATACCTCAATTTAAGGGGCCAGCCCCTTTTTCTTGATGTCAAATGAAAGGTCTTTTGATATTAACCATATTTTGTTCAACAAGTGTTTAGAAATTCGTTACCGTTCTTGAGCTATCTGGGAAAGAACGTTTTAGGGGCGGACCCCTTATCTCCTTATTGGGGCCACAGAACGAAATTTTGTTGGTTGAATATTGTTCAGAACAACATTCTAAACATCTTTTATTTTATATTGCTTTTCAAAATATTTTTGTCCTTTTGTGATATAAGTGATCGAAATTTTGGACTTTTGGCCCCTTAAAACCCCTTATTACGTAACGCATGAATTTTTTTTTATAATGAAAAGTCAAATAACTGTAAGATGAACATTTTTGCTTCTTACACATATTACAAAATATTTCTCAGTAAAGTGCTATGGAAGTAAGACTTCAGAGATGTTTTGGCCCCTAATTTGAGGGGACAGCCCCTTTTTCTTGATGTCGAATGAGAGCTCTTGTAAAAATAAATTTTAATTGCTATACATATTTGCGAGAAAAGAGATACATAAAGAAAACGAAGAAAAATCACTACATTTTTTATATCTCGATTTTCGGGTCCAGGCGAGCTACGGCGCCTTTCAAGCCAGACATAAATGGCTCACTTTAGACAAAACTAAAATCATTCGTATACCTTTCCTGAAAATGATTAAAATGTATCAAATATAAGTTAATTTTTTTACTTAAAAACCCACATTTGTTCTATTTCTTATTATGCTTCAGATTGGGTATGACATTGCTTTTATCAATTAACAGAACGCTTTATTAATTAACACTCTAACGTTTTATTCAAATGAAGAAAATAAACTTTTACATGTATATGTATTCAAAATTAAAAACAATTCTATATGTTTGCGGCTAAACAAACCCATATGTGTCAGACGCGAATCTTATGTAGTAGAAAACGCTGACCGCTAGGTAGTCCTGCCGCGATCGATATCCTCGGCCGCGGGCGGAAGATAGGTTACGCAATGGTACAGACACGCAGCTCAGATCCCAGATAGATTTCAAATGCATGCAGTTTAATAACTAAAATGTAGTACATAGAAGTTTGGTTTTTTTAATCCGTAATTTGAGATTAACTAGAAAAGATATAGAATGTTTATATTTTCTGTTTCTCGTTTTAAAAGGATTGTTCAATATAAGAACTTAACAAAAATGACTTATAGTCCGCAAATAAAAGCAATTATACTTAAAAAAAAAAACCTTCTTTCTTATGAATTAAGGCATCCCGTATAAACCGGTATACATTCAGTGGTAACTTTATTTCATTTGTACGCACAAAGATTTTCGTTTACTTTGCCAAATTGCCACGAATACTGGTCTACACGTAATACTGTTTGCCCTCATATTATGCAATACCCGAACACAAAATCAGCTTTATGAGATTAATAAGATCACAAACAACATTTTTGCAGCGACGCCCAGATCGAAAAATTTACCATTTTAGAGTTATAAAGCAAAGACTTTTAAGGGATCTAGACCCCTAATTTAAAGGACTAGCCCCTTTTTTATGGTATCAAATGAAAGCCCTCAATATTTGGCACAACTTTTGTTCTATATGTATTTAGAAAATATTTATTACTAAAAAGTTATGAAGCAAAGATGTAGGAAAAATTTAGCATATTTTGAAACATAAATTTCGATGTAATGTTTTAAGAAGCATACGTGGGTTAATCAAGCATATAAGACTGGGAGGACAACGTTCAAGATGTCTACATTAAAGATTTGTAAATTAAAACTACTTGCTACGGATCAACTCGGAGCCTTTGCAGGTACACGAGACCCACTAAAAAAAAAGGGGGATAACTTAAAACCGGAAGTAGCGATTTCACAATGTTTTGTGCTATAGTGAGCTATTGGCATTTCCAATAGACCCTGAAAATTTGAATAAAATCGGTTGAAAAACAAGTGAGGTATTAAGGTTTAAAGAAACGTCTAGAAGAAAAAGAAGAAAAATAATAATGAAGAATTTCCAACAGAATCAGTACAAGGTCTTCCGTTAGAAACGGAAGACCTTAATAATAAAGAAAAAGAAACCGTAGAATAACAAGAGGGTTGGAAACGGAAGACCCTAATAACAACTAGAGCAAAGATCGTTCCAAAGCAACGAGTGGGTCGGTCTTCCGTTAATGTCGAATGTAAAGCTAAAAGTTTCTTTAAGAAGCAGAGTTCTTAAACCAATAAACATAAGTTAATGAAACAAAAAGGAAAAAAATCGATTTATTTTTGGTACGAGTTAACAAAATTCGAATGATTCTAGTACCAGTTAACAAAAACATGATCAATTTCATGAACGACTTAGCAAATACAAATCCGAATGTGTTTAAGTACGATTTAACAATTATCGAATTATTTTAGGTACGAGTTAATTTAACTTTGAACATAACACTATTTTCTTTACCAAGAATGTGGAATCAAAATTTCCGGAAAAGTCCATCTTTAAACCAATATATCTCTGTAATGCATCAGCCGATTTTAAAACGGATTTCAGTTTTAAATTAAGCTTTATAAGCTCTTATTTATGCTTTTATGATGGATAACCAATTATCGCTCTAAAAAGGTAACTATAAAAAGACTTTGTAACCCTCCCGTCCCCTAATTCGAGGGGTCTGCCCCCCTTTTTTTATATCAAGTGAAAGGTCTCGCAAATACAAACATATTTTGTTCAAAAATTGTTCACGAATTGTTAACCATTAAAGAGATATCGGAACAAATGTGTTTTAGGGGCCGACCCTTCAACTCTTTACCGGGGCCACCAACGAAAAATTTTTAGGTATCACATCGTTAAGAAAAAAATTTTGTGCAACTTTTGTTCTACAATGCTTTTTAAAATATTTCTCCTTTTCAAGATAATAATGATCAAATTTTTTGACTTCTGGCCCCTTGAAACCCCCTAATTACGTAACATATGACTTTGGTTTGGTTCTGTATAGATGAACAGCTGTACAATGAACATTTTTGCTTCTATAATTAATAACAAATTATTTTTCAGTTAAGAGTTTTTATAAAAAGATTTTAGAGCCCTTTTGGCCCCTAATTTGAGGGGTCAGCCCCTTTTATTTGATAATAAATAAAAGATCTCGACAATATAAACATATTTTGTTTAATAAGTGTTCAGAAATTGTTGACCGATTTGGAGATATGTGAACAACAGTGTTTTAGGGGCCGACCCTTAAACTCCTTACTGGGGCCATAAACCATAAATTTTAATCGACCATGTTCTTAAGAACATTATTTTAAGCAAATTTTCTTTAACATTGCTTTTCAAAATATTTCTCTTTTTCAAGATATTAATGATTAAAGTTTTGGTCTTCTGGCCCCTTGAAACCCCTAATTACGTAACATATGTTTAAAATAAGGTAATGTGTAGATAAACAGCTGTGGAATGAATTTTTCCTTCTATAATCAGGGTCTTCCGTTTTCGACGGAAGACCTTCTTGTTTTTCTACTGTTTCTTTCTATTATTATTATTAGGGTCTTCCGTTTCCAACGGAAGACCCTCTTGTTATTCTACGTTTTCTTTTTCTTTATTAAGGTCTTCCGTTTCCAACGGAAGACCTTTATGTTTTTGCTTTGTTTCTTTTTCCATATTATTTGAATATTCCGTTTCCAACGAAAGACCCTCTTGTTTTTTTTTTCTACTGTTTCTTTCTATTATTATTATTAGGGTCTTCCGTTTCCAACGGAAGACCTTATTATTATTCTACGGTTTCTTTTTCTTTATTAGGGTCTTCCGTTTCCAACGGAAGACCCTCTTGTTATTCTACTGTTTCTTTCTATTATTATTATTAGGGTCTTCCGTTTCCAACGGAAGACCCTCTTGTTATTCTACGGTTTCTTTTTATTATTATTAGGGTCTTCCGTTTCCAACGGAAGACCCTCTTGTTATTCTACGGTTTCTTTTTCTTTATTATTAGGGTCTTCCGTTTCCAACGCAAGACCCTTTGTTATTCTATTGATAATTTTTATTATTATTATTTTTTTTCTGACTTTTTCCGGACGCTATTACTCGTGAACTACAGGACCGATTTGCATAAAATTTGCAGGACTGATAGAACATCAAAAGTACTAGAGTTTATTAAATTTTGGGTTGATGACGTCACTTACGGTTTGAGATTTTGAGGATTTAGTGAATTTTTAAGGACCATTTTGTCCACCTAACTCCTCCAAAACTAATAAAAATAAAAACATGAAACTTTCAGGGATAGTAGATGAATGTCTGTTGATGATTCTCTGGGTTTGATATTGTGGAAAATGCGCAAGGCGCCGAAGCTCGCCCGAGCTCGAAAATTGGCAGCAAATTTTTTCACGAAATTTTTGCACATTTTCTAAATTATTTCTGAATGTGTAAATATTTTGTTAAGACATGTAATGCAAAAGTTGTTCAGATTTAAACACTCTTTCATTTGATATTATAAAAAAGGGGCTGACCCCTCACATAAGGGGCCAAGAGGGCTCTAAAGAATTTTATCAATAACTCTTTAATGAAAAATAATTTGTTATTAAGTATAGAAACAGAAATGTTTACTGTGCATCTGTTTATCTACATAGTACCATACTGAAATCATATGTTACGTAATTAGGGGTTTTAAGGGGCCAGAAGTCCAAAACTTTGATCATTTATATCTGAAAAAGGAGAAATATTTTGTGAAGCATTGTCGAAGAAAAGTTCCTCAAAAAATTGTTGTCAACCTTATGCTACCTTTAAATTTTTTGTCTTTGGCCCCATAAAGGAGTTTAAGGGTCGGCCCCTAAAACAGAGTTGTTCAGATATCTCTAGAATGGTTAACAATTCGTGAACAGTTGTTGAACAAAATATGTGTATATTTGCAAGACCGTTCATTTGATATCAAGAAAAAGGGGCTGGCCCCTCAAATTAGGGCCAGGAGGGCTACAAAGTCTTTTAATAATAACTATTTACTGAAAAATAATTTGTTATATATTTTTGAAGAAAAAATGTTCACCTCATTAAGCTTAATTTATATCTGAAATCCGTTTTAAAATCGGACGATGCATTACAGAGATATAGGGGTTTAAAAATTGATTTTTCCGGAAATTTTAATTCCACATTCTTGGTTAAGAAAATAGTGTTATGTTCAAATTTAAATTTACTCGTACCTAGAATGATTCGATATTTGTTAAGACGTTCTTAAACACATTCGGATTTTTTTTGTCAAGTCGTTCTTGAAATCCTTAAGGTTTTTGTTAATTCGTACTTAAAGTCATTCGGATTTTGTTAAATCGTACCAAGAATTATTCGATTTTTTTTATATCTTTTTGTTTTAATTACTCCTGGTATTGGTTTTAGAGCTCTGCTTCTTACAGGAACATCTAGCTTTTCTTTCGACATTAACGGAAGACCCGCTCGTTGCTTTGTAACGAGCTTTGCTCTAGTTATTATTCTTTTTTTTCTTTTTCTGACTTTTTTAGAGCGTTATTTCTCAAAAACTATTCAACCGATTTGCACGAAATTTTCAGGACTTATTAAGCATCATCGTCGCTACATATTGTCAAATTTTCAAATGATGACGTCACTTCCGGTTTCAGATATTGACGATTTTAAAATTTTTTAAGGGTCATTTTGTCCACGCATCTCCTCCGAAACTAATCAAGATAGAAGCTTGAAACTTTTCCAGGATTGTAAATTAAAGCCTGAAGTTGTACCCCCTGCTTCCAATTATTAAAATTGCGCAAGGCCTCGAAGCTCGCCTGAACCTGAAAATTAGGACCAAATTTTTTTACGAAATTTTCGAACATTTTCTTCAATATCTTTTGATGTATAAATATTTTGTTAAAACATGTAATGCAAAAGTTGTTTCAATTTCTCCGGGCTTTCATTTGATATCAAGAAAAAAGGGCTGGCCCCTCAAATTAGGGGCCAAGAGGGCTCTAAAGTCTTTTAACAATAACTCTTTACTGAACAATAATTTGTTATCAATTATAGAAGCAAAAATGTTTATTGTACAGCTGTTTATCTATACAGTACCACACCTTAATCATATGTTACGTAGTTAGGGGTTTCAAGGGGCCAGAAGTCCAAAACTTTGATCATAAATATCTAGAAAAGGAGAAATTTTTTGAAAAGCATTGTAGAACAAAAAATGCTTAAAATAATGTTCTCAACAATATGCTACCTAAAAAAATTGTTTGTGGCCCCAGTAAGGAGTTTAAGGGTCGGCCCCTAAAACACATTAGTTCAGATATCTCTAGAACGGTCAACAATTCCTGAACACTTGTTGAACAAAATATGTTTATATTTGCGAGATCTTTCATTTGATATCAAGAAAAAAGGGCTGGCCCCTTAAATTAGGGGCCAAGAGGGCTCTTAAGTATATTAATAATAACTTTTTACTGAAAAATAATTTGTTATATATTACATGTATAGAAGCAAAAATATTCTTTGTACAGTTATTTATCTATACATTACCATACCTAAGTCATATGTTACGTAATTAGGGGTTTCAAGGGGCCAGAAGTCCAAAACTTTGATCATTAATATCTAGAAAAGGAGAAATATTTTGAAAAACATTGTAGAAGGAAAGTTGCTCAAAATAATGTTTTTAACATTATGATACCTAAAAAAATTTTGTTGGTGGCCCCATAAAGGAGTTTCACGGTCGGCCCCTAAAACACAGTTGTTCAGATATCTCTAGAACGGTCAACAATTCGTGAACAGTTGTTGAACAAAATATGTTTATATTTGCGAGACCTTTCATTTGATTTCAAGAAAAAGGGGCTGGCCCTCAAATTAGGGGCCAGGAGGGCTTCAAAATCTTTTAATAATAACTATTTACTAAAAAATAATTTGTTATACATTATTGAAGCAAAAATGTTCAACTTATTAAGCCTAATTCAAATCTGAAATCCGTTTTAAAATCGGACGATGCATTACAGAGATATAAAGGTTTAAAAATTGATTTTTCCGGAAATTTTGATTCCACATTCTTGGTTAAGAAAATAGTGTTATGTTCAAAGTTAAATTAACTCGAACCTAGAATGATTCGATATTTGTTAAGTCGTTCTTAAACACATTCGGATTTTTTTGTCAAGTCGTTCTTGAAATCGTTAAGGTTTTTGTTAATTCGTACTTAAAGTCATTCGGATTTTGTTAAATCGTACCAAGAATTATTCGATTTTTTATATCTTTTTGTTTTAATTACTCCTGGTATTGGTTTTAGAGCTCTGCGTCTTACGGGAACATCTAGCTTGTCTTTCGACATTAACGGAAGACCCACTCGTTGCTTTGCAACGAGCTTTGCTCTAGTTTTATATTATTATTTTTCCTCTGACATTTTTCTAGCGCTATAACTCAGAAACTATTTGTGCGATTTTCACCAAATTTACAGGACTGATAGAGCATTAAATGCGCTTGCTGATAGAAAATTATCTGCTGATGACGTCATTTTCGGTTTGAGATTTTTAAGATTTTGTGAATTTTTATGGACCATTTTGTCCACGTAACTCCTCCGAAACTAATGGTAATAAAAACGTGAAACTTTCAGAAATATGTAAATGGATGTCTGTAGATGATCCTCTGTATTTGACATTGTGGAAAATGCGCAAGGCGCCGAAGCTCGCCCGAGGTCGAAAATTGGCCCAAAATTTTTGGCAAAATTTTAACACGTTTTGTAAAATATCTTTTAACCTGTAAATAATTTGTTAAAACATGTAATGCAAAAGTTGTTTCAATTTTTAAGGGCTTTCATTTGATATCAAGAAAAAGGGGCTGGCCCCTCAAATTAGGGGCCAAGAGGGCTCTTAAGTCTTTTTGCAATAACTCTTTACTGGACAATAATTTGTTATTATTATAGAAGCAAAAATGTTAATTGTACAGCTGTTCATATATACAGTACCACACCTTTATCAGGCCCCTAAAACACATTAGTTCAGATATCTCTAGAACGGTCAACAATTCCTGAACACTTGTTGAACAAAATATGTTTATATTTGCGAGATCTTTCATTTGATATCCAGAAAAAAGGGCTGGCCCCTTAAATTAGGGGCCAAGAGGGCTCTTAAGTCTATTAATAATAACTTTTTACCGAAAAATAATTTGTTATATATTATAGAAGCAAAAATATTCTTTGTACAGTTATTTATCTATACAGTACCATACCTAAGTCATATGTTACGTAATTAGGGGTTTCAAGGGGCCAGAAGTCCAAAACTCTGATCAGTAATAGCTAGAAAAGGAGAAATATTTTGAAAAGCATTGTAGAAGAAAAGTTGCTCAAAATAATGTTTTTAATAATATAATACCTAATTTTTTTTTGTTGGTGGCCCCATTAAGGAGTTTAAGGGTCGGCCCCTAAAACACAGTTGTTCAGATATCTCTAGAACGGTTAACAATTCGTGAACAGTTGTTGAACAAAATATGTTTACATTTGCAAGACCTTTCATTTGTTATCAAGAAAAAGGGGCTGGCCCTCAAATTAGGGGCCAGGAGGGCTACAAAGTCTTTTAATAATAACTATTTACTGAAAAATATATTGTAATATATTATTGAAGCAAAAATGTTCAACTTATTAAGCTTAATTTAAATCTGAAATCCGTTTTAAAATCGGACGATGCATTACAGAGATATAGGGGTTAAAAAATTGATTTTTCCGGAAATTTTGATTCCACATTCTTGGTTAAGAAAATAGTGTTATGTTCAAAGTTAAATTAACTCGTACCTAGAATGATTCAATATTTGTTAAGTCGTTCTTAAACACATTCGGATTTTTTTTGTCAAGTCGTTCTTGAAATCGGTAAGGTTTTTGTTAATTCGTACGTAAAGTCATTCGGATTTTGTTAAGTCGTACCAAGAATTATTCGATTTTTTATATCTTTTTGTTTTAAAACTCCTGGTATTGGTTTTAGAACTCTGCTTCTTACAGGAACATCTAGCTTTTCTTTCGACATTAACGGAAGACCCACTCGTTGCTTTGTAACGAGCTTTGCTCTAGTTATTCTTAATATTCTTTTTCTGCCTTCTTTAAAGCTTTATTTCTCGAAAACTATTCATCCGATTTGCACCAAATTTTCAGGACTTATACAGCATCGGAGGGGACAAATGTTTTTAGTTACATTTTTTGATGACGTCACTTCCGGTTTAAGAAATTGACAATTTAATGAAATTTTAAGTGTCATTTTGTCCACGCAACTCCTCTTAAACTATTCACGATAGAAAGTTGAAATTTTCAGGGATTGTAGATGAAAGTCTGTAGATGTACCGCATTGTTTTATAATATGAGTCGTTCTTGAAATCGGTAAGAGTTTTGTTAATTCGTACTTAAAGTCATTCGGATTTTGTTAAGTCGTACCAAGAATTATTCGATTTTTTTTATATCTTTTTGTTTTAAAACTCCTGGTATTGGTTTTAGAGCTCTGCTTCTTACAGGAACATTTAGCTTTTCTTTCGACATTAACGGAAAACCCACTCGTTGCTTTGCAACGAGCTTTGCTCTAGTTATTCTTTTTTTTCTTTTTCTGACTTTTTTGGAGCGTTATTTCTCAAAAACTATCCAACCGATTTACATCAAATTTTTAGGACTGATAGAGAATCATCGGCGCTACACATTATTAAATTTCCGAATGATGACGTCACTTCCGGTCTCAGATATTGACGATTTTGTAAAATTTTAAGGGTCATTTTGTCCACGCATCTCCTCCGAAACCAATCAAGATAGAAGCTTCAAATTTTTACAGGATTGTAGATAAATGTTTGAAGTTGTACCCCCCTGCTTCCAATTATTAAAATTGCGCAAGGCCTCGAAGCTCGCCTGAACCTGAAAATTAGCACCAAATTTTTTCACAAAATTTTCGAACATTTTCTCTAATATCTTTTGATGTATAAATATTTTGTTAAAACATGTAATGCAAAAGTTGTTTCAATTTCCACGGGCTTTTATTTGATATCAAGAAAAAAGGGCTGGCCCCTCAAATTAGGGGCCAAGAGGGCTCTAAAGTCTTTTTGCAATAACTCTTTACTGAACAATAATTTGTTATCAATTATAGAAGCAAAAATGTTTATTGTACAGCTGTTTATCTATACAGTACCACACTTTAATCATATGTTACGTAATTAGGGGTTTCAAGGGGCCAGAAGTCCAAAACTTTGATCATTAATATCTAGAAAAGGAGAAATATTTTGAAAAGCATTGTAGAACAAAAAATGCTTTAAATAATGTTCTCAACAATATGCTACCTAAAAAAAAAAATTGTTGGTGGCCCCAGTAAGGAGTTTAAGGGTCGGCCCCTAAAACACATTAGTTCAGATATTTCTAGAACGGTAAACAATTCCTGAACACTTGTTGAACAAAATATGTTTATATTTGCGAGATCTTTCATTTTATATCCAGAAAAAAGGGCTGGCCCCTTAAATTAGGGTCCAAGAGGGCTTTTAAGTCTATTAATAACTTTTTACTGAAAAATAATTTGTTATATATTATAGAAGCAAAAATATTCTTTGTACAGTTATTTATCTATACAGTACCATACCTAAGTCATATGTTACGTAATTAGGGGTTTCAAGGGGCCAGAAGTCCAAAACTCTGATCAGTAATAGCTAGAAAAGGAGAAATATTTTGAAAAGCATTGTAGAAGAAAAGTTGCTCAAAATAATGTTTTTAATAATATAATACCTAAACCTTTTTTGTTGGTGGCCCCATTAAGGAGTTTAAGGGTCGGCCCCTAAAACACAGTTGTTCAGATATCTCTAGAACGGTTAACAATTTGTGAACAGTTGTTGAACAAAATATGTTTATATTTGCAAGACCTTTCATTTGTTATCAAGAAAAAGGGGCTGGCCCCTCAAATTGGGGGCCAGAAGGGCTACAAAGTCTTTTAATAATAACTATTTACTAAAAAATAATTTGTTATATATTTTTGAAGCAAAAATGTTCAACTTATTAATGATGTTGGCTCCTCGAGTTTTAAAATATGACAATCTCTCCATATCATTTTAATTACTAATATTAGATATAGTGGTTTTAAGATATATCAAAATTATATATGGATGTGGTCCATTTAAGTGAGATATGGGGCCCCAAAAGTAGTACAGTTTTCATGAACGCAAAATGTTGACATTTCCATAAAATAACTTATGTCATTGTTTAAAAACTTTAAAAAGTGTGTCAAATGAATATTATATAAAACCAACATAATAATGTGAACACAATTAGTTATTCTTATCATTACAAAATATTAAATGATTTTACTTTCCCTTATAACACTCATATATCGCCCTTATATCCATATTAGGAGAAAAGTTTCAATCTGTAAAAAAGCATATATCAAAAGTGTAATAAAAATTTAACCAACATTGTCAATTTTCCGATATTAAGAATATAAACATTGATTACCATAATGTTTTGAATGAGAACCAAAATTCATAATGGTGTGGACCATATAAAAGAAAAAGGGTCTTAGTCCGAATTTCCTCTGTCAACTTTTTACTATGTAGTGTATATTCCAATGCAAACATAGTTAACAGTTAAAATTCATAGAATCAAATTATATTCTATTAATAATGCAGTCTTGTATTTGATATATTGTCAAAAATGAAAAGTAAATTTCATAGAATACTACTGTAATTATAGGAGAGGAGGAATGAACTAGGTTTGAACCTTGGACCCTTCAGTTTTAAAACCAACTCTCTACGGGGTAATACACAAGCTAATGCTAGTAAGAGGATGGCAGTACTGAGCCTTTTATATAATTGACATACACACTATTACACTCTCCCACATTTTCTTTTGAGATTTGTATCCCTTATAAATCTCACACAAGACTCACTTGGCCACTCCACGTGTGTTATTTTACTGGGCCCCAATAAAATAAAGGAGGAGGAATGAGCTATGCTCGAACCTCGGATCTTTCAGTTTAAAAACACTCTACAGACTGAACTAAAGGGTTAACCCACTAGCTTGTGCAAGAAGGTGCATGGCAGTACTGAGCCTATTATATAGTTACACGGACCTAACATACACACTATTACACTTCCAACAGTCCAACTTCCAATGATTCTGACACGCAATGAGAAAAGGTTTCTTTTACGTAAACAATCTTTAATTCTTAAAAGAATCATTAATTTCAATAAATATTTAAATAAAATTACAAATCTAACATAAATATATTAGAGCGGACAATTACCGCACCCGAATCAACACTCCAATCAACATTACAATATAAATCTAACAAGTATATTGGAGCGGACAATTACCGCACCCGAATCAACACTCCCATCAACATAACAATTACAAATCTAACAAGTATATTGAAGAGGACAATTACCACACCCGAATCAACACTCCCATCAACATTACAATTACAAATCTAACAAGTATATTGGAGCGGACAATTACCGCACCCGAATCAACACTCCCATCAACATTACAATTACAATTCTAACATAAATATATTGGAGCGGACAATTACCGCACCCGAATCAACACTCCCATCAACATTACAATTACAATTCTAACATAAATATATTGGAGCGGACAATTACCGCACCCGAATCAACACTCCCATCAACATTACAATTACAAATCTAACATAAATATATTGGAGCGGACAATTACCGCACCCGGATCAACACTCCCATCAACATTACAATTACAATTCTAACATAAATATATTGGAGCGGACAATTACCGCACCCGAATCAACACTCCCATCAACATAACAATTACAAATCTAACAAGTATATTGAAGAGGACAATTACCACACCCGAATCAACACTCCCATCAACATTACAATTACAATTCTAACATAAATATATTGGAGCGGACAATTACCGCACCCGAATCAACACTCCCATCAACATTACAATTACAATTCTAACATAAATATATTGGAGCGGACAATTACAATTCTAACGCGGACCCGGATCAACACTCCCATCAACATTACAATTACAAATCTAACATAAATATATTGGAGCGGACCGCACCCGGACAATTACAATTCTAACATAAATATATTGGAGCGGACAATTACCGCACCCGAATCAACACTCCCATCAACATAACAATTACAAATCTAACAAGTATATTGAAGAGGACAATTACCACACCCGAATCAACACTCCCATCAACATTACAATTACAATTCTAACATAAATATATTGGAGCGGACAATTACCGCACCCGAATCAACACTCCCATCAACATTACAATTACAATTCTAACATAAATATATTGGAGCGGACAATTACCGCACCCGGATCAACACTCCCATCAACATTACAATTACAAATCTAACATAAATATATTGGAGCGGACAATTACCGCACCCGGATCAACACTCCCATCAACATTACAATTATAAATCTAACATAAATATATTGGAGCGGACAATTACCGCACCCGAATCAACACTCCCATCAACATTACAATTACAATTCTAACATAAATATATTGGAGCGGACAATTACCGCACCCGAATCAACACTCCCATCAACATTAAAATTACAAATCTAACAAGTATATTGGAGCGGACAATTACCGCACCCGAATCAACACTCCCATCAACATTACAATTACAATTCTAACATAAATATATTGGAGCGGACAATTACCGCACCCGAATCAACACTCCCATCAACATTACAATTACAATTCTAACATAAATATATTGGAGCGGACAATTACCGCACCCGAATCAACACTCCCATCAACATTACAATTACAAATCTAACATAAATATATTGGAGCGGACAATTACCGCACCCGGATCAACACTCCCATCAACATTACAATTACAATTCTAACATAAATATATTGGAGCGGACAATTACCGCACCCGAATCAACACTACCATCAACATTACAATTACAATTCTAACATAAATATAGTGGAGCGGACAATTACCGCACCCGAATCAACACTCCCATCAACATTACAATTACAATTCTAACATAAATATATTGGAGCGGACAATTACAGCACCCGAATCAACACTACCATCAACATTACAATTACAATTCTAACATAAATATATTGGAGAGGACAATTACCGCACCCGAATCAACACTCCCATCAACATAATTACAAATCTAACATAAATATATTGGAGCGGACAATTACCACACCCGAATCAACACTCCCATCAACATTAAAATTACAAATCTAACATAAATATATTGGAGCGGACAATTACCGCACCCGAATCAACACTCCCATCAACATAATTACAAATCTAACATAAATATATTGGAGCGGACAATTACCACACCCGAAACAACACTCCCATCAACATTACAATTACAAATCTAACATAAATATATTGGAGCGGACAATTACCACACCCTAATCAACACTCCCATCAACATAACAATTACAAATCTAGCAAAAATTTGAGCGGACAATTTACGCATCCAAATTTACACTCACAACTAATTAATTATTACTAATTATCAACATTACGATTACAAATCTAGCAAATAAAAACAATTACGAAAGTGAAACAATAAAAAACAATTTCAAAAAAAAGAAAAGAAATTCAGCTCTCATTACACTGTGCAAAGTGATTATTCAAACTGCTTATAATTTTTTGGGATTTTGTAACTCTCACTGAGCTTCCACATTGTTCCCGACACAAATTTGAAATACCATTCTGGGTATCATCATTGAATGCTGTCTGCAGATGAGTATACTGGAGGCCACTTCCAGCAATCTTCCTGGCAATCCCTTGACTGATGATCTTCCGTGCAACTAATGGCTGAAGGGATGGCAGATTCAATCTAATTTGGCACGAGTATAAGTAGGATGCTATAACGCTTTGAACTGTCACTGAGCACCTATGAATGTCAGGGTTGTCTAGTTCGCTGGATGTAAAATAACTCTGCACAAGGGTTTTCAAAGCAGAAACATCATCTATAGCATTGTGTGCAGTGTACACAATACCTGAAAGACACTCGCAAAGCTTTTCTTGTGGGTAAGATGACAATCCAGGTTTCACAAGTTTAAAGAGTTTCAGAGTGTCCACAAAACCATCAACTACTTCTGTAAATTCAGAAACTTTGTTGCATGCTTGTAGAGCATGCATTAGAACGGGACAGTCAAAGGACTGAACATTATGCCCAAACAAAATCAGTTTTTCCCAAACTGCTCACAAAAAGTCAGTAAGCTGTCCACAGCTGCAGAAATGGAAAGTGCGTTTTCTTCTTTATCATAATGGTACAGTTTTCCATTTTGGCAGCTAATTCCAGTCACTTTTTGTGCCTCCTTCGATACTGGTAGCTTCGGAAGCACATACGATTTAAATTCTTCTTCCTCTGCCAGAAAAGCCAATTGTGTGATGTGACATGTTCTTTCTGAAATGATAAACACATAATTAATACACATATCAGTCAAATTTTAACAAATTATTGTATATCCTTTTTATAATGGCAAAATGACATGCAGATACAAAGTCAGATTTACAACTTAGTTAAGTTAGTCATTCATTAAAGAACAAATCAAAATCACGACTCATCATTCAGTTATAAATTTAAAATAGAAGTACCCAATCCAGTTGTCTCCAGGTCAAAATAAACTGGTACATGGGTTTCTGAATTACATATAACCGCTTCAGGTACTGGTGGAATGAGTGGTATTGGGATCTTGGCAAGGGTTGCATCAGCTTGCTGACATAGGCCAATTTTAGGGAAATATGTGGGACCTTCCTTCTTTTCTTGGCAGGCATTTCTCTGCAATCTAAGAAAATAACAATTTCAAATGACAACAAACTCAGTAAAGTGATAAAATCTCCACAAGTATATATATAGCCACTGTTTATGGTGGAGGTCAATCATTCCTCTTCACATGTATTACCATGTATAAACGTTCCATGTATCTTCTTTAAAGCATATTATCTCTTACCTATGGGCTTTTAAATTAATTCTCCTTCTTTTTGCTTTCACAGTGTTTGCAATGGCTTTTCGTTTTCGATGCTGCAAATCCCTAAGTACAGCTAATCTATGTGTTTAGGTACCAGGAGATAATCCGGCTCTGATGTTTACCTGTTAAAATTCAGATAATGACTAAATTTCAAATGTGTACATGCAACAAAGATAATATTTTGACAAAAATGAATTTAACACTCAATTTTCCTAGAACTGACTGACTGTTACCTTTGCTACATAAGAGTGTCCAATGTTCTTTTGTGCCACTCCTGCAGCCACCCTATACCCCAGACTTGCTGAACCACTGAAATGACATCTCTTGAGAGCTTTGGATGCAATTGTCATGTTAAGTGACTCGTTAGCTTGAGTTGACCCCATATGAGCTAACTTCTTGCAAATGCCTTTATACCTGCTAAATAGATCTAATAAAGACCTCTGTAAATTTGAGTCGGATAGACACTTTCCATGTGGTAGTGATTTATAGTTCATATCAGGATTCTCATGATGACTGCACCAATCTCCACATGAAGAATGGTCCCCAAACGGGTGTTTATACATGGCATCAAGACCAGTGGAAATCCCATCCTCATTTCCAACATTTTGAGCAATCATGTAGTTCCAGCATTTTTGAATATATCTTATTACTTTACTGGAGAGAGACTTGTGTACCTTTTGTAGGGCATATAGCTGATTTGCAAGATTTTTCTTCAGATGGTTCCTGTCTGATTGCTTTTCTATTTTGGGATCAACTTCATGTCGTAATCGTGAAATTGTAGCTGCATCATCATCACCAATGATGGTCGAGACTCTAACACCACTTTGATTCACTTTCTGCACCATTTCCACAACCATATCTTGTTCCATTGCTTTGGAACTACCTAAAGTAAATGAAAATTCAATAAATTTAAGATTAAAGAGCTTAACTAACTAAGTATTTCCAGTTGTTCTTTTCTTGGTTGAATATTTAACAAAACTAGAACTGTCCTAATGGGACTAATACCCCTGCAAGGCTAATTTAAAATGGGACAAACATGAATTTTAATTTAAGTAAGTCAACTGAAACATGTTTCTTATGTGAATCTTGAAAGATGCTATTAGTTGTTTCAAAATTTTCCTCACTTTCTCTTATGGTACAATGTAACTCCATATCTCAGAAAATTGATCCCACAAGACTATGATTTTCTTTAATGAGCTTGCATTTTGTTAACTTGGATAAACCTCCCAAAACATTTATCATAATTTGCATACTTACATTATCTAAATGTAAAAAGGAGAAACAGTATTAAAATAACCAACAAACCACTGCCCAATTTACAAATTTTACCTAAACACATGCTTCATCTAAACTATGGCTCAGATAATGGCCCCTTAGGGACAAATGAATTCAGCCACACTTGTCTTTGATGTTCATATTAGCTCCTAAGAACTTATCATTGACAAACAAAAAATTTGCATTGTAAGTTGGTCGATTACTTTTAAAACATGTATTTAGTTATGAAAAAATGACAAAAAACCTCCATCTAGATGTACTAATATAAATATATATTTGCTTTAGAGTGTTTACTATTAATTACCGTAATAATTTTTGTAAGGATTACCTCCCTTAGTTTTCAACATTAGTGTACAATATATAGGAAAAGGAAACTGAAAACTGTCATGAAATCTTTAAATCTGTTCTGATCTTAATAAAAATTGCAGGTGCACATCTTCAGATGGTGTTAAACATATGTACATATTTTCAGACTATTCCATGCAATAGTAAAAAATTCTATAGGGGGGACAAAATTGCGTCTACAGACAGACGGACAGACAGACAGACGGACAAGGTGATTCCAATATACCCCCCTAAACTTCTTTTGCGGGGGTGTAATGAAACCCTGTCATTTAGAGAAATTGATTAGAAATATGATAGTAAACTAAGGTTTCTTGTTTTGTTACATCAACTAACAATCAATACCTTCCCAATTTTTCTGACAAATGTGGGGTCTTGCCGGCTGGTTTTCCTTGGCAGCATGTATACAAACACGACAGGACTTTATTCTGCAGCTCCAGTCTAGCACTTTTCCTGTCTTTGCCCCTATCATAGTTGCATGTCCTAAAAGTATTATAGAATATATTCCATATTTAAATTACTACATTGATTATAAATTAGAAACATGATAATTGAATGAAGACGAAATATACTAATTTTTATGCCATCTTTGAAACATATTTTCATATTAAATTAAGATAATCAGCTAGGTTCAGACAATTAAATATATGCATATGTTTGCATATTTAAAGAATGAACATGCATGCTGATAAAATAATGGCTTAATTATTTTTTCTTCAAAAATATACTTAATGTTTGAGACTTGCTTCAAATTCAGCAAGTCGTGTGTTTTCCTCCCACAACATTAACCTGTTGTACACTTCAAAATTTTTTATTTACATTTGTAAATATGCTTTCTTATGTGAACCTATAGGATAGCGAAAACGTTCCATTCTGTGTGAACTCATTTTCATGATGTCACAAAACTTTATTGCTTGACAGTTGTATTGTTCTAAACATACAAAACACAGTAAATCTAATAATTCTGAATGATTTGCTTTTTTCAAACGTAAATACAAGTAATAAACAACAATGGTAAAAAGTTCACCAGGAAAGAACTTGGTTGGTACACAATCAAATCTTCTGAGAATCCCTTTGGGCTTCATAGGATTTGATCTGTGACAAACCAAGTTCATCTTCCTGGTAAACTTTTTAACTTGCTATTTATTTCTTAAATGTACTGGGAGAATACATGTAATTCCAGATATACAAATTTTTATCATAATAAGAATACTACAAGTACTTCCACACTTACCACTCAAACTATTATAAGCTTTTCCACTTCCTCTTCTTTGCCAGCCAGCATCAACAGAAGCAGAAATTTCCCTCTCTTCGTTTACCGTCCTTGAAAAAGATTTACATATATACATATATGCATAATGATTTTTTAATAGATTCATGAGTCATAATATATTCATGACCCTATTTACCTTACTGACTCAAAAATTTAATTAGCAAAACCTACAAGAAGATGAAAGTTGTTTACGAATAAATAAAAAAAGTAAAATATATGGGCATCAGGGTACACATTGCATGACCTGTAGTGTAAATGTGTAGGCATTACTATTGGTGAAAATGAATTTTATATTTCAAAGCAAAATATCAGAAAAAATCTTTTTTTTTTGGGGGGGGGGGGGTAAAAATGCATACCCTCCAGTGAGTAGGCTCTCTTCTTCTAAACTCTGTTCTGTTGAGTCCTTGGCAACTGCCTCTATATGTGGACCAATCTCTGCTTGTCTATTGACAACCATTTTGAGGTGAATAGGTGGGATATTTAAGGCACCCAAGATGCTATTAAACTGGGTAACCCCTCCACCCGCATGAATAATTGCTGTAAATAATCAGTATATTTTTAATAATTGAATATAAATTTTAACCATATATAATCAAGGATGAGGTATGTGTATGCATGGATTCACCTTCGTTTATATACACACTGTCACAATCAGAAGGGTGTGTAAAATGACCAAGATTAAATGACCTAGATTAAATCCTCGTTCACATTTAATTTGTCCTGCTAGACAAAAAAACATATTTCCTATTTGATGACATGATAATCAATAGTTAGTGATTGAGCTAGGAGTTGCTGTATGGGTTCATCTCAATAAGCTAATGTTACATCAATACATGTAAACAGGAAATAAATTACGGTATTATTGCATTTCAGATGCTTATATATCACCAGTACCAGAAAATATAATTTCAAGTACAAAAAATATGGTGCTTATATTATGTATTTTTCATCATTTACATCATTTACATCAATCAGTTGGCATTTACATATCAATGATTTAATGTCACTCTACTTTTGAACCAAATTTATGATTTGAATTTCATAAATTTTGTGAGAAAAACATATTTACAATATTGTAAAATAACTCATGTTATCATGAGATCTATAGAGACCTTTTCATAACATCATTACATTTGATTGTCCTTGCAACGGATTAAAAAATAGCATCTATTACGTAAGTTGATTGTAAACTTATAAATAATATCTCACCGGTTCCCAGCTGTGAATTTACATCCCAGGTTCTTGAGGGATGGACTCCATGTCTCTTCCCTGTTGGGATATTATTGACGTAATTGCAGTTTGAATTACCACAAGGAATCTACAAAGTATTTTTGAATACAATCACATAATATATGCATTTATGAATTTAAGCAATTCAGCTGTAAAATTGGACCGCCTCCTCTTGAATCAGTCATTGAAAAATTAGAACAGATTCATGATTTATAGATATAATATAGATTCATAATATACATAGGATATACAATACTGAAAACATTAATTACCAGTACTTGTAATTCTGCAGCAATAGAAGCATAAAAGTGAAGAAAAAAAATTAGCGTAAAATGTTTGAGAGTTGGTCACCCTCCATTTTATTGGAGATATATATGCAATTGCTTAAGCTAGCTCTTATCAGGGGTGTTGTCCGAAAGATCTCGAATATGTCTATCATAGTTTGCTTGGATCACCTCCATATTTTACCTTACAAAACATTCGTTTGCAATAAACTTCTAACACTAAAATTCGCTCATGAGTCAGAAACATTTAATATTGAGTCAGACATTCATAAAATAACGGTAAGGTTCAAGTTATATAATGCACACACACGCATGTTCCATCTAAATAATAAAAAAAGGTGGTTGATTTATAATTTGATTAAATGTGTTCCATCTTTTTTTTTCAATCAAGGCAATTAATAACACAAAGAGTTAAACAAATCAGAAAGAAAGGGGAAAGGGGGATAACAACTTGTAAACATCATCAGCTGATCATTGCTTGACTGATGAAATGAACATGAAATGGGAGAAAAGACATATCATTTCGATAGATTATCCTATAGGTACTGGTTTTTAGTAAAATTATGTTACAAAATACAACTCGCTGTGCATTATGAAGCCTTTGTACTGTTGTATTTTTTTTCAAGCATGGCTGATTAGTTAAAACAGAGACATATATAAAGTATATATAGTATTAGTATAGTATATACGTCCCTGGTTAAAAACAAAACAAATAATCACAAGATTACCTTTAGGATAGCAGCCAACCCGTAAGTGTTTATACCAATGGCGTGATGGAGATGCAGTGGGATGCCACACTTCTTACAGGGCAGGTCTATTCGCCGGAATGGCGATGGATTAGACGTAGTGACATGTATAAAAAGGTCGATAACTTGTGTTAGGTATAAGCTATCACCATTCGGTTTTCAGTTTTTTAATCTATGGATACAGAGCTATCGAAACATGTATAAACTTATTTGATAATGTCTTGTTTAATATGTAAAACCTTGACCGGAATGAGCTATGGTCGCAAAAATCAGCTGCCGGAATGACGAAGTTGACTTCATAAAATGCCAAATATCTCAAAAAGTTTTTAATATTTTTTCATTCGAACACGATTTTTGTGATCACAACAACCAGACCTATAAAATGTGTAAAAATTAATTCGATTAATTTAGATTTAATATCCAAAACCTTGACCGGAATGGAAAATGTTCGTTAAAAAAGAATGCTATAATCGTGCAGTCATCTCTACATAATCACCTGTATCATAAAAACCATTGATTATATTTCCATTCGGTAAGGATTTTTTTCATCCTTGGGTATACACCTTTCAGAGAATATATAGTTTTATATATTAAACTAGCTTTAAATGCTCAAAACCTTGACCGGAATGAAAATTTTACACTCAAAATCTACAAATTTTATTAGATGCACTCAGGAATCGCCCAGGTAAAGAAGCCGTACTACAAGAAGGTGTGAACAACACCTGTAATAAAAACACATGTGTACTACATGAACTCATCTACATAGATTATATAACATCTCATTTTTTAAACATCATTTTAAAAAGCATTATATGCAAATTTCAGAAAAGGAAATTGTTATTGGTTAGTATTTTTTTTTAATTAATAAGGTCATTATATTATTTATTAAAAATAAATATCAATGATGATTTTATCACAGTAAGTAGGACAGTACCAGAGCAAAAATTGAATTAAAAGCTGCTTGTCTATGTAGTCGTGATGATGATTTAATTTGTTTTTATAAAAGTGAATAAGAATTTATGAAAATTAAATATACAGAAGCTGTTTGTCCATGTAAGCCGTGATAATGATTTTATTGTTTACATCATACTGAATTAAAATGTATCAAAATTATATATATAATTATATATAGAAATTATGTAACTCCATTGATTTTTAGACACATTCTTTTTGAGAATAGACCAAGTATACCTCTAGCTTTTTTAATCCACGAACGTAAATATTAAAAATGTCACGAACGTTTATTTGATTATGTCGCAGAGAAAATACCAAAGCTTGTTTCGAAAAAAATCGCAATTGTTACAGATAGAGAAAAAGCTGTTTCTAATGCTATTAGAAAATTATTACCAAATAGTGTGAATTTATTCTGTTGGAATCATTTAAAGCGCGATTTTAAATTTTGGTTACAAAAAATGGTGCTCAGGGTAACGAAATATCAGTGTATGTACAAGGTTTAGTTAGTATTTTACAAAGTGATAAAGACGATATAGAGAATGTCATCAAAGATATTACTGATAAATGGTCACAATCACCTGTCGATTATTTTAATGTTTATTTAAAGTCTGATATTATCAATCATGCAGCAAAATGGGTAGTTCAACAGTTTCCAGGTCTTTATAATCCTTTTTCTGGTATTACAAACAAAGTATCAATAATGTTTTGAAATTGCATGTTAACGGTAAAGAACTTCCTGTAGATGCTTTAACATTAAGTTTACAATTGTTGCAGTATAGGTATTTTTACAATATTCAATGTGGATTAGCAGGTATAGGACAATATAAATTACTAGACATGTTCTCTTGTATAAAAATACCAAAGGATGAGATTGTAATTCCAGACAAGTTATTAGAGCCTGGTGAGATTATTGATTATGTACGTGGTACTTTAGAAAACTTAGAAGCACAGTGTAAATCTGGTTGTAATTCTACAAATAATGTCAATGTTAGCTTTGATATTTGTAATTCCAACGAAAATGTCGACGGCTTTGATGAACATGTACCTTTTGTTCCAGATAGTGAAACCGCGGAAACTGGTCCCGAGATGAGCGAAACGAATTCAAAAGGTGTCAGTAATTCAAATTTATCACAGACATGTTTGGCTAAATTGACCGTCGCGAATAATGGTGTAACCTTTGTCGAAAATCAGAAGGCGTTCATTGTTAATGGTAATAATAACAAAAAATACGCAGTAACATTATTTCCTAAAGAATCATGTCAATGTCCAGCCACGGGTACTTGTTATCATATTTTGGCAGCGCGAATCAAAATGGGGGACGATATTTCGGAAACTAAGAAAACAATTAATCTTAAACAGTTGGCTAAGAATAGTTTGAAGCGTAACGATAAAAAATCCGGTAGGAAAAAACCGCGACCGAATGATTGCGACAAGGAAGTTATACCAGCTCCGGATTCTGCCGCCGCCGCGTTAGAACAAGAGGATGTTTGTGACGACATTCCCGTTAAAAAATCAAATTAGAATGTAAAGAGGGTTCTGATAAGGGTATTGAAGACGAAAAATGGATTTCTGGGCTGAAGGTTTCACACAAGAAAAATATTTTAGATCCAAAAGGGTGGTTATGTTCCGATATTATGAATCATTCATTAGATATCATCAAAAAGCAGTTTGAACATATACATGGGTTACAGTTGACAAATCTTGCGCCTACATTTGACGAACAAAGTAAATCATGGAAATGCGATAAAAAATTTGAACATACTCAACCACCTTCAGTTCAGATACATCATACGGGTAGAAGTCATTGGGTAACATCTTTTCAAAATAACAATAACGAAATTTGTATTTTAGATAGTCTTAGCAAAGGCAAGAACCAAACAGTAAACACCCCATCTCTTGAAATTCAACTCTCTCTTATTTATGGGCGTAATAAAACTTCAATACCTATTAAGATTTTAGATGTTCAACAACAAGAAAATGGCTATGATTGTGGATTATTTGCAATTGCTAATCTTGTAGAATTTTGTTTCGATCCCGATAATTCAATCCAAACTAAAACCTCTTTCAAATCAGAATGTATGAGAAATCATCTTGTTGAATGTTTAGAAAATGGTATATTTACAAAATGTCCACAGAATTCACCACAATCTTCTGACACTATAGTTTTAAAACATAAGAGTTTAACAATTCGTTGCTGTTGTTCTTGTGGATTTCCAGATTGGGTAGATGAAATGGTAGGTTGCGATTTTAAATTTGGGAAAAGGCTTTGTAATGTTTGGAAACATTCAAAATGTGCTGATGTAAATAATGATTGTACAGATTGGCTTTGTAATGACCATTGTCGTGAATAAATTTGAGAAAAATTTGTTGTTTTATTGAAAACTGTTGTTTTAATAAACTCTCTTTATGTTTTTATTACAGGTGTTGTTCACACCTTCATGTAGTACGGCTTCTTTACCTGGGCGATACCTGAGTGCATCTAATAAAATCTGTAGATTTTGAGTGTAAAATTTTCATTCCGGTCAAGGTTTTAAGCATTTAAATCTAGTTTAATATATAAAACTATATATTCTCTGAAAGGTGTATACATAAGGATTAAAAAAACCTTTACCGAATGGAAATATGTTCAGTATTAATTATGATGCAGGTGATTATGTAGAGATGACTGCACGATTATAGCATTCTTTTTTAACGAACATTTTCCATTCCGGTCAAGGTTTTGGATATTAAATCTAATCGTATCGATTCAATTTTTACACATTTCATATGTATAGTTGTTGTGATAAAAAAAATCATGTCCGAATGAAAAAATATTAAAAACTTTTTGAGATATTAGGTGTTTTATGAAGTCAACTTCGTCATTCCGGCAGCTGATTTTTGCGACCATAGCTCATTCCGGTCAAGGTTTTACATTTTAAACATGACATTACCAAATAAGTTTTTACATGTTTCGATAGCCCTGTATCCATAGATTAAAAAACTGAAAACCGAATGGTGATAGCTTATACCTAACACAAGTTATCGACCTTTTTATACATGTCACTACGTCTATTCCGTCGCCATTCCGGCGATTAGTCCTCACCCTTCTTACAGGATTTGAGGGCCTCAGCCAGTACCCCAAGTTCCACAATTCGGCGACCAGTGGACCAAGTGCTATCCGGCTCAGATGATATCTCTCCATCAATAATTATGTCGTCGTTGACATGACCTATATCAGGAACATGAGGAGCAGTCGTTGTACTGTTCGGTTGATTATCACTGGCTATACCTCCCGGCTTTGAGTATGAATGGTCTTTCCTGATTGCCAAACGAATCCGGAGACGCCTAGACACTGTCTGTCTTCTTTCTCTTTCTTTTTCGGTACAAAACCACGTTCTCTTGTTAACCCTACCCATTTCACACGTTCCCGTCGTCGTTGTTTACAAACAGACGACAGTGGGATAGAGAATGTCGTAAATTGCGCCAAAGATATTCGAAAAAACAAACGCGACTAAAATATATCGAAGACCATTTGCAACCTATTTTTAAACAATGTATATTATTTTAGATATAAACATATAAATCTTTGAATTGTATTCATCGAAAAATGTTAACTCTGAAATTTTACGACGTCTATCAGAATTATGGCACTTCGAGTTGCGCGGTGGATTCAAAATTGTTAGGAGCGAACATCTTTAAAGAATTTTCAACTTATCGAAGTCCTTTGATATAAATCATCCAGGTCATATCATAATGGCAACGTGACAATGTACATACGAGTTTTTTTTCCGGAAAAGTTTTCTCATCAAAAGCTAGCTTTTTTTCAAAGAAGAAGAAGCTTATCCAGGGATTCAAATGATGTTCATTTGCTTCAATGTTTAAGTATAATGGCAGACATTGCAACTTTTTGAAATACGAATAGAAATAACAGTTTTCGAGTAAAGTGAACAAACTGCTAGTATATAATATCTGAGCAAACTACACACATTCTATTCCTTACCAGTACTTGTTTCTGAAGAGCATCCTTTTATGTTATTGCACTGATGCATTTCACATGTACATTGAAGGCGACATAAAACCCCATAGAAAGGAAATGGACATGTCTCGTCGCAGTGAAGACCATAATACCCGTCAGGACACTCTTGCATTAAGGAAGAATAATGTTTCAATGAATCAGTAGTGACAGTATCTTTATTCTATACATTATTTCAAGATTGTGAATTTATCTTAATTCAATAAGTTATTTTAGGTGCTTACCAACACATGTGTTTTTGGTTTTGTCGAACCTGTAACCTAAGCAGCAATCCGAGCTGGAAGGAAAGAAGCTAACAAAATACATGGCTAAGGTAAATGAAAATATTGCTTGAAGTTTTTTCGAAAGGTAATAGAAAAACTAACCTGTTTTTGCCGCATTGCAAACCTGTGATCCATTCATTTTGCAGACATTCAAGAAGGAGCATCAGATAAAAAATCACATCATGCATACTGGGAAATGAAGTCTTTGCGACCTACGTCATGTGCTGATATTTTTCCGTTTAAATACAGGCGTTTTTTTAAATAACAGGAAGTATTTATTTTATAAGAATTCAATTTATATTTAGTGTTAGTTATCCTTGTTTGATGAGTTTACATGTATAATAGCTGTTAATCATAAATATGTAATAAGATATGATCCATTTGTTTACATGCCAATCATTCAAGTGAAATGGAAGAACGAAATTTTCCCTTTGTGTTTACAAGTATTTATACTAAAGTGATGTATAACGCCAGCATTTGGCGTATATTATTGTCACATTTCGTCATTAAAAAAGAATTAATACAATTTCAACGGGTTTAAATCCTTCCTATATATTTTTAAACATGTCTTTGAAAAAATGGTAAGGATTCTTAAATTTATTAGTCCCCATAAATACGAGTTTTCTACAAAAATGACCTTAATTGTATGATGTAACGACATCCGGTATTAAGTTTGAAAAAAATGCATTGTCCTAAACTGTGCAGGCAGTAAGAGCTAGTATAATCAATATTTAAATTAAATATAACCAAAAACATGTTAAACGGGCGTACCGTATCAGCGCTCTAACCACTGAGCTATTGAGACCCGATATATTGACTGACAGTCACAAACCTGTTAACCCGATGACAAACTTCCCTCGTGGTAGAAATTCGTCCTCGAATTTATGAGTAGAAATCTACGAATTAAGGAAATATTATGAAATATTATGTTCTTAGGGAGTGATCATGGATTTGTACTCTGGGTGCCAAATGTAACAGGTGGTGAAAAGTAAAGTATCATACGGGACTCGAACCAAAGGCCTCTGGCGTACCGTGCCAGCGCTCTAACCACTGAACTAATGAGATCCGAAATATTAACTGACAGTCACACAAGAGCCGATTTGGGCCGATTTGATATTTACATGTATGTTCAGTGCCACGGGCCGATTTTGGGAGATTGTAAGAAAAAAAAGTATATGAATTGGATAGACATTCTGGTTTTATTCTGTAACGGATACAAACATAGGCTTTAATTTTTAGTTATAATAATTAACCATTTTGTGCCACAATTAAGGCCGATTTTGGGCCGATTTAAAATTTAGTTATTTTATGCAATTTTTATGTTTTTAAAGATATCAATAATGAAATTTATGCCTATTTAAATATTAAAGATTGCATTTTTGTGGTTTATATATTATTTTTTCATAAATTAACTAGAGAAAAAATAAAAATTTATACCTGTATTATTCTAAGAAAATACTGAGGTTTGCGACACAAATGATTCCATGGTACATATATGTTTTATTTTTGATACGAACGAGTTCTTGTTCATAGCAGTATTATATGAAATAAAGATGAACAAGTATAAAAAATAAAAATATTTTGCACTGAAAATCAGTTTAGAATAATAAATGATGAAACCGATAGACACACGAAGCGATTTAAAATGACATCATTTCACGTAAGTGACGCCATAGTTAAATGTGCGTGCTTGCATATTCTACTGTTTTGATTCTGGTCAATCTTTTACCAACAAAATCGTTATGTTTTACATGTGAAATAAAATATGAGGCAATCATGCAAGAGTTCGACCAATCGATAAATTGGACGTGTTGCTGTTTTTATAGAGCTATGAATTAAGTTTACGTTTTCGTAAGAAATACAAGTAGAGGGAATCATATTCGAGCAACTCACTCAAAGCCTTCGATATATATAAACATTTGGTAAACAATTGGTAAATATAAACAATAAAATGCTTTCGTTGGTGATAAATGCGGGTTTTGAAGGTAGCGACCTTTTTTCACCTTTAAAAGAAATGAAAAACTTGGGGGTTTTTTCAACAGCTCATTGTGAAATTGGTAAAACGTAAAATTGTACTTTTTTTAAGCACTTTGTCTTTTACCAGTTTCATTAATGTCGGGTTCCTCGAGAAAATAATTCAAAATCTTTAAAATTAATTACCTGATACGTAAGATGCAAACATAATTTTGAAATACTTTTAAAAGGTCAAATGTTCTTGTGACAACTGTTATAAAGATTAAGAGCAAGTTAAATCAAGTGTTTTTCTAGGTGGTAGATTATTTTGACTGTTCTTCAATATTTACATAAATAGATTATATTCTATGCTTAACTCTCCTCTCTCTCTCTCTCTCTCTCTCTCTCTCTCTTTCTCTCTCTCTCTCACACACACACACACACACTACGAATAGCGGAAATAAACTTTCCTCTAATTAGTGTTATGACGGTTTGAGTGAAATAAATTGAATGGAATTGAAATAAAAATAAAAAGTAAATTTCGAAATAAAGTTAATCATATAACAGTCTATTTTGCACTGTGATAATAATACTAGTAAAGAAGTAACCTTATTCATAATTATATGAAATATAATATCTAAATTTACAACAGTGTAGTTAATAAATGCGCAAGAAAATCAACTGCAACTCATTATATAATATTTGCCTATGCGTTTACCTTATTTTTGCTCCACTTTTTTTTTTCGTTAAAAATCATAAATGGGAGAATGTACTTCAAAAACCTTGATGTAATTGTTTTTGTTGAAGCTCATTGTAATTTGTTTAACTAACAAATTGAATGTAAACAGTGAATACCCTTGCTGCTCATACATCTGATGGCGTAAGAATATAATCTCTATACACTACATAGGCGTCGGAACCGGGTGGAGGCTGGGGGATCGACATAAACATAAATTAATCATAATCCCTTTTATTGGGTCAAAATTTCGGATAACCTCCACCAAACACACACACACACACACACACACACACACACACACACACACACAAATTTTACGTCAGGTCTTATTTTTATATTTAAAGTAGCATATATATATAGTCATCGCCCACTGCATTGTGATCGTATCCAGGATGTAAACCGTAACATGTACAAGGCACGTATTTAAAGCATAGCCGTTATATGTCTATGATTTAAAGTGAGTATTATTATTATTTAAGTTGTTAAATAGAGTGTTTTATTTAGTATCATTCTGGTAAAATGTTAAACATAGATTAGTAAAGACCTCTTAATATTCCTTTGGTTTAACTCAATTTAACTTGAATTGTCATAATTTATGATACAAAATGATATACACAAAAAGGAGGTTATATAGCTGAATATATATCATATTTATTCGTGTATATAGACAATCGTATGACGTATATCTTTATGTATTCGTTGATGCGATGAAAACTATTTCAAATTGGGTTTTTTTATATTTATTTTTTTAAATGACTTCGCTTTATCCAAGTAATATATTGCACGCTATTCATTTGTGGACGAGTCAGGGAAATCTGAGTGCGAAACGTCATTTTACGTTTATAAACATGTAGAAGTTAAAATCTCATTTAGCAATTGTTTGTAATGTCCTGTTCAGCTACAGTTCTTCTCTTTGCCTGTTTGTTTTTGTTTAAACTGGAAGTTTCTAATTTCTAAAAATAGACAACTTTCAGTTTCAATGGATGTAACTAAAACGCGGAACGGAAAACGGAAGGAAAAGTGTAGGAACGGGAGTGTACAGTTTTGGGTAGCGCTGTTCGTCTAAGCGAGAGAACACGTAGCGCTGCGTACAGTATTTTCATCGTAGATTGTAAATATGTAAATAACTAATATCTGGACGTACAGTGTCTCGATTTTTATGCGGTAGTAAACTAGAATAAGTTTATTATCATCATTCCCATCCTTAAATAACAAGCTTAAGGTTCCTCTTTGGAAAAAATCTTATTGGATTAAAACAGTACAAAAATTCAATAAGAAATTGAATCACAATATCTAGAGAAGTGTTTCTCATTTTTTTTTTCACAAAAAATAATGTTTCTTGTTGTAAAAAAAAAATCCTAATATGTTCACTTTGAGACAAAAAAGTTACATGTATGAAGAAAGCAAGAAGTTCTTCGAAACAGAAGTTTTTCTGAACTAGATACAATATATAAAAATTAACCTTTAAGTTATATGGCCCCTGCGTCACTACTCAACTTAGTTCTCAACTCACTGAAATATTGAAAGATGAGTGCATAATTCTGAGGTAATATAAGTATCTCAGTTAGATGAGGAGATCCTTATTTCCCCAACATTCTTAATAATACGAGGCAACATGAATAATTACTGTATGTTTAACCATTTTGTGGGTGGTTATTTTTAAACACATCTACACAAACTGTATATTGTGAAATTCAATACCGTAGTGCAACCTGCAATTCTCTGGAGGTAACTAGCATGCACCAAATACCAAATGACAACATGCACTTAAATAAGGGATTCTTTTAACTCCTAACACCTTATATTTTTTTCTATATTATTTGTGGTGATTACATGTATTAAGTTATTAAGTTATTTTACGTATTATTTATTTTTTTTTGGGGGGGGGGGGTGGTTGCAACAACAATATTTGTTTGTCATCATTTAAAAATTATTTAAAAATTCATACCATTGTCATTCTGGTTAGTTAACTTACCATCCGAAACCAAACTTCTCCAAAACAAACTTCCCAATGCTTTTAACAGCACTACCCACATAGTAAAACTAGATGCTGTCATTAGACAGTAATACCCGCACCAAGTGTTTGCCCCTAAATAACACTGTTTTGTACCAGTTTTAGTAAAAACAAAGGCCACGTGCACATAATACACCATCATCGGAACCCACGGGTTTTCTATCCGTTACACTGCATGCAGTATAACGGATAGAAAACCTGTGGGTTCCGACGATGATAATACATAATGAGCGGCCCTTTATGTACAGTTGTGGTTGAACTGTTTGCATGTGAATTTTCAGTTAATCAATAATCTTTTCATTTCATAGAAAGTATGGTCTATATAATTATTACAAACAAAATTAAATTATGCCCCCTTCCCTCGGCGGTTGCCGGCTTAATTTAGATTTGCTTCTAGGTGCCAACATCATCGCGTGCACAGATTTAGAGAAGGGATTGGAGTGGGTGGGGGGTGGTGGGTCCAGACCCTCCCACCCTTGAAAAAAATAATTTATATTAATACATTATATTAATACATGTAGTAAAATTACCAAACAATACACCTCGGACCCCAATCCCCCAACCCCCTGCAAACACAGTTACATACTACTTTGCCACCCCCCCCCCCCCCACACACACACACTCCTTATGGATAAAGAAACATCAGAATATTTTGATAACAACGAAAGCCTGTACATGTAGTAAAGTGCATTATAATCAAAATTCTTTCACAGTGACGTTTTATAATTTTAAATTTTTACAATACAGGTATGTAGCAAAAAAAGATAAATTTTTAAAATTTTGGAATCTGAAGATAGCCCCAGCAGCATTTGAACTCTCTACAGACATGTAGTTAACGCTCTAACCCATTGCACTTCACTGTTAGGTAACATTATTTTTGGGGGAATTATTATATTTATACTTTATTGTTTATTTCTGCAATAGGGAGTTCATTACAATATGCAGGTGTCCTATACGTACCACCTTAAAGCTGAAATGTGTGCTTTACATATTTTTACTGAATAAAACAATACAAGGGGTTTAAAAGAATAAAGTCATGAAAATACATGCATGTTACAAGAAAATGATCTTTGTCCGAAGTTACGTACACAATACAGGTCTACAGGTCGCATTACCGGGTACTAGTTTTACCCACCTCTTCAGTTAGATGGCTTTCACGTGGAGTACATAACGGTATGTGTTTTCCATGTGCAGAATAGGATTAATTAACATTCATAAACATTTCTTTTGTGATGATCAGCTAATTAATGGATTCATATTGTGCTCTAATTGGATTATCATTATGATGTTGACCAATATAGGTAAGCATAATACATGTAGTACTCGCACAATATTATGAGACACCGGTATACATATGTATTACTTTCACTTTCTAAATAAGTGATCTCCCTTTGCCAGCATACTGTATCATCATCTTTTTAAAAATATCTAAATAAGCTCATCATTGTAACATATCCTATCACATTTGTACAGTTTCTGTCATTTTAATTGCAAAAGTTATTTTTTCATTTGTCAGATTTAAATATTAAGTTGACCCCATATTGACCCTGTGACAGTTTGTATTAAATTTGTGTATTACATTTAAATAAGTGTACTGAGACTTATCATGTCTATATGAGTTTTATTTAATTGGGAGGAAAGGGTCTTTTTTCTTAATGTATTATGATGCATCAAATAAAATGTAGGCCATGACCCTATGGGATTGTTCTGACCCAATGAAACAGGAAAATACCATTAATCTTGAAAACTGTTGAGATCCCCACCACTAAACCAACTATATTCTTGTTTCTAAAATCATTATGATGCATCAAATGGTGCAAGTACATGACCCCCAGGAGTTGTCTTTAAACCACCCCCACCCCTCTGAAATAGGAAATGATGATAAATTAACATTGATAATTTTTAACTTTTGAGATCCCCCATATTTATTCTTGCTCTTTGTGTGCATCAAATTGTATATAGGTTATGCCCCCTTGGAGACACCCTGACTTTCCAGAACTGGATATAATAAAGTATTTTATCTTATTCATATGTATAGTGTTTGATCCATGTTGGTAATTTCTAGCCTATTGATGACCCTGCTTTGTTTAGGATTACAATTGCCCCGAATACATATAACATTTTGTTTATCTTATCGATAAGAATTAAAAAGCAATTTCCAAAATCTTTATGTGCATCTAGAGAAAAATCCCAATCAAGAAATGATTTAAAATTTGCTACTGTACACATGTTAGAATGTATTAAGGTGGCTCACTACACCTTGAAATATTTTCTCAAATCAGCAGAAAATTACTTGATTATGATAGATATCATAATGGATAAGAAGTATTTAAGTCAAATAGGCAAAAAAATGTGCAATTTTGGATGAAAAATTACATTTTAGAAAATTTAATTCAGTAAACTTGAATAAAAGCTCCAGGCGGATTCAAACTCATGATCTGCGGTTCAGAAACCCAATACTTTAACCACTGAGCTACGACAATATACAACCGAATCGAACGATATTAAGAGTTTAACAAAACATTTAAATCGCCATCTTGTGACGTAGTGTCTTAAAAATTATAAGTCTGGGTGTAGTGAGGTACCTTAAAGGTGGCAGGGGATAGTTTCGAACGAAAGACCCGGTCAAAATTTTGAAATAAAGGGAGAACCTGAGGTTTGGCTGGTTATTTGAGGGGTATAAATTGCTAGAATATTTATTGCATTCATTTTGTGGATAGTCTCAGGAGCTAATGTCAATTTTATTGATATATGACACGTTAATACTGGTAGCACTTTTCATCAGATATGGAATGAAAATGCGAAACTGTGGCCAAAATGTTCACTTTCGGTTTTGTGCTTGAAAAGTGGGGTGGGTTCAGAACACGAAATGTCACTCGAAAAGAAGGTGATTGATCCCCCATTAATTGGTGATTATTTGCATAGGTATACATTAAGCAACAAATTCTATGGTAGTTTATGGCAGTTGCTCGGGACTGGAGCGTGGTGCTGGACCCGTGAAAATGTGAAAAAAGGGTAATTTTTCAGAAAATTTTGAGACCGTCCCTAGCTATTCTATATAGTGCTATATGTAAGTTGTACTTGTTTTATTCTGAAATGTTTAAAAATTCTCAAGAGTCGGGACCATGTGTCCCGTGCATGCAAACCAATTTTAGCAAATTTAAAAATCGACTGAATAATGAGATCAAATATATGAGCAGTATCTGCCTCACATTTCCTCGACCAAAAAAACTATCCCCTGCCACCTAAAGAAGACTCTGAATCCGATGGGGGGTGTGGAGGATAAACATTTAATTTTAATCATTTATTGTTATTAATTTTAACTTGTATAATTGGCAGAAAAAAGGACTTCTGATGGTTTATTCCCCAAACGGCTACTCGCCAAAACAAACACCTAATTATTTTAGGCAATTATGGGGTCCTCTAAGGGGTTACAGGTAGAATGTACCTGTGTCCACCTGGATTCCCCTAATCAGTTAAATTAGCATAAATTCAGAAGAAATAAATGCATGTTTCTATAAATGTAGTAATACACATTTTTTAAACCTAAATCAATGTTGCAGTTTTCAGTCATTTTTTAAAATTCTGTTACTTTTCAACAACATGTATTACATGTATATATACTAGTATGCTGTAATTTAGTACCTTTTTATATCGAAAAGACTCAATTTTAAGTCCCAAGGTGAATGATACTGTGATAGTGGGTTGTCCCAAAGATTAACAAGTCCACTTAAGGGTTCTTCATTTATTCAGATATAGAGATTAAAGGATTCTATTGGCTATAGTAAACTACCTGATCATGTGCACATGTATTAAAGTGACCATACAGGTGAAATGCCTTAAGGCTATAAAATATCAGAAGCCACTAGAATAGATAATTAAATAAAAATTACTTGATAGGTGCATAAAAGACAGGGAGTTATAGGGATAATAGTCTGTTTCTAAATATGTACATGTAAAATATAAATGAAATGGAGGATGAAGATGATGATGTTGATGAAATATGAATAATGCATGAATTTAATTATTATCATAAAATGCACCCTATTACAATACTAATCATTTTATCTTTCTAATTATCCATGTATATCTTATAATTTTTGTTACTTTGATTAACATATCAGAATCAGCACCCATAATCAACCACACCACCCCAGTCCGAACCATTACATGTTATCTGTTTTAGCTCTCTCTCTCTCTCTCTCTCTCTCTCTCTCTCTCTCTCTCTCTCTCTTCCTTCTGGTGTTTCCATGCTTTCTTGTGATGAGTCTCTCTCCATGTGTAACATTTAACTAATTCTGATCATATCTCAATAGATCATTTGTCAATTATGCAAGGTGTAATGTGATTTTTTTTTTTAAGAAAAACATTTTTTACCAGTTTATAAAACTTTTAGACCACAAATTATATTTTAATTTTAATACATCATTCAACAATTAAGAAAAGTGTAAATGTAAGGTTTTTTTTTAATTTTAAGCAAAAATAAATGCAAGGTTTTTTTATTTTAAGAGAAAAAACCGTCATTTTATTTAAAGTCTAAGTAGGGATACATACATACAGAAAATTTTTCCAGGGGAAGGGGGGGGGTGGGCAACAGTTATTTGAGTTTGCCGGGGGGGGGGGGGGGGGGAGGAGGGGGGTCCGAAGCATTTTTTCGGCAATTTTTTAAATTAAATGTAATTTAAAGAAATTTGAATTTTGAAGGGGGGATCTGGACCCCTGACCCCCCTCTAGATCTGCACATGGGATATAAATGTTAATTTCATGCTACTATTTGTCTTCCAGGATTAAATTAAATTTTTCAAAATCTTATTGCACATCTATAGGTCAGTCCCTATCATATCTCAAGATATGATGTATCTATTCATTAAATCATAAGAGGATTTCTGGGATCTAGGTTTTTTAAGGAGTGATAAACGTCAATTTTCTGCTATTAGTTGACTCCCTAGATGAAATTTAAATTTTTAAAACCTTACTGCACATTTTTAGGACAGCCTCTATCATATCCCAAGATATGATGTGTCTATTCATTAAATCATAAGAGGAGTTCTGGGATGTAGGTTTTGTTTAGGAGAGATAAACGTCAATTATCTGCTACTATTTGACTCTCTGGATGAAATTAAAATTTCTAAAACCTTATTGCACATCTATAGGACAGCCCCAATCATATCCCAAGAGATGACAGAGCTACTCCTAGTGATGAAACGATTGTCGCCGATGATCGATTATCTGTCGTTCCGAGACCCACGATGCTACTAATCGATTTGAAAATTAAAATCGCTGACATCGCTGACCACAATAAAAAAAAAAAATAACAAATCCGGATGTTGTTCAGTTTTGGTTCATATTTTATTATTTCCTGCATGTCAAACCCGATCTAATGACAAGAAAACAAAATGGCGGGCGAAAGCGTAGATAGTAACAACAATGATGTCGAAGGATATAAGGGAGATCGTGTTATATATCCTTACCCTGGACAAACCAAATCGAAAGTTTGGGAATATTTTGGTTTTTATAAATCTAAAGAAGGCCCTCCAACGAAAGTGAATTTAGATATGTCACAAGCTGTGTGCAGGTTGTGCCTGAAAAAAATATTCTAACAAAGGTTTGTGTCGTTTTCGTAATTTCAAGTCTTCTAATATAATTTGATTATGATTAAGCTGAATGTAAATTCCAATGAATGCCTTTTTATTTTATTGAATCATTGAAGTGAATTAAAGGATTCGCTTTATTTTATTTTAATTTATTTTAGGCAACACCACTAATTTTATGAATCATATTGAGAATGTTCATGGTGATGTAAGGAGTAAATCTGGCGGTTTATCTGACGGTAAACCAAAGACACAGGTTTCCATGAATTCCTTTCTTAATACTGCAACAAATGGAAAGATCTCTCAAGAAAGGCAAGAGCAAATAGATGATGCCCTATGTAAATTCATTGCTGGTAAAGTAATCCCTGTAAGTGTGGTGGACAATGAGCTGTTCAGAAAATTTGTTGGACATTTAGACCCAAGGTGAGAAACAATTTTTGTTTTTAATAATTTGCAAAACTATGAAATTATTAAAAAATAAAAGATCTTGATGACTGTATAGTCTATAAATATCAGGTACACTAAAATGTATTTAATAAGAAATATTTTTAATTATTTATCATTATTTATAGGTACAAGGTTCCCTCTAGGGCCACTGTAATGAGAAGATTGGAAAAAAAGAAAAAGGATATAGATAAGGAGTTAAAGCAGGATGTGTCGTCTTCACCATTTGTAGCCATCACTCATGATGGGTGGACAAGTTTAAACACCCAGTCCTTCTTTACAACAACAGTGCATTATGTGAACAATGACTGGATTCTCAAGAGTGCTGTTCTAGGAACGATCCAAATGACAGGGAGCCACACATCCCAAAATATTTCAGAGGAATTAAAGGCTACACACACCAAATGGAATCTTCCAGCTAGCCCTATTGCAACAACAGATAATGCAGCCAATGAACAGAAGGCTTTTGAGCTTCTAAACTGGGAAAGATTTGGATGTTATGGGCACCGAATAAATTTGGTTGTTAAACATTCCCTTGAGAGTCCTGAAATAAAAAAGCTATTGGGAAAAGGAAGAAAAATGGTAACATTTTTTCACCAATCAAGTAGCAGCACAGACTTGTTCCATGAGAAACAGAAACTGCTTTTTGATGGACAGCCTACCCAGAATCTAATCGGACACAAGCTGATAATCGATGTACCTACACGCTGGAATTCCACCTTGTATATGTTACAGCGCTTGGCTGAACAATTCCCAGTCTTAATGGCTCTTGCTAATGATCCTGCATTGTCCAAACATGCAAGTTCTACCTTGAAAAACTGTGTATTTTCCTTTGACGAACAGAGCGCAGTTGAGAGCATTGTGACCTTACTTCAACCATTTGAAAAAGCCACAACAATTGTGTGTGCTGATAAGACACCTACTATGCACAAAGTTTTACCAATAGTGGTGAAACTGTTAAAAATCATTGAACCCAAAGATGATGATGAACCAATTATCAGAAGAGTAAAGGAGAAGATGCAAGTTGAGCTCAACAAAAGAGCAGTCACAGAGAAAATCGCATTAATGGGATGTCTTATGAACCCATTTACTAAAGACTTGAACTTTGTCCCAGAGTTGAGAGAACAAGCCCATAGTTATCTTCGAGAAGAATTACAAATCTGTTGCAAGGATGGGATAAAGATTAAGATGGAACCAGAGGACAATCGAAATAGAACAGATGCAGAACCTCCACTACCAACAATACCAGAACAGGCAGAACTAGAACCAAAACCCACAGCTGAAGGGGAAACAGAGCCAGAGGAACCTCAAATCAAAAAGTTGTAGTCAGCAGATACTGAGGACTGGCTATCAGATATTGTATGCATAGGAGAATCCAAGCCTAATCAGCAAATAGCTATCGAAATTGAATTTCAAAGGTATCTAGGCTGCAAAATTTTGGAGAAAGATAAGAACCTCACTGTTTTGGAATGGTGGAGATCCCATGAACAATTTTATCCATTAATCAAAAATATAGCTAGAAAATATTTGTCAGTACCAGCCTCTTCTGTATCATCAGAACGTGTATTCAGTTTGTGCGGAAATCTTGTTAACAAAAAAAGATGTAGATTGAGTCCCAATAATGTAGATCTGCTTGTGTTTCTCAACAGAAATATTGAGTATTGGTAAATTGGTAATGTCCAATACTGACAGTCTGACACTTTTCTAGACTTCTAGTAAATAAAAATATTGTTTGAGTTTGACAATTGTTGCAGTTTTTACTGTAAGTTCTAAAGTTTGTTAATTGTAATTTTTTTTGTAGTTTTATGAAAGTTTATTCTAGTCAATAGTGGTCAGTATATACTGCATCTAGTCAAATACATGTCTCCTTTTGTTCTCTTGTATGAGGAACCTGATTTATGTTTATGATTTTATTGTTGACTGTTGAGACATTCATTCATATAAAAATAAATCTTATTATTTGAAATTTGATTTGTTTACCTTATTCAAAGAAACAAATAACTCATGTATTCTTCATATGTTTAATAGTGAACATTATCTTTTGTGAGGAAAAAATGTCCCTTATATAAAGTTATATGATAATTCCGATTATAATCGATTATTAATCGATTATGTGTATCCGATTATTACCGATAATCGATTATGATTTTTGGTCCGATTGCCCATCACTAGCTACTCCAAAAGTTGTAAAAGGAGTTCTGGGAACCATACTTTTTTTGCAAAAAAACGTCGTTTTTTGTTGCCCACTGATCCCTGTGTTGAAAAAAAATTTTCTGAAACCTGATCACACTTCAAAATGACACCCCCAATCATATTCTAGAAGATCATTTGGCTACTGCCAAAAAAAAATGACGTTTTTTTAATCAGATTTTTTGTAAAAAAACGTCATTTTTCAGCCACCAAATGACCCCCAGGGCAAATTTGAAATTTCCGAAACCTTATTGCGCATCTATAGGATACCCCAAAACATATTCCAAAAGATGATTTGTCTATTGTTGAAAATGTAGGAGGAGTTCGAGGAAGAAGGTTTTTTGTGAAAAAACGTCATTTTTTACCAATTATTTGACCCCCAGGACTACCAGAGAATTTTTGAAACCTTTTTACAAAACAACATGATACCCCAAATCAAACTCCAAGAGTTCAGTTTGCTGGTTTATAAGATGTAAGAGCAGTTTGAGAAAGTAAAACGTGACAGACGGACGGACGGACGGACGGACGGACGAACAGAACAGGACAACAACAGTATACCCGAACTTTCTTTAGAAAGTGCGGGTATAATTACAATGTTTTTGCGCTACGCGTACAGTATGAAATAATCATAGCTCGTGATATTCTCGTATTTTTTTCTACTTTTATTTGCAATAGCATCAGAAGTAATGTCAGGTTTTTCTCTTGAGAAATATATCTACCTTTACATGTCATCAAATCAGTTGTATTGATTGTATTTTGTACAAAATATATAATGATTTCAATCTTGAAGTGTGACCCTGGATATTGATTATCAAAATGTTCACTTGAAAATCGTATTGCATAAAGAAAATATAAACAACTTTTATACTTTTGCCAGATTATTTCGGTACCGTAACGTATTGAATTGTTCCAGAAGCTTTTTAAATCCATTGTTCAATTCGTTTGATAAAAATTACGCTGAAACTGTCTTCGACTGTACGCAGAGCTACTGGTTCAATTTGTTTACTCGTTTCGACGAACAGCGCTACCCAAAACTGTACACTTCCGTTCCTACACTGTGGCAATAGCTCATATCATACATGTATGTAAACGGTATGACCGTTGAGCCGAGCGCAGATCTTTTTGATTTTAACAGAGGCAGTACGGGTTAATTTTTGTAAAAAGAGATAAATAGAATCATTCATTATTACGAGTGTGGGATAATGAAATTACACCAAGGTGACAATAGATTCAACGTCTATGACGAGGCTCTGCAGGATCATAGACTGTGAATGTTGCCTCGAGGTGGAATTTCACAATTCCACATGAGTATTATATATTCTAGCATTATTTGATATTAAACAACGATGTCTGACATTTTTTAATACCGGTATGACTTTCAATAGATCCATCGGCATAATACAAACAGTTCAAGTCAAGAAGAGAGCATACGACATTTTTTTTTCTTCACTAAAACATGTCTTGATAAATTGTAATTAATAAGGCCAAAAAGGAAAAGACTTAGGTTAATGAATTAGCTCATTTAACTCATTTATCATTTTCTTACAGCATAATTTGCCTCTTTCTCTTCTTATCCTTGTAAATTCGTACTTCTTTCTTTTATATCCATCCAGGTTCTTTACTACATTATCATACTCATCTCCATTACATACGTGAATTCGATTTCGCAATTCATGAAGTGCTAATAGCCTTACAATAAAGGCGACTGTGTCTTCGCTACAATTGCTGCTTCCAAAGTGTCAAGAATACAAAACTAACCATCATTATCATGCATTGGTGAAAAATGAAATAGATGATGTCAGTATGCTAGCTACAGTATGATATATGCAGGCTTAAAAAGATATACATGTACAATGCACATGAGGTTCCAAAAAAATATCCGAGGGGGGGGGGGGGTTCGAGAGATACGTGTAATTTTGTTGTCAGAGGGGTTGATTTTGCACATTATTGGTTGCTTTTATAAGTTTTCCAGGGGAGGTGATTTGAATCCACCTCTAGATCTGCAATGAAATATCCCCTAAGAGGTAAGTGTTTGTACAACACAAATATATTGAGTTTCCCTTCCGTTTCATAGCCACGCAAGCGCAAGGTAATGTAAATACTGCAGCGTGACATATATCATGAACGAACGGCTCTCAGTGAAACCTGATGTCTTCAAGAACCGTATGTCTATTAAAATGCAGAATCTATAAATGCATGTTTCTTACTACGGACATCGAATAACTTCAACTTCAAATTCTTTTCTAAGTGTGTCAATCCCACTGTTACTATTTTAGACGGCAATTGCAATCGCTTGACACTCAAAGCAATAGCCAAAACAACTCGGCATGTTTGCATGTGTAATTCTGGATGAGCTTTAACGACTTGTACCTGATAGGTGATAACTTATAATGCATGAAACCTTCCTTATGATGAAATGTTGTATATTTCTTCTTATTTCTGTTGTCATAATCAAAAATTAAAGTCAAACATCTTTTTTGAGTCACCGTGTCACTTTAAGTTAAATATCGCTCTTTGTTGATAGAAGTATCAATAAGTGACCTAAGAGGACATATTTAATATGTGAATATCTGTGTAGTGTTTGTGTATTTTCTTCGTTGTGTGGCCTTTTATGCTTTATGTATTTGTTGTTATCCTTAATATTCCCGTTAGGTCCAATAACATACTATTAAAAGGAATCGATGCCTACAATTAATTTGGTGTATTTTCATCACGCAGCAACTGACATAAAGGGTAGCAATATATCAAATTACCTGAACCGGGAGCATTTGATTTGAAAGACTGAAAATAAAATACATACAAATTTTCAGTTGTAGATAACAAAGACGAGAATGCGACCAGTATATGCTTTACTAAACTTGGTGTTGTTTTACACGTGGAAGGAGGTACTGTATCGTTTGAATATTGTACATCAATTTTAAAAAGTAATTATAAATATACATGCATATCTTAAAAAACTATCAAATTAAAAGCTTATTAAAATATACATTAACAAAAAAAGTGTATTCACAAAAAGTCAATATTTAATATGTTTAGCCTCAAGTGCAAACAATCAAATTAAAGGAATATATAAAGTTAAAAAAACCAAAACAGGGTTTTTGTATTGACAATATTCATACAGAAGTGCAGGTATATAACTTTTGACTTATGACTAAAAGCTCAATGCTACAACAAACATTAACTTTAATTCAGTTTATTCACTCAAACCATGAAATGGTACATGAGGTCAATCAGTATAATTATACAATTCAAAAGTCAGAGATACATTTTATAAGTAAATAGATAGGTCGTAAATAAATAGTAAATAAGCATAAATATATAATATATACAATGAAAATAGGAAAAGGTAGTTGTGGAGGACAGACTATTATATAACATTTTTGAATTAGTTTTTTTGTTATGTCACAAATGAGATAATTTTATTACTATGCCCTGAAAATTGAAAATTGCTAAATCATAAATAAAGATAAATCATAAATTAAAAAAAAAATCGGAAACAGTTATATTGCCTCCCGAAACTGTTATATCACCCTCGCGTGCAATAATTCTGCATATTAATTACGTCGGGTTCGACATTTAGTTAAGCAAACGAAAATATTTTCTCGAAAACAAAAATGTCAGGACTGCGTCTGCTATTCAGAGGAACTTACTTTAATCGTTTAATTAAAAAAAAAATATATCCATTATTGAAAGCACCGAACGAGATTTTACAAATCATTGATTTGTAAGATATGAAGATGCAATATTAATAATTAAAACAACGTTACACTTGTTAATGAGGTAAATATTTTCTTTATTTTCAAAAATGTTATATAACATATATTACATGTCTTATCGGACGACAATACCATATTTTTTGTCCCTCGGTGACAGGAAAGCCCTGGAGTGTTATGTCGCCCTCTACCTTCGGCATCGGGCGACATAACACTCCAGGGCTTTCCTGTGACATCGGGGCAAATATTCTGGTATGTCGCCCTCGAAGCCATGTAATATATGTATAATATCAGACTGTAAATTTTGATAATGAAATAACATTTTTTTTCAGTTTTGTAACATTATTATAAGACATAAGCTCACAGAACTTTATAGTATTTGGTGCTGAACAGTATTTATCCTTAAACTTTATCCTTTAACTACAATTGTTTTTGCTGTTAATATTTATTGTATTAGAAATAGCATGTGAAAGATGTCTGTATATAGATATAAAGAGAATAGGATCCCTGGATTTCAGTTACCTTAACTCTCTCAAAAGTTATAACTGCTGCAGAGGCAATTATTGATGGATTATTATAGCATTAAACATTATATTTGTCACATAGTAATTACTCTTTTAAAAAGCTTCTCCGTAGACTCAATAAACTAGAAATTTGATATAATATTTAAAACCTTTTTTTTTATTTTCATATAGATTGCAGCTTTCACGCCCTGTCAAGAATCAATGCTTACAGTGAGATGCGTGACCAGTTGTCCTACTGACGAAGTGTCTTGGAATGAGAGGGCAGAAAAAATGAATTGTGATTCAATTACACAGAATTGTGCAATGTCGTTGGGATTAAACACCCAAAATCACCGATTTCAATATCACTGTCTCATAAATTCTCATATGAATGAAACTGTGGAAGTTTGCGCTTTGAGTCGCTATATTCTGGGTAAAAATATGTTCATGAAAATTAATGATGATAAATGTACAAAGAAAGAAATTAATGTATTTCCTTTATAAATAAAACGTTTAAATTCTATACAATTAATATGGTAGATGTTGCACGTTTTTCATTTATTTATTTTTCGTGAAATGGTCATGATTGATTTTTTTTTTCCTTTCTATAAATTCAATGTAGGTTTCTGTGCAGAATTTAATACAAATGGGGCCTTAGTACAGGAAAACTTTAATGCAAATTGCAAACAGCACAACCCGCCATGTCCACAATATTACCACTCAGCGAAAGCTTACAGATGCAAGTTAATTTTGTAGTGTTTTTTATTTAAATTTCGGAAACTAATGTTAGATACATTCTGAGTTGATTGCTACAAAGAGATAAGAAGGGGTAAGTTCAGTTGCTGTTGACCTGGAGTGACCAGATTCTGCCAAGGTCCTAAACGCCATACACGTAAAGTAGAAAATACATGTATTAGAAACAGTAATACATGTAGCATATTATTTTTATGGTTAACTAGTTAGCATTTTATTCATTTCAGTATAGAATTAATCATTACTGGCCAGGGTTTTTTTCCTTTTGATTCTTTCTGGTTTTATGTAAACATAATTAATTGATCTTATTCCATGTAAAGTTTCTGGGAGGGAAAATCTATAGGCTATATAAGTATTTAGTATCATTATTTGTAATAGCATAACCAGTTAAGGCTTAAAAATGGATTTAGTTATATCAATAGGTATACCGCAAACGGAAGGGACAAAAATTTATTTTGACAAACTTACATGTACATGTATGAGTAATAAAAAAAAAAATTCAGATTAAATTGATGGATAGTCTATTTATTTTATTAACTATTTAATTTGTTTTTGTTTAGATCAATATTGTTATGAATTGATATACGAACAACGTAAAATTCAAAAGAAAAAAGTTGAAGCTGAAGAAAATGATAAACATACTGAAGTGATTGATGATGCTAAAGAGATTGATTATACTGAAGAAATGGATGATTTTGAAGAGATTGATGCAACAGGAGAGGTCAATGAAGCTGTTGTGAAGGGACCCACAGCTTTTTCAAATTGGTAAAACAAGACCGCAATATATGCTCTATATAAGATTGCATTGATCTGACTTTCTTGTGCTTACATGTTTTCAAGATTTGCATTATTATGACTCTGATACAACTGAGTGTCTAGGTCAGAAAAACTGTTAAGTAATGTGTCAGCGGGGTGAATAATTCTTTTACAAATTCGAGTGAAGAGGAACTAAAATTTAAAAAAAAAATAATTGTTAATCAAATATCGACATTGGTTGTTTGATGCATAAAAGCCATTTAAAGTTTTCTTTCCTTTTTTAAGTTTGACTGGAAACAGTTTGATGCTGATACTTCTAATTCTCCTCCGGATCCTCATCATATGACACACGAAAATACATCAGATGTAAATCTGACAATATTGTAAAGATTGTAAAGATTCTCTAAAAAAGGCAAAAAATTTGAAAGAAATTATCAACGCAATATATTTCTGTAGTCAGTCAGTAACAAACCTCATAAATAATATTGATAATGTTTTATATCATATAATCAATAAATACATTGTAAAAGACCTTTTATAATCTTATTTACCTGTACATGTATATGATTTATATTGACAGTTTGTTATTGTCATTTTTAACTACATGTAACATATATATTGTTTACTTTTTACAATCTCATGTTTAAAAAAAAATCATTTTAATGAGCATATTGTTTACTTTTTATCTCATGTTTAAAATTATTTCGTAAGATTTAGAAATATGTTGAAATTTTATGATCTTAATGATATGATATATTTTATTATATTTACATGGATATTGCTTACCTTTTACAATCTCATTTTTAACGATATTTTTACAGCAAGGTTTGGGACATTGCTAACCTTTAATACTCTTATTTATATGATATATTCTATGTAGCAACATGTGTATTGTTTATCTTTTCTAATCCCATTTTCAAAAGAACAGTTTTAAAATTCAATAATCTTATATATAAGATACATGTATATTCTACCATCTTCCCAAGCTCTGCTACCCACTAACCCTTGACCGAACAGACAAAACATACGCGTATTTACAACTGCGCCATCTAGTGAGAGTACTATTTTTTTAAATTTTTGTGACCTCTTGTTTTGACCAATCATTATGGCTGCTCCCATGAAATGATGGTTCGCAAGGATTAACCACCGATAGTAGTCAGTCAATTACTTGATATTCGGTCTCAAATTTATTTGACAACGGCTCAACAATGATCAATGCACAATAAACATCATTCTTGAAACAACGTTTCTTATTATTTCATGCAAACTACAATGAGACCAACCAGAGAACGGCGTTTCTAACCCCGTCAAACTCTACCTTTTTGGTCAAGTGTGTGTGAGCAGCGGAGCGGATAAGAAACCCTTAACTTGGGAAGATGATATTCTACATGCAATGTTTTAACCTTTAGTAATTGTCTGTTTTAGATTTAAAACATTGTGCACGTTTCAATCTGTATGCATTTTGTATATAACTTGTGCAATAAATCAAAAGTAAGTGAGAGAATTTAACTTGCAATTGCTTCCATATATATTTTGGATATGTTCGTATTAGCTTAAAGCTTGTTGGACTCTTATCATTTGAAAATTTACAACAATATAGTTTTCTTTAATCAATCACTCATACTTTGTATTATAATATCTTAGTCTAACCCTTAGATCAAAATTTCTAAACTTAACATTTGGTGTTTATCTTGCAAAGGTTTATGCACTGGAAATTATTCTCCTCTGCCTGGGGATCTAGAGTAGTCTCATATAAATCTTAATATCTTTAAAGACAGATGGCAGAAAAATAGCTTTCGGTTGACTTCTCTTATTATTACACAATATGTTTTATGATGAGGGTTTTAAACAATAGCATATCAATTCAAATCCCTGAACCAATAATTTTTAAGTTTGCAATGCATACAAGTGTATTTCTATTATCTAAATTAACAGTTTAATAATAAAAAAAAAGGCGGCAGAACGATAACATTTGGCTCGCTATTGAAGAGCTGTGTTTCTGGCACCCTTTGGTAATAAGCACGTACACTACTCTTTGATCAAATAGAATTTGACTGATTCCTCACCAATGTTCTAACGCGTCTTGGTCTGTGATAATTTTATTTTGACTGCATCTATATTATGAACAAACAGTCTAATATTTTAACTTATGGACTTTATTAACTAGTCAGAATGTGCTTACGGAAGAAAGCATTTATCTAAGATTTTTTAAATACGTCCGATTCCATCGTACACGGTATGGTTTTCTCAATCACCTAAACACAATTCCGACGTTTAGAGCGAATTTGACCATGATGTATGTTTATGATCAAATATCAGGACAAAGCCGATGTTGATTATAATTTTTATATTTATTTTCTTACAATATATGTCATTTGATTATGTTTACACATATAATATCGGTTAATAAAATCAATCGTATATAAAGTTATTGACAAAAGACTGATGTTGTACATGGGGTGTACATACAGCCTGTTGTACAAGGGATGTATACACTCAGAGTTTATTGCAAATATTTGTGTGAAATGTTAACAGAGATTGTTATGATGAATATTTTTATTGAAATTCTAGCGTTTCCATTATTTTGCATTATGTTAAATACGTTATATAACACTTAGTAATACAAATATATTCAAGTATTTATTTAATCTGTATATTTGAAAGAATCATTAAATATTTCCAGCACTGTTACTGATTTTAACTAGTTTGACTATGACAATGATTAAATATAAAACTTAAAGAAAAACAAGGCATTTTTTTTAACTCAATCGAAATTGTTTAAGGTTCTCCGATCCTCAGCCTCAAAGTATTTTTTTCATAATAAAAGTTGGATGTTTCTTTTAAACTTTATAAATGAAATGAAATTAAATGAAATTTTTTGATGGTATCCATGTATTTTACAAAGTTGTTGCAAATTTGCCTACGATGGAAAAAGTGGAATAAAAACGAGTTTGAAAAAGAATTGCCGGGGCACCGGTGGCTCGAACTCTTTAGCAACATGAAATTGATTAGTAGTTCTCCATAAATCCCCTACGCCATTCATATAGTTGTGTGAATGATGGTAATACTAACACTATAATACTAATTAATATTGTCCGTATAAAAATCAGATTAATGGTACGGATAAAAGACATCCGGATAATTTAGAGTTATAGAACATATCTGAGGATCGGAGATCGTTAAGGGCTTTATAAGAAAAAAATCAAAAGGTAAAGGTACCCTACTAAAAAAAAAATCACGACATTAATACCTCGTGTGCTCCTCATTCGTATTTATAACAGCTCCTCATAAAGATCCCACTATTGAATAAAAAAAACCTTTGTGAAAGGTTATTCCCTTTGTTTATGTGGTCTACTTCTGTTAAATTGTGATGCTGAGAAACTGTACCACTCTTAGGTTTATCTCGTTCCATATATACGCAGGACAGTTAAGGCAACAGTTTGCTTTCAAACAGCAGTAAAAGGTAGTCGTTTTACTTCTGTCTATTTTTTTCTGCATGATGAATTTTTCAAAACTATTTTTGGTGTGTTTGTAAAGATATAGATCACCTTAAAATGGCTATGTCTAAAGAACTATATGCGATAAGGTCTAATTTCTACCCCCGTGTTTTATAAAATTGAAAAAAAAATCATATCATAAAGATATTTTAATAAAATATAAAACTGAATATGCTTGTTGCGGAAATCTAAACGTTTTTTTAACATCGATCATTCCTCATGCTTCTATGACGTCACGTAAGTGGGCCATTTCCCGCATTTTCTCAAAAGCATGAACATTTTATGTTTTTCTTCATATTCAAGAGTAGGAGGTGTAGAGCGCAATGTTGCTTCAAAACCATTTTAACATATATTATTTTGCATATCATATTAAAAAATGGTGTTGGAGCAAGCATGTGCTCAATGTTTCCTTTTCAAAAAATAGACAGGAACTCCCCCATTTTTGGCTAAAATACCTACTTTTTGTGAAATTAGCTTATTATTAACATCATATTTCTATTATGACTTCGATTAGACAATTTATCTTTACAGACCTGAACTAGATATATGTTAACCTACCTTTAAAAAATTTTTAAAGCTCTATTCATAACTTTAAATTTTGGGGCATAAAAACACTGTATCCCGCACATAGTTCTTTGACGATCACAGGACTTTTCAATGTCACGTGGGCGTCATTTAGACAAAAAACGTCAATGCTAAATTTAAACAAAAAGTCCAAGGGCAAGGCAAAGAACGTTTGCAGTATGTAGTATGCCAACTTAATCAAAATTATCTATACATCATAGAAATCAATGCTTGTTCAGTTCGCTTATAATGTAAATTTCTGAGAAAACTGGCTACTTGTTCCGGATATAACGCATTTTTTGTATATTTCGATTAAAATTACAAATTAATCCTTTACATGTATCTCTCAACAAATGAGCATCAGTTTTCATCAAGTACACGTAAAAAGGAAGAAAATCATACCATATTCAATAATATCTATAGCCGTCTTGCCCTTGAACTTTGCATTTAATTAATCAATCGGGAATGTCTCTCAAATCAATACACATTTTAAATGCACAAGTGATCCTAAAAGGGGAGATACCTCTTTAAGAGAGAACTCTTCTGAAATTGGCGCGATGTCATTTTATCACTTCATCCGAATTTATTTAAATATATATTTCATCAGTACATTATGTAAATGGTTATATAACTTAGTGTTTCTGTTTTATTTATTTTAAAGAGACAATTAAGATGGTCACGATGAATCGCCCGCATTTCCTCTGTCGAAATTATAGATGTAAACAAAAACAGTTGTGTATCAATTTTCTTAGGTTACCGTATGCGCGGAGTTCATAATTTCTTCATTTATGTTTAGGAAAAAGAGAAAAATATATTAGAGCTAATTGTACAAAATTATTTGAGGAGTAGGGTGGGATGGGTGAAGCCCCTAATAATACTGTGAAATCATCATTGTTCGTGGGGGGGGGGGGGGGGGCAATGTTCGTGGCTAACCCTTGCCCACGAATTTAAATGCCTGCAAATGTTTAATATTTATTTACGAAATAGAACTTGCTACCAATGAAATTACGTCCCCCACGAAAAAGGAAAATTTTGCTAAAATAAAATAAAAATTATTCCATGATAACACAAGCACCTGATCTTATAAATATTTCTCATGAAATTAAAAAAACCCTTACCTTATTGTATTATGTATTATTAGGTTGGGGGGGGGGGGTTATTTTTTCATTGCGGGAGTATTAAACGCTAGGTGCATACATATGCCTTATGACTGTAACACTGCGCGGATATTTTCGGGGAGGAGGGGGGGTCCAAGGGATAACTTTTTTTCCTGGGTGCCAGGGACTGAGGTATTTTACTTCATTTATGTGAATTCAATTAATTAGAATTTTCCAGGGGAACTATAGATTTGCACATGTATAAGACCTTTCCCCCTCCCCCATAATTTAAACATCCAACGTCATGCGCCTTTGTACTGCACTTTTATTTTTAGCAGTCATTAAAATTTACATTTTGTTTTATTCCACACATGCACATGCAAAATGATTAAGGGGTTACCCATTTTTAATTTTTTTTTTTGGAGGGGGGAGGTGAGTTGCATGCATTAATTCACAAAATAAAATGCATATTTTTCATTACCGGGAAAGAAAAGAGGTTGTGTAGATCTTGTGAGAAGGCGATCGAAAGCCATTTTTTGGTTCATATCAATATATAAAATTTAAATAATCCTGAACTTTCTTATGTAAGGAGATGAAGACCCTACCCACCCACCCCTTTTAATTCCTCTATGCATGCGAACAGCATACATCAATCTAATATTTAATAGCTGACTTAAGTTAATGTCTCAAACAAAATTATGAATATAAAAATAATTTTATTTGGTTCATTTGTTTTTTTCATTTAAGAAGATAAAGGACTTTCTGAAAGATTCAAAATGATAAAGTTTTCTGTTACAAAATTTGCACTTGACATATGCATGCACACACAACAATTACAATAAAAGGTTCTTTTATGTATAATATGATGGCATTTTGTTTATTGTTTGACTTCTTAGTTCTACTCTTCTTCTCTCTTCAAAATTCAGTCTTCTTGATCTTTAAGTCCAGGTTTTTATTTAAATCATTTTCATCTTTTATATTCTCAGGATAAGTGTGTGGGTAAATTTTCACCAATAAGAATATCATTTACTTGAATCCCAAAACAAAGCTGGTACCAGCTGAAATGAAAATGATTTATCATTAAGTTAAAGATGATTGTAATCAAGTGATTGAAAGATTTAAATGGAAAAATTATTTTGTTCAATTTGACAAACAATGAAATTTTATAATTTTAATATACATTTTACTCAGTTTAGATTTGCATTTGAGTTCCGCACAAGTTCAAAAACAGCTTTGAAACAGCGTTTTGTTTTGGTTTGAAATGATTAACACCTTCATCCCTGATATGTGAAAGATAACGTTGACCACGTTATTTTACTCGACCTGACCTTAAAAGTGCTCTCTCTCTCCTCTCTCTCTCTCTCTCTCTCTCTCTCTCATTATTGATTAACTTTTCTATTTATTTATGTACACTGTAGGTATACAATATAACTATAATGCTGGTGCAGTTACAGTGAAATCATACCATGTTGATGGGCAATTTATAGTACATGTAGTATTTAAACTTTTTGGTTTATAATTCACATAATTTTTGTAATAATTTTAAAACACAAAACCATTCATACATGAAGATGTTTTTTTTCTAATTGAACTGTCTAATAGAAAACAATCATAAGTATTATCAGATTTATCATTATTTCAATGATGAAATTATTGTACTTATAATATGTTATTTACAGTACTCACATTTTATTCAAGCCTCTTTTTTCAAATCATTGTGACACTTTTCAAATTACTCTTCAAATAACAAAAAAATAATTATGGGAAGTTATACAACTTTACAGTTTACATGCATACATGCATAGGCCTCATGTAAAAACAGTAATTAATTTGAACATTATGTTAAAGGTAGATCTATTTTGCACAATTATTGCATGGATGGGTAAAATAACCAACACTTCAAGTATTATGTGAAAGTTACACATGAACATACCATGTCCTTATAGATTCCTCATTAGAGTAAATTAGGTTAAGTAACATACATTTATTTGTTTATCAATTGGCTTTTCTTAATCAGTACTTTATATAGAACAAAAGCATAAAGATGAATCAAAGTAACAATATTTCAATCAGTGGTATAATTAGTATGTTAGTATATTAGTAAGTTATGAATGATATAAAAAGTTAGTATTAAGAATTTATGTGCAGGAGCATCTTATATCTTTAAATCGATCTATATGCCAACTAATACAAAACTAACAGAGACGATATCATAGACGATACGTTAGACGATAAACCATAGAAGATCAACTTCAAAAAAAAAAAAAAAGGAGTAAAAAATATTGTAAATAAACTAATTCAAAAACGACAAAATGTCATATTAGCAAATACATGTAAATTCTGATGAAATGTATTACTATCAAATATATTAATACAACCTTATTTAACTAGTCATAGTAAGATACTCATTTACTAAATGTATAAACCCGAAATGCTACAGTAGTCTTAAACTTTACCAATTACTAATGTAAACAAAGAGGCATAACTCTACATAAATATAAAGATATCATACATCCCTCCCGTGAAATGCCAAAAATGGACCTAACACAGCAAGCGAATTTGCACTCGTGCCTCATAGTTACACAAAACTACTTATATGTGAAGCTTTATTAATGTCTCATAATGTTTTGCACATATACGAGGGTTGTTCGGAAATTATTGAGACATTTTCTCTTATTCTTTTACACACCTCACAGCCTTATTTGCATAATCGGAACTTTTCTGACTTTTATATTAACCAAAAACCGAAAAAACCAGAGAACGCCAAACTACGTCATTCACGGGATTTTAACAAGACCAGTTCGAGACACTTGCAAATCGAGAGAGGAGTTAAGATCGAAAAAGTAAGTAAAAGTTTATGTTTCTTTGAACGACAAGCTAAAGTTGCAGAACAATTGTTTATTAATGTGAATTCGAAGTTTTTGGGTGATTAGCCTTATCTCGTTAAATGCATGAAACTTCCTCGATTTTGTCAACAATCCAAAACGTGCTAGGGAGTAGTCTTGTGTCGGTAAGAACATACTTACTTACATTGTTAAACTAGATAAATACCCTTTTTAAAGCCTACAATGCATTAATTCTACTACACGTTTTACCAAAATGTAAATAATTAATGATCGTTGTGAAATGTGACTTGAAAGACATGTTTTGGTATAAAATGTGCATGCAGGTGTATTATAGTCAGTTTCTACACATTGTTGGTAATTACACTGTGTAGAAAAGAACTAGGGTAACGCACTTTACCCTAGTCCAAGATGGCGAAAAGGAAACACGCTTCAAGTTTTTTCGCACAAGTATTCACCTTTTTAATGGTTGCTTCTAAAAACTATTGCGCAGTATATGTTGGGCGGTGTTAGTTTTCAATGTTCACTCGTAAATCTGTCTTAAATTGCTCGTATTTATAGAGATAACGCGTGTCGAAGATTCGCTCCAAACTAGGGTAAAGCCGATGAAGCGATATTTTGTGATTAGGGTAAAGTATTTTTGTGACTAGAGTAAAGTTACTTGTTTAACATTTAAATATATACTTTGTAACTGCTTTAAACAATTTATAAAATTGAAATAGACTTTTTTTCGCTGCTACTGTCGTCACGTCATGCACACCAATTGAAGATAGTGTCTAAGGTATCGGATGTACAATTTAGACTGGGGCCTCAGGATTTACCGTTATGATCTCGATATATTACGGAGATTGGAATACATTTTCAAAATGTCGAAATATTTTTATTTAACATAACAAACAGTAAGCAAGAACGTCATTTGTCATTGTATGGCGTTTTTTTTTTTTTTTTTTTTTTTTTTTTTGGCCACGGCGCATTTGCGATTACGAAAGGAAAAAAACCCTACTTTTATAAAGAGTAAAGTTTGCGGTGCATGTGTAACTTATTCAAACGTAATATAGGTTGATCGTCTTAATCATTGATTTAATTGTTGCTGTGCATAATTTGAATTTTGGATATTCGAGCGATTGCATGACCCTATTTAATGATTTCATTTTTTTTATATCTAGTTTCATCAATGTGCATTCAAAAATAATGATATTACAACTTTATTTTTTATTTACATTTACATGTATTTTTTTAAACATATAAAGTGCTATTCGTACGTTTGTTAAATTTCTTTGCATGCAAAAAACACACCACATCGTGTTTTAGTATTGGTAATATAAAACATTATTTCATATATATATATTTTAAAACTACAGACCCTAAAATGTACTACTTCACCACACACTCGCTAAACGGCAGTTCAACCGAAGCGCCACAGTTTTCACGAGACGCTGCACGGTTTGCCCGACGCTAAACGGTTTGCAAACCGCTTTTGAAATTTAATTATTCACAGATTTTATAGGGGTGTCATGTTGCAAGTTTTGAATTTACTGAGTGGTGTAAATACGTTGTTAATTTAGTATGTACACCCACCGAGAATAAAATTCAAAATTTTCAACATGACGAGTGATGCTATGCAATCAAATAATTATTAATTTCTTCTTTGATCATACTAATCGCGTAGAAGAATATTTTCCGTGCATAAAACCAGAAAAAAATTAAAACTACTAGAAGATACGTACGCCTAACGAAATAAAAACGAAGTTTCCGCAGTGTATCACTGTAAGTTTTTTAAAATTCTAAACATTGTATTGGAAAGAACAAAATAAATAATTAGATTTCAGACCCAACATCTGTATACCGGTGTATATTTCCTAGCTTAATTGCTTGGACAAATTAATTGTAACATTGTGATTAAACATCTTTGTATTTTCCGTTAAGAGGGTTTATAAGAGTAAACGATTACATGTAAAATCGTCTTTTTTTCTTCTCTCGCATTTCATAGAATATGAACAGGATGTTTTTCACTCTATTTTTTTTTTTTTTTTGTGGCTGAATTTCCTATCATTCAAAATTGTACTATGCAGCTTAAAATAGATTAATATCTATTGGCCGTTGACATAACAAAGACGGTGACCACCCAATGAAATCAAATAGCAAAAGATAAACAGGATGAGTTTGCAGTTGTCTGAGGTTTTGTGTGATAACTGTACACAATCATGGTGTTAAAAAATGCATGCGTTTTACAACATGACAGTATCACTTGTAGTTGATTTGGATTGCCTATGAAAGTCATAATTTGTTAGCCGTATAAAACATGTTGACGGATTGGGTATTTGAGTATTGTACCGATACGGAAACTATGGAAAGCCGTAAGGTACCCCCACATTATTATTATATTTTACTATATAATATGGTCACAATAAAAATGTCCTACCAAAAATAATAATCACTTCCATTGCCTTTCATTTTGTATTTTCACGCCACAATAATAATAACTGTAACTGCACATAATTATAAATCTGCTCTAAATAAAAATGTCAACCAAAAATAATAATATCTCACACTAAAAGAAAACAACAAATCTATCTCGCAAAGATTATTATTGTCAATTTCACAAAAAAAAAATTATTCCCCGGTTATCATTATTATTGTGTGCTGACAATAATAATCTTGCCAAGAAGACATTATTATTGTTGGTGGAAAGATTTAGACGCTTGAAAAGAAACGTTTATATGATTCTGAATCACAATAATAATCTCTACCTTTTTTCGGGCAGAGATTATTATTTGGACGCTTGAAATACAAACGCTTTTACAACGAAGATGCTACAATTGCGCATGTGCAACTTAACTTTCACTTTAGCAGTCTGGGCGGACTCCGAAAACGGAGTAAACGGAAGTGATTTCTGTAAAGTAAAAATACTCCGAAAAAGGAGTTCGGCGCATGCGCAGTTAATCAAAATATCACATTTTTACGTGAAAACAGGGCACTCAGGAAAATTGATCGTGCAAAGCGGATTATTCATATGCAGGTCTGAAAATACGTTTAAATGCTTTATAAGACATATTTCAACATAATGTATTTGGCAAAAATATACGTTCGTTTGGCAAATCAAATTTTATTTGCTGTCAAAGTTGGTCAATTCTGTTTCCGATGACGATGTCATTAAAAGTGAATAAACTAATGTTTTTTTCATGATTTCACTATGATTAAAGATTATTTATGGGCTAGGGTGTGAAAGAAACTTTTACCGTGAGTTTTATATCCCGTTTGTAGTCATTACACCGTTCTGTTGAACACGCGATGTCTCGCTCAGTCGGCACTTCTTAAAACCTTGTATACATCGTAATTAGTCGTATTTTTTTCAAAAACATTACCTTTATTAAAGACTTGAATACTTACATAAGTGCAACATTTAAATTTCCATCTCCATACTTCCAAGTTTTAATTTGAAGTCCGATTTTTTAATCTTACAAGTCCTGGTCGACCACGTGTGAATAATAATTTTTGTATTTATTTTTCCTGCTGTTTACCGAAACATTTTCACATTTCTTTTGAAGTATAATTTTAAAATTAACCATTTCTGTATCGTTTTTAACTTTTTTTACGCTTCTGGAGGATTTCAATCTATTTTTCAATCACGTTTTCACGGAGAAGGGAGGTAACTCTCCATTATTTACATTAGCTACAAAACGGAAGTTGAGAAAATCGTAATGCATGACGGTGCCAAATACTCCGTTTTCGGAGTTTACTCCGTTTTCGGAGTCCGCCTAGACTGTTTAGTTCATGATGGACGGACAGAAGAACAAGAAATGAAGAATGAGAAGTCATTCTGCGAGGTACGTTTCTTTTTAATTGCTATTTGATTGTCTCTAATCTATTAGGCACAAAGGTTTGAGGACTAGGCTACCCTACGTTTTGTCGAAGCAGACATATTCTTAAATTTACAACAGTATAACAACTAAAAACAAACTCGCTCCCAGAAAACTGCCTGTTTGGGAAGGATGCAAAAACTGGGTGGGGGGGGGGGATAACAAAATACCATTTAACTACACTATTTATCAAATGTACTATACCCCTCCCACACCACCCAACCCCACCTTCACACACACAGATAAGGATTTTGAAGATTGGATAAGTGTTTATTTTGTACCTTTAATTTTCATGTTATACATTATACCGGTAGACAGAGATCTCTGCCCAACAACACCTCGGCCCAGGGCGTTTGCCACCTCGTCCCAGACGGGTCGGCCCAACTTTATTGACACGTCGGCCCATGTAAAAGACACCTTGGCCCAATGAAACTATATCGGTTCTACTAAAAATAAATATAAAACAAATAGGGGCAGATAATTACTTTATCTATTAATTGATTTCTTTCTATCTCCTTTTTGAACATAATGACCAACGACATGAAACATTGAATTGGTGCTAAATGTGATACAACAATTAACTGCTCGTAATTAAATCTTCATTGTCACCCGTGACACGCGTTTAAGACTCCAAAGGAGAGTGCTGCATCCTCTTAATTGTTTGTTTAACTATTAGCGGCATTGTCGTTATCGAAAATTGTCATCATTTTCATAATTTTACTTTCTTGCTTGATGGTCTCATTTTTTTATAAATTCAATTTCTTTTACAAGTATTTGATATGTAATATTTTTTGTCCCCCGCCGCAACGCGGAGCGGGGACATAGAAATGCCGGGCGTCCGTCCGTGGGTCCGTGTGTCCGTGGGTCCGTGTGTCCGTGGGTCTGTGGGTCCGTGTGTCCGTGGGTCTGTGTGTCCGTGGGTCCGTGCGTCCGTCCGTCACACTTTTTTGTAAGCGCTCTCATGCCTACAAATTTTGACAGATTTTCATTACATTTATACCAAATGTTTATACACCTATTACATTGGTCAAGTTCGAAAATCAGCATTGGTCGATACTTTTTGTTGGAGTTATGGGACTCTGACCACAATAATGACTCCGTTTTATCCAAAAATTGACCTTGTAAGCGCTCTCATGCCTACAAATTTTGACGGATTTTCATTAAATTTATACCAAATGTTTATACACCTATTACCTTGGTCAAGTTCGAAAATCAGCATTGGTCGATACTTTTTGCTGGAGTTATGGGACTCTGACCACAATAATGACTCCGTTTTATCCAAAAATTGACCTTGTAAGCGCTCTCATGCCTACAAATTTTGATGGATTTACATGAAATTTATACCAAATGTTTATACCACTAATACCTTGGTTAAGTTCTTAAATCAGCCTTGGTCGCGTCCCCACGAACCTGTAAAATTTAAGCAAACCACAAAAATTGGCCCCCACGAAATTTAATGATTCCACAGTACAGTATACTAGTATACTGCTTGAACGGCGGGGGACCCAGGAATTCTATTCTTGTTAAAATAAAATAAATAATTTTGTTAATAAAATAAAAACATTTAAATTTAATTAAATCAAATATTTTTTTTTAAATTTTGCTGGAGCCGAGATGTCTTTTACGTGAGCCGAGGTGTCTCAAATTTTCGGCCGACCCGTCTTGGCCGAGGTGTCCTGGGGCCGATCGAGGTGTCGTTTGGCCGAGGTGTCGTTGGGCTGACATGTCTGACATTCATTATACCAGTTTACATTATCCCCCCCTCCCGGATTGACGATGTCTTTTGTTTGTTTACAATAACCACATACGTTATAGAGTATGAAAACAACTTCATATGTGTTTTATTTTAAATACTACGTACGTTATTGCTTTTATCTAGAAAAAAAAAACAGTGGATCATCGCTGAACATCAGATCCTTTGCTAGAATTGAAATGTACTGTTGCTGTAGGCAGTGTATGTGTAGGTGAGTCAGTCTATATAAGCCAGGCTGTGTAACTGTTAACATGACCAGGTATTCTTGTTTAATGACATACGTTATCTGTGTGCAGTTGCCTTATTACTTGTGTTTAGTTTATTAAAATCTGTGATAAGATCAATTATGATTTACATACTGTACACCAACTATTTTTCGCAACAACTTTATCTCCCAATTTACCTGAGACTAACTTGTTTGCGGCAACTAATTTTCGCGATCAAGCTTTATCCACACCTGGTTTTTTATTACAGCTATATGGCAAATACTGGTCTGCGGCAAGAAATATTTGCAACAATGAGGCTCTCACAAACCTCATAAAAATGTCTCGCAGGCGAATAAAAGTCGGTTTTACAGTAAATAATTCTCCAAGATTAACATATTGAAGTCCTTGGCTTTTATTCTCTTCAAAACCGACACAATTTATAATTATTACATTCTGCACAGTATTCTGTTGTGTATTTTAATATCAGGTGGTATGGGACACCTCCATATTGTGACGTTTTTCCGATCGAAATAAACAACAACAGCAAGTGTAATCTTATACATGTAATTATTTTCTTTCCCAAAATGGATATCTATCAGTGTGGCTCAGTTGGTTAGAGCATTGACTATGAATCTGTAAGTCATGAGTTTGAATCCTACTGGGGCTTTTACAATTTTAGAGAGGAGTGGATGGCCATGGTTAGTGAGGATGCATTCATTGATATTTGTTGTGTTTTCAAAACACTAAATCAATACTATATGTAGTATATGCATTTGAATCTTTCTGCAGATTTAGTCTCTCGGTGTGTTTATTAATGAGATTCCTGTTTGTCATTCTCTTAACTACAATAACATGTACATGTATCTTGATTGAAATTCCTGTCTTAAATTATCTTCATTTGTGCCTACTTTGTTTCAGTTATGGAGATGCTTTCGCTTGATTCAGACAGTTAAATAGTTACAACCAGTCACCTACTCTGTAAGTAACTACATTACCGGTATGTGTTAGGATGAAGATCTTGAAACAATTAAATACATGCATATAATCAAGTCAGAGTAAACCTAACTGCACAGTAATAAATTTATTTTTTTCTAAGTGTTCTAGACAAAAAATGAAGAACTGTTCTGGTGCTTTTTGCACACACAATTACTTCTCAATACATTGTAATACTGTGTATTCTCTAGTGTAACTCACAGTGCTCCTATGTTTAATATACATACACCAGCATCTGGTCATTCCTATTAGTTTCTTGTCAATATTATCCGTATCTTGTCAATGTAATTCATATCTGTTCTGTCTTAGTAATAAGTATCTGGCTAATGTACCAGCAATAAGTATAAGGTTTATATTGTAAATATTTTTCTTGTCAGTACATGCAATCAGTATTTATTTATTTTATTCACTATCAGAACAATGTTTTCAGTATACATATATGTTTAATTAATCAGTTTTAGATTGGAATAAAACAAATATATGTGTTTAATGAATTTAGTGAGGTTTGTTACAGCTTACATGTACATCTACACAAGCCAGAACCTGTTCCCACATCCAGTGCTTTGATGGCCCCACTGTACTGATGATAGACGAAAAAAAGTTCACATGGACGTGTCCTGTCTGTAATGAACCTGCTTTATTTCATCAACTCTTCATTGATGGGTAACTGGTTTTGTACTATACCTTGTTTGTTCAAAAAGATATTTAAGACAGATTAAAGATTAAAATGTAATTTTTATATACTTTGTCTTCTATAATGAAGAGTATGTGAAGAATACATGTAAACTTAAGAGATTTACCTGCAATTTGAACATCATATATCAATTTACTGAAGAATTTTAGCTAACCTGATCTGAAAGATCAAGGGAGGTTTTCTGTTCATTTTTTGTCCAGCGTATATATGTTTATGTGTCAATATGTCTATAAACTTTTCAGTTTCTAATTCTTCACAAGTACCATTAAGCAAATTTCAGCTACACCTGGCACAAAGAATTCTTAAGTGAAGGGGGATTCAATTTTTTTTAAAATGAAGGATCATCCTATTTTTCAAGGAAAGTAAATTTTAAATTATTGAAAATTTCTTGGCATTTTAGAAAAAAATATTCTTTATTAATACCATTTATCCAGAAAAGATGAAACTTGTGTGAAAGCATTCTCGGGTAATGGGGCTCATATTTGTCTAAATTATGGTCCCCTGGGATAGGGTGGGGCCATAATAAATACAGAAAAATCTTTGAAAAATATTTTCTCAAAATCTGACACAAGAGAAAAGGGGTTCAATATATAACCATACGATATGTTAAGAAACAAAATGAATGATTCAGATCCTTTGTAAACAATTTCTACTTGCCTAATAAAGCTGATTTGATCAGTCATGCCTTTTGTTGCTCAGGTGAGTGATGAGGCCCCTGGGCCTCGTTTAAATATGACTGTAGTGTTTTGAATAATATCTTTAATTCATGAAATATCTAACTTTAGTACATGTGTATTTGTAATGTGCAATGTGTAAATCTTCACCTACATGATTTTTTGTTTTTCTGTTGATAGTCTCATGTACCTTTTAAGGAGTACACCAGACAAACATCTGGGACAAGAAAGAAAGAAGATTTAAGCACAGTGATGGCTAATCAGAAGGTTAGTAAAAATGTATTGGTCATTTTTTTTATAAATCCTATAACTTAACAACTTTAATATATTTTTTATCTTATGTAATATTTAAAATTGATTTAAGTTTTGCCTTTGTAATATGACAGTACCATAACTTTGGACAGTTTATGCTGTAAACTAGTAAAGCAGAGGAATTTAAATTCTAACTTCAAAAGTTAAGGTATATGGTACATATAATATAGATGATAAATTCACCCATGATGATTTAATTTTTCATTAATATGAATTTTAATGAGAATGCAATCTCTTTAAAAACATGTTGATTTGCTACTATGTTTTGCATTTACAGTATATGAATATGATTATGATATTAAAAATATGTTCAACCTTTCAAATAAGGAATTAAATATTTTTATGTTTCATTTTAGGAACAAGAAAGAGAGAAAATGTATCAACTATATTACCCACCCTGATTCAAAAGGAATAAACACTTGATACCAAATTGTTGTAGTTCTTTTTTTATGCATTAATTAGAGATTTACCAAAGTTGACATCAAGGAATAGTGTGCACAGTGAAGTAAAATTGTCAAATCTAAAATGATACATGTATATTTTGCTCAATTAAGGTACTACACCTAAACTTAAACTTTTTAACTGGGTTTAATGAAGGAGAAATCTTGTTATTGAAATGGTGGGTAGGCAGTGAATTGATTTGGTTGTACATGTATATTATCATTGCTCAGTGGTTAAAGTATCAGGCTTGTGAACCGCAGATCATGAGTTCGAATCTGTTTGGGCCTTTTGATCACATTTACTAAATTAAAGTTTTGAAAATACTTTAATCCAAAATTGCACATTTTTTCAACTATTTGATTTTTATACTAATATTCTTGTCTATCCATCTTGTTCTATCTATCTATCTATCTATCTATCTATCTATCTATCTATCTATCTATCTATCTATCTATCTATCTAATCTATCTATCATTAGTAATTTTTCTGAGAAACTATTTTGAAGTGTAGTGAGCCACCTTAAATGAGAAATAGATGTATCCTTGATAAAAATTGCTTTAAAAGAAAATGAACACAAAGATTTTACATATAAATGAACACGTATACATTAATATTTACATTACCGAGTATGATTCCCTCTATTTCTTAAGGAAACTTATAGTTAATGCATAGCTCTATAGAAACAGCCAGACTGAAATCTACATGCCCCGTTTATCGATAGTCGAAATCTACAACGGCTGGAAATTGACAGGAATAAAATTGACACTGTTAATATGTATTTTTTCTGCAATGTCGCCACCTTCATATCCCGCAGGAATCACAAAAGCAAGCATTTTATTGTTTAAATGTTGAGCACATGTTTTACACATACAAAATATACATTGAGTTTATTTTCACACGAACAGCAGGCAGCCATATAGTTTATGGTGATTAAAGAGGTCTACTGAATTGCACATTAACAAGCCTTGGATGAAGACTTCAGGACCAGGGCCTGGCTTTACTGACAAGATGTGATAAATATTTGGCCATTCATATTTATCTATGTATTTCCACTGCACCAAGCATCCACGTTAAATATGTGTAAATGTACCTTTGAATTTTGTTTGAAGTACCAGGGTATCAGAAATATCCACACACATTGCAGTATACTTATTTTTTTTCATCCAATCAGCAGTTGCTAAATATTCAATTGAGTGATGACATTTGCTTGGTGCAGAACTTTTGATGAGGTCAGAAAAGAGTGTGTTGTGTTCTAAATATGTTTGATCAGACATACATGTACTTGTATGAGGTACAATTTTAACAATGAAGAAGAAGCTGATTCTACATTAGTGGATTTTGTTTATATTGTTATAAGAAAGGAGGAAAGATCATATAAATAAATGCACAATAAAAAGATATGGCACGACTGGGAATTAAACCCTGGACCCCCGCAACTTTAGTCAGAAGCTCTACCGCTATGCTACTGTGGCCAATATCCACTGTTCATATCTTTCCCCGCATATTTTAATGCATTACTTCATGTATGTTATAATGTAAAGGTGTAGACTCATATACTGGTACATTTAATTATAAAGATTACTATTTTTGGACTGCTTTAAACAAAACTTACACATTTAACACCAACATAAAACCTAAAGTATACAGCTACTAAAGTTCTTTCCATTTCATTCTGTCGATCAATCGTGTTGTTTTAAACCCTTCTCTGAGCCATGCCATTTCATAAGGCTGGTGCTTAATACAGCTTATTCCCAGTTTTCCATGATGCAAAGCAGAGACGTTAGGACACCAGTCCATTACAGGTTCAACTCTCAGCTAATGCCGGTGCCCAAAATCAGTTAGGAGGACTGAGACAATATGATAAAATGCATTGTCAAAACGCACGTCAACACGCAGCATTAATGACCACTGTGAGGTTTAGAACAAGTGCCTTTTTGGTTATTATCGTATAGCCTTATTCTTATAACCACCAAGCTACATGTATGTGCTCCACCACGTGTTGTATGTATGTTCCATAATAAATGATTAAACTAAATTACTTCACAACTAGACAACCAGTGTTAACTACAGGGTTGGGGAGGGGGAGGGGGTTATACAATACAGTGTGTTTAATAGGGGCAGGGTGCTGGTGTAAGGCACCCAACGCAAGTTGAATTAGTAAACTACAACTTAGGCTTAGTATAATCAACTTAGTAAGCATTATCAACCAGTGTTAACATTAGGTCGGAGAGCGGGGGGAGGGGGGGGGGGTATACAATACAGTGTGGGTTAGGAATCTTTTACACGTACATAAATTACACTTAAATGCTCATCATTAAACTTTCTGACATTGGTGTTCAACTACTAAATATTAATCTTACACGTCTGTGTGTAAAACACACGCATAAATACATATTTCTTTTAGTCCTTCTCCATTTGTTTACATACACCGCATTATACTTTCACTTTGTTAAACTATAGTGACGTCATATTTTATAATCTTCGTTGTAAGAGCGTTTGTATTTCAAGCGTCCAAATAATAATCTCTGCCCGAAAAAAGGTAGAGATTATTATTGTGATTCAGAATCAGATAAACGTTTCTTTTCAAGCGTCTAAATCTTTCCACCAACAATAATAATGTCTTCTTGGCAAGATTATTATTGTCAGCACACAATAATAATGATAACCGGGGAATAATATTTTCTTGTGAAATTTACAATAATAATCTTTTAGTGTGAGATATTATTATTTTTGGTTGACATTTTTATTTAGAGCAGATTTATAATTATGTGCGGGTACAGTTATTATTATTGTGGCGTGAAAATAAAAATGTAAGGCAATGGAAGTGATTATTATTTTTGGTAGGACATTTTTATTGTGACCATATTATATAGTAAAATATAATAATAATAATGTGGGGGTACCTTACGGCTTTCCATAGGAAACGATACAGACATTCTTAATCGGCAGCCTCCGTTTCAAATATGTCTTATTCTTTTGTTTGTTGAAAAAGAATACAAGTTTGATTAAAAGATTAGGACAGTGTTAAATTTTGTTCAATGAGTTGAATGTTTCTAATGAATTCTCATTAACCTGATGAAACATCATACACGGTTATTGCAAGCTTTACGCACCTGATGTGACCTGCAATTCACTACTTCGCTGTAATGGTAACAAATACTTCTTCGTGCAGATATTTTGCTGAATAAAAAGCTTAAAATTTTAAATTTTAACTCTCAAATTACAAGTTCTCAATCGTAAAGTAGTAGACAAAAATCAAATTACAGGGAAACGGGAATATGCGTTATAGTACATGTGCCATGATTGCGAGGAAGGGGGTTAACATCGCGTGTTGTCGACATGATCATTGTAGAACACAAACTTTGTTCATAAAGTTATTATTTTTGAAATATGTTGGCAATTTTTTTTTGTATTAAATATTAATCATCATAGCAATACGTGTAATTAAATCGTGTATTTTTTTAGTGTTGAGGTGTTTTACGCAATGGGTTATTGATTTGCTAGAAGAGTGCGTTTCTAATCTACAAAATAGCCCCTTAAGATAGACCCTGTAAAGTATAAAAGAAGACATTTATTCTCTCTATAAGAAATTTCTTAAAGCATTACCCTAATCACGTTTAAAGTTTTAAAAAGCTTTACCCTAGTCATGAATTTGCTTTACCCTAATCATAGTCGAAAATTTTCCTTGCTTTTTCTCTATAATAAGGAAAGATTCTGCAAAAGTTTTACAATTGTTACGTTTATACACTTCAAATCTTGTAAATTTATTTATTTATTTAGTCATACTACCCCGACAAATGCGTAAATTTAGTGTAAAATAATCGAAGCATACTTCCCCATCGCCATCTTGGACTAGGGTAAAGTGCGTTACCCTAGTTCGTTTCTACACAGTGAACTAACTGACAGAGGTTAACAAGTATTCCTTTTAAAGGAATGATCGGCAAGTTGGCTATTATCTTTGGTCAGATTTGTTATGTAATGCGAAAGCATTCCGCTACATTTTTTGTTGATTTCCAATATAATTAACATTTTTTGAAAAAAAGATAAGATTGCATGTAAACGAAAATTGTCTATCAAATGTTGATATAGGAACATATTTGGCAAACTTAAAGGAGATGATATTAAACTTTGTTTGAAGATAACCAAAATACTACATTCAATTACCGTATCTTGTAACTTCTAAATTGTAATTAATCCAAAACCTAACTTTAACAGCTTATCTTTTTTATTTACAATCCAAATATCATGTTTATCCCCGGACAAATGGAGTATGAGTCTGTTTGGGTACAAGTCAGTTTGGGTACAACTTCACTTTACTCCGTTCCAAAATAGAAAGGCATGAATATGCTTTACTTTTAGTAGGCGAATTGTACTTCCGATAAATATTCTTACGCATATGTGAAGACAAACGTGATAAGAATCAGTTTGTATGTAACTGTTTAAATGTTTTAATTTCAATGCATACGAATATGAGTAACGTTTATTTAGTATTCTACGTGTAATTTAAGATTTAAATGAGGCTGTCATTGCAAAGAAAATAAAGTAGTGCAAGGCGCAATGCGTGCGCAAATAGTAAAATTTGCCGGATGCCTCATATGGACACAACTGTGATCGGCCGAAGCCGATCACAAAAATTATTTTACATTTTTCCTAGAATATTTTTACATGTTCTTTATGTTTGTGCCAATCATGTTTTTATAATAGCATACAGAATTTCCTCGACACGTTTATAATAGATATAGTTTTTGGTACATGTACATGTCCCTTTTAAATTTATGTCTTAATTATATATTAACGATGAGAGTGTTTATATGACTGTCCATAAATATGATTTTTTTTTTTCAATAATACCACAGAACATTAACAATATTGCTGAGAGAGAGAGAGAGAGAGAGAGAGAGAGAGAGAGAGAGAGAATCCCATTAAAAGCCATTACACATTTTATAGTGATAAGTCATCCCATATCTCACTAAATGAATTGTCATGGCTGTAATCTTGGTAATGTTTTGATCCATGTCTCAGATATTGCTTATGCACATAAAAAGTTTAATCCGGATTGACACACTTTTTTGTTTTGATGTCTAGTAGGAAAGGAGAAATGAGCATATGAAAATATATGGCTGGACTGGGAATCGAACCCTGATAGCTCAGTGGTAGAACTCCTGACTAGAGATGCAGGGGTCCCGGGTTCGATTCCCGGTCCAGCCATATGTTTTCATATGCTCATTCCTCCTTTCCTACTACAGATGGTGCCGTGGCCTTTCTGGCAATATGAATAAAGGAAGTCCTGACAAGGTGAACTTGTGTTGTGTCTTCGGGGTCGAAGACTATTTAAGGAGGGAGGAATGTAGTAGTTGGGGCTATATGGAGATGCAGGGGTCCCGGGTTCAATTCCTGGTCCAGCCATATATTTTCATATGCTCATTCCTCCTTTCCTACTACAGATGTAAAGACAGCATTAAGCTTTGTAATTATAGTACATATCTTTTTTTCCTAATCTACAGGTATACCTGCTGTTTCAAGATGATCTGGAGATCAGGAAAATAGAGAATATTGTCAATTTGATATATTGCTTATGACCCAGTCAAGTCCACTGAAGGTATACTTCTATGTCATGTGATAAACTTACAACTTTACCTCTTTATTTAGATATATTTGGTTATAGCTGAATGAAAGCCAAGCAAAGTCATCTAAATAGCTAAAAATGTCATGTGAAAAAGTTAATTGTATAAGGGAAAGGTTCATATGGACATCTTGTTACAACACTGATTATTTGAGTGGTGGGAACTTCCAAAAGGAATGCCAGGAGTTCAAAGATATTATAAACCTAACAAAGTGTCTTTTACCCTCTCTGAAAGAATAGGATTTACAGGAATATCATGAATTTCTTCTGCTGGAAATAGGTTTTTCAGATTAGTTTATATTATTGACTCAATCTTATTATGGTGTACATAGAATGTTGATAGTATAGTTGGAACTCATACAGATATTCATCTGTTACATATGTGTTTCTGACTTTGATCTTTGTTCGAAATATTTGCCTTATTTGATATCTTTCTGTCCATTGGAAAACTAAATGTCTCTGAAGTAACACCAGTTGGTAACAAAGGCAGTTGGTTCCTGGGGATTCTGTTTGAACTATTTTGATGCATTACATTTTTAATGTGTGTGCATACTTGATTGACTTGGGTTTCCTCATTTTTTTTGTATACATGTAAGTTACATGTATACTCAGTATTGCTTTAAAAAGTATATCACATGTGACCTACCAGTATAATAGTACATACATGTATTTCATTTGTAAATTAAAAATCATTTTACAAATTTGCAATGTTTTGTAAGACTAAAATTTGTTTTATCGCTTTTAAAGTAACTGAAAGTACATGCAACTGTCTTTTGGCATTGTATATATAATAAAAAGATAAAGAAACTGTGAACTGAGTTTAAAATTAGTAGCAAAATGATGATATATGAACAATATAAGATAAGATTACATTTTCAGTATCACTTTGAAGCACATTCTTTAAAAAAATTGCATTGAATATATGTTTAATGAATGCAATTGTTGCAAAAATTGATTCTCTTAACACTTTATGTTTATTCTATTTTAGTTTCCAGACCAAAACATTAATGGATGTCTCTTGAATGGAATACATGAGGATTAGGATGGAACCTTTTTCTGTCTTTTAACCAACTCACACCATCTTTGAGGATTTATGTACCCAACCACAGAAGACTGTTCTAAACACATCATTTATAACATTCTAATTAATATGTTACATAAAATGGTTTGGGTCGGCTCTTTAAATGTTAATGGATGTCAGTGGATGAATTGTTTTAACAGTAGGTGTTTACATAATGAATAGCAGCAAACAATTTTATTGGGTGCACCTGTTTTGTATTTTTTCTTACCCATCTTACATACAATGTATGTTAATTTTTATATTTATATATAACATATTCATATAACATTTTTAGAAACAGTTATCTTTAATTGAAAAGGAGCATTACTATTTTATACAAGTTTTTTTAAATAAACTCCTTTGTATACATGTACAAACAAAAATACTCAGTAACAATGGACAATAGACATAATTAATATAAAGTAATATCAAAAGCAGTATATAACAAATTTGTAGGTCTTGTTCTTGAACATAAAAACATATCTAAGAAATATTCATTTTTAGCCATTAAATACATTAATATTATTAGAATATTAATCCAAGTTGAAAAAGGACTTAAAATATACAAGATTTTTTCCATTTATTTAAATGTTTGAAAACTATTCCATTGAATTCTTTACCTTTTTCATCTAAATAGCTGTATAGTATATTCTATCCCTGTAATATATCACTTTAGTTTTGTTGAACAGCATGTGTATTAGTTTTTATTTTTCTCAGAATGATATATGCAGAGTCGTTATTTTCATTATATGAAACTTTATACAAGTACTGTTAGGCCTTCTGCAACATGTTCATTGTTTAAATAACATGAAGTTTGTGAAACGAGTGTAGTGATTTTTTATTACCTTTCATATGACAAATTACATCTATATCTTAAATTGTTGTACAGTTAGTCATATCCCTTTAATATATCACTTTTTTATGTTGAAATGCATGTCCATTAGTTTTATGATTTTTTTTTCAGAATGATATACATGATATATGCAAGGTTATTATAAGAAAATTGATTTTTAAAAAAGAGATCTCATACAACCTGTGTATTTTTTTTTCAATAAAAGTAATACAGTGTATTAATTGTATGTACAGTGTAGTTTTCTCTTAATGATTATAAAAATGCTAGTGTTTTATTTGTATGTAGTTGAGTAGATTCAAACATACAAGCAAAACACTTTTAATATCGCCAGGTATATGTACCAGCTTATTATATTTGATTTATATGTACTTTTTTGGTTATTATTTTTTAAACATTTTCTCTTATTAACTGATTATAAAAATGCTATGTTGACAACAATGCCATATACATGTACATTATGTTGTGTTCTGTTTTGATATAATTTTGCAATTAAATTTAATATGAATTTTTCATGCCTTATACTCATTGTTATATGTATTACATATAATTAAAATACATGCAAAACTTTTTTCTATTTTATATTTATTTATTTTTTTAATAAGATTAAGAAACGGACTATAGTCAATGCACGTTTTCAAGAGTTGTCTAACAAATGCTCCCCATGGTTCATGACCCTGAATATTGAGTAGGCTGTGAGGTGTGTTTTAGTAAAAAAGATAAACTCTTGAAATTTCACCAAAACGTAAATCAGGATAGAGTTTATCAATGTAAATAGTTTCTTGTCCATGGCATGGATAGATCAATTCTGGTAAGCTGACCAACGTGCCTTCGTCCAGTGACCCGGCGCAATCGCAAACTTTTCGCAACGTCATTTTAACGTTTCTTATTGCTCCTGTGTTTTAAACAACTTACAAAAGAACGGAAATAAGAATTATTCTTTATTTCTCATCTTTCGTTTTTATTTCAAGATGTCATCATTTACATTTTCTCTCATTCTTGATTTTTTGGGGGGAAATCGAGTTATTTTTACCCGAAAATCTAATTACTGTGAATGTCTTTTGCAGACATTTTGTACATATTTTAGAACTGTTGACAACAGTTAGTGTGTCAAAAGTACTTGATAGTTAATCCCTTTGTCTTAATTCTAGTTAAACAATCAGTGAAAAAAATATGCTGAACTGAAGCTCTTTATCCCTTGCCATCGTGTAGTTTTTAGGTCACCTGATTCAAGTGAGCTTTTCTGATCACCTGTTGTCCGTCGTCCGACCGTCCGTCCGTCCGTCCGTCTGTCTGTAAACTTTTCACATATTTGACTTCTTCTCTAGAACCACTGGGCCAAATTTAACCAAACTTGGTACAAAGCATCCTTATGAGAAGGGGATTCTAAATTGTTAAAAAAAGGCAAGTCCCTCTTTAAAAGGGAGATAATTGCAAAACAAGTGAAAATAGGGTGCATGTCTTAAACTATCTTCTTCTTAAGAACCACTGCATCAGAAATGCCAATATTTACTCCAAAGCTTGTATATATAGTAAATATTCTAATTGTAAAGACCGTGACCCCCGGACCAATACTGGGGTCCCAAGAGGGGTTCAAAGTTTAGCATAGAAATATATAGCGAAAATGTTTTAAAATCTTCTTCTTAAGAACTACAATGATCCAATTCGTGATATTACTATGCAATCATCCTCAAATAATGTAGATTATAAATTGTTGAAATCGTGACCCCCAGACCAATACTGTGGTCTCACGAGAGGTTTAAATTTAACATAAAAATATATAGGGAAAATGTTTAAAAAAAATTTCTTCTCAAGAACCACAATGCTCCAATTTGTGATATTACTACGCAAGCATCCTCAAATAATGTAGATTATAAAATTGTTAAAATTGTGATCTCCGGATCTCCAATACTGGGGCCCCAAGAGGGGTTCAAATTTGACATAGAAATACATAGTGAAAATATTTAAAAATCTTTTTTCAATAACTACAATGCTACAATTTGTGACATTACAATGCAAGCATCCCTCAATAATGTAGATTGTAAATTGTTAAAATCGTTACCTCTGGACCAATACTTGGGCCCCAAGAGGGGTTCAAAGCTTAACATAGAAATATATAGAGAAAATGTTTAAAAATCTTCTTCTCAAGAACTACAATGCTCCAATTTGTAATATTACTATGCAAGCATCCTCAAATAATGTAGATTATAAATTGTTAAAATCGTGACCCCCAGACCAATACTTGGGCCCCAAAAGGGGTTCAAAGTTTAACATACAAATATATAGGGAAAATATTTAAAAAACTTTTTGCAATATTAACCACAATTCTACAATTTGTGAGGTTACTATGCAAGCATCCTCAAGTAATGTTTATTGTAAATTGTTAAAATCGTTACCCAGGACCAATACTGAGGCCTCAAAAGAGAGGTTAACAGTTTAACATAGAAATATATAGGGAAAATGTTTAAAAATCTTCTTCTCAAGAACTACGGTGCTCCAACTTGTGATATTACTATGCTTTTATCCAGTTGTAATGAGTGTTTAAAAAAAATAATGGGGTTCAAAATCGAAAGTTACTAACCACAATAAAGATAACTCTGTTGATAGAAAACTATTAAAAAACATGGCGTCTAAAGCAGTAGTGGGATCAAAGAACAGCAATTTCTGTTTAATGATTAAAATTTAAACACATAAATAAATCGTAACGGCCGGACTATTACTGAGGCCCCAAGAGGGGTTCAAAGTTTAAGGTAGAAATGTATAGGGAAAATGTTTGAAAATCTTCTTCTTAAGAACTACAATCCTACAATTTGTGAAATTACAATGCAAGCATCCTAAGATGATGTAGATTCTAAATTGTTAAAAGTGTGTTCCCTTGACTAATACTGGGGTCTCAAGATGCGTTTAAAGTTTAACATAGAAATATATTGTTAAAATGTTTAAAAAACTAATATAAAATGATACAAGGAGCTGTTGTTCAGGTGAGCGATGTGGACCATGGGCCTCTTGTTGTTTAAACAATTGTGTGGCCTTAAAAGGTCTTCTGAGATGTCCACCAGTTGAAAGATATTCACTGCGCCGCCTTCACGTCAAAATTCAATGTAAAGTCGTTGTCAGATTTCGATTGTATGGTAAATATATTTGAACCATATCCGTATTTCAACTTGAACATTAGTGAAACTTGATCAAAAGTTAATCGCAAAGAATAGCAAGATGAAAATTTGATTTCTTTCCTAATTAACTGTAATTCTACGGACACTTAGAAAGTAGATATTGAAGTTTTTATTAATCTCTGAGTTCATGCCTGCTCCGGGTACCCCAACCACCGACTTGTTTATCAACCGTCGTAAATAAACAATTAAATATTCTTTTAATATTGCTTTGTTTAATTATTTTTGGGGGGTTCTTCAGTGTTTATGCCAATTTTCACCAAAATTCGTCACTTAGAAAAGGAAATATTCGAGTTGTCTCAATAATTTCCGAACAACCCTCGTAGATATGCATTTTAAGTAGTAACTTTATGCTTAAGTCACTAAGATATTAAACATAGTCAAAATGTACCTATAAACAAGAGGCCCATGGGCCACATCGCTCACCTGAGGAACAATAGGTATGATAAAATCAGCTTAATGGAGTCATTATACAAACTATCTGGACAATGTAGTAAAATACATGTAGATCCTGTATAAGAAAAAATATTTTTTTTTCCACTGGATATTGTAATGTTTATTATCATTAGTCCCTTTTCTAACAGGATGATTTTATAGTAATATCACATGTTGAGCATTGCAGCTCTCAAAAAGATCCTAAACAATTGTTTATATATTATGGGATATAAACCTTCATCAAACTCTGAACCCCTTGTGAAACCCAATCGTCCAGGAATCATCTAGAGGCCAAAGTCTAAACAATATTAAATAATCACCTGGCTGATTAGTTTCTGAGAAGAAGATTTTTAAAGATTTACTCTAAATATTCCTATGTAAAAATTCCACCCCTATTTTGGCCCCACTCTACCCCCAAGAATCATGATTTTTAAGCTTTGAATCTACACTGCCTGAGGATGCTTCCAAACAAGTTTCAGCTTTCCTGGCTGATTAGTTTCTGAGAAGATTTTTAAAGATTTACTCTAAATATTCCTATGTTAAAAGTCGACCACCCCATTGTGGCCCCACCCTACTCCTGGGGGTAATGATTTTCACAACTTCAAATATACACTACCTGAGAATGCTTCCACATAAGTTTTAGCTTTCCTGGACAAATCGTTTCTTAGGAGAAGATTTTAAAAGATTTAATCTATATATTCCTATGGAAAAATTCGCCCCCCCCCCCCCCCATTGTGACCCTGCCCTACCCTCGGAAGTCATGATTTTCACAACTCTGAATCTACACTACCTGAGGATGCTACAACATAAGTTTCCGCTTTTCTGGCCAAATGGCTCCTGAGAAGAAGATTTTTTAAAATTTACTCTAAATATTATATATTCCTTTGTTAAAAATCGACCCTCCATTGTAGCCCCACCCTACCCCCCGGGGGTCATGATTTTCACAACTTTGAATTTACACTACCTGAAGATCTACACTACCTGGGGATGCTTCCACATAAGTTTCAGCTTTCCTGGCCTAATGGTTCTTGAGAAGAAGATTTGTAAACAGATAGCCATGCTATGACCTTGAATTAATATCATTACATATTGGTCACTATAATACTTATGTATATTTTAATATTGTAAGCAAGTGACGCGTCATATTAGGGCGGGATACCCAAATACTGCATCCCAATAATCGTTGTCATAAATGAGGTTAATTAATTCTGACACAGTAAAATACAAACTGAAAATATATAAACAAGTTATCAACAAATTGTCATATTTGGCGATCCTGTGTCTGTAATGAAGGCCCTAATATTGCAAGTTAGTCTTGTAATGCTTGTTCATCTATTTAACCTTTGTAACCTTAAAGCCATGTATGAATGGATGTATTATGAGTAAGCGATGCATCATACCCAGGTGGGGGACTCAGAGACTCGGATTCTGAGACTCAAACCCCGCATCACAATATTCTTTCTGACAGTTTTGACAGTTTTGTTACTTTATTTAGAAATAAAATTTAACTCTGGAATTTTGACACTAAATGTTCACTCATGATCATCGTAGATGGGCCGGACTGGTCAGAACTGTCAATCATAAGTAAAATGTTATATATACTCATGTAAGATGATGTTAAACGTATTCTAGATTCTTTGATTTGAGCTGCTTTTAATGGTTGTATTATCTACTATACGATCACGCTGATTAATAAACTACTTGGTAACCAACAATTGGACTTGCTGATCATTCTGAGGAAAGGCTTACACAAACTTTCTTGGTGCTCGTGACCAGGACAAAGCGAAATAGGAAAAGACAATAAGGTAAGAACCATTTCTAAATGTCTCTTGTAACTATCTCGAAGTAAACAACTTTGTCTAAGCAACCATTATGGCGACAGGTGATGAGTTTTATAAAAAAGAATTAAAAAATCAAATAAAAGAATTAGAACAACGAATCGCGGAGTAAGGTCAGAGTAAAGAAAATAAAGGGCAAGAAACAGGTCAAAAATCCTTAGAAAAAAAAATGTTAAACAAAATACTTTTGAAACATATTATGACGCTAGGTTGTATGAAACTCGTGAACCTCGACACCGAGTCCCAAATCAGGATGATGATAAAGATTTTTTCATTGGTCAAGTTAAAGCTATGACAGCCGCACTCTCAGTGCCCCTATCTTCTGTGATAACTCCTTTCGAAGGATATGCTAAAAAATTTAAACAATGGATAAAAGAAGTTGAAAAGTACAGTGTCATGTCTGGGAAACAAGGTCATGAGATCCCCATGCTTGCGTAAATAACGAGTAAGGGTTCAGTGGGGGATTATATCAAAAGGTATTTAGATGAAACAGATGCGTCTGAAGAAATCCCATCTTGGAACGATCTCAAAGAATCCCTTAAAAATAGATTTGCAGAAATAACAGATTCCCAACACGCGTTAGCAGTAATGCGTAGGACTCGACAAAATTCAAATGAAAGTGTTCAGTTGTTCGCGGAAGACGCATACAATAAAGACAGACTAAAAGATCCTTTGGAACAACAACAGTTAGTAGATATCTTTTGTGACGGGTTGACATTCGACTACCTCAGAATGAAAATTTTGCGAGAAAACCCTAAAGATTTAGAATCCGCAATTCAAATAGCAATGCGAGAACAAAACCTGAGACAGAGACTAGCGATAAGAGGGTCAAATATGACAGAAATTGTTCAAAGTAATGACAACAGACGAACTCTTTCAAACTTTGATACTACTCTTCCCTTATTAAAGGATAGAGCAGATAATCTTACCTCAATAGAAACAAGGCATGTAGAACCAATGGAAATTGACCATGCGCGAAATAGTAGGTGTTTTAAATGTAAACAAACGGGTCATAGGGCTCGATTTTGTTCTCAAAATAAACCCCAAATCAGGTCCCGTCCTCAAATGAATAAACGACTCAGTCAAAACAAACCGGTACATAATATAGAGCAGAATCCCCGGTCACCTGTGGAATGTTGGAATTGTGGTAAAGTAGGTCATGTACGTGCAGATTGTTGGAGCTCGCGTATGTATCAGAGAACGCAGCAAAATCGGGGCAGATCATCAGATCGCCAAGGCCGAACATATGATTTTAGAAACCGAGTAAATGAGGGACCATCTCAAAATTTTAATCCGCGCTCTTCTGTTGAGAAACAAAAACAGGAAAACTAAAACGTTCTTCCTTCGTTGAAGCCCGAAGAAAGAACTTTAAACAAAGACCTACTTATGAAATTAATTTCACTAACAACCCCAGTAGCTGTTTATTAAAAATAGGTAAAAATAAATTCAGGGCTTTGGTAGATACAGGTGCAGCCGTATCTCTAATTAGTAAGAAAATGTATGATAATCTATTTCCCCGCCCAAAGTTGTTTAAAAATGACATCCCCTCTCTACAAGCAGCAAATGGTAATTCTTTAATTGCGATAGGGTATGTAAATATTTCCTTTAAGATTTCAGGATTAACTTTAGACCACAAACTTTATGTGACAAAGGGACTCAACCGAAACATGATTCTCGGTCGTGATTGGCTCAAGAAAAACAATGTTCGTTTATACTTTGATCTTGGACTCATGCGTATTGATGGCAAAGTATACGCGGAACTTAAAGAAGATTTACACATCTCAACTATTGTAAGAATACCTAAGAAACATATTATGAGGCCAAACACGGTGACAGTATTCTATGGAAAAATAAATAACAATTTCTCTCTGGAAGAAAGTGACTTAGTTGAAGTGAACAGCATAGACAATAACTGCATTATGGAAGATCCAGGACTATATTTAAAAGACACCGTTTGTAGAGTTCGAAAGGATAAGAAACTTCCAATGATCTTCGTTAACCAAACTAACAAAAATTATAAAATCCCGAGAGGCTACATCGTAGGACGCGTTACCGCATTAAAACAGAAGGAAATCTCAGAAATACAGACTACTCAAGACACAAAAGAAGAGATTGATGTACCTAAAAGATTCGAACACCCAATCAAAAGACTTGTGAGCAAAAACACTGATTTATTGGCAAAGAAAGACAGTGATCTTGGAGTGACTGATACTGTTAAAATGAAGATAGAAACTGGAGACCATCACCCAATAAAGAATAGACCCTACCGTGTACCCTTAAATAAAAGACAGATAATTGACAAAGCCATACCGGAAATGATGGACGCAAAGATTATTGAGAGATCACAATCGCCTTGGTCATTTCCCTTAGTAGTGGTGAAGAAAAAAGACGGATCAGACCGGATGTGCGTCGACTTTAGAAGTTTAAATAAGATAGTGAAACCAGTATCATTCCCGCTACCGTTGATTGATGACATCCTATGTTTACTAGGTAAGGCAAAATATTTTACTGCATTAGATTTAAAGAGTGGATATTGCCAAGTGAAATTAGAAGATTCAAGTAAAGAAAAAACGGCCTTTGCATGTCACAAAGGACTATTCCAATTCAACCGGATGCCATTTGGGTTGAGTAATGCACCGGCAGTCTTTCAAGAGCTGATGAACATAGTTCTTCAAGGACAAGAGGAGTTTGCCATCGCATACCTGGATGACATTCTTATATTCTCAGAGACACCGGAAGATCATCTTCGTCATATTCAAGACGTTTTTAATCACCTAAGAAAGCATGGACTAAAATTAAAACTTAAGAAGTGTAGTTTCTTCAAGGAACAAACTGAATATCTTGGTTTCATCATCAATGAACATGGCGTTACACCTGATCCAAAGAATATTACTTATCCCATAAGCTGAGTAAAACTCAAGAAAAATGGTCAACCATAGAAAAGGAAGCATTTGCCATCCACTACGCCCTTCAGAAGTTAGACCATTACTTACATGGTGCTCAGTTTATTATACGAACAGACCATAAGCCGCAAAATAAGAAAATTCAACTTTGGGCATTAAGTATCGCAGGATATAACTGTAAGGTAGAGTACATAGAAGGAAGATTTAATTGTTGTGCAGATCTTTTATCCAGATTACCTACAGTCAATCCTGAGTGTGAAGAGGAAGAGCAGTCAGAGCATGATGAACCAGATGCTAAGGACAATTTCTTTGAAGTAAACGTACTTAACTCAAATGCCTTGTCGCCTAAGAGATTGGCCAAATGTGAGGTTAAGCAACACGACGAATTGATCAAACCCTTTATTGATCTACCAGAAGAAATCAACATCAAAGAAAGTCAACAACACGATGATCAGATCAAGAAACTGAAGAATCGGTTAAATAAAGGAACAGCAACGGTAACCGAAGAAAAGAAGTTCCTGGAAATTGATGATTTGATGTAATCTCTTTCATTTGGAGACTCTGAAGGCCCAAGACTTCGACTGTATGTACCACGTGAGTTAGAACTTTTAGTAGTGCAGCAGTATCATGACGGATTTGGACATATGGGAGTAGACAAAACATATGACGTAATAAGACAAAAGTACTACATACCAAATTTATACAAAAGGTTATATTCCTATGTTGAAGGATGTGTAGTATGCTAGACGAGGAGCAATAAGAAAAATCAGCCTCCACTTCAAGAGACAGATATACCACCTTTTCCAATGGCTAAGGTAGGACTTGATTTATCAGGACCATATCCAACATCCTTGTCAGGAAACAAGTACATAGTCTCTTTTATTGACATTTACTCTGGTTGGCCAGAAGCTTTTCCCGTTCCCGATAAGTCAGCTGACAACATAGTACATCTTATCTTAGAAGAAATATATCCAAGATATGGCTGTCCTCTTCAAATTCTCACAGACAACGGCACAGAAAATGTGAACAAGAAAGTGGAAGAAACCTTAAAAGAATTGAACATCAACCACATCAAAACATCTTATTACAGCCCTCAAGGTAACGGTAAAGTAAAAAGATTTCATAGAACTCTTCATGACGTGATGACTAAGAAAATAACCGACAACGCTCAAACATGGGATATTCATCTCAATCAGACATTGGCAGCCATTCGCTTCCATCCTAATGATTCGTCAAAGTTTTCTCCATATTACCTTATGTACAACAGAGATGTCGTATTACCTCTTGATACGTTAATGAAACCTCGAAGGAGATATGCAGGAGAAGACCAACACAAGGTGGTCCTTCAGGAACAACATAAAGCTTTCATGCTAGTACATCGCAATATGAAGGAAGCCAAGAAGAAACAGAAAGCTCAAGCCGATAAGAAAAGCAAAGACGAAGACTTTCAGGTAGGTGACCCTGTCTACCTTAAAAACAACAGAAGACAAAATAAGTTAGATAAAAAGTGGCTACCATATTACCGAATCATAGAGCAGAAAGGACCAGTTAGTTTCGTGGTGAGAGATCAATTGACTGGATTAACCACCAAATGCCATGCACGACAATTAAGATTGGCAGACATTTCGCACTGGCCCCTTTCACAAACTACTGAAGATGGTGGAAGAACTCTAAGAAAAACTAACTATGTTGTTCCACCAGAAGATGAATCGTCGTCGGAAAATGAAGACATGCAACCAGAACCATTAGAAAGAGCTATACAGCTCAAACAATGGGAAAGAGAAGGATCTTCAGACGAAGAGGATATTCCCCTAGCAGAACTTCAAAGACGTATAAGAGCTAAGAAAATCATGGATGATAAACAGTACAAAACCGAGAGTGATCAGACCGTAGATTCAGAATCGGATGAGACCCCTGAGTCAAAACAATGTGATGAAAATAGTGGTCAAGACTATGAAATACCCTTAGATAACACAAATGTACACTTATATGAAGATATGGAAATAGATGAAATAGTCCATAAAGTAGGTCTAGGCTTCAAACCAATCCCTAAACCGCGTAAACCAATCCCTAAACCCCGTAAAGAAAATAGCAAACAAAAGTTTGCTGAAGATTGTTTGACTCTTATGAAGGAATTAGCCAAAATAATAAACTAAATAAGTTATGATTAATCGTATATGTAGATGTAAATAATCTTGAATAAGCTTAGCTTTGTATATATTGCACGCTTTTAAAAAGGTATGACAGGATGACCCCCTGTGACATTAAAACAGATAATGAGATACGCCGACTAGCAATCGCGGACATAGCACCTGGGTAATTTGTATACTAATATGCGGAGTTGAAGAGATTAAACATATACTCGAAATACATGAGACAGCGACTAAGTAAAGAAACTAAAAGACTGATTTTTGAAAGTAATCTAAGATTACTGATTTAAAAATAATAAAATATTACGATCAACATCTTGAGTATGGGACAAGGTTGCTCGGGTTTCATGGTTCATTATCATTACTTAATATTAAAATCAAGAGAGTAATTTCAAAATTCAAGACAAATTAAGATTTCTGACAAATTAAAAGATATTAGGGTTTTCCCTATGAATACACTTATGGCGGAATTGCCTGTCACTAATCTGCAACCCATGAAATCATCATCTTGGGTGGAAAGTCTCTGGTTTAATGTGTGTTTAACTTTGGCAGTAACAATAACGATAGGACTTTGTATTAAGAAACGCAAAACGATTAAAAAGTGGGGAGGTATATGCTGTGGTGGCTGCTGGTCAGGTTGTCGAAAAAGAGGTAGTGACGGAGATAAGAAAGGTCTTCCAAGGACAATGCATTTTGTTGTGTGAATCCAGAGAAATGGACCTCTAGTGATACCATTGAACTGAAACCGATCCCGAAAAACGTCAGGATCCAAGAGAAACCCCATAGGAGCGGAAGACTCGAAACTCGCAAAATGACCAATAGTACGGGAACAATTTCGACCAAACTAGCACAACAATTACTTGAAGAGAAGAAAAATGAAGAATCTCCATGGACCAAATACTATAGACCGGACCCAGAGCTGGCACGTAAATATCTGGAAGAGAAGGCCGCGATGTCTACGCCACAGAGGAACGCAGAAGATGTTCCGCGAGAAGCCGCCTAGCCATCCGCGCCAACCATCTATCCACGAGTGCCGATGATGTACGAATAATTGGGCCGCAAAGCAGTTGTGTTTTCCTTGTGGAAAAAAATGTGTATTGTGTAAAAAGTGTTAAAGTAAAAAATGTGTGTTATCTTGTGCTAATATAAATCTTGTATTTTGTGATTCACTCGGGAGAACTACAGAAAGAAACCGATGGACTCCGAACCTATGAAGCTAGTACATGAACTCCACCCCTTAGAAGAAAGAGAAATTTTGTGAACTTATAAGCATGCCTTGACTTTGTGTATATATATATATATATATATATATATATATATATATATATATATATATATATATATATATATATATATATTTATGTGACATTAAGTATAACCATACTTATTATTACTTTGATGATGAATTACGATTATCTTCAATTATGATTATTTCATCCTGATCATTATTGTCATACTTTATTCATTATTGTTTTCATGATTGTAATGCGATATAATCAAACTATATGATTTTATGTATATATCCTGATCACAGATTTGCTCTTGTATGTGACTGATGTTCCAAGCTGGAGGTGGAAACATGCCACTTGATACTACCTCTTAACATAGATGTTCTGACTGGTATGTCACTAGGAAGTTCATCTGACCAAGAGGAGATCAAGGACGCTTTCCTAATCCGGGCGCCAGACACGAGAAATCTCCCTTCGGGATATTTCTTTTGTTTGGGGGACGTATGTAAACAGATAGCCATGCTATGACCTTGAATTAATATCATTACATATTGGTCACTATAATACTTATGTATATTTTAATATTGTAAGCAAGTGACGCGTCATATTAGGGCGGGATACCCAAATACTGCATCCCAATAATCGTTGTCATAAATGAGGTTAATTAATTCTGACACAGTAAAATACAAACTGAAAATATATAGACAAGTTATCAACAAATTGTCATATTTGGCGATCCTGTGTCTGTAATGAAGGCCCTAATATTGCAAGTTAGTCTTGTAATGCTTGTTCATCTATTTAACCTTTGTAACCTTAAAGCCATGTATGAATGGATGTATTATGAGTAAGCGATGCATCATACCCAGGTGGGGGACTCAGAGACTCGGATTCTGAGACTCAAACCCCGCATCACAATATTCTTTCTGACAGTTTTGACAGTTTTGTTACTTTATTTAGAAATAAAATTTAACTCTGGAATTTTGACACTAAATGTTCACTCATGATCATCGTAGATGGGCCGGACTGGTCAGAACTGTCAATCATAAGTAAAATGTTATACATACTCATGTAAGATGATGTTAAACGTATTCTAGATTCTTTGATTTGAGCTGCTTTTAATGGTTGTATTATCTACTATACGATCACGCTGATTAATAAACTACTTGGTAACCAACAATTGGACTTGCTGATCATTTTGAGGAAAGGCTTACAGATTTTTTAAGATTTAATCTATATATTCCTATGTAAAAAGTCGACCTCCCCCATTGTGGACCCATCTTACCCCCCGGGGGTCATGATTTCCACAACTTTGAATCTACACTACCTGAGGATGCTTCCACACAAGTTTCAGCTTTCCTGGCCAAATGGTTTTGAGAAGAAGATTTTTGAAAATTTCTCGAAAATTTTCATTAATTCATAATTATCTCCCCTTGTAAGAGGGCTTGGTCCTTAATTTTTACAACTTCGAATCCTCTTAGGCTGAGGATGCTTTGTACCAGGTTTGGTTGGATTTGGCCCAGTGGTTTTTTAGTAGATGTTGAAAATGTGAAAAGTTTACAGACGGACGGACGAACAGACAGAAAGACAGACGTACAGACGGACGGACGACAGACAAAATGTGATCAGAATAGCTCACTTGAGCTTTCAGCTTAGGTGAGCTAAAAATGATTTACTACAAAGTTTATGCATTGAAAACTTTACTATAAATCGATTGTCATATATATTTTTTCTCTAATACAAAGAAAAATGAGATGCTCAGCAAAAGTTTTGAAAAAAACATGACACACACAGCCTCCTTAAACAAAATTAAGATGAAGTTAGAAAACAAGAATCTAGCCTGTTAGACATCCTTTGATAAAATTACATACAGTTTGAAGACAAATACACATTTCCTTACAAAAAAATGAGGGAAAAGGACATGGTGTCTTGCAGCGGGGACCAATATATCCAACAGAACACTCTAGATGTTGAAATACATTAGGATGTGAAAATATTATTTCATAGAATACAGTTTGTTAAAATAAATTTGGTACTTACCAACACATATGCTTTTGTTTATCCCTAGCATTTAACCTGCACACCATGTATAAAAAGAAAGCGTGCATACTCAATACGAGATAACATTTAAAGAAAAAATAACCGTCTTGTCAAAATGAATTTAATTTCAAACTTACGTCCTCTTATTACATGGCGAATACGCTGTGACGACAGAGAGCAGGAACTCAAAAGACAGAAAAAGAACCATTTAAATTCTACGCTTTTTCATGGTTTGTTTTTTATTATAATGATTGACATCATTATGGTTTTTTATCCTGTCCTTTCAATAAATAAAAATGAAAAGAATGGGTAGACCTTGGAAGAATATACGATCTGTAGGAAATAATCAAACATATTAGAATAAGATTTTACAAAGCACGTATGACTTTAATAATTGCAAAATTATGAGCAGTCGAGAAAAAAAAACTAAGCGATAAGAAATAAATATTTTTTTTTGATAATACAACTTTCACATAATGTATTTGCATAAAATTAATGAAGGTTTGTGATTATAGAGTCATGGCGATGACGATCACCGATATATTTGTCAGCTGACACGCGTAGTATAGACGAGTAACATCATAAAACGTTAAGCGAGTTCACACCAGGTAACTAACATCAGTTTGTAGTACATTTAGTAGAATATCTATCATCTTTTTTCGGACAAATACATAGTACAGAATAATATTGACAGTGTAGTCCAGAGGAGAGCAAATGGGCTCAAAACAAGAAACTATGGAGCCACCAGTAGTGTCACAGCGATGTACGAAATGTTAAAGCGGGAGATTTTGCGCCAAAGAAGAATCACTATGAAGGCCTTCATGATGTACTTGGCTGTCCACTCTTTTGTTTCATAATTTCATGTTCCATTGAACTGCATTTCCATTTAGCAAAACAGGACCCCATTATGCCGTACCAGCTTGATCTTCACAAAGAATCATTCTTGCTTACCACAATCAATGTATTGACCCACTTCATACTTTTCGTTTTATTAGTTTTGTAAATAAATTACTTATCTGCACCTTACACAATATGTAATATTTAAAAAGACATCAGTGAATAAACTCAGAAATGGATATTTTGTTTTTCAATTTAAGAAACGATGGAATTGCTTTTTTCTAATTAATATTTATTTAAAGACATAATTTAAATCTTGTTACTCATTGTAAAATAATTCGCAGTTGATTCTTTTTATTCTTATTATACATGCTACGTGCTAGCTAAAAACAGTTACATTTACTGTGAATATGATGTCACAACCATGGTTCCATGTACATGTAACTGTACATTCCACCCATATAAAATTAAGCCAAACTACAGATATCAACTTCGCAAAAAATATCATAATAAAATAAAATAATCATATAAAATAACTTCATGTGTAGATTTTCGATTTTATTAGTTGGTAATGATGCAAATGAAACCAAAACTTAAGGTTAGTCGTAGAGTTAAAAGCGAGATAGAGATCTTATAGTTCTTTGTCATGTAAGAAGCTCGAGTCATGTGTCTGTATACATTTTGAATGTTGATAGGGGCATTCCAGATTTAGACCTAAAATGAATGTGACAAACGCTGATAATTGTTTATTTTAGGTTCAAAAGGAATAAGCAGATATAAAATATTAAAGTCTTTAAAATCGCCTTCCAAAGAACTTCAATGCTGCAATTTAAGATATTACTATGTAAGAATTATGTGTATAGATTCTAAATCTTCAAAACGTGACCCCCTCACCAATACTGGAGCTCCAAGAGAGGGTAAAGTTGAACATCGAAACATGTAGCTATATGGAACATTTTATAACTTTGTCAGTCCACTAATAAGTATTAAAAAAAAAATCCGCAATTTTGTGAAATAATGCACAGCCCATGAACATATGCTATAAACAAATAGCAAGCAACTTTTCCACAGGATCGGATGCAGAAGTGTGTGCGTAAACGTAAGGATGAAAATAACTCTACGGTTAACCTTGCATATGTACGCGTATTGACCTTTACGACTAAACTCGGGCCTCCATCGATTTAAAAAAAAAACCCAAATTATTATATTAAAGGAACAAGAGAGACCGCGAAAGTATTAAGTTTTGAGGATACAAATTGTATGTATAGTATGGTCAGTAAATCATAAACTTCTGAATACATTCTCATTTTATTTTTTTAATACATGTTTTATCTTTTGATAAAATAATATTGTTTAAGAACCTGCATGCTGTGTTATCATTTATTATGCATATTAATTTCAACATTTATTTCATAACTTTCTATTAAACTTTAAAACATGTTGTCAATTTTTCTTTTTTAATAAGTTAGCTAGCAATGAGTATGCGTTTGTTTTCGGCTTGTTGCTAATTTGATTGTCATTAGTAATTCATTACTCTTGTGGGTATCTTAAAAAAGTTCCCGTTAAATTGATTGCATGAACTTTTGCTGTAACCCCAATAATATGATTAATAATAGGATGTTTCATATTGAATATCATTGAAGGTGCGTACATTCAGCTCATTCGAATTTGGCCAATTTAATAACTCACTACTTTGGTAAATGCATTGCAAGAAACTGATTGTGGCGTAATATATTAATAAAATAATACTATAGTTAATAAATGCTGTATGATTTTACATTTAACATACAATTAAATCCTTCTAAAAAATGCATGTAAAAATCTTAACAGGTTGTTTAACAAATTAAAACATTTTGAATTAAAAAAACAGTAAAATTATCACATCTGCTGCTTGTCAAGATTTTGGTCGGATAATCCCCCTCCCCCGCATTTTTGCACCCGTCGAACCTGCATGTATCGAAAAATTCAAATAAGCCATGTGATAGACCATTTCTTAAAGAATTTTTAACTACATTTGTAAATAATGTATCTCACCTGTCAGGTAAGATATTTACCTTTAAAAAATAAATTAATATAGGTAAATAATTTTTCCCATATTGAAAACAATTTCCCTATAAGATATTTAAAATTTCCTACCGGAATTAAAGAACTTCATATAGGAATTTAAATTCCGATAGAATTTGAACAAAACTCCCATAGGATTTTAATATCCGATAGGAAATCTAAATATCCTATAGGAAACTACCTGTCTGAATCAAACTCCTGCAGAAAATATTTTTCTTCTATAGGAACTATAATTCTTAGAGGATTTTTAGAAAATCCTGTAGGATTTTTAATATTTTTACGGGAATTATTATATTCCTATAGGACATAATCTGTTAAAAGTAAATATCTCACCTATCAGGTGAGACACACTAAAACAAATGTGGTTATATACTCTCTAGACAATGGTTTATCATTTGATATATATGGATTTTTAAGAAACTGCATCTTAAGCGGGTGCAAAAAGGCCACCTTGGCACTGGCATAATTATCCGGCACAGGGTTTATGTAGAGCAGCAGCAGTAGCAGCAGCAGCTAATTACAGGATTACCGATTACCTCAGACTGATAACACATCCATTTTGTTTTACCGTTCGGAATAAACTAAAGGGCAGATGTGACTTCAAACATATATACGCCATTAGTAAAACGAGGTGAGTTTAACAAATGTTCATAGGAATTTTTTTACCGTATCTTTCTGTTCTTAACATGGTGAAGAGATGTACACGTAGTTATATGAAAATGGAAAAAAAAACAAAGTACCAAGGAAATTCGACTCACATGCAATTGAGACCAATACACTTTCGCTCTCTATGTTTTGGAAAAAATATTTTATCATAACTTAGATTATGAGCCAAACTCGTTTCAAGTTTGAAAGGGAGGAGCTATAAGTATTTAAGCTAACAAAAAAGATTTGATGGATGATATCGTAGCTCGCATGTTAAAGAAGATAAAATATTATTGATTATTCATACTATTTAAATGTTTAAGCTGTAATATCAAATAATTGCTCAGTTATAATGCTTAAAACAAATATGAATTATTCTAACCAAGTAATAGTATTAAGAAGGGGGCGGAGGGAGCAAAGCGACCGATTCCCTTCTTAAATGCGTAAATTTGACTTAATATGATCTAACTTACTTAGAACATAACCCACATTTTCATTGGCTGATCAAAAGTTCTGCGACAATCAGACATTATCTCTCTTTTGTTTACGGCTCTCTTAGCTGTCAATCGATATGTGACGTCGCTGCGCGGCTATGTTAAGGCTGCCCGAATTGATGTGTAGAAAGTCACTTGTCTGAACTTCATACGATATGACGTCATAATTAACTTTGACGTCACGATCTGCATTCCTTTCGATAGTTCTCAGGGAATGTATCGTAACGAAATAAGTGAATTTTACTGAATATTATTAAACCGCGTGGTTCCTTTACATAGACACTGTTTTAAATACTAGTAATACTAAATTCAATATTATCATTACTTAGTATAAAAAATCGCCAGTTTTAAAGCCTCGTATTAGGTAAATGACTATTTATAAACTAATGGTTTTGGAGACTCGCCCTGCTACGCGTAAACTAATGAATGGAGATATTTTTATGCATGTAAAAAACAGTCTGCCGCAAGTGAAAGATCAATTCAATCTTTGTATTTCTTGCGTGAAACTGGTAGAGAAAATAAGTACCAATGTGAATCATGCTGGGGGAAACCTACCAATTTACCCAATGTTGTGTAATTCGAGCTTAAAAAGTAAAAATGTGCCTAATTTCGATGATGGGACGCAAAGTTTTGACAATATTTCAAATAAACGAAATATTTATATGAACCCCCAGCAAGAACTGCAAAATACATTACTTATCGAAAGATTTTTAATAAAAATATATTTGATTTAATGTCATTTATCACTTGCGCCGATGCGATTTATATAGATCATACGCTGTGTTAGGATACGCACGTCACGTGCTTAAGAACAACATATGACGTCACAAAAATGCATCAAATATATTGTTGGATATCGCTGTCTATTAATGTAACAAAGATTTAAAGAAAATCGCCCGGTTAAAGTGTTTATTCGATAATAAAAACAGTATCGTTTTCCGATATAAATTTACCCTCGGACAGCCTTAACATAGCTGCGTGTGAACTTAAAGAAATTATTAACGATTAAAAACATCACTTAATGAATATTAAGCGACTGCTGAATAAATGTAAAAGTGGGTTATGTTCTAAATTTTTATTAACTTGTCTTTTTACTAGCATAAGCATAAACTTTAAGGGACATGCATATTAAAGTGGAAGGCTCCATCGTCACAACATGTCTGAAATCCGTTTGAAACGCCATTTTGTTCAGGATTGAAAACATTATGTAGTGGTACAAATAGCTATACTCCGTTTAATTGAACTATTCTATATAACGAGGGAGATGGGATAGGAATGAAATTACCGAAACGCTTAGAAAATACATGTATGTTTATTTCCTTCCTGTTTAAGGCTTTTACTACCATTGATTATCAGCTGTTTTGTACTGAAAACGTGGAATCTAAATAATATACTGTTTCCCTGCTATTTGCAATACGTGTTTGTCATGTCATCTGCAACAGACGAACATACATTTGTGACGGATTATCGATATAGGTAGGCAGATATAATATTTTCACTTACACTTTATAATATTATGTATGATGAATATAAAACGAAAGAACCGTAGTACGATCTCTTGAGTTGATCCTTATTCCCCAAATGTAAATCATTTGCAGTAAAAGATATGCATTTAAATTTTGACATTAAACTAATGTATTTTGATTAAAATATATATATATAGCTAGGTAGCAATTATAGCAGTGGAAGCCCGGTTTTGCCAGCCAAATGAGGGAACGACTGAATTCTGAAAAGGAGCATTTTTTTTTATTTCCACACATTCATGTGTATCATTATGGACATCTAATGTATGTATTAATATGCGTATGGTTCTTGTTTATGATTGCTATTGTATATAAAGAGGTAAGAGGCAATTTAAGTACTAATATTTTGTTTTAAATAGTTAAATATATATAATGTGTTCATTAAAAATATATATAATTTTTCATTTTCAAACAATATCATAAGCACTACTTATCTTAAATCTACATATTTAGCATAGACTTGTTCCTTTTTTAATTGTTCTTTGTGATTTTTATTAATTAGAAAAATTGGTTCCAAGATATTTGAGACCATGTAAAATAAAGAAAGACAACTCTTAAACAGGATCTTTCATACCAAGATTTTTGCAATAATTCAGTATCTTCTTTAATTTTTCAATTTCGTTCAATTTCTTTTTTTCATTCCATTAACCAACGAATATTGTTTATATTTTCATATTTTTGTGGGATTTTGTCCAGCAGTTTGCCTAAATATTTTTTTTATATTTTAGTTTTATATTTACCAGATGATAACCCGCGCAAGCGCGGGAATTAACACTTTACACATTATTATGATATAATGCTAGATATGTTGACCCATATATTTTGTTCATTTTTGTACATACTTTGTCCGATTTTTTCCTTATCTTATTTTCTAAAATTTATGTAAAAAACAAACTGCTTTTTTATTGTATTTATTTCACACCAGTGAATGGGTATTTAGTGTATCTCTCTCTAAATTTGGTTATTTAGGTCAATTTTCAATATAATTTCTATTACTGTCCCAAATAAGAATTTCAGACAAAAACAATCTGGAGGGGGGGGGGGGATCCCCATTGAACTTCCCCGTTTAATGCATACATCATTTAACCATATAGACGTAGAATACAATAATCTGACAGGATCATTAATGTTTGCAAATTAATGGCAAAGGTTTACAACCAATCTACCGTGGTATGAAAATGTATAAAATTAAAACACGCTAGGTTATGCATTATTATCCATTAGCATGCATATTTTAATTCAAAGTTGTCAGATTCAAAGTATCTGCCCGATGGTTAACTCGCCCTACACTTTCGGCGATAATGTCTATTAGTCAATCCCCCTTTCTGGGTACCTCGCTCTAGAAAGTTCTTTCCATTAATACTAAAGTCGCAATAATTGTTCTATTTTATTTATTAACGTTTTGTATTAATCGAAGTCCGATTCAAGGTATTTGTCCGCGATGCATGATGAACTCGTCCTACACCTTTCGTTAATAAGTCAATCCGCGTTCTTGGTTAACCCGTTCTGGAAAGTTATATCCCATTCTCTCACCAGAGGTCGTGCTTCGCAAGCGAATGAGTATCAAAACTAAAATCGCACACTAAAGAAACAAATTGACTCATTTTATTTATTCAACATTTGTCTGATCTTAACTTCTATGTATTCGCTAAATAGGCTCACAGTAAATATATTCACTCTTTACGTAATCATTCAATATTATTTCATTGCAAGTATATATTTTGATCGAGACTATCCCTGACTTGGATCCACCAAAGCGTGTCCTCCACCTTACTCTCATTTTTGCTATTTCGGGCTTGTTCATCGAAAATGAAAGTAGGTTTTTGATTAATTTCACAATAATAACTTATCAGTTAAAATCCAGTTATACCTTACGGACATCATCACACATGTGTTGCAATACCAAAGGTGTAAGCAAGTACTCTGGTGCAGGCATTTTGTAGTTTATTTGCAAAATGCCTTAATTTATAAGTATAGATGTGGATTCCAAAAAAAATCATACAAACTTCATTCATGATTATTTTGTCTTTTATTTCTAAACTTAATAACATCTCACTTTCATAAGAATTTTAAAACAGAAATGTTGAAAAATTTGATAAGGGGTCATCTGTAACCAGGCTGATATTTTAAAAATTCTCTAGAAAATAGAGTATTGCATTTTGAGGTCTATTATTGTTGAATACTGTGCCTAGTATTAGTAACAAATGCATGCAACAAAAATCTCCTACACTTATTTGTTGTAGAGATTCACCTTAACTGCATGTATTAAATGCTATCATAAACCTCTATCGTTATATTCTTCATCAATTAAAAATGTTACACAATGTTATATGCTTGCTTGTTTAATGCAAAAAGCAATATTTTTTATGACCTTGTCATCACTGATTGGGATTTCTTTAACAACACCAATATGTACATGTAACCATTTATATTTTAAATGACTTATTCTATGCTAACAAAAGCATGTATAATCTTTTTTTTTTTGCAGTTTGTGTATCTAAAACCTAAGACATGAAGATCTGCAAAATGCTATTGAATCTGATGTTTTTATTTTACAAAGAGGTAAATTTTCATTCTTTATACGTTATCGCACTCCACCTGTTTTGGAGGAACATTCTTACAATTCAAGAAACATATTTGAAAAAAAATTTTCTTTGACCAATGCTTTAATAAACAATGCATAAAGTTTTCTGAGTTCGTTACATAATAGCTTTGTTCATTTGATATATTGTTTTTAAACATCGACGACGAAGGTATAAATAAAACAAGAGAATATATTGAATTATATCATTTCATTATCCCGGAATATATCTTGTTCCATTATAACAATAAAAAAATACATAGAAATCGTTTTAACATATTAGGTATTCCTTCAGATTTTGGTATATTGTACTAATTTACAAAATGGTTACCATAAATCCATACCATACATATAATTAGTATGATAATGAATAGTTTGATTGACCTTTTAAACACATATTTATTGATTATTAATAATATTTGTCCTTTAATATTATAATGCTAGTAGTTCATGGGTTTAACAAAAGATAACAAACCTAAGTAAATTCATACCCTCTTTCGTTATAATATATATTCATATCAACAGATAAATTTATAAGATATTGGTGAAACTAATTGCTAACCTTTTACATGAAAGACGACGATCGCAGTTTTCATTCAGCTTTTTTGTCATCGGCTTCGGCCGATCACAGTTGTGTCCATATGAAGCATCCGGCAAATTTTACTATTTGTTCACGCATTGCGCCTTGCACTACTATACTATGCAATGAAAGCCTCATGTAAATCTGTAATAATGTGTAGATGACCAAAACCGTTATTCTTATGTGTTTGCCTTGAAAACAAAACATTTATACAATTACATACATAATGACTCAAATTACGTTTTTCTTTACATATGCGTAAGAATATTAATCGGAAGTACAATTTGCCTACTAAAAGCAAAGCTTATTCTTGCATTTCTATTTCGGAAATCAGCAAAACGGTACGATATATTTTATTTATTATGTTTATTGCATGTAACATAATGCTTTCGCATTACATCAACAGAGCTGTGACCAATGATATTACATGCCGAACATTCCTTTAAAAGGAATACTTGTTCTTCATTTAGTACAGTAACTACTGATTGTGTACCACTTTCTTAGTGTGTGTATATATAGATAGAACACGGTCGTCTGATTAGTAATTGCACAACACAAATGATTAGAGCATTTGTACAGTAATTTTGCTGAATAACGTGGAAATGTTGAACTCGCTAAAAATGGACCACTCTTGCACGAATTTAGTTCGCTTGGTCCAAAGGCTAAAATGATATTTCCAAAAAAAAAATTATTGAGATTAAAGGTGTACTTAATGATAACAAAGTTTTACTAATTTGATTAGTATTAAATGTTTAATCAATTAATCCAAAACAATAAATGCTGCTGATTTCCCAGATTTAGAGAAGAATGGTCTTTATATTAAAAAGTGCCGCTGCTGTCTTTCATAACCAATTTCGATTTTTATGACTTTACTAGAATTAAATCTTTACTTCTTGCAGCAGCAAGTTGTTTAATATTTAATATACAGTTTATGTTTATTTGAGACTGCAAATTGATTTTTTAAAACTACATTATGCAAAGACAAAATTATAATGAGTGCACATATTTTACAAATAGATAAACGAAAATAACACGGGGTTAAATTACCTGATAGAGAATTGATAATTAATTCTATAATGGTTTATGGTTTTCTTTGAGGTTTATATCTAATGATCAAATGATATCAGGAAATTTTGAACTAAGACTTTTCTTTAGGTTTCAGCATTCACTGAATGTCAACTTTCCATCAGTTCTGTGAGATATGCCAACCAATGTCCCGCGGACGCTCTCTCTTGGCAAATGGCGGCAAGCAAAATGAACTGCGACTCAGTACAACTGCAGTGTTCAAAGTCTTTGGGTTTAGATCCTCAGAGATACATTTTCCAGTACCACTGTCTGATGAATTCCTTGATGAATGCCACAGTAGAAGTGTGTGCACTGAACCGTTCTATTCTAGGTAAATGAAAAATTAATGTTCTGAAGAATTTTTTTTTTCAGAATTTTTTAATCAATATCGAAAATGTAATTATGGGGTTTCTTTAATAATGAAAGTATTACGTATGTTACAAATTGTTGTTATACATACAATTGAATTTTAGATGTTTAATTAGGCTACTGTGCAGAGTTCAATACTGACGGAGCTTTGATACAGGAAAACTATAATGCCGATTGCAGAAAATTTGATCGGCCATGTCCAAATATCTACAATTCAGCAGAGGCTTACAAATGTTGGTTGTATTTTTAGACCTAGTTAATATAAACATGTTTTATTGTATGAATAATTAAGAAATAGTTTAAGTTCAATTGACAACATTACTGAAAAAATTTGCAAAGAATGCCATTTAACGCATGCCATTATTTTTCAATGCATAGAATTAAAATCAAAAGATATAGTTACATTTTACTATGATTTTTTATGCAAGCGCACTGATCTATTATGACTTTTAGAACAGCAGATAGAATTATTGACCATATAACCAAAGGGTTTAGTTTTGATTTTTATATTTGCCCGCACCTTCGATATATCCAGCTGTTTCGTCTTTATTTTTGTTGTAAAAAAAATATATAAAGATATTTAAACAAAATCACCCTCAACATACAAACCATCTCAGTGTGTAATATGCAATTTCCCGCTCTTAAGCAGTTATCTTCGATTTCCTAGAAACATACAATATCATCTTGTTGGAAGGAAAGATTTTTAATTGCTAGTTTCTGTACGATTGTTCGCGCAGAATTTTGAATGTGGCTTCACTATCATAATAAATATAAGGAAAAAACAGCAATGTTAAACATGCAGTTCACATGAATTTGAACTTGGTTAGTCACATGATGATAGCATGTCTTAAACGATTTGATATCGTATCTACCGAGTTCTTATACAAAGAACTCTTAGCACTGTACTTTAAAACTTACAATATGATTCTAGAAAGACAAAAAATAAGAATGATGATTATAACTGTTTTATGTTTGTAAGAATGCGTTTTAAGATTACTGTGACGTCAAAAATATAACATAATGCCATCTTCGAAAAGCTTACACTGAAACTGATTTGTTCTTCTGAGGGTTGGTTTGCTTGATGATAATTTGTGGGTATAAAGAGAAAAATAAAAGAAATTCATTAAAAAATAGTCAAATATTAAAAAAAAATCGACGTTATTTGATCACAATTACACATAATAAAATGTCTATTTGTATACGTGATGATTGTTTTTTTTTTGGTTATAAATTAGACTCAGCTGACAGATTTGAGGTGTTTTTAACGAGCTATATAACATTACAATTGAACGGTTACGTGCAAGGGTATGTTCTACGTATGAACAGTATCTTAAAGGAGGCAAGCTACTATCAAACAGGTTAATAAACCAAGATCATCAACAGTCTCCATTGAAGTCATCATTTTGTAAGTGCTACGGTCGATTCAATTGTCAGCAAATACATATTTCCGCTAGGTCTAATGCTCACTGACGTTTTTCAGATTTATTGTTAAGCCATTATTAATCACCTAATTGTCTTCGGATTTTACCATTTTCCCGATTACGACAAAGAGTACACGGCGGTTGTGACCGGTCAGCAGAGAATGCTCACTCCTCCATGGCACCTGATCTTACCTCTAATATTAGCATATGCCCTTGTCTGCTCTGCTCCTCTGGACTTTTGATTTTGAACAATGTTCGCCACATTCGATTTTTATACTTGTTTTTGTGAACATTTAACACTGTATTTTTAATATTTCTGGTTATCTACAGATCAATCCTGTTACGATTTGGTGTAGATTGGCGATTAAATTCACCCAATTCCTCCCAACAAAGGTAACTGTACACTAAGTTGATGCAACACAAATATCTCTAATTTTTTTATATTGTAAATTCCTTAAAGCTGACATGAATTTATAAATATGCATTATTTCTCTTTTATCTCCGACTACCGCCATATAAGTTGTCGACTTTTATTGTTCTGCTCATCGCTACACACCCCCTATATAAGGCCGAGAGCACTATTCATGCTTCACCGCATTCAGTTATTTCATACACTCGAACACGATACCTTGGACGAAAAGACGTGTAGAAACACGTTTTTGAACAAAAATAAAATGATAATCACTGTACTGGCAAGGAATATCCAATAAATGACGAAACAGGACAGACTGGAATTCAGGCACAGATACTTCAAAAATTCCTCGATAATTGTAGACCGTTTTCTTGTGTATGTTATAACATTGCACATGCGCAAAACACACTGTGGCAGATCGAGCAATGTCAATGATCGCATGGATTTTACATGTTACTTTCTTGGATTTACTATCATTTAGCTACTATGTTGGATGTAGTGCCGCCGGTATTTTCAAAAAGATGCAGACGTTAAGCACTCTGTATGAACGACACACGTGTTCGATGTGCAGCACTATCTCTGCAAAATAATACGGATACCTTGAAAATTATATCAAAGAATAAATATATTTCGTATTTCATTGATTGTTGTTTCCTTTATTCTTTATTACAAACATTTTGCTACAATGCATTTAGAAGTCCGTGCAACCTGAATGTTTCGATCGGAAAACAACCGACCGTAACTTTCTCAACCGGTATATATACCCCAGTGGCAGTAGAGGAGCGATCGAAACTAAGATGGCTACCAAATGCATTTATGAATTCATGTCAGCCTTAATTTACGTGAGTACTTACAGTGTACACTGTATTTCCGAGACCTCGCTATTTTCTATTTAATCACAGGAATAAAAAATCGCGAGCATCTTTTTTGGTCATAATTTCGTTTAGTTCAAAACTGTCCGGAAAATAGAAACGAGATTTTAAAATCCGCGAGTGTTGCTTCACGCGATTTTACGCGAATATTAACTCCTCGCGTGCATTTATATTAATGAGGAATTTACAGTATATGTATACATGTATGATGACAGCGGAAGAAAATAACAGTACTTGTTTTATTTCTTCTTTCAGATTGTTGAGAAAATATCTGCTCGTAGTGTGTCTGGTTTTGCTTAGATATGTCTAACTGGGTTAAAAATGTTTATTCAAATTTACCAAATAAGAGTATGCATCGGATTCATGACGTATGACGTATAAACAAAGATTTATACTATTTTTTTCAATAATTTAGACAATATGATAAATTGCTCAAGTTACTCTGCAAAAATCAACAAAAGCTATAATTATTTAAATTCTATTTTACTAATTGCTCATAAATTTCAATGTTCGCATCCACTAGAGACGAAGTGGGTTATCGAGACGGCTGTGCTGTGTACCACAACAGGTTTTTAAATAATGATTTTAAGTACGTCCATCGCATACTCTAACATAGAACACAGATGACACATTTTTGTAAATATTTATCATATATTTGTTTCAATTTTTATTTATGAAATATAAAAATTAAATTTATTTTAATTTTTGTATTTTTTTAAGTGTAAAACACGCAGTGCTAATGCAATAATCAGGCCCTCCTTACAGCTAAATGATCTCTAAAGAATTAAGGTAGTATGAGTGTGAGATCAAAGTAATGGAAACCAAATGATTTTGGTATCAGTGGATACACATATGTATAAACAATGCTTGGGTAAAAAATAAATAAAAAGAGTGTAGCCGTTTGCCCCTAATGGCTGTCAAAGTAAGGGAGGTAACTCTGTGTAATGTTTTCCTTAAAATTATAGTCTGTATATCAATTCTAATAAATAAGTGAAAGATGACATAAAATTTTTAAAATATTATTTTTAATTAAACATGTACCATCTGTTCTAAAAAATAAAACAATAAAAAAATTAAAACATACTGTACACTTTGATTGAGGCGCCACCTATGATGTCTAATTTGTCACAGCAAATTACCATAGATTGTGGATATTAATCAAATTGTAAAGGACAGACAGAGTAATGGAAACAGAAAAAGCAACTTATATTCATAAAATATAATAACAATCAATCAATGTGTCCAAATTTTAGAAAAAAGAGTGGAGCCATTTTGAAAATATTCCGCCCGAATTTCCTCTAAACGCTTTTCTCTACAAAATGTTCATCATTCTCTACAACTGCTCTAAATTTGTCTTCAGTTACAGTTAAATAAATAACATGGAAAATGAACACTATACCATATTTCATTTACTATATATCACCTGAACAAATATAATTTGTAGCATAAAAAAATTAACATGGTTAATGTTTCATAATGTCCTCACAATGCCGTCCATTACCACACAATGAAATATGAGAAATTTGATTAGGTATTACATATTTTTCAACATAAAGAGTAATGCAAATGAAAAAAACATGTTATTTTCATAAAACACAACAACAATTCATCAATGTGTACAAATTTCAGAAAAAAGAGTGGAGCCAGTTTGAAAATATCCAGCCCGAATTTCCTCTGAACAACTTTTCTTTGCAAAATTTTCATGTTACAATTTACAGAAAAATAATTTCTAGATTATACACTTATGTATTGAACATGAACATGGTTTAAATTTTATGGAATGTTATACCTGAACTTTCATTTCAAGCAATATAACAATTATTTGAATCAAATTAGTATGACTGGGAATTAAAGCCTGAACACCTGGCTTGATTCGTGGATAAGTGTCTTCAAAACCATGAACTGTGTGTGTTACAATTTTTTTTCATAATTCCAAAAGACAATAATGCATGAAAAAGTACAGGAACATCATAATTTCTTTAATTATGGCAAGGAACACCACACTGTCATTGCTAGACAAAAAAATCCAAACAGCTTGTAAGACCTGTAGTAATGTTCACTGCTTTCAGTTCTTTGTCATTGTGGTACATTTTCCTGTTCTTTGTCCTAATTCCAGTTATTTCTCTTACTTTTGGATGAACTGGAATCTGGTTGAGGTGGTTTTCTCCATTGATGGCAGAATTATGAAGTATATGTGATGTTCTGGCTGAAATACAATAATAAAAATGTTTTACACTTTGCTAAACTAGATCAGATGGTATGACAAATATATTACTCCTGTACCAACTGCACATACATATAATAAAACAAAGGAACACACATGAAAGCCCTATCACTTACCATTCAAAAATTATGCACTAAGCTTAACTTTTCAATTAAAGAAGGTTGAATATCAAAATCTAGGTCAAAATATGTTCAATAAGTATGCCCTGGGTTAAAGTATTTCTAAAGTACACTGTAGATCAAACTTTAAGATCAAGGTCAGGCGGTCAAAAATTTTACCCATAAAAAAGTCTTGACTTTTATAGGGAGAACAAGTTTGTAAATGACAGCCCTAGCTCTCATCATTCAGAAATACTGTCCAAAACAAAAGTTTTTCAAAAATAGATCAAATTGAAAGGTCAAGGTCAGAGGGGCATAATAATTTGTACCAATACCTAAACCAGTTGCTTCCAAGTCATTGATAATTTCTGTTGCATTGGTCATTGTTCATAATTGTGCATTGGGAGGTTCCATATTTGGTGCTGGTATTTGTCTATATCGTGAGGCTCCTCTAAAGCACATACAGACATATGAAGTTCCTTTCCTAAAATTTTGTTTGTATTCTGTTGCCTGTAAAATAAAAATGATATTTCAAAAACAAATATGCCACATGCTGGTTCTTTATTGTATAATACATGTAGTATAGAATACACTACATGCTATCAAGTAACTTTTGACATTTTTAACTGAAAATCAAAACAGGTTATGTATAATGCTCATTAAAAACCCACTAGTATGACATATCTTCACTATCCAGCAAATGTCATTTTCAACATATAGGACAGACACTAACTATATAAGAAGTGAATTGCGTTAACTTAAATTTTATGCAGACCAAGTTGTTCTCACACCTCAATTAATACCATGACATGACTTATTTACATGTATATGCACATTTCTATTACTTATTAATTCTCACAATGTGTAAATAAAAATATTAAACGGAATTCATATGATATAAAACTACTACTTAAACTCTGAGTTGCAATGCAAGTCTAATTTTGATGGTCAATTAAAGTTAAAAAACATTTGACTTGTGTACCAGTTTTGCACTGCATGCCATTCATGCTTTTGTTTGAAGTTTTCTACACAATTTGAATAAGCATTATGAATCAAATTCATTCACTTTTACAGACATTTTCCAAAAGAAAATCTCTCCTATTCATACCTGAGTCTGAAATAAATGTACAAGTGTATGAGTTGATCGCTATATGCCAGTGTCAACCACATTTGAGGGGTAAGGGGAGAGGGGATACCTCAACGAGAACAACATTTTATTATTATTCATCTTGGTTGCCGTTAATATCACCTGGTGTTTATTAACTTGCACAGCTATTGATTAATTCAATAAAATATCTCAAAACTTGCTTTAGCATACATTACATATTAGTTTCCTTGCAGCCCGGCCCCGAGCAATTCCTGAGTTTGTTTACATGCACATGTACTTTCTATTTCACAACGGGGAATAACTCTAAGCGAAAGAAAAAATTACCAACAAAGCAACATTAATCACTTAATCGCTCAACGTATCTGGAAACAGCTGATTTCTTGTTATTATATGAATTCCAACAACATTTTTATTATGGCGAGATACATATACAGTGTACACAAGGTCTGGGATCGATTAGGGATAACGTTATGTAATTTTGAGCCTCCGTGATCGTTGATGCCGAAATTATGACTTACCGGTGTTTCTATAAATACAGATGACACCGCATCCACCCCTGCTTCTGACTGATTTATGTAGCAACATTTCCGCCTGTGGAGGTCAAAGCCGCCCGTGGCACGTCCCGTGGTCTGTCGTGACAGTCGTCTGTCAGTTCGGGAAGTTCAAGTTACGCGCTGTAGTTTCTATGTAAACCGGAAACGGGTCAGTTGTCGTAAAACAAACAAGCTGTACTCAATGGCAATGCATACATTTTAATTCTTATTTTTTATTAAAAATTTTTATGCTCTTAAGATAAATGCACAGCATAATTAATCATTTAATGTTTTAAATCACTTCAACTGACGTAGCATTGATTGCAACATTCATTCCACTTTGTGTTAAAAATCCTCACACTCATACTACCTTAATTGTTAAAAAATACACAACGTCGTGTATGGTTTCAAGGCGTGGTATATGCAAATATACAGTCTAAATATACATATCCTTCTTAAGTTGGATGTATATACTTTTTAGAAGTAATTTACCGATAACATTTAAATAACTACAGTTCACATGTACGAATGTACCTTGTATATTAGGCTGGTCTGGTCCAAAAGAGAAAAATTACTTCCATTGTATTGATATAATTGTAGGGGGCACAGCCTTGGCTTAAATGCAGTTTGAACTGAATAGGCACAATTTTTATTTCGGTATTCGCTATTAAATAAAATACTAAACACAGTTTTCTTCTTATTTTTTTGCAATAATCTTAACATTCTCAAATTCTTTTAAAATATTGCACTCTGCGTTAATGATTAACAAACTATCAAGTTTCCATAATGGCTGTCTCAGAAAAATCTTGAAGAAGATATTTTGGCCAGCAAAAATCTACAACAAAAATCTACTCAAAATACGAAAACAACATATATGAGGACATTACTTTTAAAATACAGATGAAGATGGATAGGTCATGTACTAAGAAAGCCAACAAATGACATCACAAAAGTGGCACTAAGATAGACTTTAGAAAGGACAAGGAGGAAAGTCCAACCAAGAACAACATGGAAACGAACTGTCGAAAAAGAACTTAAGGACATGAACCTAACCTGGGGAGAAGCGGAAAGGATAGACAAGAACATAGAAAAATGAAAATCCTTAGCCCTTGCCCTATGTGCCTCCGGATGCAACAAGGAATAGGTAGGTAGGTACTCTGCGTTAATACAAACTGAAGATAATCATTATAATATTTGAAAACATATCAAATAAGCACCTTACATAGAACATGCATATCCATTTGGTAATACGTCTTATTTCTCCATTAAAAAAAAATCCCATATCTAACTTTTTGCTCGAAAAGTTATTGTAAAATGAATTGGCAATGATATATGTGATATGACTTAATAGAGGTCTTCAGTTTTGCTCGAAAATTTATAGTAAAATTAATTGGCAATGACATATGTCATATGACTTAATAAAGGTCTTCCGTTTCCAATGTAAGACCTAATTCTTATTGCTTTGTTTCTTTTTCCCTATTATCTTTATTATCAATTTTTTTTCTGTCACTTTTTCTCAAAAACGCTTTAGCCGATTTTGATGAAACTTTTAGATCTTATTCATGACAAACTTTGTAAGAAAATTACACGAGATTTTTTTGGTTGTCACTTCCGGTCCCGAGATATTAAATATTTTATGTTTTTGCTTGTTCACGGTTTTTCACCAAAAGTATTTAAGATAGAACTTTCAAATTTTTAGAGATGGTAGAGAGTTTATGGCCGCAATGCCCTTTGCATATCCAAACATCCGCCCTCTCTTCCGGTCGTCACCGGGAGGAAACAAAAAACATTCATTTTTCAACTTTTTTCTTTTGAAAATTTTTCTTGTTGCTGTCACAGGATTAATTATTTTAGTTATTAATAATTGTTCATCATAATTGCATTCATTTATTTCAACATTTCATGTTTTCATTTCCATTGTTCATTTGTTTCTATTCTCGCCGTTTCATTCATTCATACGTTCATTCATAGTATGATAGTAGTACGAGAGGTCACGTGGTTAGGTTTGGCGGGTGGATCGGTGAATGAATGGGTGTGTTAGATTGGTTTTTCGGGTTTGAGTGAGTTAGTAAGCATGTCAGTTAGATATATTAACTTTTAGCACGAACTTTAAGATTCATTCGAATAATAATATTTAACGTAATGGTACACACACGCAGCTCAGATCCCAGATAGATTTCAAATGCATGCAGTTTAATAACTAAAATGTAGTACATAGAAGTTTGGTTTTTTTAATCCGTAATTTGAGATTTACTAGAAAAGATATAGAATGTTTATATTTTCTGTTTCTCGTTTTTAAAGGATTTTTCAATATAAGAACTTAACAAAAATGACTTATAGTCCTCAAATAAAAGCAATTATACTTTTAAAAAAAACCTTCTTTCTTATGAATTAAGGCATACCGTATAAACCGGTATACATTCAGTGGTAACTTTATTTCATTTGTACGCACAAAGACTTTCGTTAACTTTGCCAAATTGCCGCGAATACTGGTCTACACGTAATACTGTTTGCCCTCATATTATGCAATACCCGAACACAAAATCAGCTTTATGAGATTAATAAGATCACAAACAACATTTTTTGCAGCGACGCCCATATCGAAAAATTTACCATTTTAGAGTTATAAAGCAAAGACTTTTAAGGGATCTAGACCCCTAATTTAAAGGGGAAGCCTCTTTTTTATGGTACCAAATGAAAGCCGTCAATATATGGCACAACTTTTGTTCTATATGTGTTTAGAAAATATTCATTACTAAAAAGTTATGAAGCAAAGATGTAAGAAAAATTTAGCATATTTTGAAACATAAATTTCGATGTAATTTTTTAAGAAGTATACGTGGGTTAATCAAGCATATAAGACTGGGAGGACAACGTTCAAGATGTCTACATTAAAGATTTGTAAATTAAAACTACTTGCTACGGATCAACTCGGAACCTTTGCAGGTACACGAGACCCACTAAAAAATATTCAAAGGGGGATAACTCAAAACCGGAAGTAGCGATTTCACAATGTTTTGTGCTATAGTGAGCTATTGGCATTTCCAATAGTCCCTGAAAATTTGAAAAAAATCGGATGAAAAACAAGCGAGATATTAAGGTTTAAAGAAACGTCTAGAAGAAAAAGAAGACAAATAATAATGAAGAATTTCCAACAGAATCAGTACAAGGTCTTCCGTTAGAAACGGAAGACCTTAATAATAAAGAAAAAGATACCGTAGAATAACAAGAGGGTCTTCTGTTGGAAACGGAAGACCCTAATAACAAATAGAGCAAAGCTCGTTGCAAAGCAACGAGTGGGTCTTCCGTTAATGTCGAATGTAAAGCTAAAAGTTTCTTAAAGAAGCAGAGTTCTTAAACCAATAAACATAAGTTACTGAAACAAAAAGAAAAAAAAATCGATTAATTTTTGGTTCGAGTTAACAAAATCCGAATGATTCTAGTACGAGTTAACAAAAACATGATCAATTTCATGAACGACTTAGCAAATACAAATCCGAATGTGTTTAAGTACGATTTAACAATTATCGAATTATTTTAGGTACGAGTTAATTTAACTTTGAACATAACACTATTTTCTTTACCAAGAATGTGGAATCAAAATTTCCGGAAAAGTCAATTTTTAAACCCATATATCTCTGTAATGCATCGGCCGATTTTAAAACGGATTTCAGTTTTAAATTAAGCTTTATAAGCTCTTATTTATGCTTTTATGATGGATAACAAATTATCGCTCTAAAAAAAGACTTTGTAGCCCTCCCGTCCCCTAATTCGAGGGGTCAGCCCCTTTTTTTTTATATCAAGTGAAAGGTCTCGCAAATATAAACATATTTTGTTCAACAAGTGTTTACAAATTGTTAACCGTTCTAGAGCTATCTGAACAGCGGTATTTTAGGGGCCGACCCTTAGACTCCTTACTGGGGCCACCAACAAAAATTATTTTGAGCAACTTTTCTTCTACAATGCTTTTGAAAATATTTCTACTTTTCTAGATATTAATGATCATAGTTTTGGACTTCTGGCCCCTTGAAACCCCTAACTACGTAACATATGACTTAGGCATGGTACTGTATAGATAAAAAGCTGTATAAAGAGTATTTTTCCTTCTATAATTATTAAAATTATTTTTCAGTTAAAAGTTATAAATACACTTAAGAACCCTTATTTAAGGGGCCAGCCCTTTTTTCTTGATATTAAATAAAAGATATCGACAATATAAACATATTTTGTTTAATAAGTGTTCAGAAATTGTTGACCGATTTGGAGATATCTGAACAACAGTGTTTTAGGGGCCGACCCTTAAACTCCTTACTAGGGCCATAAACCATAAATTTTAATGTACCATGTTCTTAAGAACATTATTTTAAGCAAATTTTGTTTAACATTGCTTATCAAAATATTTCTCCTTTTCTAAATATTAATGATCAACGTTTTGGTCTTCTGGCCCCTTGAAACCCCTAATTACGTAACATATGTTTAAAATGAGGTAATGTGTAGATAAACAGCTGTGAAATGAACATTTTTGAGTCTATAATTAATAACAAATTATTGCTCAGTAAAGAGTTAAAATTAAAAGACTTTAGAGCCCTCCTGTCCCCTAATTAAAGGACCAGCCCCTTTTTATTAAAACAAAACAAAAGATCGTATAAATCTGAACAACTTTTGCATTACATGTTTTAACAAATTATTTACAGGTTAAAAGATATTTTACAAAACGTGTTAAAATTTTGCCAAAAATTTTGATCCTGAGTTTCGACCTCGGGCGAGCTTCGGCGCCTTGCGCATTTTCCACAATGTAAAATACAGAGGATCATCTACAGACATCCATCGACATATTCCTGAAAGTTTCACGTTTCTATACCCTTTAGTTTCGGAGGAGTTACGAGGACAAAATGATCCTTAAAAATTTACAAAATCTTCAAAATCTCAAACCGGAAGTGACGTCATCCGCTCAAAATTTCATAATCGGAAGCATGTTAAATGTTCTATCAGTCCTGTAAATTTGATGAAAATCGACCAAATAGTTTTTGAGTTATAGCTCTCGAAAAATGTCAGAGGAAACATAATATAAAATAACTAGACACGATCTCGTTGGAAGTAATGAGGAGGTCTTCCGTCCGATTTTAAGAAGGTGATGACATCATCGACTTTGATTTTCGACAAGAAAACATGATCTGTAAAAAAGGAGTGGAGTACTACTGCTTTTCTGCATCACTTTTTATAAGTTCTCTTACGTTGCTTTTTTAAATACTAGCATTTCTTCCAATTATGACAGGATAAACTTTTTACTTCTGGCCCCTAAAACCCCTAATTAGGTAACGCATTAGTAAATCATTATATTGTAAGTATATATAAACGTATTATATCTATTTTTGCTTTTATAAACCTCACAAAATAAATCTCAGTAAACGGCTACAGATAAAAGACTTTAGGGCCCTCTGGTCCCCTTATTTGAGGGGCCAGCGCCTTTTTTCTTGATATCAAATGAAAGGTCATTTAACTCTAAACACATTTTGTTCAGCAAGTGTTTAGAAATGCGTTACCGTTTTTAAGATATACGACAAAGAACGTTTTAGGGTCTGATCCCTTATCTCCTTATAGGGCTGATTAACGAAAGTTTGAACATTGCATATTGTTTAGTACATCATTTTGAACATCTTTCCTTCTATGATGCATTTTAAAAATTTTGGATTTTTGACCCCTTAAACCCCCTAATTTCGTAGCACATGATAAAATCATTATATTGCTTGGGTACTTTATGTAAAACAAACATATTTGCATCTATAACCTTTCACGAAATATCCATCAGTGAAGGGCTATAAATAAAAGACTTTAGAGCCCTCTGGTCCCCATATTTAAGGGGCCAGCCCCTTTTCCTTGATATCAAATAAAAGGTCATTTAATTCTAAACACATTTTGTTTAACAAATGTTTAGAAATTCGTTACCGTCCTAAATATATGGAAAAAACATTTTAGGGGCCGACCTCTTATCTCCTTATAGGGACCGTTTAACGAAATTTTGAAGGTTGCATTTTGTTAGGTACATCATTTTGAGCATCTTTCCTTCTATACTGCATTTCAAAATATTTTTCCTTTCTGAGATATGGGTGATTAAAACTTTGGACTTTTAACCCCTAAAACCCCTAATTACGTAACACATGCTAAAACTATTACACTGCTTGGATAAATAACTGTGAGATAAACAAATTTGCTTCTATAACCTTTCACAACATATCCCGCAGTCCCCTAATTTTAGGGGCCAACCCCTTTTTCTTGATATCAAGTGAAAGGTCATTTAATTCTAAACACATTTTGTTTAACAAGTGTTTAGAAATTCGTTACCGTTCTTGAGATAGATGGGAGAAACATTTTAGGGGCCGACCCCTTATCTCCTTATAGGGGCCGTTTAATGAAATTTTGAAGGTTGCATTTTGTTAGGTACATCATTTTGAGCATCTTTCCTTCTATACTGCATTTCAAAATATTTTTCCTTTCTAAGATATGGGTTATTAAATGTTTGGACTTTTGGCCCCTAAAAATTCCTAATTACGTAAAACATGATAAAATCATTATATTGCTTGGATAAATAACTGTGAGATAAACATATTTGCTTCTATAACCTTTCACAAAATATCCCTCAGTAAAGGGCTACAGATAAAAGTATTTAGAGCCCTCTGGTCCCCTAATTTTAGGGGCCAGCCCCTTTTGCTTGGTATCAAATAAAAGCTCTTATAAAAAATAACCTTTTTTTACATTATAGGTTTTATCAAAATATTTTTCAGAAAAGAGATAAACAAAGAAAACCAGAAAAAAATTACGACGTTTTTTTAATCTCAATTTTCGGGTCCAGGCGAGCTTCGGTGCCTTTCAGGCCAGATCAAAATGAAAATAAAATTATAAATCTACGATCTTTTGTCTACTAACTCTGAAAGTTTGAACTCAATATCTTTTATCGTTTAGGAGAAGTTCCGCGGACAAGCCACCACTCTAAAAATCGCTAAAACGTCAATTTCTCAAAAACGGAAATGACGTCATCAATATAATAAAAAACCTATAAGGTTCAGATCACTATCTATCAGATCTGAAAGTTTCTTGAAAATCGGTCGAACCGTTTTTGAGAAATCGCGTGCACAAAATTTGTAAGAAAAACAAGAAAATAATAATAATAGGGAAAAAGAAACCGTAGAATAACAATAAGGTCTTCCGTTGGAAACGGAAGACCTTAATAAAAAAAGAAACCGTAGAATAACAAGAGGGTCTTCCGTTGGAAACGGAAGACCCTTATAATAATAGGGAAGAAGAAACCGCACAATAACAATTAGGTCTTTCGTTGAAAACGGAAGACCTTAATAAAAATAGGGAAAAAGAAATCGAAGAATAACAATAAGGTCTTCCGTTGGAACCGGAAGACTTTAATTAGTAACATGCCTCTAATATATTTTCCTTAAAGCAAACATTTCCTTTCTTGCCCTGGTCATATACATGTAACTGTTTTTCAGCCTTTGTAAATTTAGTATTTTATTGAAATATAATTCCTAAATTGTAAGGTGGTACGGGACAGTTGTTTTTAGATACAATTCATAGTAGCCAGGGAACGTGTGTCTTCGGAACTCTGTAAGTACAATTTTCTCAGTTTCCATTCAGCACAAAAACCTTTATTTCATTTATTATAGAGCCAATCACCAATTTCTGAAGAAAATTACTAGTCAAAACCTGTAAAATGTTCTATATTCTGAAATTTTTTGAGATTTTGACCCTCTCATATTTTGCTAATTTTTCATGATTTTTCAGCTTTTTAGACCTCCCCAAGCTAATTCCTTCCGTACCGTGTGCATGTTGCATCATCACATGTCAAAACGTACCCGTGTATAGTTAACAATGTCCCATCCACCTACTTTTCGTGTTATTTTACCTCCCGTCTGTCACTTGCAATTTCACTTCGTAAAGTAAACACAACAGTCATAGCCGCGGTTTCGTATTTTACTTCTGATTCTCATGTACCTCATATATGGGGCCTACATATTGCATGGCAATTTCAACAAGAGACACCCCTCTAACTAATGATAATCATTTAAAATAATTTCATGAATTTTAGCAACACTCATAACCCTTCAAGTACAGCAACTCTCAATTTTACAAAAATATTGCTACCTAAATTGTTCTACGATTTCTTATACATCATTACCAATAAAACATTTTTCGTGACATTTGATCTCCTTCTAAAAACAACAGGGTTTTTTGGGGTTTTTTCTTTACTTTTCAACATTGTACACATTGTGACAGTTCATTTAGAAGTACAGTACCGTCAACGCGGATCCCGTATTTAACAGCGCTCCCCCCGCGGTTTTTTTATCCTTCCGCGTTACACCATCGCGGTGAATTCATCGCGGTCCTCGCTGCAGCCATGTTTAAACCGCGGCGGTGTGACCTACCGTTAAACAAGGCATTCAGACATTTAATTTTACCTGTACGCCATTAAACAATAAGACAGCCACCTAACATTAAGAATCATTCCTTACTGACCATGTCTGATGTATTGCTTCATTTCACATTAAATAATTACATATTAAATGCACGTTTTGAAAACGCCTTATGAGTTATTTTAGAGAAATTTGAATTAAAGAATCATCTGCACCCGTTACAATTTTCATGTAAATGTGGATAAAGCTATTATTTCTACATGTAGGATAAGATAAAAACTAAAAAAAAAAAACAAATACCGATTTTTTTATGATTTTAAACATTTCCGACTCTAAATATTTTTAATCCATATCAATTTGTAGCATGTTTTTTGCGGCACTGTCTCTCGATGCTCAAGACAGTTTACCTAGTCCGTAACAAGCACATGCTACCCGGTGAATGTTTACCTTACGATCAACGGCATAAAATGAAAATGTTACTTTACACTTAAAATACTACAAGGTATTGATATCATTTTATGTGTGTTGAATATGAAGCTACTACACATATGTTGTACATATCAGTTGCGAATAACGTTTCTCGTAACCGCCCCCCCCCCCTAAGCCTTATCTACAATGTTTTATGACTGTCAAAGTAAACTGTATTTGACTTTTGTCCCAATTGTTTTACACAAAGGTGTGAAACCATCACACAGACAGAAAATCACTCAACGCTTGAACGCACATAATACACAGGTATGAGACAGGTGGATAATCCGTGTAACGAGTGACAATCAGGAATTTTACTCTCTCTCTCTCTCTCTCTCTCTCTCTCTCTCTCTCTCTCTCTCTCTCTCTCTCTCTCTCTCTCTCTCTCTCTCTTTCTCTCTCTTTCTCATAACAATCATAAAAAGAGACTATCTGGATCGACGACACTCATAAATCAAGAAACCCCTTCCCTTCTGTAAGATAGAAAAGGGGTGGTGTTTTACGGTTAGACGAAGTAGTTCGCAATCTAGAGGTTTTCTTTTGTCTTGAAGAGGTGTGAAAACCCCCAGGACATGCCGTTTTTTCTACCCTGAGTTTGCTAATCATTATACACAGGAAATAATCGCGACTTAAACTTACTTAATATACACAAGAAAGGAAATGTGTTCATAAATAGTTTGCATTTTTTTTAAAAGTAATTCGAGTTGTATGCATTTAATAACATGTACAGTTTCCCATGGTTTGTGATGCAAAATAATACCTCTTTCCATTTCTTGTAAAGAATAGTAACACTTTAGTATCGAGTTAAATACAGCAGTTTTATACCAAGCTTATAAGGTTTAAATAAGAGAACAACACTAGTCTAATTATTTTAATATTATCTACCAAACTCTGATGTCAACCTGAAAAATATCCTCGCGACCTTAAATTGCCATAAACCGCTTCGCGAATATTCTAACATGATTAGCGGTTAGCGCGCTGTTTTCCAGACCGTGTATTATACATGTTTCACTTTCACAGAAAACCTTGCCCATGAACAAGTAGATTAAAATTTTAAAATACATACAATATACGAATATAATTAATATACTACATGTAAATGTGTACTTTCTGTTTTCTAAAATACAATTGCAAACTGGCTGAAAGTTTGTTGAAACTCGAACGGACGGACATATTTCAATAATTTGATTTACCCGGTATGCAGTTTGCATTGATAAAACAGAAGGGTTTTAATACTTCCTCACAATTTTTATAAATTAAGGAAAACAATAAAATACAACTGGCAAACATATACATTTTTGAATAGGCTACCTCAATTTTAATAGTTTGTAAAAAACACCGTCAAGTTACAAAAAGAAAAGTTTCAATACTTCCTCACAATTTAATAAATTAAGGAAAAAAAATAAAATACAACTGGCAAACATATAAATTTTTGAATAGGTTACGTCAATTTTAATAGTTTGTAAAAAATACACCGTCAAGTTACAAAAAGAAAAGTTTCAATAATTCCTCTCAATTTAATAAATTAAGGAAAAAATAAAATACAACTGGCAAACATATACATTTTTGAATACACTGTAGGCTACGTCAATTAAAATAGTTTGTAAAAATAGACTGTCAAGTTACTTAATGAAATAGCATCGATGAAAGATTTTAAACAAACGTTATATAAATTTTTTAAAACAATTTGAAAATATATCGTCTGTAGTTTTAAATACTTCCATTAATACATGCAATATGATATTATTATATAGTTACTTGTAGCTGTCAATTACTTTTTTAGTCGAGGGAGATAACTCGCGTTTCAGTCCAATACTTTTCCTTACCTGTATTTGATCGTCAAGACCTCGGCGGTGTTGATTTGCTGAACGACCCTACCGCGGGGGTACGCGGTTTTACCTGAGACACCTGTCGTAAACCGCGTTGCAATTTGGACCGCGGGGGTGCGCGGAAAATACGGGATCCGCGTTGACGGTACTGTAGTTGTAGACCTTCAACTGATTCAGAGAAAAGTATCATGTTATCTGCATACTCTAATTGGAACAAATTTAACGATAATTTATTCGTTCGGTATGCATCCAAATTTTAGAACGTCTACTTTAAACTCCTTTACATATAGACTAATCAAAATTTGAGATAAAACTTTACCTTGATTTAGACCGACATTGTTACAAAAATAGTCACTTGAGTTACTTAAGCTCCCATTCACGACAATAACAGATCCAACATCATTATATAAACAAGTACAATTTACCCTGGATGCCAACTTTAGTTAACTTAAACTATAATTTAAATATATCAATTATAATCGATTAATCGATTAATTTACAATACAATCGTTTACGTTTGCACAAAGGATTTGTTATGATAGAATGAATCAAAAATAAAACCGTATCTAGTATACAATTAAAAAGATTGTATACCAGCAAATGCTCCTGGAATTCAGTAAAATATTCATTCAAAATGCCACCTTCCCCGTGATATTATTATATAATTCACAAATACATTTACGTTTTTATATATTTATAAAAAGCTTTTTGTGAAAACACCATATTATTGTTAATTACAAATCAATTAACAGACAATAACAACACTGACAATCAGTTTACTGGCGCTGTATGCTACCATGTTTGCCACTGTACATGTAAATAGCATTTGAAAAATATTGCTTTGGTAATTGGCATGCAAGTCAAACCCTATCTCAAGAATAGCACTTATTGGTGTTTAAATTATGGTTAATTGTGAAATTTTTAAACATTATGTACACCATCAATTGGTTTAATTTTAAAAATGAAGGCACGCTTCAGATATTAACGTTAACAGTTAAGAAACAAAAACAACTTATAGACATATTTTAGAATCAAGACTGAAGGTCTTGTCAGTACTTTGCTTAGCCGTTATTGTACTATCGGTTTAAATGCCATTAAAAGTTTATTTGTAATGTTCAGTACAATGCCAGTATATGTCAGTTTATCGTCAAAAATGGATTTTCAAAGCGTTTTAGTCAATTATTACTGTGTCAGTACTTTAACAAATGAAAAAAAAAACAATTTGCTCTAGATTTTGTCCTCAGTTTTAAACTCACTTTCCCTTTATTGCAACAGACTTAAATGTTATTCTTGGTCTGATTCAAATAAAATATACAGTACACCTTAACGCGAATGAAAGATTTTATCAATAAAGCGGACCCCTACTTGAACTTTTTTTTAAATTTCACGGTAAGCCAATAATGAATAGCAGGTGAAAGGAAAAGTGGTTGTTAATAAACAGTGGTATGCTCATAGTGTAAACACAGCTATTTTAATGAAAACACTGGCAAGATCATGGTACATGTATGACATGTTAGTAAATAAACTAAAACTGCACTAATCTCTTTAGAATACAAATGAGAGGATAACTTATTTCTTAACTATTATGTTATTTGTGTTAATAATTACTGATAAATTACAAGATATGAAATTATACTAGTCAAGAGAACATATTAGTTTTTCTATTATAATATCAAAAGGTTGTTATGATTCAGTTTTCCCTCAATGGGACAGCCTTTGTCTTGATTCACGTCAAAACAGTTTCATTTATTAAAAATACAAGATGTGTTCGAAACACCATATATTTAATACTACTGCTTTTAATTTAAAAAACTTTACAGCGTGTCAAAAGATACTCTAAAAAAAGTTTGAAGTACCAGCCTAAATTGGTCCCTAATACACAAGTAAACAGACAATGATGATTATATTACTCTTATTAAATACTGATTTATTTTTTCATCCGGCTTTTATTTTTTACCATGTTAACATTTCAGTTTTTGTCCAGAAAGAGATTTGTTGAGAAATGACTAATCAAAGGGAGTAAATGCAAATTGTACCAAATGTAATAAATGAGCACTGATGAACCCCTTGATAAATTAAAAATAGAGAAGTGTCAATGAATAAATCACATTTTTAATCATTCTCCGCCGATGATACTTCAAAGATATATATAGTGTAGGAAAAAAAAAACTCTGTATTTTTTCTAACGATGGTGCCATTAAAAAAGTAGATAGAACTTAACAAATCACTACTACTAGCGTGTACAACGGTTAATATATAAATCGAGTGTTAAGGCGGTATATGACACCTCCATATTATACATGTAACGTATATCTGATTGAAATAAGCAATAAAATTAAGTATGTTTATCAATTTTTCCCGTATTTGTTACCTAAGAGCACACCGTAATTGGTTAGAGTGTTAATCACGAATTTGTAAGTCATGAGTTCGTATCCCGCTGTTGCTTTTACAAGTTTTACCTTTTCAAAAAAAATTAAAACATTTTTGGGTCGACTATTGCGAAATTTAAAAACTCTAAAACGGTGAAGGTATTTTGATTTTTCTGTACTTTTATCCACATTAATATCGGCAGGTGTACCACGCCACCTTAAATATCTTACCCTCCCATGATATCTCATATTTACAATATCAATATAAATAAGTATCAATACTGAGTCAATTCATTAATAAAAAATCACTGTGTCTTTTAAGTTGGTTATTTTATAATACCATTTCATGAAAACGTTTTCAATACACATTAATACAGCCCCTATTTCTGTACTTTGAGTACTTCTATTCTTTGTGTCTTGAGTCCTTACTTCTGGCTGCAGAGGTGTAGCTCCCGGTCTTAGAAAAATCTTCAAGAAAAGAAAGGAAAATTTTGCGTAGCAAAGCTTTGCATGATCATGTGTGACATTTGTATAGATGAAGCCCACGATACAAGAATGGTGTGATATTAAGAAAGCAGTTGCAAATCAGAAACTTGATTTCCTTTGATATGCCTCTACATATGCTAAATTATGATGAGGACCTTCGAAAGGATTTTGGCATAATTCAAAAACTGTTTTCATTTTCCCTAGGTTACCTGTATCCCTTTTTACAGCTACTGCTTCGAAATCGACAAAAAATAAATAAGTTAAAAACCTTGGTTTAAGGATTCTCGGGGGAGAAAGTTTCAAACATACGATTTATTTTAAATTTGCTACAGTGAAGGGATAGCTTATGATTGATCTGCATGCAAAATGTTAAAACAATGACCGGATAGTTTATCTGTTTACCGCGCACAAAGTTTGGTCTAAACTGTCTTCCCCGCCATTTTACAATGGATTATATAAGGGAAAAAACGGGGTAACTGAACTTTAACAAACTTAAATCCTCGTTATCCAAAAACTCTTCGTGATAAGTTTGGTTGAAATTGGCTTAGTGGTTTTGGAGAAGAATTCGAACATGACAAAAGTTTACAGACAGACAGACGGACGTCATACATAAAGTGATCAGAAAAGCTTACTTGAGCTTTCAGCTGAAGTGAGCTAAAAATTGCAAAGAATAGCTTATGTACACCATACCTTGCATAAGTTCATGTAACATGACAAAAGACATGTACCACTGCTTTCAACATTCACGGGTCAGGAAAACAACTTTTGCTGCAGGGTGTAGCTCTCGATTTACCATATTTCGTTGTTTCAATCAGTAACGCATGTAAACCATCAATTCCATCTCGTCTCAGGTTGGAGAATTTCAAGTTTGAAGATGCAGCTTTAATAGCTATTGCTTTTACAATGGCCTTAGAAATAATGGCTTCTGAAAATGTTTCTAATTTTTTTGTCGTTCAAGTTGGAAGTCACTACAATATGAGGACGGAAAGCTGAATTGTTTAAGCATGGCTTCGTTAAGCTGGTCTTTTTTCTCAATAAGCTGAAGAAGTGTTGAAGCATCATCATTGGCATTGTAAGCTATGAAAATCTGACCAGGTAGAAGTGCTTGTACAAGTGATGTTTGGCTATAGGACCTCAGACCTGTGTGGGTGTCTTTAAATAAGCCCAAAGTGTCACCAAAAAAACACACACCTGATTAGAAAATTCATCCTTTATGTGTCGTGATTTTAGTGCGTTGTACAGAACATGGCAGTCAAAACGCTTAATGTTGTGTGCAACAAGCAATGGCTTCTCCGGAGAGGTGGAAAAGAAGGAATTAAAGTCTTCCAAAGCATTGTGTGGAAGTTTACACTTAACTTCCTTTTTCTAGAAGAACATTTTATTCCCTTACACATGTACTTGCGTTATATCTATTGCCTCCTTTGACATTGATTGGTTTAGAAAGACGTGTGTTGAAGGGTTTGCAATGTGTGGAGTGTGCAGCAATCTGGATTATATCAGCTGACCTACCTGTAAAGATTTTTATGATATCATATCAATAGCAATGGATATTATACACTAAAAATAAATTCAACTGCTTATGCACCTTACTATATGAGCTACACTTGTCTAATTGTTTTGCTAAAACTCCTAGCTCTACAACGAATCTATAATATTCTAAGTCAACCAAATATATTGGCAAATCCTGAGTGGCACATGTCAAGTCTATATCACTTTCACGTATAGTTTCTTCATTTTGACATTCAGTATCAGAATCATTCTGAATTTCACTTTCTGTTGTTTCTAATGTTAAATTAGAATATTTTTCAATAAATTTGTGACAATACTCATGGTCTTGAGTTGTTAGATTGACAAATTTCTGTCTTTTCTGATATAATTTTGATGCCCTTATCGATTTTAAATATTTAGACTTTGACAAAAATCTCCTGGAACCGTTTCTCGATGAATACATTTACCGGCCTATAATAATGATATGCACACGATAGTCATGATATATACAATGTACATTACTTAATACCTTGTTTCTCGTTTTGTAAACATTGCATATCCAGCACTTGACTTTGAATCGAGGAACGTAGATAAATCGCTAAAATGTACATAGAACTTATGTCCATATCTTATATTTTCTGGTCATCACCTCTGATATAACATCAAGGCAGCACATGCTGAAAATTCTGTGAAAATCCATGCCTGTTTTTTGTTTTTTTTAATGTGTAGAAATTTGACAATCTATCGAAAACTTGCAACGTTCAAGGGAGTTTTATTTCGTTTAATTGAATAAAAATCTTTAAACTGCAATAATAATTTTAGTTATATAATCTCAATTAATACTTTTCCATTAATTTGTGTTTTACAACATGTAAACTACTTTTTCATATAATTCACAACGCACTGCGCAGATGGCGCGAAATTTTAAACCCGATACTGACATTAAGAGATCCTTTGTTCATTTTCAAAAACCCAGTTAGACTAAATATTAAGTGCATGTATCACAAGTAAGACAGACTCTCGAGTGTAAGACAAGAGGACGATCTGGGCGAAATTCTGGGAGACATCGTGACTGGTCTACAAGAGGTTAGGAAACATCACCCTCTCACCTTCATCTACACTTAGGTATGGATATAGGTTTTTAATATGAAAAGTAATTTAGGAGTAGCGTCTCCTGAGAACCGATGTTATGCACAATACCATACTCATTACCCTGATAAAATGAAAGAAAAATAATCATATGAGAAATAAGCAAATCTGAACCAGTTATTCGTGTAGTCCTTTCCACTGTCGCCCCTGGCTTTGGTTTGCATGCTCCTGATGAACGGAAGGTTATGCACTTTAAAACTCCCACCAGCATTAAAAAGTACTTAAAAAAATCTGACCGCGCGTCGGGAAGAAATGGACTACCAGTGGATGCAATGTTGTATGTGAATAAGACAGATGTAGGAACCATCAGGCCTGGCATGCAACAATCAATGCGCCAATACTACATTAGTACAGATACATATTTGCGTTTGCAATTGTTATAGCGTTTAGATTACAAGCCAGAAGAGGGAACCAAAAATGTAAATGTTGTGATGTGTGTGAAGTTTTGTGCTGATGCTCTGACTGTGAACTAAAACATAATGCAATGATATTCATTGACAAGTAACACAAGATTACCTCTAAATCTTAATTACTGTACACATTACAGTACTACTTGCTTGCTAACCTTAATTAATCCTTATCTTTCATGTCGGAGAGATGAAAATATAAAACATTCAAGCTTTTACATGATTTTTAATTTGTATGGTAATATAAATTCAATTATTTGCAATGGGGTTTCAGATTAAAGCTATACATGCTATAATTTGCGTCAATTTTGAATGACAGTGAAAACGCATGTGTTTGTTTACTTATAAAAGTTATCTATATTCTGTTAATTACAGTGATTAATTCCTTCTTGTTACAAAGATATAGAATTTAATCGCTTATTTTCCTGAAAGTAATGCCTTTTCATGAATATTGATGAAGAAAGAGCGAAACCGACATCATTGCGCATGTCCGCGGGAAATCAGGTAGCCGTTATTGTTTGCCTATTTACATATCCGTCTCGATTTTATTTACAGTTTTAACAGTTGTTACTTTGAAATATATACTTGTATTATGAGTGTAATACGTTTGTCATTCACGGTACCATGATTTTTGAATGTTTAAATAGGATAACACTCGCACAAACTAAAGATAGCCCTGAGGGGAAAACACATAAGTCTTTGTCATTGTTAAAGGGAAGAACATGTATATACATGAACATGCTCACACGCTTGTGTTTTTTGGTTTTTTTTTAAATCATACTCGTATATAGGACACATCTATGCTTAACTGAAAATAATTAAATCCTTTCCTTCGTGAAACTACAACAATTATGAAGGCGGTGACCCCTACCAAATTTTTTATGAATGTCTAAAATTAGCTGTCAATATCACGTGATAGATTGATATTCATGAGAAGACATTACTTTCCTGGCAGGAAAATAAATATTTTTTATTGTTTAAAATTTGATATCTTTATTAAGTGATCGAATTGAGCATTATAATTAACAGCAAAAAGATAACTTTTGTAAGGAATGAAACGCATGTATTTTGCCTGTCATTCAGAATTGACGCAAAGCTTTAAAAATAACATAATCAGTAGTTACACAATGGGTCAATGGGCCACAATGATCCTTATTGGTTGTAGTGTTCAAGATCAATGATCAGACATTTTTTCAAGCGTTCAACTGTTTTTAATAGATGGAAATGAAATTCCTACGATAAAGATGAGCATAGATTCTTCCTGAAACCGCTGTAAAAAAAGTCATCGTACGATAGTCAATGACACTAAATGAGTTTATTTGACCTGTTATTTTAACAAGAAATGTTACATCTTCCACATTGTCTTTTGTACTGTGTTTTACACTTCTTGATATGCACCAAATATTGTTCCTATAATTTTCTACAATATTTCTATAATTTTGTTTGCACCAACACCTTTTATGACATCTTTAAGAACAAGAATGGTATTCTCTTGTTGCATGTCAGCTGGATTTTTCCCTCCTTCTTTCTATATTGGTTAACGAAACTACCAAGTCAAACTCTCTTAGCTGTGTGTTTTTGCAGCATGACTTGTTTTTAGGATACAATCTTATCACACAACTACATACTTAGACTGAACGGAATGACTGTAAAAAAGGGAAACATTCTTTTTAAGTTAATTATTGTTCTCAAAGGGTCCCCTTCTCGTATCCCATCTTGAAATTCACAAAAAAATATATACCATCTAAGTAATTGTATGAAGTAGTTCTGCAAGTCATCCGTGCTTCCATGTGAATTAATACTATATAAACTTCACCAGCTGACATTTTCAGGTCTACATAGCCATTTTGGCAGAGTTTTTTTATGGGAATAGTTACAGAAGCATCCTCAAAATCCAAAAGCACAGAAGGCAAACATACTGGTTATGAAATTCCATGAATATTTCTTTAAGAACATCTTGAACAAGCTACCAAAAGAGAGTTTTAACGTGAGTGTTTCCGGTGCTTTCTGACAGGTTTAAATTTGAAATAACAGAATCACTCTCTAAGCTGTCCGTTGAATTTTTTTTTCATAGTTAAATGAGGTAAGCTTCACCAACTGTGTGTATATAGTCGCTGTGTGCCTAAAAAGATATCGAGAATAAATATTATATTACTAACTCTGCCCACACTAGAATTTGAACTCATGAATTTCACAATTTTATAAGGGTTCATTGCTTATTTATATCATGCAAATAGAATGCCCGATAGAAACACTAAACAGTGATATCTTTAAAAGTTCTGTTCCGTTAATCTTTTGGTCCCACTCGTGCTTTCGGTAGGCAAAAATCATAAAACTTAGAATACTTGCTCAGCTTTAACTATTAATTGCTTCAAGAGAAAAAGCTTGAAATGATCAAATGTCAATAAACCACACATGATACGTACCTGGAACTCTCCTTTGACTTGATCATTTAGGTTGGTCCTCCTCAGCCGACATTTAGAGAAAGCCAAACTTCCTTCCAATCGTGAAGTCGAGAAGAATCATTTGAACAATTTCTATAGATAAAAATATAGATTTAAACCCTTTTTAAATAAATGTTAATTTTGTAGTACAATAGGCATATTTTGGGTTTTTTCACATTTTAAACAACCTCAAGATAATCCTGCTCGACATGGAAGAGTTCTTCTGCAATAGGATCAAATATGTCCATTCTTTTAGCTGCAATGTGAGTCCCAGCAAGGAGATTTTTAGCCCCACTCATCCTTAATTTAACAAGTTGGCTCCCTCCAAGTATTTAGCTGTTTCCATTTCATCTCCTATTATAAGCAATAACAACTTTTTTGATTAAAGAATTCATTAACACACAAATCAAAGAAACTGTTCAAGTACATGTAATTGCACCATATGTTTTGCACCACAGATCTCCAACATGTTTTAAAAAATTACATAACCATTCAACAATACAATACAATGAACAAAAACTATAAATAAACAAAGATCTGAGCATCTAGTAAACATTTTATTTAAGCGGTGCCAGTAATTATCCTGTAAATCAGCCTCTAAAAATAGTAACAAACATATTATAGGGTGTTAACGTCTTCCAGCTTTTTCATAAGAATTAATCAGTTGTCTACTTAGTTCATTTAATACCTCAATCTACCATTATATTTAGGATCTTGAAGAATTGTCTGAAAGGATTCATACTAAACTTGATATGAAACTTTTTGGTTTCCTGTGTGTTCGCTCGTTGATTTTAAATGTGCTATCTCATAACACTTGTGTATAAGCAACACTGATACATCAGGTAAATATGTATATAACATACATATAAGAAGGTGTTTTAAACGATAACTTTTCTTTAAGAAAAATTGTAATTATAGCATTGGAAAATCTTTAAAATAGAACCTTAAGGGGAAATATATATAACTACCCACTGGGACATCTTATCCGCTCTGCTCTTTATGACATATACATAAATAATACACAAGAGAAAAATCGAAAGTAGGACACGATTTGTAAAGAATGTCAAAAACAACTTACCTGACAAAATTTACGCAATTCCTCCCACATAATGTTGCAAATGTTGTCAAAAGATACGTTCATACTGAAATTTTCCTAATAAACTCGTTAAAAAGCGTTTTGTCCCATTAAAACCGCTGTCTAATGCAGAATATTAATCTCTTCGCCCAGGAAAAGATAACTCAATACTTTTGCTATGCTGCAACTTACGGAACTCTTTATACGTTCATTATTGATACATTATAAAATTCTGCGAAATATCAATAACAAAAACAAAGAATTAAAAAAATAATATCATACATCTGCAGATTTGAACTTGCGGCGGTGGTACATGTAGGGGTGCAATTTGAATAATGGGCAATCTTATTTTAAAATATATAAGTCATGAGAATTCAGTTTAAAATGTCAAAATATGTATATTTTTTTTAAATGCAGATCTGCTATCACAGTGTATAATTATTATGTGGTCTTAAAGATCATGATGGGAGATTTAAGAGAATGAATCGTTCGACTTGCTACTGAATTACTTTATACTGAACACTAGAGCAAGACCATTTGACCTAGAAGAGAAAGGTTCGTAATGTTTGAATTCAGTTAAGGAATTATATTTAGTAATTTGCGAATGAACAATTAATAATGATCTAAAAGTGTTGAAACAGTAATTAATTTAGAATATTTTTTTCTTCTCTAAAACTATGTTGGTATGGACATATTTATGTATTTTAATATTTTTTTTTTATTCAAGAAATTAAAATGTTCATAATTCATTAATTGTCTTTGTACCTTATTCCCTCACAATTAATTAATTGCATATGGGTCTTCCCCAAAGAATGTCAGCATTGTTTTATATACCGGTATATCAAATTATTTTCATTTCTACAAAAGATTAAATGATAGAAAATATATTTGTTTATGAACAATTACAGATTAAATTATGCTGATTAAAGTACATGCGAATAATGTTATTATGCTTACCACAAAACAAATTTCCCCAGACATTTTATATTTCACCGCCGAAATTTCATCTATCATTACTGAACTTTTAGAGCATCTTTTTTAAATAGAAATGCTTTTTACCGAGTTTATTAGGAATATTTTAGTATGAACGTGTCTGTTGACAACATTTGCAAAACTGTGTGGGGGGGATTTGCGTAACTTTTGTAAGTTGTTTATTAACATTGTTAACAAATCGTGTCCTACTTTGATTCTTCACTTGTGTAACATTTATATATATATATATATATATATATATATATATATATATATATATATATATATGTCATAGAGAGCAGAGCGGATAATGCCTCTGTGGACTACCTTGCCATCTGCTGATTATACTGATGAGGAATGTGTGAAGGGATACAGGGTTCCATCCATTAATTAGCTGGGAAATATTTAACTAAGATTTGATCCACCTTAATAAAAAACCAAATGGAAATAATTGTAAATTTATGGTGTCTTCTAATACTATTTAAATACGCAGAAATGAAATTAAATTACACTGAAATCGTATCAAAAAGATGAGATGAATACAATAAAAATCAGTTTCATTTTCTTACTTTTGAATTAACATCTGACAAAAAATGGATTGGGTATTACAAACCATATAACCATACACTTCTTTTAACCTGCTCTTCTCTTCTGAACTGAGATACATGTAGAATACATCAGGATTGATTTCCTCTGGGGGTGTTAGTGTGGTGCTAAAGCTTTTTTGAAGATCCATCAAATTTGCACGATCAGAGAAATAGATAGATGCAGTGTAATGATGTTTATTACCTCCATTAAGCTTAACATCTCTTTCTACGGTCATTCCATTAACATTATCAACTGTGACCTCCCCTCCTATTCCTAACTGAACACTTCGCACAATGCCCTCGGTGTTTAAATTTACCATTTTGACCAACAATGTATATTTATTCTCTGCATAAAGGGTTATACTAGTCTTGTTGAATATATCTAAGAGGTCTTTGTGTGCATGAAATATAAAGGCAATACAGGTGTTTATCTTCTGTATGGCTCACATATCTGTATTTCTCTTATCCATGACCATAGCATACATCATAGCACCTTTCTTTATAAACCTACGGGTCTTAAAAAACACCATTAGTATTGTTGAACATGTTGATGTTGATAATCCATTAATGGCTTCATTCAATTTATTCTGAAATTCTACACAATTTTCCTAATGTCTTTTACATATCATCTTACACTCATAAATTAAGAACAGTGCATTGAAATCCATGATTTATGTCTTTCAAAATTGGGTAATTATCTGGTACAACTACATTTGCTACTACATGTATGTTCCTCAATTTTCCTGATGGGAAGCGTAGACATATAAAGCAGTGCGGTTCCGTTGTAAAAGACTGACTTCCTTCACATCTAAAATCTGTCTTGAGAGGGGTGTTGGTGTCGGCCAACTTGAGAGGGGTGTTCGTGTTTACCACTATGTATAAGTCAGTCTGAAATACATGTATATATTCTTGTTTAATTGCCTTGTATTTTCATCAAAATGTAAGGATAATGCAGGATTCAAGCAATTGTGGATCTGCTTTAAATGTCTCGTATGCAACTGCATGTATCATAATTATTATTTTTTTCTTTTGGACATTTGCCTTCTATTTCTACTTCCAACATCTTACAAACAACAACACTAGTTTTAGAGGAAATTCGAAATTAAATCCCCGATTGAACAATAGAATTTTCTAACTTTTTTCATATATTCAACAGCTTGCTTGCGCATTACAAAATTATCAGATGAAAGATGTTAACCGTAATTATCATAGCCATAATTTTGTTTACCCGATTTGTTGTCTCATGACATGGTCTTCTCGTAAAAAGTAGTTCGCGAGATTTGGGGAGAATAACATATCCCACAATGCCTGCATGGAAGAGAACAAACTCTGGCGGAAGTTTGCTTGATACATGACTATTGTACATGTGTGCGCTTCAAAGTAAGCGGAAGTTGCTATGTTGCTATGGTGTCAATGGTAACTTCTTGGACATTTCCGACCAACCTGAAAAAATATAACCAAGAGTTTAAAAAAGTATACGTCTGTTTGTTTCGTCGAATTATACTTACAATATATAATTTAAGTTGGTTAGATCGAAATATGCTAGTATATACATGGAATTAAAAATGTCGTAATTTTTGTGATAGACCAATGGAAAATGTATACGTATACTTCACATTATAACTATAGGTAAGTTTGATTTTAACTCTATTAGCGTTTTCTTAAGCAATGTATTATATTGAAAGCTTAATAACACCTAGCATCTTTCATCATTGTTGAGACTTTTTTTTACGTGCATTACATTTGATGTTTTAACATCTTGTCGGACTCTAAAAACATTTTGTTTTGTTTTGTGTTATAATATTTTTTTGCTGTTTGGCAATTTAGATGTTTTTTCTTAATCCAAGAAGGAGGTAGTTAAGATATTTTAGTATCATAAGATGAACATGAACACATTAAATGTATATGTCCACTGTATAAGTGTTTTATTATTATTAGTATTCCACTGAGTCGCATGCTGACTGACGTTTTTCATACTAATTGTTAGACCATAATTAATTACCTAATTGTCTACGGACTTTTGCGGTTGTTATTTTCCCGATTACGACAAAGAGCACACGGCGGGTGTGACCGGTCAGCAGAGGATGCTCACTCCTCCTAGGCACCTGATCCTACCTCAATCTTGGAGGTCCGTGTTGCTCTGCTTTGAATTTGTATTTCGTTTTATGGATTTTTGAGATGGTTGACGGTTTGTTATTGTCATTTTTTCATTATTATTACTTCTGCAAGCGTTGGCCCTTGATTGAACTCGAGAAATAATTTTCTTTGCATCTCATTTGCAGATATGGTGAAAAACACTCAAAGGATATGAAACACGTCAAAGTTTTAATGAACCTAATAGTGTTTTACAATGAGGTAATCTCTTTCTATCTAGTAGCTATACGTTCAAAAAGTACTGTTTAACTACCTCGTCAATATCGCTATACATTACTGACTTAAATATATGGAACGCCATAGCTGCCTTAAGGTCAATTTCATATTGTATGAATTGGTATGTCTGCAGTATATATGCAGTGGTAACATCATAATATGCACTGCTAACATCATTATACAGTTGCGTCGGAAGCAAATTAAAAGGGGGGGGGGCTAGACTTATCAAAAATCTTGACAATCAAAAAAAAGGTCTTTGGTATGTATCAATTTGCAAAATGTGGGGTTTAAGCTTAGCCCCCTACCCCCCCCCCCCCCCATAGCCCCCCCCCCCCCCCGGTTCCTACACCTATGTTATATATTGTGATTACATCATTATATTCAGGGGTAAAATCTGTATATGAAGTGGTGTTATGCAAATCTTTATATGATAAACTTATTGTATACAGATATAAACTCATAATGAACTGTTGTTCAATCGTTATGTTATGTGGTACACTTTTCATGTGCAGTTTCAAAATCCTTTTATGCAGTGCAACTTCTTGACATTAGTTGATAAGTTCATTATATGCAGTACTTATTTCATGTTATGGTATATTAAAATCATTATGTATGGTGGTAAAGCCTTTGTATATTGTGGTGAAAGCGTTGCATGCAATAGTAAATCCTTTATATAATTTGGAAACTAGACCTCCTCCCCATTTAAACTTTTTAGCGAGAAGCAGTTTACAATCACATTCATAAAGGGTTACGACTGCATATAAAGAAGTTATCACGCCATATAATGAAATTATCACATCATGTAAAGAACTGACCACATCATAGCATGATTTATAACAACAGCATATAATAAAATTGTCGCATCATATTAAGGATTTACTAATCTATTTTAACTGATGTACACGAATAAAAAAGGAATTATTCAAAAGTTTTGTTTTGTAGTCTTGTATATTTCTGATAAATGCCCTATTTCACAAAACAACGTAGCGACATGTTTTATAAAAAGTATCATTAAATCTAACCTTCATGTCAGATTATCGGGAGACCGTCAACACACAATGGTAAACGGAGATGTTTGATGCCCCTTTTTGACACACGTACACTCAAGATCGGTACGGATCTCTCTGTGTTTCTATTTAAAAGGAATAGGTACACAGGTACATGGTTTACACAATGAGCGGCTGTCACATACATTGATATAAACCTTGCGGCGTTGTACAGTCCATGGAAACACTTTTGTCTGCGTTATCATACATACATTATAAAGTCAAACAAAATACACAAGATCTACATGTATGAAAATGGTCAAGATAAAAAATGATACCTTTGTTAAAACGTTTGTTTATTGCATGAATAAATTAACATAAAAAGGTTTTTATAAGGTAAAGTTTTCAGAGATAATGGTTTACATTATTTTCTCCATTGTCTTTAAACTGATAATATAAATATTTATGTGTTTGTTAAAACTAAATAATGTTGCTCAACTTACATATATTTGAAAAAAGAAGTAGCACTGGCTTCTCAAAAAGATCATTAGAACTCAGAAAGTTTCAAAACTAATCCCCGGAAATTACCATCACAATAGGAGCCTAAACTTTAACGTTTTGACTAACTTATCAGATCCACATATGTTGAAACCTATGCATGAATTAAACAGTTTGATTGAAATAAGTGACATGACATGCAATGTACTTTTCCGAGTTGGCGCAAGATCGTTCACGTAAATTAGACTAAGATACCAATGTATTTCGGCAGTTTATTTATCCAGCTACTTTCATGTATCAAGCAAGTTATAAAGTGTTTTATTTTTGTGGTAAATTTGTTATTAACTATAAGGACAAAGTTTACAAAGGCTAAAACTAGGGATATTTGTTTAAAAGTATACCATATACACCACCCCTATTAAAAGATTACAAACAACAAAAGGTATTACAATCAGCTCTAATCCATTTATATCAATCAATGTGCAGGTTTTAGCGTTTACGGAATGTCAAAAATCACTCCTTACTGTAAGGTATGTAAATCCTTGTCCCAGAGATGCCGCGTCCTGGCAGGTGGCGGCAAGCAAAATGAATTGTGGATCCATACAACAGGAGTGTTCAAAGTCTCTGGGCTTAGATCCTCAGCGCTATACTTTCCAGTACCACTGTCTGATTAATTCCTGGATGAACGCCACGGTAGAAGTTTGTGCACTGAACCGTTCTATTCTAGGTGAAATATACATTATTTGATTTTCATTATTTCTAATAAACAACAATATCAAGTCAAACAAAATGTGTAACAATAATATCAAATTATTATACTTGCACATTTAACTCATTGCTTGTAAATTCTAATCATTGTTTTCATATTTGCTAAGGTTACTGTGCCGAGTTTAACACCAATGGAGTCTTAATACAGGACAACTATAATGCAGACTGTAGAAAATATGATCCGCCATGTCCAAAAATATATAATTCAGCAGAGGCTTACAAATGTGATTCATTTTCTGAACCTTTTCTTACATTTGAGATGTAAATCTCTACCACCTCCTCTTCATTTATTTTTTAAATGATAATGATTCATTACTAAATGACATATACATTTTATATATGGCTTTCATTCTATTTTTAGCATCACACATTATTTTCAATACCATTTTGCTGACGCCATTAAAAATTGAGCTTGTATATTTAGAGGAGCGGTAACTACTATGCACATTGAAAACGTTAATGCATGCAAAACATATATATGTATAAACAATTATATCTTATAATATTAACTATGAAGCGTTTTTGCACTTCTACTTCTTATTGATTTCTTAAAAGAATCAATAGCTTTAAAATTAACGTTTACGAATACCACTGACGATAAGTTGATATACGTTTTATAAAACAATAAATGTTATTGTGTTGTATAACTACACGTCATACCGGTATGCAATTAACATACATGACTAAAAAGTGTTTGTATTCGAAGAAATGTTAAGGAAATTACATCCAAAAATGTTATAAACATTTTGCACCTAATCTGGACAACATTATGTAAGAGATAACGTATTACATTTATTATGAAATGCTTTTATATGATTTATATAACCAACATATATCATATAAGAAATGATATCTATATATAATATTTAAAAATAAATTTAGTTGTTTGAAATACCTCTGAAAAGCGTTGTTTTAATGGAAATAAACAACATTATTATTTTATAAATGAACTAGGAACACCAATTTCGTAATAGTTTTCAAACCACAATGCTTATTATAATCATATAATATAGAGTATATGTATTGCAGTTATTGAATGTTTTCGTTTAGATCAATCCTGCTACGATTCAGCGTACAATCATCAACAGAAACCATTAATTGCTGCTCCCGAAAAATCTATTTCCTCTCATGCACGGTAATTTTAATGCACTTCAACATTAAGCTTTGTATTATCATAGATGACTACATGTATACTGTAGGTACATGCAATTGTGATAAAAATATAAGCTGGGCATTAAACTATGCTAATAATTGTATTTCTTTCTTTTATTTTTCAGTTATTCGAGCATTTGTCTACCTACATTCCTTCTATTACATGTTATACATCATATTTATAAATAAACATTCACATATTAATCCTGGTCTTTGTGTCATCAGAAGAAGGGTATACATTGAGCTAGGAGGTCTACGTTAATGAGACCTCTCCATGGTGTCTGTTGTCAAAGGAACGGAAGCAGTTTTTTTTTAAACTGAATAAAATGGTTGGTTGAATTTGAATTGTTTGTACACGAGTGAAACATAGGTAATAAATATATATGCATCTTTTTCATATACATTAAAATGATTTATATATAGCCAACTCAGGTGAAAATTAAACAAGCGAGAGTGACAAATTAAAAGTAGGCTAAAAATCAAAACAAATCAACGAAAACTTTATCATCACCGAAAATATACCATTAAAGTGTTAAACTCATTAAGTGCAGTAAAGCTTTAGAAAGTATATTCTAATATTTTAAACTTTTTTTTTTTTGCTTATTATGTGAATAACAAAGATTCAAATTGTATCAAAAGTAAATACAATACAGGTATGTATAAATGAAGTTTATCATCCAAAGCTACGAAATTTTATTTTGATTTCGTTTCCATGTTGAAAATTAGACAAACTATTTTAATCACGATGCGTTATATCATAGAATTAAAAGACCTTTTACATACACCGGTGATTGATCTTTTTAACAAGCAATTGTTAGACATTTGAAGTGTCATAAAACAGCATATCCATGTCATTTAAAATATAAATACACAACAGCAAAGATCAATTGATTCGCAATCAAAAAACCGAAACCAGCAGCAACAAGTATACTAAAAAGAATGATACAACCTTTTTTACTCTTACTCAAAGGAAGACCATTCGTAAGTTATAATTTTGTTTTTTGTTTTATTTCAGACCACTTGCACTTGATGTTCTGATGAAAAAAATGTCCGTTATTTATAATTTTAATTTTGTTGACTTTGTCATTGAATTGTCCCTTTAATATTCTCTAGAACCACTTGACAAATTCAATTAAACTTACATGTACCACAAAAATGTTAATAGAAAATCAAATCTGTTCTAATAATGAGCCAGTTTTCCGAACAACGAGAACTTTTATATCAAATGGGGTAAATAGATCAAATGCTATGTTGTTTTTGTTTTTTTTGTAGGCCAAATAACTCTTATATCAAAATATCACAATATGTCTTTAAAGGTGCATGGTCACGTTTTTAATGTTTACAACTATTCAGGATGGCGTTTTTTATAATTAACTAAAATTAGAGTCATTCGTCGTCTTATAAGCGATATACGTAGCTAAACAAAATTGACGTCATGTTTTTGTTTACATTTTAAATGTTGAAATGTAATTATTAGTTTAAGACAAAAAATGAATGTGGTAAACGCTAGGAACTATATATCTAAGCTTAAACGATTTAGAATGCAGATTTAGAATGCAGTGAAATCAGCTTGAAAAAGAACTTTTACCGGTACATTGAACCAATGCTAACAAAAACAGGACACGAGACTTGTTTACAAGACAAGGAATTCCGAGTCCTGTATCTTGTTTATACCTCTACGACGTCCTGACACTCAAATTGTGGTTGATCATTATAAATGCTTTTTGAAGCTTTGTAAACAATAAGATAGAAAAATAAAATTTGACCAAAGTCGTAACCATGCCCGTTTAAGACACTTTATATATTATATACATGTAGTATATTCAAACCATGACCAGAATCAGCAACAGGTCAAATGTTTGTAACAGAATCAAAATGACATTGCATGGATTAGAGTGTGATGAACGATATTGGAAGGAGGTCTCTCTTACATTATGCAACTCTTTGGAAAACATTTCGTAGTTTATTTATTCATTTCATTACCGTGTCCCCAGTTGTAATATTTAGTAAGTAGGAATGGGGGTAGAAATAATATTTTCAATCAATTTTGTACCAGTATATTATGAAATATGTATCAAAACAAGATATTTTTACTCGGAATTACAGACCCGCATATAAGGTTCAACGCTTAGATGTATCATGTTATAGTAACAACCTTTCTTTAAGGGGGAACAGGACACGTATCACGTGAATATTATTGCAATGATGCGTTGATGTGCTAACTCTACTATGACGTCATTTGATTGTTTGTTGATATGATGTCATTTATTCATTATGACGTCATACAGGATTTGAAACTAGATCTTTTTCCTGTACTAAACGACTCTAAAGTAGTCTTTGTCAAAACATGAGCAGGTGGAAATTTAACATTTTTAATTTTATAAATATACATGTACAAAATCATTAGCGGTTAATATAATTAGATATATATTCTGATAATGACCTGTTCATGATCATTGATAAATATAAATAATGCATTACTTTTGTTATGGTTCAAAACAGAATTGGTCACAAAAGGTCATAATGCCAGAATAAGGGGTACGGGTGATTCCTATAGTAGTATCTCTCTTAAATGCCAAGAAAGTTGCCATGGAACTTTTATAAGTTATAAAGCACCTGCTAAGGTTGATATATAATTTTTTTTTAAATTCCATTGACAATTTTTTTATGTGCCATCACATTTTGTTCACATTTAGAATCAAAAACTTCAAAATTTGAATATATTGATAAAATATATTATGATATTGCTATGTAAAAAAGCCAATGTTGTAAACAATTTTGAAATTTTTTTTTGCTCTCAAAATTGATAAATATGATTTGCAAATAAATTCCATCAAATATAATGATTATTGCGCTGCAGAAAATAGAAATTGTAAAAAAAATCAGAAAAGGGGCATAATTTCTATCAAAATATCTCCCTTGCAAGGTAAGAAAGTAGTCATGAAAATTATATATGTTGTAGTGGACATCAATGTAAATCTGTTAAAAAAAAATTTTAAAAAATCATTGACAAATAATTTTACACTGCAACCCCCTGTTCTCCTTTAAATTGTACTTTTAATCAGAAATTTACACCCGCTACACTATGCCCAACTACCACTATTATGGAATAATACACTTGACAAAATATCATCAAATACTTTCAATTCGATTCTGTGATTACAGTAAGCATACTAATTTTCATTTTGATAGTTCTTACTTACTGTGATCTCTACGAAGCTTGAGAATTTTCATATGGCATATTTTTTTTATGAAACTTATTGAGCCATAATGATAATTTGAACATTATTATATCTATTATATTTGTTACTATTTTTAAATCAACGCCCTGTCTGTTTTAAATTCAATGTCGAAAAGGTTTATTAATAGCTACAAGATCATATACAAGGATTACAGTGGCGTGATCATGAATTGGGCTGCTGATTTGAAAGAAAAAAAAACTTTGGAACAACAGTTGGACTAATAGTATTTTCAACGAACGTAAACATAACGTTGCAAAAATATTATCACATAACTATGATAATTGAATGGTTGTGAGCCCTGTTTCATTTAAAAAAAAATATGAAGCTGGTATACTTATTGTCATATATAGAACATTTTAATTAATAATTTAAGATTTCGAATAGTTTTCCTTTAACTTCTCGTATAAATTAAACTGCGGATCTTCTTCCTCTGAATTTTTAGAATTTTAGAGGAGGTCATACCTCCTGCTTACATGTTAAATAATTATTTACAAATAGACAACAAATTACATTCATTTAGTATGATTCCCTTTATTTCTTACCTTTACCGAAATTCTACACGATCCAGTTCTAAACACGCTATCGATTGATCGAAACCGTTGGCAATTTAGGAAAATTCACGGACTGCGCAAAATAATCATAATGAAGTCAGACTGAAATTATCATATAAGACGACTTGGATACGTCAAGTATTTCTTCTATCTAACGTATCAATGTACATTAACAATAATTTCATTAGTTAGTTTTATTTACTCCATACGATTAATTCATCAATTAGGTAAACGAAAGCTGTAAACATAATCAATAAAGAAGTTTTCTTTGATGATTCATGGGGTTATGAAGGTAGCAATCATTGCAGTTAAAAAAGTATTTTTTTTTTTCTGAAATGTCGCTCGGTACCTTTATATCCCACAGGAATCACCAAAGAAATCAATTTATAATTGTTTAAATATATACTAATAAAAAAACCCAGACAACAACTGATCGAAAGACGACGGACCAAATATCATCAGAAGTGTTTTAAAGTAATATTGAAAGCATATTGTAAACAGTGAGGACACTGAACTATATATAACTTTCGAATTTCCATAGGTTATAATTAGGCCTTGCTCAAAAAGGAAGAATGCAAGCTAGTAACAGTGAAGGAAACACTCACTTGGTGTCCCTGGCGGAGCTGGAATTCAGAGGAGGTGCATCTACCTGTATGTTTCATCTTACCTCCTAACTAATGAAAACAAGAAACAGGACAGGCAATGTACTTCCCAAAATATGTAGCCTTCCTACAGAATGTGGGGCGTTTCGCTTCGATACACGACGATAGACGATTCGTAACTATTCGTTTTCGGCCAGAGAAACACACTGAAACACTTTCTTATAAGTGAGACTTCACTCTGATGAATATTGATATAATAAATATTTTTCTATTGAGGCTTTGTTAATGATTTATCTAATTAATCGAGGATACAATTTTTCTTAATGCCACTTTTTTTCTTTTACAAAACCTACACAATGTACAGAAAAATGGTAAAAAGCGCATACTAGAAAGAAAGGCTTGATTGTAATTATTTTTTATTTAAATTCACAAATTTTAATGAATTTTCAAATTTATTGATCGGGTAATATTTTGATAAATATAATAAATAAATACATGTATTGCTAGAAGAATGGAAAATTCTTTATGAAGCAGCAAATAAAAAAATATACCAGTGAAGGAAAAATCATTATTTTTGATCGAAGGAAGGAAATAGTGTTGTTTGTTTTTGAATATATATATATATATATATATATATATATATATATATATATATATATATATATATATATATATACACACAATTAACCATTGCCAATGCAATCGAACCTTCCTCCAAATATTCAGGTAATTCTGTAAAAAAAAATTGTGTGTTTTTTTATCGCAATGAGATACGTGTATATGTAAAAGAAAAAATAGCAAGTGTATTTAGTCTGCACACAACCACATTATTATACAATGCTACACATAAAATACACAAACTACAGTTCCATTGACAATTAACCTGTACACAATAAATGGCCAAAATTCAAAATGAAAAACTTATCAGAAAAATAAAGGAATTGGAAATTTCTGGATATATGCATATCTACACAATGAATGAGTGACGAGTGGCATAAAACGTTTTACCCCTGTCACCCCCTTCAACCTGTTGCATGAGATATAATGATAACTTATTCTAAGAAGAATGGGAATTAAAAACACTAAGCTTTCAATTCATATTCAAATGGAGGATGACCCTCATAATATCAATTTCTTAGTGGAAATGATTGTTTTTTTTGTTTTTTCTTTTGTTTTTTTTTTTTTGGGGGGGGGGGGGGAGGGGTATGAAAAAAAATCAGCAAAGTCGGCTCACGCATCAAACGGTTTGAAAGACCTGTAATAAAAATTTCAAAACTGAAATTCATCAAGTAGATACAATCATGTACATATAAATTGCGAGATTCTCAGTGAATAATTAATTGAGGGGGATCGGGGGATTAAGCTTTTGCTTTGACTATGTAGTGCATTGAATCCCCAGCAGCTCTTTCATACATATTATATCAGGTGGACTCAATGTTATTTACAAATATACATGTGTATTTTGTTACTTAATGATAGGGCAAGTGACTTAATGAAATATGATTTTGACCATACGTTTTAAGTATGTATTACAATGTATGTATAGTGTTATAATGGTTAGATACCACTCACAATATATTATAGTCTGTCTCAAGTTGTTTAATATGCAGACATGAGTATTTGCACGAATTCTTAATTAAAATACACATACATGTGCCAGAAAATACACATACATGTGCCAAAAAATACACATACCTGGAAAGAAGTGTAAGTGAAATCGATGTAAGGTTAATTAACCAAGATATCCGCATTGACACATTATCATTTGTCTTTTATTAAAATTCACATGAACGAAAACAGATTTCTTAGAGATTTGTAATAGGAAATATTGACATTTTTTCTCCACTCGAAACAATTGTTGAGCGTTATCATCCGGGTACTTTTATTTCTTTTGCAATACAAACTCCCGGTAGACTTTTTATTTTTGGCCGTTTATCAAAACCTGACAAGCTAGAGGGGTCGTTTCAAAGAAGAAGTCTTGGGATTTTTCATACTATCTAATTAACATCGTTTGAAACCTGTGATAGGTAATTGTATACTTACGACAGATATGGCGTTCCATACACAGCAGGACTTTGTTTTGATTGGCTACCAGCACCGATTCCGCCAATCGAACTGCTCGGCCATTTAAGCGGGATTCAAAAAATGGCACGCACTCAAATTTGTTTTCTGTTGAATATGGTGTTATATCACACAGAGGTAACCTTTTTTCTAGAATATATAATATGTTTTGCATAATGTGGGTATTGAAAATTTCGAATGAGCTGTTCAAAAGGTAATACACGCAAACATGACACAACAAATCACCTATGCATGGATATGAACAATCTGTACCTGTGTGTTCTCTTTGGCATAAGACCTTACACTAATTTTATACATGTAAAATCATAAACTACAATTTTAATTTCCGGCTTGCATTTACTTTTGCTATGTTTACCTGCAGGTCTCGCACCACTAGATTCTATTTTACCACAAAACATGGCTGGGGCAAAATCATTCCCGAATTCCCCTTCGTTTTTAGGGAATTTCCACCAGCGACAGGAGCTGTATTTTTTATGAGATAAAAAGCAACATGTAAATGTCTGATATGTTCCCACTTTTGTAAAAATACGGGGTCACTTCAATTTTTTATATCAAATGTTTCGAGAGGGGGTAAAAAGACCCCGAGTTTATTTTCAAGCACATGCGTAACTTTGATGTAAACAAATATCGTGCCTTTGAGGATGGCTTCAGGTGTGATTTTTACTATATATTAATTTGTTTATAAATATTGTTGTAAAATTTGTAAAGAGGAATTCTCCCAGAAGTTTGTTTTAAAATCACTACCCGCATCGGAAGATGCGTAATTTTGGTAAGAATATATTGTAAAATTAAAGTATAGTGCTGTGCAATATGAATGCACCACAATGATAGACATCTAGTATGCATAATGATAGTGAAAGTAAAAAACATCGTAAGTTTGAGATTTTGGTTGTTTTTCCTCGAAAGAATGTGTACGTCACAACACAGAGAAGTACAGCAGTATAATTAACGTTGCACATTCCTAAAAGTTAGTGTGCCATTTAACTCTCGTATTTGGTTGATTCATCCAACCAATCACATTGTCCTAGATTTATCAAGGTAAAGGTCATCAAAATGTAAACAAAGTCAAGAGTGGCATACCTTGGATTTGCATTTAAATGATTGGCGCGGATCTTTTGGGGGCTATGCGTTTCGCATGCATTGACAGTTGAAGGAAAATAAAACATGGTGAATAACAGAAGCAGTCTCTGACATCAATCCAAAAGGTTATCAGGAAAAAAAAAACCGCTTTGTAATTGGAAGAAATTTAACTGGATATCACTGTAAACAGCGGTGGCGGTTTGATAAGGTTTTTTAACAGCTCGTTATAAATACTCAAAACACATATCGTCCCCCGAAACAAAATTTAAAACATCAAAAACCGTACTACCCCCCCCCCCCCCCCCTCCAAAATGATTTAATTAACAACAAAACAATAGGACTTCAACATTTGCGTAGGATATACATGCGCGGATCCTAAAATTTGTACAGGGGGGGGGGTCCGAATTGAAAAGGGGGGGGGGGGGGCTACACTAATCATCAGAAATCTTGACAAGCCAAAAAAAAAACCCAAAAAACCCTTATTACCAAAATCATGAAATTCCTAATCCGTGGGGTTGGGTTGGGGGGGGGGGGGGGGTAACGTAGTGTAACGTAGTGTAACGTAGTATTCCTATAACTCCAAAAAAAAAATTACTTAAGATAATAAAAAATTCCCTAAATCATGAAATTCTTAATCCGGGGGGGGGATTATACCTATAACTACAATTTTCAATATCACTCTTAATATAAGTGGTTATACATGTAAGTGTTTCCCAGTGTGGGGGGGGGGGGGGTCCGAGGCTTATTTGCAATAATTTTACTATGTAAATTTAATAACTTATCATATTCCAGAGGGCCCCCCCCCCCCTAGATCCGCGCATGATTTAAAAAAGTGGGTACTGGCCACTCTTGGACCATGGCAAATTCCATAAATGACGCCCCATTATCAGAAACATATAATCAGTTAACTTATTGTTTATTTACTGTGACTTTTTGTTAAGGTGTTGGCCTTCACAGTATGTCAAAAATCAATCCTTACTGTGAAGCATGGCACTCGTTGTCCCAAAGATGCTGCGTCCTGGCAGACGGCGGCAAGTAAAATGAAATGCGACTCAATACAACAGGAATGTTCAAAGTCTCTAGGCTTAGATCCTCGGCGCTATACTTTCCAGTACCACTGCTTGATTAATTCCCGGATGAATGCCACAGTAGAAGTGTGTGCAATGAACCGTTTTATTCTAGGTAATATTAAAATGTCTTTGATTCTTTTAAGTGACTAACATGACTTTATATAAACATTAGTTGATAAGCATACAAAGTAACTATACATATAAGCTTTATATTTATTTTAAAACGTGAAAAAAATATAAATGATATAGCCATGCGTTGTATTGTTTGCTAAATAGGCTACTGTGCAGAGTTCAACACAGACGGGGCCCTAATTCAAGAAAACTATGGCGCAGACTGTAGAAAGTACGATCCCCCGTGTCCAAGCATATACAATTCTGTGGAGGCTTACAAATGTGAGTAAATGTCTTATCCTTACATAAGATAACAATCAATTTCTGAAACCCATTTTATTTTCAATTTAAATATTAACATACAGCATGATCAGTTTCTGAACCACTACGTTTAATTCTTAGACATATCACGAATAAAATAATAGAGTTATAATTCAATATATTATGCCATATAATGTCCAAATTTACCGCACTGTAGTAGGTATATAGATGTGCACGGAAAACAATTGCAACTCATTACGTAATATGTGCCTTTGATTTTTTTCCTTTTTTACCTCACTTTTTTGTTTCGGTATATATTTTAATGAAAGCATATGCTTCAAAATCATTTATGCATGCAATTGGTTTTTTTTTTTTATCATTTAATTGAACTGATGTTCAGGTATAACAGTAAATTGTACAGCTGAAAGTGTAGTTCGAAAAAAATATTTAAGTTCTGCTTATCACTTCTTACAAATGTGATATAATACTAAGTATCTGGAAGTAAAGAAAGGTATATATATATTCACTACAGTGTCAAATACTACAGTACTGTACTTTTTTTTTCTCTCAGATCAATCCTGTTATGATTTGGTGTACAGGCATTACAAAATTCCAGTGCATGCCTACCAGAGACGATCCAATTCCTCTCCAAAAAGGTAATCCATTTCATATTTTAAGTTTGGTTTGTCAAAGTACTGTATTCATTGCATAGTACTAAATGTACATGTATTTTATAGTGTAAAATTAGTGTTTTAGTCAGAATAAACCATGTGCCTTACTGATATAAGAAATGCCAATGTTTGTTTTATTTTCTTTTCCAGTATTTCGACCTATTGCTTGCTGATACTTCATTGCCTTTTGATTACTTTTCATTTCTTTTTTTTTTAAATGATAAAGTGCATAATAAATACAAATTAAGATATTTGTAATACGCAATGCCATCCGTTTCAACAGTGGAGCCACGTCAATAAAGGCTGCTAAAATGATATGTTCATATGTACAAATGTATATTCCGGACTTTAAGAAAGACTTATGGTAGATGAAAAAAATACACAACAAATAATATTTTTATTGACAATTATCTAGAGTGTACTGTTAAATAATGCTGATCAGAGACAACTATGTTATCAATTTGTTTCAACTGACAAACTTGTTTATTGTCCGTGAATTGTATATCTTGATCAATGTCTGTAAAGTTAAGATTTATAAATAGAATGATCGATAAGTTGGCATCAGTTATCATTTTTCACTTTTTTATCCGCCTCGTCATGTATGTTTAACCCATTTTATATCATTTTTAATTTATTGTCTAAGTAAATGCAATGTATGTTGCCTGTACCTTATGCACTATATATTCCAAAGATCTGTATGAATAGGTTAAGTTATAGCTATATTAAACAAAGAACCTCGTTGTTATTTTCGAACAAATAAATTGTAAAAAGGCCGTTACCATGATATATCATAATGATAGTAAGTTTTTTTTAACTACTTTTTAACTACAAGTGCGTACATGTAGCATGGGGGAGGGGGTGCTTTTTTTCCGCACAGCAAACATAACTTTTAAATTTACATTTAGTAAATAGAAGGAAATAGTAAAATTATACCAATATAAACCTTGAAATTGGAGTTTTAGATATTACGAACCCCCACCCCAACGTATTAATTAAATATTTGAAGATTTCATTTGCATGGCGCCATTTCGTTGTTCTTTTTAAAATCTATTTTCAATTTAATTATATATATATATATATTTTTTTTTTTGGTCAAGATGAATCCCCCCCCCCCCCCCATTTTCAACGATGCTACGTGCCTATAACTGAGTATTGTTATAACGGATATAACAACGGAAACAATTTAAATACCGTAAATTCTTTATTTTACGGGCGCCTGTAAAGTGCGAAACGAAATCGAAACGAAACGAAACGAAACGAAACCAATCGAAACGAAACGAAACCAAACGAAACGAAACGAAACCAAAAATCGAAACGAAACGAACCCAACGAAACGAAACGAAACCAACGAGACGGAATTGTTTTGTTGATTTGTTTGGTATATTTAAGGAATAAGGAATCATTCTTAGAGTATTATGAGGCGATAATTTTATTCGGGGCGTGATCAAATCGAATAAAGCCCGAAGAGTTTATGATAGATTTGATCACGCCCCGACCGAAATTATCACCTCATAATTTTCAGAGAAAGATTACTTATTACTTATATTTAAATAATTTTAAGCCACCGCACGATTGATTATTAAAAAATATATAAAGGCAAAGCCCGCTGGTGCCTCAATTTGGCGTCATTTGAAGTTATGGGTTATATTGTACAAAATCGATACGTAGTAATTTTACAGGCAAGACACTGGAAAATGTAATATAATTATTTAGTGTAAAAACAAAATGAATTTGAAATATTGTAAAGTGTGTATATAGGCCTACAATAAGACAATTTCCGATTACATGGGTTTTTCTTTAAAGAAGGCAATATTAAATTCAAGTTTACGTGGCGTTACTGATAAGTTGACTCACGGAATTTTAACACTGTGAAAGTTAGAAGAAATTGACTTTCTATAATCTGTAATTGATTAGTTTATCGGATCTTAAACTTGTAGCCATTAGAACTTTCATACGATCATCATAACCAAGGATTTAGAGCATACTAGATGGTGACCAGTTGCTAACAATACAATAAGAATTGTTCAAGATATGTAGAATGAATTTGGACGCTGTATTTTAACAACATTTACTTTATTGAATACAGCGCTATTATTCATGTATACTACCTCAACACAATCACCTCTTTCTCTTCCTCTAGATCTTTTTCGCACACACACACACACACACACACACACACACACACACACACACACACACACACACACATTGTATTGCACACATTCGTTTCATTTTTATATTTCTTATGGATAGAAAAAAATAGTTTCATCATTCTCTCTCTCTCTCTCTCTCTCTCTCTCTCTCTCTCTCTCTCTCTCTTACACACAAACACAAATACACATTCGGTTCACATAGTCAATAAAATAACGAGTAAAATGATTTGATTTGTTTAGTTTAAACATAGCGATGACAAAATAATTTGGTTTTCGAAAAAAATCAGTATCATCTCTCTATCTATATGTCTAAACACAGCGATGATGAAATGCTTTGGTGAAAAAGGACAATAACAAACCGTCAACCATCTCAAAAATCCATAAAACGAAATACGAATTTAAAGCGGAGCAACACGGACCTCAAAAAGGATAGAGGTAGGATCAGGTGCCTAGGAGTAGTAAGCATTCTCTGCTGACCGGTCACACCCTCCGTTTGCTTTTTGTCGTTAACGGGAAAATAAAAACCGCAAAAGTCCGTAGACAATTAGGTGATTAATTAAAGTCTAACAATTAGTATGAAAAACGTCAGTCAGCATGCGGCCCAGTGGAAGATTGTATTTGCTGAAAAGGTCGTTGCATCGACCATAGAACTTACGAAAAGATGACTTCAAACGAGACTGTTGATAGTCCTTTTTTTTTATCAACTTGTTTGTCAGAAGCTTGCCTCGCCTTAGAAACTGTTCATATTTTGAACAAGAAAATATGGATTAGAAAAGATTACAATATTCATTCACATTATACCATTTAATGCATAGTGTACAAAATAATTATACTAATACTTCAGGATAGATAAAACTTATGTTTATTCCGTTGTTACTTAATCATAACCGATTTCGATATATCATTCATTCTCTAGCGCAGCATGTTCACCAAAAAGTCTGACTATCCCTTTAATGAAATAATCAGAAGCATAAATAATATTAGAATGTACATCAGTTATTTACATCATTCTATAAGTTTTGCAAATACCGGATAAGCGGCTTAAGAATTCAAAACAATAATCTGAAAGATAAAGGCCATTGTGTTTATGGTTTAAAATTTTTTTAAATGAATATATTTTATCACTTGTATGTAGTCATTATTGATTTTCAGTGTTGTTTATTCCGTTTCGTTGGTTTCGTTTCGTTTCGTTTGGTTTCGTTTCGTTTCGTTTGGTTTCGTTTCGTTTCGATTGGTTTCGTTTCGTTTCGTTTCGATTTCTTTTCGCACTTTACAGGCGCCCTTATTTTACGCGAGTACTTAATTCCACTATTCAACCGTTTTTCATCTAATCGCGAGAACATAAAATTGCGAATGCCGAACTGACGAACATGACGTCAGGCATATCTAAGGTTTAAAAGTTACAACATCCGAAACAGTGCAGTCAACAATGGAAGCTAGCAATATCATTTTTCATTGAAAAAAGATTTATCAATGCATATTAATAATGTGACGACCTTCAAATTCTCAATTAACGAAAACGTTATAATGGATGTAACAATTAAGCAATAGTGAGCAAGTGTTTAAAGCAAAAAAGAGGTTCACTGTGTACGTGTGTAATTCGGGCTGACTATATTAAGTTAGGATGAAACTTCAATTGCGCTTGCGTAAATTGGAATTCTGGGAAGAAATTAGACAGTTCGTGTTAGAAATATTCGAAGACGTTATGAAACCTGTCAGTTTCTAGGTCAAACTGCGCATCAATGTATTGGAAGACTGTCATTGGGAATCGTTTGCAGCCACAGTCTGGAGTCCGCGTATATCTTCCCAACTCTCTTAGTGAGATTGAAAAGTAAATATATTGGAAGTAGTTTGCCACCAAACCATACAAATCAGAGAGCTATGTCAACAAAATTACAACTACAAGTAGATGTATTATCATACATTGCATGTACACCGCTACACGCTTATCTCGTCACCTACATGTACAGCCATAAAAATAAGGCTGCAAACTAAATGTGCACCCGCATATTATTATATTGTCCTGGAAACTATTTACCTAGTATTTTAAAAGATTGTGTATTCACTTTTGCATTCCGCTGGCTGACTTTCTTAGCTTTTTTAAAAGCTAACATTGTCATGCTTAAAAATAGATAGCACTGTTTGAACGGTTGAAGGGGAGGGGGTGTCATTACAACAAGTTATTACCTAACGAGGCAATTAAAGGCCGGCACATTAAAGATGCATCGGTTGATATTTTTTTTTTGGTTTAAAAGAAAAACAAATTGTTGTATTGGATGTAAAAAGCAGCATTGAGCAAGTTCACTGTACACGTGTGCAATCCAATATTTGAACGGTGAATGAGGGGGAGGGATCGCAATTTTTTACAAGTTGTACCTAATGATTATAATATTACACGGTAGAATGTAAACTATAATTGTGTTCGGTTATCATTTCTAAACAAAATTGACAGTTCGTATTAAAGTATTTACAAAGTATTGTTACGTTAGCTTAACATTCATTAGAAAAACGAAGCGGGCATGGTCGTTTACTGTGCTTTGAGGGATTTCATTCATTGTAAAAGGGGTGCTACTTCCGTGTTTTACTCAATGTAAATACAAATGTAATTAGTGCATAGTTATCGATTGATTCTTGCTAAACTAAAGTAAAATTAATATATAACAAGTAAAAGTTGTTACTAAACAAATGCCAAAAAAGAGTTTTATTGACTCCACAGATACGGGTATTATGGATTGCACCCATATTGTCAAAATCTTAGGAGCAGTCCATAATTTTACGCGCCACTACAGTGGAATAATCCATGATGGGAAGCTAAGCATTATTCAAACAATTGTATTGTGTTCGTAATTAAGTTTTAATTGCTATATTTTTTATTTTGTTGGCGGCAAATAAAGTTTTAAGAGAAAGTTACATGTATGAAAAATATTTTAGGTTCAAAATAAATAATATGTAAAATTCATTTAAAGAACAAACTACAAATCAAAGACAGATTAAAATTCATAGAACCATGTTCTTGCAATGAAATAAATATGTTTAGTCAGGCAAGCTTTTTGGAAAGCTATTACTTGTATGATAATGGAGTTAAATTTCGAGAAACTGTAATAAAAGATGTTTTGTATGAAATTTTAATTTTACATTCATTTAATTGTTATCCACATGTTATATGCATACATAACATTTGAGATTTATCCTTAATTACATTAACATTAACACCAGGTCCTTTGTATATGGAATGCTGGACAACTTGCCCCAAAAGACATCTCGCCCCAAAGACTGCTCGCCCAAAATTAGGACAACTCGCATCTAGTCCACGACAATTCGCCCCCAGTTTTAAAAAAACATTTTATACGCATTTGATTTGCAAATTTTGTTGCTATATTGATATCTTTGAAAATTACAACATAAACTATATGTTTATAGTTTTTTTTAATTTAATGTAAAATACTTCATAATATAGATTAAGACTTATTGGAAACATTGTTATCTCATACGTAATAATATATAGAGAATAATACATACCCTTTTCCATATCACAGCCAGTATCAGCCCGAGACTCCTATATCAGCCCGAGAGCTGATACAGGCTGTGCTATGGAAAAAGAATATGTATTATTATATTTATTACATACTTAGTAATGAATTAAAAAAACACCAACTTAAAGAAATTAATTTTTAAATGTTATTTGAAAGTATTTTGTACATGTATTGAATAAAAATATGAGATCTAATTGTTTTAACAAACAGCTAGTCATGTAGCTACAGAACCGGAGTTTCCTCAGGTTTTAAAAGTTAACTGCTACAAAACATTTGTTAAAATTTGAAGTTTTCAACTGCACTTAAAAATGACGACTGTAACAAATTTTTTATTTTCCTCTGTAAACATGCACAAATGCCGAAACGAAATAAGGCAGAGGAGTTCCGCAAGGGGTGTGATATGGATCCGTATCAGCCCTAGAGGGCTGATAACCTGTATCAGCCCCGGAGGCCGATACGAGTTGTGTGATGTCATCTGTATCACATATGCAAAAAACCTGTATTTATTACTAAGTATGTAATAAATAGATATATTATACACTTTAGGTCTTTTATCTGCGCACTGTTAATGTAATTATATCTTATCAAAATTAGTTCACATGCATTCGTTTAAACATCTAAATGTTCGTTTTCTTCTTTCATTTAGGCAAGTTTCTTGACTGTTTAATTATTCTTCATAACTTTGAAGCAGGTTTGGAGCTTAATTGTTTTGTTCGTCGTAACTTCCATTCGTCACCGGAAGCACTTCAATAATAACTTTTTTTTTACGTATTTAATCTTTTTTGCGTAGAATAATTATATTAGTATAAATACTTACATATGTCATCTATGCGATGTTATGTTAACAATTGAAACAAATTCTTCTTCCGGGGAAATAACTCAATTATCTCAGGTAGCTTTTTTAAAACAAATTTTGTACCCGCGAGATCTCAGAAACTGAAAGTGACCAAGACACGAAACTTACTTGGATGACAGACATTTGTCTGAAGATGTGTTTAACGGGTTTTATTTTGTCGACCGTCACTTCTGGTCCACACCGGATTCAAACAAATCAAGCTGCTTATAAGTTTAACTGTTTGTCTTTGAATGTTTAAGTTAGCTTGATATATAATAATTTACGATAGAAAAATATCCAAGAAAAGCCAGCTTTAATTTTCATTCAGCACTTCCATTTGTCCTTTTCCTGTTTCATAACAAAAAACCTTGTCTCCAAGATATGTCAAAACTGTTAGAGACTTAAACAACTAAACATTGTAGGATTATATACCTATGTATGTAAATGTTTTTACACTATTTTGTTTTTTTTTTCGGCGTAGCTTCCGGTCGTCACAGGAAGTACTCAAAATTTGACTTTTTGTCTTTTTGTTTTGTTTAACATAGAAATAATTACTGGAAAAGTCCTTCACAGTATATATTATATTCATTTCTTTTTACAATAGGAATGCAATTTTTTCCCAAATTAATACATGAGGAACGGAAGACCTTTTTGTTGCTATAGCAGCAAGAGTCTAGTTATTATTAGTATTATCCCTAGAAAAGCAGAACGCGATTGTTTGAACATGTAGGTCATAAATACATTAGCCATACTCATAATGGGTCTATGACAACTCATCGAAAGACAACTCATCGAAAAGTTCATCGATGCGACAACTCACAGAATGGACAGCTCATCGATACGACAAAATATCGATACTCATCGAAACTTATTGAAAGTGAAAATAAAGTGAAAAAGTAGACACTAAAAGTGAAAAGTTAAACACAATAACTAATAGGTATCAACATTTTTAATTGTATTCGCACTGATTAACATTTACATTAATACCTTATATTATGTGCTAGCCCTTCAAGGTATGGTAAATAGTTGACATTCGCTTCTATTGTTTCTTCAATAACATTTTCAGTTTTTATATATCAACCCTTACAATCGCTAATTTCACACTTCCAATAACTGTTTTTCATTTTTCCGGTAAATGTAAAATCGCTACCTCCCTCAGCCATATTGTGACTGAGAATAAAATGAAGACAATGCAATAACCTGAAAAGTGTTCAAACATTTTATTTTTATTTCAATTTATATCGATGAGTTGTCGTCATCCACGAGTTGTCTTTCGTTGACATGTTGCGTCTGTGAGTTTTACTTTCGATTAGTTGACTTTCGATGAGTTGTCGCATTCGACGAGTTGTCTTTCGATGAGGTGTCCGGTACCGACTCATAATAATTATATAACTGTAAGGTACATGTATTTTAAAAATTCAAACCAAGTAATGTCCTCTATTTACATACTGTTCCTAAAATCATCAGTTAAATTTTAAAAAAAAGTTTATTCCCCTAACTAGAATATATATATATATATATATATATATATATATATATATATATATATATAAATCCATAAAAAAGTCACAGTGGTCGGATAAAATATAGAAAACTTAAATGAATAAAAACACAAAGTCAGAGTAAAACATAAGCGCTTTCATTTTCATCTTCAGATGTTTTACAACTAACCAAGGTAACGACGTTATATATATATATACTTGAGCGAAAATCCTATGTCACCATTACAAGGTGGTAAAATTTAAAAATCACCCTGGTTTCACTCTGTCTCATTTCAATATTTTCAAAAGAAATAACCAAATAGTACTTAATATATGCATGAAAAAGTATAATGTAAATAACAATCAATTTTAACTGTATTGTTAGTGAAGAAACCGTTAATCAGACAATTATCTGCTCCTGAGTCGATAATGAATCACATGTCTCCTAAAACAACACAAGCTAACACTCCTGTCACTGGGGTTAATTACACACACGAATAGGGAAAAGTGATATGGTGTTTAAACAATTAATTTCTAATTCATAGTAATGTTTAGCTTTTATTTATTTACATTAGTTTTGTATTGATTTTGAGTAAATGTACATTTGTGTCTGTAACACTGTGTGCATGTAACAAAAAGTTTGTCCCTTTTTATCATGCTCACAGACTTTAAAAATTATATGAAAAAAAATCTATAAAAACTACATGTTTTTCAATAAAAGCTGTATAGAAAGTACTTAAATTTGGCAATTTTAAATTTGGTGATTTTTCAAAAATCGCCAAAATAGGCCAAAGTTATATCCCCGCCAAAAAACCCAGCTAGAAAGCTTTGTAAATGTAAAAAAAAATATGAAATGAAAACTTATAAAAAATATTAACTGTTCTGTAGATTTAAAAATATTGGGGGAAAGTTATCTTAAAGTTGGGGCAAGTTGTCTTTGGTTGAACTGGGGCGAAGTTAAAAAAGTTCACCGGGATATGAATTTGGTGATCCTGCATGTGAAGCCCGACGGTTTTCTGAGAAGATTTGATGACGTACATGTACCAAGCAAGTTCTTATCCCGGTGAACTTTTATTCAATTTATTGCTAATATTTACTTTTGAAAAAAGCAACAGTTCAGAATCATTGAAATAACCGTGGTTTTTAGCTCACCTGAGCTGAAAGCTCAAGTGAGCTATTCTGATCACCTTTTGTCCGTCGTCCGTCTGTCCGTCTGTCCGTCTGTAAACTTTTTACATTTTGAACTTCTTCTCTAAAACCGCTCGGCCAATTTCAACCAAATTTGTCACAAAGCATTCTTATGGGAAGGTTAATAAAAATTGCAAAAATGAAAGACCGATCTTTATTCAAAGCGGAGAAAACCTCGAAACTGTAGAAAAAGGGGGGTGCATTTTTAAAAATCTTCTTCTCAAGAACTACTGAGTCAAATTCAATGTAATTTAGCATAAATAATCCTTATGGAAAGAAAAATATAAATTGCAAAAATTTTGGGCTAATTCTTTTCAAATCTGAGTTATTACGAAAAAAATAATAAAGGAAAGGCGTGTTTCAATCAGTTTATAGCTTCGGGTTCGGTATTCCATGAGTTATGGTAAAATGGGTAGGCAAACCCGGGCCGGGGCAAAACAAAAGATTGGCAGTTATTAATATGCCAATCTCATTAAAATTTTGAGGATATGTTACGGACCAGTATATTTTTATTCGCTGTAAATATTGCTGCAAAACAATGCGTATTTTGGAATTGACGATTGCCGATTTGCCCCGGCACGGGTTTGCCCACCCATTTTACCAAGACTCGTATTCCATACTTCTAAAACGAGGTTCTTTGTTTAAGATAAACGGGTCGATCTGACAATGATGAATTAGTTTGTTGTGCACGATTCGCGTACGAAGGGGATCTTTGAAACATGCAAAATACATTGGTGCCGATTTTGTGAAGTAAATTGAGGTTAAATATTTCAATGCGTTGACAGTTTTCACATATGACGGTGGTGTTAGCTTGTTTTGATTTTCGTTTCGTTTTCATTATCTATGCTTTGTAACCTGGGAACTATCGCCTGTATTTTGTAATTTTTACGTATCAAATCAAACAGAGACTTCGGTAAATCAGACAGTTAACTGTTTACCTGCGCAAATTAAGCAAAATCTGATGTATTAAAAGAGTACTAAAATACTATGCATTCTATCGGTAATTCGGTATGATCTTTTGAGTAATATTAGATTAATGCAATGTGTTTTGTTGAGATGCTTAGTATTTTCTCGAGTTTATTCATAAGTTAAAATAGAGTATAATATCGCTGACGGAAATATGTAGGTATATACATGTTTATGATTTATTTTGAAAAATAAATTGTGCACTTTATTTGTTATAGTGCATGTTTCTTATGTTTAAATGTTTACAATTTCTATTTACTAACCATATTTGAGTGTTAAGCTTCGAATTATAAGCAAGATACGGAGATTTGCTCACAATTCTATGTACACAGATCTGAGGCCATTTTTTCCACTTTAAATGCTGAATAGGAAATATACCAAGTTAAAAATCTTAAGCTAAATGTAATAAACTCATGTGAACAAAATATGACTCAAACCTAGCAGAATTGTGAGCTCTGTAGCTTGCTTATAATTCTACGATTGTCGCTGAAATTTTGGTTGATCATTAGAAATGTCTCGCTAGATGTTGTACAAAAAAAATTAAAGAATGATATGCTGTATATAACTACTCTCTGGGGCCCCCTCTTTATACAAAGAATAATGTGAAATCTACATCAATTTTGATAGTTTTTCAGACATGAGTAAATAAAAACGACACTGTTAAACAATTTCCATAGTTCTGACACATTTCTGTTGCGGGGATAAAGGAATTATCGCTATTCCTAAGAAAATATTACAGCGGAAAATTATCCTGGTCTATAGCCATTTTTTATTTTTGAATAAAGATGAAAATAATGGGTGGGCCTTAGTAAAATAGAGTAACGTGCCTGTCAATACTGTAACATTGATTTTTATAGCTCTTTAACATGTCACGTGACAACAATTTTCATTCCAGTGTATTCATCAATCAAATGTGAGTAAAGTTATAAAAGTCACACGAGTTTACGCCAGGTAAACAACAGTCATTTAATTATAATGGAGAAGACAAATTAAATTTTTGAATGTTTTTAATTTGAAGAATTGAGCGGATTGGGGTACAATTTTCTTCTTCACGTCTATAGGATTTTTTAAATAAAATGCAATAACTATTATATGATATTTTTTAAAAAATACAATAACTAGTAAGTAGTTGAGAAAGAAAATGTACCTATATGCTCTCATATATTTTGATCGCTTTATAGAGGGGGGGGGGCAGAACGAAAATATAGGGAATTGGAAGTTAACAGTGTACCCCTACCAAATGTTTAGTTTTATATCTTGCGTAGGATTTTCTTATTCTGGGTAAAAATAGTATTCCATAAAGATACAATGTCAAAGATTACGCGTATGCAAAAATAAGTGTAAAATTCGAATACTTTACAATATTTATTTTTTGTTATTCTACTGAGGGGCCATATGGCACAATATCTTTTGAACGCTCATTGTTGCTCAGGTGAGCGATGTGGCCCCATGGGCCTCTTGTTTATGTTTACAATTAATTTGCAAACATAAGTGTGCATGCATGCGATTATCATTGTGATGTTATGAAAAAAGTTTACAGTCACAGAACTGAATATTTTCGCTATTCTATGGCTTCATTTAAGCACCAAATGCTTATTTTGGGATGCCGTCGGTCCTGTAACACACCAGGTCGTGCAGACAAATTAAATATCGCGCGTTATAGAGCAAAGTTGTCAGATCCAGAGGATCTGCCGGCCGGTGGTTAACTACGTCGTTCATTGGATATTCCTTACCAGTGCAGTAATATTTTATTTTTGTTCAAAACGCGTTTCTACAAGTCTTTTCGTTTAAAGTAACGTGTTCGGGTGAATGTAATAGGTGAATGCGGTGAAGCATGAATAATGCTATCGGCCTTATATACATGTAGGGGTGTGTAGCGATGAGCAGAACAATAGAACTCGACAACTAATATGGCGGTAGTCAGAGATAAAAGGGAAATAATGCGTATTTATGAATTCAGGTCAGCTTTAATCTGGGCCATGAATTTCAGATGCTGGAGGAGGTTAAGGTTTTTGGAGCAGGTTAAAGTTTTTGTTGCAGGTACCCTTTGATAGCCATTTCTAAGTTACTACTGGTCCTAACTTCACCATACTTGCATGGATGGCGCGTCTTATGATACTGTTGCACCCGACAAGCTTGAATGCTGAATCTTAGCCATAGCTTTCGGATGCTGGATGAGGTTAATTAAGGTTTTGAGAGCTGGTTAAAGTTTTTGGAGCAGGTGCCCTCTGATGATTATATCTTAGTTACTACTGGTCCTAACTTCACCAAACTTGAATGGATAGCGCGTCTTATGATACTGATGCACCTGACAGGCTTGAATGCTGAATCTGAGCCAAAGGTTTCGGATGCTGGATGAGGTAAAGGTTTTTAGAGCTGGTTAAAGTGTTTAGAGCAGGTGCCCTCTGATGATTATATCTTAGTTATTACTGGTCCTAACTTCACCAAACTTGCATGGATTGCGTCTTACATGTATGATACTGATGCTCATGACAGACTAAAATCCTGAATCTGAGCCATTGGTTTTGGATGCTGGATGAAGTTTAGTTTTATGAAACAAGTCACATGTTTAATAGATAATAGTGCTATTTCAAACTTGCATAGTTGATTTAACTATGATATAAATGAATCGCAATGGTATTTTCAGATGCAGAGCCTAATCTCCATTACCAAAGATGCTAAAAGAAATCCTACGTCATTCAAACTAGCTTGATAGATGTGTTTTTTGTTAAATGATAGAACATGATTCCTATAATATAGTATTGTATGATATGATACACTATTGTTTTATTTGATACAATATTATATCATATATTATATTGTAAAAAAATATGATTTTATATTGTATCATTTTTTTGTATATTATGATATTGTATTATGATATTGTTATCTATAATATTGTATATTCTGATACAATATTGTAAAATATGATATTGTATCATATATTATTGTATCACATGATATAGTTTCATATGATATTGCAATATATAATATTGTATCGTATGATATGATGTTGTATATTATATAATATCGTATCATATAATACGATATTGTATAATATGATATTGATTTCTATAATATATTATTATATCAGCTGGTTGTCATATTATTGGTATTGTACTATATAATATTGTATCATATGATACGATATTGTAAAATATGATACTGTATTATATAATATATTACTATATCACATAATATTGTATTATATGATATGATACAATGTTGTATTAAATTATATCGTATCATATGATACAATATCATATAATGTATCAAATATGATATAATAACTTACAATACAATATCATACTATAGTATACAACACAATATATTATGTGTTAAAATATTGTGATGTATTTTGTGATGTTATTGTATCATATAATACTATATTGTATTATATATTTTTTAATTATTTTGTATTATATAATCAAATACAATAATGTGTAACACGATACAATGTCAAATCATATGTTACAATATCATATTGCATCATTATTTATTACAGAATTGTATAATATGATATGTATTGTAAGTATTATAGGATGCAATATCGTATTTTATATTATTTTTTTATATTAACATTGTATCTTATAAAACCGTATGAAATGAACGTATGACTATTATACAATTTTTATATGTATATGATATTGTGTCAAAACAGTATTCATGAATATCCAAGATCATTAACTATGATTTCCATATAATATGATAAAGGGGGTCTCATAAAGGTGATGCCTCGTCTCGGTGAGCTTTGTAATCGGTGATTACCTATGTTTGAATTGAGATATTGAAAGGCAACCAAGGCGTAAGCTTAGTGGAAAAAAAAATAAAATCATTGCGGATAAAGTATAGAATGTTTCACACTGAATAACCATGAAGAAAGTTTTATAGATTGAATTCACGTGTTATTCGGATTTCCATCGTGTCTTTTAGCAAAATTACGACCTATGTTTAATTCGGGAAAGATTCGTCATACTTTTAGATCTATTAGAAAACTACCGGTAATACTTTTAATGAAAAGTGGTTTCTTAAATATTCGTAGAATCTTCGATGGTTTACATTACTTCACCCCATTATCGATAGACATCGTTGTACCCCGATGAAAGAATTTCATAACACAAAACATAAATTCATAGGATATACTAGACCTTGATTTGTCACTTTATAACTATTTATAGATATTTTGCACTATCATCTTTGTCACTTCTAATTTACTCCAGTAAAAATCTCTCTCTCTCTCTCCCCCTCTCTCTCTCTCTCTCTCTCTCTCTCTCTCTCTCTCTCTCTCTCTCTCTCTCTCTCTCATTTAAGGTGGCTCACTACACCTTGAAATATTTTCTCAAATCAGCAGAAAATTACTTGATTATGATAGATATCATAATGAATAAGAAGTATTTAAGTCAAATAGGCCAAAAAATGTGCAATTTTGGATGAAAAATTACATTTTCGAAAATTTAATTCAGTAAACTAGAACAAAAGCTCCAGGCGGATTCGAACTCATGATCTGCGGTTCAAAAGACCAATACTTTAACCACTGAGCTACGACGATATACAACACAATCGAACGATATAAACAGTTTAATAAAACATTTAAATCGCCATCTTGTGACGTAGTGTCTTAAAAAGTATAAGTCTGGGTGTAGTGAGGTACCTTAAGTCACGAGCTGTTATGTCTCAACTCCGCCTTCTACGATCTGATTGGACAAGGGTCGGTCAAAACATTACGTTGAAACTTTTCTGGAGTTAATACCTATTAAACAGGTCGAGACCACTCGGTTTTGTGACATCGGTATAAATTTGCATACAAAATGAGCTATCTGTTTATTTTTATTGACAAACCAATCAGGTGAATGAGTTGCAATGCATTGTGGGCTACTACAAGTTTCAGTCTATACAAAGCGAATTGAAAATATATACCATTTTGAATTGCGTAGTTCGCTATATCTAAATCGAAAGTAGCTTTTTATTAATTTTACATTAATTACTTATCTTACTTACTTAGGTAAAATTCATTTGTAGTTTACGGACATCATATCACATGTGTTGAAGAACCAAAGGTCTAAGCAGTTATTTTGGTACAGGTATTTTTTTCTTTAATTTATTGGATAAATTGGATAACAAAGAAGTTAGTGACATCAAAGAAAAATGTGTGTAAGAAGACACAAAATTGAATAAGGATAAATAAACAATACCAAATGTCACAATAAAAAGAATTTGAATTGAAAAAAGAATTAATACATGTGTCTTGGCTATAAAATAGTTTAGGAATCTCCCACTTTCAAAACCATTGATTTTAGAAATAAACAGAATGATTGAAAAACATAACATATTCTTATATTCCATAATTTCACACAGCTTATTAAATTAGAGATTTAGAGTTATAAAATCATCTTTATGTTCAATGTGAAATATTGAAATAGACGCTTTATATGAAACTGATTGAAAATATGTAAAAACATGTAAACAGTGAAAATATGAGTGTGACATATGGATTTCCCCATCTTTTTTCTTTGTCAAAGACGATGTAAACAGTCATGATCACATGTACATGTCATATCTAAACTTAGTATGTGTTATAATCAACGTTGTTACATGTAAGTAGAGTGATTTTATATAGTTGAAATCTGTTAAAATGTTATTTAAACATAATATAGTCAATAATTCTTACTATTCTTTTGTTTTAACTCAATTTAACTTGATGTGTCATAATTTATAATATCATATATGCAATACGGAAAGAAGGTGTAAGTGCTGAATATATTTTATATCTATTCGTCTATATTGACACTTGTATGATGTACATGTATACCTAAATGTAACCGTTGATGGGATAAAATATCAATTGGTAGTTTTTATTTTAAAAAAAATATTCACTATTATAATAGTACGTTCGCTTTATTCACGTAAGGTTGCAATCCTAGGCCTTGGAAATCTAACAACGAAACGTTTTTACTTTTATTAAACTTTAACTTTTATTTAGAGCTGTATGGTTCGATGTTTTTTGGCTATTACAGTATCAAATAAATTTCCATGAAACCAATTATCTTAGAAAGTTATAGGCTTTAGCCCATTTACACAAGCAAAATCGGTCTCATATTAATGTTAGAAATAGTCGAAGTTGATAAAAATAAATTCTTTATGGGAACACAATAAAGAAAAAAAACCAAAGGCAGCATGGACACATGTAGAAAAGGGAATTGTTTGGTTTCGTTCCACGAATAATTAGGTTTATTGAACCCGCTCTTTTGCATCGATTCTAAACAAAACAAAAATTATGACTTAATTTATAGAAATATCAAAGTTGAAATACAGTTATACCCGCCTCGACGTCAAATTTTGATATAAGGCGGAAAAAAAAAAACCCGCGATATCCTTTCATATCAGGTTTGTTTTGTTAACAAAATTTGTACATCAATTTTTCAATGAAATATGGCTGAATTGAACGGGAAAACTACTGTAATGTCTATTATTATTCACATTCTTAGCATAACCATCGTCATAGCGTACACAGAATTTGATATAAAATCGGACCAAGCAGCATATTTAATTTAAATTTGTTTCAAATTTTCTGTTGTTTGGAAAAGATATGCTGGTCTTCTCTACGCCTGTTCTTTGTTTAAAAAAAACGGGAGATATTTTATTTCTAAAAATAGTTTTTTTGATTTAATACAACAAACAAGAAACTTTTTTTATTTTTATAGTACATGTAACTACAACTAATTGAGGGTCTTGTCGTAAGGTCAGTCCGTTAATCCGTGGATTTCGTGCTTTCAATGTAGTTTTAATTAGTTATGATCGATGATCTAGAAATAATCAATGCAAAGTTAAACGCCGGATATCAAAACACTCAAACCGGGAGTATATAATTTGAATAGACTGAAAATTAAAATTCATATATAATATATGCTTGCACTTGTAGGTGACGACAAAGAAAATGCAACGAGTTTATGCTTTGTTGAACTTGTTGTTTTACAAGGAGGTACTGTAACGTTTGAATATTGTACACCAACATTAAACGATTGATCAAATTAATTAATACCACGTATAATATTAATTTTCACCACTCCTATTACCGGTATTTGGCTTGGAATTCATTTCATTAGAGATAACATGTGGAAGATGCCTGTATTTAGATATAAAGAGAAGAATTTAAGTTACCTTAATAAAATCCGATCCTCAGCCCATGTTAGATAAGTGTTAATTATCCGTGTATTTTTTATTCGTACATAAAACTGCCTTTAATATCAGACACATTTTATTAGTTTTCCAGTGTAATTATTACAAAAATTTATTCAACGAAATGCTTTTCTAAGTAGTTCTACATAAAGATTATGAAAGGGAATCGAACCAACGATAGACAGGTACACTATTTCTGATTTCGATCTTATTATATTCATCGTGGGCAAATTTACAATAACTGTAAAACGCATGAATACCCTCTATAAATTTCTTTGAGGCCGAGGGTCGGAGAACCTAAACTCTGTCAAAAGTAATAACTTTGCTGAAGCAAATATGGATGGATTATAATAGTATTAAATATTATATATGTATAACATAGTAATCCCTCTTTTAAAAAGTCTCTTCGTAAGTCTCAATAAAATATCAATTTGATATAAAATTTACAATTGCTATTTTTCTTATAGATTGTAGCTTTCACACCCTGTCAAGAATCAATGCTTACAGTGAGATACGTGACCAGTTGTCCTACAGACGAAGTGTCTTGGAATGAGAGGGCGGGAAAAATGAATTGTGAATCAATAACACAGAATTGTGCAATGACGTTGGGGTTAGACACCCAAAATCACCGATTCCAGTATCATTGTCTCATAAATTCCAATAGGAATGCTACTGTGGAAGTTTGCGCCTTGAGTCGCTATATTTTGGGTAAACATATAATTATGTTCATGACAATGATTGATGATGAGTGTACACAAAATATAAAAATGCCTTTCCTTTCTGAATTAAACGTTTAACCACTATATCTTTGTACTTTTTCCATTGTTTATTTTCGGGGGTTTTTTTTTGTCCTTAAAACCCAACATAGGTTTCTGTGCCGAATTCAATGCAAACGGTGCCTTGGTACAGGAAAACTTTGGTGCAAATTGCAAACAGCACAACCCACCATGTCCGGTATATTACCACTCAGCAAAAGCTTACAAATGCAAGTTGATTTCTTATTTAGTGTTCTTTATTCAAATAACTTATACAATTAGATACATTTTGAGACTTATGTTACTTAAAAGGATAGAGTATTCAATAAATTGCTGTTTATCTGGAGTGATTAGATTTAGTATAGGTGTTGAACTTTATTCAAGTAACCTAGATTATTTATTAATTAGAAATCTACTTGTCATATATTTTAATTCGGTTAAAAAATAGTTAACATGTTATTAATTTCATTTTGAAATTAAAAAATTCATTTTTTCGGATTTTTGGATTGATATCAGCATAACATTTGAATTAATCAATATGCAAATTGCAAACGGAACGGAAAAAATAAGTTTTGACAAACTTATGAGTAATTAACTGTTTTCATGATTGCAATTGATAAATAAATAATTCATTTTGTGTAAAATTCATTTGTTTTTGTTTAGATCAAACCTGTTATGAAATGGTATACAAACATCGTAGAATTATAAAGAATCAATGGAAAATTGAAGAAAACGATGTTGATGAAGAGCTCGATAAAGCTGCTGTGGAAAGACCCACAGCTTCTTCAAATTGGTATATTGAAACAAGACCGCAATATATTAGTTCCCATATAAAAATTCATTGTTTTGACTGTCTTGTTTTTGAGACTTGGAAATGCGTTCAAATTAGATACATGTAATCCAAACGCTTTGATTCATTAGCGAGTGTCTAGATCTTAAAACCTGCTAAGGTACTGTCAGTGAGGACAAGAATTGTTTTTCAAATCTTAGTGAAGAGGAACTAACATATAAGAAATAATTGTAAATCAAAGATTAAATTGGCTGATTGATGCATAAGTAAAATTTGTTTTTTTTCTTTTCAAGCTTGACTGGAAACGGTTTGATGCTGTTACTTCAAACACTCACCCTCCTCGCATACAAAACAACCTACTCAAAGACAATAATGTAACCATTGTGCTACATCAAAGGTAATGGCTACTTTGAAAATTCACCCAAATGTATAATGTATAAGCATTTATGTAATAATTTTGAAGTACAAGAATATTTAACAAAAACAATACCAACTGTATATGTACAATTTATAAGTAAATACCGTTTATCCTCTCATCAACTTGAGATTGAGCGTGGCATATTTTATAATATCCATAGAAATGAGAGAGTTTGTAAACTATGTTCACTATCACAGATAGAAGATGAGTTTCATTTTATATTTAATCTGTCCATTTTATAAAGAAATAAGAAAGTTGTATGTAAAAAAATATTTTTACGAAAAGCCTTCTGTCTTTAAACTTATTCAATTACTTTCAACAAAGAATATCAAAGAGTTATGCAATTTAAGCAAATACCTATATAAATGCTCAAAATTACGATAAAAATATAATTATTCTTTTTGTTTTGAGAATATTCTCTTCATTATCCTGTTTACTTTTATCATGTACATTTTTCACATTGCTATGTACGCTGTTATGTGCACACGCAGTCTAATTCAATATTGTGATGTTTTTAAAAAATGTCTACATATGTTTGTTTACTTTACTTATGTATATATGTTAAACCTATAAATCGTATGGTTCTTGGTAATAAATAATACAATACAATACATGTGAATAGCGTATACGTATGATTATATTTTGATATTTACATTTGAAACTGTCTTTGTGATACCACTTTGGGATTTATTTATAAGACTTGACCACATCACCTCATTATACTCAAAGAATAATTTCTTACTTCATTATCACCACCCGCCATTCATTATGTTTTTTTAGCTCACCTGAGCTGAAAGCTCAAGTGAGCTTTTCTTATCACTTTTTGTCCGGCGTCAGTCTGTCTGTCCGTCTGTCTGCCCGTCCGTCTGTCTGTCTGTCCGTCCATTAACTTTTTACATTTTCGACTTCTTCTCAAGAACCACTAGGCCAATTTCAACCAAACTTGGCACAAAGCATCCTTAGGTAGAGGGGATATCAGTTTGTTAAAATGAAGTGCCACGCCCTCTTTCAAGGGGAGATAAAAAAATCATTGAAAATTTGTTGGAATTTTTCAAAAATCTTCTTCTCAAAAACCATTTGGCCAGAAAAGCTGCAACTTGTGTGGAAGCATCCTCAGGTACTGTAGATTCAAGATTGTTCAAATCATGTTCCCCGGGGGTAGGGTGGGGCCACAATGGGGGGTCGAATTTTTTACATAGGAAAATATAGAGTAAATCTTTAAAAATCTTCTTCTCTGAAACTGATCAGCTAGGAAAGCTGAAACTTGTGTGGAAGCATCCTTAGGTAATGTAGATTCAAGTTTGTTCAAATCATGATCCCCAGGGGTAGGGTGGGGCCATGATGGGGGGTCAAATTTTTACATAGGAATATATAGAGTAAATCTTTAAAAATCTTCTTCTCTGAAACTGATCAGCCAGGAAAGCTGAAACTTGTGTGGAAGCATCCTCAGGTAGTGTATATTCAAGTTTGTTCAAATCATGATCCCCAGGGGTAGGGTGGGGCCATAATGGGGGGTCAAATTTTTACATAGGAATATATAGAGTAAATCTTTAAAAATCTTCTTCTCTGAAACTGATCAGCCAGGAAAGCCGAAACTTGTGTGGAAGCATCCTCAGGTAGTGTAGATTCAAGTTTGTTCAAATAATGATCCCCATGGGTAGGGTGGGGCCACAATGGGGGTCATATTTTTACATAGCAATATATACAGTAAATCTTTAAAAATCTTCTACTCAGAAACCGATCGTGCAGAAAAGCTGTAACTTGTGTGGAAGCATTCTCAGGTAGTGTAGATTCAAGTTTGTTCAAATCATGATCCCCATTGGTAGGGTGGGGCCACAATGGGGGTCAAAATTTTACATAGGAACATATAGAGTAAATCTTTAAAAATCTTCTTCTCAGAAACCGATCGTGCAGAAAAGCTGTAACTTGTGTGGAAGCATCCTCAGGTAGTGTAGATTCAAGATTGTTTAAATCATGATCCCCAGGGGTAGGGTGGGGCCAAAATGGAGGGTCAAATTTTTACATACGAACATATAGAGTAAATTTTTTAAAATCTTCTTCTCTGAAACTGATCAGCCAGAAAAGCTGTAACTTGTGTGAAAGCATCCTCAGGTAGTGTAGATTCAAGTTTGTTCAAATCATGATCCCTGGGGGTAGGGTGGGGCCAAAATGGAGGGTCAAATTTTTACGTATGAACATATAGAGTAAATTTTTAAAAATCTTCTTCTCTGAAACTGATCAGCCAGAAAAGCTGTAACTTGTGTGAAAGCATCCTCAGGTAGTGTAGATTCAAGTTTGTTCAAATCATGATCCCCATGGGTAGGGTGGGGCCACAATGGGGGGGGGCGAGTTTTTATATAGGAATATATAAGGAAAAATCTTTAAAACTCTTCTTCTCAGAAACTGATTGGCCAGAAATGTTATTACTTGCGTGGAAGCATCCTCAGGTAGTGTAGATTCAAGTTTGTTCAAATCATGATCCCTGGGGGTAAGATTGGGCCACAATGGGGGGTCGAATTTTTACGTAGGAATATAAAGAGAAAAATCTTTAAAAATCTTCTTCTCAGAAACCGATCGGCCAGAAAAGCTGTAACTTGTGTGAAAGCATCCTCGGTTAGGGTAGATTCAAGTTTGATAAAATTATGATCCTTATGGGTAGTGTGGGGTGTCAGTTAGAGGGGGGGGTTGAATTTCACATTTGAATACATAGAGAAAAATCTTTAAAAATCTTCTTCTCAAAAACCGATCATGCAGAAAAGCTGCAACTAGTGTGGAAGCATCCTCAAGTAGAGAAGACTAAAGTTTGTTCAAATCATGATCCCAGGGGGTAGGGTGGGGCCAAAATGGAGGGTCAAATTTTTACATACGAACATATAGAGTAAATTTTTAAAAATCTTCTTCTCTGAAACTGATCAGCAGAAAAGCTGTAACTTGTGTGAAAGCATCCTCAGGTAGTGTAGATTCAAGTTTGATAAAATTATGATCCTTATGGGTAGTGTGGGGTGTCAGTTAGAGGGGGGGGGGGTTGAATTTCACATTTGAATACATAGAGAAAAATCTTTTAAAATCATGCAGAAAAGCTGCAACTTGTGTGGAAGCATCCTCAAGTAGAGAAGATTAAAGTTTGTTCAAATCATGATCCCAGGGGGTAGGGTGGGGCCACAATTAGGGGGTCTAATTTTTACATAGGAAAATATAGAGTAAATCTTTAAAAATCTTCTTCTCTGAAAACGATCAGCTAGGAAAGCTGAAACTTGTGTGGAAGCATCCTCAGGTAGTGTAGATTCAAGTTTGTTCAAATCATGATCCCCATGGGTAGGGTGGGGCCATGATGGGGGGGTCAAATTTTTACATAGGAATATATAGAGTTAATCTTTAAAAATCTTTTTCTCTGAAACTGATCAGCCAGGAAAGCTGAAACTTGTGTGGAAGCATCCTCAGGTAATGTAGATTCAAATTTGTTCAAATCATGATCCCTAGGGGTAGGGTGGGGCCATAATGGGGGTCAAATTTTTAAATAGGAATATATAGAGTAAATCTTTAAAAATCTTCTTCTCTGAAACTGATCAGCCAGGAAAGCTGAAATTTGTGTGGAAGCATCCTCAGGTAGTGTATATTCAAGTTTGTTCAAATAATGATCCCCATGGGTAGGGTGGGGCCACAATGGGGGTCATATTTATACATAGGAATATATACAGTAAATCTTTAAAAATCTTCTACTCAGAAACCGATCGTGCAGAAAACCTGTAACTTGTGTGGAAGCATTCTCAGGTAGTGTAGATTCAAGTTTGTTCAAATCATGATCCCCATTGGTAGGGTGGGGCCACAATGGGGGTCAAATTTTTACATACGAACATATAGAGTAAATCTTTAAAAATCTTCTTCTCAGAAACCGATCGTGCAGAAAAGCTGTAACTTGTGTGGAAGCATCCTCAGGTAGTGTAGATTCAAGTTTGTTCAAATCATGATCCCCAGGGGTAGGGTGGGGCCAAAATTGAGGGTCAAATTTTTACATACGAACATATAGAGTAAATTTTTAAAAATCTTCTTCTCAGAAACTGATCAGCCAGAAAAGCTGTAACTTGTGTGAAAGCATCCTCAGGTAGTGTAGATTCAAGTTTGATAAAATTATGATCCTTATGGGTAGTGTGGGGTGTCAGTTAGAGGGGGGGGTTGAATTTCACATTTGAATACATAGAGAAAAATCTTTAAAAATCTTCTTCTCAAAAACCGATCATGATCCCTGGGGGTAGGGTGGGGCCACAATGGGGTGGGGGGCGAGTTTTTATATAGGAATATATAAGGAAAAATCTTTAAAACTCTTCTTCTCAGAAACTGATTGGCCAGAAATGTTATTACTTGCGTGGAAGCATCCTCAGGTAGTGTAGATTCAAGTTTGTTCAAATCATGATCCCAAGGGGTAGGATTGGGCCACAATGGGGGTCGAATTTTTACGTAGGAATATAAAGAGAAAAATCTTTAAAAATCTTCTTCTCAGAAACTGATCAGCCAGAAAAGCTGTAACTTGTGTGAAAGCATCCTCGGTTAGGGTCGATTCAAGTTTGATAAAATTATGATCCTTATGGGTAGTGTGGGGTGTCAGTTAGAGGGGGGGGGGGTAGAATTTCACATTTGAATATATAGAGAAAAATCTTAAAAAATCTTCTTCTCAAAAACCGATCGTGCAGAAAAGCTGCAACTTGTGTGGAAGCATCCTAGTGTAGATTCAAGTTTGTTCAAATCATGATCCCCAGGGGTAGGGTGGGGCCACAATTGGGGGGGGGGGGGTGACAAATTTTTACATAGGAATATATAGAGAAAAATCTTTAAAAATCATCTTCTATACACAAATTGTCTAGAAAAGCTTCAGTCAGTTCAAATAGTGTAGATTAAATTTTGTCAAAATCATATTCTTCAGGAGTAGGGTTGGGCCACATTGGTGGGAGGGGGGGATTCCAATTTTACAAAGGAAAACATTTAAATTATTCACAAAAACTCAAATGTTATTATATGTGGTTTTACTTATATGCAAACATTTTGACATATTGTTAATTCTTTAAAATTGTTTAGACTCTGGCCCCTGGACAATTCTTGGACCTCACAAGGGGTTCAAAATTTGATGTAGGTTTATAATCCATATATAAATAGTAAATAGTTGTTTAAGTCTGATCATCTTCTTGAGAACTGCAATGCTTAATATGTGATATGACTGTAAACCACCCTGTTACAAAGGGGCTCAATGATACACATAAGAATATGCAGGGGAATTTTTTAATACAGAATCTATTATACGACATTGTTCAGATATTTTGTATATGACTCCATAAAGCTAATTTTATTATGTTTATTGTTGCTCAGGTGAGCGATGTGGCCCATGGGCCTCTTGTTTATGTAATGCAATATAATTCCATTTTCCATTTTCAAGAAAGAAGGGGAATAAATATATGAGCATTTAGACTTTTGTAACAATTGTGTTATATCCATTAATTAATATAAAGGTAACCAAAAGTGTATCTTATAATAGAAAGAGGAGGTCGAAGATCGGGTACAATTGAATTTTTCATAAGATAAAATCAATAAATTTTATCTTGTTTATATTTTTTTTTCGTCCGTCATCGTGCGTCGTGTGTAATAACTGAGGAATTTAAATATTTTAGCTTCTTCTTGAAACCAATATTTGTAAAATGCACTTTTGGATAAGAGAAATGCAAATTGTAAATGTCATGACTATTGTCCCATAGGGATATCGTGAAAACGGTAAGAATAATTCAAAAATCTTTTTCTCTACTTCCGCATATCTGAAAAAAAACTGAATTCATAGTTAGGTAGACTAGAAGCACTCTACCGAAACAGCGCATTTCATGTCCATTGGGTAACTACAGGATGTTGACTCTGGGGCGGAGCTAACATCGTCGTATATTGTAAGTGTATAAACTGTTTACAAATCTTCTTTTTTTACTTTCACTGGTATTGAATATAAACTAATAAAAACTAATTGCATTTTATGATATACTAAATTTATAAAACCCTGTACCAAGATTGTAAATTTCATATACTTCGGTATAGGGGGTTTGACTCTAAGCCAAAATATGGTCATGTATATATTATATATACTAGCATGTAATGTTAAAAAATCTTCTTTTCTACTCCCAAAAAATCTGTATGAGATTCCTCGAAAGGTCTGTTTGGGCCGTGGTACTGAGGTGACCGTTAAGAACGGTAAACCTCTTGTAATCTCATGTTAAGGATATTAAAATTTCATTCGCAATCAATGTTTACGACAGTGGATATATTTTATAATCTTATCTATATAATATACTTCGTGTAGATGAAATCCCCAAAAAGCTTTGTATGTTTAGCAGATTTTTTGTGTTTTTCTTAACCAATTTTTAAACATATAAATTAAATAGCCAATGGCTGAATATTTACATGTAGAGGTGCGGACAGGGATATAATTCTAAATTGAAGTTGGTTGTACATGGTTGACGCCTAAATTATTGTTCTTGCAACTGAATGTAAAAATTACAAAATATAATGTTTTCGCCTTTTGACTGTTTGTTTCATATACAGTTTATTGTTGCAAGTGGAAATATTTTCAATTTTTGCAATTTTCGCATTAAATGTAAACCCTCAATCGCATATACATGCATAATGAGTTTTTATTTTCAAAACGGGGAAGAAGTGTACAGTGCGTCGTATTTCTTTCCTATATTTAATTCGTTATGTCAAATTTTACTTACATTCTTAACATTCTCTCAAATAAAAGTTTCAGATTAAAGCCAGTTTTGAAAAAAAAAAATGGGGGTATGGGAGTGTAAACCCCATCCCCTCTTGATTTTATGCGCACATCATTTATTCATAAAGACGTAGAGTTGTCGACACAAAATATTCATTGTTCATGGTTTACTATTAATCTGTCACTGGTATAAAAATTAATGTATCCAATTAAAAACTCGAGTGCAAACATATTTATTTGTACATGTATATTTTAAACCAAAGTTGTCCGATCTAAGATAAGTGCCTGATGCATGATGAACTCGACCTTTACTAGTACTTTTCGCCATCGTCTGAATTTGTCAACTCGCTTTCTTGTTACCCCGTTAACGTTCTGGAAATATCTTACCATCAAAATTAAAATCGCTCATTCAAACAAATTAGTTCATTTTATTTATTCAACATTTATCAAATCTCATCAAAATTTTAAACATTTCTATGCATACTTTAAATAAAATACTGGTAAAAATATTTACTTTTTACGTCATTATCCAAAATTATTTCATTGCAAGTGTATATGTTGATGTTAGATGTAACAGACTTGTATATGCCAAAGCGTGTCCACCTCTTTTTTCTCATTTTTACTATTTTGGGCAGGTTTATCGAAAACAAAAGAAGGATTTCAATTAATTTTACAATGATTTATATCAAGTAAAATTCAATTATAGTGCACTGGGATTCTTAGTTTTTTTCTTTTTGCAATATATTGTCATTTATAATGATTTTATTATAGATTCCATATGGTATTTGTTTATTTTATAATCACATTTTTAAAATAACTTTTGTAAAAGTTTTAGAACATCGTTTGCCTTTCAATAAGTTTATTTTGTGTAAATAATTTACATATCATGGTTTGTGCAATAAATCATAAAAAGTGAAAACATTTGCTTCCATGTATACTGTGAATATGTTTGTATCAGATTGTAGCTTGTTGCATTCCTATCATTTGTTAATGGACAACAAATTTCATTATATTATTAATTAATTCCTAGCTCTCAGATAGGCTGATATCCAACAATCTAGAAAAAAATAAAACCGTTACGTTATATTCATCTGCACGTGACCTAGGAGGTCAATATAACATTTGATTTTCTCTACATTGAACAAAAAATAGATCGTTCAATGAAAAATCGCGTTTCTCAATTTGTTCGGCTAATGCTTCAAACTAAAATCTTTGCTAGATAACACTCAATTGAATGTGTCAGTATCAATTCGTCGCTGGATCATATAATAAAACAATTATTGCTGGGGGAGGGGGGAGTGGTTTCGATCAATACGATGATTCAGCTATCCTAGAAGAACAATGTTCACCTCGCCTTCGGCTCGGTTCATAATGTACTCTTCGGGTAGCATAATCACCGTTTTGACCTCAAAAACAGCAATAATTGACCCTTGATCAAATATTTTGAGCATAACACCGTGTGTGCACCTTGCCTATGTTCATTTATGTTCTGGAAAGTTTCATCCTTTACCTAGAGAAGACCCTTTATCTCAACAACAAAAAAAGAGCAGAAAAACAGTTTCCTGTTGACTTATATTATTATCAAATATTCCAATATTTTCATAGTTTTTTTTCCTATCAATTTGAATTACAATCAAACTTTGCAATCATTTTATTTTTCAGAAAAACATCTAAACAATTAAATATTACTTGAACCTCCTGAATCAATTTTCTTTTAGAACCATTTTAAGAAGACCTTGGACTTTCGGTAGGACGTAGCTATTTATTTCTTGCACCAAAACATGTTTAAAATGAAGAGCTGTGTTCCGGCACCTTCCCGTAATACGCATGTACACTGCAATTGATCAAATAAAATGTGACTGGTTCCTCACCAATGTTCTAAATCGTCTTGGTCTGTGATAAGGATTGAGGATTTTGTTTTGACTGCATTCATACCATAAGCAGACATACGTTCTTCACAAGGCTACTGTATGCATTTCTTCTTGATTTTTAGATCTACATAGTTACGCTATGAGTTCCTTGTGTATGCACTTTGACACAAAAATTAAGTTAATCTCATATTGATTATATGTATTCTGTATTGTGAACTGTGTTTAAAAGACCTAATACAAAACAGAGATTACCATTTACATTTATGAACGCTTCTTAAATTTGATATTTTTTAACCCTGAAACATGGTCCTACGAAAGCTGTTCATAAATTATTTACATATTTATTCTTATTCCTCAGAAAATGTCGTTAAATCATCAAATTTCACGTGGATGCTATGCAGGATAACTTTATTAATATTTAAGACTATATTTGGTTACATGTATCTATGTTTTAATTAACAACAATAGATAACAAAAAACAAATTACATTTTATTATCTCGTCGCCATGGATTTTGTGGCAAGGATGTCAATAAAGATGGAGAATACCCGAGTACCGGAAGTTTTAAAATCCACGCTACTTATCTTAACTACATATTTATTTCATACATAAGACTAACCAGATGGTTAACTTAACAACTAAAATCTCATCAATGAGGTTAAGATATGCCCCTCCTCCACTTTTGAATTAACAAGAATCATTTATTTCTCTTATATTGAGACTAAAAGATTTAGGGACCTAAAAAAATGGTTTTAGTAAAAAATTCATTCTCACTTTTTATAGTACGTTTTAGTTTCGTGGTTCCGTCCGCCTACATTGGATATTTCTATCAAAAAGTGAACGATATGAATAGAAAATTTTAAACATTTTCCAAAAGTAGTGTAATGCGAATTATCTATGACATCACGTTTTATGAAAGTAAAATTAATGTAATTGAACGATTGATTATTTCAAATAAGTATGTTCCCAGAAAACTTATAAATGTATCCGTTTAAACACAACCCCTTTGTAATTTTCAATTTGATTGATAAATAACACGCAATGACACGATTGTTTTTACATAATGTTTATGCCACATTCACATTTGTTGTTAATACATAATAATGATATTAAACATCGGAAGTGCAGTGTTAAAGTGAGGCATTTCAAGTGGGTTTTTTTGTGTTTTGTTTTGTTTTTTGTTTTTGGGTTTTTTTTATTTGTTCCGTCGTTATTTCCTGTTTCTGCATAACAAAAGATTACGGTAATTTATGTGGGTTATAGTTCAACAATGACATTTATCAAACCTAGCAGATCTACGTGCATGTAAATGAGACAAAAAGGGGCGACTTCTGTCTAAAAATAACATTTTATGTTTGTGTTATTTGTTCATATTTGATAAATATGGCCGACAATATATCAACATTAGCATTTCAGATTTCCTTAATACCACTTTAGATACTAAAATTATCCCTTGCTTCAAGTTGAATTAAATGTGGTGCATGATCCTTCTCTCAGCTTAATACAAGAGGAGGTGGCATATAATATAATCAGGATAATACACAGACCTACCAATATAATGATCGACATTTGTAATGATGACGCCCAGCTATCATCAATAGTCGGCATATGCATGTATGTACTTGACAGTGGGTAATCACGGTTTTGTTCGACTTTGTCTTCCACAGTTGAAACATATATGTAAGTTCTTAAACCCAAGCCCTGGTTTAGATTAACACTGACTTCCTCTTTTGGAACTGCAGACGTCTCTGTAACGAAATCTGCTGGCATAAAATTCATGAAAGATATTTATATGCTGAATGACATTCAAAGTGTCAAGAAATTGCCAATCACGGTAACAATTTAAATTGTCAAATATTCGGGAAAAACAGTCCCTACCTCAGGACACAATAAATCCAATAACATTAAAAGAAAGATTAATCAAGTCAATGTTTCCTTAGTTTTCTTTTGCTAAATGAAAACTACTTTTGCTTACATATAATACAAATATGTGATGTGATACTAGTATATCATCTCAACTGAAAAATAACACATCTCACCAGTGCTGTTTGCGAGATAGCATCCTTCTATGTGGCTACATTCACTACGATCACAATTACAACGTGTCTAGTAGGACTGTCCATAGAGTGGAAACCGACACGGTGTCTGGCACAGAGAACCAAAATATCCGACAGGACACCATTCGACTTCGAATATATTACGTTTTTACATCTCTTACTTTTAATAGAGGTAACGAAAAATCTCACATCGCAAGATCTAAGTAATATTTTTTCTTGATACACCTACCTGTACATGCTCGTTAGATCCATCGCAATTTACAATTATTCATCAGTTTGACACTAATCATTACGAGGTATATTTGTTTTGACGTGAACATGTAATTTCTAACACATTTGGCACCGTTTTCCTTCAACATGTAATCCGAGCAGCAATTCAATCTGAAGTACATTATTATGTATTACATGTATATCTTAGAAGGGTTTGGCTGAATTAAAATTCAATACATGTATTAAAGAAATATAGAATATATGTATATACATTTACCTTCTTTTGCCGCAGGGTATAAACGTAATTCCATGACATTCTAAACATTCACGAACGCAAAAAAAAACTACAACTAGCCTATTCATGATATGAACAGGGGTAAATTATCTTTATAGTATATACTATACATACATCCGATAATATGAAAAAAAAATAGTAACATAAGATCATAGATAACTTAGTATAGGCAAACAATGGGCATGATATTGCAAAGAATGTTCTTTCCCTATTATGTCCATCTGTTAACTCGTGCATGTTCCACCTCTCACATCGTTTTCACATAATTTTCATCTATTTTATCGTAACTAGAGAAAAAATACTCTCATCATTATATTTGATATAGGACTTACCATAGCTTATGTCTATTTGTCCATAGCGAGGTGTATTGTGAATAGATTTAAGGAGTTACATGTATACTATCCCTTACCAAAATGAATTTTTTGCTGCAAATTTGCCGCAAAGAAGAAGGTACAGTTTTTTTTTCAATATTTGCCCTAAAATTCAAAAGTTGGTTAAATCTCATGAAAATACACATATATCATCTTAAATATGCGTGTATATAAATAACCAAGTTATACACTTTTATCTTGGTTCAAAAAATAATTATGACTTCAACATTTTGCATATTTCTAAGATTTAGTCAAATATAATGAAAAATGGCACATTTTCTCGTATTTTTTTAAAAAGGAAATTGTGTCCGCAGCCGTCGCCCACAACGAAATTAATATATTTTATGTGATATCACAAGATAAAGTTATAATGTGAGTTTCATCGTGGGCAACAGCTGCGGACATAGTTTTCTATTAAAAAAATCACGAAAGAATTGGTATCTTCTGCTCAGTTATATGAAAATTACCGGTAATTGCACTGTTTATGACGTCACAATTTCCATTGTGAAAGTTTTATCAGGTAACGCTTTATAGATTCTTAGTTAATGGGGATTTTTGTGTAAATAAATGTTTCATTTCAATTTCTTGTGATATTTTTAATAATCACTCTAAAACAGGGCAAAATATGACTGAAACTGTACGTAGTTCTTTGTAGCAAACTGATTAGTTTACCAGAAAACTTTTGAACTTGTTTGCCGGTCTTTGCCAGTAGTGGCAAACTTCTGGTAAACCTCTTTTATTTTACCAGAAGTTTACCATGCACTCAATTATGTTTGCAGCTTTTTGCCAGTAGTGGCAAACTTTTGGCAAACTCCTTAAAATTTGCCAGAAGTTTACCACACATTTTCTTCTTCTATTCTCTGTTTTATTACTTCCTGAGCTTGCCAAAGCTTACCAGAAATAAGACTTATAAAAGTTTACACAATCAGCACAACTTTAAGACTGTCAATTATAACTGCATGATGATGTTATAATGTTGTATAATTTGTAAAGAGAAAAAACAATAAACTTATTAAATATTTTAGGATTAAAGTTTTATTCTAAGAGAGTCTCAATTAAGATTTCCAATATAACGTACTCGCATGATTATGATTTTTCACATACATATAAATACAGTTTGACCCCCCCCCCCCCCCCGATTCCACGTATTACGTGAACACTAACCTGTCTGTTCTTTTGTAACGGTATATTCTTTTCTTTCTTAGATCAGTCTACTTATATTGTTATTGAGTATCTAAACAGCTTGGTATTGAATTAAGAATTTTCCTTATTCTGTTTGTTTCTACTTTTACTTTTGTTTCAATGTTAGCCTACGCGCGCGCTGATTGGTTGATCAATAGCTAGCCGCCAATTTTCACATTCGATGCTGCATTGTTGTCTACCATCACCGAGATGTTGAGTTAAGAAAAGACGGAATGAATGAAAACAAGGGAATTAGCTGTACACAAGGATAACAAAGCCATTTTCGAGTGTTTAACTGTGAAAAAATCCATTGTGTACAGAGGACGAATATGAGTTAATGAATCGAGTGTCAACACAAACTGCACCATCCGGATGAGCACGTTTTTAAAAAAGTAAGTTAAAGTAGATATAATTTTTGAATGTTTGTTTTTAGAATATAAAACGAAAGACTGTATCTACTTTTATAATAGGTCTAACAGTTTAAGTCAATCCCTACGACAATACCGGGTATCGGATCAAGTGAAACCCCCATTATTATTATCGTGGGGTTTTTTTCTTTCTTTTTTTTACATTTGACTTGACTTAAGTTGTGTCAGCGATGTATGAACAAATATCTTAAAATTTATTTAAACATCGTTAATTTTCGAAAATTATCATAACTTAGTGTATAACATGTATAAGTATTAACTGCATGTATATTTGATATGTTTACATGCATTTATATAATATAAAGAAAATATTTATGTTCTTGCCAGACTTAGTAGAGCAAATTTGTAGTTTATATTATTTTTCTTAGAAACTGCTTAAAATTTGAAAACGGTTGTGCTTATATGAAATCCATTTATCCTCCCAATAGGTCTGCCGGGTGGCCAAAGAAAACCATGGATGAAAAATTGTCAACTCACTGATTTTATGATCGTAAGATGCAACCAGAAGAGGACTCAAAAAGTAATTTGTTTAAGCTTATGGAGAAGATCATACAAACGACAGTGCTGAAGTCTGACAATTCCAATGTGGATATTATTGTGATATATTGTGTCAGCTGTTTGTGTGATTGTTTATATTTGAATTTAAATCTGAGAGCACACGAGACTGTAACAAAAAGGACATTGGGAATGCCCAAAAGGAATGCCTCGATCGATCGTAATATGGTCAGTGGTCATGTAGGACTTAATCGTGAACTATATGGTTTGAACTTTGCTCATTGTAAACTGTGAACTTCTGTGTCCGTCTGTGCACATTGCGTGATCAAAACTACATTCAAGTTTATCGATCTACAGCAACAAATTATCACCGAACGGTTGAGTACTATTTCAATTTTGTCAAGTTTCATTATGATTTGTACATCATTTCATGTTTATTTTTTAAATCTATAAAATGTTTAAAATTTAAAGATAATTATTGATTTTAACTGGTGTCCTTTATAGGCATGTTGAAACTCCAGTTTTTGATCTCTAATATTGCTGCAACTGTAAAAGTAATGTTTGTTAACCACCGGTAGAAGTTATTTGTAAATTGATTGAAAAAAGAATAGTATTAGTAACCATAATTAAATGATTATTAGTGGGTTTTTTTTCTTTTGTTGTAATTATCTTTAGGTTGCTCATTAATTGTACTGTTTATCTGTAAGCTTGCAGTAACTTTGCCGCAAACAGTTCACCAGAGGCTAATTTTCCTACGAGTTCTAAACTTGCGGCAAATTTGCCGCATACAGTTTGCCAGAAGCTAATTTGCATACGAATTCTGAACTTGCCGCAAATTTTCCGCAAACAGTTCACCAGAAGCTAATTTGCATACTAATTCTTAACTTGCCGCAACTTTGCCGCAAACAGTTTGCCAGAAGCTAATTTGCAAACGAATTCTGAACTTGTCGAAAATTTGCGGCAACTGTTTGCTACAAAATTGCAGCAAACTTGCCGCAAATTTGCGGCAACTGTTTGCCATAGGCCTTATATTTTGGTAAGGGATATTACATTGTTTATTTTTAACGATGATTAATTTTATTTTTAAAATGGTATATCAATTTCTGGCATTATCACCAGTGTGAAACTGTTTCGTCCAGTGTGAGACAGCAAAGTGAAATTTGTCTGTCTTACACTGTGTATTACTACGCTGTTTTAAAAATTAATGTAAAGACACGTTGCCCGCTATAGGAAAATGCAAAATAATGGATTTAGATTATCTACATGTATTAAGTAATAGTTTTGCTTAATTAATTACAATTTATCATATTTTTATTGAAAAAGGTGTCGTATGCTCTAATTTTGACTTGCACTATTTGAGGCACGCGGGGGATAAACCAAACGTTATCCTTGGAACTTTATAATAGAAAAATGTCAAACATCACTTTTTAATGTTAATTAATGCGAGTAAAACAATCATTCATTATATACTTGTGCGATCCTCGTCCTAGACCGCGAATCTTGTCCCCGAGGTAGAATTCACCATCCCACACGAGTATATAATGAATGATTGGATGACGGAGAAAAGATGAAAATTATGTTGAAGGAAGCCAATGTGCCTAGAACATTGATATCTACATAAAACATATCTAAAAGAACACAAGGATAGAATACTTCTTACTTGACGGTGGCTGATTCTGTTGGACTCTGTTTCCGACTGTTGAAACATAAATGCTAGTTTTTGAACCCAAGTCCTCGTTTTGATAAACCCTGATTTCCTCTTTGGTAAAAACGGACGTTGGTGTAACAGAAGCTGTTGGCATAAAAAATATGAAATATATTTATATGCTGAATGACATTCATTGGGACTAAGTGACTTTATGGGATAACTTTTAGGATGGTAAAGGGGCGGTTACAAGTCAAAGGCTCAAAATTGAATTCATTTAAAAAGATAATCATCACACATAGAAGCGATACACAACACATTTTAAAATGTTCTATCTAGTAAGTAATGGTAAATGTATAAAGCACAAGCAATTGTCAACCATAGGAACAATTAAAATTGTCAAATATTTGGACAACCAGTCCCTTTCTCAAGACACGATCATTAATTAAGAAAAAAAAATTGTCAAATCAACGCTTCTTCAGTTTTCTTTTGTTATACGAAAACTACTTTTGCTTACATCGTTTACAAATATGTTAATATTTAGTATCCGATACTCGGTAAAACATTATTTCAATTAAAAAACCAACATATCTCACCGGTGCTGTTTGCGATCTGGCATCCCTCTATGTGGCTACACTCACTACGCTCACAAAAACAAATTGACATACAGAACTGTCCGTAAAGTGGGAACCTACAGGGTGTCTTGCACAGTGGACCATAATATCCGACAGGACACTCTTTTAAAAAATTAACCAATGAATATCTATCAAAATTTGGTTATTGACGTAACAAACTGTTACACACCTGATCCTTAATAGTAATTATTTTATCTTGATATATGCTCTCTGGAAACATCGTGATTCAAATTTGAATCATTTGTAAAGTAATCATAATAAGTAGTATATGTGTGCATACTTGTACATGTACTTACTAACACATCTGGCCTTGTTTTCCTCCAGCATGTAACCCGAGCAGCAATTGAATCTAAAATGTATTAACAATTTAATATGTACAAGTATTATATTCTAAATGATTCGACTGAAATATAGATTATAACAGAAATAAGAAGAAATAGCATAAGAATAAAAAATTAAAATAAAAAGAAATACCTTTTTTCGTCGCATGGTAAAAATTTTGTACCATAAGTTTGCAAGTATCCATACATGTGAATAAGAATAAAAACCGCAACTAGCTCTTCCATAACAAGAGCTAGGCTGTGTGTGTGTTATTTTGAGTATTCAGTATTTATATCTTACATACATCCGTTATTGAGTATGGGAAATTGTAGAAATACTTTCAAAAATGCAATTATACCTAATTAAACACAACATATATAGGCAAACAATACGCTCGAGTCTTTCAAAAAGTATTACTTCCCTGTAATTATGATATGATGAACTCGTTCATGTTTTATTTCCCACTTCTCTTACATTTTTAGTTTTATTAGAAACCAAGTGAAAATAATTGGGTTTTGTGTATTTGTTTAGTTTATTTGTATCCTGATTTTATATATATATAAAAAAAACTTTTCATAATCAAGTTTTAGACTCAATTAAGAACTTAAAAACTACTCGGTTATTGATTTTTTTTTCATAAGTCTTAGAGTTATATATTGATTTCGTAAAAATGTTTAAAGGAACCGTAAATCATTTTAGAATACATGAATGTTTGAATAAAAAAATGAATATTAATGATACAAACATTATTTTCAATTCTCAATTCTATACGCTTTAAAACTTGATTGAAAAAATATTAAAATATATAACCGCTAAATGGTAAATAAATACAAAAAAAAGTTGTATCTAAATGTACTATAAAAAGGAAAGTATCTTTCTTTGAAAGTACAAAATGCCATAATCATCTAAAAAAAAAAGCAAGGTCTTTAAAATGAATACCAGTATGGAATAAATTGAATGAATTGAGTAACAATAATCATTTTAACACTTTTAAATGGAAGGTGATAGGGTTCAGTATTCTATCTATGTATTTATGTATTTGTGTTTTCTAAATGCGTTATTTGTTAAATGTAAATGGAGAAATGTTAAGCTGTAACTCTGTTTTTGAGTCTTCAAACATTGTATATAACCATCCGTAGATCGTCATTTCTAAGACTTGTCTCGTTTTAGTAAATTGTTAATTCATGATCCGTTCGATGCAAGTTCGACATTTGTGTTTGCGTCATTCGTGATTTGTATTTGTAGACAATGATTATGACGACATGGGGTTCGCGCTTCGTCGAATCTTCGGGCTTTATTGGATTTGATCACGCCCCGACCAAAATTATCACCTTATAATACTCAAAAAATGATTCCTTATTCCTTTAGTAACGCCAAAACACTTTGTTTATAACTAAAACATCTGAGTAATTCATGCCAGATTTTTACATCTTATTTTGAAAAGTTATATATTTATTTACTTACATCTATACAAATATTTTTTTTCTTTTAGAACATATATTAATCCTACGTTATTTTTTTTTTTATTATTATTTTTTTTTTGCTTTGTTTTATATGTAATGGTAATAGAATTTTATTTATCTATTTATTTATTTATAGTCACGTGTGTATATAGTATCTCATGAAACATTTATAGTCGGAGTAGTTTTGAGTAAATATTAAAGTGAACTTTAACATCACACGCGGAGAACCGGGCCCGAATCTTTAATGGCTATACATGTAATAGATCTTCTGAACTAACATTGAAAAATCATTATATATTTAAATGATTTAAATTGGAACAAAGGATAGGTTTGGTTTGGTTTGGTTTGAACATATTTTATTGTAAAGATCGTATATACAAAAGGATCGGGCACAAGTTCTGGAAACTTAAAACGCCCTTTCCTCAAAATTTACACTATTACGAAAGATGACATTATCAAAGGTCATAATAAAATACCATTGTTTCAAGTTATACAAAGTAGATATACATCGACAAAAGTAAAAGAAAATTATAATAAGTGTTTATAATATCTAATCTTATACATGTGAAAACCGTCCAGATCTCTTTAAAAATAGCTGAACGTTAAAAAATAAAATTTCATTTTCTGCAATACTGATGGAGTTATCTCCCCATAGCAAAAATATGTAAATTTTCTATTCTAAAGATAACATTGAATAAATCATTTCGTGGAATATTATATTTTGCACAAGAAAAAAAGTAATGATATGCATGCATCTTCTACTTTACCACATGAACATAAAGGACTATCAATAATTTTGCATCTATATAAGTATGGAATCCGGATAGGGCCATGTAGTTCACTATCGCACCATCGCACCATCGAGGTTGGGGTCGATAGCGCGATGACGCGATAATGCGATGACGATGGCGCGATGATGCGATGACGATGAAGCGATGGTGCGATAACGCGATGACGATGATGCGATGGCGCGACAATGCGATGACGATGGTGCGATGGCAAGATGAAGAGATAGCGCGATGAAGCGATGGTACGATAGCGATGATGCGATAACACGATGACGATGGCACGATGATGCGATGACGATGAAGCGATGCTCTATCGTGTCATCGTCATTGCTCTATCGCATCATCGTCATCGCGTCATCGCGCCATCGTGCTATCGACCTTCTACAAGTGAACAGCATTCCCAGCAGCCATTGCGCAAAATGGCGTTTGTTGACGAAAGGATTCAAGAATATTTTTTTAATGGATATGATAATAACGAAATAATATTCCTTCTTTGGAGTAATCATAATGTGAAAATAAGGTAGGTGTAAACAATAAATAAATGTTCATATAAAAGTTATAATAATATATATGTAGTAAGTATAGGCTAGTATTTCAAAGTAACAATACATCAGTGCTGCATAAAATGTCATTGATTATGCATGGGTTTATCCGTAATTTAAGAAATACATGTATAGTTATGCATATACGTGAAGGTCAGAACTTTCATTTCAAGAAATATTTTATGCATTAAAAATATTTAAGCTGCAGGCATTTGAAAAGGCGCTTGGCCAGACTAAATCTGAGAAGACGGAGATACAGCCTGGATATGTCAATTAGAGCTATTCAGGTAGTATTAATAGTATTGCTAGCGTTTTATTGAAGTCCTAATAGCATTTTTTATAGATTGATAAAATACCAGAAAATCCTCTAAAACATAAATAATTTAAAGGTCGTTATTATTTTTATTATTATTTAACTCATTTAACTGTTTCTCCTCGACTGATTTACATAAAATTATTCTACTCAAAGGAGGAAATGATGTTCAGTGGACAGACTCTTGGGTGTCGCTCGATGAAACGGAGACTTCTTCAGAAACATGGAATCTTTGTGGGAAGGTATATAGTATACTATGATAAATTAAAATGTGTTTATTGCGTCATAATTTATTTAAGATGATTAAGATAATTACAATACGTGTAATTAAACTGATTTCGGTTCCTTTTAAAATTAAATAAGTGATATGAAACTGTTTCAGGGATGACGTTTTGTGTTTATTGAGAATAATCGATCCTGATGGAGTTGATCTGAGAGCAAGTCACTGCTTGACAAGAAGAATGTATCTTAACAATGGACCAAATTATCTTGTACATGTTGATGGTTACGACAAATTAAAACAATTTGGTTTCGCTATTCATGGAGCAATGTGTGGGTAAGTTGTGTTTATCAGTTCTTTTAGAGTTCATTAGTTGGTTATGTAAGATGACAAAAATGCTACTTATAACTCTCTTTATACAGCATAGGCGTCGGAACGGGGCGTGGGGGCTTAGCGTCCCCCACCCCCACTGTTTTTTGGAGTTAAGATTTCTGATAAGTCTAGCCCCCCCCCCTCTTTTAATTTGTTTCCGACGCCACTGTACAGTCAGAATCAAGTTTGATAACTTATGATTGCTATACTGTTGTATAAATGTAGCTGCATATTAGAAAACAATAAAATATTATAAATGATCAGCTGTTCTGATTTTTTAAAAAGATTTTCGAGGCGAATACTTTGGCTTCAAGTTGCAAGAACGAACAATGACCCTTGTGTTGTAGCTTCATATTTCTTGAAATACCTGGAGGAAATAAACAGCTAAGTATATAGCTTTAACAGAACATTGATTTGGATTATTCTTGATATTATAAATACAGTTTTTAATTAGCTCCACAGTTCTAAATTATTATGTGCATTCTTTTGTATTTATAACAAATAAAAAACCCCATAAAAAGCATAATTTTATAAAAACCATTTACTTAAAAGTAAACCAAAAAAATCACTGTCTTAGTTAATAGCTATATTATATAGTTTTCTAATTCAGGTGCTCCAAGGTGCGCGAGACTTGATGCTGGAACTGAAAATATATACATTGAGGACATTCAAAAATCATTTCGTTGGTACCATGGTGATGACATGTGTGGAGAAAAGAGTGTTATCATAGGAAGATCAATGTCTAACCAGGTACAAGTATGAAATTTTACCAAGTTACTACAAGATTCAGTAACATGTTGTAAAGAAAATTATCAAATTCAATAAATTTAACCTTTTCCAAGCTAAATATATATATACATAGAATTTCAGTGTAATTCCTCCCTCAGGAGAATGTTCAAAGAAGTACTGATGGTCTTTAAAGCCTAAGGTGAATAAAGAATAAATGAATTTATGGTCAACTACACGGTTTGCAGTCTATTCAACATTTGTGTAGTTAGGAATACACATGCAAATAAAGCATTCAATGGTTTCAAGTAATTCAACTAGTATTATGTTGATATTATTATTAGTTGAATAGACTACAAACCCTGTAGTTAACCCTACATTCATTTATTCTTTAATCACTTTAGGCTTTAAAGACCATCAGTACTTTGAACATTCTCCTGAGGGAGGAATTACACTGATATTCTGTTTTTATGCAAAAACTCAAACCTTGGTAATAACTGTGAAGGCTTTCAAATTTTACAGGTGTATTACTTTTGACATCACCTATATTTAATTTCCCACTTTTTTTACTTGATGATCTTGACCTAAGAGGTTGACCTACTTTTGAAAATGTCTAACCTTGGCCATATAACTTTTGAATGGTTAGAAAGAAAGATTTAATATGTATAACCCTTGTAAAAAATCATCTATTGGTAGATATCAACATTGTTAACCTAATAAAAGTTTAATCTACTTTAGTAAAACTTTTACACAGGTCAATAATTGTATCTGTGTACAAATTAATTCTACAGGACCTTTGAGTACCAAACTCTTTTATCCAATGACCTTGAAGTGTGACATACTTTTGAAAAAATTGCCATCAGTATTTAACAAACTGATCTTGTTTTAAGAGAATAGAACGCTGGTGGAGAACACCGAGAGAGATGGGCATTTCCTTCTGGATACACTTGTTCAAAGATATGGAAGACCAAGGGATGTTTTCATTAGCAAATAACGAGCACATGTAAGAGGCAAAATATTTATTTTTGATAGAATTAAACATTACGAAATATGTTTATAACCTAGTAATATAATACTTCTGCAGGTTACCTGATCAATTTTGTAAACCAACAACTTATAATTAGGATGGTTATTCAACAGAATTTTTAAGAAATATTTTTTTAAATAAATCACAATTTTACAGTATTTTTTTTCAAAATTACTTTTTCAATTTACCAATTCAGAGAATGCCTTCGCTTCTGCTTTATGAGAATAATACAGCAAGAACTTGATCAAATAAAAATGGAGTGGAATAACCATTATATTAGAGCACAAAGATGCTATGATGATGACGGAAGTCTTCCAGGAAAACCAGAAATGATGTTTTTCCACCCTGAAATTTTCGGTATTTTCTATTAAAGATTAGTTTAAAGAATTTGATTTGTATTTTTTTTTACGTTTGCCCTCCTCCTTTGATACCCTCGACTGGTTGTTTTTCGAAGTGCTAAAATTAAATTGGTATCAAAACATTGTAACTAAAATTCTTTTCATTAACAGGTGCTGTAGATTATAAATTTCCAGTGGATGTTCGTGATGTGCTAGAGTTTCAAAGACTCTTTCCAAGTCCAAGCCCGAGAGGATGTTGTGAGGACTATGCAGCATACTTCGATCATTTGCTTTTAGATGGTGGGAGAACTGTTCCACACACCATTGAGAAGGCCATCGAGGCTTTGAAGTACTTGGTTGAAAAGCTCTAAAATCCAAATCAAGCGCAGAGAATGCACCATCACCTAATATTGCACTTTTTAATTTTCATGAAAAAATGTTGTAAACTAATCATCAATACAGCTAAAAGAAAGTGTTTGAATTAAAATTAACAGACAGAAAATTTTTTGTTGATATTTACTGTATTTATTAGATAACCATATTCAATCATGGAACAAGTATTAATGAAAATTGCAAAATAAGGATTAAAACATAGCAAACTGCCCTAGGAAAAACTTGAAAGGCATACAGATGCAAAAATCAAGTATTCAAAAAATGTTCAAGTGTATGCTACTACCAAAGATACACCAGAAATCAATATTTCTATACAATCATCAATGCCCCTTGGTATTATCTTTGTTTGAAGAAATACCTTTATTCATATGACTATCACTGCCATTTTTTGAGTTTAAAAAGAAAATGAATAAAAACTTTCAAAACAGATACCGGGTATATATCATTAAATAAAATTCCTTTTCTTAAGCAAGATGGAATTCCCCACTACAAGTGATGGCCAACTCCATTTTCCTGTGAAATTCTTCAGGGGTTTCTCCTCTGGATATTTCCAATAAAAGATCACAAGTATGTGCAACTGGCAACAGAGCAGGATCTTCAACAAATTTAATTTCAAGCTTTTTGTGAAACCCCAATGGAGGGATTGTTTCAGCTCCAGTCCAAAAAGCCAATAGCATATTCAGATTGATTTCAGATGTATCTTCTGAAAGAAAAAGAAGTAGAACTAGAGCCGAGCTCGTTGCAAGCAACGAGAAGGTCTTCCGTTACAGCTTCAAGTCGAGACAATCTGATTAAAATCATATCCTTGATCCCCTCCTTGTTTTTCTATTTTCGCTACAAGAGGATCTTAAGAAACCCCTATTGAGATCACCCCCTGTTGAACGTTTGTTTATAAATATACATGAGTTATTCTAGCAATCAGAGCAAGTGTTAGAAACGGTAATTTTGGGTTACAAACAAAAATGGGAGTTGTACGACGAAATGATGCCACATGTTCGTGAATCTTTCGGTATCAGCAAGTAAGAGATGGAGCATAAGTTGATATTAGACGCCCTTAGGGAATCTAAAGAATGTATTGGCATAACTTCCAAATCATGTAACTGAGGAATGGAACCGACGATTTCATTGGTCAAAGCAAAGTTCACCAGGAGGTGACCTTAAGTGGGGTTTCTTCAAATCATCGTATAGCGACTATAGAAATTTTAATCAGATTGCAAGTCAAGAAAGGATTGTCATTCAGTCTTAATAAAACCACCCCTCTTCTTCTTACACTTGTCAGGGTCTGACAGTTATTGATAGGAGGTCATCTTCACACTACTTTAACTTCTGACCAATCAGGGCTTTAGAAGATCAATTTGAACTCTTCAAAAGGAGACAGAAAAATTAATTCATGCCTATTTTCTATATATTACTGCAACCTCCAGACTGCATAGTATTGAAGAGTTACACTTCTCATAAAACAGATAAGGGCATGTCTGTGATAAGCTAGGGGTATATATTTAGATTGTATGCAAATTTAAAGGTCATAGAAATGTCCTCTTATTGATACCTATCCGACCCCGTTGAGTGTAAGGAGAAAAGGGTGGGCTGTCATAAACTGGATTGTCAATATGATAATAGCAAGTTCAGAAAACGAGGCTCACTTTCAAAGTATTATTTTCCTACCAGACAAACTCTCCTTTTAACTTATTTCACGGTTATATCAATTTATGATAACTTAAAACACATCTCTTATATGTACATGTATTTAATTATTCCAACCAGAAAATCAATAAATACGTTTACATGTATATTATACAACTGATGACAGGATTCAAACTACTGGTATGCCTATATCATAGTGTAATAAACACAAAATCCACTGCGCTGATGCATGGAAAAAAAGTGTTACGTTTCATAAACATTTTGATTCCCTATATTCATACTTAAACCTCTACCGCTAAAACATGGAATAGTTTATGTAAAGTGCAGTGTTAAAATTAGAGATTGAAAAGAACACCAATTGTAAATAAACAATAATGCCTTCTCCTGTCTGAGGGTGCGCTATTAGTATACGAGACTGAGGTGCTCAGTGGTAGGGATAACTATCCGTATAATGTTTGGCCATACAAGCCTCACTATTGTTTTTTAAAGGATGAGCATATTTATCTGAAGTCTTCACAAGCAAGTAAAAGAAATTCACAAGTCTTCAAAATCATAATCCGCGGCAGTGGTAGGGGTTGTGAGGCATCTCTAACTTCATTTTTTTCAAATAGGATTTTGTTTTAAATATCCCAATATTTTTTTGTTTTGCACTGAGCGCTCATCTAGAAAGTGTGTGGGGGTGGGGGTGTCAGTACCCCAAAATTTAATTTTCTAAATGTAAATTTCAGAAATTGTTGGCAGGGGAGGGGGCAGAACTCCAACTGAATCAAAAATTCTTTTTGTCACTTTTGTGTGACAGGAAGAGAGACCTCTGGTTTACAATTATTTCTATCATGTCACATATACATGTTTTAGTTATAATATTTTGGAATTTTTTAAAGATACAATGTCATTTATTTGATAAAAATCATATATTTATGCATACATGTATTAACATGTGACGTGTGAACCTAAAAGTAATCAATTTTGTTCAGTTTTTTACTTGAGTAACAGAAAGGCATAAACCAGCGTTTTGTTCAGAGCACTGTGTACATTGTATATTTAAACCAAACCAAAAGAGATGGTGTGACGTCAAAACAATTTGTTTTTGTTTTTTAAACAAAAGAGTTCTACATAATGTCAACCTCCAGAAAATACGATTTCTCTAACTTTAACATTTACAACAATTAATAAAATCCGTTGAACAACACATATCTATATCATTTAATTGTAACTTTGAGAAGTGCATACATTTTTGGGAGGCAACTGTGTCGCTAGTCTGTAAGTCAAATGAATTATGTCCTAAGGTCTTTTAAAGAAATAAGAAACTGTCAACACTTGCAGTACTCTGATGATTTCTATGGCGACCGACTGCATTGAATAACGTATTTCATAACTTCTAAACGTGAGAACAAATAATTATTATTTAACATCTTTGACTTAACACTTTAAACTTATATTCAACAATTCACCACTACAGTGATAGCTCACTTCCAAGTGTATTTTAATTACATAACAATTGATGATCTGCATCCATAAATTACCTATGGCTATCTGTGTCCAGGGTTGTGTGCACTTAAAGGCCGAGGTTTTTAACCGGTCAGTTTACCTTAGGTAAGTTCAGGTGGGGGTGGACCCTATATTGAAAGAGGTGTGAAACCCCGAGGGAAACACGCTCGCTTGTGTATACATGTCTATATACACGGAGTATTAAAGCGCTCTCAAAAGAGTTTTTCCGTTTATTTAAAAAGAATATCGTATTTATATGTACTTATAAAACAAATTGTTCTTCGTTGAAATGAATATAAACGCATGAAAAACCGCGTGCGACATGTGCAAACTCTTTCGTTTGATTGAACAAGTTTCTGTCGGAATTAACTGAGAATATATCCTGATGTTTTGTGAATAATACAATCAACTCACCGTACTCAAATACTAGTGCAACTTTGCAACCAATGCTTGTAAATCTTTTCCGATCAGCTGCTAAATTAAAGTGCACAATAATTCTACCAGCTGCGCATGCACCAGAGCTGTCTGTACTTGTTTCTCTTCCGGTTTCAGCTCGTGAAATTTCTCTCAGAAATGTGATAACTAACGATATAAATCGTGAACGCAATATTTGATTTCATTTAATTATTTATTCTCAATTATTCACAAACATCTTTATTGATAAACGACGTCTTTCATGGATACATGATCGGCACCACGTGCACATGATTTTGACAGACTATAGGTGATCAGCGCATTTAGTGTGGTACATAACCAAGTACGAGTAAATTTTTAATTCATATCTTTTAATATTTCTTTTGTTTAAAGTGCTAAAAGATAGCGATTTATCGTCACGGTATGCATCAAATCAAAAGAAAAACGTTTATTGCACCGTCGTCGCGAGCGCTAGGCATGGTATACACAGGACGAGTAAACAAATGCCAATTATTTTCTAACATCCAAACTGGGGCCTCGATTTAGTTGATTAACAAGGGTTACACTGACCACGTAAATTTGAAGGCGGTGCTTATTTTCTCGGTCTCAAGGTATCACACCGGTAATCGACCAATCAAAATGAACTTAGTCAATTGTAGTTCCATATATACTTCAGAGTTATTTTTTTCCTTGACTGCATTTTTACATTTTCCTTTACTCAGTTTAAAAAAATTTTGTACCACTGAGAAGGATATTTCATGTATTTTGTTAGATGATGATCTTTTTTCACAGGGACTACTTCTTTCAGGGCACATGCAGCAGCTTCCTTGGGAGTGTGCAGTCTGTTTACATACAAACAGAAAACACGTGGTTTTGAGGGTAGACCTGTTTGAAGCTAGATATTTTGAGAAAATGCCGTATCGTGTGCCCATTTTATGGTGTTAGCTGATGAGATAGGTAACAAATAACATTTCCTCCTAATATTTTGTCATGAGAAATACAAACTGATTTTTAAGAATTTTTTTTCCTCTATAGTGTTATATAGTGAAAACAATTACCGGTGTGATACCTTGAAAGGGACACGAGATTTTCGGTCGCACGGGGTGATTGAATTAACACGCAGACTGGCCGAATAAACACACAGATTGCAAAGTGAAACACATTAGGAAGAACGTTAACAAATAAGGAGTCACCAGAAATTGATTTTTGACACATATAAATTTTTGATTTTTGTTAGCCAATTTTTAAAATTCAGCTCGAGCACTTGGGGGGGGGGGGGGGGGGCGGAGCAGCACAGATATGACTTTGTTTTTAAACTTCCTAGAACGCTTCAAAAATAAATGATTTTTTTTACTATGTAAACCCTGCTAAAACTCTTAAGAAAACTTATTTTACTTTCTACAATATTTAATTTTTGCGTTGGTCGAATATTTATTCTTACACCAGAATATATACATATATCCATGTGCATATATGTCTCGTTGGCCAGGCAAAGTTTGAATATTGTCTTAAAAGTGTTAAAGTCTGTAAAAAGTCTAAGCAATAATTAACGGAAATGATCATGAGTAACTACAGTCGATTCATCGTCGGACCCCACGGGTTTTCCATCCGTTACATTGCTTGAAATCAGTGTAACGGATTGAAAACCCGTGGGTTCCGACGATGCAGTATATTAACATGATTAATCTTAAGTTAAACACATATCAATTTTACATATGCCGGTAAATATCTCGGAGTTTTATTATATTTAATCTTTTATTTATACAATCGGCCTTGCATATTTAGAATCGAATTGATAGATGACTTTTATTCAATTAATGAGAGGTTTTTATAAGATTTTTCCCCCTTACGTTTAAATCAACGCTAAATCAACTGAATAAAGGAGATACATTCATCTTTCATCTAAAACCAATATAAATGAAAATAAAATAAACAAATAGTTTTGTGTTCGTACAAAATATCAATAAACATACACGTGTGATAAGGTACATGTAGATGTCCCCTCGCGCGCGATCTTCTCGGCCATGTGCGAGCGTGCGAGGGATGATCATCATCTAAAGGGGTAATCTTTGTGGCTTTTTGTTGTTGATCTAAAACATTATTAGTACAGTTCTTAGAACATTTTATACTTACAAACCCACCATTGATTTATGTCTGACGATGTTTTGGATTAGGAATAACATCGGATTTCATAATTTTCAGAATGACTTCTTAATTTACATTTTAAATAAAACATTAATAACTTTAAATTAAAACAGTTCCTGTATTTGCGGCTATATAAACTCAAAACAAGTACATGAAAGACGCGAATCTGGTGTATTAGATAACCGCTGACCGAATGGTAGTGCACCCACGGCCGATCTTCGATCTCCTCGGCCGCGGGCGAGGAATAGGTTACGTAAAGTTACAACACACACAGCTCAGAACCCAGGAAGATTTGAAATGTTTGCAGTATAATAATGACTAAAATCTACCAAATAGAAGTTATTATTTTTTTTTTTACTTAAAACCCACAATTGATCTATGCCTGACATTACTTCCGATTGAGAATGACATTTCTTTTATTAATTAACAGAACGTTTTCTTAATTGACACTCTATCATTTAGTTCAATTTGAGAAGAATAAACGTCTATGTGTGATCAAAATTAAAACAATTCTTGTTTTCGGCTAAATGAACTCATAAATTGAGAGACGTGACTCCGGTGTATTAGATAACCGCTGACCGCTAGGTAGTCCAGCCGCGACCATGGCGACCGACTTTCTCGGCCGCAAGCGAGGGATAGCTTACATAATGGTTCACACACACAGCTCTGATTCCAGATATATTTTAAATGCACGTAGCATGATAACTAAAATGTATCACATAGATTTATTTTTTTCCGGTAGTTTGTGTGATTTACTAGAAAAGAAAAAGAATGTTTATATTTTCTGTTTCTCGTTTTTTAGGATTGTGCAGAATTTACGAAGATGACTTAAACTCCTCACATAAAAGCATGTATCCTAAAAAATTATTTTTTTCTTATGAATTAAAGCCTCCTTTTTTAAACAGGCATACTGTCTGTCGTAACTTAATGTCAGTTGTACGCACAATGACTTTCGTTAACTTGCCAAATAAACACAGGTACATGTTAACATGTAAAGCTTTTTACACTCATACTACACAACTCACCAACAAAATAACATTGTAACGACATTTATAGGATCCCAACAAACAACTTTTCCAGCGACAGCTATATCAAAATCCTAGCTGTTTTTTAGTTATTTAGCGAAAACTTTCAAGGGCCCTTGGCCCTTAATTTAAGGGGCCAGCCCTTTTTTATTGGTGTCAAATAAAAGTCCTTGACATTCTGCACAACTTTTATTCTACATGTCTTAACAAAATATTTTTTGTTTAAAAGATACAAAGGAAATTATGTCTAAATTTTCGCACTTTTTGGAACCCCGTTTTTTGACCCCCTACCTTTTTCTAAATAAAGAAAGTAATCCAAAAACAAAAACCGATGTGCAAAACTTCAATGTCTCTGTTATTCAAATTCGTTGGATTCCCATTCCCTGCTATCATAGTCTCGGAGCCTTTGTCTGGAAATGAAAGGCCCTAAATTTTTTAAAAAGGGGAATAACTCGTTAACGGAAGAGGATTTTTAAAATTTATGAAATCGTTTAGATAGTGTTTTGTAAAGTCTATAAGCCCTGAAAATTTGAGCAAAAACCGTTCAGAAATGAGCAAGATATGAAGCCTCAAAGTTCGCGTCTAGGAAGAAAAAAAAAAAAAAGAAAAATAAGAATAATCTTAATCTGCACAATAATATAAAGGTCTTCCGTTGGAAACGGAAGACCTTAATAAATTGATGTGTGAGCAACATGTGTCATGAATAAAAAAGGAAGAAAAGCATAAATGTCTCTTAGAATCATGAAAGTAATGTCAAAATATTGCATATTATAACCTTCTGCTACAAGGAAAACAATAAAAAATACATTGAAAAAGAGACCACATAGCTCACCTTAGCAATGGTTCCCAAGAATTTGAATATATAGTCAATAATTTTAAAATCAAAAAGTCAGAAGTCTAGTAAAAGTTGGACATTGTATAGGTGATCATGTCAAAGGGCCCCTCTTTTAGCAAAGGACATTACTATAAATCAGATGAAAGACCCCTAATACAAGGCATTCATTTAAGCCAGATGGGACTCGAATGCTTTTCAAAAGATACAGATATTTGCTATAAACTTTACCACTACCCTAAACACTTGGCAAAAGGACACCAAATACTCTTTTATGTAAATTCTTTTAGAGTATTGCAACACTATTCAATTACCAACTTTAGACAACATTTTGTCTTTGCTAGGTTATTTGTGTGACACACTTTAGACAAATTGCAAAACTCTAATTTGAAGATGACAAAATAAAAATGTTGTTTACCTATGTAACTTAAACATCTAAATTGAGATGAAACATCTTTTCAGTTCATAACGGTTTGATGAATTTTCGAGTAAACTTTGTGATAGACAGGGGAAGAAATATCTAGATGAATTCTCTCTTATCTTGGAGGGGCTTGGGGATGTGGGTGGGTGTTGGGCGAGGCTTGGAATGAAAGTTTGGTATAAAGGTTGTTTTTATGACATCCATGTATTGTATTACATATATTTCACAAATAAACATGTACATAATTCTTTATACCTGAACAATCTTGCAGGAAAAGTTCAAAAGCATACATAGTATCTTCTTCCTTCTTCTTGTCATTTGATCCATCTTCACTGTAGTTAATGTGTATGATTTCTTTCATTTTTTGCATGGTTACCATACTGTTGAACAACATGTGAAGAAAAAGTCCCCTTATTTCCTCAGAATTGCTCTTCATAACTATGTAAAATTCTAAAGTGTTCAATCCTTTCCTGAACTGTGCAATTTCTGCATGAATTCTGAAAAGATTATATTGAATAAGATGTAATTATATTGGCCAAACAAACAAAAAAAGAAAAAAACTTGAATTTCTTTCAGTGCTGTTTTAGCAGATATTACTGTCCAGGATAATGTGTATAAATAATCAAACAGGAGGCCCACAGGCCTTTACGGTCACCTGAGTACCATAGCCCTTAGATCGACCTGTCACATTTTATACTATAGAATAAAGTTACAAAACAAACATGTTCACTTAATGGCCATATTTGATACCCCTAACCCCAAAAAAGACTGAGCCCTGCCCCATGGGCATTGAATTTCTATTTATGAAGATGACATTATGGACATAATAACAGTGCATTTAGTTATCTCCCATGACAGTGAACATACAGCCTGAAGAAAATATTATACAATGTTAAACATTTTCAATATGAGGCCATATTGACCTTATCTAAGAACCTGAACCCCTGACCCTGGGGTATTCATTTTCACAATTTAGGTTGAGGGCCTCATGGACATCTATGCATTTTTTTTTTTTTTGGGTGGGAGTAGAGAAGATTTTTTTTATATTTGTTTTTTTTTTTTTATTTGTTTTTTTATATTTGACCCTGCCCATGAGGCCCTAAGGGAAGTAAAGTCACTCTTTCATCCTAGAGATGCTTCAAACCAAAAATTGACCTAAAGGCTTGTAGATTTTAAGTACCGGGTAAGTTAAAAATGTGAAATTGCCACACGACAATGGACGAAGATCAATCACAATAGGTCACCTAAGTGACTCAGGTGACTCAAAAATACCAGTATGTGAAGGTACCATGTATTTTAAAAATAAATTGGAAAATCACCTTAGGTAAACATGACTCTTCAACAGCTGTCTCACCATAATGTCTCTCTTTTGTTCTGTGTATGGTGGAACAAAACCATACACTCCATGTTCTACCAACCAATCTGACAAAAGATTCAATTCTTCCTCATCTGCAGTTTGCAGCTGGAAATATAGAGATTATCTTACTATCCCATATTTTTGCTAGGATGTTATACAATGTAGCAGTGGTACAGATCTAGTATCTCAATACAGCCATGTAAGTTCAGTTGATTTTAAACTCCTGCAACTGATTTATTATTTGGTTTAAGATGAATAAATAAAAAACCATGCATACCTTATGTATTTTATTTTTCACATCAAGGTCTATGACATCATCAGTGGAATAGACAACATCTTTGGTTTCAATTAAAAGCTGGTACAGAGTTGGATTTAGAAAAGGGAAGCCTGGCCCCCCATGGAGAATACTCCATACAATCATCCTTCCTGCTTTGAAAAACATTTCCTTGTCTAACAGTGGAACAGAGTGGATGAAGGTCTTATTATAAGGTTCTCCCTCCAGAACTGCATTTGCAAGTTCCTTCATAAGACAACTAAAATACAACATTTTAATTTGTTAATTTCTAAATAAGTAGCAATTTATGTATTTAATGACATCTTAACAAACTTAAAATTCCTAAATGACTTCACATCATTGAGATGGCCATCATCTCAAAGGGACTCACTTTCATAGTTAAGGACATTATGATGAAGGGACATGTAAAGGACTGTACTAGTTTATGTCAATTTGACCTTAAATTTCAACTTACACTTTAACCTATGGACACTCTTTGGGTTAGAAAGGAGTCAGATGAGGCCAAAAATACAACAAGAGATGTTTGTGAAACACTTATGTCCCACTCCCTTGGACATACATGATAGGCAGTATACATTATGGGCAGTATATCCGGAACATGGAAATAAAATTAACCTTTTGAACTTAAAAATCAATAGGGGTCATCTAACTATAATATCTGAAATGCATCAATTAACCTATCAAGTATGACGTGTCTATGGTAAAAAGTTGGAGCAAGATTTCGCAAAAGGGAGAAAATATGTGCTCCAGACAGAGATTTTACTCAGTGATTCATTTTTAAATGCAAAGAATTAATAACCATGTAAAATTGCAAGAAGCAATCCTTGCAGATTTTAAAATTTTGCTCAGACTGTTTAGAAGTAAATGGAATTATAACAAAAAAGGTTTTATATTCTCAAAATTTGATACAAAACAGGGGAATCATGGAATTAATAGAAGTAATTCCGTAAAATAAGGAAATTACAATATGTGAAGTATGAGCTCGATTTGGCCAGATGAGAGAAAATAGTCTTCAAGGCAAGTGATTATGAATAGAAAGATGGACATACAGATTACAGTAAACCAACTTTTATTCGCAACAACATTTTTCATGATTTACTGGTGATTAACTGGTTCACGACAACTAATTTTCGCAAGTAAATTTTGTGTTGTTATAGAACTTATTTTAATACCAAAAAGGCTGGTTTGCAGCGATAAAATTTCACCACAATGATGCTCTTGCGAACCTCGTGAAATTTTCTTGCACACAAATACAAGTTGGTTTACAGTATATGGCACCTTCAGAGCAGAGCCCTAATAAACCTTAACATACTTTAAGAACTCCCTCTTTGGCCCTCCGAAATCTGCTCCCAATTCACCAGGAAATTCTACTTTGAATGGTTCCTCCAACTTAAATGAAGCCCTGTCCAAAGCCCTCAGAGCTGAATTCAGTACATGTCTCCTGTGTACCACAATTAACTGCTTTACATTTCCCTCCTCCTCACTTTTGAGTGTGTTCATTGTCCACTTTCTTAAATCAAAGTCAATGAAATGCTGTGGTCTGTTGTTTCAAATAAAATAAGAACTTATATAATTATTATAAAGTTTACATACCGGTACTTTAAAAATAATAAAACAGTCACATGTTTTTAACTTTTTAAAGTTTTCACATAACACCGATTTAAACAAATTAACTGTGTATTTATAAATAACTAAAATACGAGACTAACTGTCAATATTTGAGAGAAAATATATCATAAGTATTTATTCTTACTGCTGCATCATTTCTAAACTAGCACATATAGCTTCCTGCATTTGCATGTCTCCATCTAAATCTTTAGACAAAAAGGGTTTGTTACCATTCTTGTCAGGTTTAGGAGTCTATGGGAAAAAAAGGACAAAAATTTATTCCCTCTTTTTTATGATGAATTGATACTACCAGTATATCAATGCTGTCATATGAAAGTGATAACTGTATTTCATCATGTTCCAATTCATTAATGCATAGAACACAAAATCATCTTCGCTAGCCAAGGGTTTTCGGTCCACTTCGCTTCTCATACTGGTAAATGAGGGGCGAAGTGGACCAAAAACCCTTGGCTAGCGAAGATGACACAAAATATGTAAACCAACTTTTATTTGTATGCAACAAATTTTTGAGAGATTTATGAGAGATTCGTCATCGCAAATATTTCTTGCTGCAATCTAGTTCTTGCTAATTAGGTATGGCTATAAGAACGACACAAAAATTGACGAGTATTGATCCCTTAAATTAGTCCCAGCGAACCAGTTTTTCTCCAGTAAATCTTGAAATAAAGTCATCGCAAATGAAAGAAAAAGTTAGCAAGCTTACTTATTATACTTTCATGTTAAATACTGAAATCTGATTGGTTAAGACGCAGTTGACAATCCGTTCTCTTTCTCTCGGCGTTAGCAACACGCTTGGCAACGGGCCGACAGAACGAATTGTTACATGCACGTAAATAATGTGCGTACGGTTCGCTGTAAAACTCGCGTCTTTTCTATATAAAAGCAGTAAAATTTGCTATAAAATTAAGACATTCAGTATAATAAAATAAATAGTGCCTGTTTGGGAGGGTACCAGTTGAAATTGACACCCCTCGAAAACCATTGTCAACCTCCGCTTCGCGTCGGTTGACAATGGTTTTCTCGGGATGTCAATTTCAACTGGTACCCTCCCAAACAGGCACTATTTATATAATACCCCATGTTCCATTATTACTTGACAATGAATGGCAAAGTATGCATTAAAATACTGGTACACAAAATAATTTGATGAAGGACAAAATATTCCAGCAAATATGCACATCTATTCCTTTTTTTGAACAACTAAAAATATTCAAGTTCAAAAGGGCCCACACTTCCATAAAATAAAGAATCAGAATTTTCTGGTTAAGTGCACATCCATACATTGTGTCTTAAATGCCTACATAGTTTTACTTAATTCTATGCAGTGGTTTAAGAGGGGTTGTGCATGCTTACAATCTGTTCATAAAAATACTATATTTGAAATAGGGCCAAAATTCCAAGTTCAAAAGGGTCAAAATTCACAGGAAAATAATGGAATCAGAATTTCCTGGTAAAATGCACATCTTCACATTGTGTCTTAATGCCTACAAAGTTTCACTACATTCCATGCAGCAGTATAAAAGATGTTGCACTTACAAAAAACAGCTAGGACTAATGGACTGACTGACTTACTGACTGATGGACCTGTCAAAAACATTATAGCTCTCCCAACTTTGTTTCGGGAAAAGTTGGTTTACAGTTTACCACATAAGGAGTGTGAATTGGAAAAAAAATAAAATTCACTCAAAGTCTTAGTATTTAAAAAAATGGATTATTGGCCGATCATTAGTTGGTAAGAGACAACTGCCGATTAATCGATTAAGATTCTCAACCGATTTGACAACACTAACATACATACTGTTATAGTTATTATTGTATGATCACAAAATTTAACAGCTAAAGAGTATTTTTGTTATAATCAAAACAGACAGACAAAAAAGGAAGAAATCTATAATATCCTCCAGTTTCAACCACAGGGGACTGATAATTTAATATATTATATAATTATGTAAATAATTATATCAAACATAGGGTAATATAACAGATTACTCACTGAAGTCAAACAAGTCTGGGTTGACTTTTTGAAAAATATCACAGGAGTACCAGCATTTTCAAATTCTGCATCTGATCCTTCATCAGTACAAACTGCATCAGACATGCGTGATGTGCCTGGCAGCAACTGCGGGTCTTCCAGCTCACTAGACAGGCTTAATGACCGACTTTCCATGTCTTTAGAGGGACCTGGAGAACTCTTCTGAAAGTAATCATGAAAAAACAATGAAAGCATTCCAAAATAAAAGGTTTATAGAAATAAAATAAAATACAATATGTGTATTTCATATTGCACATGATTTAACAAACAAAATTCTTGCAACTTATTTACAAAAAACCAAACAGACATGTTCTGCACTGCATTACCACAATTTGGGTTTGTCAGAGAACTCCTATCTTTTATTTACAAAACAAAACCGTTTTACAAATATATTTGGACAAAACAGCCACGCAGTTCCAAAAACAAATTCCATCCAAAATGCAGCATATGCCGGGATATACATGTACATGTATATATTTATATATATATTGAAAAATTCTCTCTCTCTCTCTCTCTCTCTCTCAATAGATTTCTTTGAAAAGTTTTTTTAAAATAAATGATTTAACTAAAGATATAATTTATTACATTAAATGAAAAGGAATTATAGTACCGATATATCAGGTAGATAATTGTCATCATCTTCGTCTTTTTTTCTAGTATGTAAGTACACTCTAACTGGATACGTCTTGATATGGTCAAAATAATTTCCAACCGTAAATTCATGATCGTTTTGAAAGCATCGAGGTAGTGGATCCCCAGAAAAGGATGCCAAATAATGATTGAGGCCGGACAGCTTGAGATTCTGGGCCATTGATCTTCCCTTTGGAAAGTACAGATCAAGGATTTGTTTTTCAAGGTCTTCATAGGTTGTATCTTTTGACACGTCAATAATTTGTTGTCCACCACCTTTGCTTAAGGTAACAACTTTGAACACATCAGACCTCACTGCATGTTTCCACCCACAATAAATTCTTCTAGTTGGTTTGAAATGCCTCTTAATTTTCTTTGTTTTCTGTATACGTACTCTTTCTCTTTTCAAATCGAAGAATTTTTTTAGCACTGGTGAAGTATCTTCACTTTTGGCTGAAAATGAAATTGTTTGATTTATATACATGTATTTTCATTAAATTATTTAGATTGATTTTTGTATTGAACAACAAATGAAAAACAAAAGATCACATATCATGACAATATATCTGTTTTTGTTGTTTGCTAGTTAGGGGATTTATCCCTCTGTTGCTTTACATTTAAATATGGTACAGCAAGTTAAATACTGTAGATTGGCAAATAATCAAGATGGTTTTAATTTAATTCACTATGTTCGCCATTTTTCATTTTTTCGCTAAATTAAACCCATCGTAGTGGGCTAAGGGTGCAGGAGGCTTGTAACTAATGCCCACACTTAATCTTGTATGAAAATCATGAAGGCTGGTGCTTCTCTCCCATAAATGAACCGTACATAGGTAACAGGAATGGCGTTACTGTAATACACTTGCATCATTATTTTGGCTATGCTAGGTCATCAGATCTTAAGGACCTGTTTTAAGGAATAAGGAATCATTCAATTTTGGATGAGGTGTGGTCAAATCCAATAAAGCTCGAAGGGCTTTATGATAGAGTTTATCATGCCCCGACCAAAATTACCACCTCATAATATTGAAACGATGATTCCTAATTACTTATATTTACATAATTTTTAGCAACTGTAAGATTAAATATTAGAATATTCACATATTTATGTGATTTTCATTTTTTTAATTATGCGTTACTTGCTCGCGCCCCAACAATATGTCTTTTGAATTTATTGGACTGTACATTACAAAATCGAATCGTAGTGTTATCACAAAGAAACTGAAGAATCTAAATATTGGCAGATAAGCAAGAGGCCCATCGGCCACATAACTCACTTGAGCAACAATAGCCATAATATAATCAGCTTTATGGAATCATGAACACAATATTTTCCTATCCCCGGTTTCATTGGTGTTAAGCGGATGAGAGTCATTGACTCCCTCTGGATCAGACACCAGTCCATTGCAGGTTAACCCCCCAGCATATGCCGGTACCCAGTTTCAGCTGGGTGGACTGAGACAATGTAGATAAAGTGCTTTGTCTAAGTGCACAACACACAACATCAAGTGACCATAGCAGGGTTTGAACCAGTGACCTTTCTGTTACTGGCATAACGCCCATGACCACTGTGCCATAACATCTTCATACAGTGTATATTATTATAGTGAAACATTTTCTTTCAGTTAATTAGCTTGAAGGTGATTTCGACAAGCTTGCTTTAATCTTAGTTGAAGTCCAATTGCTGTAACCCCAAGCTTTTCAAAATCTTTTTCTGTAAGTTCAACTACATTCTGAATTCTGATCTGAAAATAATGTACAGTACACAGCTTATAAATTGACAAGTGTTTGTCTAACTTTGTAACACAATAGATCATCATGGGACAAAAGACTTCTGGCTAGCAGATCCTGAGTTGGATTGCACAAAAGGACATTTGCTTTTATCAAGTTTATTGTCAGTGCAAATTTGCATTTTTTTTTTAATCTTTTCAAAATAAATATAAATACATTGTCAAATATCTGTGAATATGCATGTGCATATCTATGTAGGGAGGGGAGATCATTAGTATCTAAAAAAAATCTGAAGAAAGATGTGATGTGGGTTGTTTTACTTGTCAAAAAAATCTGAGTCTGTCAAAAAAATCTGAGTCTGACAACATCATTAAGTTGATGTGGACACACTTCTCCCTACTACCTCCTCCTCCCCAAAGAAAAAAAATCATGGATCAGTGCCATTTTTGCACATGGTCAATACACAAAAGAAATGAGTTTTATCACAACATGCACACACAATATTTTATTGAGCATTATGATTACAGAAATGCACAATTCTTGTTTAATTGACACGTGCACATTTCTTAATTTAATTATCATTAGTAATCATACTAATGTGTTATGTGTAAGAAGCATTCCTTAATTTTTCCTCACCATGTTTTCCTTGAACACATTCTTGTATTCCTTCATTCCTATTTCTTCTAATATGTTGAATATATCCGTGTCATCTGAAAAAAAAAGCATTTGAATGAACATATTAAAAGAATGTGAATTGTTCAGCACTGACTTCATAATGCAATGTGTATTAGTTAAATTCATGACCTATGTCTCTGGACGGGCCCTCAACACAGTCAGAATATATTTTTTAATATAATTTCTGGGACTTATAATCTTTGTATTACAGTATCAGAACATATCTGTATATGATAAACGTTGTTGATAAATACGTCATTCGATGCAACTGTCCCTGTGGCATGATGTCATGATACCAAATCTATCTATATCAAGTCAAAATGAATTTATGTAACTGACAAACATACTGTTTACGTGCATTCCGATATATATGTGTTACATAATAGACATTCCGCACACTGGTTACAATACACATCATATCACAATAAAAACTGGGTGATACTAAAACAAGTCCCACGGAGAAAACAAGTCCCACGTAAGTCCCACGTAAGTCCCACGGCAAATGCGGCTATATATCGATATAATTATGATTGATTATGATTAAATATGATAAAATAATCATAATTAACACAACAAAATATTTTTATAAGTTTTTATTACGAATTTATCGACGAAAAATCAAAGATGTTGGTAAAGATAGATAACTCGTACGTAGAATTCATACGCCAGCAGAAGAAATCTGTATACCCACCGTTTATTGATGGATAATTTAAATTTTCTTTAACAAAATAAAATCTAATAGCAATAAAAAATGACTTCATATTCATTAAATAACACAAACTAAGTAAAAGTAATTGGGTAAGTAGACAACTACGCAGAATGCATTCGCCCGCCGAGAAAAGAGCACACCTGCCGCTTACCTGATGGGCGATCTTAATGTTTTACTTTTATTTTCTAACTTAAAAAATGATCATATTAATATTGATAAAAATACCACATTTATTGATTAACACTCACTAAATTAGTAAAAATCATGTAAAAAAAAAATTTACGCAGAATCCATAATCTAAAGAACTAATTGCTAATTTTTTTATTTTATTTATTTATTAAGGTCTTCCGTTTCCAACGGAAGACCTTTTTGTTTTCGTACGATTTCTTATTAAGGTCTTCCGTTTCCAACGGAAGACCTTATTGTTTTCGTACTGTTTCTTATTATTATTAAGGTCTTCCGTTTCCAACGGAAGACCTTTTTGTTTTCGTACGATTTCTTATTAAGGTCTTCCGTTTCCAACGGAAGACCTTTATATTATTGTGCAGATTAAGATTATTCTTATTTTTCTTTTTTTTTTTTTTCTTCCTAGACGCGAACTTTGAGGCTTCATATCTTGCTCATTTCTGAACGGTTTTTGCTCAAATTTTCAGGACTTATAGACTTTACAAAACACTATCTAAACCATTTCATAAATTTTAAAAATCCTCTTCCGTTAACGAGTTATTCCCCTTTTTAAAAAATTTAGGGCCTTTCGTTTCCAGACAAAGGCTCCGAGACTATGATAGCAGGGAATGGGAATCCAACGAATTTGAATAACAGAGACATTGAAGTTTTGCACATCAGTTTTTGTTTTTGGATTACTTTCTTTATTTAGAAAAAGGTAGGGGGTCAAAAAACAGGGTTCCAAAAAGTGCGAAAATTTAGACATATTTTCCTTCGTATCTTTTAAACAAAAAATATTTTGTTAAGACATGTAGAATAAAAGTTGTGCAGAATGTCAAGGACTTTCATTTGACACCAATAAAAAAGGGCTGGCCCCTTAAATTAAGGGCCAAGGGCCCTTGAAAGTTTTTGCTAAATAACTAAAAAACGGCTAGGATTTTGATATAGCTGTCGCTGGAAAAGTTGTTTGTTGGGATCCTATAAATGTCGTTACAATGTTATTTTGTTGGTGAGTTGTGTAGTATGAGTGTAAAAAGCTTTACATGTTAACATGTACCTGTGTTTATTTGGCAAGTTAACGAAAGTCATTGCGCGTACAACTGACATTAAGTTACGACAGACAGTATGCCTGTTTGAAAAGGAGGCTTTAATTCATAAGAAAAAAATAATTTTTTAGGATACATGCTTTTATGTGAGGAGTTTAAGTCATCTTCGTAAATTCTGCACAATCCTAAAAAACGAGAAACAGAAAATATAAACATTCTTTTTCTTTTCTAGTAAATCACACAAACTACCGGAAAAAAATAAATCTATGTGATACATTTTAGTTATCATGCTACGTGCATTTAAAATATATCTGGAATCAGAGCTGTGTGTGTGAACCATTACGTAAGCTATCCCTCGCTTGCGGCCGAGAAAGTCGGTCGCCATGGTCGCGGCTGGACTACCTAGCGGTCAGCGGTTATCTAATACACCGGAGTCACGTCTCTCAATTTATGAGTTCATTTAGCCGAAAACAAGAATTGTTTTAATTTTGATCACACATAGACGTTTATTCTTTTCAAATTGAACTAAATGATAGAGTGTCAATTAAGAAAACGTTCTGTTAATTAATAAAAGAAATGTCATTCTCAATCGGAAGTAATATCAGGCATAGATCAATTGTGGGTTTTAAGTAAAAAAAAATAACTTCTATTTGGTAGATTTTAGTCATTATTATACTGCAAACATTTCAAATCTTCCTGGGTTCTGAGCTGTGTGTGTTGTAACTTTACGTAACCTATTCCTCGCCCGCGGCCGAGGAGATCGGCCGCGGGTGCACTACCATTCGGTCAGCGGTTATCTAATACACCAGATTCACGTCTTTCATGTACTTGTTTTGAGTTTATATAGCCGCAAATACAGGAACTGTTTTAATTTAAAGTTATTAATGTTTTATTTAAAATGTAAATTAAGAAGTCATTCTGAAAATTATGAAATCCGATATTATACCTAATCCAAAACATCGTCAGACATAAATCAATGGTGGGTTTGTAAGTATAAAATGTTCTAAGAACTGTAATAATAATGTTTTAGATCAACAACAAAAAGCCACAAAGATTACCCCTTTAAATGATGATCATCCCTCGCACGCTCGCACATGGCCGAGAAGATCGCGCGCGAGGGGACATCTACATGTACCTTATCACACGTGTATGTTTATTGATATTTTGTACGAACACAAAACTATTTGTTTATTTTATTTTCATTTATATTGGTTTTAGATGAAAGATGAATTTATCTCCCTTATTCAGTTGATTTAGCGTTGATTTAAACGTTAGGGGGGAAAATCTTATAAAAACCTCTCATTAATTGAATAAAAGTAATCTATCAATTCGATTCTAGCTATGCAAGGCCGATTGTATAAATAAAAGATTAAATATAATAAAACTCCGAGATATTTACCGGCATATGTAAAATTGATATGTGTTTAACTTAAGATTAATATACTGCATCGTCGGAACCCACGGGTTTTCAATCCGTTACACTGATTTCAAGCAATGTAACGGATGGAAAACCCGTGGGGTCCGACGATGAATCGACTGTAGTTACTCATGATAATTTCCGTTAATTATTGCTTAGACTTTTTACAGACTTTAACACTTTTAAGACAATATTCAAACTTTGCCTGGCCAACGAGACATATATGCACATGGATATATGTATATATACCGGTGTAAGAATTAATATTCGACCAACGCAAAAATTAAATAGTGTAGAAAGTAAAATAAGTTTTCTTAAGAGTTGTACCAAATTTTAGCAGGGTTTACATAGTAAAAAAAATCATTAATTTTCGAAGCGTTCTAGGAAGTTTAAAAGCAAAGTCATATCTGTGCTGCTCCGCCCCCCCCCCCCCCAAGTGCTCGAGCTGAATTTTAAAAATAGGCAAACAAAATTCGAAAATTTATATGTGTCGAAAATCAATTTCTGGTGACTCCTTATTTGTTAACGTTCTTCCTAATGTGTTTCACTTTGCAATCTGTGTGTTTATTCGACCAGTCTGCGTGTTAATTCAATCACCCCGTGCGACCGAAAATCTCGTGTCCCTTTAAGACCGAGAAAATAAGCACCGCCTTCAAATTTACGTGGTAAGTCTAACCCTTGTTAATCAACTAAATCGAGGCCCCAGTTTGGATGTTAGAAAATGATTGGCATTTGTTTACTCGTCCTGTGTATACCATGCCTAGCGCTCGCGACGACGGTGCAATAAACGTTTTTCTTTTGATTTGATGCATACCGTGACGATAAATCGCTATCTTTTAGCACTTTAAACAAAAGAAATATTAAAAGATATGAATTAAAAATTTACTCGTACTTGGTTATGTACCACACTAAATGCGCTGATCACCTATATATAGTCTGTCAAAATCATGTGGTGCCGATCATGTATCCATGAAAGACGTCGTTTATCAATAAAGATGTTTGTGAATAATTGAGAATAAATAATTAAATGAAATCAAATATTGCGTTCACGATTTATATCGTTAGTTATCACATTTCGCGAGAAATTTCACGAGCTGAAACCGGAAGAGAAACAAGTACAGACAGATCTGGTGCATGCGCAGCTGGTAGAATTATTGTGCACTTTAATTTAGCAGCTGATCGGAAAAGATTTACAAGCATTGGTTGCAAAGTTGCATTAGTATTTGAGTACGGTGGGGTGATTGTATAATTCACAAAACATCAGGATATATTCTCAGTTAATCCCGACAGAAACTTGTTCAATCAAACGAAAGATTTTGCACATGTCGCACGCGGTTTTTCATGCGTTTATATTCATTTCAACGAAGAACAATTTGTTTTATAAGTACATATAAATACGATATTCTTTTTAAATAAACGGAAAAACTCTTTTGAGAGCACTTTAATACTCCGTGTATATAGACAAGTATACACAATTTCCCTCGGGGTTTCACACCTCTTTCAATATAGGCTCCACCCCCACCTGAACTTACCTAAGGTAAACTGACCGGTTAAAAACATCGGCCTTTAATGCACACAATCCTGGACACAGATAGCCATAGGTAATTTATGGATGCAGATCATCAATTGTTATGTAATTAAAATACACTTTGAAGTGAGCTATCACTGTAGTGGTCAATTGTTGAATATAAGTTTAAAGTTTTAAGTCAAAGATGTTAAATAATAGTTATTTGTTCTCACGTTTAGAAGTTATGAAATACGTTATTAAATGCAGTCGGTCGCCATAGAAATCATCAGAGTACTGCAAGTGTTGACAGTTTCTTATTTCTTTAAAAGACCTTAGGACATAATTCATTTGACTTACAGACTAGCGACACAGTTGCCTCCCAAAAATGTATGCACTTCTCAAAGTTACAATTAAATGGTATAGATATGTGTTGTTCAACGGTCTTTATTAATTGTTGTAAATGTTAAAGTTAGAGAAATCGTATTTTCTGGAGGTTGACATTATGTAGAACTCTTTTGTTTAAAAAAAAAACAAAAACAAAAACAAATTGTTTTGACGTCACACCATCTCTTTTGGTTTGGTTTAAATATACAATGTACACAGTGCTCTGAACAAAATGCCTTTCCGTTACTCAAGTAAAAAACTGAACAAAATTGATTACTTTTAGATTCACACGTCACATGTTAATACATGTATGCATAAATATATGATTTTTATCAAATAAATGACATTGTATCTTTAAAAAATTCCAAAATATTATAACTAAAACATGTATATGTGACATGATAGAAATAATTGTAAACCAGAGGTCTCTCTTCCTGTCACACAAAAGTGATTTTTGATTCAGTTGAAGTTCTGCCCCCACCCCTGCCAACATTTTCTGAAATTTACATTTAGAAAATTAAATTTTGGAGTACTGACACCCCCACCCCCACTTTCACACTTTCTAGATGAGCGCTCAAGGCAAAAAAAAAAAATATTGGGATATTTAAAACAAAATCCTATTTGAAAGAAATGAAGTTAGAGATGCCTCACAACCCCTACCACTGCCGCGGATTATGATTTTGAAGATTTGTGAATTTCTTTTACTTGCTTGTGAAGATTTCAGATAAATATGCTCATCCTTTCAAAAACAATACTGAGGCCTGTATGGCCAAACATTATACGGATAGTTATCCCTACCACTGAGCACCTCAGTCTCGTATACTAATAGCGCACCCTCAGACGGGAGAAGGCATTATTGCTTATTTACAATTGGTGTTCTTTTCAATATCTCATTTTAACACTGCACTTTACATAAACTATTCCATGTTTTAGCGGTAGAGGTTTAAGTATGAATATAGGGAATCAAAATGTTTATGAAACATAACACTTTTTTCCATGCATCAGCGCAGTGGATTTTGTGTTTATTACACTATGATATAGGCATACCAGTAGTTTGAATCCTGTCATCAGTTGTACATACATGTAAACGTATTTATCGATTTTCTGGTTGGAATAATTAAATACATGTACATATAAGAGATGTGTTTTAAGTTATCATAAATTGATATAACCGTGAAATAAGTTAAAAGGAGAGTTTGTCTAGTAGGAAAATAATACATGTACTTTGAAAGTGAGCCTCGTTTTCTGAACTTACTATTATCATATTGACAATCCAGTTTAATGACAGCCCACCCTTTTCTCCTTACACTCAACGGGGTCGGATAGGTATCAATAAGAGGTCACCTTTCTATGACCTTTAAATTTGCATACAATCTAAATATATACCTCTAGCTTATCACAGACATGCCTTTATCTGTTTTATGAGAAGTGTAACTCTTCAATACTATGCAGTCTGGAGGTTGCAGTAATATATAGAAAATAGGCATGAATTAATTTTTCTGTCTTCTTTTGAAGAGTTCAAATTGATTTTCTAAAGCCCTGATTGGTCAGAAGTGAAAGTAGTGTGAAGATGACCTCCTATCAATAACTGTCAGACCCTGACAAGTGTAAGAAGAAGAGGGGTGGTTTTATTAAGACTGAATGACAATCCTTTCTTGACTTGCAATCTGATTAAAATTTCTATAGTCGCTATACGATGATTTGAAGAAACCCCACATAAGGTCACCTCCTGGTGAACTTTGCTTTGACCAATGAAATCGTCGGTTCCATTCCTCAGTTACATGATTTGGAAGTTATGCCAATACATTCTTTAGATTCCCTAAGGGCGTCTAATATCAACTTATGCTCCATCTCTTACTTGCTGATACCGAAAGATTCACGAACATGTGGCATCATTTCGTCGTACAACTCCATTTTTGTTTGTAACCCGAAATTACCGTTTCTAACACTTGCTCTGATTGCTAGAATAACTCATGTATATTTATGAACAAACGTTCAACAGGGGGTGACCTCAAGAGGGGTTTCTTCAGATCCTCTTGTAGCGAAAATAGAAAAACAAGGAGGGGATCAAGGATATGATTTTAATCAGATTGTCTCGACTTGAAGCTGCAACGGAAGACCTTCTCGTTGCTTGCAACGAGCTCGGCTCTAGTTATTATTATTTTTTTCCACAAATTTTGTGCACGCGATTTCTCGAAAACTATTCGACCGATTTCAACCATTTTTCCACAGAAGATGAGACTTGAGATAAACTTCATACATTTTTAATATTTTTCCTGTCGTCACTTCCGGTACCGATTTATCGGCCATTTTGCACATTTTTACGACCTTTTTTGTGCAGAGTTGATCTCAGAAACTATCAGAGATATGAATATGAAACTTTCAGGATAGGTAGTCCATAGTTTGAAGTTGTGCCTATTGTTTTCGTTTTACGCAAGTGGCGCCATTTCTTGGAGCTCGCTAGGGCTCGAAAATTGGGTACGAATTTCAAATCAAAATTTTCACACATTTTGATCTATATCTTTTTATCAGTTGATATTTTGTTAAGACATATATAACAAAAGTGATAGAGTACCAAAAGTTCTTTCCAACAAAATCAAGAAAAAGGGGCTGGCCCCTTTAATTAGGGGCCAATAGACTCGTAAACTCTATTACAAATAACTTAAAAACGATAAAGATTTTGTAATGCATTATAGAAGCAAAGTTGTTGATCGTAACAATATCTATCAGAAAAAATCATTGCCACGCCCATTTATGACGTAATTAGGGATTTTTAGGGGCCAAAGTTCTCAAACTTTGACACAATATATCTAGAGAACGAGACATATTTTGTTAAGCATTTTAGAAGAGAAAATGCTTGTATTGATAATTTAAATCGATTCCACTAATCAAAACACAAATGGCTGTCCCCATTAAGGATCTACAGGGCTGGCCCCTAAAATATTCAATCATTTGTATCTCAAAAATGAACAACAATTTGAGATGGGTGTAAGAACAAAAAATGTTAGTATTATTGAGACCTTTCATATGAAATTAACAAAAAGGGGCTGGCCCCTTAAATTAGGGGCCAAGACACTCTTAAAGTCTTTTACACATAACTTAAAAACGATCAAGATTTTGTAATGCATTATAGATGCAAAGTTGTTGATCGTTTGTATAAGTTTGTAAAACTCATTGCCACACCCATTGATGACATAATTAGGGATAATAAGGAACTAAAATCTTAAATCTTAAATGTGCTGAATGTGAAAAAGCAAAACACTTTGTTAAGCATTGTAAAGGATATTGACAATCGTATACATTATCTGAAAGGAAGGGGTTGAGGGGGAATTCTGAAATTTCATTAATTTTGTAAATGTGTCGTTTAAGAAATTGAACGGAAGACCTACTCGTTACTCGTAACGAGATCGTATCTAGTTAAGGTCTTCCGTTTCCAACGGAAGACCTTATTGTTTTCGTACTGTTTCTTATTAGGGTCTTCCGTTTCCAACGGAAGACCCTCTTGTTATTCTATTGTTTTTTTTTATTATTATTATTCTTTTTCTTTTTTCTTCTGACTTCTTTTTTGCCTTATATCTCAAAAACTATTCAACCGATTTGCATGAAATTTTCAGGGATTATGTGAAATTCTTGTCCCTTGAAGCTTTTAAACTTTAAGTCATAAAATCGCTTCCGTTTTTTAGTTACGTCATTTTAAAGATTTTCAAAAAGTGATTTTGTCCACGACTTTTCTCTTAAACGGTTGTTTATAAAGACTTGAATTTTTCTGTGATTGTAAATCTGCCGATTTACTTATGGCATTTTTACAAAAATATGTATTTCGTCACTTCCGGTCGAAACCGGAAGTGATTTTAAATTTTCGAAATTTTCATTTTTTGGAGCAAATATTAAAATTATATGCATATTGTAGAGTTTGCAAAGCTAAATACAAAACTGAAATTCGTTTTAAAATCGGGTAATGCATTGCAGAGATATTGGGGTTTAAATATTGATTTTTCCGGAAATTTTGATTCCGCAGTCAAGATGAAGAAAATAGTGCAAAATTCACACTGAAAGTAACTTCTACTGAAAACAATTCGTGCTGGTCATAAAACTATATAAAAAACATAAAATGATATGCATATTGTAGAGTTTGCAAAGCTAAATACGAAACTGTAATTCGTTTTAAAATCGGGTGATGCATTGCAGAGATATCGGGGTTTAAATATTGATTTTTCCGGAAATTTTGATACCGCAGTCAAGATTTAGAAAATAGTGCAAAATTTACACTGAAAATAACTCCTGCTGAAAACAATTCGTACAGGTCATAATCAGAGTGTTTATTGAAATGATAATTAATTACGTTGAATGTGTAAACTTCGTTTGGAAAAAGAGAAAATTTTGTCAACAGGAATCATAACAAAAATAAAGCAGGTGGAATTGAAAACACAGGTCCCGATTCTAATAGCGAAAAGCGATCGAAAGTCGTTTCTGAAATTTGGTAAAAGTGTTATTCAAATCGCAATATTAAGCCTAACCTAAATCGTCGCAGATCTTTCAGTTGTTGAATAATAGAACAACACGTGCAATGTACAGTGTAGATTGGATCACTGAATATAGAGTTAACTTTGTAAAGATTTCAAATATGAATATATATTTATTGCAATTATTTATTTGAAAAATAAATGCATTAATGTAATGGATGTTAATCTGTGCTCTGCATATTAAACACAAACTTATTAGTTTTAATCGAAATAATTATCGTACGATTCACCATGTCAACTCACCATGTTTTGACTGCGACCAACAGCTGATAGCGGTGTGTCAACATTTTTAAAAGAAGCGTGGCCTGCAAGACGTCGATAGTGGAAAATTCAGCTCAACTATCGTATGAGAGATTATAAAGGTATGTTTCAATACAGGATATGTCGTGTTGACTTTTTCTTTTCAAAGTATTTGTACTTTTCAATCTAATCCGAGATTCCTCTGACTCTAACCTCCGCTTTTGACGTGCGTCACAATATAAAAGCGGGTGTAATATCTGAATATTTTCTGTTCTTTGTTTTTTCACGTGTATGTTTTGCACATCACTCTTTTGAATTTCTATTTATTATTTTGCTATGTATATGTATGTCTTATTGTTTATTGAACAACACACCATACACTGTAAACAGTGCAATTAAATGGGGTGGGAGTTCCAAGGTACACAAGAGTAGAATGTTGTAATTAGAGTGCATGTTTGCATGATGATAACTTTACCTTTAATATTTGAATATAGCAGATCTTTACCATATCGCCTTTCACTTAATTTATAAATGTAAAAACTCAGACAGACTTGTGCTTAATTAAATAAATATATTTGACATGGTAAATATTCAATCTAATTAAAATTAGACCTTTCGTCTGGCTCTCTGTTATATATGGTTATCGCTCGTGAAAAAGCATGTAAAACAGAGTGCAAGATGAAAAGAACTTCATATTATATCAAGCTCAGATTTTAGGTTAATGTTCCCTGATATCCGTAAAACAGTCTTCTCACGATTTAATTATTTCACAGAACCATTGTAATTTGTTTGAGATTAGTTTATATCATATACCTAGTAGTGTATCAGCCCTGATACACATGTTTTGGACTGGGTAAGACAGCAACCAAAAGCTAGGGCTGTATCGCCTTCGGGGCTGATATTTCTCTGTCTCAGCCCGTCGTCAAGGGCGTGTATTGCCCTCAAATTTAAATTCATTATTTCCAAATATCTCTGCATTTAATTAAGACTATTTTGTGAAATAACGATAGAATAACATTCAAATAAATAATACAAAGCATCACCTTACACGTCTGAATATTTTTATTTATTGCTGAAAATTGCAAAAATAATAATTCAAAAATAGCGCCAAAGAGTGATATGTATCTAAGTAAGGGGAGGTAACCTACACAACGGTTGTGTATTTAGAACAATAGCACGCTTTATTTAATATCAATCAACATTTAAATTATGGAGGATATAGAGAAGCATAGAACGAGACTTATTCTTAGAAAACCATAGTTTAGATTGTTAAAATTAGGTGGTTAAGTAATGGACGCTCTTTTGAACGTTCTCAAACAACTTGCTATAACAGTAAGGATTTTTATGAATGGAATCTGACAGGAAAGCTGCGGAAACTTACGAAATCCAAGTGAAAGAATTTGACTCACTACAAAGTTGCGTAGGATGGAAGTTTCTCTCTCAATAATTCTGAATTCTAGAAAATAGTGCTTCAAATGATATAACTGTATTTCAAACGACGATGGTTTGTCAACAAAGTCCGACAACTCTTACAGTTCTTAACTCATATAAAAAGAAATAACAAACGAACGAGTTTTGTAAATCTGAAAAAATCTATACCTTTCTCATAGATAAATTTTATTCATTATTTGAATTTGAATAAAAGTCTTTGATTTTAGGTATATGATTTAAACAACCTCACACTATTGTTTTGATCTCGTCCCTGGTATCAGCCCTCGGATGGTATCGGCCCGCGCCCTTCGGGCTTGGGCTGATACCAACTGCTCGGGCTGATACCAGGGCCGAGAACAAAACAATAGTGTGATATTCTATATATCTTTTATACATATTGATTCATTTTAGGTAAATTTTACATGCATATAACATCTCCATTGTATGTAAACAATTTTTAAAGTAAGACAAATATATATGTAATAATTCTTACTGCATGTGCCTCAGATCTCTCTCTCTCTCTCTCTATCTCTCTCTCTCTCTCTCTCTCTCTCTCTCTCTCTCTCTCTCTCTCTCGTGCTTTAAATCTTGGCAAAGCATCAGAGAGCAACTAAATTTTGTAACAAAAATATCTCTGTCTAGTAAAAGAAATCAACAGTGCATTGAATTTTAAAATGAGCATGTTATCAATCCCTTATTTTTTAAATGTGAAACCAGAATCCAAAGCTTTGTAAAATTGTTCATGGAATTTTATGCGCATTATACATAGTATTGTTTTTAAAACATGATATTAATAAGAAAAAAAACCTCACTAAATTTATTCGCAAAAGAAAAACCCAGTAGAATTGATAAAACATGGTATAGCAGAAGCTTATACTTTGACGCTGTTTGGATGGGTAATATTCCTTTGTAGTTTATGAATTGAAATATTGACTGTTGCACAATGAGTAAAACTCTCTCTCTCTCTCTCTCTCTCTCTCTCTCTCTCTCTCTCTCTCTCTTAATTTGATATGTCTTTACCTGAAAAAAAAGGGGGGGGGGGGGGGAATTAATCTTATATTATGACTTGATATGCAAATGTTTGTTTTTGAAGTGCCTAAATGTTAATGTCATGTATTGGGACATGTCATACAGTTCAGTTCAGTTCTTTATTAACTTTAAGCTGTACAGCTTATCAGTACAATAAATATAAACAATATACACGTACAGGATACTTATTACACTATATGGCCAGTGTATTTTTTCCAGAAATACCAACATATGTTAATGTAAACACAGCTATAAGTTAGGTTGAAACTTCAATTGCGCTTGCATAAATTGGAATTCTGGGAAGGAATTAGACAGTTTGTGGTAGAGAAATTCGAAGAAGTTATGAAACTGGTCAGTTTCTAGGTCAAACTGCGCATCGGAAGACTGTCAATGGGAATCGTCTGCAGTCACAGTCCGGAGTCCGCATATATCTTCCCGACTCTTTTAGTGAGATTGGAAAGTAAATATATTCCTAGTGGTTTGCGGCGAGACCATGAAATTCAGAGAGCTATGTTTGCAAATTACAACTTTAAGTATTAAGTAGGTATGCAGTCATACATTGCATGTACACCGCTACACGCTTATCTCCTCGCCTACATGTACAGCCATAAAAATAAGGGTGCAAACTAAATGTGTACCCGCATATTATTATTGTTTTGGAAATATTTATCTTGTATTTTAATAGATTGTGTATTCACTTTTGACCTAATAATTAAAATTCCGCTGGCTGACTTTCTTAGCTTTTTGAAAAGCTAACCTTGTAGTACATGTATGTTAACACAGCTGATTGATATTTTTTTTTATTTCAGCTCAAAACGGACTCTTGTTACCACATGGCGGCCACTAGGCTTTTACCTGTTGATTCTTGTGGTTTCAGCTCTTGAGGTTAACCTGTCACCTCTACCCTTGCACATGCATATTTCTTGTGTTCTACAAACTATTTACCGGTAATTCAAATTAAATCGGATAATGCATAAACAATGGAACTTTAAGAAAGCATCATGCCTTGTTGTGGTTTGTGTTTGATTAAAACTTATGAAAAACAAAATTTAGGCTGTTTAAAGAAATTTAAAATTGTTAGTTGTGAAAATTTGTTTTTCAATGAAAGTATATATGCAATTATGTTTCCTTTATTTTGTATTTAATAATAATATTTAGATGTGTTTACATAATTGAAAAATCACCCTCCCCCCTTTTCAATTGTTACCATTAAGATAACATGTAGGATATGTAAATGTACATTTGACCTTGATATAACATCTGCTATGATAATTATACTTTTGAAATAAAAAAAGACAACATATTATAACCTTTTTACTGTATATATGCATTAAAAAATGTAGGAAAACATGTAAAATTTGAACATTTTTCATGGAATTCTCCTCTGTGAGTTCTGTGTTTGAATTTAATTTTAATTTAAGGCAGATGTATAACTTTAAGGTCTTACTGTTTTAGCATGGTTAAAAGGAGACAAGAAACCAGAATAGATTAGATATTCACTAAATATGAATTTATATGATTGTTAGCTTACTCTTTTTCATGGAAACAAGAAATCGCATGCAGGGCAGCATGTCTATTTGTTAATTAAAATGCTACAAATCATTCAATAAACAAAAAAAGATTAAATTTTAGTATCATTGATGATTGTTTTCAAATATGTGTGAGAAATGACTCAAAGAAATTGCCACAAGTTTCATAAAATAAGGTTAAAGATTTCAAACCATGACTTTTAATGAAAATCAAAAGATAGGGGGATGGTATACATGTAAGGGCATTTCTAAGTGATATGATGCTTTTATCATGAAAATATCATGTAGATGTATGTTATATTGAATAAGGTTTCTTATTAAAGAAGGTTGAACAACAATTGACCTCTGAAAGGTCAGGTAAAGATGTTTTACTATGGAGAACCCTATGAATCTGTGTTGAAAAGAGGAAAGTGGAAATGGTGGGTTCACTTAAATGGCCATATTTTCTTAAACCTCAATGGAATTGGCAATATGTGGTACACTTTTTCTCAGAATTGCATTAGCTTTCTAATTCTAAGACAAAACATCTTTTCATAAAATGTTGGTGTACTAAGTTAAAGGTAGCAAGGGACAGTTTCGGATAAAGTACCCGTTAATATTTTTGTAAAATTGAGAGTTGCTGTACTTGAAGGCTTATGAGTGTTGCTAAGATTCATGAAATGAATTTTGATGATTATCATTAGTTAGAGGGATGTCTCTTGTTGGAATTGCAATAGGAAGGCCCCTAATGTTAAGTACATGTACATGAGAAGCATAGATTGTGAAACTTGTGACTATGACTGTTGTGTTGACTGTACACAGTGAAATTGCAAGTTACAAATGGGTGATTATATACCTCGAAATGTAGGTGGATGGGACATTGTATGCCTATTTACTGGCTTTGAGTAAATAGGTATTTTATTATACCAAAGAAAACTTTATTTGTCGGCGATGCAGAATTTTTTGATGATAAACAAATAAGAGTTATCGGACTTTGAATTTAATGCAGTGATCGGATTACTGAATTTAATGCAGCGATCGGATTACATTAGAATTGTTCCAAGTTTATAAAAGAGGGAAATCGAATGTAGTCGGTGAATAGTTTCGATGACTATTACCATGGGCAGATAGCACGGAAACTATTTCACGGTTAGATAGAATAGCATGTTAATTCATTGTAATTTTACATAAAATTTTCACAGAGGTGTAATAAAGAAAATTATACATCGGTAAGTTTCTGACATGTGATGGTGCAACAAGCACACAGTACGGAAGGTCAACCCTTTGAAAAGCAGTGTAGAGAAAAAGTTGCTCAGAATAATGTTTTAAACAAAATGCTATCTAAAAGTTTTTTGTTGATGGCCCAGTTAAGGAGTTTAAGGGGCTTCGTAACTCAAAACCTTTCAACCGACTTCAATGAAACTTTTTTGAAAGGTTTTGTGACTATATAATGCCTCAAAGATCTCAAAGTTTCCACGTCAAAGTCACTTTCGTTTTTACGTTACGTCATTTTAAAAAAATTGAAAAAGTCATTTTGTCTGCGGCGTTTCTCAAAAATGTTTAAGATAGAGGCTGAAATTTTCTGTGCTTATACAATTGTTATTTTACCACTGTAATAAGGAAATGAAAATCCGTCACTTCCAGTCGAAACCGGAAGTGAATCAATTTTTTTTTAACATTTGAATTTTTTTGATCAAATTGAAAACGTACACGTGTTTTGTAGAGCTAATTAGGCTGAATCTAACACTAAAATCCGTCGATGCATTACAGAGATATCTGGTTTTAAAAATAGATTTTTCCGGAAATTTTGATTCCCCGTTCTTGGTTTAAAAAAATAGCGTTAAGTTTGAAGTGAAATTAACTCATACCAAAAATAATTCGATAGTTATTAAGTCGTACTTAAACACATTCGGGGTTTTTTTGTCAAGTCATTCTTGAAATCGTTAATGCTTTTGTTAATTCGTACTTAAAATCATTCGGATTTTGTTAAGTCGTACAAACAATTACTCGATTTTTTATCTTTTTGTTTAAGTTACTCTTGTTATTGGTGTAAGAACTCTGCTTCTTACAGGAACTTCTAGCTTTACTCTCGACATTAACGGAAGACCCACTCGTTGCTTTGCAACGAGCTTTGCTCTAGTTATTATTATTATTATTATTTTTTTTTTCCAAATTTTGTGCACGCGATTTCTCGAAAACTATTCGACCGATTTCGGTCATTTTTTCACAGATGATTGGACGTAATCTAAACTTCATACATATTTTTCATTTTTTTTGTCGTCACTTCCGGTACCAATTTATCGGCCATTTTGTAATTTTTGACGACTCATTTTGTGCACCTTTAAACTCAGAAACTATCAGAGATATCGCTATGAAATTTTTAGGATAGGTAGACTATAGTTTAAAGTTGTGCAGCATGTATTTGTTTTACGCCAGTGGCGCCATTTCTTGGCGCTCGCCTAGGCACGAAAATTGGGTACTAATTTTCATTCAAAATTTTCATACGTTTTGATCTGTATCTTTTTATTAGTAGATATTTTGTTAAGACATATTGAACAAATGTAGTAGAGAATCAAAAGTTCTTTCCAACAAAATCAAGAAAAAGGGGCTGGCCCCTTAAATTAGGGGCCAAGAGACTCGTAAAGTCTATTACAAATAACTAGAAAACGATAAAAAATTTATAATGCATTATAGAAGCAAAGTTGTTGATCGTAACAATATCTAACAGAAAAAATCATTGCCACGCCCATTTATGACGTAATTAGGGATTTTTAGGGGCCAAAGTACTTAAACTTTGACGCAATATATCTAGAGAAGGAAACATATTTTGTTAGGCATTGTAGAAGAGAAAATGCTTGCATTGATGATTCTAATCGATTCCATTAATCAAAACACCAATGTATGTCCCCATTAAGGATCTAGAGGGCTGGCCCCTAAAATATTCAATCAATTGTATCTCAAAAATGAACAACAATTTTAGATAGGTGTAAGAACAAAAAATCTAACTATTCATAAGACCTTTCGTATAAAATCAAGAAAAAGGGGCTGGCCCCTTAAATTAGGGGCCAAGAGACTCGTAAACTGTTTTACAAATAACTTAAAAACGATAAAGATTTTGTAATGCATTATAGAAGCAAAGTTGTTGATCGTCACAATATCTAACAGAAAAAATCATTGCCACGCCCATTTATGACGTAATTAGGGATTTTTAGGGGCCAAAGTACTTAAACTTTGACGCAATATATCTAGAGAAGGAAACATATTTTGTTAGGCATTGTAGAAGAGAAAATGCTTGCATTGATGATTCTAATCGATTCCACTAATCAAAACACCAATGTATGTCCCTGTTAAGGATCTAGAGGGCTGGCCCCTAAAATATTCAATCATTTGTATCTCAAAAATGAACAACAATCATAGATAGGTGTAAGAACAAAAAATGTAAGAATTCATAAGACCTTTCGTATAAAATCAAGAAAAAGGGGCTGGCCCCTTAAATTAGGGGCCAAGAGACTCGTAAACTGTTTTACAAATAACTTAAAAACGATAAAGATTTTGTAATGCATTATAGAAGCAAAGTTGTTGATCGTAACAGTATCTAACAGAAAAAATCATTGCCACGCCCATTTATGACGTAATTAGGGATTTTTAGGGGCCAAAGTACTTAAACTTTGACGCAATATATATAGAGAAGGAAACATATTTTGTTAGGCATTGTAGAAGAGAAAATGCTTGCATTGATGATTCTAATCGATTCCACTTATCAAAACACCAATGTATGTCCCCATTAAGGATCTAGAGGGCTGCCCCATAAATATTCAATCATTTGTATCTCAAAAATGAACAACAATTTTAGATAGGTGTAAGAACAGAAAATGTAAGTATTCATAAGACCTTTCGTATAAAATCAAGAAAAAGGGGCTGGCCCCTTAAATTAGGGGTCAATACACTCGTAAACTGTTTTACAAATAACTTAAAAACAATCAAGATTTTGTAATGCATTATAGAAGCAAAGTTGTTGATCGTAACAATACCTAACAGAAATAATCATTGCTACGCCCATTTATTACGTAATTAGGGATTTTAGGGGCCAAAGTACTTAAACTTTGACGCAATATATATAGAGAAGGAAACATATTTTGTTAGGTATTGTAGAAGAGGAAATGCTTCCATTGATAATTTGAATCGATTCCACTAATCAAAAAACTAATATTTGTCCCCATGAAGGATCTAGAGGGCTGGCCCCTAAAATATTCAATCATTTGTATCTCAAAAATGAACAACAATTTAAGATAGGTGTAAGAACAAAACTTGTTAGTATTCGTGAGACCTTTCGAATGAATTCAAGAAAAAGCGGCTGGTCCCTTTAATTAGGGGTCAAGACACTCGTAAACTCTATTACAGATAACTTAAAAACGATAAAGATTTTGTAATGCATTATAAAAGTAAAGTTGTTGATCGTAACAAAATCAGTTTGTTAAACTCATTGCCACACCCATTTATGACATAATTAGGGATTTTAAGGCACTAAAATCATAAATCATTAATGTGCTGTATGTGAAAAAGCAAAACATTTTGTTAAGCATTGTACAGGATATTGACAATCGTATACATTACCTGAAAAGAAAGGGATTGATTGGGAATTCTGAAATTTCATTAATATTTTTATCGTATCGTTTAACATATTCAACGGAAGACCTACTCGTTACTCGTAACGAGATCGTATCTAGTTATTATTATTTTTTTTTTCCAAATTTTGTGCACGCGATTTCTCGAAAACTATTCGACCGATTTCGGTCATTTTTTCACAGATGATTGGACGTAATGTAAACTTCATACAAATTTTTCATTTTTTTTGTCGTCACTTCCGGTACCAATTTATCGGCCATTTTGTAATTTTTGACGACTCATTTTGTGCACCTATAAACTCAGAAACTATCAGAGATATCGCTATGAAATTTTTAGGATAGGTAGACTATAGTTTAAAGTTGTGCAGCATGTATTTGTTTTACGCCAGTGGCGCCATTTCTTGGCGCTCGCCTAGGCACGAAAATTGGGTACTAATTTTCATTCAAAATTTTCATACGTTTTGATCTGTATCTTTTTATTAGTAGATATTTTGTTAAGACATATTGAACAAATGTAGTAGAGAATCAAAAGTTCTTTCCAACAAAATCAAGAAAAAGGGGCTGGCCCCTTAAATTAGGGGCCAAGAGACTCGTAAAGTCTATTACAAATAACTAGAAAACGATAAAAAATTTATAATGCATTATAGAAGCAAAGTTGTTGATCGTAACAATATCTAACAGAAAAAATCATTGCCACGCCCATTTATGACGTAATTAGGGATTTTTAGGGGCCAAAGTACTTAAACTTTGACGCAATATATCTAGAGAAGGAAACATATTTTGTTAGGCATTGTAGAAGAGAAAATGCTTGCATTGATGATTCTAATCGATTCCATTAATCAAAACACCAATGTATGTCCCCATTAAGGATCTAGAGGGCTGGCCCCTAAAATATTCAATCATTTGTATCTCAAAAATGAACAACAATTTTAGATAGGTGTAAGAACAAAAAATCTAAGTATTCATAAGACCTTTCGTATAAAATCAAGAAAAAGGGGCTGGCCCCTTAAATTAGGGGCCAAGAGACTCGTAAACTGTTTTACAAATAACTTAAAAACGATAAAGATTTTGTAATGCATTATTGAAGCAAAGTTGTTGATCGTCACAATATCTAACAGAAAAAATCATTGCCACGCCCATTTATGACGTAATTAGGGATTTTTAGGGGCCAAAGTACTTAAACTTTGACGCAATATAGCTAGAGAAGGAAACATATTTTGTTAGGCATTGTAGAAGAGAAAATGCTTGCATTGATGATTCTAATCGATTCCACTAATCAAAACACCAATGTATGTCCCCATTAAGGATCTAGAGGGCTGGCCCCTAAAATATTCAATCATTTGTATCTCAAAAATGAACAACAATTTTAGATAGGTGTAAGAACAAAAAATGTAAGTATTTATAAGACCTTTCGTATAAAATCAAGAAAAAGGGGCTGGCCCCTTAAATTAGGGGCCAAGAGACTCGTAAACTGTTTTACAAATAACTTAAAAACGATAAAGATTTTGTAATGCATTATAGAAGCAAAGTTGTTGATCGTCACAATATCTAACAGAAAAAATCATTGCCACGCCCATTTATGACGTAATTAGGGATTTTTAGGGGCCAAAGTACTTAAACTTTGACGCAATATATATAGAGAAGGAAACATATTTTGTTAGGAATTGTAGAAGAGAAAATGCTTGCATTGATGATTCTAATCGATTCCACTTATCAAAACACCAATGTATGTCCCCATTAAGGATCTAGAGGGCTGGCCCCTAAAATATTCAATCATTTGTATCTCAAAAATGAACAACAATTTTAGATAGGTGTAAGAACAAAAAATGTAAGTATTCATAAGACCTTTCGTATAAAATCAAGAAAAAGGGGCTGGCCGCTTAAATTAGGGGCCAAGAGACTCGTAAACTGTTTTACAAATAACTTAAAAACAATCAAGATTTTGTAATGCATTATAGAAGCAAAGTTGTTGATCGTAACAATATCTAACAGAAATAATCATTGCTACGCCCATTTATTACGTAATTAGGGATTTTTAGGGGCCAAAGTACTTAAACTTTGACGCAATATATCTAGAGAAGGAAACATATTTTGTTAGGTATTGTAGAAGAGGAAATGCTTCCATTGATAATTTGAATCGATTCCACTAATCAAAAAACTATTATTTGTCCCCATGAAGGATCTAGAGGGCTGGCCCCTAAAATATTCAATCATTTGTATCTCAAAAATGAACAACAATTTAAGATAGGTGTAAGAACAAAACTTGTTAGTATTCGTGAGACCTTTCGAATGAATTCAAGAAAAAGCGGCTGGTCCCTTTAATTAGGGGTCAAGACACTCGTAAACTCTATTACAGATAACTTAAAAACGATAAAGATTTTGTAATGCATTATAAAAGTAAAGTTGTTGATCGTAACAAAATCAGTTTGTTAAACTCATTGCCACACCCATTTATGACATAATTAGGGATTTTAAGGCACTAAAATCATAAATCATTAATGTGCTGTATGTGAAAAAGCAAAACATTTTGTTAAGCATTGTACAGGATATTGACAATCGTATACATTACTTGAAAGGAAAGGGGTTGATTGGGAATTCTGAAATTTCATTAATATTTTTATCGTATCGTTTAACATATTCAACGGAAGACCTACTCGTTACTCGTAACGAGATCGTATCTAGTTATTATTATTTTTTTCCACAAATTTTGTGCACGCGATTTCTCGAAAACTATTCGACCGATTTCAACCATTTTTTCACAGAAGATGAGACTTGAGATAAACTTCATACATTTTTAATATTTTTCCTGTCGTCACTTCCGGTACCGATTTATCGGCCATTTTGCACATTTTTACGACCTTTTTTGTGCAGAGTTGATCTCAGAAACTATCAGAGATATGACTATGAAATTTTCAGGATAGGTAGTCTATAGTTTGAAGTTGTGCACTATTGTGTTGTTTTGCGCCAGTGGCGCTATTTCTTGGAGCTCGCCTAGGCACGAAAATTGTTATTATTATTATTATTTTTTTTTTTTTCTGTCACGGTTTCTCAAAAACGCTTTAGCCGATTTTGATAAAACTTTCAAATCTTATTCATGACTAAATTTGTAAGAAAATTACACGAGGTTTTCTTGGTCGTCACTTCCGGTCCCGCGATATTAAAAAAATTATGTTTTCGCTTGTTCCCGGTTTTTCTCCAAAAGTTTTTTAGATAGAACTTTTAAATTTTCAGGGATGATAGAGAATCGTCTGCCGCAGTGCCCTTCGCATATCCGAACGTCCGCCGTCACTTCCGGTCGTCACCGGAAGGAAACGAAAAATTATAATTTTTCAACTTTTTTTACTTGAATTTTTTTTATTTTATTATTTGATAGAGACGCATTCAAAACTTCAGAATATGAAATCCGTTTTAAAATCGATCCACGCATTCTCGAGATATTAGGCTTCAAAGTCTTGAAGCGAGAGTCCGCGTAGCTCAGTCGTTAGAGTGGTGGACTTGTGCCCAGGCGACCCGGGTTCAGTCCCCGAGTGTCGAACGTTATTTCTTTCTTAATTGTGGTTTGTTTTACGATTTTATCTTGACAATGATGGCTTAAAATGTTTTCCGTTTAAATTTTATCATAAATCAAAATAATATCGGGGTTTTTATTCAGTACAAATATAGAGCCCGGTTAGAAATACCGTTAATTTCCTGCTATGTGACAGTCTTTTTTTTATCAGCAGCTATCTAAATTCAGACGCTCGTAGCAACGCCGGCATCAAAGTCATGCCGCCGAAACACCCCTGTAATACGACCGCATTAGAGCTCGCCGGGTCGCTTTGCCGGCATCAAAGAAATGCCGCTATCTCAATGTCTGTGTGCACACAACAATTAGCGACTGCGGGTAGGAAATAACCGTTCTCCTAAAAAATGCCCATGTTTGAATTATTATACATGACTTTAAATTGAGGGTTGTTTAATGTTTCTCTACATACGTGGATACAGGCATGCATATATACATGCGTTTATTGACAAATGTTTTTTTTTTTTTACAGATTATATACATGTATGTTTGAATTGTACATTTACTTCTCTCTCTCTCTCTCTCTCTCTCTCTCTCTCTCTCTCTTTCTCTCCGTTAAGTCATGAGCAGTGAATGTCTGAACTCCGCCTCTACGATGGCATGTGGTGATAACGAACTGTGTTCAAACTCAAAATTACAAAGAAAAAATACAAAACACCATCAGAGTAAACACGGATCTAAACAATTCATTGAAACTTTTCTGCAGTTGTAGCCTTGCTTGTCCGTAGTATTCTAATCTATATTAGATTCAGGGGTCAACCCAGACAGATGTCGATACTAAATATAAAGTTGTATTCCAATAAGCAAAAAATTGCTTAGTCTAGCTAAGACCTCTCTCTCTCTCTCTCTCTCTCTCTCTCTCTCTCTCTCTCTCTCTCTTGACATACTATTGAAAAAAGTCATTCTAAACATAAGAATAATTTTAAATGTTAGTACATGTATAAATATGAAAAAAAATTGTTTTTCGACCCGCGGTTAGCTATTTTATCTATTTGTAATGCAGTTGCATCGTTGGAACCTGATTCACTGTTGTTGCGGCGGAATTTCTTTGATGCCGGCGAAGTGACCGATGATCGAAATACGTCACAATACGGATTTTACAATATTGGTTTGACTTTTACATAGCGTTTTAGATATCCGATATTGGTTTTGCTCTATGTTAAAGAGTGTTAAGAAATGGTAGAAAAGAACAACTATCTCTATAGTCTTTTTAAAGGTGTATTCAAACGGAAGACCTCTTGTTGCTCGCAACGAGCGTCTAGTTTATTTATTTTTTTTTGTATGTTAGTCTTTTATTTCATTGTACTAAAAAATGCATAGATAAAATTATTAATTTCTTTACGCAAATTTAGAAAAAAAAGCGCGAATGACTTAAAAATAAAGGGAAAACTCTAACACAGAATTCTTACGACTGTCGATTTAAAATGCACGCCTGCCATTTAGTTATGTCATTTTATTTGTAAATTATTTCAGATGGCTATAAAGTTAACATTTTGCTTTATGATTATGTTCAGAAGAGAAGTTTACTTATTGCTGTGATTAATTTATTATATTACATGAAGTTGGGTGATACGAGTTTTATATAGTCCGTATATCACTCCTTTTAAGTTTGACCTAGTTCTGTTCTCTCTAAGAACTGTCATGTTGTAAATTTTGAATTTACTGGGTGGATGTAAATACACAATTTACACATTTTGGAAATTTTGTATTTACACCCACCCAGTAAATTCAAAATTTACAACATGACAGAACCATGCGTTCATTCAGCGTATTTTTTTTGGGGGGGGGGGTAGGGGGGTATTCAGGTTTGTCGGGGGTCGAGGCATATTTTTGGTCATTTTACGATGAAAATTTACGAAATTTGATTTTTTTTTCCGGGAGGGGGGGGGGGGATTCCACCCCATCCTCCGAATCCCATCTAGATCAGCTCATTTAAAGTCTGTTAGTGGTGAAAATCTTCCTAAAAGTCAAAGAAAAAATCTTGCATCTACTCCAAAAAAAAAAAAATGATTACTGAAATAAATATTTGATGGAAGTTCATGAGTTATACTAACATATACAGGTATTGTTATTAAATTGTTATTGTCAGCAAGAACATTCTAGTCTACGGCAGCTTACCGTTCACGAGACTGTTCCACGATCTTTGGGTCTTTAGACCAACTCTGTTTTAAATGTTTTTTTCTACATAATGAATGAAAAATCGTGTTTCAAAAATAGAAACCAGCAGAGATCGTCATATTTTTCGAAACCCTTATGATAAAAGAGAAGGTTTTGAAAACATGTATAAATATATAGTTGTTTGCTTGTCAATTTTCAGCAAGGAATCAAGCTGTTTTCATGAGATTTCTTTGTCTTCCCTCCTTCTTTCACTTCATCTTTCTCCGTCTTCTCCATCCATCTCTCTCTCTTTCTTTCTCTCTTCATGAACGGAAAAACCATACAAACATCGAGAGAGAGAAATACTTATATATATATATATATATATATATATATATATATATATATATATGTGTGTGTGTGTGTGTGTGTGTGTGTGTGTGTGTGTGTGTGTGTGTGTGTAGTTGAACCTGCGTTTAACTGTTCTAGTACATGTATTTTTTCAATACAATTAAAATACATGTATAGAGAAAACTATCAAGCAAACGGGATTGAATGTGTAGGAAAATAAATAAATAGCTATAGGACATGCACAAAAAATCTGTGCCAATATATCGATCATTTTCAAACTGATAGACATATTTTGTTATTTTTGTAGCGAGTCGGTAAGAGTTCCACTGCAACATTCACATTCTAAATGTTCGAAAAGCAAAATGTCATTCCGACAATTTTAATGAATCACACTGAACAGAATGAATCGAAGGTCGAGAAATGTTTTACATTTGATAAAAACAGGGACGTATATACTAAGTATATACCTCCCTGATAAAAAGAAAGTCAAAAATAATGCAAGAATAATGCATGGCTGCATTACCAAATATTATTGATTTTTTAAAGTATACTGTATACATGTATTTATTGACATGTGCATATGTTTTTCATACGACAAACAATCATTCACTTCACTTTCCCTCAAACGGTTACACGCAGAGTTTTGTATAAAAAAAAAAAAAGAAAAAAAAAGTAAGCGGGACCATTGTCACAATCTGAACACGAACCCGTTGATTAATGTATTCTTTTATCTCTATAAATCATGTACTAATTACAAAATAACATGCTCATTATTTCCTTTACAACTTTACTATAAAATTTGGGGCTAGTGGAGGGGGGGGGGCTACATGTCCAAAGATGATTGGTGATCGTTGGCTCTACCTATACACGTGTATATATACACGTGTTAGTTTCTTGTATATTCTGTGTGAATTGAACGGTTTTTTGTCGCTTAAGAAACAATAGACCTTTACCTACCTGTATATTGGGAGACGACCGTGAAGCACACCGTGTACACAACCCCCACCCCATCGATATCTCTCTCTCTCTCTCTCTCTCTCTCTCTCTCTCTCTCATGTTTTAGGTGACTAGGAAAAATAACAGTTACATGTATGAACGAGTACATGTAGATCTACGAAACACAAAAAAGTTATGTTTCAAAATACTATGCATTCCACTTTTATTATTCCCGTTGATAGAGCAAGGTCGCTACATGCAACAGAATTATCAGAGTTTCTGACACCTAATTATAACTTATATGTAATCTATATGTAATCTATATGAAATTGAAGACGAATAACACTCAATCCTTATATATCTCATGTACACTTACACTGAACACTTAATCAAAAAATATTATAAGCCATCAGTGTTTTACCTAGTCAAACTTAAGTATAATTTCTATAGTACATTCATAACCGTAAACATTTAAACATGTGTGTTACTATCTTCGAGAAGCTTATAAAATACAGAAAAACAAAATTGTTTTTGTAAAGGAAAGTATCATTCATTATTATTTACGAAACAGACCAGACATATATTAACCAAGAAGATTGCCATGTCATTGAGTTGAATCATTTTACAACGTTTATAAACATTGAACCGGGTGCTTTTTTTTCCTCCATTGAAAATTTAAACCAAAATATACCCTGTTACATTCGTTACATTGATATCGTGCAATGTAAAATTTTGCTACAGTCTTACAGTCGAATGACGTGTGTAATAATTGTTTTTAGAAACAAAATCAGTACTTGAAGATTTACATATAGTTTGGTGAACTAGGCAGTGAAAGTCTTAGATCTAGATATGAAAAAAGAACAGGCTAACGTACTTGTGTAAGCATTCCAGATTTTATAATTATTTGTTCTCCAAAATTCATAATTTTAGTAAATTTATATGGAGAAAGAATATACGTTTAAAGCAAAGTGCACGCACATTTTCGTATATACACAATCAGTTCTGTACAATGTTAGTAACTGTTTACATCTTGAAAAACTTGGAGAAGATGTAAGAATTTTTCTTTGGCTTTGTAGATGATTTTCGATCACATACTTTCCATGAGCTGAATCTAGATGGGATTCGGGGGTGGGGGAGGGGAGTTGGAGTTCCGCCCCCCGTGGAACAAATCAAATTTCTTAAATTTCCTCGATCCCCTCCCTTAACAAACCTGAATATACCCCTCAAAAATATTCTGGATGAACGGACGGTTTTTATTACGTTTTAATATTAATAATAATCTGATGGTTATTTATTGAATCGTTAATTGGTTTAGTTAAATGATATCAAGATCACGCATTTTCGCGTCAGACGCAAAAGTTATGATAATATTTAACAGTATACTTTTTTAAAACACAATAATTCTTATTGAATTCTTATTCATGTATACGAGGGTTATTAGAAAAGTTCGCGGACAAGTTGACTTGTGAGCGGACTATTTACATGATACTAGCGAAACTTTTCAGATTTAACTTTTATTTTCTAAGAAATATGAAACGATTTGTTTGTTTTAAATGCACCATAAAGAATATACAGCTTAATTATTTGATGAATATGCTTCACGGAGCATGTCAGGGTTTTTTAAAAAAAATTTATATTTTGTACGCATTTTTCCTTATTAAGAAAATGTACCGTTGAAGTGCATAAAAATAAACGATATTTCATATGACATCACAATGTCTTATGAGGGTCATTTTATGAAAGTTTTCAGTTGAAGAATTTCTGACCGTTTTATCGCCGAATTTGGACGAACAACGCTTGAAAAATGAGTCAAAAACTTTGACGTCTGTTATATTTATGGACATCTTGGAGCACCGGGCCGTCATTTAATTTTGTGTGCACGCAGGAAAATCTCCGATGAAGACCAAAGGGTTCTTATATGAATGCTACTATTTTTATAGGAAAAACGTTTACAAATTGAATCACAGAGGTTTAAAGATGGAAAAACTGTTTTTTAGCCCCCGCAGCACCCCCGCAGCACCCCCCCCCCCCCTTTACAGCCGGGATCTTACACTTATAGATTTCGCTTATTTACCTCATCTAAAGTCGAAACTGCGTAGACAGAGATTTTTGGACCTAAATGGTCTACGATATGCCACAAAAGGCATTATACAAAAGCTTGACAAATAATGGTATGAACGTGCATTTTATAAATCGGTTAAATGTCTTAAAAAGTGTGTGGAACTGAAAGGTGTTTACTTTGAAAAAGAGAAACATGTTTGACTTTCAGTTGTTTGACGTCACCTGACTCCGTGGAAATATGAAATGTTGCTCCGTAAATCTAATTCACGCAAAGTAAAAATCGCTGTATCTTTTGGAAAAAAAAATTAATTCATATGATTTTTTGCATACTTATTTTCAAATGGTAGTCATTTAATAAAACATACGCCATCCTACAAAGTTCACAGTAATTTTGCCGTAAATCACTGTCCGCGAAGTTTTCTAACAACCCTCGTACAGTTGATTAAAAAAAAAACTAAGGTAATGTAAAAATCATATCCATTAATATAGGTAGGTATTCGACAAGGGTAATTTAAGCGTACACATGTACATTCCTTCAAGCTTGTGTGTTTCGTATAGACTAGTTCTTAAATCTTTCACTGTATTATAATTTATCATAAAAGCCTCAGTGACTGATATAATAGTTTTTTTTTATTAATATGATCATTTTAAGTAAGAAAATATTATACATTAAAATAACTCATCAGGTAAGCGGCAGGAGTGCTCTTTTCTCGGCGGGCGAATGCATTCTGCGTAGGAGTTGTCTACTTACCTGATTTTTACTTAGTTTGTGTTAATTAATGAATATAAATTCAACTTTTTACTGCTATTAGATTTTATTTTGTTGGAGAAAATTAAAATTATCCATCCATATAGATTTCTGCTACCGTATGAATTCTACGTACGAGTTATCTACCTTTAACAACATCTTTGATTTTTCGTCGATAAATCCGTAATAAAAGCTTATAAAAATATTTTATTGTGTGAATTAATATTATTTTATCACATTTAATCATAATCAATCATAATTATATCGATATATAACCGCATTTGCCGTGGGACTTACGTGGGACTTACGTGGGACTTGTTTTCCCCGTGGGACTTGTTTTAGTATCAGCGATAAAAACTAAAGATTTTTACAGAAAAATACCTTTTTACGCAGAAGAGCATCGCATAATTTAGATAACTCGAGCATAGATTTCTTCGTTCAATGAAAATTATTTAATTTTTGTAGTAGATCTAAATCTTCAATCATATATAAGTAACAGACACGGTACTACCAATAGGATGGGTTGAGATAAACTTTAATTTGTTTTGTTTTGTATTAGAACTTTAATTTTCGTGAAGGTGAATAAACACCCACCCGTTTTTAAGAACAATGCGGGTTTCTTTAAAATATTGTATTGTATTGATATTAAACTATGGTTTAACTCTTCTAGATATTTATATACAAGAACGGCATGCTTAGATACCTAATTATAAATAGAGAATCAAGTTTATCAACCAAATACGGTCGATTTCATAAAATATATAAATCCATTCATACCTTCACTTCCAGACGCCATGTCTTCTCAATGGCGCATGCGCAAAAAGTCGATAGCACGATGGTGCGATGATGAGATGACGATGATGCGATAGAGCAATGACGATGACACGATATAGCATCGCTTCATCGTCATCGCGTCATCGTGCCATCGTCATCGTGTTATCGCATCATCGCTATCGTACCATCGCTTCATCGCGCTATCGCTTCATCGCGCTATCGCTTCATCTTGCCATCGCACCATCGTCATCGCATTGTCGCGCCATCGCATCATCGTCATCGCGCTATCGCACCATCGCTTCATTGTCATCGCATCATCGCGCCATCGTCATCGCACTATCGACCCCGACCTCGATGGTGCGATGGTACGATAGTGAACTGCATGGCCCTATCCGGATTCCATAATATAAGTCTTTTTTTCAATATACAATTGTGTCGAAGTCTAGTGAGAATTACATTCCAGTAACGTTCTCCATATGAAAAATATGATGGAGGTTGAGATTTAGAAGACAGAAAACGTTTCTTAAAAGATTTTAATGTTTGCAAGTTTCTAATTTCTAAAGGTATACCATTCCACAAATGTATGGCTGTTGGAACAAAAGATGATTTATAAATATTTATTCTACCTTTTGGAATACTGTAATTTTGCGATTGCCTTGTAGTATAAGTAGAGTCATGCGAGCGAGTGCTTGGAAAAATTTTAGTAAGATAGTCAGGCACTAAATTGTGATTTATTTAATACATAGTTGTTTTTAGCTTTTCTTTTCTTCTACCAAGAAGTGATTCCCACCCAGTTTCTTGATATAAAGAGTCTCGCGATGCTATTGAAGTCAGCCCTGTAACTATTCTCGCTGCTTCTAACTGTAATTTTTCAAGCTTGTCCGAATCATAATTTGAACAGCCACTCCAAACTTCGGATGCATATTCCAACTGGGGTCTTATAAAAGTAGTATATAATAAGGATATAATTTTGCGACTGACCTTGAATTGTAATTTTTTGAGTAATCCTAATTTTTTGTAGGCATTTGCTATCATAGAATCGATGTGTGTTGACCAGCCAAGATCTTGTGAAAAAGTAATACCTAGATGTTTATGCGTTGACACAAAATCCAAATCACAGTCTTGTAAATTTTAAACATGGAAATAGCAGGTTTTTCCTTGTACTAAATAACATTGTTTTAGATTTTAAAGGATTAAATTTCAAGAGCCATTGCTTGGACCACATATCAAGGCAATACAAATCATTATTAATAAATGATTCAATTTCATGAATATTAGTTGAACAATGTTGTAAAGAATTATCATCGGCATACAGTCTACATAAACTGGACATTTTTTCTGCTACATCATTAACATAGGTCAAAAATAAAAGAGGTCCTAGAACCGACCCCTGTGGAACACCAGCATATAAAAATTTTTAGGTATATATGGTATTTCTATGTAAAACTCTTTGACTTCGACCACTTAAATAACTTTCAAACCATTTTATTAAATTTCCCCTAATTCCATATGACTGTAGTTTGAAAATGAGAAAAACCAAGGATAGATATATTTGACTTCTGAAAAATCACACTGCTTCTAAACTGACTTGGCGTATCACAGGAAATTAGAGTAAACGTGTACCTATTGGTTTATGATTTCTCACATTTTAACTTTCACTTATCATATTGGATTTTTTGCGACATAAAGTTACATGTACACTCAATAAACATACTGTCTTCCTCCAATACTTATAATCAACTTTCAACATTTATACACGGATCAAAAGTATATTTTTTCCAAGTTGGGGGGGGGGCGGATGGGTGGGACAGATGTGAAGGAGTCCACGGCCTATTTTCGGTAACTTTACTTTGTCAATTTAAATAAATATAATTTTTTGGGGTTGCCAGAACCCCCCTTAACCCCATTATCTAGATCTGCGCATGATAGATACGCGCAGTAGTATGACATTATTTCAATTAATAATTATAAAATATCAATTAATATTAAATGACAGATAAAAACTGGAAACTATGTGCCTAGGTTTTTGCATTTAAATTTCCAAAAGCATGGGATTGCATCAGCAATTAGTTATATCGGGTATAGATTACCGTGGGTACAGGTACATGTTAATATGATACCTAGGCTCCATAGTCCGTTTCCCATAAGATTCCACGTAGCGCGCGCCCCCTGTCATCATAATGGTACGTTACCTTACAAATCTAGAAATACCAATCACGAATGACTTGCATCGACCGGATTATAAATCAACAACTTACCGAAACCCGATAAGTCTTACAAATGACGATTTACAAATGGTCATTTACAATGTTCGAAGACTCAATGACAGAGTAAAGAATTAAGACCGCGGAACATTAACTTTTATTTCGTATCAGCAAAGCGATTGAAAATCATTTTATTTCATCAATAAGTATATAATCAGCAAATATAAGAAGATCCCAAGATTATACGCAAGACAAAGCATTGGTCCGATGACTTTACAAAATCAGTCCTCACAAGTCTGAAACAAGTGAGGCAATTGTTGAAAAGGGGTTTATTCACAGAGGAGAATAATTCAGATTTCGATTTAATAAATTAAAATTATACTTACTAGATAATTTTTTCCCCGCTAAGTTAATGTATACGAATAGATGATTTACACGCATATATATTGTTTATCTAGCCATACACTAACAAAATAAAATCACTTAACATTGTTGAAGATTTCTGAAGTACGTAAATATTTATGAAAATTCCGTTTCTGATATTAAGACCGCGAAACATTATACAATGTAGTTTTTAACGTTAACTTACTAAACTTTATTTATAATAAATATTTTATAGTATAATTATAAGTTAAATAAAATTATCATTAAAGAAACTTTTCAAAAAATTCACCAACAGTGCACACGTTTTTCGATCCCTTTCATTAACTTGTATAGCAAGTTAGAACCGCTGAGGTGGATTGCAAAACTACGTACAGTTTCAATCCAATGTTTTCTCAGACGTCCGCGTCAATTTGTCCCCGCCCATTTCAAATGTTTTAACTGTAACAGGTGAAATTGACGTAAGCTGTATATTTCAAATCTTGCCAGTTAATGTTCCGCGGTCTTAACATTTCTCCATCTGCAATTAACGAATAACGCATTTAGAAAACTAAAACACATAAGTTTATAGATAGAATATTGAGCCCTTTGGCTCTCTATACTTTTCGAGAGGTATGCATGGCGCCATTTATATCGCCCCACTTGTGTTTGAACGGGAAGGATATTTCATTTTCAAACAGTTTATTTAAGGATTCAGGAAATTAACGCCGAGAAATATAGCTATTTGGTAAATAATAGTCAATTTGTATGCAGATTTGTGATTATTTTCGGGGAAAAAAAACAGAACGTCCGGTGTAACGACGAAAAGTGACACCCGTAGAATATTGACCCGGGGTCAAATTTCTACGGAGAAAATATTCTCTTTTGAGAAGTGGACAGGCATAGCCTACATCCACTTCTCTTCGCAAGCCCTCATATTTTGATTCTGGAAAACGTGTAAATGGTTTACGCTTCGACCCATGTTTCGACTCCAGTTTATCTGAATTTTCGTAACAGACCTATAATTTCCACATTTTAAACATAAATGCACACATATATCACAAAAAATTCACCACTAACCCGCTGTCAAAAAATTTTCTCAACTTCTACATCCCGGGTTTAAATTTTGTGTATCGCTTCGTTTATCTAGGTCAGTGCAGCTAAATGTTTGTGTTTCGGATAAAATTGGAAACATTTTAAAGAAAATAATGCCGAAAACGTCACTGAATCAATTTAATCTTGCAATGTATAAAAAAAGAGTGAGTCACAAAGTTACACAGTGGTATTTTTTTCCTTTTTAACCATCTCGTTTGGTGACATACCCAAAATTTGCTCTTGATCTGTTCTTAAACATTAAAAACCCTTTTACACAAATAACATCAGTTTGAACAAAGCGATGTTTGTGTTTATCTTGAAGTACTTGTCAGCTTGCCTTGTAGAGTCCCTTCGCTAAGCCTTTTTAGCCCCCCCCCCCCCCCCCCTCCGAGGTATATGCGTTATGATGTGCTCGCATGCGCTCCCTTTTTGCAATATGCTCGTTATATGCTAAATATGCCCCATTATTATAGCAGATGATGACAAACTTAAACTTAATGACTTAATGACTACGTATTGCAAAATTTTAGAAGAAAAAATTTCGACAAATAAAGGGATTTTTTTAAATACATGTATCTATGCTATTTAGCTACACTGAATGTCTGACAACCAAACAAAACACCGTCACATCAACAGGCTTATCTTACAGGTACACAAGACTCGCGTGTAAATTCGGCATTTATGATTTATCACGATTGCGCTAACGTTACACAAAATTAATGTATGATAACTCAGCATCGCCGCCATTATATGCTCAATAAAGTTGTGTAAGTACAGGCACGTAGCATCGTTTGTTTAAAGGGGATAGGACAGACTAATCCGAAATCAGGACAATCGAAAAGAAAAAAAGGAAAACATTTTTCGCCAGTTCTAAGATCCTAATGCGGCAGGGGGGGGGGGGCTGTTAGGATTTTTTTCTATAATTTTTTAATCTGCTTCTAAAGACGGGGTGGGGGGAGTGGGGGCTCCTTATATATTCATTTTTTTACTTGTAAACTTAAAAATGTTACCATGGAAGGAGAGGTTTGGAATTCGACTGCGTTGTTTTAACCATAAACAAAGTGGCCAGCTCTTTTAATTAAAAGCTGGCAAAAAATAAACAAAAAACAAACACTTTTTTGAATGAGGACTTTTGGTCTCAAGGCTTGACCCCAAATTTTGGCTTGGCCTCAAATTTGGCCTCTACAAAAATTGTTGGCCTCTATTTTATTTTCATAATTATTTACATATTTGATAATTCTATTGAATTTTACTGATTTAAGTGCAATACACATGAAACATCACACTAGATGGCTTTAAGTGTCTTATAGTGATAATTCTATTGAAACATATTTATGACTACAGGTACAGGTATGAGTGATTGATTCTAATAGACTTTGATCAAGTCTGCTTTTAATTCCAAAGTAATTTAAGAATGTAATAATGCCATTGTGTTACAATGGGTTTTTTCAATGTACATTGTACTTAAACTCAGACTGCTCTCAGTATCGGCCAATACCTAATAATTACAGAGACCAATTTGTGTTTATTCCAACCAACATTAATGGTCACAAAACGTTTTGCGTTGTTCAAATTTTGATATTGAAGTTCCTACATTGTATCCTAAATATACAAACAACACATGCATGAAACTCTGCTCTAATAGAAAGGTAATGATTAATGGCATCGCTGAATCAAGATATTGGAGGATGCAATGTTGCAGTCATTCACAAATGGCATTATATTAAACCGAATGCTGTTTACCTGACAGGTGCATTTTGTCTAAAATAAACTTTTTAACTAATCAGATCTATAAAGAACCGTCAAGTACACAGCAATACTGTAAAGAACCCTTCATCCCGACTTTCTGTATGCAAGATGCAACACGTTGATGATGACTTCGTTTTTTTACTTTTTTAAATTGAATTTTCCACTTTCACAACATATACATGTACATACGTGACATATCTCGTACATTAGTTGATACAATCATATTGGAAAACTTTTGACTATTTGAATATTTTTTACTGTACAGTCCTTATGTAGTGAAAGTAAATTTTGAGAGAGAGAGAGAGAGAGAGAGAGAGAGGGGGGGGGGAGAGCGAGGACTGAAAGGGGTAGGGGCATTGTTTACATATGTATATAAAATATAAACTATATCCACGTGATATGTCCCTGTTTTACATATATAAAGAGGATAAAGAAATGGGAAAAACCATTGAAGTTCAAAACAAAATAGAAAAAAAAAACACAATAAAGAAACAATTTAACCATATATACTACAGTACTACAGCTTATCACATATTTTTACCAATAGCTTTCATACTCATTATATCTACAATTTTTCATTAGCTCATATTTTTCGGTTAAAAGTCTTATATTATAACATTATTTAATTCATGTATATTTGGATTTGCGTTACTTTTATATTTACACGAAAAAATCTATTGCTTCACAATAAGAACTACCAAGTGAAAAAATGATAAATTTGTCTATTTTTATATTTTCTAAAGAGAACTGATTGTTTATCAAATGTTATTAACAAATCAAACTGTCTCAAAATCCATTCTTCAACATCAGTCCATTATTCTTTTACTACAGTACATTCATAAAATAAATGTCCAATACTGTCTTCATCTCTTTTACAGAAAGTGCACACGGGAGATTCTGCTTTTTTGTTTTGAAAAGATATTTATTTTTCGGAAAAATTCTATGAAGAATTTGGAACTGTAATCAATGTAATTTTGATTATTGTGTAAATTTAAATGGAGTTCAAAAATTTTGTTCCAGGTTTTTTGTGCATAGTTATTACCATTTTCTCTCCATTTTGATATACATGAAGATGTAAATGTTTCTCTCTTTTAATCTAATAATAAATTGTACATAAGTTTGCAACCTTTACAATTACTAGTAAACAGTAGGATATGATTAGGAATAACATGTCCATATTCTTTTATGATTTGTAAGTTTGGTATGTATAAATCTTTGTGTATGCAATATGGTCCCTACAGCAGTTCTTATACTTCGTTTTTTACTAATTATCTACAAATATATCTCAATAGATGGTATACTTTATATTGACACTCAGTTAAGAGGTCACTTTTTCGAGAATGGTAAAAAACCCAGCCGTTGTTCTACTTTTAGAAACTGCTAAAAAGAGTTTGATTGCACCTGCAGCTGGGACACTTATATGGGAAATCCAAGTAAGTAAAGTTTAAAGTTATGTAAGAATATGTCTGTATTATTTACTAGATTCAAATGTCGTTTTCAAATACCAGAGTTATATTCAAATGGAGTCAGAGTCAATGCCAAAGCCCTTTTTAGTATCGTTGTTTCTTTGTAATTTGCTCTCACTGTTATATACCTCAGTTTGCAAGTACATTTTTAATGTCAATTTTATTACAACAGATATCGATTTTAAATTCATGCAAAATCATTTGTAAAGTATTCTGTTTCTTGTGCTCAATTCTAATGCGAAGTTTTGGGATTTGTGATGTTTATATGGTTTTAAAATCAAGCATCGTGTTTTTTTTTTTAAATACATTCTTTTTAAGCCTGTTGTAACAATAAAGAATTGATTGTGAAAAATATCCAAATGGGATGACGCTTGCAATCGATCGCGGATCTAAGGGATGGGAAATTCAAACTTGTTAAGGTCACTTATTAAATTTACCTATAATAGGCATCGACCCCCCTTCCCATAAATATCCCCAATCCCCCTTCCGCCCCTCTGATAAAATTTTCTGAATTCATGGATATTGTCATACTCATATTTTCACTGTTTACATGTTTTTACATATTTTCATTCAGTTTCATATAAAGCGTTTATTTCAATATTTCACATTGACCATAACGATGATTTTATAACTCTAAATCTATAATTTATTAAACTGTGAATTTGCAATTGTCTAAAATAAGATCTTATTTTTTTCATTCTGTTTATTTTTAAAATCAATGGTTTTAAAAGTGGGAGATTCCTTAACTATTTTATAACCAAGACACATGTACTAAGCAAATTCTTTTTATTGTGACATTTGGCATTGTTTATTTATCCTATGTCAATTTTGTGTCTTCTTACACTCATTTTTCTTTGATGTCACTAATTTCTTTGTTATCCAATATGTGTGAAGCAATTTACTGTCTAAACACCAGGTGTCATACATAGACTCTTATTTACTCAAGTTGAGCCCCTTTAGCAAAAATGTAGTTCCTACTTAGTGTGAATTATCAATACGCGTTAATCGTCTTTTTACTTATATTTTTCTAAACCTACGCAATGGTCACTAATTTCATTGGTCAGTTTTTCAAGAACTAAATTTTTCCGACAGCTAGGCGAGAGTTGGGCTATGCGCGTCACTTACTAGATTGCGCTCTTTGAATAAATACATATCTTCATCGCCCACTCTCTGCCTCTTTTTCAAGGTATTTAAACATATTTTATTGAGTAATCAAATGGATTAGGCAACAGGCAAAGCCTATATAAACCCTCTCCAAAATACAAAGTCAAGTAATGGTGTTATAAAATAATCTATAGAATATAGTATTGCCAGTTTACAGAGTGATACATTATCGATCTTTTTAGTATACAAGACAAGGGATAATTGGATATTAAATAATAAACTTTACATTTGTCATGTATAAATTGTACGTAATTTGTTGTTTAACATATATAAGAACACATTCATACCTACATTTATAAACCCATCACCTCATTCATTCATACCGACAGACAAACATAAGTATAGAGTTTTCATGATCCAGCCCATTTGAAGGAAACAGTAATTAAAAGAGTACTTATTAAAAAAAAAAAAAAAAAAAGTCAAAAACGCTTAGAAGCTATGATATAACTATGAACATAAGAAAAGATTTTACAATTTAAGTTGTAGGAAAAGTCAGAGCTACCATAAAGAATATAGTTAATATGAAAAGGTACACTAATGTCATTAAATTGATTAAAAAGTTGAACTCTTTGTTGAGTGTATCTTGGACACTCGAAAAAAAAATGCATATTTCCTTCAGATTCAGAACCACAGTTTGTACATCGACTATCATTAATTAAAAAATCCTTAAATAAATGAGCATTTAAATTGCTAGCTTTATTCCGTAATTGACATAAAATAATATTTTCTTTCCTATTGCCAAAGCTGTAATGTTTGTAAGATTTGGGTATATTTTGGTTTTTGAGTTTAGACTTAAAAATAGACAAAGATGATGAATCTTTTATTTCTGCATCAAGATTATTCCATAATTTAATTGTAGACGGAATAAAGCTATTGTAATAAGAAGTGGTCCGACATAGTGGCAGAGAGTAAAAATTGCCATTAGACCTAAGATTATATGCATGTTCAGTTGGAAAGTATGGTTGAATTAAATCTAACAAGTATTGCGGTGCTAAACCATGAATTATTTTGTAGAATAGAATAAGCTTGTATTTATCCCTTCGAGATTGTAGGGTTTCCCAGCCAAGTTCACTATATAAAATACTTTTAGAGGAGTTAACTCTCAACCCTGTTATTATTCTGGCTGCTTCTATTTGTACCTTTTCAAGCAATTCAGAGTTTTCCTTGGTACAGTTGCCCCACACAACATCACCATATTTTTCAAGGTATGTAAAATTATGTATTGTACGTTTTATATTGCGTAAACTATTTTATTTTATTTTATCATCAGTATTTCAATCTAAGTTTTATTATCAGAAAAACTCAATATTTTTATATTTTTTTTTCATGGTATAATGTTCATTGATTTGTATGTGTTTATAGGTAGCAATACTGTTTTATAGCTTTTATGGTCGCACGCATTTTAAATTTCTTTTTTTTTATTTCAAAATTTTAGTTTTAATATTGTAATTTCGTATTAATAAATTAACTCGGTTTTATTAAGAGCCACTCGGCACATCTCGGCGCTCAATGTATTTTAGGAAATCAGCCGAGGTTTGCCGAGCGCGTTTAGAACAATTAGAATGTGTCACAGGGGCAGATGAACAGAAGCTGTGATCTCGCGAGATTTACATGTAATGCGGAAACCGTTTCCGACTACCTTATATTTTCCCGAGTTAGTTATACTTATAAATATATATAAATTAACGAGTAAAAAGCACAATATTATGAATAAATACAAATAAAACAATTAAATAATTAATTGCAGAATGAAAGAAATTGTTACCATTTATTAATCGCTCGGAAACCAATGTAAACAATAAATTCTAACTACACATACAAACAATAAGTTTTTAAAATTATCGTTCATTCATTGAGAAATGATTCAAACATACGTAATTCATAATTCAATTTTATATTGTTAACTTGAGTCAATCAGAGGAATAAATGGTGTAAAATAAATGTTGAAAATGTTCAGGATATTTGGGTCAGTGCATGCTTGTTTATCATCAGCTGAAGGTCGGCATGGTTTTGCAAGTTTGTCTGTTAACAAATATTTTCTGCTTGCATAATAAGTCTGCTTAATGTTTTAGCACTTATTAATATCCTAAAAAAATATGATTTATTTGAGCCTACATGAAATATCTACTATTATAATATCATATATATAATATATGGATACCGCCGTGTTTCACATTGTGTTTCATTATAAGTCAATAGTTTTTACAAATTTCTTTTTATAAATGCGATGTCAGATTACAACAAATACTTGGGTATATTTTTTAACCTTGTTATATCGTCATGTAAAATTTATTTTTACTCCAAATCAACCTATTAACATGATTAACGCACAAATTAAAATAATATGCTCATGAAAGTGATTCATTTGAACATAAATCTCTGTTGTATTCATGAAATAATCTATATTTAAAGTATTCGGTACATTGTGTGGTACTTTCGTAGGTACAGAGTGTTTTACAACCTTTAATTTATAGAGGAAACACTAAACTTTACTCAATATATCCGAAAATAATATTCAAAGAAGCACAAAAACATATCAGCTGATCGGAAAGGGACGCAACTCGTTGTCTAGTGTGTTGACTCCATAAATGCTTTCTCAGACGTCCGCTCTTCGGCTATATAAACGTGACACTCGAGCAGTGTAGTCATTTAGAGAAGCTGCCACTATGCGAGCACTTGTTCTTGGGCACAGCTTTATCAGGCGACTGAGAGACTGGATGAGGGTAAACGGCAGAGAGATGAGGCATGGCAACCTGGATGTCCATCTGCATGGTGTTGGAGGCAGAACTGTCCCACAGGTGTACCACCTTGACATGCAGTTGGTAGAGAGGATCAGTCCTGACGTTATTTTGCTTCAGCTGGGGGGAAATGACATCAACGACACAACCTCCGCCACTGATGTTCTAGTGAAGCTGAAGCGGCTGATTACTGTGCTGAGGGAGAAACACCCGGATTCCACCATCATTGTGGCCTCCATCTTCTGTCGAAGGCGACCCAGGGGTCTTTCTTCGCGGTCTTATGACCGTAAGAAGAAACGGGTCAATAAATTTCTTCTTAAAGAATTTGGTGCTTTCGAGCAGGGGAAGAAAGTCTTTTTCTTTACCCACAAATTCTTTAAGGAGAAACACTTTAACAGGGATGGAGTTCACCTCAATGATGATGGAAACAGGTGTTTCTATCACAGCATTTTTGCAGCCCTTCGGCTGGTCCTGTGATGCACAGCTGGCTCCTTCCTGTTCAGATTGGTACAGATAGGTTTCCTGTTAGCTGACCTTTGCTGTTGACCCTACCATCCAGTCAAAACGGCCTTTTTCAAGGCCACCAAATGATTAGAAAAGATGCCTCTATTACAATGCAGAAACTTGTCACATGTAAAAATTATAATTTACCCAATAATGCAGAGTTTATATAATTATCTTGGATGGTAATTTATGTGAGTGCCTACTTAGTAGTTCACGAGCAATTGTTTTATATTTGTTGTGAACCCAGTATAATAACAATATAATTATTTTGGTATCTTAGTGATAAGACATTTTGTTAAATTAATAAGCTGACTGTTCTAATCCATCAATACATCAAGTAAATGTCATTTGTTAATATTTTATTTTGTGCTACAATATTTTATTTAGTAGGGAATTGCTTTAGATAGCCAAATACATGTACATATGTATATGTAAAATAGCTAAATGAAGAACAGAACATACCCAGAATGTATACATGTAAAACAAACATAAGTTATCACCTTTAAGCCATGCTTAGAAACTTACTTCTTTCCAGTTGTAAGCATATAATCGTAATGGAGAGTTGGTATTCTCTAATTTTTTGAAGTTTTAGAGTTTTTGAGGTCTTAGTTATATAGCAAGTCATTGCATGGATTTTTCCTTTATAATATTTAATAATTATATGTACATGTATCTTAATTCCATGAAATTTTACAGCAGTGGTTTAACCTGAATAAATACAATTCTCATTGAATAAGTAAAACACGCAAATGGATTATTTAATTAATCAAACATTTAGCCTAAATGCAACATTTGTCCATGAATTAAATGAGACCCATCGGTTAGTATTGTAATAAATATAGACAGTTTAACTCTAATAAATGCTTTCCTGGAATTAAAATCTTAGGAAGCTCATATTTGTGGGTATATCTATGTGCTTCATTGTTATAATCAATAAAACAGGTACATGTAGTTTTAACCTCAACATTTGCACTCCTTGTACAAAGGTCTCATTATACCATTAGCCTTACCATGATATACTTTTGCAGTATGACATGTATACAGAGCAAACTGACTGTGCATGTATAAATGATTATCTGAATAAAAGAATTTGGGTTTTCAAACAAAACTACACCCTCATATCATTTTATATAGCATTGAATCATGATTTTTTGAAGTATACACTCTCATAACTGCAGCGGTGTGTGCATACAAATTTTCATAACGCGCGTTATAATGCTTATATTTACATTTTTTAACTTCTTGCCTTGTCTGCAAATGTGATTCATACCTTAAAATTCCTATCTTATCCTAAGGGTAAGTTAATATTAATGGAAGAGCCACTGTAACAGCCACAAGCGTGAACTTTGATTTTCGCTTGTGACGTTGCAGTTTACAGTGTTCAAAGTTTTTTCATGTCCTCTTCTGTTGGTCTCTTCAGTGGTGTTTTCCTCGGCCGTCCCCTTTTCTTTTCAGTTTTGTGAAACCTTGGTTGCAGTATGTTATTTGCATTACCTGCAATTCTTTCGGTGGGATTTAGCTTCATGGGCTTTTCATCTTGAATGGTCATGCAAGCTTTATTTCCTGAAATTAAACTTTCTAAAGACTTAATTATTGTAGATAATCTATATTTTATGACTTGTGGATTTTTAACCTGATGACCGAGTTCATCGAGAAGGTTATCAATTCGCTGCAGTTGTATTTTGGATGTTTTTTCTTTAGGTTTTGCAGCTGTTGGTTCTGGATGACAAAGTTGCACTTCATTTTCATCTGAATCTCTTACAGTAGTATCTGAAACACTGGAAAGAGAATGTATTTTATGAATATGTTTACATATATGACCATTGTGGTAATCGCTGCAAGAACATTGATACATGTGATAGCAAAGATTTATGCATGGTAAATTTTTACATTTGCTATAACAATGTTCTTGTGAGCAATCATCCAGCATGGCCTCTATAATATAATTATCTGTTTCAGAATCTAATGAAAAGATAGTGCTGGTAATTTGCTTAACCCTGGAATTATCAATATCTAAACCTCTGTCATGCCTATCCTTAATATGCACATCACTATCTGATGGGTTGTTATATGAAACTCGTTGTAGGTGTCTAATAAAATGGTCATTCTCTATCTTTAACAAAGTGTCTAAAAGCACATCTATGCGCCTATTGCGCTTCCCTGAGAAGTATATAGTTTTCAGCTGGTTATGAAAACTTTCTACGAACATATTGGTATTAACATTTCCATACTCTATTCCTTTCCTAAAACACAATGACCATTTCTCAGGACGATTAAAGTAATTATCCATCAAATATTTCAAGAACCCAGGATTCATAGTAAGAAGTTTTAAGATCAATGATTCTTTATACATATTGAAATCATTCTCTGATTTTGCTTGCAGCATGGCACAAAGATAACAGTATATTTCTGTTTTCTGAGCATCATTTCTAAAATGATTGTGGATATTTTTTATCCAAGACCTTTGAATATGCCAGGTACAAAGGAACTGCTGAAGATCAGAACCAAAGACCGACTTTGCAGCATTCCACCCTGCATTGTCATCATCTGTCATTATAACCTTGACCTTTGTTTCGGGGGAAAGAGCCTTAACTGATGACAGAAATAAAGATATTGCTAATTCATCCTCCCTATTAGAAATACAAAATGCAACTGGATAACCTTTACGAAACTCATCAGCTACCATGAGAGTAATTAACTTGAATGAATAACTATTTGTTTTGTGTGTGGAATCCATGCATAAAATCCGGCCTGCAAATTTTTGGTACATGTCCAGCTGTTGTTTGGTCATGATGGCTAAAATAAAGTCCTCCTTGGATAGTCTTTTGGCAGGATCTTCAATGCCTTGTTGTTTGTATAGGAGGACTGGGTTGAATGACTCTTGACGGAGAGCTTCCACCTTTAAAGAAGTTGACAGAGCATCATTATTGTCTTGAATAATTGAAGGATCTAAAAGTCTTGTTTTCAAACTATGAATTTTCTTTCGATCTATCAAATGATAATATTTAAGGTCATCTAAATTATCCCTACCCTCTCTGTCACTAAAATGTTCTCTAACTTTGTCTATAATACTATTTATTGGAATTTTAAGAGCAAGCATACTGGTTATTTCTGATTTTAAACTGTCGGGAATAGGTAAATACTTACTTTGTTCAAATGACAAGGAATGGGTATGGGATTTGACATACTTTACCACTACCTTTCCATCACTTGTTTCACACACTGCAAAACGTGCTGGACAAAGGCTATTGATTTGACAGTGTCCCTTCTTGTTTTTACGAGACGTCTTTGGTTTGATTCCTTTTGCCCGATGCGCAGTGACTGGCCCATTCCTGTGACAAACTAGAGTATATACCGTATTTCCCTTTTTATTTTTCTGTGGCCTTGACCTTCGAACAAATCTAGTGTTAGAGGACAGCTCTTCATTGCTCCGGAATTCTGAAAACTGAGCTAAACTGTCAAATGTCATACATTCAACTTTTATATCAGCATCATGAACATTAATAGCATGTTCTATAAGTTGATCTACCGTTTGAAACTGCATGGAACATGTTGAAATCATACAGGCTTGAAGTTTACGCTTAGAACAAATAGATGGAGCTTGACCCTGACCAGAATGAAACCTTTTGACATGTTTCTTTAAATTCTCTACTTTCTTAAAGGAGACCTTGCACTGATGACAGGTCACCTTGGAACCTTGACTGTGACTTAGTGGAATGTCCTCAGATTTAACATAGGAGTGCAGTGCAGATATTGAAGGAGGAGAACTAAATGATTTATAATTACGCATATTGATTGGCTTTGAAAATTGTGAAACTTTTGGTTTTGTATTGCTATGATCTTGACCTGGTAACAATACTGGATCTAACCTAGGGACAAAGGAAGAGAACTGGTTACTAGTATCTACCTCAGTGATAGACTCATAATGACCTCCACCAGCTCTTCTCCATGCAATATGGATGGTTTGTTGAGGCTGACCTTGTGAGAAAGTATTTTCATATGTAGTTATTTGAGGATTATGTAAATCTCCTCCAAAAGTGACCAAAATATTAATGTTCAAAGCCATGGACAGTGCTAAAATTGACTCTTGACCTGCATATGTATACTGTTGGCTTAAACGGTTTATTTGCTCATCTGGTGTACCTGCATCATCTAGAAAATAATTTTGAAAAACATACATATTACCTCTCAGTGTTTCGACTGCCAAATTCCTTAGCTCCTGATGATTATCTTGATGACCATACAGGGAGAAGCTTATGGAGCGGAATAGACAATTACCGTCACCTGTGATTGGATTTCTTTGCAGTCCAAATGATGAGAGGTATCTGTTTTGTTGTTCAAATTCAACATCCACATCTGTGTAGGTTTTCACGAGTTCACTGAAATCTTCTGCCTAAATTTATTTGAAACAAGTGTATATAATAGACATGTACACATGGTGGGTTATAACTTCAAATGCACATGTTCTGCAAACAATATAATGTATAACTGTTCACTGGCAGCTAAGTCTTTAAATCTATGAAACTACATTGAACAATTATAAACTATACATGTATAATACCATGTACTTTGAAACCTATGCAGAGTTTATCAGGAAAGTGCCTAAGACTGACAATGCAACTAAATGTTTGAGAAACAGAGATGATGCAGTTAAATAACTTGTACATGTTCAAATTTCATTATGAAAAACCATGTCTACATTCTTCCAAGATTTTGAATCTATGAAAATATTTGATGCTTCATCCTTACACAGATATTCAGACAACATACATGTAATTCATTGAAATAATTCAAAAGCTACCCTTAATTATACAAGTACAAATTGAGTTGGGGCATTTTATGCTTTCTAGATATCCTTTTAAAAAAAGCATAAATTGCTCTCACCCAGTTTATATCAGTAAAATTTAGGGTAGCTGTTGAAATCATTCATCATAATCTAAATCATCTGCTATTTAGTGTAGAAAGTAAGGCTGTTTGACTACATTTACACATCACACCTGCATTATCATTTTTGTTGTGGTAATTTTGTAATTAATCTTAAATGAAGGTTGTATTTAAATTACCTCTTTTACATTCAATTCCATTTCTTCCAATTCAAGGTTTTGCAGCTGAAACTGTTAAAACATTCTTGTGAATTTATTTATCACAGTTTTCATTACCGGTAATTGTGAAATATTAGGTTATCAAGGAGGCTTGATGGACACCAGATTATCTATCATATCTTTCTTAAAATTTAATATTTTTGGATATATAGTACATGTATATATATATCTTATAGAGTAAAGAAAAAATCTAATTATATATATTTTAGCCTTAAAATTTGACTATTTCCTATATTTTTATATAGAGCTCTTCTTCTTAAAAAGATTAAAATAATTTTAAAATGGTCACAATCATTGATTCCTCTTAAGGTACTGTATATCTGGTAATTTTGTGATGATATATTCGAAATCTTTTTCAATAAATAAGCAGAAATTATACCTGGTATTGTTTGCTATGAAAAACTTTTTAAGTTTCAAAAAATTACTGAGGCAAATAATTAAAAAAACAATTACACATTTTCACGACTTTAGCAAGTTTTGTGCCTGATAATGCAAAAAAAAAAAAAAACCCTGGGATATACAGTACCGGTATATTAGAAAATTTGTTAAAATCATTAAGAACTAACAGTAGTTTACCTCAGTTGTTTGGTCAGATGTGCCATTCGTCATAATCTGGGGGGTTCCGGTTTGTGGTGTTTGCTGGTCAACTGTAGCAAGCTGGGGTTGAATATCCTAATAATTTTAGTAAAATATTGTAAAATTATTGACTTTGTTTACACAAAGAAAACAACTATGTGTAACAGCTAGATGAACAATTTAAAATGGCATGCATTGATTAATTCATTTTTACAAAAAATGCTAACAGATAAGAGGGTTATTTCTTGTCCCAAGTAAGGAATTATTTACTGCCATTATGTTATTATAAGCTATTCTCACATATACAGCACAAATACTCACTGAAAAAGAAAAGTAATTATGCTCCATCCCTGTATACATGCATGAGCTTGACATAATCAAGCTCAGTATGTATGCCTGAAAAAGAAAAGAAAATATCAATGAATACATTTTTAAAAAGTGCCTTTATGTGTGTGTATATATATATAAGTGTTTATTTTAAAAAATGTAAATGCAGAGGATGGTTATCAATACAGCTACTGTGAATCTGTATGATGAACTTAGTTCACAGATTGAGAGCAATATGTATCATTGCAAAACAGCAATTTCATATAACAAGTTGTTCTATCTTTCAACTACATGTAAAGTCAATAACAATAATGCAATATCAGAATCTTATACTGTTTCAACACATCATTTTCACATTGCCAGGGATCCAGTGCCCACTAGTTGATGTGGGCTTACTGCTGGACACAGGACACCTGGCATTGTGAGAATGACAATAAAGTATTTGCAAGTATGGTTTCAAAACAAACCAAAAACCAGATGAGAAATACATTTGGAATGCAAATATATCTATAATATATGTGTGTATGTGTATGTTCCAACTGCTGTGGTTAAGCATAACAGTGTAGTGCCTGGTATATTGTCCATTTTTGTGTGTATCTTTCATTTATAGACATTCACTGTAACCTTATATAGTGTAGTCATACACATGTATATGCAAGGGCCCATAATTGGAATAAACTTATGATCTTAACCTGTTTATCTCTTTATTAAAAAAAACGAAATTCGCCTTACAATAAACAGTAAACAAAGAGCCACGCCCACTTTATTTATATCGACATGAACTGTGCCTTGTTTATTTGTTTGTTTTGCTTTTATCAAAAGATATGGATATAAAAACCAACAAACAATACCATAATAATTTTGTTCATAATCATTTAATAATATTCTACCAAACACGTTTAAAAGAAACTCTCATTTTAATGGATTTTATACTTCAGTCTATAGCATAAGTGTGTGATATATTTACAAGAAAATAATTAGAACTTTCCAAGCTAAATGATCGATTTACATTAACTGTCACTTATTTCACTTATTCATGTCATTTTGATTGCAATCTTACAGTTTTTTAATATAAAATTCACACTTACAAGGATGATGACTGAAGTTGTGAAGCTCATCTTCGCCATTGCTCAGAATGAATGATAACCCCATGACGTCAGGGGTCAACGATATGTAAATATATTTTAAGTTTAAGATTGAAGTATTACTAATTTAATTAGTTGAAATATTCATAATTTACCTTTAGAAATAAAATAAATTTATACATGGTAAAGTATAACGATATAGAAAAACATTCTCATTCACAGCGCAGCGATTGTTTTATTCATTTTTGCCGCCATTAGTCACTTAGCAATCCGGAAAAATAAAGTTGCCCGGATACGGCTTCGTCAATAAAAAATATCCGTGACTTCCTCGTCTGTTCATCTGCCCCTGTGACGCATTCGAACAATTAGAACTCTTCTATGTAGGGAGATAGGCTTTTTGTTATTCGTTTGCTATAATCGTTTATGAAGCAAAGATGACGCGCAAAAATCCTTTTCTTAATACTGTGTAAGTGTTTTAATTTGTTTTAACATGAGTTAACTATTATTTTCATTATGATTATGTATACATATTTAGATCATACAATTAAAGATCATGCGGTCATTAATTTATAAAGTTTCTAATGTAAACAATATACTTTCACTTTCATTTTCACTGAAATCTATGTCATGTATTTTAAAGTCAAACACTTTTATGATCTAATCAGTAACCGTATCAGTTTATTTTTTTTAGTGTTGTTTATTTTGTAATTAACTAATGGTCTCAATTTATTGATCGAGTTTTTTTATTTCATATTGTTAAACGAGACAGGGTTGTTTTTATTATACAATATACATGTTTTTAAGGACTTACTAGATTGCGCTCTATGAATAAATACATATCTTCATCGCCCACTCTCTGCCTCTTTTTCAAGCTTCTCGGATACAACCTATTTAGGATCGTCCAAAGAAGTAAACATTGTCTCCAAAAGGATAGGGAAAAGAAATAATAAATCCACCCAAACCGTGCGAGACACCGTGGGGCAAAGACAGCGGTTGAGACAATATGATGAGATGTGCCTATTTCAGACCAATGGTTAATAATAAATTTCTTATTGAGATAGAGACCATGATGAATAATTTTCTCTTCCCCAGTAAATTTACTGGTATCAGTTCCTGTTTACAATTTGTACGAGTTTTTTTTCATTTAGATTGATATCATTCCTATTTAGTCATGGTTGAACAATGTACTTTAATAAAAGAGAAACATGTATATATTTTTTCTTTTTTATTTGAAAAATTATAAAACAAATTGAAATAATGATGATAGGCAATGACAGGTGATCATAAAAGCGAACTCAAGCTGGTTATTCGTACAAGATTATACGATAAAAAAATCTAAGTACCAAGCAGACAATGTAACCCCCCCCCCCCCCTCACCATCATCCCTGTATCCACCCTAAGGGAAAAGAATGGACCTAAAACAAGTAAACATAGAATATGTAATAAAATTTAGTCAATATTCTACGGGGTCATTTTTCTACAACTCACACGGAGAAAAATGACCCTAAGGCCATAATTTCTACGATGTAATCCAAGTATTCTACAACTGAATGGGTCATTTTTCTACATAGAAAAATGACCATCGGTCAATATTCTACGAGGGTCACTTTTCGTCGTTACACCGGTGTGGACAAAGAGGGAATTGTCATTGATGTATTCTTATACTTCATCTGCATGCTTGTGTTCATCGCGTTAATAAACAAGAATAAATTAACGTATGTATCACTAAATAAAATTTGAATATAAACTGCTTATACTTTTATCAAAGTTCCCGTAGAAATTTGACAACTTCAACGAACCAAACTAAGGATCCCAAATATAAAAAAAGGCCTGTGATATACTATTACTAATCTTCCAAACGTTAATTTTTATGTTATGATTATCTATATGCAAGTGATTTGTAAAACAAACTTAGTCTAATTAAAAATTTCTTTTTAAAACTTTGAAACGGGGGTGTAAATTCTTTACCCAAGCTCTGAATATAGAACAACGCAGACAAGACTTCGGTTTACCACTCATTTATTAAATATTATTAACCTTTTATTTTTATAATTTATAAAACATTCCAATTTTATCCATTTAACAAATCAATATAATACATTATTATTATAAAATATTGAAATCTTCTGAACAACTAATAATATGATCTTACCTGAATATAGAACAACGCAGACAAGACTTCGGTTTACCACTAACCCAAAAGTCCTATCTCCGCCGTCCATATACCCTAACCTACGTCACCTCAACCTCCGTACCCTTATATGTTCATCTCACAACGCGTTCACTTACTCCTACGCGCCGTGCACAGGGCGAAAAACAATCTTTAAGCAAGTCCTTAAAGGTGACTTAAAGGTGGCGTAAAGGTGGCTTAAAGGATATACAATCTTTAAGCCACCTTTAAGTCACCTTTAAGCTGAGCTTATAGGCCCTAATGTCCAAACTTCTTTAAGTCACCTTTAAGCCATCTTTAAGCTACCTTTAAGCATCTTTAAGTGGCATTTACACTCCCTTTAAGTTGTCTTTACACCATCTTTAAGTTCCCTTTCCCATCTGTGCACCATTCCCACTTAGCTAAAATCAGTCACCCATAGAAAATTCAGAATTTTAGCTAAGTGGGAAGACACCACAACAGGTGTGTCGTGTGCCCAGGTGCACGCCAGGGTTTCTAAAGGGGTTGAAATCTTAGTATGTACGTGTATACGATAAGTCTAGTGAATGAAAGTTTATTTACATTTGTAATTCATTTTCAAAGTATTATTTCCTAGCTGTGGGTTTTAAAAATGTTACGTCTACAAATTAAAGATACATGTATGTAAGAGTAAAATCAAGAGGCTAATAAATTACTGTACCGGTGATCATAAATGGGGGTTACTTATTTGAATATATGTATAAGGGTAAACATGTCACATACCCGGCCTGGTACATCATACAATTGTATGTACAAGTATATGCATACATCATTTGCAAATGCCTCATGCTGTAAATACGTCACCGGTAATTGGTAATATTGTTTGTTATAGAATTGATAGTTTAAAAATCATGTATACAATTAAACATTTAAACATATATCATTTCATTTGTTATTCTAGATCTGTTGTAAATGTATAATAATCAATATTATTAAAATTATACATACTGGAACGGCGCCGTGATCATGAAAACCGGGAAATTGCGTAGAACTAATACCCTAGCTAATAGTTTCAATGCATTTAATAAAAAAAATAGTTTCATCTTCTTCCTTGCATTTAATTTCATTTAGCTATGAATTAGATGAACATAGCCTATATATACTTGGTTTAAATTTATTAACTAAGTACTAGTAAGCCTAACGGTTTCCATTTAGGTATAATATGTTTTTTTCACTGAAGACCAAGTTTCGTATTTCATTCTAAATACATGCATGCATTTAATTTATAAATTAGATATAATTGATTGTTACAAACTGAATGGAAGTCAAAATCTTTTCAAGTTAAAAATACACATTGATTCAATAGCCACTAATTTATAGGATATAAAAACCTCCTAAAATAAACAAGATGCCGTGGCGCAGAGGGAGCGAGATGATGCTGGTAAACAGTGGGTACCGGGTTCAATCCTCGTCTTGGGCGTTTTGAATTTTTTTTTTCAATTTATTTTCTAGAACAAAACCCGTTTTTAATACCTTTTTATCATAAAACTAATACATTTTGTTGGTAAATTAAGCACAATATTGAATTAAAAGATTTTTTCATGGCTTAAAGGTGGCTTAAAGGTGGCTTAAAGGTAGCTTAAAGATGGCTTAAAGAAGTTTAAACATTAAGGACCTATAAGTTGTCCTTAAAGGTAGCTTAAAGGTGGCTTAAAGATAGTCTTTAAGCTGCCTTTAAGCCATCTTTACGCTTTCTTTAAGCCACCTTTAAGCAACACATATAGCTTAAAGGTGGCTTAAAGATCGTCTTTAAGCTACCTTTAAGTACCTTTAAGTTATCTTTAAGGAGAACTTAAAGATGGTCATTCATCCTGTGGTGGTCAGTTTATATCGTATTTTATATTTAACACTTAGCCACTAACTCGGTTCCGTGTTTCTTATCATATATCAGCATTACAATTCCCCTAATGATGTAAACATAACCCCTAGTTCACCTCTTAAGAATTCTCTATCTACTGACCAGCGGAAAATAATCTTATGAATGAATCTGTACACGTGTTTCTAATCATTGCCGCGGTATATTTAGACTATATTTACCCACATGTACTTTAAGCAAATTTAATGTAAAATATTCTTATGATAAATTCCCCCTTCTACCAAAAAAAATCTTGTCCCCAAAGATTTAACAAGAAAATTTCGAAAGCGGTAAACATTCATTGTTCAGATGATTTCGTACAAATATAGAATAATAAAAAAAAATAATTAAAAAAAAATAAGACAACAAACTGACACAAAAAAAAAAAAACACACAAAAACCTAGCCTGTCGTATGGTGTAGGGCTTAAAACAATGTAAGAACCCAGCACCAAGGTAGAGACGGCCAACCTCCTTAATAATGTTCCCAAAAGGTGAATTATAAGTCTTATTAAAAAGAATATGAGATCAATATATCAATCGCTGGAAAAAAAAAATAATGCCAATAATATTGCAAAACTACGAATGAAAATTTGACCATATATTGAAGGTTAAGGAACATTATTTGCATAACCTCGACACTGTGTCACCAAAAAAAAAATTTGTATTAACCCTAAATGATTCTATACTACAACACTTTAAAAAAATTGATACATTAAAACAATTTCAGATGAAAGAAAATTCATCATCGTTTAAGTATATCATTACACATACATCATAAATTTACAATACATATTTAATATAACATTTATGAAACAAGCCAGAGGATTATTATGCCTCTTATCACGACTTGTTATTCCATATTGATTCACATCACTTTAAATAATTATGTATAGTGTGCCCAAAGTCAATGTCCACAAGTGTCAATATGCACCACCTATACATATCATCATACCATCAAATCATAACATCAATTGGATATTGTTACATTTTCCATATTTCAATCATTATTATCTATTATGCAATGATTGTTTTAAAAAAAAATTAAAAAGGTCATAATATCAATCAATCGACTCGCACGTATATAAAAAAAACACTGTTCACAAAGTTCATATCAAATTGTCAGGGTGTTGCAAAAATAATAAAAAAACGACCATCTCGACCTAAATCAACGGTAAACAAAACCTGTGATATTTCAAAGTTGTATTTAAAATCTTCGAAAGACAAAAAAAAAAACAATCTTAATGTTATAGTATTTAATTTAAAAGATGTAATTATTTTATTATAATTTTTTTTTTCATATATATTTTGTTTTTAAATGCGTTTTTGATTCCTATCCAAAATAAATTAACTATTAGGGTATATTATGAATGAGCTATAGCATTATTTATCTTGTTCTTTCTCAAAGGTAAAAAAATTCGGATATATTTGTTGATGACCAGAAGCATGAGGTCTTGAAGAGGTATTTACTTTTAAAGGATAATAAATATTCTTATGAGTCAACAAGATGTACGCGCAATATGATTGTTTTAACATCTTTCTTAACTTGAATGCCTGATAATAAGAAACATTTATTATTCCTGGCAGCTGTAAAGATCCTGGGTTTAATTTACTTGTAAATAGAAAATCCGGCCAACTGACTGTTAATTTGGGACGGAATGTTCCAATCACTTTTATATCTTCAATAACAATTGGTGGTTGCACATGCCAGTGTGATAAACACAGAGGAATATTTAGAGCTTTGATATCAATACATGTTTGACCGTTAGTAATTTCCAAGTAAACATTCGTATTAATTGAATAATTAAACCACATCTTTTGAATTATAAGTCCAAGCAATACAGTAATAATTATCAGCAATGCAAGTGCAAAATGATCCCATTCAACTTGTTCTTTTAGCAAATTATCCCAAACTGTATTAGTTTCTGTTGTTGTAGTGGGTTTGGTGAAATAAAATTGCGAATCTGCATGCGCTGACCTTAGAAGCATTAAGGCTGTTGCTAACGTTCTAAATTTATGAAATAACCACAGTAGCCAAAATGTGTTAAAGACTGTCGATCCAAAAGCAACATAAGTCAAAATATCATTAGTGGTAGGCCATGCAGTTTTTAACTGAATTTCTCCATCAATTAAAGATTCAGCCAAATTAGAGTAAAGTTTAGTATATTGTTTAGTACGTTTGATAACCTGTTTTAAACTTAAATCTATAATTTTATCGTTTGCCAAAACATTTTGCATTTTGTGTTTATATATTTTAAATGAAGGAATCTTAATATCAACTATCTGTCTGAATGTCGTATTTGCCAAAATATCTCCCACAATATCTTCTGAAAAGAAATGTTGTAATAATGCCAAGTTTATAGGATGCAACCGTGTTACAGTTTGATTAGTAGAATCACAACTAGCGACATGGGGTAAGAATTTGTTTGTTTGTGTTAGTACAGTACAATGGCATGGGATGTTAATAACACAAAAATTACAACCCTTCAATTCAGACACAATTGATTTACACTGCATTGTTATACTGGGAGTTTGGTAAACTAACAATTCCGTGTCACTAATTTGAATCAAGTGAGGTTTCAATTCATTTGTAAGAAAACGAAAATCACATGTATTTTTAACTTGTTTTGTATTTCCTTGAAATAAATTAAAGAGACAATCTGTTGAATTGTGTACCGTATACAGATTAGGTTTTTGATAACAATGAATGAGTTTCTCTGTTTTCTGACACTGTGCCATTGTTTTCTCTGAAAGTGTGGTATAAAATTGTTTAGGCCAAATAAAAAAATACCTGTGGTTCCGGTCACCCGACCGTCCCTATTTTTTACCCCCGACCCTAAACTTTTTTTCGCCAATTTTCAAATTTTTCCGGAATTTTCCCCGCTTTCCGTCATCGGCTCCAATACCAGATTTAGTTTCAGCGTGATCCAAATGCATATGACGGCCTCAGATTAGTATGGGAAAATTTTAATTCCTATCAGTTGATTGAAAAGAAGATAAATCAAGAACTGTTTGTACCTTTTGTACCTCACAATAAATAAATTAGGACCAACCTAGGGGGTGACATGCTCGCTTTTTGATCGGCAACTTCGCCGGAATTTCCTTCGAAAGAGATGTTGAAGTCATCCTGTATTCTGAGTTAATAAAACCCATAGGCAATAAAATGATAATTATCAATTTCAGAAGGCGTTTTCACAGCCTCAGTAAACACCTATTGTGATAAACAACTTGCGACTGTCTTGTCTATAGGGGTTGTAAATACGGGTGTTGCAACATTAAAAACTGTGCATTGAAAATTACAACCGACGTTTATTTCTTTTAGTGTTTTTATTATAATTAGTTTGTAGCTTGTAATTATTTTATAACACCGCCAAATTAATACTGAAATAATCATTAAACAATATGTTAACAGTTATTTTGAAGGTCCTCTGCATAACGGTTGTAATTGGGTCAAAGGGTTGGACTAATACCTCCAAAATACACCAAAATACAAAGACTGGTTTTATTTGTCATTAAGCTAACACACTTGCAAAACATTTCATATATAAAATGTATGAATACATCAAAAAAATTAAATTCAACAAATTGGATAATTTAAAAAAAAATTACATTGTTGTTTTAGTTTTTATTGACTTGTTTCTAATCCAATCTAAATTATTAAAGACTTAAACTTTGTATATCATTATTAGCATTATGCTATTGTCAAGAAATGGAAGTCTCTCTAATTTCTCAAGCTTCTCCCTATTTTTCTGTTAGATAGAAGTGAATCTCCCTAAAATTTTGCTCTAAGTTAGTCCCTAAATTGAATTTTTATGGAATCTGCAAGGTAAAAATAATTTTTTAAAATTTAAAATGAGAAATATTGAGATTGACCTTTGTTTAATTGAATCGAATAAATAAAATAACAAATCATAGCATTCTGAATCAAATTAGAACCAAATCGAATGACTTCTGAATCGTCCCAGCCATATAAATAATACCAAACATATTATACTTTTTTGTTCATGTTGTTTATAAACAGAAATTATTTTTTATTGATTTTTGATTTAAAAATATTTGTGTCATGGTAATAAAAGCTAGATGCTCCCTACCAATCTTAATTTAGTATATTTATCTCACTAAATACAAATGCCATCTGCAATTCTGTGCTAGGTACATGCAGTACTAAGAGAATCATACTATACATTTCTAAAAAAAAAAAAAAAAAAAAAAAAAAAAAAAAAAAAAAAAAAAATCCCTACCTACCTACCCTAATTTTTTTTTAGACGTTACCGGAACCACACATATTTTTTTATTTGGCCTTATCTTTAGAAACAAGCAAATAATCTTGTAAGTTTAATAATTGTGAAGCGTGTTTCCAGAATCGTTAATTGGAACCGGAAATGACATAACCTTATAGGCTGAAAAAGATTGTTCATATGTTGCTAATGGAAATCTAATTGCAATATACATTACCGATTCGTTTCGTAACATTGTAAATTTCGCAAACTGATAATAATATCGCGGATCTGTTGTAACAAGTTTATATCCCAGCTTTTCATTTTCAAGTATTGTTTTGATATCGCTCATTGTTTTCTTTAAAATTCTTGGAGAAATTATCCAAGGTGAAAGTTTCCCTTCAGCCAAATCAGATAATGATGCTCTTAAGTTTGTCATAAATGTTTCTAATAAAAATGCATCATTTAAATGCCTCATTAAATACCCTGTAAAGATAGTAGTGATCGAAGTCAATTCCGATTCAACTTGTTTTATCTCGGTAATCATTCTATTTATTGTAACGGCTTCCTCCTGCATACCTTTAATTGCACTTGACAGCCGGTCATCAATATGACTAACAAAGGAGGAAAAATCTCCACCGTATCTCTCAAGTACCTTCGCTACCTTGTTATTATTTTTAGTTAACTGATTAATATGTTGAGCCAATATATTTACATCATTTGTTGTTGCAATACCAAAAATACTTTTGGAAAGTTCGCCAACAAATGGTAACAATGCACGTTTAGAGCGTGAATTTATTGGATTTGTGATTTGTGGAATCAAATCATATACCAACCGTTTAGTTGTGTCGAGATGGCTTTTTAAATTATTTCTTATAATATTGATGTTCACCGTTAATTGATGGAACGTAAAACAATATCTCTGACTGTTTAAAGTACACTTAGAAAGTGTAGGAATCTTTGTATCTAAAAACAAAGGTATTTCAAAAGTATGTACCCAGACATCTGACGCAAAATCAACATCAATCTGCTTTTGAAACATTACTCCATAATTGAGTCTGTTTTCATCTTGCATTGAAAAAGGTATGATACTCGCACACATAAGGAAGACGAAGAGCCACACTGTGCCCACCATACCTACAAGAAAATGAAAATAGAATGATAAGAAAGTGGATAGCGGGCTGCCCTCATAGAAGAAATTGATAAAAATATGAAAATGGTTGGCACAATAATAACTCCTGTCAACCTTACACGAAATCCCTTTCTCTTAAAATGCATAATCAATTGTAAGAAATAAAATCACTTATTTCTATTCTATTTGTGCACAAATTTTTACTTTTCTTTAACTTAATACTTGTCTAATTCGTTTACTATATTTAATGTACCCATTTAATAACGTTTTCGTTTTCTCTTTCTGATTGTCGAGTGATACAATTGTTTTAGATATTGTGAAACATTATTTGATGGCTCCCATGTAGGATTTGATCCATCTGCCCATTTCACTAAGTAATATTTTTTATTATTCATGTATTTCGACTTTAACAATTTCTCAACGTCATGCCAGCCATTTTTCTTAGTTTCGTTTTCTCTTTGTTTACTTTGATTATTCGGCTGGGTAGTATTGTTCTGTTTTTCAATTTTGTCCATTTAACAAATCAATATAATACATTATTATTATAAAATATTGAAATCCTCTGAACAACTAATAATATGATCTTACCTGAATATAGAACAACGCAGACAAGACTTCGGTTTACCACTAACCCAAAAGTCCTATCTCCGCCGTCCATATTCCCTAACCTACGTCACCTCAACCTCCGTACCCTTATATGTTCATCTCACAACGCGTTCACTTACTCCTACGCGCCGTGGTCAGTTTATATCGTATTTTATATTTAACACTTAGCCACTAACTCGGTTCCGTGTTTCTTATCATATATCAGCATTACAATTCCCCTAATGATGTAAACATAACCCCTAGTTCACCTCTTAAGAATTCTCTATCTACTGACCAGCGGAAAATAATCTTATGAATGAATCTGTACACGTGTTTCTAATCATTGCCGCGGTATATTTAGACTATATTTACCCACATGTACTTTAAGCAAATTTAATGTAAAATATTATTATGATACAAACATAAAACAATTTTAAACATATAGAACTGGTTTACACAGTAAGAATGTAAGAGCAAACATATATACAGGTGTAGGAAGATAATATATTATTGTTGTATTTAATGTGTAAAAACTGACATAATAATTTTACAGTATTTATTTAATCCGATAAGAACATATTTATCATGACTTTTTATGAGATTAGAAAAACAAAAGGTATTTCTATTTTGGCATAAATCAACGCGGGCAAAAATTTAGATCTTTAAATTCTTTGAAGTAATCACAATTAAACAAATAAGTCTTATAAACTCTACAGGTCGTCCATCTGAATTTTTTCAGACCGGGACCTACAGACCTGCAGCTATGAATGATAAGTTTGTTTCTTTTTTAAGTGGTACATATATTAAGTAACTCCCTTTACTAGTAATAAACATTTGTTAATGTCTTGATTCGTCATTTACAGATTGTAAGGACACCGGTCGGCAATCCCCGGCTGACTCTATGGAAGGGAATTACCGCCAAAATTCTATGTATCTTGCTTTTATTCTTATTATGCTTACTTCTTTATTCTTCATTACATTTACACTTGCATGTCACTTTATTGTTTTCGTATTCATGCTTATCCAATTTCACTTTGATTCTCTTTGATGCTTCATTGTTTGCTCAATTCTATGTTGCAACATTCTCTTCTTATTCGTGTAAATTCTTTCTTCTATCACAGTTACAAATGTGAATTCAAACAAGCAAACCATAAAGCACTTTCAATAAAGACGAATACAAGTTGCATGAATTTAATGCTGCATTATGACGCCAGGCGGCAGTCTGTGCGCTACAATTGCTGCTCCCCGAAAAAAAACGTAGCTAGCTAGATGTGGGATGTTTCGCACCATGACATTTCGCTCCAATGTTTATATGTTCAGATCAAGAAATGGAGGGGAGGTTTATGTACTAAGAGATAATCTATAATTTTGTTTGCCGGGGAGGGGGTGGGGGTGGGGGGGGGGGGGGGTAGGTCGAGTTCTATTTTCAGTAGGTTTACTATGTGAATTTAAAAAAGTTTGAATTTTCAAGAAGGGTGGTGGGGTGACTGGACCCCCCCCCCCTAAAATAAAATAAAATTCTAAGTCTGCGCATCAGTTATATATATGAGACGATATAATCTTACAGTTCTCATAATTAGCACCCGTATCATAATTATCATTATCGCAAGCTTGATATGGAAGTCGGTCAATTCAACTCTTCATTTAATCAAGACCAGTTGACAGGTAGACATGTATGAGGTTCATGTCTCTAAGTTACATGTATCATAGCTTAAATACCTTCAAATCTAAACATGGACATTCAGTTACATATACATGATTTATATTAAAATAAACAAACCTACAATAAGCATGGTTGTGAGTGATACATATACATTTTTATCATTTCGAAAATTTGTGTAAATAAGAATCATACATTATTTTTGTTTTGTATTTTGGAAGAAAAAAAATATTTTATTTAGAACTTTATATAAGAATTTTTATTAAGATTTGATTTAGATTTTAAACCAAAACGTATAAACAGTCATATCACATACCGTATTTTAATCTCTTTGCCTGGTTTGTTTTCGTTTACTCATTGTGTAATTAAGTCACTGATACATTGTACTTCAGATTCGTTAATTTTACCGCGTATACGTATATTTACTTCTGCGATTTCACCGTTCTGTGCCGAATCGCAAGAATATAAAATCGCGTGCACCAAACTTTGTTTTCATATCACAAGTTCAAAACTTTTAGAAAAATAAGATTTTAAGATTTTAAAAACTGCAGTTTTAAGTTTTTAACCCGGAATTTCACGCGAATATTAATTCATCGCATTTAATCAGGGATACACAGTACTGTAGCCTAACGAAAGGTACATAGTGATTCTTGCAAGTGATAATTTTCACACCTACTAGAGTACAGGAAAAGCTACTTCTAAGCATTTCGTAACCCAGTCCTTTTATTGTGTTTCAAAAACATCTTTAAATTTGATTTAAATTTATTTCTATTTCATCTACATGTTCCACGGGTACCTCTGGACAGAACCGTGCATCACCCCACCTCTTTTCACCTCAAATGAAAATAAAGTCCTGTCGACAAGTACTTAATATGACATGTTCCTCTTCTAAAAATTAACTGTTCATGCAAATAATTTGTTACTGCATATATATACGGTACATTGCATTGCGGATCTAGAATGAGATCAGATCCACCCCCAATGGAAAATTCACACTTATTTAATTAACCAAGAAAATAATTAATACAAAATTATCTCTCAGATCCCCCCTATGATTTTTTTAGAACCGCGCGGAGGCATTTTACATGTACATGTATACAAAAAAAAACCCGTATCTTTTTGAGTCTACGTATATCATGGCTTGTTAAAAGTTGACTATGTTTACATGTATTTCATATCCCTATACTTTAATTTTTTTAATTTATGCCATTTGTTAGTTTCGTTTTAATAAATCTTCGGGAGCAGCAATTGTAGCGCACACACTGCCGCCTGGCGTCATAATGCAGCATTAAATTCATGCAACTTGTATTCGTCTTTATTGAAAGTGCCTTATGGTTTGCGTGTTTGAATTCACGTTTGTAACAGAGACAGAAGAAAAAATTACACGAATAAGAAGAGAATATTGCAACATAGAAATAAGCAAACAATAAAGAATCAAAGAGAATCAAAGTGAAATTAGATAAACATGAATATGAAAACAATAAAGTGACATGCAAGTGTAAATGAACTGAAGAATAAAGAAGTAAGCATAATAAGAATTAAAGCAAGATGCATAGAATTTTGGCGGTAATTCCCTTCCATATGACTCAAGTGTCTGTTTCGATATCAGAGTTATCGTTCTTTGTTTCATGTACTAATACCGGGTTCGCAATGTTTGGGTTTTTTTTTTTGGTTTTTTTTTTGTGGGGGGGGGGGTGTTTGTGTGTTGTTTTGTTTTTTTTTTTTCTTTTCTTTAATTCACTTCTTTTAAGAATTTGATTTTATATCATAAGTACAATTTATATATTGGCCTTCAATTCAAAATAAAACTTCAAGTCTGGGAAGAAATTGAATGGGACTAAGGCAGCTCCCTGCACACCATGTGACCTTTACTGTGACGTCACACACTCACGAAGTGAAAGTAACGCGATGTCTGTAAACAAATAGTAAAGCACATACGTCTTATCCTGTATTTTACGCACGGACATGTAAGATAAATAATATTTTATTTTAAAATGTTTAACTGCAATGTCACAAAGTGAAGAAAGTGTTTATGTATTGTTATATACCATATATTTATACCTGTGTGTAATACCCCCCCCCCCCCGGACCCGTCGTTAAATATTAAGTCGTAGTGTATTCTTTCAACATGCACCCCGATCCTCTCAACTTATGCCTATGGTGGGTCAATCTCCCACTCCCCTACCCCCCATAATCACACAATAACTTTTGCATGCATTAAATAAATTTTAATTAATATTGTAATTTTGCAGGGAATTGATTTATTGTAAAGTAATTTAGTAAGTTATTGATTTAATTTATTTCCAAACATGCAACATTGCATTGATTGACAGTATATACTTTTGAATACTAGTAACTAGGGGATATGTTGGTGATAAAAGTCTCAAATTTCATGTTAACCAGTCTAAAATGTGTATTTGTATGTGTAATTATGCTTTTAAACGTACCCCTTTACATATACATGTATGAAGTAATACATCAACATATATGGGGAAGGATATTTAAATAAAACTCGCATATAAATGTATTGTAATAATTAATTAAAAGACAATGGTCAGATACATAAAATGTTTGGGAAAATAAATGTATTAATTAGGTTTATTGCAATGCATGTGCAAATTTCTGGTATAGTTTTAAATAATTATTTACATCGGATGTTACAATATTTTAATTGTCAAGTAGGTCTTAAGTGCAAAATAATTAGATTTTAGAATACTTGTATATATTTATAGTTATATTTGTTGGACTAATAGTCATACAATAATTGCTGTATCTAGAAATGAAACGGAGGCGTGACGAGTACCCGCAAGGGCACGATGTCACGACCCCGTTTCATTTCTAGATACAACAATTATTGTATGACGATTGGTCCAGCAAATGATTTGTGGCACGCCTACTTTCACGAGCTGCAGTGGCATTTTTCGCGCGGTAATTCAGTTGGGACCGCTTTACCTTGAAAGATGGAAGTAGATTTTCTGGAGGATGACTTCAAAATTGAAGAGATAGACGACATGACATTGTCTCAAGTTTGCGACGAAATGGAAGCTTTCGACGGATTACTGAACATGAGCTTGACGCAGATCGGATCATGGTGAATTTAAACTGGATTGGAACTTTTTGGGTGAAAATGAAAACGGTTCAAATCTGCCAACCACATCGGGTGATCGCTTCGCAACTCCCGTGACGGAAAGTGACCTGAAATCGTTAATTGAAAGTCAGGAAAACATTAACACTAAGCAGAACACTAAATGGGCGGTCAATGTGTTTGAAAAATGGAGAACCGGCAGATCCGAAACTATTCCAGAACTTCAATTCCAGGGCAGCGAGGAAATGAATTACTGGCTACAACGCTTCTTAGTGGAAGCTAGACGGCAGGACGGTAAGGATTACCCCCCTAAGAGCCTGTACTTGATTTCGTGCGGACTCCTTCGCTTTTTGCGAGACAAAGGGGTGTACGATAAAAACTTTCTAGACGAAAAAACACAACATTTATCGAATTTCGGAAAGTTCTAGATGCTAAAATGAAGTCGCTGATTGAACAGGGCATAAGCTGTACTACAAAGCAGGCTGATCCTATTTTACCAGAGGATGAGGCGAAGTTGTGGGATGTCGGAGTGTTTGGAAAGAAAAATGCGGAACAACTTCAGAAAACTATTTTCTTTTACGCATGCAATTGTAGCAAAATATTTGGTGTACGTGGTTGCGACGAACATCATAATTTGGATTGCGAACAGTTTACCATTGGATCAGACAAGCTGGGGAAATTTATTCAGTTTACAGGTCGGAAAACCAAAACATACAAAGGAGGGCTCGGACAGTTAAATGTGTGCAACAAGACTATTAAACATCACTGCCAGTCCGGTAAGAGAAATTCTCTCTCTCCTCTCCTGTCTGTCTCTCTCTCTCTCTCTCTCTTACTCGCTCGTTCAACTTACATGTACTTATTCAAATTACTTTTCATTATATAGGGGAGAGATGCATTGCTGACTATTTCGATCTACGCAGCACTTCAGGCTGTCAATAAATTCCGTTCAGACAAAAAGTACGGGAAATGTGCATTATGACATCACAGAATATTACAAACCTCGAAAGTACTAATTAATTCATTTATTAGCAAAATTAATTTATACCATTCTTTTAATTAAGAACAACGAATGCTATTACTTACAATTTCGATGTCTGTTATATCGTACACACTGAAAAATAAGCGAGAGATCGTTCTCGCTGTACTACAAAATATGACGTCATATGCTTCAAAATGACGCATTAAGTTAAGTCATTGAAGGCTATCATGCGGTTTTTTAGCGATGAAAAATAAATTTCATAGATTAACGGAAAATTATAAATGAATATTTTGTTTAACATTCTTATTAGTAGAATGCTACCTATATAGTCTTATTTTCAATTTGTTATAATTATGCATCGTATTAAGAGGCAACCTCGGTTTTGTATAAAACATCGTATATTTTAAAGCTGGGTGCCTAAATAAATCCCTTTATTGCATGGGCATACACTTATCTGATCATGACAAACTTTTACATGTAAATTTGAAATATGCTATGTAATTTAAAAACTTTTAAGATCCTTGTGAAATCTCACAAATTAATTATTTTTTAATGAAATTAACACTGTGACCTTCAAAATTATTCAACATATGCATTATAAATTATGTTTTTTTCTAACAAATAATATTATCTTACAAAGTTCACAGCATTTTTTAAAATCTACTATATAACATCAAGTTATTTTATAATTCAGTTGTGAATTTTGACATGATTATGCCCTTGCAATATTCACATTTTTAAATGACCTCAAAACCACAATACATCTGTTTGTAATATGCGACTGCCATATCACGTGACCACTATGAACATAAAATATTGTACTATTATATATATATTTCAGAAATATATTGCATTTGAGCGACTGTTATTAATTTTAAAAAGGACATGTCCGATGAACTAAAGTATACGTGTTTTCATTACAAAAATTCGCCGATATTTTTATTGGCCGCCTTAACTGTACTGCGTATATCTGGATTCTCTCGGACGCCAAGGAACATTCTATCGAAGGCCACTGCCCGCAACATCGGAGTGTACCGAAAACAGCTGCTGAACGTCCTTGTACAATTCTTAACACAGACAACATAAAATTCAACCAAAAAATTGAAAAATATACATTTCCTGTAGTTTAACAACTTATCTGGCTACTAACTATACTTTGACTATTAATTCTCTAATCATTAAATTAATGTCCTGTTACATAATGCAACATGATACAAAAACAATACAAAATACATTCAGTGTACATCATTGTATAAAATCATACAGTATTACACAATTGCATCAAATTATATAACATTGTATCATATCATTTGATACTGAGGGGTCAGGGAGGTCCAGATCCCCCCTCAAAAGTTCAAATTTCTTTAAATTACATTATAAAATTGCCAAAAATATGCCCCCCAAATAACAATATTCTCTATCATATAATACAGTCATATTAATAATCTGATTAAATATTGTATTGTATAGTTTTTTATCATATTGTGATATCTTTTGTCATTTTTACATGATTTGAACAAAGATAGTAATATCAATTATATCATATTGTATAAGATATTGGGACATTAGCTTTACTTGTATCATATAATGATATAGATCATTAGCTATAATTTGCATATAATGTTATCACATTGGTCATGTTGGTAATACCTTGTCTTAGTGAGCTTTGTAATCTTTGATTACCTATGTTTAAAATATCAAAACAAAAACATGTCTCATCATTTAAGATTTAATTTAAAATTTGAAATGTGCATTAGAATACAAAAAGCGTAAATGATTTTCAATTGAAAATAGCCATATGTATGCTGAGTTGGCCTCGTACGAGGATAATAAGCAATGACTTGAGGTTTACAGCATGATGTAGGAAGATATGTTTAACACAAACTGTGAAAGGGAATTAGATTAAACAGTGAATTCCAGTTTCACATATAGAAGGGTGGTAGTACAGAGGAAATCAACCATAGATGAACATGACTTGTAGAGGATGGTTTAGCCAGTGCACAACTCCATTGCTGCCTCATTCCGATGTCCACTTATATACATATGATGTGAAGTATTAGCTTAATGGATTTTTGGCTATTTATGCAGCACATCCCACGATATGGGGAACCGACTGGAGATTATGCTTCAGTGTTGGATTTCTTGTCAGAACTAACTGTTAATTCTCTTTCATTTTCATCTTCTCTGGAGAAGGTCCTAAAAATCACAACAAAAATCTTGAAATTGGAAATCTTTCACATAAAATAACAATGCACTAAAGCCTATTCTTTTTCTTTTTTAACATACACTGACAACGTTAACAATGTTTTATCACATGTTTAGCTCAATATGCAGTTGATATCACTCGTGTAGTAAATTTTTGTAATCGGCTTCAGCCGATCACAGTTGTGTCCATATGAAGCATCCGGCAAATTTTACTATTTGAGCAAGCATTGCGCATGGCACTCCTTTATTTACTATGCAATGGCAGCTTCATATTAAATCTTTAATTACATGTAGATTACTAAAAATGTTATTCTAATGTGTTTGCCTTGAGAGTAAAACATATTTATACAGTTACATGTACATACATTTCAAATCATGTTTTTCTTTACATGTGTAAGAATATAAATCGGAAGTACAATTCGCCGATTAAAAGTATATAAAGTTTATCCATGCCTTGCTATTTCGGAAATTAACAAAACGGTGCGATGTATCTTATTTATCATGTTTATTGCATGTACCGTAATGCTTTCGCATAACATTATCAGAGCTGATCTTACATACCGATCATTCCTTTAAAATGAATACTTGTTTGTATTACACAGTGTATATTCTTACCCAACATGTCATCTTAATCAAACATACTGTAGGTTTAAGTCTGATGCTTGACGAAGAATGAAAAAGTATCAAAATATAACAGTTGAAAAGTGTAGAGTTTTAAATGTGAAGCATTCACTGCTGTTTAATAATTTTTTTTCATAAATTGGTATGTTTGAAAATGAAATGTTTGACATTTGTTAAACTTGGAACTTTTTTTTCATGCATAAATTAGTTGACTTCTTGACATTTATAGTTCTAAAATATTGGAGTTTCACAAAAGACGTGGTAAAACATGTGATAAAAGAATCTCTCAAGATTTGCAATATGGTATATAATTTTTATCCAACTCATTGTGTGTATTCTATCCCCTCACCGAGGCTCGGGGATAAACACACAAGTTGTTGGATAAAAATCATATACTATTACTAATTATGAGAGATCATATATATATATATATATATATATATATATATATATATATATATATATATATATATATATAATATTAGTTAATTACATAGACAACAACTTGACATCATAAAATTAAACCACACAGATTATAACCTTAATATTCTAAAATATTTAATAACACACAAAATAGAGCTACAGTAAAAGCTTACCTGAGGAAGATGAGGAGGAGTAATGTCAGCTTCCTTCAAGATTTCTAAAGAACTCCATGCTCCACTCTTACAAAACTAAATTTCATTCACCTCAGAGGTCTTCTGCAGTAGATCTACGAACAACCTGCAAAAGTTAGCCATCGTTGAAATGATGCTAATTGTAATATTAAAATCTTGCATCTGGCTACACAAAAGTGCAGAAGATTACTGTAATGTATTACAAGTACTGAAAACTCTGTTTTTTTAGTGGACTACATGGTCGTAGTTATTTTTAGACTGTATTGATCTCATTTAGAAGAAGATTTCTGTATGAACACATAGGAAAATACTCAAATTTAGAAGCCAAACAATAGTTAATAGTTAAAATAATCATAAAACTTAAGGTAGATCCCATGATTAATTTTTTGACCACCTAGTCTCCTTAAGGTGGCTCACTACACCTCAAAACTCTCTCTCAAATCAGCAGAAAATTACTTTATTATGATAGATAGCATGATGGATAAGCAGTATATAATCTCAAATAGGCAAAAAAAGTGTGCAATTTTGGATGAAAAATTTAATTTTCAAAAATTTAATTCAGTAAACATGAACAAAAGCATCAAACGGATTTGAACTCATGATCTACTGTTCACAAGCCTGATTCTTTAACCACTGAACTATAACAATATACAGCCATATCGATTGATACAAACAGTTTAACAAAACATTTCAATCGCCATCTTGTAACGTAGTGTCTTAAAAATTATATGTTAAGGTGTAGTGAGGTACCTAATTGTAAAAAAATTTGCATTATAATAATTGATCAAAATTTTTATCAAAATTAGGCTTGCATTTATCACCAGTAACCTTATGATACAATACGAATCACGATATGTTAGTGCAATACATTAAGTATCATGATATAGTTGTCAACTATTAGACAAACTGATATCTATGTAATTTTTGCGTACCTCTAAAAGTAATAAGACATCTAAAGCAAATATGTCAACTATTTAAAAAATCAACACGATGCAGAGATATAAGATTTAATTGTTTAGAACAAAACTTACAAATTATTAGCAACTTTAATGTCTTCATATATTAGGTATACCATGTAGATATTCTAGAAAGTCAATGAAAATGAATTCATGATACACGTTTGATAATAATTTAATTTTGGTTGTAATGTGCTTGCTGATTGGCTAAAAAAATTACTTTATATCGTATAAAGAATGTTGCCTACCTCATAGTAAGACTAACATCAAAAAACGTATCAATCCACCTGACGTTATTTTTGAATTGTGTACAATTTGATGTCATTTTAAGGGTCAAATGACCATTTTTATCTACAGTTAATAGCAAAAAATTAAATTACCAGTATAAGCAATGAATTCAAATATTTATTAGTTTTATACGATATAAAATGGTTTGGAACAGTTTACGCTTTTTTATAAACTGCTTCAAATAAGATAGGCGTATCATGGGCCCTCACGATCAAGAGGAACGATGTATCGCCATATCATTACAACAGTACTCTAATCAAATTATTTGCTATGGAGCAGATGCATATGCTAAAATTGAGATGTTTAGGTAATACGTACAAAAATGCTTCACTTTGTTGAAACTGCATGCAAATCTCTGCTTGAGTTTTCAAACACTCTTCATTATGGTGTGACAAATGTCAGAAACATTTATTTCAATCTTTACTCTCTCTCTCTCTCTCTCTCTCTCTCTTTAAGATAATCATATCTCTTTCAACTATGGCCTAGTTCAAAAATAGTTACCCATCAGAGTTGATGAAATCAAGCAAGTTTTAATACAGACAGGACACATTTTTCTCATTCATCATCAGACAAGTGGGTCTATCAAAGCACTGGATGTGGGAACAGGGTCTGGCTCATGTGGGTATTTCAATTTCTTATTGAGCTGTAATGAGCAAATGTCTGAACTTTAGTAGGGTTATATAATATATATAATATATATATATATATATATATATATATATATATATATATATATAATTATACTGATATATTTAATAGACACACACATATATATACATATTTTATGTCAATCTAAAATTGACTACAGTGAACAAATATTGATAACAGTGACCCGAGAAACTGATTACATTGACCAGAAACTAATTAAAATGACCAGATGTAAGTCTCTGTATAAATTATAGGAGCACCATGAATAAAACATAGTATCCCAATGTAATGAGTAGTATTATCAAACAGCACAGGTTCTTTATTTAACACTTAGAAAAATAGAAACATGTTACCATTAGGTTAACTTTGAATTACAGTACATCAATTTCTTTTTAGTCAGCCCGCAGGCTGACTAATTAAGTTAGGATGAAACTTCAAATGCGCTTGCGTAAATTGGAATTCTGGGAAAGAATAATAGACAGTCCGTGTTTGAGAAATTCGAATAAGTTATGAAACTGATCAGTTTCTAGGTCAAACTGCGCACTTCTGTATTGGAGTACTGTCCACGGGAATCGTTTGCAACCACCGTCCGCAATCCGCATATATACAGTATCTCACTCTTGGATATAATTTGCAGAGTTACAATTTAATAAGACAGCATTCACAGTTGCTTTTATTTAGATTTTAAAAAAAACTTCATGTAATTGAACACCCGTATGTCATGATTTTTCTGCAGACTATATAATTATATTGTATTGTAATAGTTTAAAATGTATTCACTTTTGACCTAAAAGTTAATATTCCGCTGGCTGACTTTCTTAGCTTTTTAAAAAGCTAACCTTGTACTGTCATATAGTACATTACAAATTTTACATTTATAATATGCATGAACATACATGTTGAACCTACTGCATGATGTACATGTAATAACTTGAAACTTACAGAGCAATGAGAGCATGTGAGTGATCATACTCGGGAGATCTCTGTAGTTGTAGCTATTTCATCGTATGGATCAAGTGAGAGCTTTTCATTGACTGAAACAAACGAGGCACAAATGGAGATATTAATGTAAAACCTAAGAGTTTGAATCAAGATACATGTAAACAAGGTTAGCTTTTTAAAAAGCTAAGAAAGTCAGCCAGCGGAATTTTAATTTTAGGACAAAAGTGAATACACAATCTATTAAAATACTAGATAAATAGTTTCAAGAACAATATTAATATGCGGGTGCACATTTAGTTTGCAGCCTTATTTCTATGGCTGTACATGTCGGTAGTTGAGGAGATAAGCGTGCAGCGGTGTACATGCAATGTAGGACTGCACATCTACGTAATATTTAAAGTTGTAACTTGTAGACATAGCTATCTGATTTTCATGGTCTGGTGGCAAACTACTTCCAATATATTAACTAAGAGAGTTAGGAAGATATACGCGAACTCAAGCTGCAGACGATTCCCATTGACACCTCCAATACATTGATGCGCAGTTTGACCTAGAAACTGACCGGTTTCATAACGTCTTCGAATTTTTCTAACACGAACTGTCTAATTTTCCCCCAGAATTCCAATTTACGCAAGCGCAATTGAAGTTTCATCCTAACTTAATATAGTCAGCCCGCGGGCTGACTAATAATGTAAAGAAAATGTCAATGACCAAATGTAATAATAGGAATCTCTTTAAAACACAAAATTACAATAACATACTGAGAGCTCTAGTGAAGTCTGCAAGTCAATTAATTACCTATAAATTACCTTTAATTGTTTTAGTCTGCCTAGTATAAGGTGTAGAAAGTTAACTAATTTATCACCAGATAGATGACAAAACAGGGCCTCTGAAAAACAAATATAAGTATTTCAATCAGTATTGGCACAAGAATCATGTTTTCCATTTCGTTTATTTATCTGAAAACACCAATTTAAGAATTTAGCAAGTGTACAGAACAAAATGTCATACCATTCTAATAAGTCAGCACTCCCACTGTGTCAATGAAAGACACTCTGATATTGTGTAGGTCACATTTGGAGAGTGCTTATATATGCAGAAGGGGTTGGCCAGAGTGCTTATAAAGAATCACCCCAGCTGGCTGACTGGATTCTGAAACAAGAAAAGTATGCTTTAAATACACGTACATGTAGAATGGCAGCAGTAAAAAGGCACACGACAGAATACTGTACAGCATATACTAAATAATTGTGTCAGCATTGAAGAGAATCAAACCTTATAAAGGAATGCCAATTTTACGGAAGTATATACTGAACTTATAAAATTTTACCTTGAAGATTGATTTTATCACATATTTTAAATTACTACAGGCAAGTCAAAAACTTAATTTTCACTAATTAATCTCACTTTATTTAGAAATGCATGGGCATAATGAATGACAATAAAGACGTGACATGACACCAGTGACATAGATCATGTACATAATTATACATATATAAGGTAAGGATCATATATAGGTACTAGTACCTATAAAGAATAATCTTACCGTGACCAGGCTACGCTCAGGTCTGAGTCCGTAGGACATCTGTCATTTTTTAAAACGATAGAACATTCTATCTAATATAGGTACATGGTACAACCCACATAAATGGATAACATAAAGGTCACAGGGGTGTGCAATTTCCATCGCCCGACGCCCGGGGCTACCGATTTTAAAGGTCGGGCTAGCAAAAACATTACCTGTGGTAGCCCGTTGGGCGTCGGGCTATTAAATCATAACCAGAGTTGGAAAGATGTGCCGGTAAATTTGCAACGTCCTAGTAGGAAAATTTTATCGTCATTGTTATCACAGAGGCATAAAATTTGCTCCTTTTGTGTCATGATAGCCTAAAAATTTCTTGCGCACCTTTTTCTCGTGCTACATTCTTCTGAGAAGCTTCTACAAACACTCTGCTGTAAGTTTCACACTTTGAAGTTTTACCGACAGTGTTGACCAGTGGCTAGACGAGATAGTCACGCCTTGCACATGACTTGAATAGCTACCTGTGCAGCTGTTTACAATTGACATCACTGTAAAATGATTCCCTTTTCCTTTTGTGTTGAATTGGCATTTCTTTAATATGTATTCAATGGCTTTTAAAAAAAAAACTTTTACAGAGAGAGAGAGAGAGAGAGAGAGAGAGAGAGAGAGAGAAAGAGAGATGCATTACAGAGATATTATAAATTTCTGCAGTAATTATTCTCATGAACACATCTTAAAGTGACCTGCTTATAAGTGAATTTAAAAAATAAAAATCATATTTTGCATATTATTGTTTGTGCATTTTACAATTTTCAATTAAAATTTACCATTACGTAATTAATTGCATAGCTGTTTTTTGTACATGGAAATTCAACAGGATAAAATACATGCACACATAGATAGTTGCAGTGATCACGTTCACAAATGCTATGTTTAGGTTTTCTTATATAAACATTCAAACTAATTTTGTAACATAAATGTGAGAGATCAGTGAAGTTGAATATTTTTGAACTAGTCTTCTGCAGAAAACATGAAAGTAATAAATATTTTGTATATTAATAATCATATACTATAGTATCATACAGGAGAAAACATTATTTACATAAAATTTAGGTATTTTATAACATGAGATGTCGACATGTCCGACAAATTTCTGGCTAGTAACTTTGAATCTTGGGCTAGTAACTTTGTTACTCCTACTAGGCTAGCCCCTGGGCTAGTGACCAAATTTTGTAATTGCACACCCCTGAAGGTCATGTGAATATTTACATGACTAAATTCATTTAAATTTGGCTTAATTCATCTATAGATGTTGACAGTGACTCGAAAGAGCTAGACCATTAGGCTCTATTAAGTAATTAGGCCCTCTTTACAACTTTTAAAACAATCGTTCCAAACCAATTTAGTAGCAAAAAACACACAGCCTTCCACAAAGGCACGAGAGTTTGTTTACATCAAAGTTACACATGTGCTTGAAAATCATTTCCGAGCCTTTTCACACCCCTGCCGAAACAACTGGCATCAAAAATTCAAGTGACCTCGTATTTTTACAAAAGTGGGATAATCAGGCAGTTTGTAAACACGTTGTTTTTCATCTCATAAAAAACTACAGTCCCTGTCGCTGGCGGAAAACCCCTAAAAACGAAGGGGAATTCGGGAACTATTTTGCCTCAGCCATGTTTTGAAATAGTGTTGTCATTCTCTCACCAGAGGTCGTGCTACACAAGTTTCGCTTACACTTGAAACGAAACTTGTGTAGCACAACCTCTGGTGATGATAGTTTTGTGAGACCGAAACTGCGAAAGTACTTTCGGTTTCGGGCTTGTTAATGTCATCTGTTCAGGACTCTGGTCTTAAATTAAGGTATGCCTTTTTTAGACGGTGGCTATAAATAGCCACTGTCTATTGCTATCGTCCTGGCCGGAAGAGTATTTCTCACGGGGACCCTAGCGGATTAGGAACGATAACTCTGTTAGGTATGCAGAGTTACTGGCGATGTTTTACCTATGTGTCGATTTCAGTTTGAGAACTAATTTACATCTTATCAGATATTTTAAGCATTATAGCTGCTAATTATTTTGTACATACATTTAAATAATGTATGGAATTGTGTTTTATTTTTAATGAGCCGTTTCCCTGTCTGCTTACGCGGTATTGATACCTTATGCACCAACTGCCAGCTGTGAAGTTTAACTCAGTATCAGGACTCAAAAAATTATATCACTGCGATAATTTACCAACTGCGATAATTTACCAAGAGTTCTCACAATAATTGTGTATTTTTTTATGGTGTAAACAATTGTCAGAAACACACTATTTAAACCAAGTTTGCCACTTCATTTTTCAGCAATTATGCTTCATCGATAAATTCATGATCAATCATTTTCAACGCATCAATTTAAGTTGAGGCAGTATTTATTTTGTTGTAGCTTATTCCAAAGAATTCACAACATATACTGATAATGAATATTACATAATTACATTTTATTGAACTTCAACCGATCAATGGCACACTTTCTTCTACAAGTGTGCATGTGTTTTCAAACATTCAAAAAACTTGAAATTTACGATACAAACATGTTCAATTTTGTACTGATCTGTGATTAACCTCATTTTGTAACCCACTCAGTCTGTAAAATCATTAATTTTATTACATGCACCTCAATATTCATCAGACAATAATTACTACTGATGTTGACGCTCTACACTGGGATGACTTTCTCTCAAACACGCTACAATACTTGGATTGTAAAACTCACGTTCAAATCGAGTCGCCATTTCACACAGTTTTATATGTATATAAACACACCACACTTCGTCATTTTACGGACCTGGTGACGATGTTTCAAACATTTTCAGTACAGATTTGTTGTAAGGAAATAAGGAATCGAAGATATATGCTGTAAAACGTCTTATGGATTTCACGGCGTGTAAACCCGTGAATCTCTATTTTGCAGCAAGCGCTAGCTTTTTGTGAGGAAAAACAATCGGTTCAACTCATGCGATATTCCATATACATGTATGGTACATTGTGAACGGTAATGTAAAATATATTTGCTCACTAAACAGTTTCTGACGAATTTCTTCACAATAAACTGAGTAACGTAATTCGATGAGCGAGGTACAATCTGTGACTTTTCTCCATATGCGCCCGTCCTTGCCTTTTTCTTTTTTTTAAACTGTTACATGTACGTAAACATCGCCCCGTTTGTTCTCAAATAAACTCTGTAATTTTTAACTCGCGAGTACAACTTCATTATGAGCTTTCTTCAGCGTTAGCATCATGTTCTCAACATGCATTTATAAATGGGCGGGTCTATATAAATGCGTCAATTGGATTCTTTGTTGCGAATCGCAATTGAAATACACACCGGTTAGATAGTGTCATCACTTAACGCAATGCTAGAATGTGCTTCATAGATGATTGTAGTATTCTACTGAGCTACTGAACTGTAGCTTTCCGGAAATATTGTCGAGATTTGCGAACCCTAGATCTATTGTCAAGTACATGCAAAGAATAAATTTAAATATAATTTATATATTTAGAAAAACGTGCGTTCAACTTGGGTTTTGTTTGTTTTATGTTTTAAAAACTGATTTATCCCGTTAAAACATAAGATTTAATTTTACCACTACTTTTTTATTTGTGACCTGGAGAAATTAAAAACTCAGCTATGTTAAGGGCGTCCATAAAATAATAGCGGTATTTATCACATAAAATATGTTACACAAAGTGATTTTTTATCAATATACAAATTAGATAATTCGCTATCGCATGAGCAAATTTTGAGTCTCTTTGGAATACCCTGTCACGTGATACTGCTAAAAATAGATGAGCCAGGAATAATACGAAAAATTGCATAGTGCAAGGGCTTAACATTAACAAATATAATTTTTTCTGTTTCTAACTTGTAAAATGAACATCTAAAATTTCGAAAAGTGCTGGGAGTTTGAAATATTCAAGTAAGAACAATTATTAAATTCAACATAAACAGTGTATGAACAGAAATTTGCAGGGAGTTCCCACAATTAATGCTTATTTATGTGAAATGCGTAGCGATTTCATACAGCTCCCAGCACTTTTTGATATAAATTGGATATAATAGAAACACATAAAATTTCAATATATTTGATAAAGTGAATGCCCTTGCACTACTGCATTTTATCTGACCCATTTCACTTTCGGCGTCATTTGCGTGAAATTCAAACGCAACACTGACTAAGATCATGATTTTAATTTTCATTCATAAAATAATTAAAACGCTGTGAGTTTCATTAAAATAATGTTAGAATATTGTCTCTGTTCACACCAGTCATCATTACCAAATTGTTGAAATTGAAAAAATTAATTCATCTGTTGCCCTTATCATATAACTATTGATATATGGGCGGGGGGGGGGGGGGGGGGGAGTGTAAGTTTGTAATTTACACATTTATGTTTTATAATGGTTTATGTTACTCTGCTGGTAAATAAATAAGAAATACCTTTAATATATGATCAGGGTTACTTGTAATTATATTTAATATTTTTTGTAATAATTAAAGAAAGCAACAAAAATCAATCTTTATCTAGAATTTATTATAACAATTAACCTGACAAATACAATGTACTATAGAGATTGCTTTTCTGTGACAAACTGTTCAACAAGACTAGTGTTTTCTGATTTTCAGTATTATTCAGTCATGATGTGGAATCTATGGCAATTGACCATATTCTTGCTCACTACATGTACTTCTCCTCTTCTCTTTTTGATGTACATGCACATTGTAAGGAGGCAGTGCAGTTGATATGAAAACCAATGCCTGAAATGATGAATATAATTATCAATTTCAAATTTAATTTCAATAGATATAAATGAAAGACATTATGATAGGTAACATTATAATAATATGATTTTTTTTTAAATCCCAGACCAAATATACATGAAGTTAGTGGGTAAAATAAATATTTATAGAGTACCTACTTTTTTATCAACACCCCAACAAAGTGTCTCCAGTGGACCATTTACTGCTTTAATAACCCTGAAATTGAATAATGTGTTATAATTAGCAAACTATTGCGCTGAAGATAACATGAAAATGGAAAATTACTTTTATTATGTGCATACTAATGGCAGTTTTAATTTCATTAATATTATAACAGGCATAATCAAATGTTTATTCTTTAAAATGTGTGCAAATTCAACACTGAAATTTTGTTTATTCAAACATGTAATCTTCCTAAAAAAAATGTTATATGAAATAACACATTTCTATTTACATAAACAACAATACAATCTTGTATATATTCAATCCAAATTATCACAGTAATGTGTGTAGTGCTAGCACAGTGTTTGGACTTTCCATTGTTTACATTTTCTCTGAACATATCTATATTGCGATATAACAGAACAGTAAAAGGTACAATGAGCGTCAATACTCTTTATGATCAAAATTAGCGAATCGCAGAACATTTGCTTTGCTTGATCGAGTCACCAAACTGATGTTTAAACACAATATTACATGAGAAACAAATGTAAACAAGTAAACAAAATCGAAGCCGAGGAATTTCCCTTCGTTTCTGTTTCATCCTACAGAATATTAGACAATATAAAACAATATCTAGGGAAAATACAGATAAATCCTACCTTGTTCAGTTGAATCCTCTACCGATTTCCGTCTAGGCTGGTTGTAAATGAGTTAAATTCCCAGATATATCACTGAAGTCCACATGTTTATTCTGATCACAGCTGCAAGCGCCGATGTGACGTAGTCAACCTCGACACGTCATCAGACGACTTATGAATTTCATAATTTCGCAAGATATAAAGAATAGTTGAAGTTTTTATTTCAGTACACCTTTCTTGATACAATCAAACCCAACAATTAATCATATTCATTTTGGTAAATGTTTGGTAATTACCGAAATACATATATCTCGTAAAATCTCATGAATAAGGGGCGGGGCATATGCAAATTTTCCTAAATCACACGTGCTAGAATTCTGATACCTTCCTTAACGTAGCTGAGAAGATCCCTGAAAACATTATATATTTCTATGCTCATTTTGCTTAAATCTGACATACCTTTGTACACAAATGATCTAGAGGTCATAGGTCAAACTTTAGGACGAAGACTCCCCTATTATACTATGGACATGTCCCAACATGTCCCATTAACAGTATTATTTTACTGCAAAAAATCAAATCGGATGCAAATTTGAAGACCTCGTAAAAATTAAACATATTAGTGCAAAACTCCTGACATTACACAGAGTTTTTAAATGAAAATAAAAAAGATTCTTCAAAATCTCGCATATTAAATGCAAGATTAAACAAATATGTGATTTCCAAACAAAGGAACTGATTATGACTTTATGTAAAGCAAATGTTTTGGTGAATAATTAATAAATTTTTGTTGTATTTATACTAGAAAAGTTAAATGTAGCAAGTAAATTATGCGTTTTAGAGTGTACTGAGAAGCAATAAAATAATTATACATGTGACTATCCCGAATTCATTCAAATGATTTGAATTAATCTACAGCTAAATACAATAGAACAAATGTACTTTAAAACGTTGATTAATGAAACTGCCGCGACTGAATATTGTATGATTTTTTTTTTATCAAATTTTCATTCACTTTCGTTGTAAGCTAATCGAAATAAACCACTCGAATTCGAAGATAAAATATTGATTGACTCTGCGGTTTCATGATGACGTGCATTCCAAAAGCATTTTCCAGTTTTATCAAACAGGTTTTTGTAAACTCATTCCGTTTTCTATACACCTACATGTATATATTAACTGGCGATGAAGACAAATTAAAGTAAATGTGTTGGCCCACGAGACTGCAACTTTTTCCCCGTGAAGAAATTGAGGGAAAATGCTGTCGAGAGGGAAAATAAACATAACTACATGTATGCATAAATAGTTAGTAAAAACCTGCAAGTATTTTATCATACCAAAGCCTTATTTGTTCTCGTTATTTTGAAAAATCTACAATATCTTTAAAGCACAATAGTCCAATCAACACTTTTCAAAAGTTGTTCCCCTTTGCGGGGTCAACCCAAAGGTCTAAAGGAAAAACCCCCACAAATGTCCCTTCTTTATACAATCAAATATTTGGGCGTATTGTGATGAAATCGCTTTGAATTTCATTTATTCATTCACTATGTGGTGGCAACCCACATATTGAATGAGGCATTCTGGGGCAAACAAAATACATACCAAAAACGGATTTTAATGTCAAATGCTATAAATACAAACATATAGATGCAAACTTCTATACTACAAAGGCTACTGTAATAAATCTACGGGTTTTCCCCCAATGATGACGACCAAGACACATAGCTTTTGTAAAGTGTGAATTGAGATTACACAACTACGATTTCCACATAATTATCCATGTAGGAAACTCACGACCAGTTGTGCATGTAAGCGTTAAGCATTACTGTACATATATGCGATACTGGCCGTGGGTTTTCGACGACAATAATTATCATACATGTAAAATGCCACATTCAAAGAACGCCACCGTCTAACAGTACTTTCAGTACTTTGATTCTTAATGTTTCATTACTATAGTAAAACCTCTAAAAATTAAGCCGCTCCCTCACCTGAGATTTACGGCAACCCGAATTTTCCCGTGGATCTACATTTTGCAGCAAGTTTTTTTGTGAGGAAAAACTGTTCAACTCATGCGATTTTCCATAAATATAACGTTATAACGTGTTATATGGTACATCATGAACGGTAACGTAAAATTTATTTGTTCACTATACTCTGTCCCGAGTTTTTGCTTCCACCACTTTTTGCTTGATATTTCGATAATCATAAATACCTTTGTGCTCAAACTATGTTCATCCACTAATATGAAAAATGTCCAGATTATCTGTTTTGAAACGCCCCCTCTACCGCTTCAGGTTTCAATACACATCCCAAAATAGAAAGTCTACGGAGATTTAGCATTGCATCAGCCATTATTACGCCCGGATGATAACGTTGAAAAATTGTGCGAGGTGTCCCGAGAACTTCCGAATGGAGAAAAGATGTAAACATTTCCCATTATAAATCTCCGTAAGAAATTTGTTTTCGTTCCTGTGAACTTTTATGAGTGAAAAAAGATAATTTGTCAATGGATATTTTTCCTTTTATCGATTTCAACAGCATTTCTTTCACAGGTATGTATATTTTTATTAAAAATCATCAAAAAGTGATGGAAGCAATAACTTGGGACAGACTATTTTTTATAAACAGTTTCTGACGATTTTTTTCACAATGAACTGAACTGAATAACATTCGATAAGTGAAGTACAATCTGTGACTGATAATCTATATATGCGCCGATCCCTGCTTTTAGTGAACTTTTCTTTTCATTAACATTATTTACACATGTACGTAAATATATCGCCCCGTTTGTTATCAAATAACTCTGTGTGTAATTTTAAACTTGTGTAGTGTATTTCGGGGGTATTTTTTATGTAAATTGGGATCGGGTTCGGGATCTGGGGAATCTTTGTACTGTGTTGTTTCCGTTCGCCAGGCCGAGGCCGGTTACACGTTGTCTGTCTTGTGTTCTTGTGGTTTGTCAACTTTATCTTGTTTTTCATTATCCTTTAATATACGTTTTTACTTAAGTGATTTGTGTTCTTGTTTCCATCAGTAGTAAAATCACTTTACTTGCTAGTACAACTTTATGAGAAGTTTTCTTTCTCCGGCATATCTTTCCACGTGTTAGCATCATGTTCTCAACATGCATTTGATAAATGGGCGGCTCTATATAAACATGTGATAAATGCGCCAATCAGAATCCTTATTGTGAATCGCAATTGAAATACACACCGATTAGAAAGTGTCATCACTCAACGCAATGCTTCATCGATCGGTCGTAGCGTGATGACTGGGGTATGCAAGTTAATTCCAATAAAACAAAAGTTATTATCTTTAACAAAGCCGGAATAACATAAAACATAAATTTTGTTACAAAAATTTCAATATTGAATGTGTACCAAGTTTCACAGCTTCAGGGACTTTCTCATTGGCTAAGGTTGAATTACACAAAAAGGGATTGAAAGCTTATTTCAAACTACGGAAAGATTTCCTGAGTCTAAACCCTGGAATATCCACTAGCTTAAATGTATTTGATCACACTATAAAGCCAATTTTACTTTATGGCTCTGAAATATGGGGAATCTTTAATGTCAATAACATAAAAATAAAACGGTCTAATGATATATTGATACAACAGTGTTATAACAACTTAATAGCTGAAACTTTACATCTCAAATTTTGTAAAACCATATTTGGTTTGAATAAGAAAAGTATGAACCATGCTTCACTTTCTGAACTAGGAAGATTTCCTCTACATTATGATATTGTCAATAGATTACTAAAATATTGCTACAGATTAGAAAATTTAACAACACTGAGTTTCCTTTATTAAAAGATGCATTTCTATGTAGTGAAGAACTTCAGTTCGCCCAAAATACAACTTGGTATTCCTCTTTCGAAAAGTTGCTAAAAATTCTTAATATTCCAAACATTATGACAATATTCTAAAAATCAGTTTGTTACTTAATTTTTTAAAACAATCTCAGAATAAAAAATATTTGATGGATTGGCAGTACTCAAATGAAACACTTAAAGATGGCAAACTTGTTACTTAATATATATTTTTAAAAACTTACTTCAGACTGGAAAAGTATTTAACTATATTAAGACCTGAATACAGAAAGCCAATCTGTAGACTGCGGTTATCAGCGCATATACTTTTCATTGAATTGGGCAGATATAATAATACTACGGAAGCGTATTAGGGCCGCAGCAGTATTTTTTATTAATTTGTTTTAACAAATTATCAATTTGTTATAACAGATTATCAATTTGTTATAACAAATTACTAATTTGATATAACAAATTAGTAATTTGTTATAACAAGTTATCAATTTGTTGTAACAAATTATTAAATTGTTTTAACAAATTATGAATAGCATAAAAAATACCATAGCACTGCATAGAAATATCATAGCATTGCATTTTTATGCTATTCTTTGATAAACTTAAATGAAATGCTTTAATATGATGATATGATATTACATGATATGGTATGCTATGCTAGGTTTTGTTATGCTATGATAAATGATAATCAAAGGATATGCTATAAGATTCCAATGCTATGCAATGTAATTCCAATGCTATGTTATTTAAATTTTAATAGCATAGCATTAGAATTACATTATATACCATAATTGGAATCTTATAGCATATAATTTGATTCTCATTTTTCATAGCATAGCATACCACATCATTAAGTATAGCATATGAATCATAAAGCATTTCATATTAATTTGTTTTAACAAAGTATTTATAGCATAGAAATCTAATAGCATTGTATAAAAATCTCATAGCATTGCATTTTATTCTATTCTTTGATAAATTGAAATGTTTTATGATTATATGATTTGATAAGATATGATATGATATGATGAAAGAATCAAATGATCATATGCTATGATATTTCAATGTTTTGTAATCAGATTTCAATGCTATGCTATGAGATTAATATCTTATGCTTTGCTATGTTGTAACAGATAGCTTGAAGTGACCGTCATTTTATGCATATCTATTTCAATCTTATGCTATGCTGTGCTATGAGATTACAAGTAATGCTTTGAGATTCCTAATGATAAGCAATGATATGAGATTCCTATGCAATGCTGTAGAATTCCTATGCCATGCTATTTTGAATTGAAATGAACCGCTTAATGATGCGGTATGCTACGCTATAATGAATGAGAGTCAAACTATATGCTATAAGATGCCAATGGTATATAATGTAATTACAATGCTCTGGTATGAAATTTAAATAACATAGCATTGGAATTACATTGCATAGCATTGGAATCTTATAGCATATCATTTGATCATCATTCATCATAGCATAACAAAACCTAGCATAGCATACCATATCATGTAATATCATATCATATTAAAGCATTTCATTTACATTTATCAAAGAATATCACAAAAAAGAATGCTATGAGATTTTTTATGCAGTGCTATGGTATTTTCTACGCTATTTATTTTTTGTTAAAACAAATTAATAATTTGTTATAACAAATTGATAACTTGTTATAACAAATTAGTAATTTGTTATAACAGATTAGTAATTTGTTATAACAAATTGATAATCTGTTATAACAAATTGATAATCTGTTATAACAAATTATTAATCTGTTATAACAAATTACTAATCTGTTATAACAAATTTCTAATCTGTTATAACAAATTGATAATTTGTTATAACAAATTGATAATTTGTTATAACAAATTGATAAAAAAGACTGCTGCGGCCCTAATACGCTTCCGTATAATACACCTAGAACAGAACGAATATGTAAAAATTGTACACTTAAAAGAATTGAAGATTAAGAACATTTTCTTATCCAATGCAGCAAATTTACAAAAGAAAGAGAGGAACTATTTCATTTAATTTCATCTAAAGTTAAACATTTTCCTAGTTTGCAAGATAAACAAAAATTTGTTTGGATTTTAAACTGCGAAGAATTAGATATATTAAACTATTAAAAGGCATTGCCTTAATTTGTATTTCCTAGACATATAACTTTTCAATCATATGATAAACTATTTCAGATTTGTATGTACATTTGTATTTTGACATTAATGTATGGGTGTTTAACATAAATATACAGAAGACATTGTATCGAGTATATAGACACATACATATGTATAATATATTAATATATACTAGTATACTAATTAAATGTTAATGTCTGTCCTAGCTCTTTCAATCATCCAACTCTTTCCCTCTTGTATATGTAATGCTTATTGAATGTCTTATATGTACATTGGATGTCCTATGTACAATCTTCATGTTGCCCCTTGAGGGCCCTTAATTGATTAATAAAGAAATTGAAATTGAAATTATACTTACATGTAAGATTTGCGATAAAAATAAAAGCGAGATTTTAAAATCTGCTAGGGTTGCTTTACGCGATTTTACGTAGAAATTAATTCCTCCCGTTTAATTAGGAATCTTCAATATTTCTTACGGAAATTGATGGTAATTCATACTTACATGACCATACAGAAATCAACACGATCCAATGTACAACCTAGCTTTCCTCCACAGGCACCTGACGTTATATATTTTTCTCATTATGAAAATATATACCCTCTATCTAATAATACACCCTTGTGTATTATTAGTTGGATGGTGTGCATTTTTATTATCATGGGAAAAATATTATTTAGTAACGTCAGGTGCCTGTGCTTTCGGCGTAAGAATATGTATTTACATGTAATTATAAACAATGAATTGTATTCTTGAAGCACATCAGAAAGCAGTTTATTGCTTAAATATTTTGAGCGAAAATATAGACTTTTTAGATAAAGAAAATATGTCTGTTCCTTACACACATATATACGTTTATACTCATAAGGAATTTGATTAATATAATTGCTACTGAGCAGAGGATGCATGCGCGGATCTAGAGGGGGTTGGGGGTTGGGGGAAAATAAGAAGTTATTAAATTTACATAGTGAAATTATCGCAACAATGACTCGGACCCCCCCTGGAAAACACATATATGTTTTGGAAAGGCGTCGGAAGCGTAAATATTAAGAGTGATATTTAAAGAATTGCAGTTATAGGTATATTCAGCCCCAATCCCCCCCCCCCCCCCCCCCCCCCCGGATTATATGGGGAAAAAAATATTGACAGGTACAATTTTTTCAAGTGACAGGTATACTACATCCACACTCCCCCCTCCCCCCCCCCCCCCCCACCACCACGGATTAGGAATTTCATGATTTTGGGAAATGGGAAATTATTTTTATTTTATTATTTTTTTTTTTTTGCTTGTCAACATTTCTGATAAATAGTGTAGCCCCCCTACTTTCAATTCAGACCCCCCCCCCCTGGAAAAATTTTCTGGATCCGCGCATGGGATGCTCACTCCTCCATGTCACCTGATCCTACTTCTATCTTGGAGGTCCGTGTTGCTTTGCTTTGAATTTGTATTTCGTTTTATGGATTTTTGAGATAATTGACGGTTTGTTATTGTCATTTTTTCATACTTGCAGGTTGTCTTACAAAAGAGGAGAAATGAATCATCCTAGAAATCTGATTACTCTAGTGAACATTCTGATGTTTTACAGAGAGGTAGTATAATTCAATTTCTTTAGGCAAAGTTTATCCGTTATTAATTTTAAGTCTACACATTTTTTTAATTTATCTACATTTTAACGCCAAGTTTCACTTAAAAAAAACCTTACTATATTGTTTGCTGCTTTTGAATACAAATGTAACATTTTTTCAATGGTCTAAGGGAAATAACTCTAAGTGAATCTTATTTTTCCTATACATCTTCTTGTAATAATAAGCTAGAAGTTTAATAAGTTTGAAGTTTATTCAGTTAAAAAGCACAAAAGAATAACATAGTAATTATAAATCCAGAATAAAATAAACATTCTCATTTACACAAAAAAACTGCCTCAACCTCTCAAAATCATCTCTGACTATATACTATAAGCCAATTGCTCGCGAGGAGCAATGTTTACATAAATGACTATTGAGTATATATTTAAAATAAACAATAAAATGCCCTTTTTGGTGATTCATGCGGGATATAAAAAGGGCGACATTGCAGAAAAGCGTGTTAGGTATTTTTTTCTGCAGTTGGTCGCTACCCTCAGAACATGTATGAGTCATCAAAGAAAGCATTTATTTTGTTTTATATTAACACCTTTTTTTAACGAATTTATAAATTGAATTTAAAAAGTAAGTTAAATCAACTAATTTACTGTTAATGTATATCATGTTTCTAACAAGAGAAACAGCTAAATCAATCTCCTTTTGGAATTTGAGTCTGACATCATCATGATTATTTCGTGCAGTCCGTGATATTTCTTAGGTCGCTGTAGATTTCGACAAATTGATAAACGGGGCGTGTAGATTCAGTCTGGCTGTTTCAATAGTAATGGATTAACTAGAAGTTTCCGTAAGAAACAGAGGGAGATGTAAATTCACATGTATTATGCAATCATACATAAACAAACCTAATGAAATAATTAAATAATGTTACACAAATACGACATTGTGTGTTAATTAATTAACAAATATATAAATGCAAGCTAAATAAATGGTCTTCGTGTGAACACAAATATAATCTAAACAGATGCGAATAATTGCTGTTAATCCCTCTAGTTGTCGATGGTAATTTGTAGAAATGGTTAATAGAGAGTAAAAAGATGTAGAGAGTAGTTAAAAAAAGAAGTGTATCAAACAATTATATAGCTGCAGAACCTCGGAAATTTCGGGTCGACTGATCGTGGAGCATATATGAATCAGGATTACACCTCACCCATGCACAAGCCTTCTACAGGATAACATTTTTTTCAATTTTTGTAGTCTCAATAAAATTATTTATTTTTAATATTGACTTCGTAACTTTGAACGTTGTTGCCATTCTTACTTAGGTTTCGGCGTTCACCGGATGCCAAAAATCAATTTTGACAGTGAAATATGTGACCAGTTGTCCTACAGACGAAGCATCCTGGAGGGAGGCAGCGAAAAAATTGAATTGTGACTCAATAACACAAAACTGTGCATTGTCGTTGGAATTAAACACCCAAAATTACCGATTCCAATATCATTGTCTCGTGAATTCTCATAGAAATGCAACGGTGGAAGTTTGCGCACTGAATCGTTTGATTCTTGGTAAAGTATAGCTTCGTTGAAATATTTTCGAATTTGTATGCATACATTTTGTATAAAACTAGTTCTCTTACTAACTAAATGCATTTTTTTTTTAATTATGTGATATTTGATATGTTGGATTCTTTTTTACCTATAAGGATATTGTGCTGAATTCGATATTAACTCGGCAGTGGTACAAGAAAACTATGACGAAGACTGCAAAAATCACAACCCACCCTGCCCGGAATATTACGACTCAGCGGAAGCTTACAAATGCAAGACGACTTCTTATTTCTTATATTTGTTCTCTTGGCTCAATTCTTAACACAGTTATAAACACATCAAATATAGCTTATGATTTACTGCATAACAAATTTTCAATAAATTTATTATCAAATTATACGTTTGGAAATTTGATTATTATTATTTTGTAGACCAATCCTGTTATAAATTAGTACAAGAACATGCGAAAAAAAGACCCCGAACTGGGGAGCTTCCTGTGGATCCTGTTCCTCTTGAAAGTTCCCAGCTTAGGTCCTCCTCGAATAGGTAAAAGTTTAACATAAACTGCTGTGTTCTTTAAAAGTGCTGCGTGTTTTCATAAATGTGGTCTTTGTGTCATGTGGTAGATTTTGAATTTACCGGGTGGCACTAAATACAAATTTTACAACATGGCACGTTGTAAATTTTGTATTCACTGCAACCCGGTAAGTTCAAAATTGGCATGTTGTAAATTTTGAATTTACTGCCACCCGGTTAATTCAAAATAAAAATTAACGACAAAACACTTATGCTCGTGCTTTTTATATTTGAAATCAATATACGAAATTAACAATGGTAATTTCATAACATATGATAGCAAAACTTTATAATTTATAAATAGTGCCTGCTTGGGAGGGTACCAGTTGAAATTGACATCCCGAGAAAACCATTGTCAACCGACGCGAGTTCTACGGCGAACCGTACGCGCATAATTTTCGCGCATGTAACAATTCGTTCTATCGGCCTGTTGCCAAGTGTGTTGCTAACGCTGAGGTATGAGAACGGATTACCAACTGCGTCTTAACCAATCAGATTTCAGTATTTAACATGAAAGTATAATAATGCTGATGAATAATCTGTACAAAAGGGAGGGGGGTTTTTCTTCAAAACCGAGTGAAAAAAAATAAAACCCAATTAGGGATGATTGATAATGGAAAACTGGATTTCATATCTTTAAGTTATATGAAAGTAGACTGGTGTTGTTTTCTTTTCCAGCTTGATTGGGAGTTCACTGATGCTGACTCTTTCAACAATCATCTTCTTCCTATTTTAAAAGACCTACAAACAATACTGTGAACTTGTCTTGATGTAAACGGGTATAACGCCACTTGAAATAACTACTATTTTTGAATTGATGTTATATGATATTTCCTCTGATACTGGAAAAAAAATATACTTTAGGAGTTTTAAACTGTGATATAATAGTGCAATATAATAATTACTTATATATTAGCTTATATACCGGTATTATACATTAAGCATTTCATTTAACTGCGTGGAATACTTGTAAACTAATATTATAAGTTTTTATTCATATAAATTGTACCTTGTCTACAAATTATTATTTAGAAAAGAAAATAATCAATACAAATATTTCACCCTTTAAATTTTAGTATATTCTTTTATTTAAATATATAGCTCTTCTTCTTTAAGAGATCAATACAGTCTAAATAATGACCACGATCATCGAGCCTTCTCAAGTGTTTAATGTTCGCGATCAGTGGTTTTTTTAGCTCACCTGAGCTGAAAGCTCAAGTGAGCTATTCTGATCACATTTTGTCTGTCGTCTGTCTGTCCGTCTGTCTGTCCGTCTGTAAACTTTTCACATTTTCAACATCTTCTCAAGAACCACTGGGCCAATTTCAACCAAACTTGGCACATAGCATCCTTAGTCTAAGGGGATTTAAAGTTGTGAAAATTAAGGACCAAGCCCTCTTGCAAGGGGAGATAATTAGGAATTAATGAAAATTTTCGAGAATTTTTCAAAAATCTTCTTCTCAAGAACCATTTGGCCAGGAAAGCTGAAACTTGTGTGGAAGCATCCTCAGGTAGTGTAGATTCAAAGTTGTGAAAATCATGACCCCCGGGAGTAGGGTGGGGCCACAATGGGGGGTCGACTTTTTACATAGGAATATATAGAGTAAATCTTTAAAAATCTTCTTCTCAAGAACAGTTAGGCCAGGAAAGCTGAAACTTATGTGGAAGCATCCTCAGGTAGAGTAGATTCAAAGTTGTGAAAATCATGACCCCCTGGGGTAGGGTGGGGCCAAAATGGGGGGTCGACTTTTTACATAGGAATATATAGAGTAAATCTTTAAAAATCTTCTTCTCAAGAACCATTTGGCCAGGAAAGCTGAAACTTGTATGGAAGCATTCTCAGGTAGTGTAGATTCAAAGTTGTGAAAATCATGACCCCCGGGGGTAGGGTGGGGCCACAATGGGGGGTCGACTTTTTACATAGGAATATATAGAGTATATCTTTAAAAATCTTCTTCTCAAGAACTGTTAGGCCAGGAAAGCTGAAACTTATGTGGAAGCATCCTCAGGTAGAGTAGATTCAAAGTTGTGAAAATCATGACCCCCTGGGGTAGGGTGGGGCCAAAATGGGGGGTCGACTTTTTACATAGGAATATATAGAGTAAATCTTTAAAAATCTTCTTCTCAAGAACCATTTGGCCAGGAAAGCTGAAACTTGTATGGAAGCATTCTCAGGTAGTGTAGATTCAAAGTTGTGAAAATCATGACCCCCGGGGGTAGGGTGGGGCCACAATGGGGGGTCGACTTTTTACATAGGAATATATAGAGTATATTTTTAAAAATCTTCTTCTCAAGAACTGTTAGGCCAAGAAAGCTGAAACTTATGTGGAAGCATCCTCAGGTAGAGTAGATTCAAAGTTGTGAAAATCATGACCCCCTGGGGTAGGGTGGGGCCAAAATGGGGGGTCGACTTTTTACATAGGAATATAAGAGTAAATCTTTAAAAATCTTCTTCTCAAGAACCATTTGGCCAGGAAAGCTGAAACTTGTATGGAAGCATTCTCAGGTAGTGTAGATTCAAAGTTGTGAAAATCATGACCCCCGGGGGTAGGGTGGGGCCACAATGGGGGGTCGACTTTTTACATAGGAATATATAGAGTATATCTTTAAAAATCTTCTTCTCAAGAACTGTTAGGCCAGGAAAGCTGAAACTTATGTGGAAGCATCCTCAGGTAGAGTAGATTCAAAGTTGTGAAAATCATGACCCCCTGGGGTAGGGTGGGGCCAAAATGGGGGGTCGACTTTTTACATAGGAATATATAGAGTAAATCTTTAAAAATCTTCTTCTCAAGAACCATTTGGCCAGGAAAGCTGAAACTTATGTGGAAGCATCCTCAGGTAGAGTAGATTCAAAGTTATGAAAATCATGACCCCTGGGGGTAGGGTGTGGCCACCATGGGGGGTCGACTTTTTACATAGGAATATATAGAGTAAATCTTTAAAAATCTTCTTCTCAAAAACCGTTAGGCCAGGAAAGCTGAAACTTATGTGGAAGCATCCTCAGGTAGTGTAGATTTAGAGTTGTGAAAATCATGACCCCTGGGGGTAGGGTGGGGCCAAAATGGGGGGTCGACTTTTTACATAGGAATATATAGAGTAAATCTTTAAAAATCTTCTTCTCAAGAACCATTTGGCCAGGAAAGCTGAAACTGATGTAATAGCATCCTCAGGTAGTGTAGATTCAAAGTTATGAAAATCATGACCCCCAAGGTTAGGATGGGGCCACAATGGGGGTTTGACTTTTTACATAGGAATATATACCGGTAGATTACATCTATAAAAATCTTCTTCTCATAAACCGTTAGGCCAGGAAAGCTAAAACTTAAGTGGAAGCATCCTCAGGTAGAGTAGATTCAAAGTTGTGAAAATCATGACCTCCGGGGGTAGGGTGGGACCATAATGGGGGGTTGACATTTACATAGGAATATATAGAGTACATTTTTAAAAATCTTCTTCTCAAAAAACCATTTGGCCAGGAAAGCTGAAACTTATGTGGAAGCATCCTCAGGTAGAGTAGATTCAAAGTTATGAAAATCATGACCCCTGGGGGTAGGGTGTGGCCACCATGGGGGGTCGACTTTTTACATAGGAATATATAGAGTAAATCTTTAAAAATCTTCTTCTCAAAAACCGTTAGGCCAGGAAAGCTGAAACTTATGTGGAAGCATCCTCAGGTAGTTTAGATTCAGAGTTGTAAAAATCATTACCCCTGGGGGTAGGGTGGGGCCACAATGGGGGGTCGACTTTTTACATAGGAATATATAGAGTAAATCTTTAAAAATCTTCTTCTCAAGAACCATTTGGCCAGGAAAGCTGAAACTTGTGTTGAAGCATCCTCAGGTAGTGTAGATTCAAAGTTGTGAAAATCATTTCCCCCAGGGGTAGAGTGGGGCCACAATTGGGGATCGAATTTCTACATAGAAATATATAGAGTAAATCTTTTAAAAATCGTCTTCTCAGAAACTAATAAGTTAGGAAAGCTGAAACTTGTTTGGAGGCATCCTCAGGTAGAGTAGATTCAAAGTTGTAAAAATCATGATTCCTGGGGGTAGAGTAGGGCCACAATGGGGGTGGAATTTTTACATAGAAATATGAAGAGTAAATCTTTACAAATCTTCTTCTCAGAAACTAATCAGCCAGGTGATTATTTAATATTGTTTAGATTTTGGCTTCTGGATGATTCCTGGACGATTGGGTCTCACAAGGGGTTCAGAGTTTGATGTAGGTTTATATCCCATTTATAAACAATTGTTTAGGATCTTTTTGAGAGCTGCAATGCTCAACATGTGATATTACTATAAAATCATCCTGTTAGAAAAGGGACTAATGATAATAAACATAAGGATATCCAGTGGAAAAAATTGATTTTTATTTATACAGGATCTACCGGTACATGTATTATACTAACATTGTCCAGATAGTTTTTATTATGACTCCGTTAAGCTGATTTTATCATACCTATTGTTCCTCAGGTGAGCAATGTGGCCCATGGGCCTCTTGTTCCCAAAGATATTGATGTTAAAATGGGGAAATCTCATTGACTTCAAACATGTCCTGAAATTGCAAGCAATCAAGTTCATTTAATTAAAAAAAAACAATTTAGATTATTAAATTTTGATAGGAGCTAAGAGACACTGGTCACATATGTTGACTACAATAATGGTACCTAAAAAGTCAACAAGTTGTAGAATGTCTTGGAAAATTATAATCAGTTCTAGAATACATCTATTCAATGGTCGAATACTATTAATAATTTCTGCTGAAAAGGTACAATGTCATGCTTATTAAAAGTCGTTAAAATTGTTTTCTTTCATCATGTTCATTTATTTTTATATACGCTATTACAATTAAACTAGATTATACTAATTATACTAGAATTTGCTCAATTTACATGTATTTTTTCCTCGATTTTAAGCCGGGATATTTGTTATTTTGATGTTATTTTGCAAGAGACGTTGTTTGTCATGAATAAAATAAAAGTATTTGACTAAACAACTTGTTATCTTTGAACAAAATGTCACAGACACACATGTTCAAATCTAATCTATTTTCTGTTTCCTAACCAAACATATTTTCATTTGTCACTGCAACACACAAAAATTAAACTTCATGTAACCAAATTTACATGTAATAAATAATTTGTTTTATATATTATGAAGAATTTCATTTGCATGTACGATAAAATTCACAGATCTGTTGATTGTTAAATTAGTACCATTTCAATTTTAATCACAATAATGAAGCAGATTCAATCTCAACAATTCCGAGACAAAATGGGCAAGACAAAGGTAGAGAGGGGGAAGAAGAGAGAAGCATATACATGTACATGTATCATGTCAGAAATATCTTACATAATGGGCATTTTCAGAACTTTTACTGCCAATGTGTCATATTCTGACAAGATATAAACAAGGGCATCGCTAAGCGGAGCATCCCCTCGCGACATGACTTATTGTAGGAGGGAATGCATCATTTAACAAAAAATACATATAAATTATCAGATCAGAATAAATATGACACAAGTATTCGTATTCTTAAAACCACTTTGAGTTCATAATATCTGTCTTATCCCAATCCCCATGCAAGTTTTTTGGTACATGTATATATAAATTGTGTGTGTGGGGGGGGGGGGGGGGGGGGGTTACATTTACATGGTTGTACGGTTTTCCTTTTCCTAGGAGAACACAATACATAATTATGCTTTAAACTTTAATAATTAGATTAATTTAGTGACATTCATTATTATGTAAGCATACATAAACGATTCGTATACATTATAAAATGTAGCTCAAGATCTAGCGATCTGTAGTCTGATCTGATGGACAATTCTAGTTGCTTGTCGTAAGTGTATGTCAACCCATTGTAGTAGATATGCAGCTATTATTAATATAAAACATTTTTTTCGGTGATAAATGTACGATATTTGTCAAAGTCTTTTCTGAATTTTGAACTAGTTCCATTCTAAGTAATACGGGAAAAATTGTCCGAAATTAGACTGCTTGTTTTGGTGTAAATCGGATGACTTTAATCTCTTGCCCGCTTCAACAATGGGCAATCTTCTAACCCTTCATTACTACAAAACGTTTTTTCAACCTTTACTAGATTTAAATAAAAAAAAAATAAATATAAAGTTTTCGATTTTAACTGCATCTGCAGAACTGTAGATCCACAGGAAATTTCGGGTTGACGATCCATCAACCCATCTACATGTACTCTGAAAAAAAGCCAATCAGTCCATTGATTCAAAAAGTTATTTTATTAACCTTGAAATGTGCATTTAATTAAGTGTTGTAACATGGGTTTTGAGATCAATCGGGAGATTTCAAGTTGTTTCCTACATGCACATACAATGTAGTGACACATTTTTAGCATTTTCATAGCACCAGTGCTATGTATACACATAAATTAGAATTTGCATCAGGAAATGCAAGATTGTGGCAATTTAGTTGTATACAGGATTAAAGAGATATTATTCCCAGTTTAAAATAGAATTTTCTTTCCATCTTCATTACTACAGTTTCACGGCAGTTTGAAGGATGTCTTACACCTTAAGCTGAAACAACCCTGTTACCACACCTAATATTATTTCTGAATACCTGGTTAATGACATACATTCATGTTTGAGCCTAATGCATGCATTCATATCAGAACATATATGAAACCAATCTTTTGGAGAACTTGCTTGGTGTTTTTTTTTTGTCTGAGGTTCAAACAGTTCGATCATGTTGGTGACTTGTTGTCAGTAACTTCATATACATGTATAGATGTAATATAGTAAGTGTATCCCCTACTTTGCAAGAACATGAACTATTCTTTTGGAGTACTAGCTTGCTTGGCATTCAGTTTTGCCCTTTGAGATTTGAACAGTTTACTTATGTTGAAAACCTAAATCTCAGTAATCCCAACTTTTAATGTCCATCATTCTCATTGCAAGAAGTGCTTTGAAAATGGTTTTACGGTCTTGACTTTTCAAGTAGTTGAATTGTTCTGTGTAAAATAGAACGGGTTGTTCATCCATTGCTGGGTCCAATGCTAGTTGTGGATTTCTTCTTTTGATTTTTTCGTAGCTTGCTGGCTTTATTTTCAGAAAGGTAAAAGACACCTGCAAAATATAACATACATGTACTGGTATCAAATCCTTGTGTCAACTTGTCAAGTATGTTATGCATAATGTACAATTGTGACACATGAATACAATTTGACAACACTAAGATGACAACAATAAATATATGTTCACTTTGATACTTTCACCTATATACATGAATTTAGTTTATTAATTTAATCTGCTTCTAATAATATGACTTAAAAGATTCTCAGTACTTAAAACTGTATATTTTTTTTTCATTTTTCAACAATTTGTGTTACTAAATACATTTTCACTTACATTTGTCTTTTGAAAAACAATTCCAAGCAGGCCTCGTTTTAAAACAGAACTTTCATAATATGCTAACAGTTCACCAACATGCTGGGCATACAAATCTGATGACAGGCCACCAGTTGAACTTGAACTGGTTCTCTCCTCCTCATTATCAGTTGCTGAGGCTGATAATTCTCTGCGTAGCTTTTTATTTACTGGTGAATATTCTGTTCCATCAGAGGGACTTCTTTTAACCTGTTAAGAAAAATACTCTAAGTTAATACCTCAAATTAAGAGAAAAAAATTTAAAAAGTTTTAATCATGCTTTTAAGCAGACACACATAAGCTGACATTCTACATGTAGCTGATCAATATGTTGCTTACAACAGATAAAAAGTCACTTAATATTCAATAATTATATCAAAGGTTCACTTGGCATCCTTTGGCAGTTTCATACAATCAAGATGTACCTTGTCAAAATGATGTAGGCAATGTATTAAACAAAAGATTGACAAATAATGGAAGCTAACCAATTGAAAGTCTGACAACTGTTTGGGATTCAAGATCTCATAATTGCTAAAGTTTTGGATTAATCACCAAAAATAATCCACAAATAGTTACATTGAACCTGAGATGTACATGTACATAAATGAAAAAAAAAATCATTTAACAAATAAATGAAAACATCTATTTATTTGTTGTAGTTATCTTAATAAACATGTTCATGTAATGAACTGAACACTGATGATTAAATGATGCAACTTAATGCAGGTTAAAATGTTTAAAGAAATGATATTAAAATTAAAATTATATTAAATGATATATTAATATGATATCTCCCCTACAAACCATTCCTATACATGTACATATACTTCTCCATACTGCACCTTATCTGCATGCACAAAGAGAAATAAATTTAACAGAGATAGAAGGTTTTCAATTACGAATGGCAATTGCCAGTATACATTTATCTTTTTATCTGTAAGTTATTCATCATGTTGATAGAATGAAACTATACCATGCCACCTAATTTTTGTTTTTTAATTTTAAAAATTTTATATACAACAATAAATACTTTAATTTTTAAAAGATTTGCATTCAAAAGAGAGTTATCTCCCATTAACCAGGAAAATCTATCAAAAAATATGCAATAACCAAATTACTGTAGAACGGAGTAAAATAATAGGAACTAATGGGAGACAACATATACATTGCATGCAGGTACATGTACATGTAAATTTACATATATAATGGAAAAGTTTGACACTGTATGTCTTACCTCTGAACAGACAGTGAGGATTTTGCTGGGATCATCACATTTTGTACAAAGAATGTCAGCTTTTGAGGAGATAACTTCCTGTCCAAATAGTGTAGCATTTCCTGTTGGTATACATGGTTGTGTCCTGTAATATGAATGTTTATTAATTGTATGTGTACATTAATTTTATTTTTATCAATTTACTGTAAGTCACATTAAATTACACTAGGTATGCATGAACTTATATTCAAAATTTTAATGTATAATGAAACTGTTCATAATTTAATTACAGGTGTATCATTAACTTAACTAACATGTAATTACTGGTACTTTTTTTTACTTAAAATGATATAATATTTTATGTACTAACATGATGTACTTTGTCAAATAAGATAGTCCTACAGTAAAGAGTTGTCTTACAAATTCTGGGAACTTTATAACAAATGGTGATTGTTATGGAACATTCATTATTTGTGCCTTAATTGGAGAAACAAAATATTGTCATCCTTTTTATGTTGGGTAATATTTCATCCCTTGGGGACTCACACAATAAATGCCCCTCTCAACTTCTGTCAACACTTGTATATAAACCAATGTTATGCCCTTATACACATGTATAATCCATCTATAAATTAAAATAACAACAAAATGTCCAACAAAACAAACTTACCATCCAACATCAAATTTGTTGGACAGTCTAATGTAAAAGCTACATTGAATTTACTATACAATCTCAGTGTAATTGAAAATAGCTAAATGCAGACGTGCAACTTGAAGGTGATGAGCGAATAGCTGCTTCATGAAATAACACTTGTATGATAATCTGTAGTGAAAGGTAAAACAGTTGTTGACAAGACATGACAGCAACATGATTTGTAGGACCTGAAAATAAAATTGTTGCCCTTGACCTTTGGCCTTGGGCAACATCTCTGTCTTCAGGTCCAACAAATCGCATGTTGCCCTAATATCCAGGCAATAACATGAGTACTTTATACTCAAACGATGATAGTATATTTGCCAATATTCAAATAACATTCACCTCATACATGTCATAATGAAAAACAACTGTATAAAACTTACTTGATTTTCAACTCAAATAATTTAAGAAACTTTTCAAATAGAACTGGATAGTTGACTTCATAGGGAAGCTGGTTGCCTCTTGTTTTAGACTCGTGCAATTGCTGAATGGTGTCAAATAAAAAGTATCCAAATTCTTCACAGTTCTCATTAAACCTAGAAGAAAAATACATTCAAAGAAAAACATAGAAAGTCTATGGATCATATGGCTTACAACAGCAGCAAAAAATAGAACATTATTCTAGAAGATGCAGTTTAAATAAACCTGTCATTGATAAAATGCATACACTTACAGTCCCTGAAACGTTCTACTTTCCCACTTGAATGGTGAGTGAACGATGAGCACACGCTAAACAAATTTGGTGAGTGCTTATATATATATGAACAGTGAATGGTGAGCGAATGCAGAGTGCAAACAGAGTGCAAATGCAAATGTGATATACGATATGTGTACGCCATGTGAACACAAAATGAACGATTCATTAGGAGTGCCTCGGGTGTTATCCTCACATTGTGTTTCATCGGTAATCAGGAAAAAATAACAAATGACTACCGTCATGAGAAAAGGGCCCTTAGCTTTTGACGTCACAATGCTCAGAAAACGACGTCATAGTAGCGGCATTGTAAACGCAGTTTTTTTATTTTCTGTTTCTATTTTTTTTTTCTGCGTCTGTGTTGTGTTTTTTTAATAATTAGAGTATGGCCTTGTTTAAATACCGATAATAATAATCGATAACTATTAATAATTTATAATAAATAATTAAAAAATAATTAATAATAATCATGATAATAAAATAATAATTGACGTTCGTGACGTTGTGTCGTTTTCGACCAGCTACGCCAAAGTCGTGTTAACATGTCTTACTAAAATTGTCATAAAATGCTTAAAACACACAATATCTTGGATATCTTTGTATATTTGTATTCAGAAAGAGTTGAATAATCTAAATTGAGAAAAAAGTGAGTTTGTGAAATTTTGACCTTAAGGGCCCTTTTCTCGTGACGGTAGTCAAATAAACTACATGTATGTATTTTTATCAGCCTAAACATGCTAAATATAATAAAATCTGACTGAACAATAAGTGAACACTGAATGATCGGTGAACACAAGGTGAACAATTTATGAATGCACAGCTAGCGCTTTGTGAACGATGAGCGAGAGTGGAGCGAAGTGGAGAGCGCAAGTGAACGCACGGTGAGCGCACATTAATGGGAAGGTAGAATGTTTCAGGGTCTGTATATTGGATAATTTTTTAAGTAACCTACATATCACAGACTTGTGCATTAATACATGTACTACAAAACCTTCAATATACGGAAATTTTGGTTAGTCTACCACCTTTACCTTCGCTAAACAAAGTGCCAATTCGCTTTACATGATAAAACAGCTGAGTTGTCGAATGCATTCAACATTTATCTGGAAAAAAAAATAGACATACAACTTGAGCTCATTGACTTTTATCCTAGGAAACCATTCCTGCACCCACTGCCTGTAAGGTCTGTCATTATGATACGGAATCTCCTCCACAGTACTGAAATCAACACAAGGTAAACTGCATATCCTGGCGAGTTCATCAATCCTTGATAATTCGGCGTCGAATAAACTGCATAATGACCATTCAGTTCGAACCAATTCTGTCGGTGCTGTTAACACCTTTCTAATGCCAATCGTATCAATCAAATCGGTTGACCAAGAACTTATGTTACTTGGCAAATTATTTTTCACATGATCACGAAGACGATTTCTTGTTTCACTTTCGGCCATTTTGATAGTAATTTTAAAACCGTCTGCGATAAGGTCCGGGATCCGGATATAAAGCAATATTTCATGTCATTATTTCGCTTCGTTGAAAATGCTGCAACAAATACATTGTATTTCAGCTGGCCTGGCAACATGATCACTGTTACTTTTTTCATGCATTTACATTACAATTTCTACATATCATGAACATAAAATGATCATTTACTGTTCTAAATTGCAAATTTTAGGTATGAATGGGTCTTATCTCCATCCTAAAAATACTTTTATTTAAATGATAAGTTTTTATTCATTTTTATTAATGATTTATTAAAATGGATTCTAGACCCATAATGGGTCAAAATTCGTGGTTTTCACCAAAAACATTTCACTTTTATTAAATTATTAATAATTGTCAAACAATCAAAGTTATTCACCGTTCCTGTAGTGTATCACCGAAGCTCAGTGAGATAGGCGGAGGCTTGTAGACTATCCTTATCGGATGAGAGGGTGTTCGAATCTTAGCCGACGTTTTATTTTTAATTTTCTGTGGTTTTAAGTAAATCATTTTAAAAAAAAATTATTAGATTTTTTGTAAAAAAAAATATTTAATACGCTCTAGATAACGATCAAAATACGTAATGTTCATCTTCTGTACACACAATGTCGCATAAAAATAGCGCTAGCACAGATATGAGATCATGATGTTAATGTTTAGAAAATAAACTACATATATGTAATAAAACAAACGAGATAAGTACAAAGTATAAATGTATATTTGTTATTTTGTCAGAGAATGATGTTTTACATTATACATGTATTTGTCATGTTGTAAATTTTGTATTTACACCAACCCAGTAAATTCAAAATTTACAACATGACATATTGATGTACACTTTCAAATGTAAATTTCTTTTTATATGTACATATGCCATTTCAACATTCTGGGTGCGGGGAATATAAACAACAAAATGCCTTTTTTTGATTATTCATGCAGGTTATGAAGGTAACGATCATTGCAAAAAAAAAATACACAATCCGTGTTAGCGGGTTTTTCAAATTAATACATGTAAATTGATCGTAGAAAGTAAGAAAAAATATCTAGATTTTTGTTAATGTACATAAGCACGCTAATTAAAAGAAACAGCCAATTCGTCTTCTATAGGAATTAGAGTCAGACATCATCATGATTATTTCGTGCAGTCCGTGATTTTTCTTAGATTGGTTAAGGTTTCAACCAATCGATAAAAGGGGCATGTAGATTTCAGTCCTATCAGTTTCGACAGAGCTATGGATGTACAATCAATTTCCTTAAGAAAAAGTGGGACTCATACTTGGTGGATGTAAATACCTGTATGTCCCGAATGAATCAGAAAAAGGAAACATGTTGTTGTTTACACAAACACATTGACGCGTGCCTTTTATCTACAGGTATAAATGCAAGTAATTTTCATTTGAATTTCAGTTCCATCCACGTTTGAAAGCCCCGTTTTGTCAAATAACGTTAACCTGCAAGAAACCTATGAACTGTCAAATATAATGTCTATATGGGTTTGTCTTTTGTATCACATTATATCTGCAAGTTTAAAGGGGGCGGGGGGGGGGTTGGGGGGTTGGGTTAGAAAATATGTAAATACATACTAATGCATTTCAGACTTTTCTCTCTAACTACATGTAATATATATCTAAGTATGTATCTTGAGGTTGATATCAATTTAAGTGTTGTAATAGAGCAATGTAGAATACATGCACAGTGTAGTACTTCGATCGTTAATTTTTTTGTTTTTAATTAATGAATTAGTGTGTTTATTCCATTCAATTATTATAATTTTATCAACTATTGATTAATTTACAAGTTGTTTTTTTTTCGGCCCTTTACTTAAAAAAAAAATCATCATCCTATAGTTAGATTATTTAAATATCAGGCAGCTATAGAAATAAATTTAAAATGCTGAGAATAAAAAAAATGTGGTTAGGAAAGGAGAGGGGGGTATTGTATCATTTAGATATTGAATATACAGACATAACTAGATTCCAATAACGATAGTTTAACGTTACCTAATACGTTACTTTCAGTAAACGACATGTAGTTATCGTTCCTGCCATTGATGATTAAATTAAAAGCCCATGCAGTAGCTGTGTGTTTAAATGTAAACGTCGTCACGTGATATATAAATAGACGGAAAAATCGCCAGGTCTATTTATAGCATTGAAAATTTTTGCGCAAAATTTTCATTATATTTTTTTCCATTAAAATTTCACTGCAAGGCTTACAAATTGGGTTATTTTTATTTTGAGTAAGTATTATGAAGTAAATTACTGAAATACTAGATCATTATAGATCATTTATTTATCAAATCATTGCATGTATTAATTATATTAAATTGTTTAAAACGCCAAAAATATGAAATGCGTTTCAACTTTTTTTTTTTTTACAATTTATTTTATAATTTTCCAATGTTTTGACATTCATTTACTGACGTAATACTTTATTTATGTACATGTATTGACATGATTTTGCATTGATGAAAACCATTGTTATTTTTTTTCATACAGTTAACTGAATTGTTTTGTCAAGCAATGGAAGAAAAATCGAGGATTCTTTTACTGCTGTCTTTCATGTGTATATGTTCAGAGGTAAATATAGCCTGTCCGTTATGGCAGGATAATTATCATAGATAAAAACTTGCGCTGATCCAGAAATCTTATACCGGGGTGGGGGTCCCGAGGTGTGGGGTGGTAGTCACCTGCATGGAGGGGGCGACATATTACCCCTCTAGTGCTGCACAAGTACATGTATTATACAGCTAGTGATCTTTACTTAATTCTGATAAAATGCAAAACTTGTAAATGATTCGTCCATATATTAAATATTCGTGCGCGGATCCAGGAAATTCCTGCTGGGCGGGTGGGGCGGGGGTTCTGAGGTATAATTTTGTTTGTCCAGGAGGAGGGGGTGTCCGACTGCTATTTGCGGTTAATTTATCATGCTGTTTTTATAAGTTTGAATTTTCTGAGGTGTCCGGACACCCCCCTTTTTAGATCCGCGTATTAAATACATGTACCTGTACATGTTAGAGTTTGTCACTTTATCTTTAAGTAACAAACTGTACCACAGATAACATGCAACACTTATATCCTATTTATATATTAGGGCATATCTATATACTGTTTCTCAGGTAGATTTGTATTTTCAAAAACTACCTGTTCCTATTTACATTCCCCTGACCTTATTTAAATCACGACCACCACGCCACTGTTTGTCGGTGTGATTCTGTATGATGCAGTATACAAAAAGTCATTAAAATTAATATATTTAAAGTTATCTAATGCTTTTTTACAATCATATCAGCATTGCAACATTATGGGATCTTCTTTTGTTTTCTTTTCTTTGGTATTTCTTTGAGCAAAACAACTATAAAGTAGTGCGATACCATTATATAAATAGTGCCTGTTTAGGAGGGTAACAGTTGAAATTGAAACCCCGAGAAAAAAAATATTATATTGAATGTCTTAATTTTAGAGAAAATTTTACTGCTTTAACATAGAAATGACGTGAATTCTACGACGAACCGTACGCGCATAATTTACGCACATGTAACAATTCGTTGTGTTACCTGTTGCCAAATGTGTTGCTAACGCTGAGGGTAATAGAACGGATTATCAACTGCGTCTAAACCAATCAGATTTCAGTATTTAATATGAAAGTAGCAGACATTCTCAAATACATTATAAATACGATGTCATCAACAAGTAAACGCGACCGAATAGCAACTGTCTGTCTATGATGTCCGGATAGGACCATTTCCGAAGCTAAAATATTTAAAATTTACAATTAATATGACACTCTTTTTGTGCCGTCTTGCGCTAACTCAACTTTGCACACTCGTCGTCCATCGAGTTAATATGGTGTCCGATTGGGCCACTTCGACCTTTGCACTTTCACCTTTAGGGCGAAAATGCGAGAATGCGAAGTTACGAAGGTGAAAGTGCGGAGGTGCGAAGGCCTGCGACGGCAAAGCGCGAAGATGCGAATGCGATTCAAGTGTGACAGTGCGAAGGCGAAAGAGCGATACTACATGTACTATCGCTCCTTCGCTTCCCCACTCTCGCCTTCTCACAACTTTGCACTTTTGCCTTCGCCTGTTTATGTGTGTGTGTACCCCCTATCGTTTGATGACAATTTAAGCTGTATACAATTAATGCGGCAGAAGATGAACTTTTGAGAAGTTGTTGCATATTGAAATTGAAATGTTACTGTGTTTTTGAACCACAGGTTTGATTTAATTATTAATAAGGTTAACAGACAGGAGAGCTGGTAAGTGACCTTCCCCTGAGTCTAGAAGTGCACCCACTTGGGTGTTCAAGTAGCGTAAGTGTCTATAAACATGAGAGGGCGAAGGCGAGAGCGCGAAGTTGCAAAGGGGAAGTAGCGATAGTAGTATCGCTCCTTCGCTTTCGCACATCCGCACTTTCGCCTTCACGAAAATTGGTAAACATACATGTATTGATTGTATAGGTGCAACAGCTCTATACTTTCTAAAGTGTCATAGGGAGGGCCTTAGACTTGAGTGGGTACTGGTCATAAAGGATACAGGTTTAGTTCTTTTGTCCCATTTTATTTAAGTGGATGGGTTGACTATCTGATCATGAGGTCACATGCCTTAAGTGTCAATATCAGGGTGTTTTCCTGGAAAGGAGGATCGTTTGAATTAAAACCCCCACCCCCACCCCCACCTCCTAGCCACGTATGTTTTAGATAATATTGATATAACAATACACTATTGCTTCACGTTCATTATATTACATATACATTAGATTTGCAATAAAATAAACAACCCCTTCGGCGGCAAATATTATTCTGATGATGTGTCGCCATATTCATTGAAGATAAATGTATCCGAACACGAGAAAGGAATAATTTATGATATTTCATAGGTTTAGTTTTCATGATTTTTTTTTTTTGGGTTGTTTTTTTTAGGAGGGGGATATGCAATGTGTATAATTGCATATTGTAAAACCATTGTAAAACATGAAAATTAATATTCCTGTTATATATAGAATCCTTCTGATTTTTTTCTCATCTGATTTAAATATTTGAAGGTATCATCGTTGTCATCTTGCGAGGAGTCAGCCAGGACAGTGCGACCCGTTGAGCGATGTCCAACAGACTCAAAATCATGGGAAATGGCGGCCAAAACCATGAACTGTGATGCCATTAAACAGAATTGCTCACACTCCTCGAGCATACACCATTTTCAGTATCATTGTGTCATTAATGCATGGATGAACGAGACTTTAGAAGTGTGTGCACCTAATCGTTTTATATTTGGTATGTAAATGAACAGGCATTAATTTTATACTCTGAAATTACTGTATATTTGTCACATACCCGGATCTAAAGGGGGTGGGGAACCCACCCACCCTCTCGAAAAATTCAAACCTATTAAATCCATTATTGAATTAGGATTACAAATTTTGACTCTAAATGACTGAATAAAAAAAGCTAAACTAACTGATGGTAGTTCCACCCGTAGCCATACCTGTTTACCCGTTGCTTTAATTATTTGCAGGCTATTGCGCAGAATTTAATGTCATGGGGCGAGTTATTCAAGAGAACTACCTCGCAGATTGTACAAAGCATGATCCGCCATGCCCATCATTCTACAACTCAGCCGAGGCATACAAATGTAAGTTTATCTACCAACTTAGTGTATAGTAAAATCCGATTGAAACAAAATACGACTAGCCACAATAAATTACATGTAACTATACCTGCATAATTACACTCCTTTTAAAAGTCCGTCATTATGGAAGGTAAATATGGTGCGTGTAATAATTTATTGTGCAGATATTACATTTTATTTCATCTATTTTAGTACATAAATTATATCCTTTTGTAAAACTGAATCTTCAAATTGCAGATCAAAGTTGTTATCAACTGGTAAAAAAGAATCATCAAACAATAGAGTATAGCGATGAAGATGTAAAGAATCCAGTTGTACATGTGATGTCAACTTCAGAGGGGTACGATTAGCTTTTGACTTGTTATAAATCGGGGGGAAAATTCACAAACATTCAATGCAAATATTGTTCTTTTCTTTGAATTAAAATGTTGGTAAACACATAATTAGTCAACCCATTTCTTTTTGGCGTAGGCTGCTAATAGTTTTGATTTTATCAAGAATGTATGTATAAAAATGCATATCATCCTACCTGCGACAGTAATAGAAATAGTCAACTTGTTAACAAATACCTGTAACTAAGAGAGCACGCAAGAGTATCCAGGTCTGGCTAGCAAAGCGTAAGGGTTCTTCATAAACCTGTAGTGATTGGACAACATTAATTATAATCAAACATTATGTCCACTATTTTCAACTAGAGGGATAAATTATTAGTAGGGTAATATTTTAATTGTTCCGAATAACACGTATACAAGCTTACACGTTTTTTATCTAGTGTTAATTGGCAGTACCCAGATTTCCAGTCAACATTTTTCTTTGGAAATCAATAGCCTCAGTTCAGCATTTGTCAAACTTGAATATGTAAATGTTTGTAGTTTATGGTTAACGTAAATGTGATTTCCCTCCTATACAATTTGATTAAATTTGGTTCACTTGTGTTTTACTTACAGGCTCCACGGAGATATAGCGGTTATATTTCTATCCATACTGCATGCATGTTTTTTATGAGGAACGGTGTGTGTAACTCCCATAGCTGCTTGTTTACATGTGCATGCAGATGTGGTTAAAAGAACTTCATCTGACTTTCAAATGTTCATCTGATGGGAGCCAGAACAATAAAGTCTTTCAGAAACACGAGAAACTGTGAAATGGCAGGGTTAAGAGTGACAAATACATTTAGTAAGATTAAGTTACAAATAGAATGTCATATTTATGCCAAACCAAAAACCATAACATGTTATTTCTGTTTATCTGACGTTGTTTGATTTTTAACTTGTCGTTAGATCAACCATATGCATTCAAATATAACTTATTATGCATATGATTTCACAAGCCTTTAAAAGTTAAGTTTGTTTTTGAAAAGGACCACGTGACTTATCTTTAATTAACTTAAATCGGTATTTTACAACGAATTTATCATGTACAGCCTGTTTGCATCGTGTACAATGTATGCTGATACTGCTAAAACAGCAAGATTAAAACATATTATTTACCCTGTTTAAAAATGCGTATTTTAAATCCTGGTTGTGTTATTATTGCTCAAGCTATTCAACGATTAAGAAAATGTCAAAAAAATGTGGAACAAATAACATGTGTCAACTTTCTTTAGATTTTCTTTAATAACTTTCTATTTCAGTTGGGAAAAATAAAGGTATTTATATTTCAGGCTCCACGACGCTATCTGATCAATTGCAGATTTTCACTGTGTCGGCTTGGTAACTTCGATTTTACAGATGAGGTTATGATATATTGGTCTTAAAACAATTCATCAAATTTAGAAGAACAGATTGTTTACAAATACTATCAAAATCGCATGACTGTTTGATCTCTACAGAATAAAAATAACTTTACTACATGTACACCATAATATGCAAGGAAATCACTTTTTTAAATACCTTGAAAAAAGTGTATCTTGATTTAAGATTGTTTTGTCTCGTGTTTCATTGTATTTGCGTAATTCAGTCTAAACCATTTAAAATAATATTTATGTTTAGTATAACGTTGTCAGGTATAAAAAAAACCCCAAACAAATGCATTGCAGTTTGAGTGATCTCACCTGTATGTGTCAGGTTTGTAATACTATTAATAATTTGGAAATCAACTGGAAGTTCATGTAAATTCAAATGTGTTGACGCACAGTCATGTAACCTTTGAATTGTTCGTTCCATAAGTACAAGATAAAGGGGCACTTAATCTCTGTAATTTTTATACTTCATTTTTTGACAAGCTACTCAATTGTGTCAATTTAAGAATAAAAAATATGATTCAAAATTATTCATCGTCTTGCCTCGAACTTTTTTCGTCATATATCAATTCAGATCTATATGTATATAGATAATGCACGCAACGGTTGTTTTTATTAAATTTGTATTGTTTATTTATTATTATTTTTTTTTACTAAAACATGTTTTTTAAACTTTTATTACCAACATGAATGATTCGATTGGTAATTTCAAGTTATAAAGCAAAGTTTTGTTTAAATATATTGATGGTTCCTTGCATAACTGAGTTCTATTCATTTCTTGCATGACTGTATGTAATATAATGTGATATTCATAAAACACTACAGTACTTTTATGGCTTTGAATAGTAGGGTGATTTCACCATGCATCGGACACCCTTGGATTTTTCTCTTTGATAACGCATCAATAATTGTCCAAATAAAAACAAAACTTGTTTTAAAAGTTACAGGTTTCCCTCTTGATTAATTTTTGGAGAGAAAATAATAAAATTGTTTAAACATAGAAAATAAAGCAAATAAATAAAGTGTTGCACTATTTCACCATGGATCAGACGATATTAACCAAGCATCGGACAACTATACAGGAGAGATTAAAATTTTTTAAAAATCTGGTTTTAATGCGAAAATACAGAGGTTCGTAAAATTAAATTTAATCAATTGCTATTCAGATTTCTTTTAATGTAAAACCTCGAATCTACTGGCAGGAATTTAGACTAGTGCTTCTGTTTCAAGGAATATTTATCATGAGGGACTCTTTATCGTGCCAGCACCTAGGCAGTATCCATAAAACTCAAATTTTAAGTGGTCTGAAGAAAATGTTTGAATCAATTATTTTTTAATTTTTTATTTAACATTAAATTTAAAGTATATCATAAGGAATGGGCACATAACATGTGAATTATTAGAAAAAAATCATGCATTGAAAACTGTCCGATGCATGGTTAATTTGTTTCCGTCCATGGTGAAATGAATATATGGAGCAAAAATGACCTTGACATTAATTGTTCAAATTTCTAAGACTTATTTTAACCAAATTTTGTTTCAAAACTAACTTCTTTTTAATTGTTCTAGGTAGAGAGTGCATTTTCAATAATACATAATCAAATGCACAACATTCAAATAATGCTTTTGTGTAAAATCTTCGTAACTAAATTTTCAATAATGGCGTATTTGACGTCATTTTACAATGCCTATATTGCTACTTCTTTGACAATGTGACAGTCAAATTCATTATTATCATAAAGTTCATTAGTTCTAGTTCAGGGATATACAAAACAACACATGAGTGCATGTAAATTTATTTGTATATTTTTAACCAAAGTTGTCCGATCCAAGGTATGTGTCCGATGCATGGTTAATTCACCCTATAAAGATAATTATTATTAGAAATTAGCAATATAGTGCCTTGTGATTTAACAAATATATTTAATTTTGTCTTTACGTTTCGTTATCATGAACAATTTATTTCAAATAAACGTCTTTAATTTTTTTTAGGTTTGTAAAAGAAAATTTGATGTCCCTTCTTGCAGAAAAAAGGCTAAGCTGTGATAGAATGAATGCATTTTATTGAACAAAAAGTCTCATAAAATAGATTGATGCGGTTTTGACGCAATACAGTGTGTCATAGACTGTTCAATGTATATACAATAGAAACAATTGTATTTGCCCGTTACTACTTGTATCTATCTTACAACACCATGTGTACAATTAGCTAGTTTATTTTCATTAATTTTCGTGGGTGTTAATTTTTTAGGATAAAGGTAAAGTTTCAAGGATACGGAATTCGTTGTCAATGTGTTATTAGAAATTGCACCCCAATGAGCATTTCATTAAGTGGGTTAACTCAACAACGAAATCTGAGAACACTGCATGGTGTATAACGAATATTCATTTGATAAAAACCAAGTGTATGGGCAACAAGATAAAGGGGCACTTAATCTCTGTAATTTTTATACTTCATTTTTTGACAAGCTACTCAATTGTGTCAATTTAAGAATAAAAAATATGATTCAAAATTATTCATCGTCTTGCCTCGAACTTTTTTCGTCATATATCAATTCAGATCTATATGTATATAGATAATGCACGCAACGGTTGTTTTTATTAAATTTGTATTGTTTATTTATTATTATTTTTTTTTACTAAAACATGTTTTTTAAACTTTTATTACCAACATGAATGATTCGATTGGTAATTTCAAGTTATAAAGCAAAGTTTTGTTTAAATATATTGATGGTTCCTTGCCTAACTGAGTTCTATTCATTTCTTGCATGACTGTATGTAATATAATGTGATATTCATAAAACACTGTAGTACTTTTATGGCTTTGAATAGTAGGGTGATTTCACCATGCATCGGACACCCTTGGATTTTTCTCTTTGATAACGCATCAATAATTGTCCAAATAAAAACAAAACTTGTTTTAAAAGTTACAGGTTTCCCTCTTGATTAATTTTTGGAGAGAAAATAATAAAATTGTTTAAACATAGAAAATAAAGCAAATAAATGAAGTGTTGCACTATTTCACCATGGATCAGACGATATTAACCAAGCATCGGACAACTATACAGGAGAGATTAAAATTTTTTAAAAAAGTATGGGGCAACCCCACACTTCAAGTCGCCGACACCAATGTTGATCGACATACTTTGGTTGCAAAAAATTATTTTATCTGATCTCAAAATCTCAAAAGGGTTTAAAGAAGGCATTGCAGTTGTTTAAGGTAGAGTCTATTACTTAAACCCATTCAGGTAGTTCGAAAAAAAAAACCGGCATGGTTTTTTCTGTTAAACAAGAACTGTTGTATCCAGCACGATTTCGCAAAAGACATGACTGCCTGTTCTTTATTTTGAGAAGAAGAACTCTAAAAACCATTGTAAATTAGTTTTCATATGATATCTATTACTATTGATAATAAAGTATGTATTGACATGTATAACTATTTACGTCATTCGTTATTGTACATTGTACATGTAATTTATCCGCCCTTGGTGCACCCATTGATTCACAAAAAAGTGTACCTTAAACTACATGACTGTATATGTATTTGTTGTACAGGTTGTGATGTTATTACGTAACGTATCAGAAATACGAACTACATTACACTCTTTTTCTACACCCTCATACACCCACTAAAAGCACCCTTAACCTTTTTCATCCTCTTTCGTCACATCGATCAGCCCACCATGCGTGATCAAATTATGCGTGTCCTATCTAATATTATTTCGACATATAGTTTTGCACGTCAAACCTTTAAATTATGACCGCCATGTAGGCGAATATTACATTAAAAGACTAAATGATAACACTCCTATTACTTTGACTACGCGGTTTAACAAATATTATACGAATTAAGAAATCCCATGCAATGTATAAGGTAAAAAAGTTAACCAGTAAAAAACTAGTGCGGTTTACTTTCCTATATATTGAATTCCACACTTTTTGTATGTAAGGATTTATAACTCTAAATATCTACATCTTTCTAGAGCTAGATACTAGCAATAGAGATACTGTAAACCAACTTTTATTCGCGTGCGAAAAATTTTCGCGAGGTTCACGAGAGCCTCATTCTTGCGAATATTTCTTCCCGCGGACCAGTATTTACATATATTTGTAATGAAAAAACAGGCGTAGGCTTGGTCGCGTAAAATTAGTCGCCGCAAACCAGTTCACCTCAGATAAATCGCGAAATAAAGTCGTCGCGAATAATAGTTGGTTTACAGTATTCAATTTTGAAATTTTCAATTTCATTAATTACTGGTTTGAAATAAAATAAAGAAAAACGTGTTTTTTTTTTCAATCCTGCGACGAAAAGAATTTAGGCCACGTTCATAAATATAAAATCAATTTCAGTTTAGATTTTGTATTCCTGTCTGCTCCTCTAAATATCCAGCCATGCAGTTATTTTTTTTATTTTAATTTCAAAGAATAGGTTTCAAATATCGGACACAGTATATACATGTACAACAATGAACAAATACAATATGGTTCAAAATATTAACATTTTATCATATTAATGTAAGCGCGGGATATCATCTAGTTCTATGAATATGTTCCTCTTGTGCCAAATTAGAACTGAAACTGACATCGTCACGTGTAATATTATTGGTATAGTTCCCATTTTAATATAGATTGAAAAAGTCTACGCTGCCGGCCGAAAAAAATGTCTCCAGTTCTCAGGCAGAGTTGTCGTTCATTTTTATTCTATATTCATGTTACAGGAAAGTTTCGCGTAATACAATGAAGGATTTTCTCCCATTTTGGAATTTTTAGTGAGTATGATGTAGTGTATGGCAGGAAATATCTCATTATAATTCCCGTGTTTATACTTGAACAATCGTTGGCATAATTCTAATACATGTATACACAAATTTAATTAGAATATGATATGCGGTATTCATCGTTTTTTTTTTAATAAAAAGACAACTCATACTCTATTTATTGCCATATTACTAGTAATTTATTGACATTTACATTGATAGATAACAGATGTAAAAATAAAATGTCTTTTTTTCAGTTGATTTGGAAATTGATTTGTCAAACATGATGGAAGAAAAACCAAGGATTCTTTCACTGCTGTTGTTAATGTTCATCTATATAGAGGTAATTATACACTACGTATATGATATGTACAAAAGCATGCACGGATTGAAATATCTTCAGAAAGCGGGGAGGATGGGGTTCTGATTTTTTTTTTTTGGCAAAGGCACGTATACGTAGCGTGTGTTACATTCCCCCAGTCACTGCTTTGTTGCAGTAAATTATAATGCATTTATTTTTGGAGTATGGATCACATAACACTTGAATGGCATAATTCTTTAAAAATGACATGTGGTGATAACGAACAGTGTTGAAATTCAAAAGTCCAAAGGAAAATTACAAAACAGAAGTAGAGCAACCAGGAACCTCTAAAAATAAAAATAGAGGTAGGATCAGATGCCATGGAGGAGTAAGCATCCTCTGCCGACCGGTCACACCCGCCGTGCGCCCAATGTCATATCGGTAAAAAAAGTCATTATCGGAGAATTTGTCGTTATATGGGGAAATATCATGATCGAAAAAAAAGGAAAAAAATCCGTGAACGATTCGGTATTCTATCAATAGCTAAAAGCAAAGCAATCACGGACCTCTGGAAAACCTCAGAGGCAGGACCAGTGGCCATGGAGGAGTGATCATCCTCTGCTGTTTTCTTAGGTAGATTTCTTAGGTAGGTTTGTCATAACACGCTCGGTTGTCACACTTTTACAACTGCTTACTACACAGACAATTTTGCACAACTCGCCGTCGAGCTATAGCTACATGTAACACAACTTCGCACAACTAGCTTTTGCGCTATAAAGGAAGTTAAAAAAAACGCCGTCGCGCTAACACAACTTTGAACACCTCTCAGTCGTGATTAAAAAAATATACATTACACCGTCGAAGTAACATAATTATGCACAAACTCGCACAACGAACCATTGCGCTAATGTATATAACGCAGCTTCTTATTATATGCGGTAACTATAAAGCGCCGTCTCGCTATATGATCATGACAACTCGCTATATCATATACCTAGTAGTGTAACAGCCCTGATACACGTGATTTGGACTAGGTGAGACAGCAACCAAAAGCTAGGGCTGTATCGCCCTCGGGGCTGATATTTCTCTGTCTCAGCCCGTCGTCAAATTTAAAATCGCTAATTCCCAAATATCTCTGCTTTGATCAAAACTAGTTTGTGAACTAACGATAGAATAAGAAATAAATAATATAAAGCATAACCTTACACGTCCGAATATTTTTATTTATTGCTGAAAAATGAAAAATAATTATTCAAAAATAGCGCCAAAGAGCGATATGTATCTAAGTAAGGGGAGGTAACCTACACTATGGTTGTGTATTTAGAACAATAGCACGCTTTATTTAATATCAACCAACATTTAAATATGGAGAATATAGAGATGGATAGAACGAGACCAAATCGTATAAAACCAGAGTTTAGATTGAAAAATTAAGTGGTTAAAGTAAGGGACGCGCTTATGAACGTTCTCAAAACAACTTGCTGTAACAGTATGAATTTTTATGAATAGAATATGAAAGGAAACTTACGAAATTCCAGTGAAAAAATTTGACTCATAAGGAAGTTTTTTTCTCGATAATTTTGAATTTTTAAAGACACTAGTGCTTCATCTCAGACGACAGACTCCATTCTACTGTATTTCAAACGATGATGGTTTGTCAACAAAGTCCGAAAACTCTTACAGTTCTTAACACAGAAAAAAAGGAATAAAAACGAACGAGCTTTGAAAATCCGAAAAAACCTATACTGTAGCTTCTTCATGATAAATTATATTCCTTATTTGGAATTTGAATTTGAATAAAACTCTTTGATTTTAGATATATGATATAAACAACACCACACTGTTGTTTTGATCTCGTCCCTGGTATCAGCCCACGGATGGTATCGGCACGCGCCCTTCGGGCTTGGGCCGATACCAACCGCTCGGATTAATAATAGGGTCGAGATCAAAACAGCAGTGTGATATTATCTCTCTCTCTCTCTCTCTCTCTCTCTCTCTCTCTCTCTCTATATATATATATATATATATATATCGCGCTACGTTGTTTTTCACATGTTATCGCACGAACAGAACGAAGTACATGTATTGTGTTGTGTTAAGTAGCGTAAGCGGGGTGTGTACACTGTAATTAATACACATTTCGTCATTCATTACGATATCTATTGGCATTTTAAAGAATAAAAAAACCCTTATAACAATATAGGCCGTAACGCAAGCACAACTTCAAGGTCAAGACGGTTTCTAGAGACTTTAAACTAAGTAAGCCTACAAACCCCACATACCAACCAGAAATGTTTTGACGGGAGGAGAGTAGTCTGGGGGATAAATCAATTTCCGGAGTGTGAAAGTCCGAGGCCCATTCTTTCTCAACTTTTCTATTTAAATTTGTTAAATTTTAATTGTTTTGAATTACACCTCCCTCCCCGGATCCATGCTACACCAGTATAGTACAATACTACTACATCAGTACATGTTTTATTATTGCATGGTCATTATGATTACTTTAAACTTGAAGTGAATGACCCCTACGACGCATATATTAATTGTTCGGGTGTAATGGGTCGCCATGTACATCGAATATATTCAAAATGAGATTATATTATTTATATTCTGTAGGTTTGATTTTAGTAGTTTTAGGGAGTTTTTTTTTTTGTTCTGCTTGTTTTTGTTTTTTGGTTCTGTTCTGTTTTGTTTTTATTATTTTTTGTTTGTTTTTATTATTTTTTGTTTGTTTTTATTTGTGTTTTGTTTTTGTTTTGTTTTTCTTTTTGATGGGGTATTATAAAATACGATAACGCAAAACACTGAAAAATCAAAACGATGTGCAATCTATAGTAAACTTTCCGATTTGTCTTTTTTCTTCTTATCTGATTTATTTGAAGGTACCAGCGTTGTCTTATACAGCTTGTGAGGAGTCAGCCGGCACAGTCCGACCCGTTGATCGATGTCCAACAAACTCAAAATCATGGGAAATAGCGGCCAAAAACATGAACTGTGATGCCATCAAACAGAATTGCTCACAATCCTCAAGCAGCCACCTTTTTCAGTATCACTGTGTCATCAATGCTTGGATGAACGAGACTTTAGAAGTGTGTGCACTTAATCGAAACATATTTGGTATGATACATGTACATGTACAAGCATCTATACTCTGGAAATAAACTATATTAATTTTATTAGCGTGATAAATACAATTGGATACGGTTATAATTCAACTTACCTTTAAAGTGTCTGTATTTCATTATATGAGGTCGAACTAAAAATGTAAATTTGGTCTAAGGAGAATTGAAAGACAAATCTGGTTATGTCAATGTGTGACGAGAAGAACAAGTAGTGAAATTATTAATTAATAATTATGTAAAATTTAAGTGCATTTTTTGCTTTAGAATTGTTGGCTTGTTACTTTTACTATAGAATGCATAATATGGAAAAAAGTTTTTCCTCCGATTATTTAAGACATTTGTTTAACACTACAATACATGTATATATAATAAATATGTAACATTTTATAATCCCTCACGTTCAACCTCGATTTCTCATCACCTCTCCTTCAACAAAATTGAATAGCTATATTGAAGTAAAAATACATATTTTGACACTAAATAATTGATTCAAAATAAAACTAAACTAACTGATGGTAGTTTAGTTTTATTTTGACTCAATTTTTTAGTGTCAAAATATGTATCAAAATAAAACTAAACTACCATCAGTTAGTTTAGTTTTATTTTGATTCAATTATTTAGTGTCAAAATATGTATCAAAATAGAACTAAACTAACTGAATCAAAATAAAACTAAACTAACTGATAGTAGTTCCACTTTTAGCCATTATACATATACCTGTTTATCTGTTGCATTTTACTTATAGGCTATTGCACAGAATATAATGTCAAGGGGCGAGTTATTCAAGAAAACTACGACGCATATTGTAGAAACCTTGATCCACCATGTCCATATTACTACAACTCAGCCGATGCATACAAATGTGAGCTTATTTACCAACTTCCGATCGAAACAACATTCTACTAATCACAATATAATACATGAAACTACTTTCAAATATGGTATGTGGAATAATACATTGTGTAGACATTACATTTTAATATTTCAATTTTTTAAACATAAATTATACTCTTCTGTAAAACTGAATCTTCAACTTGCAGATCAAAGTTGTTATCAACTGGTAAAAAAGAATCATCAGACAATAGAGTATAGCAACGAAGATGTAAAGAAGCCAGTCGTACATGTGATGTCAACTTCAGAGGGGTACGATTAGCTTTTGATTTGTTATAAATCGGGAAAAAAAATCGCAAACATTCAATGCAAATATTGTTCTTTTATTTGAATTAAAATGTTGATAAACACAAAATTATTTAACCCATTTCTTTTTGGTGTATAGGTTGCTAATAATTTAGATTTGATCAAGAATGTATGTATAAAAATGCAGGTCACCCTAGGTATGACAGTAATAAAAATGGTCAACTTGTTAACCATTTTTAAGCTTAAGGGTTCTTTATAAACCTGAAGTAATTGGACAACACTAATTATAATCAAACCTTATGTTCTCTATTTTTAATTGGGGGGGGGGGGGAGGGAGCATAAGTAATTAACAGGGTAATTAATACATGTATTTTCACTTGTGCCGAATAAAACGTATACAAGCTTTCATATTTCTTATTTAGTGTTTGTTGGCAATACCCAGATTTCCAGTCAACATTTTTCTTTATTATACGTTCATGTTAAATACTGAAATCTGATTGGTTTAGACGCAGTTTATAATCCGTTCTATTACCCTCAGCGTTAGCAACACACTTGGCAACGGGGTAACACTATATAAATAGTGCCTATTTGGGAGGGTAAGAGTTGAAATTGACACCCCTCGAATACCATTGTCAACCGACGAAAAGCGGAGGTTGACAATGGTTTTCGAGGGGTGTCAATTTCAGCTGATACCCTCCCAAACAGGCACTATTTATTTTATTATACTGAATGTCTTAATTTTAGAGAAAAGTTACTGCTTTTATATAGAAATGACGTGAATTTAACGGCGAACCGTACGCGCATTATTTACGCGCATGTAACAATTTGTTCTATCGGCCCGTTGCCAAGTGTGTTGCTAACGCTGAGGTAATGAAAACGGATTGTAAACTGCGTCTAAACCAATCAGATTTCAGTATTTAACATGAAAGTATAATAAAACGAATTGTTACATGCGCGTTACGCCGTAGACGGTTTGTCGTAGAATTCACGTCATTCCTATTTAAAAGCAGAATTTTCCTTTAAAATTAAGACATTCAGTATAATAAGATAAATAGTGCCTGTTTGGGAGGGTAACAGTTGAAATTGACACCAAAGTCAATTTCAACTCCTACCCTCCCAAACAGGCACTATTTATATAATGGAATTTAATAGCCTCTGTCCATACCACATTTGTCAACCTTGAGTATGTACATGTCTGTGTAGTTTATGCGTAACGTAAATGGGATTTCCTTTCTATACAATTTGACTTATGTGTGGTTCATGTTTTACTTTCAGGCTTCGCAGCGATATAGCGGTTATATTTCTATCCATACTGCATAAATGCGTTTTTTAAGAAAAGGTATGTGTGTTTACATGTACATGCTGATGTGGTCACAGGAACTTCATCTGACTTTCAAATGTTCATCTGATGGAAGCCAGTACAATTAAGTCTTTCAAAATACGAGAAACTGTGAAATGGCAGGGTTAAGTGTGGCATCTGTTGATAAATACATGTAATAAGACTTATTTACATTGTCAAATGCAATGTAACAGTTGTAATTTTCATACCAAACCGAAACTGTAAGGTATTATTTCTGTTTATCTGATGCTGTTTTTTTTAATCTTCGTTAGATCAACTGCATGCATTCAAATATTATTAGTATGCATATTCATTGTTGATTTCGCAATCCTATAAAAGTTAACTTTGTTCTCGAAAGGCTCCACGTAAATTATCTTAAATTTACTCATAATAAGCGTTTCACAATTTACCATATACAGTCTGTTGGCCTTGTATGTTGACATCGCTATTTTGCCAAGATTAAAGCGGGTTATTTTCCCTGTTTACAACTGCATATTTTAAGTCATGATTGTGTTATTATTGCTCAAGCTGCTAGGGTCTACTCATGTGTTGAATAAGTCAGTTTCAAAATAAAATTTGAAACAAACAAAAATTGTCAACTTTCTTTTCATTTCTAATTATAATTCTTTTCAGCTGGATAAAATTTAGATATTTGTACTTGAAAAATCCACGGTCTAATTTCATTAAATGTAAACTGCACTGTGTCGGCTTGTTAGCTTCGATTTCACAGATGAGAATACAATTAATGTCTTGCACTGCTCTTCAAAGATTTCATATTATCTAGAAAAAAAGATTTCTTTCCAAATGTTATCAAAATCTCTACATACATGTAGTTTTTTCCACTCTACAACATGCAAGGGAATACCACTTTTTAAAATACCTTGAAATGATCGAGTGTATCTGGATTTAAGATTGTTTTGTCTTGTGTTTCTTTGTATTTGCGTAGTTCAGTGTTTTATTTTTTTTAATATTCACGTTTTGTGTAACGTTGTAGTTAAAAAGAAAAAAAAAAATACCAAAGAAATTTATTGCAGCTTGAAAAGTGATTTCACCTGTATGTGTCTATTTTGTAACGAGAATTGCAATTATACTATACGCCTGAAACCAAATGGAAGTTCGTGTAAATTCAAACGTGTCAACGCTCATGTAACCTTTGAAATGTTCGCCTTATAAGTACAAGATGAAGTGGCATTAAATCACTGGAATCTTCAATTTAAGATAATATGATTCAAAATGATTCATCGTCTTCCTCGAACTTTCACATCACAAAATATGTGATTCGTTTGGTAATAATTTATTACATAATATATTATACTATCGCATGTTAAGAAGTTTTCAAGCAAAGTTTTGATTAAATATAATGCTGTTTTGTTGCCTCACTAAGGTTTTAAGAGGGATTTGTTTTTGGATGACTGTACCTGACATTGTATGTAAAGGGAGAGTCATACTTCTATGCCTTTTGAATAATTTAGAGATAATTATTATTAGAAAATAGTAACCTAGTGCCTTGTGATTTAACAAACAGATTATTTTTGTTACGCTTCCTTATCATGAAAGATATATATTCCAAATAAACATTTAGATTTTTAGGTTTCTAATAGAAATTTATTTGAGATCCCTTTTTCGCAGAAAAAAGGTTAAGCTGTGTCGCATAAAAATAGATCGATGAGGTTTTGACTGTGTGTCCTATACTGTTCAATATATATACAATAGAAACAATTGTATTTGCCCGTCATTAACTTTGTTACAACTCCATGTGTACAATTAGCTAGTTTAATTTCATTAATTTTCGTGGGTGTTAATTTTTAGGATAAAAGTAAAGTTTCAAGGATATGTTAATTCGTTGTCAATGTGTTATTAGAAATTGCACCACAATGAGCATTTGATATAGTGGATTAACTCAACAAAGATATCCAAGAACACTGGTATATAATGAATATTGATAAAACGAAGTGTATAAGGCAACCCCACACTTCAAGTCGCCGACCCCAATGTTGACATGCTTTGGTTGCAAAAATATATTTTATGAGCGTTTATGATATCTATTATAGTTAATAACGAATGGATCTACGTCTGACCATTTGCGTCATTCTTTTATATTGTACACTCGTTGATTCATAAGAAGGTGTAACTTGAACTTTATGTATTTATTGTGCAGGTTGTGATGCAATGACATTGTAACGTATCAGAAATACAAACTATATTATACTGCCATTCTACAGTGCCTTACACCCACTAAACAAGCACTCTAAACCTTTATCATCCTCTTTTGTAACATTGGCATGCCTACCTTGTGTAATACCTGTCCTATCTATTTCGTCATACCTTTAAATCATTGTTCGCCATGTAGGCAGATGATATAGTAAAAGACGCAAAGATTTCACTCCTATATTGCTTTGACTACAATTAAAAGGAAATGTGATCATGATCTACGAATTAAATAAATGCATGGAATTTTTAAGAAAATGGGTTAACAAGTTCAAAACTAGTGTTATTTTTTAAAACCCGTAATTTGAATTACAAGGGGCTTTTTGTATATAAGGAACTATTTTTCTAGATATCTACAGCTGCGTTCTAGAATTAAGACCGTTTTCTTTGTAATTAAATCAAAACATTAGATTTGTAACGTAGGGGTACCTGATGTATTTATAATATGGTTAAATAACGCCAGATTCAAGTAGAACCGTTTTAACAAGAGCTTGGACTTTGGGTAGCACGTGACAATTTCCGATTTGATAAAGGCACCCCGCCTTTATCAAATCGGAGTGGACAGTTAACCACGAGTAGACCCCCCCCCCCCCCTACTCGTGGTTAACTGTCCAGTCATTGGCTAATAGATATGAATACATTGAACGCAATGACACTCGTCCGACTTTATCCAGGGATGTATATTTCGCTGAAACAGCGTCCATTTCACACAGCAGGGCAGATCTTGGTAAACAGCTTTCCGGATTTGACAGTCTATGAATATTAATGAGCTTCTCTTAGCGAATTAGAAGAAAGGAGGTCAATATTTGAAAGCTTGTTTTGATGAGCAAACTAGATAGTAACATCCCACCGAAAGTCCAAGCTCTTGTTAAAACGGTTCTAAATCAACCAGAGTAAGACATGTGCTTTGTAATGTTAAACGAACAAGTTTATTAACGTTTTCAACAAATGACAATTTATTTAAGGAATAAGGAATCATTGTTTGCGTATTATGAGGTGATAATTTTGGTCGGGCCGTGATCAAATCCAATAAAACCCGAAGGGCTTTATGATAGATTTGATCACGGCCCGACCTAAATTATCACTTCATATTATTCAAAGAATGATTCCTTATTACTTATATTTATATAATTTCAAGCCATTGTAGGATTAAATAATTGAATACATATATTATAAGCAAACCCCGCTGGCGCCCATATTATACGTCGGTTGAAGTTTTAGGGTATTATAATGAATATCGATACGTAGTGTTATCACAGGCAAATACACTGAAACATGTAAATATATATATAGATATACAAAATGTAGCTTACACTCATCATAAACACATGAATAAATAATTAATAATGGAAAAACAAATTAATAGATCGCTGTATTAATATACAAAAAATTATCCCATAAAACAGACTACGTATTTTTAATAAAAATCCAAACTCCAAAAATATTATTCTAATCGATAATACATACAATGTTATATTTGAAAGACAAGTCGTAGTTATATGTAACTTGAGACTTGCCAAACCTAACAACAAGTCGTAATGTATTACAGATTTGACTTGTTTAATTGCAAATATTCTTCTTAAAATTTCAAACTTCATTTTCAACATCGTCGGTCAATCCAGCGTGTATCTGCTGCATCTTGTGGTATGTTAATATTATATTTACTTATATATTTCTTTACTACCATGATAGTGATTAGGGCATATTATTTTAATTGCAAAGTTTATACTTTATCGTATTTTTGCAGTTAAACTTGTCATAGTAAATTCTAAAACTTTTTTGTAAGTTCAAATATTAAATTGTTACAAAATATGTTTTTATATAATAAATCCATACTGGAGTAACGGTTGCTTATTGTTAAAGATTTCTAGAAACTAAACATATTAAACGTACATATGCATGTAAATCGTATTTTGTGTCTAATGTATTATTTCTTTGTTTATAGGTCAATGCCTTTATTTATATATTTACTAAATTGACTGAAACCATCAACTGCCTCCTTTCTGCTCGGTTACACATGGTAAAATAAGGTTATGAAAATACCAATAACTGGGGGGTGTGCATTGAACCTGTTATTCAGCAGCTTCAATTAACGTTGATTAGTGCTAGCTCACCAACACTTTTTATCTACATTCGATATATATGGAAACAGCTGTGCTACTCGGAACTCATTAGCTTATTTGCAACTGGTAAAATGGCCTCGTAATTTGTTAGAATTTTTTTAAATTAAATACAGCAATACTGCATTAATAACAGCAGGAATATGGTGTACACCCCCCCCCCCTCCCCCCACAAAAAAATAGATAGGGGAACATTTACAGTACCGCCAAAACTGAACTGGTCAAACGACTGTATTGGCTAATTTTTAAATGACATACTAGTATTTCAGACTTGTGCTTAAATACTACAAAACCCTTATGGATAGGAAAATTTTGGTGAAGGTATCAAATCGTAATAGACCACCGTAACCTACGAAAAACAAAAGCCTACATCAACTTCTCTTCGCAAGCCATCATATTTTGATTCTGGAAAACGTGTAAATGTCGGAACCAAAGACGGCCTTCGCTTCGACCCATGTTTTGACCCCAGTTTCCCTGAATTTTCGTAACAGGCCTATAATTTCTTCATTTTAAACATAGATGCACATATAGAACCATTTTAACAAGAGCTTGGACTTTGGGAAGTTTTGTCAAACAGCAATGTGACGTAGGCATGTCTATTACATTGATGCCACTCAGCCAAAACACGATTTGTCTGGCTTTTGAGCTTTAACTTGTTTTGACGCAAGAAATAGATAGCTACGTCCTAATGAAAGTACAAGGTCTTGTTTAAAAAATGGTTCTATATCACAAAAAATTCAACACAAACCCGCTGTCAAATCATTTTCTCTCGTTTGAAGAAAAAACCCTTATGTACAGTATTTAGCAACCTTTAAGAATTGTATTCGCCGCTCTATATACATGCGCGGATCCAGAAAATTTTTCCAGGGGGGGGGGTCCATATTGAAAGTAGGGGGGGTGCTACACTATCTATACTTATAAATTGAGGCATTTTGCAAATAAACTACAAAATGCCTGAACCCGAGTATTTGCTTACACCTCTGGTATTTCAACACATGCGTGATGATGTCCGTAAGGTATAATTGAATTTTAACTTATAAATTATTATTGTGAAATTAATAAAAAACCTACTTTCATTTTCGATAAACAAGCCCGAAATAGCAAAAATGAGAGTAAGGTGGTGGACACGCTTTGGCGGATCCAAGTCAGGGATAGTTTGCATCAAAATTTATACTTGCAATGAAATAATATTGAATGAGTACGTAAAGAGTGACTATATTTACGGTGAGCCTATTTAAAGAATACATACAAGTTAAGATTTGACAAATGTTGAATAAATAAAATGAGTCAATTCCTTTCTTTAGTGCGGGTTTTTGTTTTGATACACATTTGCTTGAGAACTTTCAAGAACGGGATAACCCATTCGGATCACGCTCGTCCTTTTCCGTAACCGATGTGTTATTTGCGGTGACGGAAATGGCCGAGTAGTTACGATTGCGGGATAACCAAGAACGCGGATTGACTAATTAACGAAAAGTGTAGGACGAGTTCATCTGCATCGCGGGCAGATACCTTGGATCGGACTTGGTTTAATACAAAAAGTTAATAAATAAAATAGAACAATTAATGCGATTTTAGTATAAATGGAAAGAACTTTCCAGATCGGGGTGCCCAGAAACGGGTTGACTAATTGACATCATGATTGAAAGTGTAGGGCGAGTTAATCATCGGCAAGATATACTTTGAATCTGACAACATTCGTTTAAAATATGCATGCAAATTGATAATAATGCACAACCTAGCGTGTTTTAATTTCAATTTGGGAGAGTAATACAAATTATATCGAAAATTGACCAAAAAACAAAATTAAATTAAAAACAAAAAATACCCATTTACTGATTTGAAATAAATACAATAATAAAGTTTATTTTTTTTCAGTCAGCTGCAATAATTAAGGATTAAGGCCACGTACATCTCTATATTATCCATTTCAGTTTAGATTTTTTATCCCTGGCCGCTCCTCTAAATATCCAACAATGCATTTTGTTTTTTATTTCAAATTAAGAATAAGATAAGGAAAAAATCGGACAAAGTATATACAAAAATGCACAAAACTATGGTTCAACATATTAAGCATTATATGAGTTAAGTGTTAATTCCCGCGCTTGCGCGGGGTATCATCTAGTTCATCAGAAATGTTGACAATCAAAAAAAACAAAACAACCCCCCCCCCCCTAATTTCCCAACATCATGAAATTCCTAATCCGGTGGGGGGGGGGGGGGGGGGCTACGTTGAGTACGTATACCTCGAGAAAAAAATTGTCCCTCTTAAAATTTTTTTGTTTCCCATATTCATGAAATTCCTAATCCGTGGGGGGGGGGGGGGGGGGATATGCCTATAACTGCATTTTTTTCAATATCACTCTTAATAATTCCGCTTCCAACGCATTTCAAAAACATATATGTATTTTCCAGAAGGGTCCGAGTCATCTTTGCGATAATTTTACTATGTAAATTTAATAACTTCTCATTTTCCAGGGGGGGGGGGGGGTCCGGACCTCTAGATCCGCGCATGTATAATTATATATAATACAGTTATCTGTCAGTTGCAACGCTTTACGGAAAAACCATGGAACGACAGATGCACTTTATAGACTGAAGCGCTTTATTCTGTTAAAATATGTTATCGGATATTTACAACTCTCCCCCCTCCCAAGAAAATGATTTTCCTGCGGAAACTCCCCCATGCACAGATTTTATATTCAGTTGGTTACTCGCTATTGAATAGGAATCGTCGCTCGCTCTCACAGGCACCTGACGTTATATATTTTTCTCTACAAACCTAATAAGGAAAATCATTCCCATAAAAAAGAAACAAAGCTTCATATTCCTTGACATTGTAGCCCATTCTATCAATTCCTCTTACCGGGGAAACGTTGACAATCGTGAACTGTGTACTATGCATTGTAAGCTCAACTTATTTACAAAATTAAAGCCTTGCAGATAACAGGATAACTCGGTATCCTGTTGTTAAACTGTGTAAATACAATTAATAAGTCGAACATTTGATTTTGAATGGTTGGGGGGGGGGGGGGGGGCATCAATGCGATTTTATTTGGACATAGAAAACATTCTCATTCCGTCTTCGGACAGAAATCTTATTTTAAGCTGACAAAAGACAGATTATTTGGTGCTTTTTCTGTCAGATTTTTTCTTGTTAGCCAAATAAAGATAGCTTTTGTTTTTCAAATTCACCAGAACGGAATAAAAATGTATCGGTTTTCAAAAACTGACAACACCCTCATCCCAACCTTACAGTTCAAACATGTGGACTTTCGTAAAAAAAATTACCAGATTATTTTTTTAATTTTATTTAATTGTTTCGTTAACCAAAACATAATTATATATTATTAATTCATAAATTTAAAAAAAAAACAAAATACATTTCACCTTTAACGAATTGTAGAAGTTACTGGATTTAATAGTATGACGTGATGCTAGTATTTATAGAATAAATAGAATAAGAAAGAGAGGTGCAATACCATTCATGTCGCTTTTCAATGTTATCTATTTTAAAGAATTTCAAACTGTTTTTTTAGGTTTAAAGTAATGATATCTCTGCCTGAACACATTGTCCGGATCTACGGGTTTTCTATCCGTGAAACTGCAGTGTAACAGGGAGAATTTCAAAATCTTTGGCCTGAACAGCGCATAATATAAACGATCGATCCACATACGAAAACTAGAAAATCGTTCTTATTAAAACCCCTGCTGTAAACATGTAACAAGATATCGTTCCTTCGTCAAAACTGTGGTGGTAGTACGGTGACTGATTAAACAGTTAAAAGGCCTCGTAGTTGTAGCTTAGGTGTACGTTTACTCCAGACCTACCTGGATGGAAAATTTTGCCGTGACTATTTATAGATCGAAAAAGTTTCATAAAATTTTCTGAAATACATGTAAGCTTTGATATTTTTGGCTCGCTGTTTTAAATACTTCGATCCTTTTTTTTCATTTGAAAATGTTGTGTATTTAAGTAAGTATATAATCGATCATTACCTGTTTTTCGATAATTAAATCATTAATTACTACATTACTATGAAAAAGAAAAATACATAATGAAACATCTTCTTTATATTTTGACAAATTATTTGCTAAGCTAATATATACCATGATTGTATGTGTATATATATATATATATATATATATATATATATATATATATATATATATATATATATATATATGAAATTTTTGTTCAATATGTTTTTCCTGGGGTTTTTTTTTGCAGTTGTACTTAATTTGTCAAGTAAGCGATGGAAGAAAAAACAAGGATTCCTGTACTGCTGTTTATAATGTATATATGTACAGAGGTATAGTCTATGATACAATGTTCGTTTAATCGATGTTTCCCCTTCTCATCATGCTTTTGAAATGCGCCATGCGCGGATCTAAAAGGGGGTCGGTTCAAACTTAAGAAGTTCACATGGTAAAGAAACCGAAAAGGCCAATCTAGACCTTTGGCAAGCAAATACGCTTTCGGACCCATCCACCCCGCACCATACTAAGGGAGTACTTTCCGGATTCGTGCACGTGCACACTTCTTGTATCCATTCTTAACAATGTTGATAAACTCATCCAATGTTATCATTATAAAGTGCTCATTTCATCATCGCAAGATATTGGATAAATCGGATACATTTCTTAAATGTTATGTCCGGATAGGCAAATGCAAAATATCGATAGCTTGTGTGAAAAACAACTAATATATAGATATGTACGTCGTTGTATGGTGTCCGGATAGGTCCATTTGCGTTAGCGCGACATTGCGTTCAGATACACGAGACTTCGCGCTAACACACAACACGCCGTCGCGCTAACGCAACTTTGCACAACACGCCGTCGCGCTAACATACATGTAAACAGATAGCCATGCTATGACCTTGAATTGCTAGTATTACATATTGGTCACTATGATACTTATGTATACCTAGATACTGCGCAATTAATTGTGGTAATGATAACTAACAGAACGAACTCTGTGACTATTGTAGTACTGCGTAGTATTCTTAAATGATGTTATGAAACCAGGTGCATTATACGGGCATAATAATATCCAAATTGAGAGTTTATAAATAGGTGTCATATTTGGTGATTCTGTGTCTGCCTCGATAGCTCTGGTACTCTATACTGAGTCATGTATTGCATATTCTATATAACCTTTGCTACCTTTTAAACCATGAACTCATGTATACTTTCTATTGGATATTTTAATATTGTAAGCAAGTGACGCGTCATATTAGGGCGGGATACCCAAATACTGCATCCCAATACTCATTGTCATAAATGAGGTTAATTAATTCTGGCACAGTAAAATACAAACTGAAAATATATAAACAAGTTATCAACAAATTGTCATATTTGGCGATCCTGTGTCTGTAATGAAGGCCCTACTATTGCAAGTAGTCTTGTAATGCTTGTTCATCTATTTAACCTTTGTAACCTTAAAGCCATGTATGAATGAATGTATTATGAGTAAGCGATGCATCATACCCAGGTGGGGGACTCAGAGACTCGGATTCTGAGACTCAAACCCCGCATCACAATATTCTTTCTGACAGTTTTGACAGTTTTGTTACTTTATTTAGAAATAAAATTTAACTCTGGAATTTTGACACTAAATGTTCACTCATGATCATTATAGATGGGCTGGACTGGTCAGAACTGTCAATTATAAGTAAAATGTTATATATACTCATGTAAAATGATGTTAAACGTATTCTGGATTCTTTGATTTGGGCTGCTTCAATTGACTATACGATCACGCTGATTAATAAACTACTTGGTAAACAACAATTGGACTTGCTGATCATTCTGAGGAAAGGCTTACATACAACACGCCTTCGCGCTAACACAAAACACGCCGCCGCGCTAACACAACTTTGCACAACACACCGTCGCGCTAACACAACTTTGCACAACACGCCGTCGCACTAACACAACTTTGCACAACACGGACACGACTTCCTAATAGACTGTGAAACTTGCAAAGTTGCGTTAGCGCGACGGCGTGTTGTGTAAAGTTGTGTTAGCGCGACGGCGTGTTGTGCAAAGTTGCGTTAGCACGACGGGGTGTTGTGTGTTAGGGCGATGTATTACGCAAACGCAAATGGCCCTATCCGGACATCATTTCGTTGTGCCGTCACATTGAAATACGCCGTTACGCCAACACAATTTTGCCCACCATGCCGGCCGTCGCACTATGACAGCTTAAAGTTTGTGCAAAATGCCGTTAGGCCAAAAAAAAAACTTCATCTTTCGCTCAACCCGCTGTTGCGCTATCACAACTTCACACAAATTGCCGTAAAGTTAACACACAACTTGCACGATGTCGCGCTTATATAACTTAACACAACGCGCTGTCGCGCTAACAAAAATAGCACAACACGCAATCACACTTATAACGCAACTGCATATAACTCGCACTCGTGCTGTCATAGAACACACCATCGCACTATCGCAACTTCACACAACTCGCCGTCGCGCTGTCAAACAACACAATTTCGCCCTAACATAACTTCACACATAACATGCCATCACGTTAACGGAAATTTAACAAAGTCTCCGGCCAACACGCCCTTGCGATGTTACACCTCACGCCTGTCACGCCTCAATGGCGAAGATGCAAGAGTGTCAAGTTACGAGGGGCGAAAGTACGAAGTTGTGACGGCGAATTCAAGAAGCGAAAGTGCGAAGACGCGACGGCGAAGTTCGAAACTGCGATGGCGAATGTGTGAAAATAAAGAAGCGATACTACTATCGCTCCGTCGCCTTGGCAATTTCGCACTTTTACCCTCTCATCTTGGCCCTTTTGCTATCGCCATTTAATGTGTGTGGAGCTCTTTATCGTTTAAAGATAATTCTAGCTATAAAAATGGAGTATTTTGGTAAACATTTCTAAGAACTATTAATCTAAACAATTTGTCGTAGAATGAAATTCAAATATAACAGTGTTTAAACCATTGTATTGAATCAAGGTAAGCAGGCTCGCGTAAGTTACAGGACTCTGTAACCCTACACACATATTATAGCGTCATTACACTTTATATGGAAAACTGACATAATAATTAGGCTTAGACAGCACTAGTAATAAGATATATCCGATAACCTAGTAAATTATTAATGAACTTTCATAGTAAGCACACTGTCCGCTACATTAATAACACCCGAGAGCATTTGGAACTTTCGCCTTCGCATCTTTGCACTTCGCCGTCGCATCTTCACTTTCGCTCCTTCTTTTTTCGCAACTTTGAACTTTTGCCTTCGCACATTCCCATCTTTGACCTAAAGGCGAAAGTGCGGAGGTGCGAGTGACCCCGACGGAACACCATTTTAGAGAGAGAGAGAGAGAGAGAGAGAGAGAGAGAGAGAGAGAGAGAGAGAGAGAGAGGGAGAGAGAGAGAGAGGGGGGGGGGGGCGAAGGGTGAAACTGTGAAGGTGGGAAGGCGAAGGAGCGATAGCAGTTTCGCTTCTTCGCCTTCGCATCTTCGCTCTTCGCCGTCCCATTTTTACAGTTTCGCTACTTCGCCTTCGCAATTTTGCACTAAAGGCGAAAGTGCGAAGGTGCATGTGGTCCCAACGGAACACCATACGTAACTCATTTTGAACGCAATACTTGGCTTTTGTCCAATCCGGACTCTATTGGAATAAGCGAGGGGTGTAATGTGTAATGTTATCAAACCTGAGTGATATAACTTCCTTTTTTCTGTATTCAGTTTTAAAGATAGACTTTAAAGATAGATGACATCAAATATTTTTCATTCAAAAAGTTAACTACACGGCAATGTAACGCCACATTGCACACTACTGCGCAGCGACGAGTTGTATGAACTTGTGTTAGTGCAAGTGTCCGTTATACAGTGTATAACGCAGAGATGGGAAGGAATCATATCCCCTTTTTAAATGTTGTATTATATATAGAGGGGATATGATTATTTTCAAAATGTTTGTTTTAAGTAATTTTATGCAATAATTGTATGCTTTAGATTATAAATATGTCATATAAAGATAATTTAAAGAAAAAAATGAGTAAAGTCCCGGGGGTCTGGATACTTGGGGATTGGGGGATGGAGGGGGGGGGTCGGTCCTGTCCTCAAGCACCTGTGATATAACGTTGTCTTTTATCTATTGCACCAGGTTATGCGTGTAAGGCGACATGACTTTTACATGCAGTTTAGACCATATCAATTCAATAAATTAATGAGGATTTTCCTCACTACGCAGACGAATTCAACGAAAGCTTAAGATTTTTGAAGCGGCCCGGGGTTTTTTTTTTTATCAAAAGTGGTATTGGACATAATCCGAAGTGGTTTTTTTTTTGTTGAGGATCTGATATATTTTTAAATTATTGTTGAAGGTATCATCATTTACTTTTTGTGAGGAGTCAGCTGCGACAATGCGATACGTTAATCGATGTCCAACAGACTCAGAATCATGGAAAATAGCGGCCAAAAACATGAACTGTGAATCTATAAAGCAAAATTGCTCTTCGGGCAGGCATCACTTTCAGTATCATTGTGTGATCAATGCCTGGATGAATGCTACTATAGAAGTGTGTGCACCTAATAGAACCATATTTGGTACGATATTTACATTGGTTATAAAATGAAGCATATTGTTACACAGGATATAGAGTTAATATATTTCAACATTTGAATATTATTAGTAAGAGCAGCAAATAGATACAATTTTTTTAAATGTAAGTAATGTAAATTTTCATATTCGAAATCAAAGTTTAAAAACTTTGCTAAATTTTAACAGAGATATATTTTTCTACAAAATAATCAAATCCGAATCTTACTAACCACAATATTAACTGCTTTTTTGTAGATTGAATTTAATCTTCTTTTACTTGAAGGGCATTGTACGGAGTAAAGCATCATGGGACATGTGATACAAGAAAACTATGCAGCAGCCTGTGCAAGGTATGATCCGCCATGCCCGCAAGTTTACAACTCAGCAGAGGCATATAAATGTAAGTTTAAAAAGACACCGATTCGGTAAATAAGTTCCAAATATATAATATCTGGTTAACTCTTACTAATGAACAAATTTCTATGAGAAATTGGCAATTTGTTTTTAGTAATATTTGATGTACAGAATTTACATGTTGTATATCAATATTAAGCATTCTAAAAAAAAAAAATAAAAACCTAATTTTTCTCTGTTATCTTTCTTTTTTAACAAAATAACTACATATAGACCAAAGGTGCTATGAACGAGTTCAAAGAAATAAAGATTGGATGCGTCATAATGTTCGATCGACGTCAGAGAGGTACGTACATGTATAACTTCCAATGTGTGTCTGTAGATTTATTGGTTCTGATCGAAATGAATGTTTTCGCAATACCATACAATATGAATGCCAATGAATTCAAAACAATAGTTTGTATATTTCCTTGTGTGCATGAAGATGCTAGTAATTTAAAAGACCATTGCTCGACAAGATTCTAGTCATTGAATTCATAAACACTTTTATGTATTCATAACAACGACTTCTACAGTATAAAGGATTTACTTTAGAAAAACAAATAAAATAAGAAATGCAAAACAATCATATTATGATAAGGTTTCGAATATATTAAAAACAGGTAACTTAAGCTCTAAACAATTTTGGACGATATTAAGAAAAATCATCGGTTCTAAAAATTCAAGTACGTATCCTCCAATTAAAAGTGAGGAACACAGCCTACCAATAAGTGACAATAAAATTAAAGCAGATTTATTTAACAATTATTTCTGTTCACAATCAGTAGTTAACGACGAAAGTACTGAGTTGCCAAACAACGATAGTTTTAACGACACGTGTACCATTTCGAAAATAGTGATCTCTACACAAGACGTTAAAGATGTTTTAGAAACACTAGACACTAGCAAGGCTACCGGGCCGGATTGTATTAACCCAACATTACTAAAACAAGCTTCGCAAGCTATTGCCGAACCACTAAGCAAGTTTTTCAATTTATCGCTTCATAAGTCTACCGTCCCTGCCCAATGGAAAATTGCAAACGTTATTCCTGTATTCAAAAAAGGCGTTAGCAATATCGTTAGCAATTATAGGCCGATATCATTATTAAGTGTTCTTGGTAAATGTATGGAAAAGTGTATTTTTAAATACTTATACAACTTTATCCTCGCCAACGATATTCTTACACCGCACCAATCTGGCTTTAGACCAAATGATTCTACGATCAATCAGTTATTAAGTATGACAAGTGATTTTTACAAAGCGGTCGATCAGGGTAAAGAAGTTAGAGTAGTATTTTTCGATATAAGTAAGGCTTTTGACAAAGTATGGCACAGTGGTCTACTGTACAAGCTTGAAAAAGTTGGAGTTCGAGGAGAATTACTCGAATGGTTTAGAAATTACCTACATGACAGAAAACAGTACGTCGTAATCAATGGCAGCAAATCAAACATTGGCCATATTAAGGCTGGGGTACCCCAAGGTAGCATACTTGGTCCTTTACTTTTTCTTACATATATAAATGACTTGGTCACCAATATTAAATGTATGGTCAAATTGTTTGCTGACGATACGTCACTTTACATTGTTGTTGATAATGCTGACACTTCAGCATGTTTATTGAATACAGACCTTAAAAAAAATACATAAATGGTCAAAACAGTGGCTTGTGTCTTTTAACCCAACCAAAACTGAATGTCTAACCATATCCAATAAAGCCAAGAAACCCTTTCACCCCTCACTAATATTTAATAATGTTCACCTTAAAGAAGTAGAAACCCATAAACACCTAGGAATTATTCTTAGTAGTAATTTGTCTTGGAATTTACATTTAGATGAAACAGTTAAAAAAGCCTGTTCGCGCCTTGGTATGCTGCGGAGACTCAAGTATATTCTTGATAGGAAATCTTTGCAAAAATTGTATTTTTCATTTGTAAGACCAGTCTTAGAATACGCAGACATTATATGGGACAACATACCAGAATACTTGGTCAATAAGATAGAAAGTATACAATTGGAAGCATCCAGAATAGTTACGGGAGGATCAAAATCCCAAATTATTTTTATTTCGGTATCCTTCATTAATGTATCAATCGTTTATCAATTATTATAACCAAATGCGTTTCATGTGTATCTAACTATCTGTCATCAATTTGTAGGACTAATGATACTATTGCTCATTTAGGCGAACACGTTTTCATTTGAACTGTTGGTTTAAACAACTAAAAAGCAAATTAGAGCTACTGTTTTTGGTGGAGTGATACTTATATATGCGTGTGATATCTATTTATGCATATCTTTCAATGTCGTCAACTTATTTGTGCAACGCAGTATTAATTGACAAACTGCACTATAAGAGGACGTTGATATGTTTAATATCATTGATCAAAAATGTTCAAGATGCAAAGCAGCTTCCCAAAACGCTACACATTTTAATGTTCGTGAATAAAAAGTCAGAACTGCTGTTTTAAATTATTTTTTAAAGCAGATATTATATAAATAGTGCCTGTTTGGGAGAGTAGCGTCGGTTGACAATGGTTTTCTCGAGGTGTCAATTTCAACTGATACCCTCCCAAACAGGCACTATTTATTTTATTATACTGAATGTCTTAAGTTTAGAGAGAATTTACTGCTTCGATATATAAATGACGTGGATTTTACGCCAAACCGTACGCGCATAATTTACGCGCATGTAACAATTCGTTGTGTTACCCGTTGCTAGGTTGTTGCTAACGGTGAGAGTAATAGAACGGATTATCACCTGCGTCTAAGCAAATCAGATTTCAGTATTTAAAATGAAAGTATAATACTTAATACTGCAGAACATATGCTTCATAATTTTCATTATATTCAAGATGTCATGAATGGACCATGTACTTTTTAAAAAGAAATGCAAGTGCTTGTTATCTGAATTTATTATACAATGAAACAATTCTTTGCACCGAGTCTGGGAAATTTTCTGATGTTTTAATGATTTTTATACGTTCTTACTTGTGTTAACGTTATGTTCAATAAATTCATTCTTAAGTTAAACAATGAGCCCCTTTTGTAACAGGATGATTTCATATGTATGTATGTCATTTCAGTATATCAAGACGCTTGCATATATTAAGTAATACTATATAAATAGTGCCTGTTTGGGAGGGTACCAGTTGAAATTGAAACCCCGAGAAACCATTGTCAACCGACGCGAAGCGGAGGTTGACAATGGTTTTCGAGGGGTGTCAATTTCAACTGGTACCCTCCCAAACAGGCACTATCTATTTTATTATACTGAATGTCTTAATTTTATAGCAAATTTTACTGCTTTAATATAGAAAATACGTGAATTCTACGACGAACCGTACGCGCATAATTTACGCGCATGTAACAATTCGTTCTATCGGCCCGTTGCCAAGTGTGTTGCTAACGCTGAGGGTATGAGAACGGATTGTCAACTGCGTCTAAACCAATCAGATTTCAGTATTTAACATGAAAGTCTAATAAAATATATTATAACATTTGAGTTCTTGAGAAAAAGGACTATGTATGATAAGGGCCTAAAATGGCCCCTTAAAATGAACATCATCATTTACTGTAATTCTTTGTTTATATATATATATATATATATATATATATATATATATATATATATATATATATATATATATATATATATAAAGCACTGAAAATGGCTAACGACACGAACAATTTAAATTGTCAAATTTTCGGGACAACCAGTCCCTTCTTCAGGACATAAGAGAAACAAAAAGAATTACATAGGTAAAAACAACGAAAACAAAATCTAGCACTACAACTAACACTACTAAAGAAACTATAAAAAAATAATAACTACATTTTATACAGTTTTGCTGATCAATGTTGATAAGGTTCTGCCAATGTGGCCGATCGCTCTGGAGTAATCAATCGACCGTCAAGTTCACGCCTGATCGAGTTAATTAGGCTAATTAAAATTGATGTCCGAATTAATAATGGAAAATTCAAACACCCGATGTTAAGTCGTACGGCGCTTTGGTTAAGATCCGAAGTATTAAATTAATTATGTAATGAGTCGCAGTTAGGTGTAAAGGAGAAAATAATTAAATTAAAAATAAAGAAATATTACTAATAATAAATAATAAATGAAAACTGATATAATAAGTAATAACTGATAGGTCGCAGTTGACAGATATGGTAAGATTACTATATACTCAGTAGGTATCAGGTGATGTTGGGCTATGACACGTTCATTTTAATGAAGTCAATTTGCTTGTTCATGCCATCAGGTCTGAATGATTTAAGTCTGTGCATCCAGAACTTTTCTTTGCTTTTCCTCTCCGCGTCTGTCCACTGAGGATTATGGTCAATAACCACTACTGTCATGTCTTCCCATTTGTGACCACTTATATTAAAATGTTCCCCTACGGGCTCCTTGATTTTCTTGGTCTTTATGGTCGAGCGGTGGTTGTTGATTCTTCTGCGGAGGTCACCTGTTTCCCCAATGTATTGCTTTGAGCAAACCTTGCAACTGATGAGATAGATGCAGTTGTCTGTTCGGCATGACGTGTTGCCCAATATTTTGTAGGTACGACCCGTAATGGGGCTTTTGAAACTGTCCGTGTTGATGCTGTGCTTGCACAACAGGCATCTGGCGTCTGAACACGTTTTAAAGCCGCCATTGGGCAACGGGTTGTCTAATCTTGATCTCACAACTCTCATAGTACTCCTTCATAAAATTCGACCCAACCATGTGGCCCCACCCTATCCCCGAAGGTAATGATTTTGACAAACTTGAATCTACACTTATGTGGATCCTATTCTTGGCAAATAGTTTTTAGTTCACCTGAGCTGAAAGCTCAAGTGAGCTTTCCTGTTCATTTTTTGTCTGTCGTCCGTCTGTCTGTCCGTCTGTCTGTCCGTCTGTAAACTTTTCACATTTACAACATCTTCTCCAAATTCTCGAAAAATTTTCAAAATTCTTCTTCTCAAGAACTATTTGGATAGGAAAGCTGAAACTTATGTAGAAGCATTCTCAGGTAGTGTAGTTTTAAATTTGTGAAAATAATGACACCCGAGGGAAGGGTGGGGCCACAATGGGGAGTCGAATTTTTACATACATTTTTACAATCTTTTTCTCAGAAACCAATCAGCCAGGAAAGCTGAAACTTACGTGGAAGTATCCTCAGGTAGTGTTGATTCAAAGTTGTAAAACCATTACCCTCTGGGTTAGGGTATAGCCACAATTGGGGGGGGGCGAATTTTTATAAAGGAATATTTAGAGTAAATCTTTAAAAATCTTCTCAAAAACCAATCAGCCAGGAAATCTTACACTTATGTGGAAGCATCCTCAGGTAGTATAAATTCAATGTTGTGAAAATCATGTACCCCGGGTGAAGGGTGGGTCCACAATGGGATGAAGAATTTTTACATAGGAATATATAAATTAAATCTTTAAAAATCTTTTTCTCAAAAACCAATCAGCCAGGAAACCTGAAACTTGTGTGGCAGCATCCTTATGTAGTGTAGATTTAAAGTTGTGAAAATCATGACCCCTGGGGCTAGGGTGTTTTCATAGGAATATATAGAGTAAATCTTTAAAAATCTTCTTATCAGAAACTAATCAGTTAGGAAAGCTGAAACTTGGGTCAAATTGTTACATAGGAACATATTGAGTAAATCATGGGGGAGGGGTCAGATTTTTACATAGGAATATAAAATGTAGATCTTTAAAAATATTCTTCTCTGAAACTAATCAGCCAGGAAAGCTGAAACTTATGTGCAAGGTAGTGTAGATTCAATGTTGTGAAAACCATGACTCTCGAGGGGAGGTTGAACTTTTACATAGGAAAATATAGATTTAATCTTTAAAAATCTTTCTCCTCGAAACCAATTGGCTAAAAAAGCTGGAACTTGTGTGGTAGCATCCTCAGGTAGGGTAGGGTACTTGAGTCATTTTCCGTGGGAAAAAATGCTATATAGCCATCTTCCATGGGCGGGGGAGATGGATTAAGGGGAAAAGGGTACATGTACAATACATCACCGGCACATATTTTCAAACACTAAGAAAAAACAAGATGTTTAAATGGAGATCATATTGTAACCAGTATAACATTTGCACTTAGTGAAGCAATTCAAAACATAACTTTAGCCAAAATGTGTATTTTTTTCCATTAAAAATCATTCATGCAAATAAAAATGAAGACTTCATATCCAAACTTCAATACTATAACAATCCTTCATGAACAATAGTACAGCCACAAGGTTGAACTTCCAACAATTTCAATAGACTTCGGTAACACTCAGTCATACCTTCTTGAGGGTCACGCTACCGACTAGCCGACCCATGTGTATTTAAAAATTCCATAAAACATGTTTCTCAGTGTTACATTTTGATATACAATATACGCATTTTAATGTTTTGAAGATCTTAGAATAATTCAAAAACACATTGATAGTTTATTATATAAAAAAAATAACTTAAAAAATAATGATGTACACCTAATCTTACCACATACATTTGAGTTTCAGAGTTAAATTTTGTTATTCGTAGAACTTTGAATATTCTGAACTGAATGTTTTGTCTAAATAAATTTATGTAAATATATGTACTGCTATTTATTTTTTCCCGGTAAAATTATTTCTTGTTAATGGGATATGTTATTATTAAAAAAAATATAAAAACTACACTGATTCATTTTTCACGCATGCAACATCCCTTATTTTCTTTAATTCGAGATAAATACAAAGCCACCCACTGAACATCTGTCATTACTTTTCACTTTACCCACACAGAAGATTTATAAACCAGAAATATTTATTCATTTTCTCCACTGTAAAAGATGACACGATTCAAACGTCGAACAGATGTGTGTACACTGTCTCTTTTGGTGTACATCATTTATCATTTTGAAAAAGTATACATCAAACCCTTTATTGTTAATTTTTTTCATGTGTTAGTTAAAATATAGGGTGTTCTTACTATTGCGAATATCAATCGATCATGAAAAGAGTTAATATCATTTGTTCAAAATAATGTATTTGATTTAATTTTATTTGTAGTCTATGGCGTTCACTTCCTGTGAGATCTCACTCCTAACCGTGAACTATGTCAATAAGTGTCCAACAGACGCCGAATCCTGGCAGGTGGCAGCAAGAAGAATGAACTGTGAAGGAATTAAACAAGACTGTCTACAAGGAATAAGAGCAGACAGCCACCAGTTCGTATTTCAATACCATTGTGTAATAAATGTTTGGAGGAATGCTACACTAGAGGTTTGCGCATTCAACCGCACAATCCTAGGTAACTATTTTCATAATAAATACACTCTATTTTTTGCAGGATTTCCACATTTTGTTTAAAAAATAAACTACTTATGCGTTAGCTAAAGCCAAATTTTAAATTATGAATCTTTTTGTTGAATCGTTAAAATCAAAATCGAGTTAAATCCTTTCTTCAAGACATATATAGTACCTTATGCTAGGTCATCTATATTAAGACAAAATGATAAAAACAAACATTCAGTAAATAAGGTACGTTGTATATGTATGTATACATACGACACCATGCTCTGAAGTCATACATATTAGGCAAGTCCTTATTTTTATTAAAGTCCATCTTTAAGAAAAGGATAATAAAGTAGGAAAATGAGAATGAGATAAAATAAATGAGTTCGTCTGAGATGATTTCGTGTTATGGATTTTTGAGATGGTTGACGGTTTGTTATTGTCATTTTATTTAAATGTAAAACCCAACTACCTGATCATACCAAATAAATTAAATAATAGCAATATATTTTCAAAGAATTGTTGATTTGGGGGTTTGTTTTTGAATAACTAATGTTTAAAGATAATTTTAAGTATTCGTGGTTGTGTACTTAATGTTACTGAACAATCATTTTTGAATTGGCAATCAAAGCTTCACATTATAAAACAGTATCATGGTAAAATATTTAATAATTATAATATTACCCAAAACAATATCTCACTGGCTTGATACAGTTTTCTTCCGCGGAATATGATTTCATCTATTAATTTGTTTAAGTGAATTGAAATTTTATGTTATGCAAATGAGTTACATAATTCATGTGGTAATAAAATCAAATATTTACATTTTTCAGTGTCTCAATCTATATAGTATTGTACAGTCCAATAAATCCAAGCGGGATTTGCTTATTTATATTCAAATATTCAATCAATCTTAAAATTGCTGAAAATTATAAATATATATACGAGTACATGTAATAAGGAATCATTCTTTGAATATTATCAGGTGATACATTCGATCGGGGCGTGATCAAATTTATCATAAAGCCTTTCGAGCTTTATTTGATTTTGATTTTTAAAATCACCACCTCATAATGCCCAAAGAAGGATACCTTATTCCTTAAAAAGGTTTCAGAACAACAGCATGAAGATTATGACTATGAAGAAACCGACCTTGTTTTTTGTACCTGAAAATAAAAGAATATCATGTTCTAATCATATCATTATTCATTTCTGAATAGAAATATAATAGCGGAGTTCTCTAGGTGTTTTACATGTCATACATGCCCACACACCTTTAAGACACAAATACGTAAACACCTACCTATTATTAAGTTTGTTGTTTATTGTCCTATAATGTTGTTTACATCCACGCACGTTATCTATGACACGTTTATTGTGTACATTAAAATCACATACTAAACGACATACACTAATGCCTAAATTTATTTAACAATTTATATGTATTGATTAGGGTATTGTGCTGAGTTTAATATTCTTGGATCAGTGATACAAGATAACTACTACGCAGATTGTACGAAGCATGACCCGCCATGTCCATCAGTATACAACTCGGCGGAGGCATATAAATGTAAGTTAGAGATGTCACGATATATGCTTGTATTTTTTATTATGAAAGGAAATTCCATACTTAAATGATAAACATTTTCATTTTCCAATGTCTTTGTGATAACACTACAATTCGATTTTGTATGCATACACCAATAAAGTTCATCAATGACTATTTTAATATTTAATCGTACGATTACTGACAATTGTATAAATATAAGTTATAAGGAATCGTTGTTTGAATTTTATGAGTTGATCAAACACGGTTGGGATTTGATCACGGTCGATCGTGTTTGATAATCTCATAATACTTAAAGAAATATTTTCTATTCTTAAATGGTTACAAAATTAATAACCGGTTAGTCGAGTTATTTCACCTGGAGACGAATGTCTCAATCCAGAAAGCACTACTGGTACTGTACCAGTTATCGGCTAAGACCAGTTATCGGCTAAACTGAGAGTACGGGTTCATAGCATGCGACTATCCGAAATTTTTTAATTCAGTCCTCTGTTTTGAATAAAGAAAAGTAAATTTGCTTGAAAACTTTCTTGAATATGTTTTAAACATGAGCTTAAACGATCGTTGTTTACTGCTTATTTACATCTTTGCACTTTCAGTAGTGGGGGAAGTGACGTAATAAGTTTAAAATAGAATATAACTCCTGTGTGATACATTATGATATCCCTTCTTTGATTTGACAAATAATATCACTACATAAAACACGTAGAAACAAAAGGAATTCACTAAATTCTGAGAAATTCATAGCGCAGTTCAACGCCTGGTTGCACAATATTATGCATTCAATAGTCTACGATTTTGAGTATTACCGTATGATAACAAACAAATAATTTTATGAGTTTTGTTTATGTATCATACCCCCTACGACCTTTAGTCTGATCCCAAAAGGGACATAATTCAAATTACATTTTGCAGAATATCAAATCAACATATACAGTGATTTTACTATATTATTATCGCGAAGCCGATAACTGGTACAGTAAATCGTAAAATCTCGGCAAATTCGGGGCGTCCTAAAAAGAACACAAACAAAATGTTTTGGGTTCTAAATAATGATTTAACCTAACAGGTGCATAAACAAGGAGTTCACAATTTAAAGTATGTCAAGTTTTATTGAAAAATAGCAAGAAATAAGGAAATACGAAAAGAAATCGTTAAATTTTAGCCGATAACTGGTACAGTGCCAGTAGGGAATACATTTTGGAACTGTGCATTTTACTTATTTCTTTTTCTGCATCTTACAATTTTTGCAAGAAAAAATATAAATGGTGATTGGTAGACATTGAATATTAAGTCACAGTTTACAAGAATGTTCTCATGCAGTTAGATTTTGTATTATTCATTTAACATATAGAAGTTAGCTTATTGATAAATTAATATTATTTTTAAAGACGAACATTTATGAACAACTTGTTTTAATACAGAAATAAAGTCGATAACTGGTTACATTTCGGTACTTCAGATAAAAGCTGTTACGAATTGGTTCAGCAAAATCAAAGGAAAACGAATACAATATCGTCAGCTAAAAGGTAATAATATTTTTATTTTCTTTTTGATTTAGAGTTTGATATTTCGCTGGCCCGTAGCATTATGATCCACTATACAGACGCCTTTTCAATTTGAAATAGATTTTTAGCCCTTTACTCTTAGCATCGTTTAAACTATTTAAACTATTAATATCAAAGTATTGAATGGTTGCTAACCTACATTCCAAGGTTATAGAGTTTTTCCAATTGAAAAGTAAGTCATTCCTGATTTCTTTTAAAAAATACGGCAATAAACAACAACAATTAGTTTCAAAACAAATAATCGACTTACGTAAAGATAGCATATAATTATAAAATGTAAAATGAGGTAAACTTTCTATAGGCACATTGGCTGGCGCTCCGTCATTAGGCTGTTTCAAAACTTAGCAACATTCAATTCGTATAATTAATTAACGCCTTTTATCAACTGATGAACCCGATAGTTTTATCAATATAATGTAAGACTTGTTATTTAAGGTTACTGTCAGTTTAACAATTTTTTTTGTTTTGAATAAATATTTCAAGAATTATTGTAACAACCAAATTCAGATACCCTATATACATGTTATCTATTTAGGGAATTATGGAGTAAATAAAAGTTATGTTTGAAGCTACAATCATCTATTGACACAGAAAGAAGGAAATATGACTTTTATATGTTATGAATATTGAGCTGTACATTAAATTAAAAGCTAATACAAGAGAGACAAATCTTTAAGGAAATGTTTTACTTCTTTATCTTTAAGAAGGTCAGAATATAAATATGATCCATACTTTACACATCGAAATAAAGTGTGATAATATTTGCGTGAGTTAAATACTTTCAAACAAAAACAAAGTCTTCATATTTTATAAGCTATGTGTTTTGTTCTTTAGACTAATAATATTTCTCATTTTGTTTTATTTTTTAAGGACATGTGGAAATCTTACAACAACTTTCATCTCCATCTTATTTCAATTCATCATAGGAAAAATATTTCATATACGAACCTGTTAATATATGCCAATATTTTGAATTTGCATCTATGTTGTCTATATTGTATGATGTAAAAATTGTCTTATTTTATATATGTACATGTATGTTGCCAAATCTGTAAATATTTAATATCTAGTGTTTTTTGACCAAGCGTCTGGTGTGACAATGTTCCTTTTCTCAAAGCATATTTATTCGATGACTGTACCTGATAGTTTTACTATATTGAACACAAAATAAATTCATGTGAAATGTTCGTAGTAAAAAATAATAATCAAAAACTTTTTAAAGCTTTTAAAATCTAATTTTTACAATCCAACACCATCGTATTAATGAACATTAATAAACTCGGGTATGGTACATGTAGGAGTAATTATGAAATTCGTCGTAACAGCTTGCTTTTATATTAATCTCATAAAACTAACGTATAGTTTTCACTTTTTTTTCTACAGCCTATATACATGCATTCTGTTTAAAATTTGACTGTCCATCCCATACCTCATTTATTATGTTTTACTTCATATCGTTACGTAAAACATCTATATCAATCTGACTAAAGCACAGGGCATAATAGAGGTCTGTGCTTTAGTCAGATCGACATCTATATTTGTTTCATTTCTTTTTCGTTATCATTTTTACCAGCATATAAAAATAGAAGCCATTTAAATATTAGCAGTTAGACATTAAGCTCTATAAATTAAATCACTTTTGTTTACAAAAACACATTATTGAAATGTGTTAAACCTAATACAAAATGCTTCTTAAAGAGGTAAGTTTGCTGCATTCATATTCATAAAAAATATTAAAAATTGGTGAGCAGTTGATGGCTAAGCTATGCAGCGCCTGTCCTATTATAACAAAATTTCACGAGTCGTTCTTAAAAAATGTGTTAATTGTTGAACTAAACAGAAAACTTCATTAAAAATATATTTCTCAGGTTATCAAAATTGCTTTTGTTTCTCAGTTAAATTTTTCATACTGAACTTGTAATGAAAAAATTACAAAAACAAACCGTCAACCATCTCAAAAATCCATAAAACGAAATACAAATTCAAAGCAGAGCAACACGGACATCCTAAAAGATAGAGGTAGGATCAGTTGCCTAGGAGGAGTGAGTATCCTCAGCTGTCCGCTCACACCCGGCGTGTGCCTTTGTCGTAATCGGGAAAAAACGGAAAAGTCCGTAGACAATTAGGTGATTAATTATGGCCTAACAATTAGTATGAAAAACGTCAGTCAGCATGCGACCCAGTGGAAGATTGTATTTGCTGACAAGGTCGTTGTATCGACCATAGAACTTACGAAAAGATGACTTCAAACGAGACTGTTGATAGTCCTGTTTTATCAACTTGTTTATCAGTAGCTTGCCTCGCCTTAGAAACTGTTTATACGAAGAGGATACCCTTGCGTATCGAATTAACTGAGAGACAAAAACACCATATGCAGGTGATGAAGGTATATTGCTACATAAGTAAGGAAAGTTGACTATAGAACAATTGAAGTCATCGCGTTTATCATAAAATTTTGTTATGTTGTCCATTTCCAGTAAAATATCCAAATATGAAACAGATGACGCAAACTCTGTGGTTCACTGGGATATATCGAGTCGACGTAAGTAAATAACAATTGTTAATTGATAATACGTCGTCGAATTACCTGAATGTTGAGTTGAAGGCCACAGCGAGTAATTTATTTTTTTCACATACAATTTTTTTTCTTTTATTTCAAGTAAACAAAACCTAAACTAAAAATAATTATTTATCATATTTTAAAGCCTAATCAACGAGTTGATGTTTTCAATATGAATAGTAACTGGTGGGTATTACATATTCTTTTTTCAATTTTTCCTAAGACTTTAAGAAATTGTGAACTTCCGGATAGAGACTCACTTTATTGATTTGTCGGAGGTATATCATTAAACCTATTTCTCTAAAAAGACGATTTTGGCGATGACACGCCAATTGTAATGGTCAGAAAAAAACCAAACAAGCGAATAAATGCGTTGATTAAATGTATACCTTTATTATAATTCAGATTACACTTTCTGAAGACAATGTGTTCGACAATATTAATGTATAGCAATACGCATCAAATAGTGACGATGTTGATATTTTTCTTTTACTATTTTTTCATATAGAATTCGAAGTATATTACTACTTTTATTATTATTATTTTTTTTAAATTTATTTATTTATTTATTTATATTTTTTTTCGTCAACGAATATTTTGAAATATGGCAAATCTAAATTTAGTGTCAGTGAATGTAAGAGGTCTTAATTCGTCAGAAAAAAGAGATAAAATTTTTTTATGGCTAGAAGAAAATAAAATTAATATTACACTTTTACAAGAAACACATTTTATAGAGAAACGTGCTGAATTGTATGATTGAAAATGGAACGGAAAAGCAATACACGCTTTCTCCGACTCTCCCTTTAGTAGAGGCGTTTCCGTTTTGTTCAATAAAGAATGTAATATAGATATTTTAAATGTGCATAAGATGGAAGGAAACTTCTGGTAAATGCTAAAATAGATGAAACATTACTTACGATTGTTAACTTATATGCTCCTAATAAAGAAAGCGATAGAATAATATTTTTTAACTCGCTAAATACATTTATTTCTTCCTATACTCTCCAAGATAGTAAACTAATCATTGGAGGTGACTTCAATTGCAATTTAAAAAAAGAAAATGACAAATCCTACAAAAAGTTAAGTAAACTACTAAATAAGCTGGATTTAGTCGATGTGTGGTTGAATAAAAATCCAACAAAAAATGGTTATACATGGTGTGATGCAGAAAATTCCCCAAAAAGTAGAATAGATTACATTTTTGTGCGCAATGACTCAATCGATTATGTAAAAAATATTGTTGTTAGAAAATTACCAGGTACTCATAATAAAAACACACGGTTAAGTGACCACAGGTTAATAAAATGTAATTTAAATTTTAGTAATTTAGAGAGAGGTAAAGGATACTGGAAATTAAATATCTCGCATCTAGAGAACGAAGACTACAAACGCGGAATCTTAGAATTATTTAAAAATATAAATGACTCATTAGATCCAATTTCAAAATGGGAAACTTTTAAAATTAAAGTCCGTGATTATTCCATTAACTACGCAAGACAATCCAAGAACAATGTAAAACATAGATTAAAATTGATTGAGGAAAGGATAGATGATATAGAAAACTTACCGAGCGGAGATATTGATATGAATGAAAAAAGAAAACTTGAAAAGGAATTAGATTTTATGTACAATGAAATAGCTAAAGGAGCGCAGATTAGATCTAAAGCGAAATGGATTAACGGAGGTGAACGAAATACAAAATTTTTTTAGGTTTGGAAAAGAAACATCAAGCTCACAATACAATATTAGAATTAAAAACCGATAACAAAACTGTAGCAAGTAATAGCGAAATTATAGAGGAAATGTGTCACTTTTATGAAAACTTATATACAAGTAAATCTATTTAAAATGTTGATATAAATGCTTATTTGTGCTTATTTGAATGACGTTGAATGTCCAAAACTTAACAATAGTGAAAAAGAATATTGCGACTCATTACCTACAATTGATGAATGCGCAGATGCAGTAAATAATTTGAAAAATAACAAATCCCCGGGTTTGGACGGTATACCGGCTGAATTTTATAAATGCTTTTGGAAAACAATTGGACCACTCCTTTATGAAGTTTTATTAAGTATTTTCGATAAACAGGAACTACCCTTTTCACAGCAGTTAGCTCTGATCACTATTTTTTTAAGAAAGGGGAAAAAAATAATCTTAAAAATTACAGACCACTAAGTTTAACAAATACCGACTATAAAATTTTAGCTTTTGTTCTTGCCAAAAAATTACAAACAGTTATTGATAAACTAATTAGCAAGGAACAATCAGCGTATATAAAAGTGCGCTTTATTGGCATAAATGCAAGATTAATTTTAGACATCTATGAATACTGCATGGAAAACGATAATGACGGTTTATTACTATTTTTAGATTTTGAAAAAGCATTCGATTCAATCGAGTGGAATTTTCTTCTTCAAGTTTTAAAACAATTCAATTTTGGTGAAAATTTTATTTTATGGGTCAAAATTCTTTACACAAAACCAATTTTCAGAGTTAAAAACAATGGATGGATTTCTAAAACTTGCAAAATGAATAGAGGTATAAGACAAGGGTGTCCTATCTCAGCACTTTTATATCTGTTTGTTGCGGAAATATTGGCTTATAAATTAAAACACAATTCGGAAATTCAAGGAATAAATATATTAAACATGACAGACGATATAAAAACTATTCAACATGCGGACGATGTCACTTTAACCTTGAAAAATATTTCTTCTTTACATGTTGCAATAAAGACTGTTGAAGAGTTCTGTAAACACGCTGGATCAAAAGTAAATATAAACAAAACACAATGTATACTACTTGGTAGTCTGAAAGACAGATATAATAGTATAAGCGGCATCGATGTAACCAATGATGTTGTTAGATGTTTGGGTATTTACTTTGGACATAATAAAAATCAATGCTATGAACTTAATTGGTTACACTCTTTTCAAAATATGGAAAAACTCTTCGAGTCCTGGAAAAAAAAGAAAATTAACTAATATATTTGGAAAAGCATGCATTGTTAATTCACTAGCTATATCTAAAATAATTTATGTGGGTTCTGTATTACCTATGCCTGACCCTGAATATATTAAACGACTGAAAAATTGCATATTTAATTTCATTTGGAATAAAAGAGATAGAATAAAAAGAGATACTGTGATTGGAAGACAAGAAGATGGCGGTATAGGAGTTGTTGATATTGAATCGAAGTTTAAGGCTTTAAAAGCTTCATGGTGTGGAATCTTGATGGACAATACATGCATAATTAACAGAATAGTTGATAGTTATTTGAGAGTTTTAAATGTAGATATCAATTATGTATTAAACATATCGGAGACTAATAGCTCTAATTTTAAGATCATTTCTAAACTCCCAATTTTTTATAAAGAAGTGTTTTGTAGTTTCAACGATTGTAAAAAAACATTGACATTACTAAATTATCTGATATAAATTTTGCTAAACAACCAATTTGGAACAATAATTTGTTTCAATTTGATAATAAAACAATTTGTCATAAAAGTTGGATTCAGAGCGGCATATTGTATGTAAAGGATCTTTTAATGCTGATGGCCAATTCAAAACACTTCAAGAATTGTCATCTACTCTAAAGCAAAAAGCTAACTGGATGTGTGAATATAGAATAGTTAGAAATGCAATATATAAAAAAATCACTAAGATTTAATATGAAATGTTGTCAATATATACAAAAAGTATCCACTGGTGATTTTCTTTTTATTAATGGTTTACATTGTATCGAAGACAAAAAATATAAATTTTTCTACGAAAATTTGTTGTACAAAAAATTTAAGCCTCCCTGTCATCAGGCATTGTTTAAAAGACTGTTTTCAGTGGAAAAAGAATATTGGAATGACATATACAAAAACAAAGTAAAAGATATATTTGACAAACGAATATGTGAATTTAATTACAAATTGCTGAATAATACAGTGTGCTGTAACAGCTTTCTTTTTAAATGCAAATATAGGTCTTCTGCTTCTTGTAACATGTGTAGCGAAATTGAAGATGTAAAACATTTGATTTTTGAGTGTGAACATGTTAAGATGATATGGTCAACTTTAAGCCAAGTTATAGGATTTGATATACAGTGGAAACATGTTATTTTGGGTTTTTACTTTGAACGAAACGCAAAAATACGATTTTTGAATACTATTGTGTCTTTCATAGCCTACAAGATATTTAAATATAAAATGTGTTGTAGATTTCAAAACAAAACAGAGACATATAATGCATTGGTTTTATATTTGAAAAACAATATAAGATACAATATTGATGTACTTGTAAATATTTCAAAAATACAAATGTTTAGAATTAATATTGTGAAATTTGCAGATATGCTGTAATTGTTATAATACATATCATATTACTTTATCACTAACTATCTTGGCCAGAGATAGTTGGATATTGTTAATGGGTTGTTCTGTAATGTGAAATAAATGGAAAAACAAATGTATACCCTTCTTAAACGGCAACCATGAATACATATGCCTGTTGAACAGTTATTAGGCTTTTGATATATGGCATACTGCCCTTTATAAACTATTTTATGAAAACATTAAACGAAGTGAAGGAGCTATATCGCACAAACTTGACTGTTATGGGGCAATCTTAAGATGAAGAGCAAACACAGAACACATTTTATATATCCGCAACTATTCAACCATCTCAAAACTTTCACTATATATTTGACTTCTGAATGAAATTATCGTGAATGAACTGTGCAGGGCAACAATGCTCTTTTCACTGTATTGATTTAATCAAAATTGCAAAATATACCTGCTCGCTAAACGAGACTTCAGTTAACATATTAACATAACGACTGCAGTTGCATACAGGGGAGTATAGTAAGTTGAACAATTATTATTCACTTGTTTGAATTTGATTTTTTTTAGATTAAGGGGAGACAGGACACGTATCACGTGACTTTCATTGCAATGATACTTTGATGTGCTAACTCTATTATGACGTCACAATTGATTTGATTGTATGATGCTATGATGTGATTTATCCATTATGACGTCATACAGGATTTGATAGATCTTTTTCCCGTACTCAACGGCTCTAAAGTAGTTATTTTCACAACATGAGATGGGGGAAATTTAAAATTTTAATTTTAGAAATGTAAATATATAAAATTATAAGCGGTTAATATAAGCAGGTATATATTCTGATAATGATCCGTTCATGTTAATTGATAAATCTAAATAACGCATTACTTTTCTGATAGTTTAAAACAGAAAAGGTCATAATTCCAGAATAAGGGGTATGGGTGATTCCTATTGTAGTATCTCTCTTGAATGGCAAGAAAGTGGCCATGAAAATTTTATAAGTAATAAAGCGCATGCTAAGGTTGATATATGAAATTTTGTTCAAAAATTAATTGACAGGTTTTTTTGTGCCATCACATTTTGTTCAAATTTAGAATCAAAAATTTCAAAATTTGAAGCGCTGATTTGAGCAATATTTTGATAAAATTATGATATTGCTAAGTAAAAAGGCCAATGTTGTAATTGATTTTGAAATTTGTTTCCATTCTTAAAATTAATGAATATAATTTGCAAATAAATTCCATCAAATAGAATAATTATTGCAGAAAATTGAAATTGTTAAAAAAATTCATAATGACAGACAAGGGGGATAATTCCTATCAAAATATCTCCCTTACAAGGTAAGAAAGTAGTCATGAAAATAATGCATGTTGTAGTGGACATCTAAATGTAAACGTGCTAAGAAAAGCAGAAAAATTTATTGACAAATAATTTTACACTGCAACGTCCTGTTCCCCCTTAAATGAAAAATTGTTCCATTTGTACATATAGATCATTGTCTCTTTCTATACTGTATTAGTTATTTAATTTGTTAATAAATATTTGATTGTATTCTGAACGCTAAACACGACTCATAAGTAAACACAGTTGCACAGGTATATTAACCCAATGATTCCGTTACACTGGATCGCATATCTTGAACTTGAGGAGGAAATTTAGTACATCGATCTTTTCCTTTCGTGGTATATGCGAGATAAAGTGTTTTTTATTCAAAGTTTGGAAGAGAGCTTTAAAAATTTGAATAAAGAATGATAATTCAAATTATATTAAATTATCTAATCAATGTCATACTAGAGATTTGATTTATTGATAATTTCACTAAAAGCTTTTTAAAAATACATGTACGTATTAAAGCAAAACATTGGGTATTTCCTATCAGCTTTTGAACAGGAAACATCGAGCGCATGCTTGAATGCTTGCTCCAACACTTTTTTAAATATGATATACTAAATACTACGAACAATATTATATGGGGTTTCGGAGATATGATGCGCTTTATATTTTCTACTGTTGAATACTGAGAAAAACTAATGAATTTTTCATGTTTTTGAGAAAGGCGGGAATTGACCCATTTATGTGACGTCATAGCAGTACGAGGAATAAATGCTATAATCTTCTAGATTTCTGTAACCTACATATCTAGTATTATATACTTTAAAAATATAATTTTGATATTATCAATTTTTAAGGGGGATATGCGGCCCATCTTGCACATTTGAGAATTAAATGTGAACATTTCTTGAACTGGCTTGTTTCTGCCCAAAAGTGACCAAAGAACGTGGGGGAATAAGCCGAGGCATAAAACCACCTAAGTCCATTTGAAAAACCAACAATTTTTTTTCTTACAAATATTACTTTTGTTACATTTATTTAACATATGTAATCATTTGCATTCAGTATTGCCAAAATCCTCAAAAACTGGATTCAAATTTAATTGATACATGTATTAAGACATCAAAATATGTATATGCTAATTGAGCAACAAAATCCTAATAAAATCGGATGTTCAGACCATACTTTTTTATAGAGTGGTTCATCATACTATTTTTTAAAAAACGTATATTGAAAAAAACCATGTAAATGTCTCTCTTTTTCAATTTTCCAAAAAATGGTACCAAGACCTACTCTATGGTAAAAAGCAAGTTTTCTTCGTTCAATTTTCAAGATGATCATCAAATGGCCAAGACCGAATTATGTGTGCACAATACTAAATTAAGTTGGTTATTTAAATGGATTCACACATGTGATTCCGTGGTGTAGCGGTTAGGGAGGAGTTCTTGGAACATAAGTATATTGAAGTAGGTGTTTGATTCTAATGAATCGTGTTTTAAATATTTTTTTAGATCTTTGTTTACTTTGTTTTAATTCGAAAAACTCATTTGATGTAAAGAAAGTAAAAACTGCTTTATTATGAATTAAACACATGCACTTAATCATTTTAAAGATTTTTAGTTGAAACTAAATCAGTTATCTTTAGTATTATTTATAAAAATAAACATGTTACTTTGTTGAGGGGGTACAAATTATGGACTTTAAGACACACGTTAGGAATTCTTTATTCTATGTACACGCACATAAAATATTTTCTGAAGATATGTAAGCACGGGAATAAAAATATTTGAAGTTAATACACATATTATACTAAATGCGTGATTGTCAATTGAAACATACTAGTGGTAGGGTTGTCGCCACTTGTGGGCATGTGCCTCGGCCTATTCCCCCAGGTTCTTGTAGTCAAAAGATAAAATAGCAATAAATATGAGGTTCTTCGTGTTGTTGTGTATGCATTGGAACTCTATAGTGCCCCAAAATGAAATCGTGTGTTCCCAACAACATATAATACGCTTGCTAACCGCTTTCCAGTACTTTCAGTGCTCCCATTTAATTTGTGAAAAGGCAGATATATATTGGACCTTATCGAATATGGTCCAACATTGTGTTTTTTCCTTGTTGTATGTGCATTTTCTGTTTCTGAATAAAATTTGATAATCTCATCGCGACCGTGTAACACGGCGATGTAAGATGTACGTCCACACAAATGAGACCTCTACAGCAAAAGTCTTTGAACTGTTAAGAGATTCGAGGCTTATATAGAAGTTCTAAGAATAAAGGCGATGGGAGAGATACTAGTATATAGCTACATGTATCAATGCTTTTTCCGAGTCGTGTTCAGCTTTAAAGCTAATGATTATCCTATTTTTATAAGGCTTTTAATTATATTAAAAGAATACTGTAAATTTAAACCATTTTTTTCATTTATTACTTTACAACTTAGTTTCAGGATTTCATGTCCGAATTTTAAACTAGGAAAATAGAAATGAAATGAACTTAATATATTTTAATTGTTACATGTACCTTGGAGCTGGAAACAAGCTTCTAATTCCTTTAACCTTGGGTAAATAAATACGATCAAAATGAAGGTCATGCTCTCTGGAATTGTACATGTTGGCGTTTTTCTGAGCAGTTTGGTGGATTTTGAGAAGGTATTTTCAATTTATTTCTTACAATATTCTTATTCAATTTATTTTTAAATATTTGCTCTATTTGTACTAAGACAATCACTAACTATGGATATCAATAAATTGAGGCATGACAATTTTTCTGACGCAAATATTTCATACCCCCAATTTTTAATTTACGGAAACCTTGACATGTAGTCAAATGATGTTTAACTTTGCGCGTCAATCCAAAATAAACTGAAATAATATTTTGACTTATTGTATATGTACAGCAAATGGATTTTGAAATCGATGATTGTTTAAAATAATTAAACAATCGTAATAATTTCCATGTATAACTCATCATACAGTTAACTACTGAAATGATCATTGACGTCATTTTCATAGGGACCTCTTTATGATTTAAGACATTATCATAGGATATTGGACTCGATAAAACTAGCTAATAACCTCGGTACATGCATGGCTACATTAGATTAATGGCATTTCTTTCTTACATTGTATATTAATGAAATAGGAAAAAGGTAATAAGAAGAAAATGATACTGTGTTTCAAGGATGATTTTATGTTACATGCTTTACTTAAAATCTAAGCAAAATACAGAAGATCGTGGATTTATACCTTAATTGTTAATTATAATGAAGATTAATGATCTCTGTTCAGACTTAAAAATAGCCATATCAGACAAAATTGTTTTCTTTCTCTCTGTCTTTCATATAATATATGCTTTAATCATTTGCTTTAGGTATCAGCCTTCACGTTTTGTGAAGTTTCAGTTGATACAATAAGATATGTTGAGGAATGCCCAAAAAACTCTGAAGAGTGGAATATCGCAGCAAGAAGAAAAAACTGCGAATCAATTCAACAAACCTGTATTGAAACAATTGCGTCAAATACTCAAAGATATGTGTTCCAATATCATTGTGTCATCAATGTTTGGAGAAATGCTACTCTGGAGGTCTGTGCATTAAATCGTACAATCTTAGGTAAGAAAAAAGTATACAACTGTTCATAATAGAAAAACTCACATACTTGTATGTACAATATATAGCATAAAAAGTTGTTTGCTTTGGTACATCTTCGTGTTTCGTATTTTCTAATTATAATTTTAATAAGAATCAACCAACTTTTGTAACATTCAGGACATTGTGCTGAATTTAATGAAATGGGAGCCGTCGTTCAAGATAACTATTATACTGACTGTACACGGCTAGAACCGCCATGTCCAACCAGTTACAATTCTGCAGAAGCTTACAAATGCAAGTATTTATAATAAAGGGACATCAGTTATTGTATTCTCTGAATATGGTTGTTTTAACATTTAATGATAACACGAATATTCATTGGCATTATTAAGATACATATAACATTTTTCTTTGATATTTCAAATGTTTCTTGTTATATAGATCAATCGTGCTACGATATTGTAAGAGAATATAAAAACCAAAGAAAATACAGTACTGAGAGATATGTTTCGTGTTCAAAAAGGTACATGTACATAACAACTGAGTTAAAACAATATAGAATGCTAATGATTAAATTAAATGTATGAATTCACATGAGTGAAACTTGGTCAAAATGAGGGAATATAATTTTACAGTAGTATCCATGCATAAAAGTAGTACATAATAGGGGTTACGTAAATAATTGTTTGACAATAATAATATTATAGATTTGACTTTTTTATATTATATTTGGAACTTCGCATCTGATTTCCTACAATCCTATAAAAATCACAATGTTAACGTACATGTTATATAGACACAATCATGTAGTTTGTACATAACAGTACTTACTTAATTTCTATTTTCTTTTTTTTAAGGTTTACTGGAAGTCTTTTAATAATATGCCAATCATTTCTTTTTGAAATACTGATTCTTCTTTTTTTGATACTAAAGATTCAGTAATATAAATTACATATTTGCAACAAATAATTTCATTTTAATGTCAAAGTCGTTGTATTCTTTGTTTGATGTAATTCTGCTTGTTTAACTGAACTTTATTTAAAATAGAAATGAAATACCAAAGGCTCTGATATCAAATGACAATTCATTTCATCTTTTTTTGTACAGTTCTTTTATCATCTTGTACATTTTTTTGCTCATGTTCTTTAAAAAAAAAAATATTAGAAACACAACAAAATAACAGTAGCACACTTTACGTTTCTCACAGGCTGCCGGCTTCTAGCCTAATAGTGTTATGCCACTGTTTGAAATTTCCTTTTAAAAAAATAGAAATTTATAGTTGCGGTGCTGCTCTTAGGTAAATATAACTGTTTAGAAGTTGCTCTGGTGTTAGTTTTAGTTTTCATAAATTTGTTTTGGAAGTTCAATCCCGGTTATATAGTTTATATAGTCCGTGCCGATTTTAAAATTTAGATATGATCAATTATCAACCATATTGATAGTCAAAGGATATTTCGATAATGCAGATCTAATATAACTATTATTATTTCATAATGAATAAAAGTTTTAATCGTTAAACATTGTTTAAACTTGTATTCTGATGCTTATAAAACGATTCATTTTTTGATTTCCAATATGATCCAAGTTCGTAATCAACTTGCTAGTTTTTGTTTAGTTTCATTAAGCAAATAAATCCATATTTTGTTCATATTTGATAGATATATAATCAGTTAAAATGCATTGAAACTTTCTACGAAGAATAAAAAATAATTATAAAATGATACTGACAAATGCTAAATTATTGGTTTTTTAACTTAAATTAATAACCAGCTAACATAAATTCAAATACGAATCATGAAATAACCCCCCCCCCCCCCCCACAATATTATAGTCAACTTCAAATGCAACGTCAAACTTATTATGCAATAGAGTCTATATTAAAATATCATAATGCTTGCAATGTCAGTTTGTTTATGTTTAAATGGAAAACAATGTAAAAATTATGAAATGCAAAAGGTTAGATGTGTAAAGAAAAATACATATATTGTAATCTTAAGTTCTAAAAACTTTATGAATAAAACTCTACACAGTTTGATTTATTCCTATTATCAAATTCACCGTTACTTATACGTCGCATTTATAAAAAATACTATAAAGCCATAATTAAACGCGAGGAATTAAAATCAGCGTAAAATCCCCAGAGGTACAGTACATCTCGCGGATTTTAAAATATTGCTTTTATTTTTCTGACAGATACTATACATGATTTTATATTCTCGCGATATCATGCAAAATGGTTGGATCGCGGAATTAAGTACTATCGAAAAATAGGAATCTACAGTACATATAACACCATTGTATTTCCTTTAGTTAAAGTACTAGTAAAACTGTGTACAATATCAACGCCAAACACATGTGCTATTTAGCATTAGTATCATTTGATACATGTACATGTACATGTACAATCAGAGTGTGTTTCAACAGAAAAAATCGGGTAGCTATAGATCAAGTTAAGCTCAGAATAAAGCTCCTTTATATGTTGCTTAGATGATCGAGTTTATATTTTCTCATATCATTGTGCATGTATATTTTTGAAAATTTTATGTACGTTTGTTACATGTATATACAAGGTTGCAAATAAAAGCTTTTATTATCTTTATTTCTTTGTATTCACAAAAATATACAAGGGCATTCGGTTTTATTCATAATTGCATGAAATTATATTTCATGCTCATTAAAATTTAGTTTTTGAGAGGAAACAAAGTTATAACCATTCATGTATCTGATTACAGTTTACTTCCTTCTTAATCGGAAACGTATTAATTTATTTTTTGAGGATAAATTCCAACATTCGATTTTTGTACATCATGATATAAATATAACGATGCATATAACATGGACGTTAAATGTTTAGTGTTCTTGTTAGTACCAGTGGTGGACTATATTTATGCTCAAGACAGATGTGAAGGGTGAGTGATCGATATCTATATCTAGATATTAATCGACCTTTTCTCACGTTTTAATGGAACAAGAATATTCAAATACAGCAATATTCTTTTATTTTTGACGTTGTAGTATCTACATGTATGTCAAGGGTTTAAACATAGACATTTGTAACTGTAATTGTTCCAGTGTTTTTTCTTTTGTTTTGTTTGCACGGGCTTCAAGTTGGCATTTTTACAATTTTTACAATCAGTTCAAAAAGAAATTTGTTATTTGATACATCATAATTCTTTTAACTTTTGATCAATTTCACTTTAATGGCGATGCACTTTTAGTACTATTGTAAATAAAAACATATTTGGTTTCATCATACCAAATGATTCCAGTAGAATTTAAATCTATTGACGGATCGCAAATATGTGAACTAAAGGCCCGTGTAATGTAAAGAGGTTGTCTCTGACTGGTAAAAATAAATCATGTCTGTAGACACATTAATAGAATACAATCATTTGCTAACGCATTATCATTCAATGATACCAGATTAATATGACATTGCATAAAGATTAATGAAGCATTTTTTGAAACATATTACCCTAATCAATTTTAGTGTATCTGGTACGTTGTTTATTGTAGATCTGAATGCTGTGCTGGATATATGTTTGACAATAACACAAGTTTATGCGTTCGTATGTAAAAATTTTAAGATAATTAAATCATGATCGGATTAGACTAAATGTTTTCGGCACAAAACCTCCCTTGATCTTGATTTTGCATTCTGCATTGTAGCTTGTAATACTGGATTCATTGGGCAATTCTGCGAGAAAGAGTGTCCATACCCGACATTTGGAGACGGATGCCAGCAACAATGCTTCTGTGAACAAGAGCATTGTAGCATAGTTACGGGATGCATCACATTGTCAGGTAGGGTGATGTAACGAAGCATCAGTATACGGCAAACACTAAGACAATTAAAAAGTATAAGATCATTTCATGCTTTATGTCTTTTAACATCGAATATCCGAATTGTCATCTTCGTTATTCTGGTAGTCATTAAACCCTTTCATGTATCACCTGATATAATTAAATCTTTTTCAGAATATTGCTTATTGAAAACTAGTTTTAATTAAGCTAAAGAAAAAGCGTTTTTATATTTGACAAATTTCTATTGGAATGAAAATCACGTCCCGATGTGAAACATGTTGCATCCTTGTCAAGTTCCCTATTTAATAGTATGTACTCTGCATAAATGCACTTAGAATCAAACATAGAATGAAAACCAGAACACTTATTGTTACAGTATATCGTACATATTATGACGAATACATTGAATATAAATTTTGATTTAAATGAATTCGACACCAGAAAAGTATAAAGTCTAAAATTGCCATTCCCACGTAGTTTATTTGAAGATATATAGGATATTGAATAGTGTTTATATATTGATTTGATATTGCTGATTACGCGGCTATGTTAAGGCTGCCCGAATTGATGTGTAGAAAGTCACTTGTCTGAACTTCATACGATATGACGTCATAATTAACTTTGACGTCACGATCTCCATTCCTTTCGATAGTTCTCAGGGATTGTATCGTAACGAAATAAGTGAATTTTACTGAATATTATAAAACCGCGTGATTCCTTTACGTAGAAGCTGTTTTAAATACTAGTTATAATGAATTTAAATATTATCATTACTTAGTATAAAAAAATCGGCAGTTTTAAAGCCTCGTATTAGGTAAATGACTATTTATAAACTAATGGTTTGGAGGCTCGCCCTGCTATGTGTAAACTAATGAATGGAGATATTTTTATGCATGTAAAAAACAGCCTGGCACAAGTGAAAGATCAATACAATCTTTGTATTTTATGCGTGAAACTGGTAGAGAAAATAAGTACCAATGTGAATCATGCTGGGGGAAACCTATTAATTTACCCAATGTTGTGTATTTCGAGCTTAAAAAGTAAAAATGTGCCTAATTTCGATGATGGGGCGAAACGTTTTGACAATATTTCAAATAAACGAAATATTTATATGAACCCCCAGCAAGAACTGCAAAATACATTACTTATCGAAGGATTTTTAATAAAAATATATTTGATTTAATGTCATTTATCACTTGCGCCAATGCGATTTATATAGATCATACGCTGTGTTAGGATACACACGTCACGTGCTTAAGAACAACATATGACGTCACAAAAATGCATCAAATATAATGTTGGATACCGCTGTTTTTTAATGTAACAAAGGTTTAAAGAAAATCGCCCGGTTAAAGTGTTTATTTGATAATTAAAACAGTATCGTTTCCGATATAAATTTAGCTTCGGACAGCCTTAACATAGCTGCGTAAGGTCGGTCTTTTTTATTTCCTTCACTAGGAAACGGAAGCGGTTCAATTCAAGAAAGCGATGGCATTTCAACGAGTGACATAATAACAGTTGCAGATAAAGAGGATAAACCGCCTTCATTAAATCGAACTAAAGCTCCTTTATTTGAGGAAACGTCACCACCAAGTACGAAGTCAACGGCAGCTAATGCGGGACAGAGCAATCCCGGTGTTGTAATAAAAAACGGACAGAGCCCGATGCTGATTGGTATTTTCGTGTTTAATGCCTTCTTTGTCATGGTAATCTTTGTCATAGTTATGTACTGTGGCATAAAGAAATACCGAAAACACAACAGAAACAAGAAAGATAACTCTGCAATTGCTGTTCAATACCACGAAATCGATGAAAATTTAGCGGGTTGTAGCATGAGTTATCACACCCTGCATACTATAGAAGTGACCGAGGGCCGAAACAAGGCCTATGATGATATTGAGATGGGGAAATTTCTTGTGACGTATGAAAATGAGCCCCTAAATGGAGCTAGACAGAGTTCAGTGGTTCCTATACCGCCTAATAGAGCTTCGCAGACCATGCCTAAAGAATTTTACCCGACCTGCGAGAATTTACCAGTTGACAACGACAGACATTGAAGCATACATATTGTAAAAGAATTTTTTTGTTGTTCAAGGATTTTTCCTGTTTTTGTACAGCATGACTTAACTGATTATACATGCAATAAAGTACATGTATTTTGTCCATACTCTCAATGAATACTTTGCCTGCGCATATTGTGCTAAATGTCCCTAGCTATGTTTCGCTAGCATAATATATCATATAAAAAAAAATAAATTATTTAATTTTCAACATATTAGTTTACAAATTAAACTAACAAATTGAAACTTTCTTTCGATAGCAAACAAATTCAATTTTGAGATCAGATGAAACCATTCCTAGTTTATATTGATTGTAACATACTTGACGATTGCATAATTCTAAATGCATATCGGTTACATTACATAGGAAATAAACAGTTTATAATGCATTTATAGATAAACTTATTGATATAATTATGGTCATATTTATATTGTATTTGATTTTTAACAGGGAAATAAAATATTATCTATTTTAAATTGAGAGAGAGAGAGAGAGAGAGAGAGAGAGAGAGAGAGAGAGAGAGAGAGAGAGAGAGAGAGAGAGAGAGAGAGAGAGATAATATACATGTATTACGGAGGGGACTGACGCTTCTGGAATTTGAATTAAACAAATATAAACTGACCAATTTTACTATTATACAGATAAGAAAAGTTGCAAACAAACGATGAACATTTTTTAAAAATCTAATTAGTGTAATATCACAATGGTATTCTGTTACGCTCATTTTGTGTATAATAATTCTGCTACAACAATGCAACCGGTTCGGGATTATGCGATCAATATTTGTTATAGTTAATACTGTGTGTACACTTCTTGATAATCGAATCGGTTTTGCTCGCTCTCCTGTGAGCCACAAGTTTGCTCCGAAAGACTCAATAAAACCATGATTCTGCATAATTCTATCGATTTGTTTTGGTTCATGGAGAATCAAAGATGAAGGAACCGTTTCCCGAAAACTCTGAAATGCCGAGAGCTGAAGACTTTGATATAGATGGAACGCAAAGGGCGGGTGGAGTTTTTCAAAGACTAGCCGATGCAGTGAGAGGTCAGCTTCAGCTTCCAATAGTTAGCCACGAGAGGAGAATAACGCCATTGAACATAGCAAGGTAGGTAACTTTGGTTTAGTTCCTGTTTTCATTGTCTACACCAATCATGAGTTTACTATATATTCTATGAAAGCTTGGTAAGAAGCTATTTTGTAGCAGGTGACCTACAGAGACTTATAACATTTTTTTCCGCTTAAATTAGACACGTGAGATGATTAAAGTAAGAACAAAAATAGTCAGTATGAAATAAGATACACGCACATGCACAAATTCTAACCCATAGTGTTCTTATATCCACTTCACAAAATTACAACACATTTTATTTTGCATGCAAACTTTAAACAATACATGTATAACTACAAAATGATAAGTGTAAAAAAGAAAACTGATCATCCCATCAAAACTCACTCCCACCGATAGGCACCACCAATAACGTGTCCAGTAACTTTATCATGCGCGGATCCAGAAAAAAATTCCAGGGGGGGGGGGGGGGGGTCCGAAGGATAATTGATAATTGTGTTTGCCAGGGAAGAGGGGGGGGGGGGTCCTTGGCATATTTGCGATAATTTTACCCCTTTATAAAATGAAAGAAAAAAATAGAATTATCAAATTTGCAACAAAAGTCATATTAAAATAGGAAGGAGAAAAGCTTTAACAAAAATAAAAAAAATAAAAAATAAATATAAAATAAATTTATAGAAATTATAACAAAAATAAGAGGTGTATGAATATAAGGAGAAAAATGGAGACAAGTGTCTACACTGATGGCTTCACATATTATTTATAAGATGGGGTCGTTTGTCACAATTCACACATGATCAGTGACGGCGCGGTAACATCTGCTCGTCTACATTTGATTATGTTTTGCTATTGATTGCACGGTCCCCTTTTCATCATGGAGGCTTTCTTATGATTAGTGGATTTCACCTGGATCCCCTGACAAAATATCTTTTCCGTGTTGTATAAACAATGGAGAGAAGGTAACATTTGCTAATGAACTTGTTAACTTGTTAATTAAATATAATATGCGGGTATCTCGTAGACTTAAAAATCAAGCCCATGACGATGTGTAAATGTACCACGTACATGCACGTTAAATACGAAACTTTAATTATAGATTTTACGATATTGATGAATAACCATGTTTCAAATTTATAGGCAGGCCAAAAGTTCTTTATACATGTATATTGAAAAAAAACGTACACACACACACTATGTCTCTCGAAGTAAAAGAGAAGCATGTCTTATGTCTGTATGGTTGGTTTTGTCTTTAGTTGTAAAGCCCCTCTAAGAATAACGAGTTATTAGGTCGATTTATGTTTAACAAGTACATGTAGCATATTGGCCGCCACAATCAATAAGCATCTCACAAAGTACAGATTCCTTGGATATACACGGCTCATTAAGCACACTTGTTTGTGTTTGCAACGCTTACATTACATTTACAATGATCAAAGAAAAGTTAGAGGTGTGATATGAGAGAGAGAGAGAGAGAGAGAGAGAGAGAGAGAGAGAGAGAGAGAGAGAGAGAGAGAGAGAGAGTTTTATTCATGATTGTGATAAAGTTAAAATATATTTATCATATATGTATAGATCATATCTGAACCAATTTGAATAGTTTTATTCATGATTGTGATATTAAAGTTAAAATATATTTATCATATATGTATAGATCATATCTGAACCAATTTGAATTGACTGTATAATAGCATTTACCTAACAAAATCAATTATTGAATATTAAGATATTGAAGGGAGACTATTGTAATGTAGTATTCAAGGTAAACATTTCAACTTTGACACTGAAAACTCAAGTAACGTTGTCCTTTTTTTTAAAGTACGCTATTTTCGGTGATTGGTGTGATTGCCTCCCTGCATTGGCTGTGGTCAGCCGTCACTTCCGGTTCCAGTGTGATGACGCATGACCCGACGAAAGAATGCCGGATAGGAGACGAGGAATCATGTCCGTGGTTCATGGTGTTCACAGAAATGAAAGACAAGATCAAAAATCTAGAGAAAAGTTACATAGAGCAAGTCTCGCATCGCGAGACCCTAGAACGAGACTTTATGAACCAATCAGAATTGAACTACATTTTAACGGAAAAGCTCAAACTGTTTTTTAAGAAATTGGATAATATTACTTTATACTGCAGCAGAGCTGAATCCCAGGCAGCAGACATTTACGCCAGGTTATATTTCGATGGTGTGTTATAATTTAATTGATGCTTTCGTTAACATATTATACATGCTACAATAAACCTGAATGTCCTTTTTAAATTCGGTGTTTGCGTATGAATAGCAACTACAATTATACCTATGTCGAGACAAATTCAACCTTTTTATAATCATTTTGCAACAGTAGCATTTAGTTGATTTCAATATCATGACATATGGTTAAAACAGTACATTATAATATTAATTTAATGTTTTTAATTGCAGAGGTGATATTATACTTCCTTTTAACAATTGTACTCTTTGAGATTTTTACGAGAGTTCGTCCTCATACACAAGAATGGAAAGATGCTGTAGAGGTCACCATCAGAGGGTACTTAAACAAATCTGAGCCTACAGTGGCTCCATCTGACGCCATGACCGGCAGCACGGCGTCTACGCTTGATGACGCCACAGACAATGGGTCTGAATCCATACCTAACGGCATAATTAAAGAAGAAAAAGAAAAGAAGGTGCTTAGAACGATTTTATTTCCTTATATATCAATACAGCATTAGCGGTTATATTATACCCTAATTGTGTATTCTCTTTTTCAGTGTTGATTCTGTATTTTTGGTATTTGCATAAATCTGACTTAACAATTGGAAATTGCGACTTGACCATAAAGTGCATGTTAATGTTTTTTGGAGAGTTGGGGGGGGGGGGGCTTAATGAAAATGAATATCCATACAGTCAATCAATAGTAAAAACTGGAAATCGCATTAAAAAATATTTATACTCAAAATAACGTTCATGCAGACGGTGTTGTTTTATTATCGTGCCTTTTACTTTTCATATTCAGAATGTCGTAAAGTTTAAATTCATTTTCGTTTCTAAGGCAAATTTGTATGTATAACTTTGATGCATACGAGGTAAAGAGTGTAGCTATTTAAGTAAACGCATCTTTTTTCATGATAAATAACAATTTTTAATTCAATGTTCTTTTAAGGGGGTAAAATGGTAACTATTTTTTATCATTTCAGAACGGAACACCAACTCATACAGCGCCCTCTACTCCAAAACATGGCGTTCTCAGAAACGAAATGTGCATAGTCCTCTTTCGCAAGGAATGTATTAGCATATATAATTCTGTTGTTGAGACGCTTTTATCATACTTCACGGAGATCAAGATCGCGTCAGCACCTTATTACGTCATTGAGAATATTAGTGACATCAGTAAAATACCTCATGTGAAATTGTTCATCTTAGTTTGTGACAGCACCATTTACTACGGAAGCGGAAGTAAGGATATTCGGATTGCGACTATAAAAGTACTCAAAACGTGGGGAGGTGAGCCATCTTATTATTACATTTGTGATATATATACTTTAGGGAAAATTCCCATATTTTACATCTTGTAACACATTTTAAGCATCAAATTTGCGTAACCTTATCGACAAGTTATGTTGTCTGCATATTCAGAGCTCATATAAAGGTACTGCAGAATTTGACGCGTGCACCATACATTTGAATAAAGTAAAAACATAGACAAAACCTTTGAAAGCTATTTTGTTCTGTTTTTTAGATCTAACAACAACAACAATAGTATTATCCAAGACACACGTTATTTCTCTTGGCCTATTTGTAAATAGTAATTTTCACTATCTTTCTACAGCTGTTCCGATATTGATCATTGGCAATGATGAAGAATCGAAGCGACTGACAGGCCACACACAATATAATAGCAATATAAGGTTTGTCTTTTCCAACGAACTTGTCCAGGATCACGCATCAGCTGGACGAGTTTTCAGTTTTTGGCGGGAAATGTCACCACACCAAATGAGTCACCTTAGAAAAATGATAAGACCCATCTTTAATGAGGTGAAAACAGTTCCACAGCTTAGGTACATAACATTGACTAAGTGATGTTGTTTATGAAGCAGGTCGACTAAGTGCTCATTTTAAGTGTCAGGATTCTCATTCTATTTGTCGTGGAGTGAATTTAAATTTACGAGGGAGTGTCCTTCCGCAACTTTTCACGCTCAATTTGATTTTCGTGCCATTCTCGTTTTGCCTATTTTCTTCTTTCATTTTGCTTTTTTAAAAGAAAAGGGGCCATAAACGAAAACAAAAATGAGAAAAAAGAAAGCCCGCAATGTGGCCAGGGGCTTTTTATTATAAAATGGTAGCCTGTAATTTGTGACGTCATCTTATATATCGATGATATACTTACATGTTGTGATTAATTTCTTCCCAAGAAGATATATAGGGACAAATATTTTAATAAAAGCTAGTGAGGTGCATTATGTTTGTATGTTTCTATAGAAAACCGCAACTTTATAACCACGTTAAAAAAAATTTCTTATACTTGTTACTGTAATTTGAATTTAAATGTGACGGGTACATGCATTAGCTGGTGCTGGAATCATTTTTATACGTTTTGAATCCTAATGCTTTAAAGTTTTCTAAAAAAAAATTCTTATTAAAGAAGTTAACTTATTCATATTTACTTTAAACTAGATTGGTAAGATCGAGCAAGCTTTAGTTTTTTTTTTTAAATAAGTGTTAATGTTGAATCATTCCTTCTGTACATGTACTTATGTTTTTCAGAAAATAAATAATTCAGTTTACTCAAACGTTTCTCATATTTTATCACAGTGACCAAGAACGAGATATGATGAAATATTAGTTTTGATAATATGGTTAAAATACAAATAATGGCAATCCTTATCTGATATCTTTAAAGAACAGCAACAACGTAATTCATAGTACACAATAAGATATGGAGTTGTCTCCGATTGCACGTTTCATTTCCGTGCTGTTCTGTGGTGATCAAATACGGACAGGAGTGATCAAATCCAATAAATCCCGAAGGGCTTTAAGATAGATTTGATCACCCCCGATCGCGTTTGATCACCTTATAATTTTCAAAGAATGATTCCTCATTACTTACATTTATATAATGTTTCATCATTTGTACAGTTCAATATTATAAGGATTATTACTAAATTGATAATATTTTTAGAGACAAATACACTAGAAAATGTATAATATTAGTTTTTATCACGAGGGAGTAAACTACGAAGCCTTACAAATTAAGAGAAAAAAAAAAGGAAATGAAAAACAATGGAATTTTTTGATCGTTCTGGAAAAATATCAAAAATGGTGGCACCTGCATAGAAATGCATGAACATACTAAAATAAGTATATGGTTAAAGGTTTAAGTAATATATGTTATGCTATACATTGAAAAACAATCGTTTGCAGTATACAACATACAAACATGCATACATTTGTACAATCTACTGATCTTCATGGTAAATATCAAAACATAACGAAAACATTCAGTTGTGACTAGCTGCAGAACTGTAGCTCCACGGGAAATTCGGGTTGACGGACCGTGGAGCTACAGTTCCGGTTTAACGGGGGTCCTTCCTGTCACTGACGCTGATCAATTACTACATATTTATATTAACCTGTTTATTTACATATTTACATGTACTACAAACACAGTATCTAAACACAAGTAGTACATGTATATATTCTGACAGACATAGAATACGTCCTCACTCAGTGACATCCAAACTAAGTCTCCTCTCTCTCTCTCTCTCTCTCTCTCTCTCTCTCTCTCTCTCGTTTCTTGGTATGGCCGTGCCAATTATCTCTCACTCCTCACACTCTCCCATAACTCAATCAACTACTCACTTTCATCTATCAGAACTCTATCATGCACATTAAATAAATGACAACTACAGAATAACATATATTATAAACTTATGCTTGTTCGCTTTCACTTTCTTAACAAGCTAAAATGATACTCTTGGGAAGTAGGGCTACAACGCCTGCATCGCGCACCTGCAACCCTATCAATCCTTTTATACTACTACTTTTACTCAACATTTATTAATAATAATTACTGCAGAGAATAGCCAAGTAACACTGCAGTTAAGTTGTGACATAATAAGCACGTGCAAAGGCACCACTAAATTTCAGTCTGTGTGCCGATAAGGAGATGTACTCGCTTGGGCCATATATTGTGTATGTGTTTGTGTTATAAACATTGTGCACATTTGAAAATTTTCATTGTCTATCGTAAACAGAAAAAAGGGCAATCGGTTCATTCATGAATGGACTGAGATTGGAATGTCGTGAGGTTTCTTGCTAAAAATAAATTTAAATCCCAAACACCTGACTGAAAATTCCCACGATAAGGATAATAAAAATAAACCCGATGTAAATCTTGCACACGTCGCGTGTCAGGTGAAGTCAACGTTTAATGTTAGGATACCTTAGCCCTACAATATCAGATATCATTAAACCTTCAGTACTTAATCTTTTGGTGAATCAATACTTTTGTTATTTAGACATTAAAAGATCATACGTAGGCAAAACACCTTTTTGCATTAAAACAAACACCATTTATTTATGCAAATTTTTTTTATCACAAATAAATTGAAAAATCATGACATCATTTTACACAATTTTTCAAACGATATGTTAATTTAGTTAGTGATATATGCAATGATTGTAGTAATCACAATTATCGTCAGAGCACATGAAGTAGATGAACTCATTTCTTTCATTCCGGAAGCACTTGACGGGAATCTGGAGAGAGAAAAATAAAACAATCATTAAGCAAAGGTTGAGTCGCATAGATCAAGGAACAATATCGTACAAAGTTGCATTTTTTTTAACTAACTTACCCGTTCTTAATGCTTTGGGTTGTTTGGTCTTTTAATCGTTTCTGCATATTTGGTTTGATACCTGTATAGCATTGTTGATCTTTAAAAAAAAAGATATTATAATCAAATTACAATAAAACTTGACTTTAACAAACTAAATTTTTTACAATAAATTCTATATAAACGATAATAGAAATATTCAATGAATACAATGGACTAGAAAAATGCAAAAAGCAAGAATTGTATATGTTTGAAAAAAAAACCCACAAAAACCCCCCTACCAAAAACCCCCCCACAAAAACCCCCTGACATTTTATAACTGTAATCTTTGTGATTAAAAGAAGTTTAATATTTTAACTCACATTGATACGATTTGTCTGATGTATAAGCTCTAGGGCACCGTACGTCTCCTGATGAACAGCTGTGTGCATAGTTCTCTTGTACTCTCATGCCTTCTTCGTTATATTCTGGACAGTACTCTATATATATGGATTAACAAGACATTTAATTCCGTTAATGAACCATTTAAACATATAAAAACGTTTTATGCAAAGTTATTTGTACGTATATCATGTTGGTTTGGAAAAAATGGTATCCTACAAAATGCTTTGCTAGCCTTTTGTTTTATTTAAATTTTGTTAAATGAAATGAAAAAAATGCCTACGTAAATTTATGTATTTTCTTGGTGCACAGAGCTCAATTATCCTGTTCCAAAATGAGTTTGGAAGACAGTGATATACAAAACGCTGTCGACTTGAGCAGTTTTGTAGAACTGTATGGCACTTTAATTTCTGAGCCCTCTGCGTCCATTCCGAGTAATTCTTTGGACAGTTGGATACTTCTCTAATTGTGAATTTAGATTGCTCACAAATGCCATAAATATTCTGAAAAGACAATAGGTTTAAGTGAATTTTTTAAAAATTGATAGTATAGACGTGTGTTTTGGTAAGAAAGTTATCTTTTTATGACTATTTTTATCACGATCCACTAACCTCGAATTTGTCTGGATCCACAGCGCACGTCAGTCCACAAGACGAAATGATAAATAAAGCTGTAATGAAGACAACAGCAGGGTACATGCATTTGGCTAATCCACGAAGGTCAATGTAGTTTTTCTGTAACAGAAACATATTATTTGCAGCTTGACTGAATATAATAACACAAATAAACAGGAATACCGACCATCGTCTTAAAAAGGAAAGCAACTTAAATTATTGTGAATTTATGCGGACAATGATAGATCAGTGTTCAAGTACAGAATCAAATATGCTTATTTATTTTGTACTCGGTTTTATTATATTATGCAAATATCACAAAATGTTTACCTGTAAGTTGACAATGTTTTTCATCTTAGTAGTCTACCTGTAAAATAACTGGAGCGATGTTAATACTGTATTTATTTTTTACCGAATGAAATGCTGCTCAGTTTTCTTATAAATATATCCTAAAAGAAAAATCTAGGTTGATGTCATTGATCTATTTTTATTGCATAATATGTTCTAAACACTTTTTGAAAATTTTCATTTGCATAATACTAAAACATGCTTCACAAAATTACCACGAAGAGGCAGCTAAACAAAAACTGTTAATATTGTAATATTTTGAAATCTACATTTACAATTGCTCGAAAATCGTTTTTTTTTAAATACAGGAATGATGATCTACTGTGATCTACTGTGTAAAGGAGAAATACATGTAACATTTTAACCGACGACACCTCTAATTACAATAAGTTTTGAAGATACCTAAAAAATGGCTAATATAATTTTTTATTATGGTATATATATGCATGAATTAGCCGTCAAACATTTGGATTGTTTGTTGCTATTAGAGAAATGAGACAGAAACATGTCAATATTGTTCAGATTTAGGTTGAATAGAGTATACTTATCAAGCTCTACACGTTAATGCAAAAACAGCTTCAGCTGTAAATTTTCATAGTTTAACCTAGTAAGCCTCTGAGTTTGCCGCTCAAATATAAATAGAACAGGTAATTTTTTTAAAGATATAAATAGGGTATTCTTGATCATATGATTTTTTCAACCATGTGACCATTCTATTCTCACAGTCATGGCACTGTGTTTTTTCTCTTAACATTTATGAAAAATGAAGTTACCTTGGTTTTTTTGGTTTTTTTTTTGTTTTTAATATTGATCGATATGTGTTCATTCATAAAACGCTTAGCCTAGCATTTAAATTGACACACACACAACCACAGATATAAATTCTTTAACCGAGTATCACTCGACAGTGGATTTTTTTAATGTGTTAAAGCTATCATAATGAATAGACACTCACTTTAATCAAGTATGTATCATGCAAAAATTTTCATCATGTTTTTTTGTATCAGTACAGCATATAATATCTACACATTTACGTTCATTCGTAGATTTGTTCAGGTCTTTGTGTTGTTTTAATGATTTTATATTTCTTGTACAATGTACTGTATTTCAAAAAATTTAATTCCTGTTCTCGACCATTACTGTTATCAAACATATATATATATATATATATATATATATATATATATATATATATATATATATATATATATATATGTGTGTTTGGCATCATTTATATTATAAAAGAGAGCAATAAAATTAGTAAACATAGATACACTGCTTTCTCGTACAGTCCATATTTGTATTTTTTATTCGCTTTAGTTGGTTTTCTATCAAGTTATTATTAATATCATAGATAGCCAGTATATGAATTATAATAAAAACAAATGTGTTTACTACAGGTAATAGGTCGTAAGATGCCATCAGCTGTTTTTTTTTTTTTTTGGTTTCTTTACACCAACGTGCTTGTTACAGGGATGCCCATACATGTATATTTTGTGTAGAGGTATGAGGAGTCTTGATCAGTCCACTTATTGGAACGGGAAAACATTACAACAGATGACAGTCATTAACATCATGATCTTCTCTTAAAAAGAAAAAAAATAGTTGCCACAGAACTATCCTTGAAATCTTCTTAAAAGCAATGTGTAAAAAGGAGGGCCTGGGCGATTTATTTATATACTTGCGTGATTAATGTCACTATTAAGACATTCATCTTTGTCCAAATTTGAGTCATAAATTTCGATTTTTTTTCATTATGTTATTTAATTGTTATTTAAAATGTTTAGCTAATAACATATATTTTGAAGTGATCAACTAAAATTTAAATGTCAATTTTCGAATTCCTGAGAATATTCATTACTATCTGTTAAATGTTAGCACAGCTCTCGCGCAATGTTTTCTATACAGAAACCTTTATATTGAGATCCTAACTAGGAAAGGTTATTTTAATTTAGCGTAAAGTGTTTTGAGATTATTGTTTCTTAACCACTGTCAAAACTGTTCATCGTTAAACATATTTACATTCTTTGGATGCTATTTATGAATGCAAAATATCAGAAATGATGACTATGATATCTTAACAAAGATGACTTAAACATACATAATTTATACATTGATAAACAATGTTCTTATATGATGTTAATATTTGTTATAAACCAATAACATAATAAATGATAGCAACAAAATATGAAAATATGAATATGAATATGCAATATCACAGACTATGAAGGCAGTAAAATTGAAAGCCATTTTGGTACACCTAATACTTTTCTGGAGAACTTTTTTCGCACAATTCATTTAGGCATTTCGAAACTACCAGAAAAGTTAACTGTTGTTTACAAAATACTATTCATAACGAGCGATTTATATTTCCCCAAAAATGCACTGTAAGCTGATACATGTAAAAGACTTTGGCAAGTTCTTGAAAAATTTCAACCAATTGGATCTGTGTTAGTTTTTACTATATATACAATTTCAAAACACCATTTACCCAGTAGCCTGGTTTTAAGTGCTAAAAATCCCAGCGTGGTTGGAGGGGTCGTATTTTATTAATTTCGATTTTTATCAATGCTCATGCACTCTGTATGATACCGGTATACCGTAGTCTGTGAAAGACAAAAATACGATTTTCTGCTTGTTTGTTTGTTTTTTTTTACTTATTGAAAAATCACTGCTGTTGGAAACGTTAATGACATTAAGAGTGCTATATTTTAAAAATAGAAAAAAAAAATTACTGAGAATTTTCATTTGTCATAAATACATTTTTCCTAAAACTCTATTGAAGTCAATATTAGCATTTAAAGATCCTTGTAATTATTCGAATGCATGGTTAATAATACAAAAGTGATAACATCATATGATGAATAATGATAGTTTGTAATATTTTGACTTGTTATTGCCCTCGAACTTATAAAGAATTTGGTTCTAATTTAGAAGAAAAGTTCTTTGTACGTGTAATAATCTTTTTGCATCGGACACTCTGCCTAACTAATGTGTATATTTTTTTTTAATAAAGCACAGGGAAATTCACTACATTGGAGCTCCATCTCCGCCCCGGCCGGGGCATGAACTCACAACTTCTGGAACCCACTTTCCTAGCAGCGAGCCACCAGCTGCACTATCCACTCGGCCATCTAGGCAACTCTTTGGAGGTGGAGCTTCAATATAGTGAATTTCCCTGTACTTAATGTACATGTTTATCTATATCCTTCACTATGGACAAGCATAAGTCAAATTAAGAGTTATAATTGAAATGTTTGTGCTTATAATATGTGTATATCTATGTAATGTGTATCGTTCAGATCCTCTCAAATTATCTTTAACCATTTTATTTTGATAAAACATTGAATATGCAAAACCAAACTATATAATATATATATATATATATATATATATATATATATATATATATATATATATATATATATATATATATATATATCGAATTTAATCCAAAGCGCTTTCGCCTAATCGGTTATTAAGTGGATTTAAAAATTTCTTGAGAAATATATAACATGGTTTTGTTAATGCAAACGTCTGATAGGCAAATATCCACTATATTCAACATTGTACGGTAAGTTTTAATTTCATGTAATTTCATGGTTTTTTTTTTAAACCGTTGCACCCAAAGTGATGGACGTTTAATTTCAGAAGTCAAACATTAATGGATAATGTATGTCATTTTTATTAAGACTATTTGTTAAGCATTCAACTCATTGTGGCCATTAATTTATTCAAGTCATAATAAATAAAAAATATGAACATAGCAATTTGTAAAGTGCACATAACGCAGAAATCTAAAAATAGCCAACGGCGACATTCCCAGTTCTAAAAATAATGACATTCTAAAAAAGACACTGGTCAAAGCAATGATTAACTATTACACATTTAATAGATTGCATATATAAACACATAAATAATCAACAAATACAAAATCAATTAAAAATCAAAGTTGCACCGCTGATTGGCGTCAGAGATTATTGGTATATGTAAGAATACACAGTGCGGTTCAATGGGACAGTAAGCACAGAGACGGATCACATAGTCACAGTTCAGTTCACAAGAACACAGTACATTGCCTACAGTTTACAGTCCAATCCCGCACGATATTACCGAACTATCGAAGTTTCTCACAGAGGATCCTTCCTCTCCGATGTACCAGCGTATCTCTGCTCGCAGACGATACTTTTCTTTATCTGTCGTGCGCACTCTTGCGTTACACACAAAATAGCTGATTATCATAAAAGTGACAGATAAACGAGAGGACATCGGTCTACTCAAAGGATCCTTGAAATCTTCTTAAACAAATTGCACTCAAAGGATTTTTTTAAAAAAAAGTTTGGATTTCTTCCAATTAAATTTCAAAATTATGAAAATAAATAGCCGATATACCGGTATATGTTTTTTTACATCTCTCATTCAAGTACATCGGTTTATTTTTAAATCTACCTTTGAATGAAATGAAAAAAATGTTTGTCTGCTTAATCAGAAATTGAATGTGTGATGAATACACAAATATTAAATGTACAATTAAAGAAATCGCTATAAATAGTTTCAAAATAGAAATTAAACATGACATGTCATATCAAAACACATCTTATGACACCGTGTATAAAGATTATTACCAGTATAATATAACAATGTTTTTCTTTTGCTGTGATTATGTATCTGAAAAAAAAAATCAAATGAATATTATTTTTTAAAGGGTAGTGAAATTTTGTAAGATTTTTTATTCAAAATTCTTATTGTGATTTACCTGTTTGGTGCAGCTGAGATTGCTGTATTTTGTTTCGTAGTCGCGATGCCATCATAACATTCTTGATCTATAAAATTATAATTGTGCTTTCTATAGTGCTTTAAAGAACAAATAGGTAGAGCATTATAAAACTTGATAAAAATGGTAATAATGAAAGAAGAAATAACATTGAATTTCATTTACAAAGATATGCCTGGTCTGATTTGTAATATGCTGGACATGGATTCTGAAATGATCGACAGTCTCTGCGTGTATGTTCCTGTACAACTGCTCCTTTGATATTATATTCTGCACATTTACCTACGTGTAAAAAAAAATTTTAAAAATACCAATAACGCTTATTATTATTATTGGTACATTCATAATTGTTTTAAGTAAAATTATCATACAGTTTTCAAGATATGCTTTGGTGGGGCATTTAATAAATTTGATGTGAGATGAAAAACCTTACCAATTATGTTTACACGTAGAGCACACACTTCCACTGTAGCGTTTTCCCATTGGTTAATCAGACAGTGGTAAACAAAGTCTGTCGATGAACAATGCTGATTTTTTCCTGAACAATTCTTATTCCTTGCCGATTCTAACCACTCAAACTCATTCCTCGGGCACCTGTCCACATATTCTACCGTACCTCGTGATGCCTCACATGACATCATTGGCTGTAAAAAAAAAAAACAACAACAAAATTATCGATTAAATGATTCTAACTGATACAATTTACTGATGATTTTAATTTTTTTATATTAAGTAAGAGAAAAAAAAAATTGGAAATTTACAGTATTGCTTGTGACCGTAGCCCACATTAGCACAAATGAAAACACAGCAAAATGGGATTTTTGGGAACCAATTTGTATCATTCTTTACCTAAAATAAAAAAGTATAATGCAATTTCAAGCATATTAGAGGCAAACAATGAATTGGAGAGAGAGAGAGAGAGAGAGAGAGAGAGAGAGAGAGAGAGAGAGAGAGAGAGAACAAGGGAACGAGAGAGGTTTGCTAGTCATACATGTAAGTAGCTGAACTATATATTCATCAATGCTAGATATAAATGAATGATTTTATGATCATAGAAATACTTTTTTCAAGTCATTCAAACGGTTTATCGATATCAACTATTTAATGAAATAGTAATTCTTCGAAAAGATGTCAGGTGGCGAATTAAGTATTATTCACACTTTTTTATCCCATCGCGCAACTTGCTGCAAAAAAGATATAGCATCCCTGTAGTGCGTGTGCATGTGTCCACTTCCGCTTGAGGGCAATATTCAAAGAATTCCCTTGCACATATATTTATCAAACTTCGTACACTTTTGCACAAAGCCTTTTACTTTTCGGGTCAATTGGTTGAATATTTCTTTTTAAAGATCGTTTAAATAACAACATTTAAAACATGAATTTTATGTACAACTTGCCAAATTTGACTTCCGGTTCTCTACTGTATATTTAAAGTGAAAGTAAACAGTTCAAATTAACAACTTGATGTCATTTTGGATTTAGACTTTGTAAAAGTAAGAAACAAAGGTTTAGTAGTAAATGTAGAGTAAGAGGAATGACTAAAGTGAAAAGTTTAAGTGGACAGGAGATTAAATCCATCCCAGTTTCATCGAAAAAACCCGCTTATTTCGGGCAAAATTACTAGGAGAGGAAGATTCAGAAGGGACCTCTACAAATATTGCATTTATCAGTGGAAAATCGTTTCATAATAATCTGGTGTGAAATACGACATGCCAACTCTAATTTTCTATGAGAGCAGACAACAGATCCTAGATCTTCAGCTACTTTTCATTGAGATGAATCATAAAGTGCTTACAAAAATACTTTATTCTCAATGTATGCAACTAGATAAAGCTAAATTACTAAATCTATAAGCAAATGTCTTGTGAGTCTGCTGGAAATGTGGTAGTCTTGCAACGTAAATATAGCTTCCTCCCCCTTCTAATGTATACTTGTACAACAAATAGCTTGGATTTTGAGAAAAAAAAATTATATATCATGAATTCAAACTGGATTTAAGAAGATAAATACTTAATATGTCTTATTTAATCTGATGAGGGGATGCTCTACTTAGCAATGGCCTAGTTAATTTTTTTTTTATCTCCATCCGCTTAGCATGCGCTGCCTTTTCCACAACGTTTGATCATCATTCGTCATGTTGGTCTTTATGATAGTACATGCATATGTGTACTAAGAGCTTTCCTACTTGTTAAGAAAGCTTGCTATCTTAACAATTTATCTGATTAACTAGATATTTTTAATATATGTATAAAATCGTAACCTTAAACAACAATATATCAATTAAACTCGTTAAATGAGATGTTGTCTGTATTTGAGATAAAAAGACAAAATAATTTTAAAAAAGACATCTGTTAGTATAAAATACCTACCAGTTACACGTGCTTCTAGTAATATGGATACAATGCACATATGCATGTATTTCATAGCTACATCGTTGTAATTGTACAAAAAGAAATTCCCAAAGCATGATAATTTTCAATTTTTTCAACAAAACGAAAGTAATCATCTTTCCGTTTAAGACATAATGCTAATCAGATAATTGCTGAACAAAACATAATAATATTTCCAACTAATGCTATTTTTGTTATTTTCTGTAATACACATTTCATATTGTGCTTATTCAAATTACATATATCTTTTCATTACGAAATACTACCCGGAATATTTTATAGAGGTAATTTACAAGATTAAAAATAGAAATCATTTTTTTTCTTTCATTATCGCCTTTCTTAGTAGATAACAGTAGATAACAGTTAAAACTAGATTGGTGATTTATTCAAACAATTACTATTTGTTATTTTTCATTTATTTAAAACACTGAATCCTTAAAATTAAGATATCGCTTTTAAAATGTAAGTTTTATGAAAAGGGAATGAAAAATGGATTTCTAAACAGAAATTTAAATGATAAACTTCGTTTAATGAGTTAATTTGATTCGTTATATCTCACTTTTTTGTTTCAAATCGTTTACGAATGTTTTTTTCTCAGTTGCAAATAGTTAAAAGCTAAAGTATCTCAAATATATTTTTATTTACGTTGTACACCTGTAAACGGTTAATGCTTTTTTTCCCTTTTTTTGTAGTAGAAATTTCTTTAACGAAATGTAATTGTTGATATTGTCCTGAAATATGGATCGAATGTGAAGTGTTTCAAAATAAAAACAGTCAATCATCGCAAGCATATTCAAACTCACAGGTACATGTTTTAGGCATCTGAATTACAAGTTTGGTTAACATTAACAATTTGGAATATTTGTTTGCTTTCTGCTAAATTCGTTTGATTTGCATATTATAAAACGTCTTTATGAATCAACTTATCATGAGTTATAGTAAGTTATTTACATTGTTACAATGAGAATGTTTTAAAGTACTTACTCTTTGAAAAAGCAATAAACAAATAATACCCTGATTTATTCAGAATATCTATATTTGTACTGCTAAAAATTTCCAAGTTTTTTTAATTGCTTATATAATTTTTATTTATAACTTACTGAACTTTTTCAGGTAAATTCGATTATCATTTATCTGGTCATTTAAATAGCCCCTAGTATATGTCATCGTTTTTTACATGAAATTTTATTTCTAAAATTGTGTTTTTCTTCAAGACTTGTTTTTATAGTATGTAAAGAGTGTAAACTGTGTTTAGTGTAAGCTTAATTAAATTGTTGTGTCAAATTCACCAGACCATACCTACCTGCCTACTTAGTACTTGTTGCACCCGAGGGCACGTAGACTAGGGATTTTCATTCTTCCCTGTTCTCACACGAACATAATGATACATACATTATACAACTCACGTGTTCATGAATTCTAAATACTAATTAGTTAAAATAATTGCATTTTTAAAAGCATTTTATTACTTACTAACCAAATGCGACATAAAACAATACAAAATGCATTGTTTTGTCAAATGAGCATACCATCTAAAAATAACAAATCCCCCTCATATATGGTGTATATATTCTGTACCCCTATAAGGATTTAAGACTGTCCTGGAATTATCCCGGACAGCATATTCTTTAAAGGGTTTTCCAAAGAAAAGATTCAGTTATTAAAATTGCGAAAATATCGGGCGGTCGGCTGCAAAAAGGATACCCCTATTGTACGAATAACTTCTTCTACAGTTTTCAATACGAAGTCGATGTTTTGCAGATCAATTGTACATATATCAGGAATATGCTTATTACTTAGATTTTGATTTTTGATAATTTATGCAAAAATACCAGCTGTTAAATTTAGTCATTTTCTCGCAGAGTGTTGCATATAGGTTACCCCTTTTGTACGGATAACTCCTCCTACAGTTTTCAAGATAGAAAGTAGATTTTTGCAGATCAATTGTGCATATATAAGAGATGTGCATATTACTTGGATTTTGATATTTTAAGACTTATGAAAAAAGAAAAATACCAGCTGTTGAACTGTTGTCATTTTCCTGTAGAATATTTCATTTAGGGTACTCTATTTCTCTGGATAGGTAGTGTTTATCAATTCAGGGTTGACAAATGGGTTATTGATACAGTTCACATAAAATAAAACTCGGTTTTCTGTCACATTGACCGCTTTCCACTTGTTGTAACATTATCCCTGATTAAAAATAAATGGAATTATTTCATTTTAAGTCGACATTAAATAGAGTTTGGTGTGTATCACAAATCTTAAAGTAAGCAGATAAAAAAAATATTTTTAATTCTCATAATTCACAATTAAAAAAGTGATGTTTTTAAAAGTATTATTTGATAGACAGAATTCCATGTTAATTGATATGCATTTGTGACTTTAAAGACTTAATAGCATATTTCCGTTTTTTTATTTTTCATTAAATTAAATATATTCGCCATTCTGAAGATTTATTATCGATTATCAATCATCATTTTGGACCACCCTGAATCACAAGTGAGTTGGTCATGAAACTGGCCAACTCATTGTTAAAAAGAAACACTTGAAGTCAATGAAAAACACACAAGGTCTTTAAAAAACAACTGTATTCATTGTATACTTGGCTACATGTATATACATGTAATTAACGAAGTTCCAAAGGCAAACGCAAAGAGGGTAAAATATATACATGCTCAACATCTGACTATCTCACGGAACACATGATGATTTAGCGGGTGCAAGATTGACAATAACTTTGAAACAAAAAAAGAGCGATTTTTTTTCAATATTATTTGGTTGACTTTGAATGAGTGGTAAATACACCAATATTCGCTTATACTTCAGATAAGAAATTGGTAAAATATAATGCAAGAGTAATAATACTTTTTATAATGGCTAAGGATTACGAACACAAATCCAACCTCTCGGAACTATTTACCATAAGTCTTAAAATATTGGAGATTTTGCATTATAAAAGTCACGAAGCACCCGAGTGAAAATTGTGTGAGGTGTTTTAGAAGTACCCAATGGAGATAATATGTTTTTCCATTATCAATTTCCGTTTGAAATTTTTTCGTTTTTGTAAATATTTCCGGGAAAATATACAATGAATAAATGCTGGGTTTTTTTTTTATCAGACGTTACAATGAGCTATTTTAATTCCACTTCTTTGTCATGTATAATAGGTAACTTTATTCTTGGGACATCCTATAGGGAGCATGTTAACTGCACTTAAAACTTTGAAAGCGATCGACGTGCTTTCTATCTGTTCATACCCGACAGAGGGTTAACTGCAACATTGTGGTGTTTTAGAAATATTTAATGGTGTGATAATATTCACAGCATAAAACCCTGCAGTTCATTTAGCTAAAATGGCATTTAACCACCTCACCACATCTGAATAAGTTTACATGATAAAACAGATTTATTCCATCATGTAGTTTTATATGTATTGATAGAATTTTATTCCTCTCCCAATTTGCAATTCTCTTTTTTTTATTTTAGCATAATATGATACATGTATGAAATTCAAATTTAAACAAGTACATTGTACATGGATAATTGTGACATATTTTGGAGGTTTAAGTTTTTATGTTTTGTTTGTTTAAGCTTTTATTAACATATCTGACCACATATGAACACTTAAGCTACATGTACATTTACGACTAAAAGCCTTAACCTTTTGAATTATTTTCAAGTACCTTCGAATTCGTCAATATCTTTATATGTACGATACAAGTTCTATTTACTTATCGCAAATCTCACATGGATGTACATGCTACGACCGATATTCCATTGCTTTGAGTAATGACACTTTCTAATCGGTGTGAATTTCAATTGCAATTCGGAACAACGATTCTGATTGGCCCATTTATATAGACCCGCCCATTTATCAAATGCATGTAGAGAACATTATGCTAACACGTGGAAACAAATGTCGGAGAAAGAAAAGTTGTACTTGTTAAAAATTACATACAGAGTTATTTGAAAACAAACGGGGAGATGGCTACGTACATGTGTAAATAATGTAAGTGATAAAAAAAAAGAAAACAAAAGGAATTTTTTTCTAAAACTTCATCGAATAACATACGTTATTCAGCTTATTGTGAAGAAATTCGTCAGAAACTATTTGGTGAATATATATTTTACGTTACCGTTCATATTGTACCATTTGTGGAAAATCGCATGAGTTGAACAGTCTGTTTTTCCTCACAAAAAGCTTGCTGCAAGTTGTACAATGTAGATATACGGGAAAATTCGGGTTGACACGCCGTGAAATCCATTAAACGTTTTACAGCATATGTGTTTACTTATTTGCTTATAATAAATATGTACTGAAAATATTTGAAACATCGTCACCAGCTCCGTAAAATGAAGAAGTGTGGTTTGTTTATAAATAAAACACTGTAAAATGGCGACTCGATCTGCACGTGAATTTTACAATCCGAGGTCGGTTAGTGTGTTTGAGAGAAAGTCAGCGCCAAGTAAAGCGTCAACATCAGTAGTAAATATTGTCTGATGAATATTGAGCTACATGTAATATAATTAATGTTTTTAAAGACTAAGTGAGTAACAAAATAAGGTAAATCACAGATCACAGTCCAAAATTTAACACTGTCGTGCTGTAAATTTCAAGTTTGTGCACATGTTTGAAAACACATACACACTTGTAGAAGTGTTTTATTGAATGGTTGAAGTTCAATAAAATGCAATATGTATGTAATATGTATTGTCAGTATCTGTTGTGAATTCTTTGGAATAAGCTACAACAAACTAAATATTGCCTCAACTTAAATTGATGCGTTAAAATGGATTTAATGAAACATTGTGCTGAAAAATGTAATGGGAAACCTGTTTAAACAGTTTATTTTTGACACTTGTTTACACCATCAAAAACAAAACTCTTAGAGAACTCTTAGTCAATTATTGCAGTGATTTAGTTTTTGCAGTCCTGATACAGAGTAAACGACAGTTACCAGTCGGTGCATAAAGTATCAATACCACGGTACAGGTAAAAGTGGGCGGGTACAAAACAGCCAATGAAAATGCTTGTTTCAAAAACTGCAATTCGCGACCCCAATAAAGTCATCACTCAACGCATCAGTTTATCGGTCGCAGCATGTACTTGCGATAATAATTGATATGTACATATAGTATGAAATAAAAGATAAAGATCTGAGGATTTTTTTTTTATTTTTGTCTGATTTTATTTAGGAACTGTTGTCCACTGACTTTTGAATCGTTGTTTAAACAATATGACTTTTTGTATAATCTAAAAGAAAAATGCATACCTTCTTGTACGTTTCTCTAAAATTAAATCTTAGTTTATGTTGGATATTATACATTCATTGCATGATTGTGAAGAAAATATGAAGAATTATTCTCCCAGGAAAAAATCATATTTGATTTTTTTCTGGGGGAATAAATCTTGATACTTCAAGAACGTTCATGCAATAAATTGTTTATTTTACCGAACGACAGGTGATAATTTAGAATACATCAGTTTCTTATCGTTTTTCAATTCTGGTAAAGCAATAACCTAGTTAATGTTTACCGGTTTCTTTCTATGACAGTTTTTATAATTAAAAAGGATTTAAAACGGTTAAAAAAAAAAAAAGAATTAACCATTTAATTACGTCGTATGCTCATCCTTGGGATTTTTTTTCTAAGCATGAAATTAAAACTCGTGGGATATGATGCAAAATATGACGATGACAGGGAAATACTGTGGAATCATTAGAATTCGTGGTGGCTCAATTTTTGTGGTATTCGAGGGTAGCCATCGCATACGAAATTACATCATTAACGAAAACTAATTATAAAAGGTTTGGTTTACCTACTGAAAATGAAAACTGACTCATCCACGAAATTACATCCTCAGGAACAAGCAAAAACTATAATCCACGAAAATTGGCCACCACGAAATTAAATGATTCCACAGTATAAAGTTTTATTGCCCTGTCACGTGGTTTTCTAGAACCAATCATATGTCGCGTTATATAGAATAATTATATTGAGGTATAATATATAAATTGTTAGCAACTGCCTCTTACCCAAACACTCTTATCAATCTGTCCTGTATGGCTTGATATATGGTGTTTTTTTCTGATGTCGTTGTTTGCGTTGTTTGGTGTTGGTTTTGCATTTTGGTTACTCGTAATGCATTTTACAAACTTATATACAAATTGAAACAAGCTTCAAGACAGCAACAATTTCAAGTGATGACGGGTATTAAACTGCTCATCCACCTAACTACAATGTAACCTGAGTTTGATACCGTTGCTCGGCAGTGGTTCTATGATATGAGAAAGGGTATGGTTGTAGCCCATTCAGACAGGTTGATTCCCTACGCAACTCTCAGTTTATCGCCAATTATCATTGATTTCTTCGTACCAACATCCATTGTTTGTTAGGTTTGAGCCCGATTTGGCAGAAGATAGATACTATAGTCAAGGTTTTTAAAAAATTATTTTTCTGCTATGACCTTAACCTAAGACCTGATAATTTGGTTAGGGTCACTGCACATTGTTAACCAAAAGCACTATCTCAGTAAAGTAATAGCTAGCTTAGGCTAAAGGGAAAAATACGCCAGAACAAACGATATCAGACGAACATATGAACAGACGGATAAACAGACTTATCACTATCGGGCACATATATACTAGTTGGGAGGTTCATGTGTCATTTAAATGTTTTTTATTGGGTTTTCGTCACAAGCTACAGTGTATTCGTCGAAAATTCATATGAAATAATAGAATATTAATATAATATTAGTAATTTAATGTTCTCGAACTATAAATACAATAAAATATAGTTGTTTATATACAAACAAATCGTGTATTTTATTACAATGAATAAAGACAAACCGAATAAAATGACGTTGCTTTTTTTCGATTCAGGTATTGGTTAAGTTATTACTTTGTAATTCAAGGCATTGAAATTTAATTTTATTTGAGTGAAATTTAAATACAAAAATATTCTAAATCAGAATATATCTTATAACCAAACGAATAAATAATACAGCTATTATAATATAGTTTACTGTTTCATCAACGGCTAGGGTATTCATCCTGAAATAAAAAAAAACAAAACAAACTATAAATAATTTGAAATATTTGCTATTAGATTTTGCGATACAATCTTAATCGAAATAAATATTGCATGCATAAATCCACTCCTTTTATAAAATTATCAATGCAGCTATGTGCCTATACTGTTCAGATACCCAAAGTAAGAAAACTGGATTTTTTGTTCATATTATCTGACCTCTTTTGAAAATGATCATTGAATTTGATAAACACTTGCTTTTATTATGAACAAAGTAGAACATACCCATTTGTTGCAGATATTGTAGTTGTTTTTTCTTTTGCTTTCACTATGTCATAACATTCTTGATCTAAAGAAAACATAAATATCAAAAAGATAATGAACTATTTCCTGTATATTGTACTGATTTTAAACAGTTGTGTTTCTATAAATAATATTTGTGAAATACTTAATGCCAGAAAATCATACATGTGGGACGATACACTTACACAGATATGCCTCATTTGATCTGTAAAATGGCGGACAGGATTTACAGTATGTATGATGATGCTCTTGCACAACTGCTCCCTTAGTATTATATTCTGCACATTTACCTACAGAAAAGTTTCATCTATAAATATATATTTGCTTATGTGATTTTTTATACATATTTGCTAATGTGATTGGTCATATGAAACACGTACATATAGTTTTAAGGATGACGTTTGCTAAGAATGAAAAAAAATAGCACAGATGATAATGAAAACACATCAATTGTATGTTATAGACCTTTGATTGTAGTGTTATTTTTTTTACTTTCAAAAAAGTAGGTCAATGACCTACTTTTTGAGTTAATGGCCATTGGATATATTTTGAAAAATCAAGAAAAATCCAATGACATGTTACACTAAGATTGAGAATTACTTAATTGGGAAAATATTAGAAATAATTTAACACTTTAAAAAATGAAATACACTAAATAGATATAAAGCATTAAAATTTCAGCAACAATTTTTAAAAATATTCCAGTCCGAATTTCCTGTATCAGTTTTTAAATCCCTACCCATTTTTTATCCAATTTTACAAAAAATTGAATGATGATAACACAAAAACATTGATAGTATAAAACTACCTAAATTGACCTTATTCTGTTGGCATTAAATTTATATGAGGTCAATGATCAAAATTTTGAGATATGGTGTCTTTTATCGTTTTTAAGCATTTTTCAATATATTTGCAATTTGTGCCATACGATAGTTTTAATGAATAATTGAGGTAAACCCAACAGAAATTATGCAAAATTATAAAGACTAAAATATAAAATCTTAACTTTTAATATTAGAGTTCTGCCAAAAATATTTGAGTGGAAAACAAAATCTGCAAAATTTAGTCCGAATTTCCTCTGTTTGGCTAAAAGTCAATTTTTGTTTGAGCCTAATTCCATAATATAGTAGAAATATCGAATGTTATGTAAATAATAATTCATTTAATAAATACTTTTTTTGTTTAGATCAAATTTTACTCATGACATTGAACTTTATAACAGTCCGAATTCTAGAACTCAAACCCTGAGTAAACAACACCCTTAATGGCAGTGATACTTTGAACATTGAAACCATTTTGATGATCGAGTTAAAAGCCGATTAGAACTTTTTGTTGCTATTTTATGAAATAAATTACCGATGATGTTCTTGCGTAGAGCACAAACTTCCACTGTGGCGTTTTCCCAAGAATTGATCAGACAGTGGTATACAAAATCTGTCTTTGAACAATTTTGGGTTATTCCGGAACAATTCTTTTTGTTTGCTGATTCAAACCACTCCGACTCGTTTTGTGGGCACCTGTCAACATACTTTACAGTACCACGTGATGCCTCACATGACATAAAGGGCTGTCAAAAGACAAGAACTATCTGTTAAATGAATTCGAAGTTGATCTGCATTACATGTGATTTTTAATAAATAGCAAAACACCCCCCCCCCCCTCGGAAATTTACCGTACTGCCTGTTATCGTCGCCAATAGCAACACAAAAGTAAAAACAGCAAACCTAGTCATTTGGGAACCAAGATGTATCATTTGTATCTAAAATAAAAGTTTAAATAACAATTATAATGGCTCATTGAGATGTAAAAAATAAACAGGACGAAAATAATTTCCAAACCTGCTTTGTTTTAGTAATAAAAATGAATTGAGAGAGAGAGAGAGAGAGAGAGAGAGAGAGAGAGAGAGAGAGAGAGAGAGAGAGAGAGAGAGAGAGAGATATTACCAGCATCACAACGTAAACCATATTTTTTTTTTTAAAGTTCAGATTTATTAATATGTAGATTAAGATAAATAGATACATGTAGCGTGTAATAATCATACAAAAGTTCATTTTTTTCTTGCAGTGCAATGCATTTTATTGGTAGATGTTTAAATAAATGTTGTTTAATATTTCTTTGAAAACATTTTCAGTAATTTAACAGGAGAGCTTCTTTGGGTAACTCTTATCATTGCATTCAAAACTCAAATATATAAAACTATTCTTTCCCAGATAAATCAAATAATATTCTTGTTTGCCTAAAACATTTTGCAAGTTTTAGCCAATCAAATAGATGTAAGATAATACAATGTGTGAACACTAGATGTGTGAAATAATATAAACTGTTTTCTTTTTCAAAGCGGTATGTTATGTGTCACTATACAATGGTTGGCCCGATAACTTGGTAATGACTTTGAACGAATAATATGTTTTATTGATTTAGACATAACAGAAATTATCACAGATTAAACTCAAAGTGCATGTACTTCTCATTACTCATTATATCACGACTTAAGTTTACTACGTCGCAAATCTAGATGTAGGAATATGTGAGAATAGACCCCTTCACGATAACTGCGGTTCTGCTTTCTTGCAGGGCAAATTGATATACTTTGCCGAAGTTTTTGTAAGTAGATAATTAAATGACGTAAATAAAATAATTGACCATACGGCATATTTTACTAAACTATGTCATTTTGCCCGGCAAAAGAGTAGCACCGCAGTTACCGTAAAGGGGTCTTTAAAGTCCTCATGGGTATATTGTATAATGATAGTGTATTAGATCAAGAAAATGGCATTTTTATCGATTTAGGTTGGAAGTTTATTTCAAAATATTAAAAAAATAGAATGTTTGAAATATATTTAAAAATTCTGAAACGTTTGAAACAGTTTAATTTGTTTGACTGTTACAGCTGCACCAAAACGCGTATTTTTAATCTGTTTTTAAATTGTAAGAAAATGAAATAATGTACCTACCTATTGCAATATACTCGTACATGTATTTATATCAGTACAATGCAAGGATATATGGACTTCTTAGATACAGCAGTTATTTATAAAAAAAAATTAAAATCCCCACGAAGAAATTTTATTTTTTTCTTTCAAAACGAAAGTAATTATATGATCAGGTTTGCGTTTTGGGCGCGATGCTTAGGTTGTTATTGCAAAAACTTTGAAAAATTTCATTTTATTTTTTATTCCCTGTCATTTACAGTGTAATGTGTTTTGCGTATAAACACGTTATTATTTTTTACATTTGCTTCGTTATATATTTGTAATATCTTTGAACAAGTTTGGTTTTGGAATAAATTGTGATACAGGCATTGATGCTAAAGATAAAAATATATATGTTCTTATTTTTAAATCAAGTAATTGAAAAGTAATAAAAATGTCTTGCACAATAAGTTTTAGACAAATCAGTCTCAAACCAGGGATGTTTTTTAAATAATAACTTCAAATGAAAACCGTTATCTCATTGATTTATGAACTCGCATTTTTGTCACAAATTATATTTTTTTTAGTAGCAAAGAGTGAAAATTAAGATGATAAAACAGTAATTTTTAAGATTATTGGAATTTTAAATTGTTAATCGAACCAAAAAACATTGGTATTTTTGCCCTTTTTTTTAAAAGTTAAATTAAGTGTGTTTAATCTCTGGAGTTGGACAATCAACACGTAAACAAGGCGAATAATTTTGTGTGAACTGTAAAGAGTGTGCAGGATTTCTAACTCGTGTACAGTGTATCAAAACTATTCCATGTACATGTGTATCATATATCTATAGATAGTTTTTTCTTTAAAAAAGTCTAAAGGCGATTTTTTGAATCATCACTTTTGAATAAAAGGCCTAGGATTTTTAGATGCAACATAAAACTACCAACTTTTCTTAGACTTTATTTTAATTGAACATTCAAAGTACACAAATTTATACTTTTATACATGTACCTCATCAGTATTTAAACTGTTACCATGACAATAGTCACAACACAAATTTTTTAACATATTTATTGAATCATGAAGCCAAATAAAACATTACACAGAATATTAAAAATTCAAGAATGGCAAATGGCAAAAAAAAAAAAATAAATGACCGCATTGTACTACCCTTGGGTCAGAGGGAATATCCGGGAAACCAACTTAACAATGTAAGCATAACGGACAAACCAGTGGCCTGGCGTTGAGCGCCCGTACCGAGAATCCCAACTATAAAACAACACCCATTTGGTATAGGAAGAGTTTTCAATTATCCGCATACCCCGTTTCCCAGTGATTGCACCTGGTTGTTACATGTAGTACTATACAATGTACCCCAGGACTAATCCTCCCATCCTGTGTGAAGAGGTTGAGTGGGCACCAAGACTGTACGACTTGAGTGACCCTTTGTCTCTATACTGTATTTTATCCAAATTATTATGATTGTATGTACATCGAACTAAAAATAGGTAAAACCCATGTAACTCCATTTGTTACAAGTACAAGTGAACTTAGCATGACTAAGCAGTATGTTGTTTCTATTATAATCATTCTGTTAAAGTCGTTAAATTTGTATATCATGAATCCCAGTACATAAAAAAGATTATCAGAAGTCAGTAATTTTAATTGTTAAATCAGAGACTGTATAACAGTACTCACATCTATACTAGAAAAAATAATACCTTGATTTATGCACAGTATTTTCATTTATAATACAAGAAAAGTTCCTGGTTTATTTTGTTGCTTTGTGAGCTTAATATAATTTATTGAGCTTACGCAGGTAAATTTCGTTTATCATTTGTCTGATCTTTTAAATAGCCCATAGATTATGTCATCGTGTGTCTTTTCTCTACGGCCTTGAATTGTTCAATAGAACTACAAAAATATTTATGATTCAAAATAGTTTAAAGATAAGATGCTAATTTACATATTACAACTTAGTTTGGAGATGAGCCAGAGCTCAAATTCGCGCTAGATATTCAACATGATAGTAATCTGTAAGAGACATATACATCTTTATCAATATTGATAACTGATGAGTCAAAATTATGACAGATGTACCAAATACGAATTAAAAGTAAAGGACCTTTCTGTGTTTCGTTGAAATGTTTGCAATAACTGAAGAATAAGAAACCCACAACTATGTACGTGTACATGGTATTGAACCCAAAATATATATGAAATATAGAGTTTCCCAAAACGTTACTCAAGCATTAATCCTGATAAAAAATAAAATACTAGTCATTCTCTTTCAGTAAAACTAAAATAATCTATAGTGTTTTCAGCGAATCTTTCTTACTTTATTCACCCTGTGTTATATAATTTTAACATGCCCGTTTCTGTGGAAAGCACACAATACAACAAACAAATGACTTTTTGTTATAATTATTAATGGAAGATATCAAATTCAAACAATGTATGAAGCTATCGATGAGCATACGGTAAGTAATTTTGTATCAGCTCGTTAATTATTGAAATTTTAAGACATGCTGAATAAACAATTGCTCGGTTTAGATTCTACTTCATATTCAAACGCCTCTATAATTAAACTCTATATAACAAACGCGTGAAGGAACTTTTATCTTTTGTTGTGTGTCAATATTTTGTGTCTTAATTGAATGTATCACTAGATTGCACTTGATGGATGTTTTTAATTCAATTGCAAGTGCAGATCGTGTATCCCGGTTGACAGTCAGTTCCTCTTGATACCATGGAATCAATGCAAATCGTGCATTACATGCATAACCAAACCTCGAATGAAACTGAGTTTTATAAACAATTGGCAAAGGGAATGCTTTTAGGACGACATCTTAGTTTTTTCATTATTGGTTATTTTCATTTATAACTATTCAAAGAAACCGCTGTCTTCGGACCCACACCAACTAAATCAAAGTACATGTAAAGGGGAAAGGCATCTGGACATGCAACAAATCGACAATCTAATGAAAATTGGGGGTAGCAGAAAGTGAGATCGGCGAAATTAACTACGCACTAAATACGCATTTCAGAAATACCGGGTGAGCCGCGCAATTAAAACTTGACACCCACGGCACTTTCTCGCGGAATACAGTCATATTTTATGCAGCACAAGACACTTTACATGCAGACTCCAACTATAGTGAAATCGCCGGCGGTCAGTCTAGGACCAGTAACATGTGAGCGGCACAGTTTTGAACATTGAATTTGACACAGATACATTTTCCTAAGACGATGGCGAGAGTTGGATGTATCTACATTTATAATGATAAATTTCGATGCATTTGGGTCTTAGAAAACATTCAGTCATAAGCTGATATCGTTTAGTACTGACTCTGTATAGTCACCACATTGCCTTGATTGAGAAAACACGACGCATATTTTTTGCTGACTGAAAAAGGAGCGGTATTGTTCAATATCATTCTGTTGACTTTAAATTTGTTAAGTCACCATGAATATTAGTTGAAGCTAATGCAAGGGCAATAATTTTGCATTATAATAGACATAAAACGCTCATATGATAACGTTGAAAAATTGTGCGAGGTGTTTGAAAACTACCCAGTGGAGATAATATGTCATATTTTATCAGTATGACTCTACATTAAAAATTTATTCGTTCTTGTAAATATTTCAGGGTACAAAGATACAGAAATTAACTAGACACCATTCAGATAATGATCATTTAAAAGGGCCCCGCTCAAGTGATGGACAATATGATGAAAATCATTTTAGACCATTTTGCTTTGAACTTGACTTATAACTTAGAAATATTCCAGCTGGCATAGAACTTTTAGTTCGGTCTCAATACTCTTACATAGAGACACTTTATATGGTTCAATCTGTGCAAGGTTAAACAAATGGAAATAATCTATGGTCTAAGATATCTGTTATGACCTTTACATTGACTTGGTCAAAATTCACTGCAAACCCTTTATCTAAAAGCACTGTTTATGTGACGTATGTGCCAAATAGGGCTAAATGAAGAGAATATATGCTATGAAAAAAAGGATTTTGTGTTGTCCAATATGACCTTGACACTTGACCTACAAACATAATTCAAGTTTACTGTTTACCCTTTGACCAAAGGCACCCTGTGGGTGAAGTATGAGTCAGATTGGACAAAGGGGGAGAAAATATGCTCCGGACAAGTATTTTACATATAATTCTGCTTTGATCTTCACATTTGATCTTGAAATTTGGTTCAAGGTCACTGCATACCCTTTACTAAAATGCTATGTTTGTGTGAAGCATGAGCCAAGCAGGGCTAAGTGGAGAGTATATAAGACCTTAACCTTTGACTTAGACACATGGTTCAAAATCACTGCATATCCTTTACCCGAAAACACTATGAGCTAAATTGGGCCAAGCGGAAGGAAGATATGCTTTGGACAAGATATTTCATACTGACAGATGAATGGTTAGACGGAAGGACGGGGGGACGATCTGATTGATTACTAAGGTCGCCCGAAGAGCGGGATCCTAATAAATACTGGATTTTCCCATTATGTCTTCTATGTAGCTATTTCAATTGTACTTCTTTGACTTTGTAAAATATCGTCAAAAGGAAACAGTATGCTTGGTCATTCAATAGAAAGAACATTAACTGCTCTTAAAACTTTGAAAGCGATCCATTGGCTCTCTAACTGTTCATATCCAACAGAGGGTTTACTGCAACATTGTGGTGTTTTAGAAAATATTTAATGGTGTGATAATACTCATAGCATGAATCTCTGCCATTCAGTTTGCCAAAAGGTGACTAAACATGCTAAATGGTATATCTCTGCCCTTTAATCATCTCTCCAGACCTGACATAAGTGGACTTAATGACACAGATATATCTTTTGAATATTAACCCAACAAGATCATTCCATCATGGAGTTTTTTGATAATAATTGTATTTTGTTCCGTTCTCCCGTTACATTATATTTTGTTTAACATCAGATAGCATAATTTGATAAATTTATGGATTTCCAACATTTACATTGTACATTTCTAAATGGTAACACAGTTTTGAGGTAAATTATACATTTAAGTATTGTTTAAGATTTTGACAAATCTGGCAACAAATGAACACTTAAACTGAATAAAACACTTAACGCCTTGACCTTTTCAAGTACTTTCAAGTAATTTCTTTATCATGTTTACGATGCAAGGTCTATTTACATTACATTTAATATGTATATGTTATAGGGAATAAAAGAAAAAGATTTTTGGACTTATTTGTTTTTTGTTTAATTTCATTTAAGTGTTGCTTCCACTTACTTATGAATTGATGTTTAAATAATCTTCATTATATATATGAAATTATAGAAATTTTATCCAACTAAGAACATAAAAACATATAAACAACGCGTCTTTTAAAAAATGTTTTAATGCATCCAACAAAATGTTAGTCATTAGTCACTTTGTGATTTGATCATAAAACGAGTAAGAAATTATATAATGCGGAAATAATTTGTATCGATATGTGTATAAACAAAAAAATTTTCATAAAATTCATCCGCTTTGCTTTGTGTTATCTTTGATTTGATACCGGAATTAAGTATTTGGTGCTTGGCGCTGCCCTTCGTGTTAGTAAAACTCAAATTGAAATTGTCAATTACTTGGTGTACTTCCTCAACAAAAACCTCACAATATGAATGCAACAAAATCAATTTATAATAACCAATGTGTACTTTGTACTTCGTCTTTTCTACACACGATGTAAAAACCTTGTATTAACGTCCTTGTATGAAGAAAAATCATTTGCATTTTATGTTTTCATAATTTGTGTATCTGTAGTCTAGATCAAACTTTATTATTCTGCCATTATTAAATGTTTAGGGGCTGTTATTCTGTTGTGAAGTTGGAATGGTCACGGAATGGCACCCTGTATCATTCTGCATCTGAATTATTCGTTCAAGAACTCTTTAGTGTCTGTTTCACTTTCAAACCGCAGAGTATCCGTTGCACTGTAAACATGGTCATCTACGCTTTGACACGGTTGTCGTTGTAACTGAAAATTTTCGCCTCGGTTACTTAGAGAAACTGCTGTCATCTCAGTGTAAACAGACTTTGTGTCAGTATATTCTGCATTTTCAGAAGGATTTCTGCTGTCATACTGACAATTTGTCTTAGAAATCAAACTATTGCTTGTAATATCGGAAGTGAAGGCTGAATGCAAAAGGCAGTTTTCGCTTTCATTTTCAGTATTCCCCTGATACCTACTTTGCTTCATCCCAATTTTTTGTTTTGTTTCTTTTTTGCAAAGGTCAGACTGTTTGGGTTTGCAATACAACGATCGTGAAAAGACAAATATGAATATCAAAATGATAATGACAAAAATAACATTAAATGAAAACAATGATATAACAAGTGGATGAAAGAAAATGTAGTTTTCTTTTGATTTTGAAGAAGTATCAGCATCAGTACGACGTTCGCTTAATGGTCTTCTTGAAAAAGTATGGATAGTTGTACCGGTGAAATATAGTACCTCTGTCAGTGACAATGTCATATTTTGTACCAGAGTACCTGTAAAAAACATATTCTATTTTAGATTAATTGCGTAAGTCTAATTTCATAGAGCGTTAATTATGCGATGTCACAGATGAATCATTAATATTGAGTTATACATACATACATAACACATAATGATTTGATACAATCAGCATAATATTAATATTTGGAGTGCTTTATTGATTTTAAATTTCAATATTCTATTGTTCAGTCCTAGAGGTAACATAAACGCTGTTCATTTTAAGAAGGCTGGGTGGTTAAAAAATTAGCCATCAGATCCTCCGTATATTTTTAAATATGACGTATTTAGCTATAAAGTATTATGTATTAAATTAAAAATCGATATAATTTACCTTTTAATATTTGAGCATTTTCCTAAATCTTTACATAATAGAACTCTTCTTCTAAAGGAGATCAATACAGTCTAAAAATGGCCACGACCATCCAGCCCTTTTAACAAATTGTCAAAAAGCTGCCTACCTAAAATATTTATTATATATAATACTTACTATTTGGTTTACAACCCGTCGAAAAGTCGCACAAGGTACTATCACATTGGCATATTTTTTGGCAGATTTCCCCGTATGTTGGATATGGACATTGCTCTTTGCAGTTTATTCCAGTGTAACCAATGCTGCATTCTAATAACAGATATTTAAATATATCTTTTTTTACAACCTATACGAATTTTTGATTATTTTAGTTTAATCATACACATATATTCAACGTAAGACATACCTGTATTCATTGTTAATAAAAAAGTTACATTTTTATTATAGCGTGTGTATTAATTATTTATCTGAATACAATACAAACTTGTACAATTCTGTTGAGACTCATTCCACATAAATCCTACACAACACTTTTCAAATCTGTAATGTAAAATAATTTTTAAGTTTGGAGTTAGCCGTGTAAATCATAAATATTGTCGAACTTGATATAAGGAAATGAACGCATTTATATAAATCCACAACTCCTTTGTATTTCCTGTATTTTTAAAATAATATATTATCTTAACTCGTTCTTTCATTTTGATTGTTACTAGGGAGTTAGAAGATTTATAGATAGAAAAGTATTTGCTATAACAAACTTACCCATCACATCCAAATACGTTGATTCTTTGAAAATAATACAGAACATTTACCAAAACAATGATAATAAATTTAAACATTCCCACAGAATGATTTGAACACAACCCATATCTATCGTAAAACGCCTGCCGTAATAAGGAAGAGATTAGTCAGATGTTAATCTATAAATAACTCAGATTACAGGTTGCGTCCAAAAAAAGTTTAAAAAACATCAACATGATCATTTTTATAACTTCTGATAAGATTCACAACTTTTGTTTGTTTAATGTTGGTGGAGATTTCAATTATATCAATTATTATTATCAAACAAGAATTCATGTAATTGTTTCAGTGTGAAAGTAACACTAAATTTGGGTATTTATCAAATGAATATATACATGTAGTTTTCTTTGCATATATACTCCGTTTCATTCTAAAAAAAATATTTTATTTAATTAAATTCATTATTGTTCGATGAACTTCATGGGTATAAACGAATAATAGTCCATTCCAACATTTTCGTGAACATATAATTTCTTATTTTATGTGGGTTTTGTTTTAGGTTTATTTAATTAGCTACAAATGATATCAAATATAAGACTTCTTTGTGCATGACTTATTCTAAGCACCCATTGTTTTGTGAACATTTTGTCAATATCCTTTCTTCAGCTTCATTTTGATTGCCAACTGCTGTGATTCAAACGCATTTTAACACGTTCTGTGAAAATACATAATCTCAATTTTTGTTTTGGTCAAGCTACTACTGATATCGTCGATTTACCTACACAGCTTGATTTTACGGAGCTTCATGTAGTGATGGGGTTTAAAACGATTTTAGTATCTAGTAAAGTAACGACATCTGAAGAAAGTTTTTGTACAAAATGTGTTAAGTTAATCTCAGTGATTTAGAAATTTGAGTCAAACCAAACTTTTTTTTTAATTTGAACAGTAAAAACAACGTATAAACTTACTAAAGAGGCCAAAATATTTATACCTTTGCACATTTGTTTTCCTTCAGTGAGCTTCAGCTTACAAGGTCCAAAAATTCAACAGCCAAAATTTAACACCACGAAGCAGGATATCATAATTTATTAAATTATGCTTCAAAATACATCATGTTAGGTTATAATTTAAGCAAATCAATTGATGATCATTAAATCATAAAAGTTTTATTGATTTTCTACAAAAAATATTAAAAATATTACATTTTTTTCTTGCCACGACCTTCCAAAAAAAAGATAATAACAAAACTGCATACGTTTGGAAAATTCTAAAAAAATATTTAGTTTACATACATTTCTTTTTGAATATTTTTTTAGAGTTACATATTTTGTTAACATAAAAGAAACATAGTTTATCAATATTGTCCTTCTAGTTTTTCCTTGATAGTCTCTTAAACACGTGAACCGCCCATATTGTAAGATAATGTAAAATTGAACAAGATTTTTTTGCAAACTTTGGAAAAATTGAAATGTACCAAAAAGACCCAATCTAACAGTCACTAAAATTGATATACTCAGTGAAACTTTATTATACATATACAATTAAGGTCAATACTACCAAAACACATAGAATTTAGTGCAGTAGTACCCCCCCCCCTTTCAGCCAAATACTTTCTATCCCAGTTTTCAAACATATTTATCTAAAGCTAGGTTAAACATCAATCATGTTCAAGCTACACAAGTATTTACTTATCCTCTCCTTGCCCCGAAAGACGCATGAGGTCGTCAAGCCACATACATAAACGCAGTGTAATTGTTGGAAGAGAATGGAGATGCGATATTTTAACAAATTTTCCACATTTTGATTGAGCCATTACTATTTTAAAACACTCAGTGCCAAAATTATAACCGGACATTTAACAGTCCGTGTAAAAAAAGAACCGGATGTGAAAGATACTGGGATTAACTTAAAATTAATCAGTTTACAGTTTATGTAACTGTTGGCATCTTAAAATAAAAACAAACAAGAGGCCAATAGGCCTTAACGGTCACCTGAGTAGCATAACCCATACACAAACTTGTCAAGGAGTATCATATATGCATTTAATTAAGTTTTATTCTGGAATAGAACATTTTTTAATGACGACCACCTCCCTGCCTGAAATCTTTCAAAAAGGACTATTAAACCTATAATTTTAGTGAAAAACTTAAAAAATCATAAGAGTGCATGACCTGATATTGAAAAGGTGCAAGACTCTGATAGAAAATAGTTTAATAATAATAATAACTAGGTGGCTATTATTCATGTTTTATCTAAAACAACCTCCCATCTCCCATCCCCCCCGGGGCAGACAGAAACTCTCCCTGTGGGCATTTAAACAAACGAACCCCCCCCCCCAGCTTTCTCAAAAAAGCCATCATGAGTTACTCACTTCACCTGTTCCAGTTTTTGAATATTCAACATTCGCTGAGAATCACCATCTGGCATATATACCAAAATCATTTTACCTTTATATCAGTAATTTTAGTTAGCCAATTATTACTTTACTATTAACAAGTCTTTGTGTTTATTTTGAGAGTTCAAAAACTGATTTTGTTTCAAATGATAAAAAGCCTTGCATTACTCTTTCGATCATACAATTTCTGTATAATTACATTATATTCAATGATTAATTACTTAAGCAAAGGAAAATAACTCCATTAGGAAGAAGCAAGGGAAAACAAGATGTAATTATATTTGGGGCGATTATAAAGTCTCCCAAACGAACGAGGCTATCATATAGAGTAGGGATGACCCACAAAGTTTCATGATGTTTCCAGGGGGTCCTTTACTATATATCAGGTGAACTAACATGACCCAAGGAACAAGAATATATATGGTTTAGGGGTGGGAATATTAACCGTATTCGGGCACTACCTGTTTGAGGGGGGTCAGGACCACCCCCAGGGCCCATGACCTACATACCATATAATGCCCTTTGACACAAGGAACAAGAATATATATGGTTTAGGGGTGGGGATCTCAACCGTGTTCAAGTTATTTGTGCACTCCCTGTTTGAGGGGGGTCAGGACCATCCCCGGAGCCCATGACCTACATACTATTTGATGCCCATTGACACAAGGAACAAGAACATATATGGTTTAGGGTGGGGTTCTTAACCGTTTTCAAGATATTTGGGCCCTACCTGTTCGAGGAGGGTCAGGACCTCCTTTGAGGTCCATGACCTACATACCATTTGATGGCCCTTAACACAAGGAACAAGAATATATATGGTTTAGGGGTGGGAATCTCAACCGTTTTCAAGTTATTTGTGCATTTCCTGTTCGAGGGGGGTCAGGACCAGCCCCAGGGTCCATGACCTTCATGCCATTTGATGACCCTTAACACATGGAACAAGAATATATATGGTTTAGGGTAGGGTTCCTAACCGTTTTCAAGATATTCTGGCACTTCCTGTTTTGTTTTTTTGTTTGTTTTTTTTTTTTTTTATTGTGAACAATGGTTGAATTTATAAAGCATTTTATGATATATTCGCTCTCTCACTTCTCACATACTCACATTTTCATCCCATATTGTAATATAAATAAAGAGTAGGGTAGTTGCTTGTGATAGTTATGAAACAGAATGCCTAAGCAGTAAAACTACAATCCATGAAAAAAAAGAAAAACAAAACAAAAACAGTGAAAACAAAAAAAAAAAAAAACCAAAAAACAAAAAAAAAACCAAAAAAAAAAACCATAAGCAATACTAAAGTTATTGTTGTAGACATGTCACATTTAAACTGCCAGTTAATTAATAAAATAATTCCATGGAGACCATGCTTTTTCAAATTCTTCAATTTCTGATTTCTGAATATAAATATACTTTTCAATCTTGTATCTTTGATTTAAATAATGTAAAAGCCCGAAAAAATTTGGCGTCTTATTTTGTTTTAAACATGAAAATATATATTGCTTTGTATATAGAATTACAAAGTTTAGAATTCTGTTCTCCCAATCAAGGGGATAAACACCAAATAATACATTACAAACATCAAAACTAACATTTTTGTAGCATTTCTCATATATAAGTATACTAAGTGCATTCCATAGAGGTTGTATTTTCTTGCAATTTGCAAAAACATGTTGTATGGTTTCAGGCATATCATTACAAAAAGTACAGCAGTCAGAGGCAGTAATTCTGATCTTCTTAAGATAATATTTAACAGGAAGAATTCTATGAAGTATTCTATATTTTAACCAGTTAACAGTTGAATCGTTGGTAGTTCGAAAACATCTTTTAAAAACATCCTGTACACAGAGATCATTTGGCAAAATATCACATAGCTTAGCATTCCATTTGTTAATAGCTGTAGGTACACACTCATTGGAGGTTAAACATATGTATATACATGTATGCTTTGTTACTTTTTCTTTTAAAAAAAATAGACTCATAATAAAATGGCATAAATGTAGTTCAGTCTCTCTTCAAAGTAGACTTATCAATAGACAAATATGTCAAGTATTTTGATATTGCACATATTAAACTATTATATAACATTGGAGGTATATATGAAAAATGGAATCTCTCAGTAAAATCTATTCTTGATAATATGTTTCCATTTTCATTTAAAAAATATCTAATAATTTTAACCCCTTTCGCATACCAATCTTTGATAAGTACATATTTACATGCAATTTTTATATTAGAGTTGTACCACACAGGAATATTGAAAACATTTCTGGTATTTAATGAGCTTTTGATCGTTTTCTTAATATAGCATAGCCAAGACTTAAAAACATCTTGCCAAAAAATATTATTTCTTTGAACAACCATGCCTGATAGGAAATCATCACCAAAATCAATAAGTTTGTTTGAAAAGTCATTACCATTTATTGATAAAAAAAAAATCCATCCATGGTTTGTAGCCTTGAGTTAATTTCTTAATCCATGAACATTTAAGAGATGCCATAAAGTTAGAAATGTTAACCATTTTTAAACCACCTTTTTGATAATCGAGAGTAACAATTTCTCTCTTAACTTTGTCACACTTTGATTTCCAAATAAATTCGAACATGCTCTTAATAAGAGATGAAATGACATCTTGTTTTGGATTTGGAAGTGAAATAAACAAGTGGTTTTGGAATTATCAAACTTTTTACAACTATGATGCGACCAATTGGAGTTAAAATTGTCCTCCTCCATTGTTGAATTAGAGAAAAAACTTTTGGTAATTTTTTGTTGTAATTTAATGATGTCATTTTATCTAAATCAACAGAAAATTCTGTTCCAAGTAAATTAAAAGAAGTGGACCCCCAATCGAGTTTCCAACGTGAATGGTGGAAAACTTCGTTAGAAAATTTTTTAGAACCTATCCATACAATTTTTGTTTTAGAGCTGTTTATCTTCAAACCCGAAATGTGTGAAAAAAAATCTAAAGTTTCAAGAGCTGCGAAAAGTGATATTGGTGAACCATCTAAGATGAGTGAAGTATCATCTGCATACTGAGAAATTTTATGTTCATTGCCATTGGCAATTATACCTCTAATATCAAAGTTTTGTTTTATGAGAATAGCTAAAATTTCTGCACATATCAAGAATAAGTAAGGAGCTACTGGGTCCCCCTGTCTACACCCTCTTTGGATTTTGAACTGTTCTGACAGGAAGCCACATTGTAAAACAGAAGCCTTAAAATCTTTGTTAAGAATCTTTATCCAGTTTATAATATTATTTCCAAATCCAAAGTATTCTAAAGCTTTGTATATAAAGGACCATGAAACAGAATCGAAGGCTTTTCAAAGTCAATAAGAACTAAAAGACCTGGTATGTTTTTATTTTCAGTGAACGACATTAAATCATAAATAGTTCTAGTATTTTCTCCAATATATCTTCCTTTAAGAAAGCCTGTTTGTGTATCAGATATAATATAATCTAGTGTAGACTTAATTCGATAACTGATACATCCCGATATAAGCTTATAAAGAACATTCAGAAGAGTGACGGGTCTCCAGTTTTTCACATACTGTCTTGGTTTGTCACCTTTTGGTATACATGAAATAATTCCCAATCTCTGGGAAATAGGAAGCTCCTTTTTCCAAAAAATAAAATTGATTGCATTTAAGATGAAAAGTTTTAGATCCTTCCAAAAGAATTTAAAAAATTCAACTGTAAAACCATCACTACCTGGTGATTTGTTATTTTTCATATTTTTTAGAACCTCAAGAACTTCTTTTTCAGAGATTTCAGCTTCCAACGAGCTAGATATATCTGGTTCTAACTTAGGAATTTCTACTTTAATAATTTCTTCAAGGTTAATATTTATTAAATCTGAATCAGCACATGTATATAGTTTTTTATAGAATTCTTTGACATGATTCAATATGTTCGATTGCTTGTGTATAATTTCCCCTTCTTCAAGTTCTACTTTTTTGATAGTTATGTTCAAAAAATTCCGAGACTCTAAATTCAGAAAATATTTTGTTGGTTTTTCTCCCTGTTCGATCCATCTTACTCGAGATCTTATGAAATGGCCTTGAAGTTTATGTTTTCTTAGATTTTCAAGATTTGTTTTTTTTGTTCTATTAATTCAAAATTAGTATGTTCTTGAGATTCTAAGGATGTTATTTCCCTGATTAGGGAGATTTCAATCTTCTCTCTTTCCTTTTTTTTATGAGATGAATATGAAATAGAAAGACCCCTTATTTCCATAAGAAGCACCTCTAGGAATATACTGTCATCTATATCCTTATTGAAACATGTATGAATATCAGCATTGTATGTATACTGACTTTTTACTCTGTCTATAATTTCCTTAACCTTATCAATGAAAACCATGTCTGTCAGTAAACTATTATTAAATTTCCAAAGCCCCCTACCTCTTTCAAAAGGGTTAAACTTTAGTTCTAAAATGACAATAGAATGGTCAGATCTGTAGCCTGATTTAATATCAAAATTTTCTACTATATTAGACAAACTATTTGAAATCAAAATATAATCAAGGCGACTTTGCGTTAAGGGCGTTTTTTTTCTCCATGTAAATATTTTTTTACCAGGGTTCAAGACCCTGTAGTAATCAACTAACTGCAAATCGTCCATAATTTCTAAAAGTTTTTATCTAGCTTTTGGATTGTTTATACTAATATAGTTGTAGGTATCTATATCTGGATTGAGAACAAGATTTAAATCTCCACATAAAATAAAATACTCATTATCCAATTCTAAAAACATATTTCTAATATTTTCATAAAAACCTGGCTGGTCAGAGTTTGGACCACTTATATTGACAAGAGTAACCCTGGTTTCTTCTATGGTAAGATCAACAGCAAGGAGATTACCTTCCCCATCTTTTTTAATATTGTGGATTTGAAACTCAAAATTATTATTGAACATTATGCATACCCCACGAGCATTAGACTTATAAGAGTTAAAAATACACTGGTATCCCCACTGAGATTCAGTAATAGGTTCACTTTCCGTTATAAAATGTGTGTCCTGTAAACATAAAATCGAATAGCCCTTTTTTCTATAAAATTCAAAAACATCCATACGCTTTGATATTGTTGATAAACCCTGGCAGTTAATCGTTGCAATTTTTATGGTATCACCTTTTGTTTACTGTAAATATTAACAAAGCAAGCAACTCCCTACCTGACTTAATCACATATACACAGTAATCTCTCGCACCTAGTTTTAATTTCCTTTCACACACAGGCATCTCACTTACATACAGGTAAACAGTTAATGTCACTTCCGGTAAAGCCGACCCCGATCTACTTTCAGTTTGTCCAACCGATCCCGAGGTAAATTGATGTTACAATGACTCCGCTATTACCGTATTTTCAACTTTTCACTTACTGTGTCCATGATGTCAAATTTGTACCGGTGTCCCTCTTCGTCAAGCGCAAATACCTTTCCGTTGTAATACCATGCGGTCTGGATACGTTCATCGTTGTTTAAATCACGTATGAGTTTGGCATTTGATGGTGTCAAATGGTCATGCATTGTAAACACTTTTTTGATTTCGCTGTTGGACCTGTTACGAATGATCTTCAATTTGCTTTCGGAATTTCGAAATTTTGCAATCACTGGTCTGTGTCCTCTCTGGTTTCCGTTCGGAATACGGTGGATTTCGAGAATATCGGTAGGATCTAGGTCAAGCTTGATCGTATTTTTGAGAATGTGGCATAGATCATGGGGGTCAGGACCACCCCCAGGGCCCATGACCTACATACCATATAATACCCTTTGACACAAGGAACAAGAATATATATGGTTTAGGGGTGGGGATCTCAACCGTGTTCAAGTTATTTGTGCACTCCCTGTTTGATGGGGGTCAGGACCATCCCCGGGGCCCATGATCTACATACTATTTGATGCCCATTGACACAAGGAACAAGAACATATATGGTTTAGGGGTGGGGTTCTTAACCGTTTTCAAGATATTTGGGCCCTACCTGTTTGAGGGGGGTCAGGACCTCCTTTGAGGTCCATGACCTACATACCATTTGATGGCCTTTAACACAAGGAACAAGAATATATATGGTTTAGGTGTGGGGATCTCAACCGTTTTCAAGTTATTTGTGCACTTCCTGTTCGAGGGGGGGGGGGGTCAGGACCAGCCCCAGGATCCATGACCTTCATACCATTTGATGGCCCTTAACACATGGAACAAGAATATATATGGTTTAGGGTAGGGTTCCTAACCGTTTTCAAGATATTCTGGCACTTCCTGTTTTACTATATGGCCATTTTGACCCCACCCTTGAGTCTGAACCCCTGACCCAGGGACCATAAATTTCACAATTTCGGTAGAGGGCTTCATGGACATTATAACCATGCATTTAGATTTTAACAAATATCTATGAGAGTAGGGAAGAAGTTTTTCTAAGATTTAATACATTTTTACTATATGACCATATTGGCCCCACCCTAGAGCCTGAACCCCCGACCCAGAGACCATAAATTTTAAAATTTTGGTAGAGGGCTTCATGGACATCATAACCATGCATTTAGTTTTTCACAAATATCTATGGGAGAACAGAAGAAGATTTTCTAAGATTTAATATATTTTTACAATATGGCCATATTGGCCCCACCCTAGAGCCTGAACCCCTTACCCAGATGCCATGAATTTCACAATTTTGGTAGAGGGCTTCATGTACATCATACCATATATTTAGTTTTTAACAAATATCTAAGGGAGAAGAGAAGAAGATTTTCTAAGATTTAATACATTTTTACTATATGACCATATTGGCCCCACCCTAGAGCCTGAACCCCTGACTTAGGGGCCATGAATTTCACAATTTTGGTAGAGAGTTTCATTAACATCATAACCATGCAATCAGTTTTTTCTCACATGTGTGGGAGTAGAGTAGAAGATTTTTTGAAAATTTGACTGTTTTTTACATATTTGGCACCCCCTGTGGCACCCTGGGGGTGGTAGAGCCACCAATTTCACAATTTACATTCCTCTTACCATAGAGATGCTTCACACCAAAAATGGGAACAATTGGCCTTGTAGTTTTTAAGAAGTTAAAAATGTAAATTGTTAACGCACGACGCACGACGCACGACGACGGACAAAAACAGATAAAAATGGACGTGAAAGAAAATAATGTTTTCGTTCGTTTGTTAGGTGTTTAAAACAACGGAGCAATGAGACGCGTTAAAATGACATTGCGATTAGTTTGCATTTGCTTCATGTCGCTAGACGAAGATGTCTTAATAATTTCCAAACGGCCCTCGTATATGGCATACTCTAAAACCTGGTATGGCCTGGTCCCATTGGCCTGACCTCAAAATCGACCTGGCTTCACTTTTTGCCTCAAATATGGTCTGGCCCCGAAACATGACTTGGCCTCAAATTTTGGCCTGGTCAGAAATTTGGAATCTTCGAAAAATTTTGGTCTGAAATTTATTTTTTTTCTCACATTTTCAAGGAGTTTTCATCGAATTTTGATTGAATTTTTAATGTTTAAAGAGATAATCATATTGAAAAAAAAATATCATAACAAGTGACCTGACTGATTGAATTTCAATTAATTTTGTCCATGCGAACACGCAATACATATGATATGCATGCACAACACTACTCTTACTATTGCCAAGTAATGGATTAAGCCAATACCAAAGCAATCAGCATTAAAATTTTGAGCCGCACCCACCCCTCCCCCACTTTAGGATCAGCAATTATCTCAAACACTTGTAAACTGATTCATAACATCAACTTTCTATCCCCGTGTAATGCACTTTAAGAATATCACATATACCTGTCAACACCGACCAACCCAAATTTCCCTCCCAAGAAGAAATTCGATAGCAGCCTCCTCTGTCGCTAATCTGCTATATTGGGGTCAAGGTCATTGCCTGCACTGCCGTTTAACACTTCACACGGTCTAATTTAATTAAAGTTATTAGTGAATGACTGCTACATGCATCCCCCGATAACTTGATTCAGCGTTGGTCATTAATCATCACCTCTTGCTTAGAGTAGAGTTTCATGCATGTGTTATTTGTTTATTTAGGAAACAATTTGTCCCCTTTAGGGGAACTTTGATATCAGAATTTGAACAAAGCAAAACATTTTGTAAAAACAAGTTGCTCTCTACCTTTATTTTTTCTCAAACAAGTGTTTGATATAGGTATTTTTCGATCATGAGAACAGGTTAAGTTAAGTAATATGAAAAAAAACATGCCATGGTAATACAATAGCAGTATTAATAAAGTACTTTGGAATTGAAAAACAGACTGGATAAAAAACTACTAGAATCAATCGCTTATACCTGTAGTTATATATATGCATAATTATGTTTCAATAGCACTATCACTTTAAGACACTTAATGTAGCTCGCGGGTTTGCTGACGTCACAATAGAATTCAACTTTAAAAGAGCACCATGTATACAAAGAACAACTACATGTATATTACGAACATTAGCAGTAACGTTATCAAAATAAAATAGTAGTTGTTACATGTATATATACCAACATTTATTTTTATGTAAATGAAATAAATGATATTACATAGAATTATAATGTCATTTACGTTAGAAAATGCGAGTGTAACTTTCTGAACTGCGCGGGTAGGTTAAGGCAACTCAGAGTTTAATGATCGCCGATATTATGTCCATTTTAAAAATTGTTTATTTTTATGAAAACAGTTCTAAATATTAATATCAAGTGAATATATTCAACAAGATATTATATTTTTAGTTCGGAATCAAGTCGATCTTTAAAGCTGCCTTGCCATGGTATCACGTGACAGTTAAAAATAGATCATTTTTGTACCTTAACAAAAAAACAAAAAGTGTAACACTACCCCGAAGTTTATTTGTGTTTATGATACAATAATTCGATCGGCAATAAGTTCATGTTTATTAATATTGCTGCTAGAATCTTATAGGTAATCGCATAAAATAAATATTGTCATTATTTACCGAAAACCCTCTTCAACTTTTTTCAATTTCATTGAAAATACTACGTATTTTTCATTTACAACAACAAACCAAAGGATTCTAGCAGCATTTGTCAAGTACATGTATGTTAGGTCATATGCTTTTGATATTTACCAAATTCATCTTTCATAATATTCGTGGTAGTGTTACACTTTTGTCTTTTTTGTACACACTGACAGAGGAAAGGCCGGTCAAGCCACATAAATTTCTATCTGCTTACCTTATAACACTCGCTGATAAAACAAAATATCCATGCCTGTATTATCCTGGATATATCTTAATTGACACTCATCTAAATCTTGGGTATCTGTATTAAACAAGTCTTATTTCGGCATTGTTTACACTGCATTCCGATGATTTGATCTTCTCAATTAAACATGCTTGTGACGTCATCAATGTTAACGATACGTAATACAGAGAAAACGAAGATATATTCTGAACGCGACATTTGAATTGAAATTATGTAAATGCATCACTATTTTTTGCAATGGAAAATTTACTCTATATGTTAAAGATTAAAAGATAAAAATTTATTTGTAAATGATTGATTACTTTTAAAAAACATATTCTTCAGGTAAGATTTTGATCTCATTACTAGAGTTACTGTTATATGGAGATCAATAAAATTAAAAAAAAAAGTACAATGAAAATCATTAGTTCTGCTCTTTATGTTATCATTCAATGGTAGCTTTAAAAACTAAATGAAACCAACATAATAGAATTTGCACAGTGCATGCTTTAATTTGATTTTCTTGACGATCAATGCCCGTCCATTTTTTCAGCACTCAGTTCCACGAAACTGATGACGTCGCGGTAGCATGGTGTAATGTCGCGATGAAAATATAACGTTATGTAAAAAATTCCAATCTTTGAAGGTTTTTTTGCAAAAGAATGTCTGAGAACACATATTGAGTTTTTTGTATCGATAAATTCTAAATCACTTCGCAATCATTGTGCTCAGTAAAATAAAATTCGTCTGATTTGTTTTAAGGTTATGGGTATGGTTTTGGTATGCGGTTACCGGCGAAAATGTAAGTATTGCTATATATTTCATTGAAATGGCGTTCATTGTGTTAATCAACATTGTTGCGTTTAAGATAAGATAGCAATATAATTAGGCTGACGAATTAAAAAAGTCAGGAATAAACCTTTGAAACCAACTGAGTCGACAGACAATTTTTTAGGGTGGGTTGTCTCGTAAGCAGTAAATCCGCGTGCTACCTTAAAGTCATCATTTGTGATGTTTAATGTGTATTGAACATAAATCAATAAAAATCACTAAAATCATAAAATATGTAAAGAAAATATACAACGAAATTGAGGCCAAACAGATTTATAGAGGCCAAATTCGAGACCCGGACATTTTTGAGGCAAGGGCAAAATATGTGTCCAATGCTAAGGCGAGGCCAGCCCGATGAGGCCAGGCCAGGCCAGGTTTTAGAGTATGCTCTCATATATATATTGCGAATTTAAGAGGTGAACATAGTAAAATGATATATCATTTTTGGGTTAAGATACATCGTACCTGTATAAAGGATATTTGTGCAAATTGCTAAGGTACGAATTGGTCTGATAATTTGTAAGTGTTTATACGCAGACATAAAATAAAATGAAAACAAATTATTAAAGCACCAATGCATCCAACAACAATTACTGATTTTGTTAAAACCTGATATAGTCTCTCTGTTATTCGTCGATGAAGGACCTTCACATAAACTAGAAACACTTGAAAGCAAATATTCGGCTGATGTAGCTGTAACTGGTATTTCCGCTGCAATGGTAAATAATAAGAGTTTTGATTAAAAAAAAATACTTTCTATGTTCATAATTTGCATTATTTTAAAATAGATGTTAGAAATAATATTTGGAGATTTAATTTGTTTATGTTTTTTTAAGATAAAACAAAAGAATCAGTGATGTATAAAACCAAGTGAACGTTGAAACATAACTCAGTTTAGTGTATTTTTTTTCATCTTCTACTTCTAGTTAAGAACATAAATCTTCCCTGATCTTATAAAATAAGCGTACCTTCCTTAGATATCTGCTCTTGACATCCAGTTATGTGGTTACACGTTTCATTCTGGCAATCACAAACAGACTGACACTCAGTACCATATGATGGATACGGACACATTTTGCAACGTAGTAGGTATTCATAATAACCAGTTTTGCAATCTGTATAAATATACCAAATTTATTGTGTTGGCGTTTACTTCCTTTCATCTTAACACTGCATGAAATACGTGAAGTTTGTAAATGTTTGTTATTCCTTTTCTAATAATTAATAATATTAAAAATTTGAATCATATTTCTTATGAACATATTATAAATCTTGTTTAAAAAGGCAATTTTAAAAAATTTCTAGTATCAATATCATACGGTATTACTCATTGACAAGTAACTGGTAGGAAATAGAAATACAACGTGCAACGAAACATGTAAGAATAATACGGAAGTAAGATCAATCTTAAATTACCTAAGACAAAAGTACACATATACAAGATGAAACCATCCATAACTTGCCAAAGTGACTATTAAGTTAACCAAATTGATATACAAAATTTGAAAAATGAAAAATAATACAAGGAACTTTGAAACATAAACACTTAAAACCAGGGAACAGGTGTTCGTATTTCCTTGGTAGATTGCTATTATCATACATGAGGGAAACTTTAAATCGCTCTGCGACTAGCGCCAAAATTTAATTTTCAGACGGAACTAAAATATAACCGGCATATAAATTTATTAAACTAAACGTTTTTTAACAGAGTTAAAAAATTAAAACATTATCAACGCACCTTAATCAAAAAAAGTTATTAGAGGGGTTTTAAAGAATAAGCTGTACAAATAAATTCATTAAATTTTCATGCAATAAACAGCATTCATTTACTTTTCTGGTTTTAGTAAACCGGATTAATGAGGGCTATAAAAACCTACTTGATGATGTTTCCAATTGGATGACCTTTGAATCAGCGGAATCATTTGAAATTTGTTTGTTCACATCACCATCTTAAAAGATTTGAAGACAATTTTGATCGACATGATGCTCAACGTAAAATTGTAGCATATTTAAAATGGTTAATCCATTCATTGTATAACGATTTCAATTTGTATCCAGTGTGAATGAATGGTCCAAAATATTAGTCATGGAAGCATGTCATCAAATTAAAGTACACCACCAAAGGAATTTTCAGAAATTCCATTAATGCCCAATCAATTGCATTTGAATTATACAATATTTGGGCAGCGGATGTGTTACATATACAGCATTAAGATACTGCAAACAAAATAATAAAATTAATTTTAACTTCATAGCAAACTCTTGGTGAATATATGCATAAACTCTCTCTTTAATAAAATATGTAATGAAATTGATCATCAAGCACATATATGTTGACATAATTGAAAATCTAATGGAAAAATAACTTTTCAAAAAAGTTTAAGATGCTAAGTGGTCACCTTGTTTTGTGTTATCAGTTGTCATGTCAATTTGGTTTATTTTTCTTTTCTTTTTATTAAGCAATACCTAATTAACTAGTTTTAGAATATTCAAAATTGTTTAATATATTTTTATTATACATTGAATACCTAACATTAACAAGTTTAATTCATTTTAAGGATGCTGAAAACATTCGTATGATCATTGACAGATAACAATTGTGTGTTCGTACTTCTTAAAATTCACACTATGCATGCATATAATATACACATACATTTTTAACATCATAGTATTAAATAAATATTTAATCATTCTACTTTAAAAGAAATGAAATGTAGGCATACATAAAAAGCAAAATATACCTATGGATGGAATGGAATCCAAACATCCCGTGACATGATCACATGTATCGTTGTTACAGTCACATATAGATTGACAATTAAGACCAAACGATGGAAACGGACATTCTTTGCAAATTGGATAGAGTCCATAAAACCCAATGTTGCAATCTTAATCGCAAAACAAACAAATTATTAAATTTTGTTTCGAAGCTAAGCAATAAACCACAATTCTCATTTTCCTCTTGATAAATGTAAGTAATATCTAAACATTGTTTAAACTACCAACATACAAGTAATAGTGTTAGCATATTACCTTTAGCTATTATAAACCCCAACACTGTCAAAAATCCAATTACAACGTATTGGGAATCATAAATACAATTTCGAAACATATTTGAATTGATTGATACTCAATTGAATTCTATATAAATTACTAAATACATCTTGTTTATAACAGCTGAAAAACAGGAAATACAATTACTAATTATGGGTTTCACTAAGGTCATATCATATTTATTTTGCACAAAAATGTGGAAACAGAATCAACTCAAGTCATGCAATAAACAACATTTCCTTACTTTTCTGGTTTCAGTATAACGTATTGTGGAGGGCAATAAAAACCTACCTGATGATGTTTCCAATTGTATGACCTTTGAATCATTGAAATCTTTTGAAATTTGTTTGGTCACATCACCATCTAGAAAAGATTCTAAGGCAATTTTGATCGACATGAAGCCCAATATGAAATTGTAGCATATTTAAATGTTTGAAGGTATTTACTTTTGAACGATTACACTTTGTACCCAGTGTGAATGAATGACCCAAAATATTAGTCATGGAAGCATTTTGAAGATGTTATCAAATTAAAATACTCCACTAAAGGAATATTCAGAAATTTCATTAATGTCCAATCAATTGAATTTGAATTTTACATTAAAGTCTATGGGCAGTGGATGCATATCATGTACAGTATTAAGATACTGCAAACAAAATACTAAAATTAAATTTAACTTCATAGCAAAGTCTTGGTGTATATATGCATAAACTTTCTTTTTAATAAAATGTGTAATACAATTAATCATCAAGCACAAATATTTTGACAAATTGAAAATCTCCTCTTTTTATCAAGGGACAATAATTTTGTTCAAAAAATGTTAAGGTGCAAAATGGTCCCCTTGTTTTATGTCATCAGTTATCATGTCAATTTGGTTTATTTCTCTATTCTTGTTATTTAGCAATACCTTTTTAACTAGTTTTAACATTTAAAATTGTTCAATATATTTTCGTTATACTTTGAATACCTAGAAAGAACAAGTTTTATTCATTTCAAGGATACTGAAATCGTTTGTTTAATCGTTGTAGGATAAGGATAAAAATTGTATGTCAGTACTTCTTAAATTCGCACTATCCCTGAATATGTTATACAAAGACATTTTTATCATAATAGCATTAATGTTAAATCATTGCACTTCAAAAGAAATGAAATGTAGGCATACATAAAAAGCAAATTATACCTATGGATGGCATGGAATCTAAACATCCCGTGACATGATCACATGTATCGATATTACAGTATTGACACTTAAGACCAAACAATGGAAAGGGACATTCTTTGCAAATTGGATAAAGTCTATAAATCCCAATGCTGCATTCTTAACAACAAAACAAACAAATTATTCAATTTTGTTTTGAAGCTATGTAATAAACCAAAACTCTCATAATCCTCTTGATAAATGAAAGTTATAATCTCAACATTGTTTAAACTACGAACATACTAGTTATATTATTAACATAATACATTTTGCTATTATAACCCAAAGCACTGTCAGAAACCAAAATTCAGCATATTGGAAATAACAAAAGTAATTAAAATTGATTGATACTAAAATAAATTCTATATAAATTGCAATATATATCTTTTTTATAACAACAAAAAAGCAGGAAATACGATTACTAATTTTGGATGTCACTATAGCCAAAAAATACTCATTTTGCACAAAAATGTGGAAACAGAATCAATTTATTGTTCATGGAATCATTGCACGTCTTGATTAAATAAAGTATTCGTGGTGGTGTTCTTTCCCCCCAAAATCTATTAAAATTATATCAAATTATTTTTTGTAAAACTACTATCCAATTATCTCCTATAGAAACCATTCGGTAATCAGCAATATTTATCTTCCATGCATTCTCAAGTGGGTTACAATATTTTTGCAAAGCTTTTTTTATAATGTCCTCAACACTTGCAAACGGTTTTGACCTCTCCAAAATAAGTCCAGACACAGTTAAGTCAGAAATACCCTCTCTAATTTACAGAGTAACTTAAATTTGCTCTGAATTCGCCCAGTCTAAAACGTGCTCGCTGACAAAAGGGGCAAAAATAAAACGACGGCAAATATTTACGTGTGTACAGTATTTTTAAAAACGAAAAACTGTTGATCTAACTCTTTGGTTACCCCTCCCCCCCCAAAAAAAAACAAGCAATTTTTCATATTTTTTTAAGATTTATTTTATGCAGATTAAAGTTTGCACACGACTTATATTGATTAAGCTGCATGTTTTGTCTATTGAAACTTTCCCTAAAAGGAACATGGTTTGTGCAAACTATGTAACACATGTAAACATTGAAGTGCAAATGTTAAATTCAGTTGTTAACGCAATACATCATAGTAAAATACAATTGTAATTTAGAATAAAATAAACTTGTATAAAAACATATAACAAACTATGATATTGAAAGCTTCTAAAAACGCACACATACAACATTTTGTATAATCAAAGCGGCAATGGTACATGTATCACAAGAACATGTGTTATAAAATACATAAATGATGACTTATTACGTCTAAACCTATAAAATTATTTCTTTAACCGGTTATCAAATGATATCCCGACCTTTCTTTTTACATGTATTTTGATCTATATTGACAAATAATTGGAACACAAACAACTATGTAAGAACAATTATCAAAATCGTAGCACGTTCGCTCACATTTCCCGGTCAAACATTGTTACAATGTATATTGTTTGAGAAAAAGGAAAAGTTTAAGTTCTAGTAAAACATACTGCAAGGCCTGAAGATTATTTTGAAGAACAACTTATAATACATGTTTTTAGAAAAAAAACAATAGCTGTTTAACATACATGTATGTATGACTATTTGTCTTTGCACCAACCAAATCCGCATTGATGAATTTAAAACAATGAAGTTACAATTACTATTTATAGTTACATGTTTTTGGATTGGTCAAAACCGCATAATATTGTGTAAGGTGTAGCACGGTTAATATATAGTTTAAAAGTGCGTACACTACGTATGCTTCTATTAGTTGACCCTAGCTACTTTGTAATCTGCCGCTTAACATTTTTAAGTGTAAATGAACGTATATTCAATGTATAAACACATATTTTTAAATGGTTTAATATTTCAACGTACGTAGCCTTAATAATAAACAATAATCTTATTTATATTTTGCAATATCAACAGATAATTATTTCACATGTAGTTTAGTTGATTTCTGGTTAACAGAGCACACTCTTTATTTAACTACAGAACAGTTTCATGTACCCTCAACGCGGGTAATTCATTTGTGCCCAAAATGTGAAACCTTGTGCATATTTAAGAGGGTTTTTTTAGACTGTTTTGATCTCCTTAAGTAGAAAAGCTCTACTTAAAAAATTAGGATAATACTAAAGTTAAAATGTAAAATATATAGATTATTTCTTTATTAAATAATAGTTTATAGCTAAACAAATCATATCTTTAAAATTTAGACAGATTTGATGGTTAATTTGTTGACCATTCAGCCTCCTTAATATTGATTATTGCGAGCTGGCGGTAGAGGGGCCGAGTGTAATTTTGTGTGCTGGAAATGGTGTTCCATTGCCTTACTTCGGTAACTAATCTATACTTCATCAATTTTGATATAACTTTTAAAAGTTTCAAATAGTGCCTTGACCCCCTCCCCCTTCCCCCACAAATAGATGAATGTATGTGAACCTGAAAGCAGAAATAATTCATCTTATGATTCTTATCTTTTTTCAGACGAAAATCCAGATTGATGGTATTATGTATTGCTCTCTGTGTGACTACGCTGCATAGCGTAATCTTCAATTGTGATGTTTTATTTCGCAGGTTTGGAATTTTCAATTTAGAGATTTGCCTGTCTGCAACAAGGATTTTGCTTAAAGCATAACAAAGACAAATATTCTAAACTTAATTAAAAGTTATTATTGTAGCTCTTTTGTTACTATTGGTTTAATAAATATTGTATAAAGAATATTTGTGCAAATTACTATTGTATGAAATGGTCTGATGATCTGCAAATGTTTTCACGCAAACATAAAATAAAATGTAAGCAAATTATCAAAGCACCAATGCATCCGACAACAATTACTGATTTTGTTATATCTGATATATTTTCTCTGTTATTCTTCGATGTAGAGTCTTCACTTATACTAAAAACACTTGAAAGCAAATATCCGGCTGTTGTTACTGTAACTTCAGCTGCAATGATATATGGATCGAGTTTATGTTTCCTTCTTTTCTATTTTTAAACTTTGCATTTTCTATCAGATAAATGTTGGAAAATAATGTTTTAAGGTTCTATTTGTTTATGTTTTGTAAAGTACTACATAATAATCAGTAATATATAAAACCAGTGAACGTTGTAACATAACTAAATTTAGCTTAAGTGTTGTTTATCTTTAAAATAAAATGCTACAATTCATCTTCTACATGCATTCTGCATGACGTGAGGTGTCGGCGCATTTGATAGGGTCTTTACATATCATAATGACCAACACTCCTCTCTCACCCTACAAAATAAGCGTACCTTCATTAGATATCTGCTCTTGGCATCCAGTTATGTGGTTACACGTTTCATTCTGGCAATCACAAACAGACTGACACTCAGTACCATATGATGGATACGGACACATTTTGCAACGTAGTAGGTATTCATAATAACCAGTTTTGCAATCTCTATAAAAATGTCAAACTTATTGTGTTGGCGTGTACTTCCTTTTATCTTAAGTTTGTAAATGTTTGTTATTCCTTTTCTATATACTATTATTACAAATTTGAATCATATTTCTTATGAACACATTATAAATCTTGTGTAAAAAGGCAATTTTAAAACATTTCTAGTATCAATATCGTAATGTATTACTTATTGACAAGTAACTGGAAGGAAATAGAAATAAAACGTGGGACGAAACATGTAAGCATAATAATTTTAAATAACCTAAGACAAAAGTACACATATACAAGATGAAACCATCCATAACTTGCCAAAGTGACTATAAAGTTTACCAAATTGATATACAAAATTTGAGAAATTAAAAATAATACAAGGAACTTTGAGACATAAACACTTAAAACCAGGGAACAGGTGTTCGTATTTCTTTGGTACATTGCTATTATCATACATGAGGGAAACTTTAAATCGTTCTGCGACTAGCGCCAAAATTTAATTTTCAGACGGAACTAAAATATAACCGGCATAGGAATTTTAAGTTTACTTAAAATGCTTTATATATATTGATTTTACAAATTTTTCGCATTACGAGTTATCGCACTTTTTAATGTGTTTTATCTAGAAGTAGAGAGTGCTCTTTTTGGTCACGTAATGTTGGTGTCATCATTTGACCAATGAAATTAAACGCGGGAATTCTAGCGACTCTCTTTGTTTAGAAAGACGCGCTAATTCACTTTCTTTCAGGACGCCGTACGGGTAACACCTTTGAATACCGATTATGTTCCTTCGGACCATTTCTTTAAAACGGTAAGCGTTGTATATGCTATAAGTCTTATATTTGTATGTTTGTCACTGTTCTATTACAAACAATTTATTTTAGTTATTATCTCATACGCTAACAATGAATTCAACCAAAGTTTTGATTCTCGTACACTCTATTGTCCGTCGTTTCCATCATTTTCTTATTGACGATGAAGATTTAAGGTATGTTGAGGATCTGGGTATTAACTCACATGCAATAAGGTACAAAGGAACAGGTGGTCGTACTATTGATGGGATTTTACGTCACGATGTACCTTTCATTAAAAGATTCCAGCCGGATCATATCATTCTTATGGTTGGGGGCAATGACGTAAGACAATTATATTCACCAGAGGAACTTGCATGCAAACTCTTAGCAGTTGTATCAGTTTTGCATAAAAGGTGTAGTGCTTCACAGATTCATGTCTGTAAATTACTTCCAAGATTTAGGCAGTCATTTGATTATAATCAATTTGTCGATGCAGCCAACGCTCTTATCAAGAAGGAGATAACCAATTTGGATTATGCGTCCTTCTGGGAGCATAATGGATTGTTTCCTTCACCAGCATCAGACAAATATTGCGATCATAAATTCTTAGCAGACGGCGTCCATTTAAACAACCAAGGCAATGTTCATTTGTATCGCAGCTTGCGTGGTCTCATTCTTTCAAGGGCACGCTAAGTCAAAGTGGCCGCATTATGTCATCACCGACACTTCAGAATTTTTCTACAAACTCAAGTCAACTTTCACATTTGCAAAGCAATAGGTAGGATAACAAAAATATAAATAATAAAAATAATAATAAAAAAAAAAATAAAAAAAAAAAAATAAAAATAAAAAAAATAAAAAAAATAAAAAATAAAAAATAAACAACTCATCCATTTACTTACTGCTTATTAGATCTATGTTTTTCTCTACATGAGTTATCATTAATGTGTAGCTTCGGATCCTGTAAATGATCAAATAATTTTATTATTATTATTATTATTTTTTTTTTTTTAATTGTTTTTCCTTTTTTAATTTTGTTGTTTTAAACGAAACTTATCTCTTAACGAGAACATATTTTGGTCCTCTAAACAAGGCCGTTTGGGTTCTCTTAACAAGACCGCATTGGTCCTCTTAACGAGGGCGTATTGGTTCTCTTAACGAGGCCGTTTGGGTTCTCTAAACGAGACCGCATTGGTCCTCTTAACGAGGGCGTTTTGGTTCTCTTAACGAGGCCATTTGGGTTCTCTAAACGAGACCGCTTTGGTCCTCTTAACGAGGCCGTTCTTGGTTCTCTTAACGAGACCGCATTTGGTTCTCTTAACGAGACCGCATTTGGGTTCTCTAAACGAGACCGCTTTGGTCCTCTTAACGAGGCCGTCCTTGGTTCTCTTAACGAGACCGCATTTGGTTCTCTTGACGAGACCGCATTCGGGTCCTCTAAACGAGGCCCCTTTTTTGTTTCTCTTAACGAGACCGTATTTGGTCCTCTTACCGAGGCAATTTTTTGTTCTCTTATCGAGACTGCATTTGTTTTGTGTTCATTCATACAACAACATTCTATCTTATCTTGTAATAATTACGTTGCACTTATGCTGTACGATTAAAGACATATTTGTGCAATTAAAAAAAAAAATATATATAAAAAAAATGCATTATTATCCATTTGCTAATACCAGCACAGCAATTATTTTCAATAGTGTACAGCATGGCACCAAAGCGGAAATCTACAGATTTGACGAAACGAACACCGGCCAAAAGAGGAAAACAATCTCCGGATGGCTCAGTGCAACAATCCAGTTCTCCTTCTACAATCTCTCCGGAGATTTTGGAAACCATTACAAAAGAGGTCACAGAAAAAGTCACCGCGAACCTGAAGGAGGAAATTTCTAACATGTTCAATGCTCTCCAGCCAACTGCCATCACCAGTCAGGGGAGTATTGCATGTGCATCTAATATTAACTCAAATATCAATAGGGATAACGCAATTCAGGAAACTGTCGAGGCAGCAATCGTTAATCAATCTGATAAGATAACATCAGGTAGGTCCGGTAGTGTTTTTGTAAGTACATCGGTCTCCATTGAAGCTCGTGTACCTGACAAATTGAAATCTAAGATATGGTCAAAGCAGTACGTGGATTTCGGTAGTCTGCTACACCGGAACAAACAAGGTAAGGAAAAACTTTCCCTTCAGGTAGAGAATTCGATGAAGCCAGGTATGCTTACAATTCACCAGGTGGAGAGAGATGATACTGATGGAGAATTGTCTTCTATGAACGACTGGCTTACAGCTTGGAATAGGTATATGGCTATTTATTGTATAAAGTATCCACACGAGCAAGCTAAACTTGCAAAACATCTAGAAGCGGTCAGGGACATTGCGGATGCAAAAGGTAACTGGTATAGTTATGATAAGGACTTCCGATCCTTAATTGAACAAGGCCAGGTGCAGTGGGGAGATGTTCATATGGAACTGTACGTAAACGCACGTCTTACTTCTTCTCAATCTATCAAAACAACCAACTCACACAAAGAATTGAGTAAAACTATCCCCAGAGGAGCTTGTTTCCAGTTTCACTCAGGTAAGCAGTGCAATGCAGGCCTTGCCTGTCGTTTTCAGCACAGGTGTTACAACTGTGGTGGCTCGCACCCTTTCATCCAGTGCACAAAACAGGTTCAGCGGCCCTTTCGTGTCCTACAAAGATTTAGGTACCAGTCACCACAACCAACCAAATTTGCCAATTCGTCTAAATCACCCCATCTTACCAAGCAAGGGCCCAACACCAATCAAACCAAATAGACTTGCAGATTGGCTGTCTGGTTACGACGAAACTGAGACAAACTATTTAATAAATGGTTTTTCAAATGGTTTTTCATTAGGGTTTGTTGGTGAATGTCCTGGTGTAGAATCTCAAAATCTTAGATCAGCTTTTATTTGTCCGGATATAATTGATGAAAAGATTCTTAAAGAAGTTTCAACGGGAAGAGTGTTAGGTCCATTCGATTTTAAACCATTTTCTGACATACAATGTTCCCCATTAGGTTTGGTAGAGAAAAAGGTACCAGGTGAATATAGAATGATTCATCATTTATCTTATCCTAGAAACAAATCAGTTAACGATGGCATTCCACGCGAGCAATCATTTGTTCAATATTCTTCGGTTGGAGATGCCATCAGTCATATCAAGAACTGCGGAGTTGGTGCGTATTGTTGCAAAACGGATATAAAATCTGCTTTTAGGATAATCAACTTAAACTATTCTCAATTCAAATACGTTTGTTTTAGATGGAAGAACAAGTATTATGTGGACACATGTCTTCAATTTGGTCTTAGTTCTTCATGTAGGATCTTCGAGCGTTTTTCGACGGCGCTCGAGTGGATAGCGCAAAATAAACTGGGTATTTCGTGTATTTCTCATGTGTTAGACGATTTTATTATTATCCACAAGTGTCCCTTAACATGTGTTAGACAGTTGAAGGCATTTTTATCAATGTGTGTTGACATAGGCGTTCCAATATCCCTGGAGAAAACGTGTGGTCCTCTTCAGACTATAACTTACTTAGGTTATGAGCTTGATTCGTGCAAGATGGAGTGTAGGTTGCCTCATGACAAAATAGTAAAGTGCATAGATAAAATAAAGTTTGCAAAGACACAAAAGAGCTTGACACTTAAACAATTACAGTCGCTCATAGGTTTACTCAACTTTGCATGTAATGTTGTTTTGCCAGGCAGAGCATTCCTTAGGAGATTGATAGACCTTACCATTGGTATCAGTAAGCCGTTTTTTAAAATAAGCATGACAAAAGAGGTTAAAGAGGATTTGAAAGTTTGGGAATGTTTTCTCGATAATTTCAATGGATCCTCGATTTTCCTCCCAGATAAGTGGTCAAGTTCGTATGAGTTTAAATTCTACACAGATGCTTCGGGTTCTATCGGTTATGCAGCGGTATTCGGTAGTCAGTGGTTTTATGGAAACTGGGATAGTAATTGGCAGTATAAAAATATTGCAGTCTTAGAGCTTTACCCAATAGTTGTGGCAATAAAAGTGTGGGGAAAAATGTTGACTAACAAATGTATTTTATTTAACACTGATAATCAGGCATTGGTGCATGTTATAAACAAACAAACATGTAAGGATAAAGATATCATGTCTCTTGTTCGCCAGCTCGTTGCTAGTTGTCTCGAATTTAATATTTATTTTAAAGCAAAACATTTAACATCAAAAGAAAACATACTATGTGATTTGCTTTCTCGTTCCAAGGTACAGCAATTTCTACAATTAGCACCCTGGGCCGACAAACAACCAGTCGAGATTCCCAGTCTTCCGCCTTATCCGAGTTGACCCTGGTTGTGAACAAACTCCTGGATTCCAGTTTGTCTGCGTCAACTTCATCATCATACACTCATGCATGGTCGACGTTTAGGAACTTTGCGGAAAAGTACAGTTTACGAACGGATATCCCCATCCAACAACACATATTGGTTCTCTATGTTGCTTTCCTTTTCTCACAAGACTACGCACCGTCGACGATAACATCTTATCTTTCGGCCATCAGTCACGTCCATAAACTCAACGGCCTCCAAGATCCATGCTCATCATTTGTTGTACAAAAAGTATTAACTGGAGCTCGTAAGCTCAAACCGACAACCGATGTTAGAATACCAATTACTAGGGCTATCTTGCACAAACTCCTTGATTCTTTACAACATACTATATCCAATCTATATGAAAAAATTCTATTTCGAGCAATGTTTTCGTTAGCTTTTTATGGTTTTTTGAGAATCGGCGAAATTACGTCCAGCCTAACCGTTCCAAATAAAAATATGCTACATTTTCACCAAATTTCTATCGTAAATGACACAATATTGATTAAATTTGTTTCATATAAGCATAGCCTGGGAAAACCTTGCTTTCTAACAATACATGGGGCTAAGGACTCAGATTTTTGCCCAGTGCAGTGCCTTAAGAATTATATTAATCAAAGAGGAGTGCAAGAGGGTCCTTTATTTTGCTACGTACCATGCACACCTGTGACTAGGATCAAATTTTCTGTGATACTGAAGAATTGTTTATCTTTCGCTAATATCCAGATGGGGAAAATTACTAGTCATTCATTTCGAATTGGCATGGCTTCTCACTGCGCAGACTGCGGAATGAGCGACGGTAAAATTAGACTCCTGGGACGTTGGAAATCCGATGCCTTTAAATCGTACATCAGACCGGTTAATTCGTGTAATTAGATGCAATTACCCAGTCTAGTCAACACTGTGTTTACTTTTCTATGACGCTGTATCCAGAGCATATGTTTATCTCTGTCGACATTATTGTTGTGCTACTGAAGGGCATATGTTTATCCCTCCAGTTATATTTTTGTACGTTATTAATTTTGTTGCATTGAATATATGTTTATCTCATTGTATGTTTAGCTAGGTTAATGGTTATTAATTTGTAGTTCTAATATTGAAATAGCCCAGGGTATATGTTTATCCCGTTAGCTATGAGTTTGCTCTTTCCCACCAGTAATTTCCTCCTTTTATTTTTCCTTGGGGTCTGAACTTGATTAATACGTTTAATCAAGTCCATGGCGTTTTCAGACCACAAGGAATTTGTTTGACGAGATTACGTAACCAATTTTCGATTTCAGTTTCTCAATACAGCCAATTAATAACATTCATATTGGTATATGATTATTAATTAATATTCGGAAATTAATTATAATTACATCATATTAAGATCAAATGCAGAATTGTGACATTATTCAATTAAATTTCAATTGTAGTATTACGTAATATTATTTTATATTATTTTACGCAATGTGTTACAATGTTATGTAACAATTAAAGTCACGCTGGTGGCAAAGAGCAACATATACCATGTCTTGTTTGTTTATATATTATGTATCGAAAGATGGAGGTGATGGTTATACGTCAAGTAAACTGCATAGGTTATAGCCCCTTCATACGGAAATCAATTATGGATAAATAAATTTATTAAACCAAACGTCTTTTAACAGAGTTAAAAAATAAAACATAATCAACGAACCTTAATAAAAATAAGTTATTAGAGGGGTTTGAAAGAGTAAGCTGTACATATAAATTCATTAAATTTTCATGCAATAAACAGCATTCATTTACTTTTCTTGTTTTAGTATACCGGATTAATGAGGGCTATAAAAACCTACTTGATGATGTTTCCAATTGGATGACCTTTGAATCAGCGGAATCATTTGAAATTTGTTTGTTCACATCACCATCTTAAAAGATTTGAAGACAATTTTGATCGACATGATGATCAACGTAAAATCGTAGCATATTAAAAATGGTTAATGGATTCATTGTATAACGATTTCAATTTGTATCCAGTGTGAATGTATGGTCCAAAATATTAGTCATGGAAGCATTTTGAAGATGTTATCAAATTAAAGAACACCGCCAAAGGAATTTTCAGAAATTCCATTAATGCCCAATCAATTGCATTTGAATTATACAGTATTTGGGCAGCGGATGTGTTACATATACAGATTAAGATACTGCAAACAAAATAATAAAATTAATTTTAACTTCATAGCAAACTCTTGGTGAATATATGCATAAACTCTCTCTTAAAAAAATATGTAATGAAATTAATCATCAAGCACAGATATGTTGACATAATTGAAAATCTCAAGGGAAAATAACTTTTCAAAAAAGTTTAAGATGTTTAATGGTCACCTTGTTTTGTGATATCAGTTATCATGTCAATTTGGTTTATTTATCTTTTCTTTTTATTAAGCAATACCTATTTAACTAGTTTTAAAATATTCAAAATTGTTAAATATATATTTATTATACATTGAATACCTAACATTAACAAGTTAAATTCATTTTAAGGATGCTGAAATCATTTTTATGATCATTGAAAGATAACAATTGTGTGTTCGTACTTCTTAAAATTCCCACTATGCATGCATATATTATGCACATACATTTTTAACATCATAGTATTAATATTTAATAATTCTACTTTAAAAGAAATGAAATGTAGGCATACATAAAAAGCAAAATATACCTATGGATGGCATGGAATCCAAACATCCCGTGACATGATCACATGTGTATCGTTGTTACAGTCACATATATGTTGACACTTAAGACCAAACGATGGAAAGGGACATTCTTTGCAAATTGGATAAAGTCCATAAAACCCAATGTTGCAATCTTAACCGCAAAACAAACAAATTATTAAATTTTGTTTCGAAGCTAAGCAATAAACCACAATTTTCATTTTCCTCTTGATATATGTAAGTAATATTCTAAACATTGTTTAAACTACAAACATACTAGTAACATTGTTAGCATATTACCTTTAGCTATTATAACCCCCAACACTGTCAAAAATCCAATTACAACGTATTGGGAATCATAAATGCAATTTCGAAACATATTTGAATTGATTGATACTAAATTGAATTCTATATAAACTACACAATATATATGTTTATAACAGCTAAAAACCAGGAAATACAATTACTTATTATGGAGTTCACTTAGGTCATATCATATTCATTTTGCACAAAAATGCGGAAACAGAATCAACTCAAGTCAAATGGAATCATATTCATTGTTCATGGAAACAGTTCTACGTCATAATTTAAGGAAAAAAAAATAATAAAAAAAAACCTTCGTGGTCATGTTTTTTAAGTTCAACAAAATATATTATTTAAGAATTCCCAAATGGACTTGATTTCAAAGAAAATTCGCGTTTAGTTATGGAGGTGTTTTTTGGAATATTTTTCATCGTGATCTTTTGTATTATTTTTCATTGTGAACCAATCGTTATTAAACATGGGAATACTAAAAATTCAGATAAATATGTCTGTATAGAAATGGCTGGTTTTTGGTCAGTATATTTTCATATTTATTGTTCCCCGTATATATGTTTGATATAACACGAGTTTAATTAGGGATTGCAATTGATTGCAACATTGCTTGTTAATCTTACTTGTCTGAAGAAATTAATCGCTAATCTTATTAAAATACCGTAACGTGTGACATACTATTAGGAATATCAAGTATATGTACTGTTTATATTTATTTAGATTAACTTTCAAAAGGCCATACATAATATATTAGGAATGTTGTCTATAGAAAATCATCTAAATTTGTTACGTTATGAACGTTCTTAAAACATTCTATCAAAACTATACATGAATTACTCGATTAAAAGTCACTGATTTAAGTTTTAGCCTATTTGTTAGTGTTGGTCATTTTTCATTATACCATTATACTACGTCACAGGGCGAAAAAACCCATCTTTAAGCAAGTCCTCAAAGGTGGCTAAAATGTGGCGTAAAGGTGACTTAAAGGATATACGATCTTTAAGCCACCTTTAAGTCACCTTTAAGCTAGAGCTTATAGGTCCTTATTATTCTAACTTCTTACAGCCACCTTTAAGCCATCTTTAAGCCACCTTTAAGCATCTTTAAGTGGCATTTACGCTCCGTTTAAGTTGTCTTTACACCATCTTTAAGTTCTCTTTAAATCAACTTTCATCAAGCTGAACAGTTTCATATGAAATACATAAATTAAATGCAAACACTCTTTTGAAGGGGTGGGAGGGGGTGATCCTAGTGATGATATAGTTTCCAAGGAGGGGGGATCCAGGCGGTTTTAATATTGCTAACACACACCATGCAGAAACAGGTATCTACACCCAAGTTTTGCTTGTGTAAACACATAGTCGCTCCATTGATCACAGATCGCTATTATCAACACCGCTCCAATGAACACAGATCGCCGTTATAAAATTTCATATTATTTGTTTTAAAATTATTGTAGAGGCAAGCGCAGTCAGTCCCTGTCTCTAAATCTGCGCATGAAATTATATTAAAGTACAGTACCAATCAGACCCAACCTAACAGAAAGTAAACCCAAACTAAACCCTGGGTTTACTTTCAGGTTTTACTCTGGGTTTACTAGAGTGGACCCAGAGTAAACCCAAAGTAAACCCAGAGTGGATACAGAGAGTAAACCCAGTCAAAAGTATACCCCTGAAAGCAGTCGCTAACTGTGTATTCGGAATATACAAGGTACAGGAATTACAGGCAGTAGGATGGTAAGATAAAAGACAGGTCTGCTTCACACTTCAGTGCGTACAGTTAACCTCAAAAGCAATTTCCAAGTAAACCCAAAGTAAACCCCGAGTAAACCCAAAGTAAACCCCGAGTGGACCCTAATTTTCAAAAAGTAATCCCAGAGTAAACCCAAAGTAAACCCCAAAAGAAAACCCGGGGTATAGTTGGGGTTTACTCTGGTGTTAGGTTGGGTCTGATCGGTACTGTATGTTTGTTTCCTAATTATACCCGCACTTTCTAAAGAAAGTTCGGGTATATTGTTGTTATCCTGTTCCGTCCGTCCGTCCGTCCGTCTGTCACGTTTTACTTTCTCAAACTGCTCTTACATCTTATAAACCAGCAAACTGAACTCTTGGAGTTTGATTTGGGGTATCATGTTGTTTTGTAAAAAGGTTTCAAAAATTCTCTGGTAGTCCTGGGGGGTCAAATAAATGGTAAAAAATGACGTTTTTTCACAAAAAACTTCTTCCTCGAACTCCTCCTACATTTTCAACAATAGACAAATCATCTTTTGAAATATGTTTTAGGGTATCCTATAGATGCGCAATAAGGTTTCGAAAATTTCAATTTTTCCCTTGGGGTCATTTGGTGGCTGAAAAATGACGGTTTTTTTTTTTTTACCAAAAATCTGATTTCAGAAACGTCAACATTTTTTACAGTTGCCAAATTTAATATGATTGGGGATTGGAGATTGTCATTTTGAGTTGTGATCAGGTTTCAGAAATTTTTTTTTCGACACAGGGATCAGTGGGCAACAAAAAACGACGTATTTTTGCAAAAAAAGTATGGTTCCTATAACTCCTCTTACAACTTTTGGAGTAGCTATGTTTAAGCCTTCCTCCTGAGTAATCACCAAGTCCAATTGTTGGTTACCAAGTAGTTTATTAATCAGCGTGATCGTATAGTCAATTGAAAGCAGTCCAACTCAAAGAATCTGTTTTACATTATTTTACACGAGCATATATAACATTTTACTTATGATTGACAGTTCTGACCAGTCCGGCCCATCTACGATGATCATGAGTGAACATTTAGTGTTAAAATTCCAGAGATAAATTTCATTTCTAAATAAAGTAACAAAACTGTCAAAACTGTCAGAAAGAATATTGTGATGCGGGGTTTGAGTCTCAGAATCCGAGTCTCTAAGTACCCCACCTGGGTATGATGCATCGCTTACTCATAATACATTCATTCATACATGGCTGTAAGGTTACAAAGGTTAAATAGATGAACAAGCATTACAAGACTTACTTGCAATATTAGGGCCTTCATTACAGACACAGGATCGCCAAATATGACAATTTGTTGACAACTTGTTTATATATTTTTAGTTTGTATTTTACTGTGCCAGAATTAATTAACCTCATTTATGACAAAGAGTATGGGATGCAGTATTTGGGTATCCCGCCTTAATATGACGCATCGCTTGCGTACAATATTAAAATGTCCTATATAAAGTATACATGCATTCATGGTTTAAAAGGTAGCAAAGGTTATATAGAATATGCAATACATGACTTAATATAGAGTACCAGAACTATCGATGCAGACACAGAATCACAAAATATGACACTTATTTATAAACTCTCAATTTGGATATTATTATGCCCGTATAACGCATCTGGTTTCATAACATCATTTAGGAATACTGCGCAGTGCTACAAGAGTCACAAAGTTCATTCTGTTAGTTAGGAGTAGCACAATTCATTACGCAGTATCTATGTATACATAAGTATCATAATGACCAATATGTAATACTAGCAATTCAAGGTCATAGCATGGCTATCTGTTTACATACGTCCTCCAAACAAAAGAAATATTCCGAAGGGAAATTTCTCATGTCTGGCGCCCGGATTAGGAAAGCGTCCTTGATCTCCCATTGGTCAGATGAACTTTCTAGTGACATACCAGTCAGAACATCTATGTTAAGAGATTCCACTTCCAGCTTGGAACAGCATTCATATACAAAAACAAATCTATAACCAGGATGCATACATAAAATCATATAGTTTGATTATATCGCATAACAATCATGAAAACGATAATGAATAAAGTATGACAATAAGGACCAGGATGAATTAATCATAATTGAAGATAATCGTAATTCATCATTAAAGTAATACTAAGTATGGTTAAGCTTCATGTCATATATATATATATATATATATATATATATATATATATATATATATATATATATATATATATATATATATATAAATTTAAGGCATGCTTGTAAGTTCACAAAATATCTCTTCCTTCTAAGGGGTGGAGTTAATGTACTAGCTTCATAGGTTCGAAGTTCATCGGTTTATCCCTGTAGTTCTCCAGAGCGAATACGGAAAATTTAGCACTTTTTTACACATTTTACATTAATAATTTTCACAAAATTTCACAATTCCTTTATAAGGAATACACAACTTCTTCACGGCTGCAGCTTAATCATTTATACATCATCGGCACCCGTGGATAGAGGGTTGGCGCGGATGGCGAAGCGGCTTCTCGCGGAACATCTCCTGCGTTCCTCTGTGGCGTAGACATCGCGGCCTTCTCTTCCAGGTATATACGTGCCAGCTCTGGGTCCGGTCTATAGTATTTGGGCCATGGAGATTCTTCATCTTTCTACTCTCCAAGTCATTGTTGTGCGAGTTTGGTCGAAATTGTCCCCGTATTATTGGTCATTTTGCGAGTTTCGAGTCTTCCGCTCCGTCGGGGTTTCTCTTGGATCCTAATGTTTTTTTCGGGATTGGTTTAAGTTCAATGGTGTCACTAGATGTTCATTTATCTGGATTCACACAAAAAAATGCAGTGTCTTTGGAAGAACCTTTCTTATCTCCGTCACTACCCCTTTTTCGACAACCTGACCAGCAACCACCACAGCATATACCTCCCCATTTTTTTAAAAATAGTTTTGCGTTTCTTAATACAAAGTCCTAACGTTAGTGTCACTGCCAAAGTCAAACAAACATAAAACCAGGGACTTTACACTCAAGATGATGATTCCATGTGTTGCAGATTAGTTATTGGCAATTCCGCCATAAGTGCATTCCTAGGGAAAACCTTAATAGCTTTTAATTTGTCAGAAATATAAATTTGTCTTGAATTTTGAAATTTTTTTCCTGATTTTAATATTAAGTAATGATAATGAACCATGAAACCCGAGCAACATTGTCCCATACTCAAGATGTTGATCGTAATAATTTATTATTTTTAAACCAGTAATCTTAGATCACTTTCAAAAATCAGTCTTTTAGTTTCTTCACTTAGTCGCTGTCACATGTATTCCGAGTATATGATAAATCTCTTCAACTCCGCATATACAAATAACCGAGGTGCTATGTCCGCGATTGCTAGTCGGCGTATCTCATTATCTGTTTTAATGTCACAGGGGGCCATCCTGTCATACCTTTTTAAAAGCGTGCAATATATACAAAGCTAAGCGTATTTCAAGATTATTTACATCTACATATACGATACCTAGAAATTATTTAGTTTATCATTTTGGCTATTTCCTTTATAATAGCCAACACACACTCTTGATTATTATTTTCCTTACGGGGTTTAGGGATTGGTTTACGCGGTTTAGGGACTGGTTTGAAGCCTAGACCTACTTTATGGACTATTTCATCTATTTCCATATCTTCATTTAAGTATACATTTTGGTTATCTAAGGGTCGCTCATAGTCTTGACCACTATTTTCATCACATTGTTTTGACTCAGGGGTCTCATCCAATTCTGAATCTACGGCCTGATCACTCTCGGTTTTGTACTGTTGATCATCCATGATTTTCTTAGCTCTTATACGTCTTTGAAGTTCTGCTAGGGGAATATCCTCTTAGTCTGAAGATCCTTCTCTCTCCCATTGTTTGGACTGTATAGCTCTTTCTAATGGTTCTGGTTGCATGTCTTCATTTTCCGACGACGATTCATCTTCTGGTGGCACAACATAGTTTGTTTTTCTTAGAGTTCTTCCACCATCTTCAGTAGTTTGTGAAAGGGGCCAGTGCGAAATGTCTGTCAATCTTAATTGTCGTGCATGGTATTTGGTGGTTAATCCAGTCAATTGATCTCTCACCACGAAACTAACTGGTCCTTTCTGCTCTATGGTTCGATAATATGGTAGCCACATTTTATCTAACTTATTTTGTCTTCTGTTGTTCTTTAGGTAGACAGGGTCACCTACCTGAAAATCTTCGTCTTTGCTTTTCTTATCGGCTTGAGCTTTCTGTTTCTTCTTGGCTTCCTTCACATTGCGATGTACTAGTATGAAAGCTTTATGTTGTTCCTGAAGGGCGATCTTGTGTTGGTCCTCTCCTGTATATCTCCTTCGAGGTTTCATTATCGTATCAAGAGGTAATACGACATCTCTGTTGTACATGAGGTAATATGGAGAAAACTTTCATGAATCGTTTGGATGGAAACGAATGGCTGCCAACGTCTGATTAAGATGAATATCCCATGTTTGAGCGTTGTCTGTTATTTTCTTAGCCATCACGTCATGAAGAGTTCTATGAAACCTTTCTACTTTACCATTACCTTGAGGGCTGTAATAATATGTTTTGATGTGGTTGATGTTCAATTCTTTTAAGGTTTCTTCCACTTTCTTATTCACATTTTCTGTTCCGTTGTCTGTGAGAATTTGAAGAGGACAGCCATATCTTGGATATATTTCTTCTAAGAAAAGATGTACTATGTTGTCAGCTGACTTATCGGGAACAGGGAATGCTTCTGGCCAACCAGAGTAAATGTCAATAAAAGAGACTATGCACTTGTTTCCTGACAAGGATGTTGGATATGGTCCTTATAAATCAAGTCCTACCTTAGCCATTGGGAAAGGTGGTATGTCTGTCTCTTGAAGTGGAGGTTGATTTTTCTTATTGCTCCTCGTTTGGCATTCTACACTTCCTTCTACATAGGAATATAACCTTTTGTATAAATTTGGTATGTAGTACTTTTGTCTAATTACGTCATATGTTTTGTCTACTCCAATATGTCCAAGTCCGTCATGATACTGTTGCACTACTAAAAGTTCTAACTCACGTGGTACATACAGTCGAAGTCTTGGGCCTTCAGAGTCTCCATCTGAAAGATAGTACATCAAACCATCAATTTCCAGAAACTTCTTTTCTTCGGTCACCGTTGTTGTTCCTTTATTTAACCTATTCTTCAGTTTCTTGATCTGATCATCGTGTTGTTGACTTTCTTTTATGTTGATTTCTTCTGGTAGATCAATAAAGGGTTTGATCAATTCGTCGTGTTGCTTAACCTTACATCTGACCAATCTTTTAGGTGAAAAGGCATTTGAGTTAAGTACGTTAACTTCAAGGAAATTGTCCTTAACATCTGGTTCATCATGCTCTGAGTGCTCTTCCTCTTCACACTCAGGATTGACTGTAGGTAATCTGGATAAAAGATCTGCACGTACATGACCTACTTTACCACAATTCCAACATTCCACAGGTGACCGGGGATTCTGCTCTATATTATGTACGGGTTTGTTTTGACTAAGTCGTTTATTCCTTTGAGGACGGGACCTGATTTGGGGTTTATTTTGAGGACAAAATCGAGCCCTATGACCCGTTTGTTTACATTTAAAACACCTACTATTTCGCGCATGGTCAATTTTCACTGGTTCTACATGCCTTGTTTCTATTGAGGTAAGATTATCTGCTCTGTCCAGAGTAGTATCAAAATTTGAAGGAGTTCGTCCGTTGTCATTACTTTGTACAATTTCTGTCATATTTGACCCTCTTATCGCTAGCTTCTGTCTCAGGTTTTGTTCTCGCACTGCTATTTGAATTGCGGATTCTAAATCTTTAGGGTTTTCCCGCAAAATTTTTATTCTGAGATAGTCGAATGTCAACCCGTCACAAAAGATATTTACTAACTGTTGTTGTACCAAAGGATCTTTTAGTCTGTCTTTACTGTATGCGTCTTCCGCGATTTGTAATAGTCTCTCAGCGAACAACTGAACACTTTCATTTGAATTTTTTCGAGTCCTACGCATTACTGCTAACGCGTGTTGGGGATCTGTTATTTCTGCAAATCTGTTTTTAAGGGATTCCTTAAGATCATTCCAAGATGGGATTTCTTCAGACGCATCTGTTTCATCTAAATACCTTTTAATATAATCCCCCACTGAACCCTTACTCGTTATGCATGCAAGCATGGGGATCTCATGACCTTGTTTCCCAGACATAACATTGTACTTTTTAACTTCTTTTATCCATTGTTTAATTTTTTTAGCATCTCCTTCAAAAGGAGTTATCACAGAAGATAGGGGCACTGAGAGTGCGGCTGTTATAGCTTTAACTTGACCAATGAAAAAATCTTTATCATCATCCTGATTTGGGACTCGGTGTCGAGGTTCACGAGTTTCATACAACCTAGCGTCATGATATGTTTCAAAAGTATTTTGTTTAACCTGTTCTTTTTCTAAGGATTTTTGACCTGTTTCTTGTCCTTTATTTTCTTTACTCTGACCCAACCCCGCGAATTGTTCTTCTAATTGCTCCATTTGATTTTTAAATTCTTTTTTATCAAACCCATCACCTGTCGCCATATTGGTTGCTTAGACAAAGTTGCTTACTTTGAGATAGTTACAAGAGACATTTAGAAATGGTTTTTACCTTATTGTCTTTTCCTACTTCGCTTTATCCTGGTCACGGCACCAAGAAAGTTTGTGTAAGCCTTCCTCCTGAGTAATCACCAAGTCCAATTGTTGGTTACCAAGTAGTTTATTAATCAGCGTGATCGTATAATCAATTGAAAGCAGCCCAAATCAAAGAATCTGTTTTACATCATTTTACACGAGTATATATAACATTTTACTTATGATTGACAGTTCTGACCAGTCCGGCCCATCTACGATGATCATGAGTGAACATTTAGTGTTAAAATTCCAGAGTTAAATTTCATTTCTAAATAAAGTAACAAAACTGTCAAAACTGTCAGAAAGAATATTATGATGCGGGGTTTGAGTCTCAGAATCCGAGTCTCTAAGTCCCACACCTAGGTATGATGCATCGCTTACTCATAATACATTCATCCATACATGGCTGTAAGGTTACAAAGGTTAAATAGATGAACAAGCATTACAAGACTAACTTGCAATATTAGGGCCTTCATTACAGATACAGGATCGCCAAATATGACAATTTGTTGACAACTTGTTTATATATTTTTAGTTTGTATTTTACTGTGCCAGAATTAATTAACCTCATTTATGACAAAGAGTATGGGATGCAGTATTTGGGTATCCCGCCTTAATATGACGCATCGCTTGCGTACAATATTAAAATATCCTATATAAAGTATACATGAGTTCATGGTTTAAAAGGTAGCAAAGGTTATATAGAATATGCAATACATGACTCAATATAGAGTACCAGAACTATCGATGCAGACACAGAATCACAAAATATGACACTTATTTATAAACTCTCAATTTGGATATTATTATGCCCGTATAATGCACCTGGTTTCATAACATCATTTAGGAATACTACGCAGTGCTACAATAGTCACAGAGTTCGTTCTGTTAGTTATCATTACCACAATTAATTGCGCAGTATCTAGGTATACATAAGCATCATAGTAACCAATATGTAATACTAGCAATTTAAGGTCATAGCATGGCTATCTGTTTACATATGTCATCTCTTGGGATATTATTGGGGCTGTCCTATAGATGTGCAATAAGGTTTTAGTAATTTTAATTTCATCCAGAAAGTCAAATAGTAGCAAAAAATTGACGTTTATCACTCCTAAGCAAAACCTACATCCCAGATATCCTCATATGATTTAATGAATAGACACATCATATCTTGGGATATGATAGAGGCTGTCCTAAAGATGTGCAGTAAGGTTTTAAAAATTTAAATTCCATCTAGGGAGTCAAATAATAGCAGAAAATTGACGTTTATCACTCCTAAAAACCTAGATCCCAGAACTCCTCTTATTATTAAATGAATAGATACATCATATCTTGAGATATGGTAGGGACTGTCCTATAGATGTGCAATAGGATTTTGAAAAATTTAATTTAATCCTGGTAGACAAATAGTAGCATGAAATTAACATTTATCCCATGCGCAGATCTAGATCCCCATATCCCCCCTTCAAAATTCAAATTTCTTTGAATTACATTTAATTTATAAAATTGCCCCCAAAAAATGCTTCGGATCCCCCTCCCCCCCCCCCCCCCCGGCAAACTCAAATAACTGCCCCCCCCCTTCCCCTGGAAAAATTTTCTGGATCCACAAATGTACATTGTACGTATCCCTACCTAGACTTTAAATAGAATGACGGGTTTTTTTCTCTGAAAATAAGAAAACCTTGCATTTATTTTTGCTTAAAATAAAAAAAAACTTACATTAACATTTTTCTTAATTGTTGAATGATGTATTAGAATTAAAATATAATTTGGGATCTTAAAGTTTCATAAACTGGTAAAAAATGTTTTTCTTAAAAAAAATCACATTACACCTTGAATAATTGACAAATGATCTATTGAGATATGATCAGAATTAGTTAAATGTTACACATGGAGAGAGACTCATCAGGAGAAAGCATGGAAACACCAGAAGGAAGAGAGAGAGAGAGAGAGAGAGAGAGAGAGAGAGAGAGAGAGAGAGAGAGAGAGAGAGAGAGAGAGAGAGAGCTAAAACAGATAACATGTTATGGTTCGGACTGGGGTGGTGTGGTTGATTATGGGTGCTGATTCTGATATGTTAATCAAAGTAACAAAAATTATAAAATATACATGGATAATTAGAAAGATAAAATGATTGGTATCATTCACCTTGGGACTTAAAATTGAGTCTTTTCTATATAAAAAGGTACTAAATTATAGCATACTAGTATATATACATGTAATACAAGTTGTTGAAAAGTAACAGAATTTTTAAAATATGACTGAAAACTGCAACATTGATTTAGGTTTAAAAATTTTTTTATAACTACATTTATAGAAACATGCATTTATTTCTCCTGAATTTATGCTAATTTAACTGATCAGGGGAATCCTGGTGGACACAGGTATATTCTACCTGTACCCCCTTAGAGGACCCCATAATTGCCTAAAATAATTAGGTGTTTGTTTTGGCGAGTAGCCGTTCGGGGAATAAACCATCAGAAGTCTTATTTTCTGCCTATTATTCAAGAATAAATTATTAAAATTAAATCTTTATCCACCACACCCCCCATCAGATTCAGAGTCTTCTTTAATACATTCTAACATGTGTACAGTAGCAAATTTTAAATCATTTCTTGGTTGGTATTTTTCTCTAGATGCACATTAAGATTTAGGAAATTGCTTTTTTTATTCTTATCGATAAGATAAACAAAATGTTATATGTATTCGGAGCAATTGTAATTCTAAACAAAGCAGGGTCATCAATAGTCTAGAAATTACCCACATGGATCAAACACTATACATATGAATAAGATAAAATACTTTATTATATCCAGTTTTGGAAAGTCAGGGTGTCTCCAAGGGGGCATAACCTATATACAATTTGATGCACACAAAGAGCAAGAATAAATATCATGATTGCGCCCATGAGAAAAGGGTGCTTATGACATTTTGTGCACATTTTTAGATATTTACATAAATGAATTAAACACAGCTTAAAGTTGTCAAATCTAAAATTTTATGGCTATACGCTAATTCTAAGTAGAGTTTTTTGTCCATTAACAGTGATACTATTTCAATACGAAAATCACGACGTCCTGTTTCACATACGCAACTTCAACAGTTTGTTTTTTTAAAGTAAAGGTGATCAATCATGACTGTGAATTAGTCGTTTAATAAACGTAAAATACATCACCTTGTTATCAGTATCGTATCACATTGTTACGTATAGTTGTATGCTTGCATCTATGCTATTCATTTATTTCAAAAACAAAGGTTTGTTGTTGTTGTTGCTATTTTTTAAATCATAAATAAAAATATTTCTACTAACAGCCAAGTTGTCTGCCAGAGAAAAGTTGTTAAAAAAAAGAAATGGCGGTTGTTTGGTTTCAGTTTTAGTTTAGTTTGGGATATCAACGAGAAACCAGTTAGTAGAGTATTCTATGTGAACATATTTCATTTACATAAACACTGTCCTTTCCATATAAACAATCAATACCTAATATATATTAGTAGCTTTTGTTCTTAAACAACATATGCGATTTTCGTGACATTATTAAATATGTCATATTTTAGTCTTGAACTTTGAAAACAATATCAGAAGTAACGTATTATACAATTTTGTTTAATCATGATCCAACAACTTACTGATACAATTATAGTAGCAGCACTGAACTATTCTTTGAAGTTGTAAGAATAGTTTCAGAAGTAACTAGACTTTAACATGTGCACTCACAGATAAACACAATAAGAAAAAAGTAGTTAAATCTACCACTGCCGGGATCGTGCACTTTTTTCCATTCGACTTTATAGGCAGAATTCATGGAAAAGAGTGCCCCTTTCATGAATCGGATATTCACCCCCTTCCAATATTTATAAATTTCACATAATTTAAATTTATTTTTTTTTAGTGTATGTGGGATATTTTTACTATCCGATCGCTTCTAGTCACATTTTTTTTTCAATCTATTGTGATTGTTTTTCTACAATTGTTAAGCTTCCCATCACCCCCATGCCTTTGCTTACACATTTCGGGCGTGCCCACGCCCGAAAAAACAACATCCAGACACGTATCATCTGTGTGTGACTATTCTACAGCAAATATGTAGGTTTACTATTATAGAGCAAACATGCAGCATGCAGAGATTAATTCCGTGTTTTGATTGTATCCGCTCCTTCGACTAAAATAAATGTGAAAATAAAGCTCAGGTTCGGACGGGATCATGAAACTATCTGAATTCTCAAGTTCTTTCAGTAATGGTCACAAGAAAATGAACAAGAATATTACAAAGTAAACATAAGGTACACTTTTATTTATCGTCTATTTTTTGTTTGCAACGTATATTTAGAAATCAGGTCAATGTATAATTAGGTTGGAGTTAACCTGTAATAGGAATCACGTTTTCCTTTTATCTCTTTGGTACTATTTCATGACCAGTTTGTTGTTCTGGCTCTTTGTTTAAATATATAACTTGAAATAGGAAGTTTTAATTTTTAGAAAAGGATAAGAGTATGATTGCATCATTTCTGACCATTTTGTTGTGCTTGCTCTTTGTTTAAATATATAACTTGAAATAGGAAGTTTTAATTTTTAGAAAAGGATAAGAGTATGATTGCATCATTTCTGAACATTTTGTTGTTCTGGCTCTTTGTTTAAATATATAACTTGGAATAGGAAGTTTAAATTTTTAGAAAAGGATAAGAGTATGATTGCATCATTTCTGACCATTTTGTTGTTCTTGCTCTTTGTTTAGATATATAACTTGAAATAGGAAGTTTATTTTTTAGAAAAGGATAAGAGTATGATTACATCATTTATGACCATTTTGTTGTTCTCGCTCATTGTTTAAATATATAACTTGAAATAGGAAGTTTTAATTTTTAGAAAAGGATAAGAGTATGATTACATCATTTATGACCATTTTGTTGTTCTCGCTCATTGTTTAAATATATAACTTGAAATAGGAAGTTTTAATTTTTAGAAAAGGATAAGAGTATGATTACATCATTTATGACCATTTTGTTGTTCTTGCTCATTGTTTAAATATTCTCAAGAATCAACATGCAGATAGTCACTTTCACTCGTGTTTATTACAAGGAATAGGACCACTTATCAAGAATGTGACTGTTTAACACCTTTTAAACACATGCAACAGTATTAAAAACAAAATCGACATCATATGGAAAGCTTTAAAAACAAAATTTTAATATTAACATAGCAATTTTCAATACATAAAAGAAAAAACCCTTCTGTTTAAAACGTCCTTTTTAACAATAACACAGCCGATAGGAACATAAAATGGTGTTTTGATTAAGTTGTACATTAAGTTAACTTCTTTATTTATATTTACATCCTTCAAGTATGATTCCCTCTATTTTTAAAGAAAATTAATTGTAATTCATAATGATAGCTCTGTAGAAATTGACGGGATTGAAATTTACACGCTCCGTTTATCGATTGGCACAAAAGAACCATGATGATGTCAAACTCAACCTCCCATTTAAGACGACTTAGCTTTTCCGTTTTTTTAACGTATTGATGTACATTAACAAAGATTTAGTTTTTTTTACTTACTCTCTACGACCAATCCATTAATTTGTTAAAAGAAGGATATAAATATAAACAATAAAATACTTTCATTGATGATACATGCGGGTTATGACGGTAGCGATCATCGCAGAGAAAAATTATATAACCCACTGGGGCGTGTTATGTTAATTCATATTTAATTATTTAATTTCATCAAAATATATAGGGTAGAAATAATTAGACCTGGTCTCGTTAAGAATAAAAACAAGAAAATTATTTTTCGGTCATATCAGATTCATTTTGTACATGTAAATGCAGCGTTTTACTTAACATTTAGATTGTGTGAGGAAACACAAGCACATGTTATCTGAACTTAGGACAAATTAAACAGTACAAGTATTTACCAGATCGGTGAGATGTGTGCGGAACTGCAGACTTTCATCTCTCTTATTTTAAATTGAGAAAATATGACTTTTACTGTGTTCTTTTCAGCTTGTTTAACCAGAAATGTTTCTAGTCACTGCATTTTTAGTAATCCATCAAAAAATTATTTAGGAAAATAAGTTTATAGTACATGTACATGCAGCATACTTTAAAAAGTCGTTCATCATTAAAACAATGCCGGCAATGCTACTTGCTGAACAAAGATGAAATATGTACATGTATTTGTTAGGTTCATGTTTTTCTAAATTTACGAACTATTAGAGTAGATTTCTATTTAAACACGAGAGATTAATATCCGTGTAAAATCGCGAGAAGCGCATCTCGCGAATTTTAAAATCTCACTTTTATTTTTGGACATATGTAACCTACATTAAACTATAATAAAAATTCGGCATTCGCGATTTTATGTTCTCGCGATTTGATGGAAAACGGCTGAATCGCAGAATTACATGTAAGTACTCGCGTAAAATAAGGAATCTACATTATGTGGTCTGAATGATTTCCTATCTTTAAAATAAGATTACTTTTTTTTATTTGTGCTGTAAATATGTTAATATCAATGCGCTGTTTAAAAAAAGGGGTAAAGCAGTCAGCAGTAAAAATATGTAAAGCACGTATTTCAGCTTTAAGGTGGTACAGGACACCTGCATATTGTAATGAACTCCCTATTGCAGAAATAAACAATAAAGTATAAATATAATATTTCCCCCCAAAATAATGTTACCTAACAGTGAAGTGCAATGGGTTAGAGCGTTATAATAATTATAAAGACCATACTTTCTATGAAATGAAATGAAAAGGTTATTGATTAACTGAAACCGTGGGTTCCGATGATGGTGTATTATGTGCACGTTGCCTTCGTTTTTACTAAAACTGGTACAAAACAGTGTTATTTAGGGGCAAACACTTGGTGCGGGTATTACTGTCTAATGTCTAATGACAGCATCTAGTTCCTATCATAAACTAATCGGTGATCTCTCTCTCTCTCTCTCTCTCTCTCTCTCTCTCTCTCTCTCTCTCTCTCTCTGTTTATCCGGTTATTAAACAAAATAAAAAAATGAATGAATGATATATGATTTAATTTAATAATCAGTTTAAGAGATTTTTTTTTTCAATTTTGATTATTTCTAGGTCTAATTCTAGATCTCCTAGATACATGTTAAAGATGAAAATACTCCCAAGAGCCTTTGTTATATCGGGCGGGATATTGCTGCTTTGATTGTCTAGACATGGTTTTATTTGTTTGTGTATATCTAATTAAAGTATATTGTTTGATCAACTTGAGAAAACCTCTGGAACTAACACAGAATATATAAGATATACACAACAGGTGCCCAGGTGCACGCCAGGGTTCCTAAAGGTGTTGAAATCTTAGTATGTCTGTGTATTCGATAAGTTCATTGAATGAAAGTTTTATTTACATTTGTAATTCATTCTCAAAATATTGTTTTCTCATCCAGGATTTTAGAAATATTACGTCTACAAATCAGAGATACACATATGTAAGAGTACAATCAAGAGGCTAATTAATTACAGTACTGGTAATCATAAATGGGGGGGGGGGGGTAATTGCTTAAATATATTATACCAGGCCGGTACATCATACATGCAGTAAAAACGTCACTGGTAATTGGTGATATTGTTTGTTATAGAATTGCATGATAGTTTAAAAATCATGTATACAATTAAATATTCAAACATATATCATTTAATTTGTTATTTTAGATCTGTTGTAAATGTATAATAATCAATATTATTAAAATTAGTATACATGCTGGAACGGCGCCGTGATCATGAAAACCGGTATATTGCTTAGAACTAGTTTCAATACATTTGAAAAAAGGGGTTTCATCTTCTTCCTTGCATTTCATAGTTTGCATGTAATTAGATATAATTGATTGTTACGAACTGAATGGAAGTCAAAATTTTTTCAAGTAAAACATACTCACACAATACATTGATTGAATAGCCAATTATTTCTAGGATATAAAAACCCCTATCAGATATGATTTGCCGTGGCGTAAGTGAGATGAAGCTAGGAAACGAATGACCCAGGGTTCAATACCCGTCTTGAGCATTTTGATTTTTAATACTTTTTTCTGTCTTGGAATCATTGTAACTTGCGACAGAATATATATTATTTACTTAACTACCGTACATGTTCAAGTAGAATCAATTTCTCTTGTTAAAATTGTTGCGTTGTGTGTCTAGACATGCTTTCATTTCTTTGTGTATATCTAAAAAACTTTATTGTTTGTTAAACCTCAGAAAAACCCAGGAACTAACACAGAATATACAGGATATACACACAGGTGTGTATTTTGTCCAGACGCACGGCTATGCTTTAAAAAAAAAAAATACTTCGCATATAGGTTAAATAGATTTGTCCATTTATCACAATTGATTAAATGTTCATAAATTTAATACATTTTGTTGGTAAATTAAGCACAATATTAAACAAAGATTGTTATAATCTTTTTTTTTTTAAATGACTTAAAGGTGGCTTAAAGAAGTTTGGACATTAAGGACCAACAAGTTGTCCTTAAAGATAGCTTAGAAGGTGGCTTAAAGATAGTCTTTAAGCTGCCCTTAAACTCCTTTAAGCCATCTTTACGCTTTCTTTGAGCCCGCTTTAAGCCACCTTTAAGCCGCATATATATATAGCTTAAACTCGTCTTTAAGCTACCGTTATGCCCCTGTAAGCTATTTTTAAGGAGAACTTAAAGATGGTCATTCATCCTGTATATACCTACATGTAACATCATAATCAACACAGAACTTCAAATATTCCCTGAAGTCTGACCAGAGATGTATATTCCTTTTATCATACATGAAATAGTGTCTTTCTATGTTGAATATACATGTACTTGTTAATTGTAATAGTGTAAAATATAAATGTTGAAAGAAGCTCGAACATGTAAGTCATAGATTTGGTGGAAAGATGTATTAAACAAAAGAGATAACACAAAAAAGTAAAAGAGTTTTTGGGTTTCCAAGACGGTACCTCATCGAAGTAGTTTATTTAGTAAAAGACGACATCAACAGGCCTACCAAGAGAAACAATGCCACCCCTGCTGTGAACCAAGTCACCCAAGTAGGTAACACTATCATTTTTTTATCAAAACGAAAATCATACCACATCTTTGATTATTACACAACATGTATAACTTCACATTCTGATTGCTTCGTCCTAAAAAGGGTGCTCGTGGATATATATAGACATAATTCACATGGACACGGATCAAACACGAAATAACTATAAACATGTACCTGCCTCACAACATATTATCGGAACAAACTATTACTTATCATATTCCAACCTTTCGAGCACAATTACATATCGTCAGATGTGTTCTTTCCTTTGAGGAGTGCGTAATAAAGCGCTGAATTCAGCGGAGGTATTTTGACCCCCCCCCCCTTCCTCCTAAGCCGATTCTACATTTTAAACAATAGGCCCATTGGCACCATCCCTCAACTGCGCAAAAATAGACATAATCGAAACCAGCTTTATGGGGTCATATACAAAATATCTAAGCAATGTAGTAGAATAGACCATGTATAACAAGAGTTTCAAATTATTCTCCAAATATTAACATTGTAAGGAAATGTAAATACAATGCACAATCAACATTTATATAATACTTATTTTCGAAAGTGATTTTTAAAGGATACGGTAAAGCAAACGGTGCCAATTTACTCATGAATATTTAATGAAAAGAAACCTTCTTACTCTTTTGAATTGTAGGTGCAGTATTGGGCTTAAGATGCCTGTTTGATCGTTCCATTTCATTGAGGTTCAAACTAGCGGATCCATTTGTAAGTTTTGCATTCATACCACCTTGATATTGGAAAATATCCCTTATTATTAATAATTTTGATTCATTTGAACGATATAATCTTGATTTTGTTGTTGTATCTTTCAGAATACTTATGTATATTCTTTATTTTGCTGAAAAACACAATTTTAGGTCGACGTGATACTTGTACCTGAAAATATTTGAAACAAAGTATATTACTCATCCCTGTCATTATTTACTCTCGTTCATACTAAAAAACTCTAAAGAATTATTAGAAGCTTTGAGGTCACAAAATCTTACCAAAATCAATAGCATCAAAACGTACGATTTTTCAACGCTTTATACAACCATTCCCCACGACAAAATAAAATCTAGACTTTTTAATATCATCGACAGTTGTTTCTTAAAAAAAATGGAAGTGGTAAAAATGCTTACATTGTCATTGGAAATCTAAAAAACTCTTTTGTTAAAAACCATTCTGATTGCACACACAAGTACTCTGAAGTTGACATTAAAAGATGCTTGACCATCTGATAGACAACATCTAAGTAGTTTTTGGAAGTCAAGTCTTCCAACAATCTGTTGGATTTCTCATGGGTACCAATTGTTAGCAGACCTATTTTTGTATTCTTATGAAGCAGAATTTATTCAAAAACTTGTACGTGAAAAAAATAAATCACTCGCTGTGGCCTTCAACTCAACATTTAGGTATATCGACGACGTATTATCAATTAACAATTGTTATTTCCATACTTACGTCGACTCGATATATCCCAGTGAACTTGAAATAAAAGATACCACAGAGTCTGCGTCATCTGTTTCATATTTAAATATTTTACTGGAAATGGACATTGATGGTAACCTATCAAAACTTTATGATAATCCCGATGACTTTTTTTCTATAGTCAACTTTCCTTACTTATGTAGCAATATACCTTCATCACCTGCATATGGTGTTTTTGTCTCTCAGTTAATTCGATACGCAAGGGCATGCTCTTCGTATGAACAGTTTCTAAGACGAGGCAAGCTACTGACAAACAAGTTGATAAAACAGGACTATCAACAGTCTCGTTTAAAGTCATCTTTTCGTAAGTTCTATGGTCGATACGAGGACCTTGTCAGCAAATACAATCTTCCACTGAGTCGCATGCTGACTGACGTTTTTCATACTAATTGTTAGACCATAATTAATTACCTAATTGTCTACGGACTTTTACGATTTTATTTTCCCGATTACGACAAAGAGCACACGGTGGGTGTGACCGGTCAGTAGAGGATGCTCACTCCTCCATGGCACCTGATCCGACCTCTATCTTGGAGGCCCGTGTTGCTCTGCTTTGATTTTTTCTTTCGTTTTATGGATTTTTGAGATGGTTGACGGTTTGTTCTTGTCATTTTTCCATGTACATATATGTTTTACAGAGAATATTTATGAATGTATAACGGATGCTTTGAGTATTGCAATTGCATTTAAGAAAAGTTGAAATTAAGGCTTAAATATAAACCAAAATGTATAACCACTGGATGACGTGGGCTTACAACATTATATAACATGATTGCATATTTCTTTAAATAGACACATAGATTGACATTGAAAACCAAATGATGGAAATGGATTATTTTCACTCATAATCCATAAAAACCAATTATATACCGTATAACATATATTTAGATCCAATGATGGTCATAAAACCACAACAAATCTACATTTAACACGTTTTTAGCTCACCTGAGCTGAAAGCTAAAGTGAGCTTTTCTGACCACATTTTGTCCGTCGTCCGTCTGTCTGTTCGTCTGTCTGTCCGTCTGTCTGTCTGTAAATTTTCACATTTTGAACTTCTCTAAAACCACCTGACCAATTTCAACCAAATGTGGCACAAAACATCCTTGTGGTAATATGAATATAAATTGCAGAAATGAAAGACCGATCTTTTTTCAAAGCGGAGACAACCTCGAAACTGTAGAAAAAGGGGGGTGCATTTTTAAAAATCTTCTTCTCAAGAACTACTGAGTCAAATTACACGTAAGAACAAGAAACGTTATTGGCCAAAAAATGTCGTGTTTTAAAATCTAGTTATCCTTACCATTTTCAAAAGCCAAGAATAAACAAAACTCAGTGGTATATGACTTATTCATATAACTTAAATGTAAGTATGATAATTTTTACGTTAAACACAGCGCCTTTTTTAAATGAAACGTCAAAATTTTACAAAGCCTTTAACGCGACGTCATAAACATGACGGGTAGGCTTAACGGGATTTTAAACACAAGCAAACATTTATCTTAATTTTTTGGAACGTGTGTATTAGCATTATTTCCAAACTTTCCATTCCCTTTGTTTAGAATTAGAATATTGTAAAAATTAACACGACAAAGTTAGGGAATCCATACTGCAGCGAAACACTCGAAAGCCAATAGAGACAGAGAAATTGAAAGGACCTATAGAACAGGAATATGAATCAGTTTTTGTTGTTATTTATTCATTGTATTATTCATATGCTATGTAAATTTATGTAAATGCTATGTAAATTTATATATTCTAACTAGAATAGCTCATAAAAATGTTTTATAGAAAGAAAATATCAGTTAAAATTAACTGCATATTCGTCTTACCGAGAACATACAATATTTTCATGAATATTTTAGATTTGATATCGCTGAATAGAGTAAAATCCCAGTCACATTTCCAAAAACGACTGACGGCCGACGTATTTTAAGGTAAAAATGAAGTTATTCGGGTTACAGTTGGCAGTTCATCAGCTGTTGTCTTCGACGATATTGTATTTCTTTTTTTCGTTGGCCGACCAATTTTGTGTCAGTCGGGCCAAGTTATTTTTTCTGGGTCGGTGGCCGATTTCTTCAGTTAAACCAGTCGTTCAATAGTACGTCGAGCAACCTCAATCATCGCCAGATCATCGAGAGACAGTTTTTATGTCTGTCGTCGCTCGTTCAATCGACATTTCGGCATTTTGATTTTCCTTAAATGTCGGCCGACTGACGATCAAAAATTGATAGAGGGTCGACTGGATATTGGGGCGATTTTGACAAATCGGCTGATGGACAACCAACTGTATACGAATTACGTTTAACATTTACAGTCTATCGGTTGATATATAAGCGGCGGTCAGGCACGGACGATTTCAGTGAAATTACAGTGAATATTCAGCAATTGAGAACTTGTCTATGTCATCGGCCGACCATCTTTTTAAATGTGACCTACTACAGTGTAGTTAAAAGTAAGAAAAGATCACGGAACACGAAGACAATATGACAATATGTCTACCGTCAGTTCTGGTTTTACGATTGACCAAACTACATTTCGATCACATAATATCGATACATATGAACTTAAACATAAACTGTATTGCTACTTAAAGAAGAAATTTTAAGTACATGTACCTTGATCAAGCTTTTCAATATGTCGGCGATTATTTTCGGTTCTTATTTTAGCAGAAATCCACCGTAACAATCGTTTACATCTAAATGTTATGTGTGCTGTAATTTTCTATTTATATATTGCAATTTTTTTTCTTTGATTTGTCTTACGTAAACAAATAAATATTTAAGATTTTTATGAGTAAAATCTTCTTTCACCGGTAAAAATCGCGTGTTTCACCGAGTAACTTACTTGTTGGATCGCGTTGTTTGAATATAACGTTGGTAAAATGTGCAATTAATTAATTGTTTTTGCTAAAATGCACACTGTTCCCAGTTATTAACCATCACCATTTTAAGTATATGGATTTGTTATGATACAGAAAATAAGTATGTTAAATATAAAAGTGGTTAATGCATGTGAAAGGTTCTAATTTCAGCAAAGTTTATTCATATTTCTGTATTTTATTACGAAATTTGAAGATCGTTCCATGTTTAGCGTACATTTTTGAGGTCATAATGAAAATGACGTCATTTTGGTTCTTGTAGAATTTAGCCAGTATCAACCTTAGTACAATGCACCACATCAATAAACAAAATTAAGACGTTGAAAATATCGTAAATTTTGCGGCCAAATACGGCTAATAATGTCCCTTGTTCTTTAGCATAAATAATCCTTATGGAAAGGAGAAATAATGGGCTATGTCTGTCTCAAATTTGAGTATTTTACGAAAATAATTATAAGACATAGAGAATGGGGGTCAATCACTTTAACTTTGGGCTCGATATTTCATATATCGAAAACTATTTCTTAGAAGCAGCTATTTTGGATAAACGGGTCAAACTGACAACGATGAATTTGCTTGTTGTGCAACAGTTTACGTTCGAAGGAAATATTTGAAACATCCAAAATATATTTTTTTCGTTTTTGTGAAGTAAATTGAGGTTAAATATTTCAATACGTTGACATTTTCACTTGTGACGTTGGTTTTTAGCTTGTTTTGATTTTCGTTTCGTTTCTTTTTAACTTGAGGGGAACTATCGCCTGTATTTTGGAATGTTTACGTATCGAATCAAACATAGACTTCGGTGAATCAGACAGCTGATTGTTTACATGTACTTGCGCAAAATGAGCAAAATCTGATGCACTAACAACATATTATAAAATATTAATCATTCTATTGGTACATGTAATTCGGTACGATCTCTATGAAATTGTTGATTAATGTAACATGTTTTGTTAAGATGCTTAGCATTTTCAGTCTAAACGGAGATTATTTTCGCTGCTAGAAATATATACTGTGGTTTCATCAATATTCGTGGAATACGAATTTTCGTGGATTTCGTAGTGAAGTTGATCAATGAAATCAAATTTTCATTGAAGTACAATTTCTATTAATATTTTGCATTGATATGGTCATTGGCCACGAAATTACGTATCCTTGAAACTGTGATTTTCACTTTATCCACGAAAATTGATACCCTTGAATATTAATGAAACCACAGTAAGTATATATAAGATGAAAAATAAATTGTGTTCTTTCTTTGTTTTAGTGCATAACCGTATCTGAGAGTCAAGCTTCGAGTTATAAGCAAGATACAGAGCTTTGCGTACAATGCTATGTTTGTACACAGAGCTGAGGTCATGCTTTAGTTCGTTTATATTTTAAATGCAGCTATGCTGAATAGGAAATACCAAGTTTAAAAATCTTAAGTTGAATGTAATAAACTCATGTGATCAAAAACACGTTCAAACCAAGCAATGTATCTTGCTTATAATTCTACTATTGTCGCTGAAAGTTTTGTTGATCATAATAGATGTCTTGCTAAAAGGATGTTATGCTGTAACTACTTTCTGGTGCCCCTTCTTAAACGATGAATTGAATCAAATCTACACACATTTTTGATAGTTTTTCGAACACAATTCAATCAGTAAAAACGACGTCTTTTAAAAAGTTTCCATAGTTCTGAAACAATATTATTATGAGGATAAAAGCATTATCGTTGTTCTTAAAAAAATATTGCAGCGGAAAATCATCTTTGTTTGTAGACATTTGTTGTTTTTTTTAATAAAGATGAAAATTATGGGTGGGCCTTAGTAAAATAAAGCAACATGCCTGCCAATACATTGATTTGAATTATATTCTTTAACATATCATGTGACAACATTTTTCAGTTAAGTTTATTCATCAGTCAAGTGAGTAAGGTTATAAAACTTCATACGAAATGAATTCACGCCTGGTAAACGACAATCGTTTTAATGGAGAAGACCAATTAAATCTTTGAATGTTTTAATTTGAGGAATTGAGCGCTTTGAGATACACTTTTCTTCTTTCACATATAGGATTTTTAAAAATAAAATACAATAACTAGTAATTAGTTGAGGGAGAAAATGTACCCTTATGCTCTCTTGTATTTTGATCGCTTTATAAAGTGGTGGGGGGTAGGGGTATAATAAAGGAAACTGGAAGTTAACCGTGAACCCCTACTGAAAATTTAGTTATATTTATTGCATATATCGTATTTTCGGTAACAATGGTATTCCAGAAAGGTAAATATGCCAAAGATTAAGTATTTGCAAAAATAAGTGTAAAATTCGGATATTCAATTTTTGTTAATTTACTGAGGGGCCATATGGCACAATATCCTATCTCCCATATAACGCCAGTGTTGCTCAGGTGAGCGATGTGACCCATGGACCTCTTGTTAGATTCCAGCATAGTTACAAATTACCTTTAGCTCTCATATCCCCAGATAATATTATAAAGCGAACTGCATGTACTGAGAACAATACAAGTTGTTTCGAAATATATATTTTTTTCAATTTTTTTTAAAATTAAATAGATACTAAATTCTAAACAATATTACAAAACGTATCATGTTTATAACAGCTATAAACCAGGGAATAAGATAAATATAGACATTTATTTTATGACTAAGTTCATATCATTTTCATGTTGGCCAAACAATCTCGAAACAAGCACACAAGAAGAAAAAGTAATTATATGTTATACAATTGCATGTTCCAGTGTTACAAAAAAAAGATCTTAAACACTTTTGTTTACAATATTTGTACTGTTTTTATAGAAACCTGTTAGGGTGGTGCTCAGTTTGACACATGTAAGCTCAGCATTACCAAGTATAACATAAGGCACATATAAGGATAAAGAAAGGTCATTTATTGACTGAATAAATGAAAAAGCAAATTATGCAACATGATGTAATGTTAACTAACTAAATAAAAACAACATTTGTAAGTGAACAATTTCACAAAAAACATTTTTCAATTTACATTACAAATATGTTACATGTTATAATACAAAGCTATAATCAAAAACATTTGTCAAAGATGTACAAATATGTTACATGTTATAATACAAAGCTATAATCAAAAATATTTGTCAAAGATGGGGCGCCATCGGCCAGTACCATGTCAAAGATGGGGCGCCATCGCTACGCTATAGACAAAATATTCAAAACTGAAGACTAGTAGCATAAGGGAGGTGGGGAGGGTGGTGGTTAAAGCTAATTTGTAAACAAACGTTCTCGTCCGCAGTAAAAAATGGAGACTGACGCTATCTAGCTGCGCATGCGCGTGGCAGTAGATGTAGGGGACCCATATGGGCTAATCAAAGTACATATGCATAACAGCTGTACACAAGTCTCCAAGGTCATAAACAATAGCAGCAAAAATACATACATAGCTATCAGTTTCTATAAATGTTTTTATAAATAAAAAATGTTTTATAGAAACCTGTTAGGATGGTGCTCGGTTTGACAAATGTAAGCTCAGCATTACCAAGTATAACATAAGGCACATATAAGGATAAAGAAAGGTCATTTATTGACTGAATAAATGACAAAGCAAATTATGCAACATGATGTAATGTTAACTAACTAAATAAATAACAATAACTTAGATATATATGCACAGGAATTAAGTATCGTCGAAAATATGTATCACTACTATTCTGCTTATGGCAAAGTCATTCTAGGTGGCGATTTCAATGGTAGTCTACTGGATCAGCAACATACAAACCAACACAAATCAAAATTACTGACCAAGTTTGTTATGAATTGTGGCTTATCCAGACAAAACTCTGATTTTATTGCAAATGGTGATAGTTATACCTTTATACAGAAGCAAACTACACTTGATTACATCCTATTTGATAAATTTGTTCTCAAAAACTTACAACATTATGCCATCATCAAAGAGGGCACTATTTCCCTAACTTCTGATCACTTGCCGGTTGTAGCAATATTTGACCTTCACATATCCAGACACCAACTCCATTTCTCGGAAACAAAATTACCGGCTTGGCATAAAGCTACTCCCGAGAGTTTGGCAGAATATAAAGCCAAAGTCACGAATGCTCTTGCGTGTAAAACAGTGCAAAATCTTCAAAACGAATCTGACGTAACAAACTTTTTTCACGAGATTAACGATATTTTGCGCGAATGTGCAGGAAACACTGTGATACACACTTCCTACAACCCTTTTACGCGACCAGACTGGACCAAAGCAGTCAAAGAACTTCATGACATAGAAAGAGCTAAACGCCGAATATGGCTGTCCGAAGGTCGACCACGAGGTATGAACTACTCATCATATCGCGAATACAAGAGAGCAAAGCGTTTGTTCCGAAATGCTCTGGACAGAGAACATGCCGCGTACATGGGCAAAGTATACGCAGACATTGATAAGGCAGCCGAAGTAGATTTGCGTCTTTTCTGGAAACTCACAAAGCGCATTAAACCAAAAACATCCAGATTATACCCCGAAATAAACGACTCCACAGGTAAAAAGAATACTGACCCAGAAGGAGTTGCTGAAGCGTTCGCTAGTCACTATGAAGCCTTATACAGCTGTCTCATGGACCAAAATTTTGACGATGTCACAAAGAAATATATTGATACAAAAATTTCTGAAATAACAGAGCTATTCAAATATGACCTTCGTACGTTACCAGGCGGATTGATCACTTCAAATGAAATAATATGTGTCGTTCAATCGTTGAAATTTCGTAAAGCCCCGGGCTATGACCTAATAACAAACGAACATATTAAATATGGAGGTGAAACTCTAACACTCTGTATTGCGATGTTATTTAATGCAATCATTGACAGTGGCAAAATTCCCACTGAATGGAAACAAGGTCTCATTATTCCAATTTATAAAGGTGCAGGAAAACCAAAAGACTCCTGTAAGAGTTATAGGCCAGTAGCTCTATTGCCGTGCATTTTCAAAATATTCGAAAAAATAATCCTATCACGCATAAATAGTGAGATCCTACAACATTCGAAATTTCCCAATCCACAGCAACAAGGCTTTCAAAAACATCTTGGCTGTTTAACAGCTTCTTTTGATCTACAGGAAACAGTTTTCCATAACCTTGAACAAAATAATAATGTCTATGTCAGCTTTCTAGATACAAGTAACGCTTTCGATACTGTCTGGAGGAATGGACTTCTATATAAACTTTTCAATCTTGGAATCACTGGCAAAACCTGGTCATTGATACAGAACTGCCATTCCAACACGGTCAGCTCAGTGGTTGTCAATCAAACACGATCGAGATGGTTTCCCGTATACCAAGGCGTGCGACAAGGTGGGGTATTATCTACATTCTTGTATTTGGTATTTATCAACGATCTTATAAATGAATTGGAACTCAACAGTCCAAATTCTGGTGTTCTTGGCGTAAGGAGCAGCTGTCCTTCGCTAGCAGATGACCTATCGTTCATCTCCACTTCGCCAGTGCAGCTTCAGAGATTATTGGATGTTGCGTACTCATACTCGTGCAAGTGGCGTTTTAAATTCAACGCGTCAAAATCATGTGTATTAACATTCTTTGCTAAATGCAACAATCGAAAAAGTGATTTCACATGGCATCTTGGACAAACTGAAGTACCACAGAAAGAGTCGTACAACCACCTAGGTATTACCGTGCACTCGAAGTGCAAACTATCGGTCGCGATATCTGATGCGTGCAAAAAGGGCAAGAAATCTTACTTTGCATTATCTGACATTGGATCCAAGTACTTAAACCCTGCGACAGTGTCTCACCTTTACAAATGTGTAGTTCTTCCATCGGTTTTGTATGGCTGTGAGCTGTGGAGTAATATGAGCTCTTCAGATCTACAACAACTTAATACATTTCAACACTTTGTATGCAAAAATGCCCTGGAACTCCCCAAACTATGCAGATCTGATATATCCGAGTCACTTTTTAACGTTCAACCTATATCAGCAGAAATTGACACCAGAAAACTACTTTTCTTAGGAAGACTCTGCCGCTTGGATTACGATGCCCTGCCGAAAAAAATCTTTCTCACTCGGCTGATGTCCTTCATGCTATATTTGTCAGACAAGCAAAAAGGATTTATCCCCGACATCGTAACCATCCTTCACCTATACGACCTAGCAGAATATTTACAAGACTGGCTGTACAATGGAACTTTCCAAACCAAAGACTCCTGGAAAAAGATTGTCAGACGGGCTGTGAAATCGTCTCAAGATAGAGATCGAGAGAGACGCATGTCCTATGATTCGGACTTTTCCTTCTTCAGAGAAATATTTTCAAAATTTATACCTTCATCTATATGGAAATTACCATCAACTCCCGACGAAATCAACTTGTGTAAATTTATTGTCAAATTGTGTACAAAAATGCATTGCAATTATAATGAAAATATGTATATCTGTGTGTTGTGTAATCGCACATTCAGGGATGTCTTCTGTCACTGCTCATGTACGTGTCCAGTTACTTTTGACCTTCGAAATAGATGGTGGGGCGCGATTATAAATTCTTCTGACATTCCACTAGTTGCAGAGTTAAGCGGTCTCTCTGAAGATGACCTATATAAGACTCTTATTGGTCGCCACACAGCCACTCCGCTGGACAAGTCTTTCCATGCACCCTTTTACCTGGCCAATTTTCGTTTAGTACGCTCATGTGCCGCTCAATACTTCAGAGCCCTCCGTTTAAGCGTAATGTGAGATTTAAAGTTCTGACGAACTTTTTGTGAACAATAGTGTAATATGCAATCATGTATATTTTATGTATATATATATATATATATATATATATATATATATATATATATATATATATATATATATATATATATATATATATATATTTTTTTTTTTTTTTTTTCTAAGTCATTCTTTTCTTTTCTTTTCACCTTTTTCCTTATTATTTGATGTTTTCTGAGAATTCATAACTTGTATATGTCTTCATTATCTCCTTAAGGAGGAAATAAAGTATGAATGAATGTATAGCAGCAAAAATACATACATAGCTATCAGTTTCTATAAATGTTTTTATAAATAAAAAATGTTTTATAGAAACCTGTTAGGGTGGTGCTCGGTTTGACAAATGTAAGCTCAGCATTACCAAGTATAACATAAGGCACATATAAGGATAAAGAAAGGTCATTTATTGACTGAATAAATGACAAAGCAAATTATGCAACATGATGTAATGTTAACTAACTAAATAAAAACAACATTTGTAAATGAACAATTTCACAAAAAACATTTTTCAATTTACATTAAAAATATGTTACATGTTATAATACAAAGCTATAATCAAAAACATTTGTCAAAGATGGGGCGCCATTGGTCACCGATCACAAACCCCTGAGTATAACCAAAAAACCCTGAGTATAGCCAAAAAAAAAGGGGGGGGGGTTGATCCGCCCCATCCACCACCCTATGTTATGCATATTTTCTGCATATAAATAATATACAATAAAAAATTAGAGCTGCATAATAGAATTGGCAGATCCAGTAATAAAAATAATAAGAGCAGAACAAATGGATGACATATCATTTGTAAAAGGAATGAAACAGCAAACAGTACAAAAGTAAACGTATACAAATAAAGGGGGTCCAAAAAAGGTTAACAATGCTGTTTTTAGAGATCAGATAAAAGTTAACACAAGATCAGAAGCTCCTGGCTTCATGATCAGGGACTAGTAAAATAAGATCAGAAGCTCCTGACTTCATGATCAGGGACTAGTAAAATAAGATCAGAAGCTCCTGACTTCATGATCGGTGACTAGCAAAATAAGATCCCTTCTTAAAGCCAATTTGTAACCAAACGTTCTCGTCCGCAGTAAAAAATGGAGACTGACGCTATCTAGCTGCATATGGGCTAATCAAAGTACATATAAAACAGATGCATAACAGCTGTACACAAGTCTCCAAGGGCATAAACAATAGCAGCAAAAATACATACATAGCTATCAGTTTCTATAAATGTTTTTATAAATAAAAAATGTTTTCCGGTCATCAGAAAGCAATAAATTCCCGAAGGGCATTTATGATTAAGGAAATACTTAATTGTTCAATTATGTCAATGTGCTCTTGATACTAGGTTAGTAAATATGTGTGCCCATCGACTCTGAATGCTCTGTACTTTCTACAAATTAAGCCAAAGATCAAAAATGTTTATCCTCACAGAAAAGGATGGACATGGGCAGATTTGCCCATTGTTACAATCTAATATTACTCTTTGCTTCTTGATGAAACATTGCCCTAACAGACAGAATATATGTCTTTCCTACCTATGATCGGATATCATTTTGGTCTGTTTGCTCCTCTTTTGAAATATTGTCTTGGTGTATGGTGCATGGTAGGTAGATAGTGTCAAACAATATGTAAAACAATCTTGTTCCCCTTTAATATGATAAAAAAATGATACGTAATTGTATTTGTGTATTTATCATGTATTCCAACTCTTATCTTTTGGATCCGCTTCCTACAAATGCTGATCTTAATTGATTTTAAAGACAGTCAAAAACTACTCAGAGGAGGGTTCCTCTCCTCGATTGTGTCTGTAATCTTATCCATTAAGTGCTCTGGACTCTCTTAGCTTCCTTAGTCTCTTATAATTATAAATAGATCGAAAGTTTTATGACTCCTTGCGAGTTTCTTTAAACGTCTTGATGGTTTTTTGTTAAAAACTTCCACGAGGATAATCTTAAGAACCTTTCAAAGCACTGTACTAAGGTGTACTATGCAAATATCAACGCATACATACGTCCACAACACGATGCATTAATTAAGAAAATATTTATGTTAAGTTATTTTATAATTATATATACATTTTATATTGAATGAAACAGCATAGTAAATGCCACTTTTTTAACTTAGAGTGGTCCCCTGAATTGATAGTCACGTTATATGTTTTGATAATTCTCCTGAATTGAGGTCATAGACAAATTTCAATATTATTAGGGCATACTCTTATTTGAATTAAGATTTTAAATGATAATTAATTACACCTGCCTAGTAAATTCTGAAAAGCTATGTTGCTTTGTAAAGAGTTCGTCTTTTATTTAAATAAAGAAATTAATACCGGTTGAAATTCAAATGACCTTCCCTTAATACTGTAGAGTCCTTATTTTACGCGAGTACTTAATTCCGCGATTCAACGATTTCCCATCAAATCGCGAGAACATAAAATTGCGAATGCCGAAATTTTATCATAGTTTCATGTAGTTTACATGTGTTCGAAAATTAAAAGCGAGATTTTAAAATTCGCGAGACGGGCTTCTCGCGATTTTACGCGGATATTAATTCCTCGCGTTTAATTAGGAATTTACAGTATGTTTCGTATTTATAAATTCATTCCATATATTTCTTCACAATATTTTTTAAAAGATCAATTCTATATAAAAACGAAAATGATACTGGGGGTTTTGGCGCGCATTGTCACAAATTTTTTATATTGCATAAATTGATACACATTGATGTAAGAAGTAACATGATGCCATAAATTTGTTGCTATGGTCAATCATTGCCATAGTAACGACTGGTCATAGAATACTAAATAAACCATGAAGTCAATTTTGAAATTATACAGAACCATTACTGGTCAAATCAAAATCTAAAGAATGTTACCATGGAAATCGGTAATCATTTTCAAAACATAATTCTTCGTATTTTGTAAATACCGTAGAAATCATAATCATGGAACCAAACTCATGTTATATATATATATATATATATATATATATATATATATATATATATATATATATATAGGTTCCGTTCGTCATCGAAAGAAAGATTTTTGTCTTGCCTAGGTGGCCAAGTGGTTAGCGCGGTGGCCGCTCACTGCTAGGGGAATGGGTTCCGGAGGTCGTGAGTTCAAGCCTCGGCCGGGGCGGAGGTGGAGCTCCAACAAAGTGAATTTCCTTGCGCTTTATATATTTCTATATCATTCACTATGGGGAGGTATATGTCAATTTGAGAGCTATTGCATCCTCAGTGACCCCTAGCGGAGATATTCTGTAATTTGATCATTGCCTTTAGAGATACTGAATTGACCTGACGTGTGTTTGTACTCGATAGATAAGAAAACGTACCAGAGAAAGAAGAACACCAAGGAAGGTAAATATAATAGTTTGAAGATTTTGAACATGATGTGTTCAATTAATTGTAGTTTTGGAAGATGGATTTGAGAAATCCAATTTTTCATGAGTTGAAAAGAGGGAGAAAAAATATCCCATGAGGTGGGATTGGGCCATTTTTGGAAGTACGTGTATATTCTAAGGAAAATGTGTATGTTATGGATATATGTACATGTCTGTAATTATGATTTTATTCCCGTGGTTTAATAGCGATTAAACAGAAAAAGAAAATATAGGTAGAGGGTTTTTGTTTTGGAGGGTAAACCAATTTTAGCAATATAAAGTTGAAGTGTAATCTTGAGTAGAATTTGTACAATTGATTTTAAATATTTTAGATGCCACCTGCGGTTACGACGCTGAAAAGAAAACATTATTTGAAGGGGAAAAGTATTCTCACAGTAATAAAGAGAACTAGGCAGAATGAGTTATCGGGTTCTGCAGCCAGGATGGCCACACAAGTGAGAACGGAAGATTTGGATAACGAGGAATTAATTAGCCAGTTCTGACAAATTACAGGAGAGAGTGCCGCTGATTGCTTAGAGATGGCAGGGAAGGCGACCAACAAAAGAAATCTTGTCTGGTTATTGCATAATGCTATTATTTAGGCTAATGAAGTAGACCAGCCTGGAGAGCAACTGACCGAAACGATGGTAGGCAATTTTCCTACTAGGGGGTCAATTTATGATATACAAGTATTGTGGGTAATTATGCTTTCCGGAAAATGGAAGGTTACGCATAGGGTGTTTTTCTTTTCTATTATTCCGGAAGTTATACGGGTTTTTTCTTTTATGTTAAAAGTTTTGTTTCCTGTGGATATTTTTAGCAATCTGGTAGTGCTGCAATTGAAAATGACAACCGGACAGTAGGTGCAGCTTCTACATCTACACATGAGAAGGAGACAGAAAAGAAAACTAAGAAAGACAAGAATAATCAAGCAGATGAGATTCTTTCTAGGATAGCAGACTTGGAAAAAGCAACGGAGAGTGTGGAAAGCTTAAAAGAAAAGGTACGGGGACTTGCCCTACAAAAGTCACCGAATGAGGCAATGATTTTACTATTGTTAGAAGAATTAGCCAATGTGGCAAGAAAAAGACAACATGATGACTCAAGTGTATTCGAAGAGCTATCAAGACAAGCTCTCAAGCATCAGGGGTCAATAAATTTGGCTTCGTTGGTGTTAAATGTCGTTGGGGGGTCTTCAGATGTTGTTATAAAGGCTCTTAACAAATGTGTCCAAAAAAAGGGTAGAATCAAAGTTAACAGTTCCAGAGAAAGCAGAAAATGAGAACACTCATCAGTCACCTTTGGCAAATGTTTACAACCCAATAAATCCATATTTGATGCCACAACAGTCTTACCAATATGTACCATATCAGAACTACTCAATGTTCAACAGTAGGCCTAGAGGTAGATTCAATCAGTGGAAACCTAGAGGAAATTGTTATTTTTGTGATATGCCTGGTCATAGTATCAAAGAATGTCAAAAAATGAAACTGGCTAAAGAACAAAGAAAGTAATTGAGTACATTAGAATATCGTTTTTATGTCATGTTGGACAGGTTATTTCACCATGTATCCAGGGACACTGATTCCCTAGTGAATTTTTCACGTGGGTCTTGGTGGAATGCTGTCCTTTCCCAAATCCTATTGGATGTTTTCTATAGAATATATGAAGATTATGTATTAAAATGTAGAATATATATTCGTTATAGTTTATATTCTTTTGTAGGCATTGCATGCACCTGACAATTGTGGAAACCTAATTGTTCCAGAATGGGAATTTGACTGTAATTTTAATCCAGTGCATGCAGAAAATAATAAGAGAAAACATCCAATATGGACAACTTTGGGAGGGGACAACATTCCATCGCATGTTGACCCATACATTTTTAATGAAGATTGTGCTGGAAAATCTTTATACAATTTATATTTAAGAAATCCAGATTTTTTCATTGCTGGAGAACTACATAATCAATTTTGTCATTGGGAAAAAATTTTGTTTGATAATGACACATCTAGTCTTGTTAAAAAGTGGATAAAAGATGGTGTTGATGTAACAGAATTTTTTACACATTTCAAAGGTAATTTTAAAGGTTGTAGGTACAACTCTTCGTTTCCTCCACAAAGATTTTTTCAAAATGCACCAATCTGTAAACAGTTTAAAGAATTTATTTGCTCAGAATTGTATGAAAGAATACTTAATGGATCCTTGTCTGTTGTTGGTAAAGTGGGAGAATGTGACCTTCCACATATTATTATGCCCTTAACTGTAGAACCAACAAAACCAAGACTTTGTCATGATGATAGGTATATTAATCTTTGGACAAAAGATACACCTTTTCAGTTGGAAAATTTAAAACATGTACCCAGGATGGTTTAAAAGGATGTGGAAATGATAACATGTGATGAAAAATCAGGGTATGATCATGTTATTTTATGCAAAAATTCTAGAAAATACTTTGGAATAGAGTTTGGAGGTTGGGTTTTTACATACAACACATTACCATTTGGCTGGAAATCATCCCCTTACATTTATCAAACGATAGGCATGCAAGTTACAAATTATTTAAGAAGTAAAAGTATTTATAACATACAGTACATTGATGATAGACTAGTAATTGAATCTGCTAAGTCTAGGATAACAGATGTTGCCTATGTTTTGCTTGAATTACTTACAAGGTTAGGATATACCCTTTCCTGGAAGAAAAGTCAGTTTGTACCATCTCAGGTGGTTAAATATCTAGGTTATTTTATTGATTCTTCTAAGATGGCCTTTTCTTTACCAGATGAGAAAAAAATGTCATTTTCAAAATTAAGAGAATCTATATTGTTATCAAAATTTGTTGATATTAGAACTTTGCAAAGGTTTGCTGGAAAGTGCATTTCATTTTGTTTAGTTGTTCCTGCCGCAAAACTGTACTGTAGAGAAGTCAATAGAGCAATTTCTTATGGCATGAAGAATTCAAAAATGATAAAAGTTGAAAATTCTTTAAAACAAGAGATAGAATATTGGAGGTTTATTGATACTTGGAAGGGTTGCTCGACTTGGAGATTAGAAACTCATAAACAAATAATGTTGGCGACTGATGCATCAGGTTTTAAATATGGTGGAAAAATTTTGTCTGGTGAATTTAAAGGTTTGATTTTAAGCGATTTTTTGGAGTAATGATGACAGTAGACCAATTCATTTGAAGGAGGCTGAAGCAGTATATAATGTATTATATAGTTGCAAAGATAAAATTAAGAACTCAAGGGTAGATGTATTGAGTGATAACATGGCTGTTATCAAAACATGGGAAAATCAAGGTGGAAAAGATAAACAACTCAATGACATTATAAAGCAGTTATTTTGCTTTGTTTATGAATTTAACATTTCATTGAATTTACAATATGTCCAGTCAAAACTAAATGTGGCAGATGAACCTTCTAGGTCAATTTCTTTGTCAGATTGCATGTTGAGTGAGACATCGTGGGCTTATGTTGAGCAATTGTTTGGCCCACATACTGTGGATCTTATGAGTTTAGATTCTAATTGTATGAAAGACAGATATGGCAAGATGCTGCGACATTTTACGCCATATCCAACAATTTTATCTGACGGTGTGAATGTTTTTGTTCAAAATGTGAATGAAGAAGAAAATCCTTATGTTTTTCCACCATTTCAAATGATATTTCCATTGTTGAAATTGCTTAAGGAACAAAATGTAAAATGTTGTACAATGGTTTTACCAATTTTTCAAGAAAAACCAATTTGGTGGCCCTTTTTAGCTACACATTGTATTTTACAAACAGTATTAGGAAGAAAGGGTGATGTAAGAGTACTGAAGTTACCAACATCTAAAGGTTTTATAAATGATGTGAAAGGATTGAAAAATGACTTGGGTGTTTTTAGATTACGGTTCTAGATTAGGTGATATGTAGATTTTTGTTTTGATTATGTATTGTCATTTTTGTGTTTATATGGGATTGTTCATTTTGGAACGGTTATTTACATTTGCAATTTTTATGTATTTTTCAGAATGTTCATATGGAGTTGGAAGATATTGATGAAAGAATACAATATTTGGATAACATTAAGAACTCTTCTGCTTATGTAAAAAAGAGGAAAAATGTAAAGATAATGTTAGAACAATTTCTTCAGAAAATTCCTGGCTCCCCCACTTTCTTGTCAATTACACCACATGACATTAAACGATTTTTAGTATGGAAGGATAGATTTGGAAAAACAACAGTCCATTCATATAAATGCAAACAATTAGGGATAACTGGGGATAGTACTTGTAAGTGTCCTAAAAGGTTAGCAGCAGCATCAGTTAGAAATATCATCCAGCACCTTGTAGATATATTAGAATTAGAGGGTAGAGGAAGAGCATATGATGAATATTGTGGGGTTGGGAATCCAGCTGCATCTGTTCAAATTAAGGGTTATTTGAAATGTGTTCAAGAAGAACAAGCAAAAGCACACATTCTCCCAAAGCAGGCAAAACCATTCTTTTTAACAAAACTTGAAACAATTTCAAAGTTTATCAGTAGAGAATTGGGAAGGTCTGATTTAACACTTAAGGATAGGTTTGTTTTGACAAGAGATCAAGCATTGCTTAAATTACAATTTTTTGCTGATGACAGGGCTAGTGATATAGCAATAACTTTGTTACAAGAAGTGAAATACTTGAGAAAAAAAGATGGGTTTGCATTTAATCATACATTTGGGAAGACTCTCAGGGGTAATGGAAAGACAAATACATTTGTAATAAAATGTTGCCCGAATGAAATTATTTGTCCAGTTAGAGGCTTAGAAAGATATTTTGAAGAGGCATAGAAGAGGGATAGACATGTCTTCAGGATATCTTTTTAGAATGGTGACAGAGTCAGGAAGAGTTATTAATGAGCCAATGTCTTACTCCTCTATATATGAAAGACTTAAATGGTATTTGATTACTCTCGGAATTGATGAGGGTGAGACACCACATAGCTTAAGAGCAGGGTGTGCTGTTCATATGTGTTTTTCAAATGCTGCACATGATGTTCATGATCTTATGAACCACATTGGATGGGCTACAGAAAGTTCTGCAAAATATTATAGTAGATATGAAACTCTATTAAATGCATCGAACACTGCTGTTAGATTAGCACAATCAAGTGAGAGAGCAAAAGAAATTGAAATCATGTTCAATGAAAATGCAAATTTTGAGGAATTGCCATCTATTAATGATGTTTAGTGCATTTTGTTGTTGTGCAGTTTTTTGTAACATGTTTTAAATGCATTGCGTAATGTTTACAAAATTAAATTGATTCAATATGTTTATAGTTTTGTTTTGTTTTTCACATGTATTTCATACATGTGTTGAGTATTGGGAAGAGTGTAATTATACAAGACATGTAATGAAATGGTTCAGAAGCACGTGTAAATATAATGGGTAACAGGGAGAATGATTTTTCACTTACTAATTTGTACCCAATACTTAAATCTAAGTGAATACAGAATATTGAAGATAGATTCAGTGAGGATGTGGTATCATCCCCAGTGACCCCTAGCGGAGAGATTCTGTAATTTGATCATTGCCTTTCGAGATACTGAAGTGAAATATGTTGTTTGAAAGAGAGATTACTCTAGTTTAGTTGGGGCTATGGGAAATGAAAATTACCCTCCCGCCCAACCCTGATTATGTGATAACGTTATTACATTCTGTATTCCACTTACTAATTTGTACCCAATACTTAAATCTAAGTGAATACAGAATATTGAAGATAGATTCAGTGAGGATGTGGTATCAATGTTTGTGCTTATTATATATGTATATCTATGCAATGTGTATCGTTTCGATCCTCTCAAATTGTCGTTTAACTGTATTCCACCTGTATCTCAAACGACCGTGTTGTGCGCGGCCAGCGCGCTAGGTTCCGTTCGTCATCGAAAGCAAGATTTTTGTCTTGCCTAGATGGCCGAGTGGTTAGCGCGGTGGCCGCTCACTGCTAGGAGAATGGGTTCCGGAGGTCGTGAGTTCAAGCCTCAGCCGGGGCGGAGGTGGAGCTCCAACAAAGTGAATTTCTTTGTGCTTTATATATATATATATATATATATATATATATATATATATATATATATATATATATATATATATATATATATTCTCAATCAGAACCACATAATATTACGTCATCTACAAACACGTCATAATGTAACGCAATGTGACTCTATACAAAATGAGGCGTTTTCAAAGAACGAATTGATAAGCTTGTATTCACTCAATAATCATAGAACAAATATATATATATGTAAATGATTTACTTTTAAATACTAAATGCATGTATTTTATTTCATAAAACATCGTCTATAATTAAATTTATATTAAAAGAATACTGCAATCATTGTCAGAGTCCTGCTACCATCAATCGGAAAAGTAGTGCTTAATGTATACAAACATCATTTGCCAAATGTTAGATATGAATCACAGAAGAACTCTCACTAGCTACCAAGAGTGTGGACAATCACAACTCTTATTCTGAGCCACTTTTTGCCTACATGGAACAAATCCTGAAATCAAAACCAAACATATCAACCATGGCTATCGGGGCCTACACTCTTTTCTTAATGAAAAAAACTCCACATGGATAACGAGAAACAGGAAAAATATCGAAGTCCTTATTTCAGAAGCAAGGGGATCAGTTATCGACGAAAGGGAACTATTCAGTCGAAGAAAAGAAGAAATACAACGACAGAGAGAAGAGAGACAAGAGGAAGAGTTCCAAAACAGAGCTGAAAAAAGGAGAAAGAAACGAATGCAGCTGGAAAAAACAAAGTGATGCCATTGCCAACTATGGCTAGTGGAAATCGGCCCGAGAGTGCAAACTGAAACTGAGGGAGCTAAATCGTACACCAGACAAATGTAACGTTTTGAAAGCACGGATTCGCTACAGGAAAATGTTTTAAAACAGAATGACCTAGACAAAAAACTTTGCTCATTTTCTAGAATAGGCAGCAATGGAAAAAAATACCCACCGACTCACATGGAACTCATGTCTAATCGGTTGAAAATTCTAAAATCTGTTTAAATTGATCGCCTGCAAATTGTGTATGAAAATATTATTTACATGGATCATTTATGTTCATATTTGATTTGTAAAATAATCTACCAGTAAAAAAGCATTAATCGTTTGAAACTCTATTTATTGTTTTACAGATAATGCGTTTAAGGTTTTTTTTACGTTTCTTTAATATATAATGAATTTTTGGTAGTCCTTTAGAATAGTTCACACAAACGTAATACGGTTGCAATCTTTGTTACTTTTTCTGTAGTTCATTAAATCGGAGCATTTGAGTTTGTTTATCGTCACCAGTCGATTTCCTACCTCCTTTGTAGAATATACAAATTTGCGTAAATTGATTTTTATTTTCTCACGTTGTTAAAAATATCTCTCATCTGTTCAGCAGATTCGGAGTATTCGTATGCCTAGTCCAAAGGCGATGGATTTTTTTATAGATTCAGGGTTGACGGGCAATTTGATTAGGCAGTGGGTTTACTGTAAAGGTCTGTAGAAAGAAATCCTTCTTTAAGAGAAATAGTTACATCTAGGAAATCTATGCTGATTTTGAAAAGCGTAGGTCAAGCTGAGTATTCGTATGTATATCATTTGCGGTGTTATGAACATTTTAAAGATCGGTTTATGTTCCTAACTAGATTCCAAATATGTCATCGGTATATCTAATGTAAAAATAGATTGTTTCTTACAAAGGATGACTGCACTTAAGGACATGCGATATTTGCGAGAAAATAAACTTTTAAAAGAAGAATTTTTCTTTGAATTGCAGAAATGGTCAACATCTTAACCTTAACTTTACGCAATTGCGTTAAATAAAAGTATGTTGTTACCAAGTACGAATTTGTTTTCATAGGCAGGGGTCATCACGATTTCTTGAATCTCTATACGATAATGAGGACGCCCACTTTTATACTGACTTCATACATAGTCAGCGCATGTTTGTCTATTGTTTACCGTTTAACAGTAGTTGTATATTTGCATTATCAAAGTTATGTCGAAGGGAGATTAATAGACAAACATGCGCTCATGGTTAAAATGAGAAAAAACTGCTTCTTCTTACTTTCGCTTTCCCCGTTGTAACCAAGGGTTGATGCATGTTGAATATTATAATTCGCCACGTGATTTCTTACCACAGGTAACTTTGTGAATACAAAATTCTATCACGTGACGTGTAAGGTAGCATGTTATGTGCTAGCTAGGACAATGTTTTCGAACACGTTAACGTTATCAAGCATTGATTTATTTAAAGTATTCTGTACTTTAATGTACGTGGGCGTGGTCTAATTGTTGAAACCATAGTAAATAGTATAGTACCATTCTCCACCTCTCATGCTATTAATATCAATCTTATGTTTGATCAAGGGCAGATAAGCGAAAATTCTCCTTTTTTCGAAAGTTGTGAAGAGAAAAACATAGAATGAGCTTATTGTATCACAGTCTAAAATCCTAATTCATGTTCGAAATTGACTAGACTCTTTAAAATATTTAACAAAAGTGATATAAGGTTAAGAAATTAACGCAACAGAAGCGACCTAAAAGGGCCCAAAACTCGGCGCTAAGTGCAGTCATCCTTTCTAAATAAAAACGTTCCCAATCCCCCATATATAAACATGCGTAGTTAACGTCAAGCTTGGATACAATAGCAGTTCCTTCTGTTTGAATATATTGTTTGTTGTTAAAACTGAAATTGTTATTTTCTAGGACAGCATCCATCTTTTTCAAAATGCTATTTGAGTCAACTTCTTTTTTTTGGTCGTTGATTTAAAACATTTTACCTTACTAGAACCGGAGGTTCAAGTCACCTGTTGTCCGCTGTCCGTCCGACCGTCTACACGCCCGTCTGTCTGTCTGTCTGTCTGTCTCTCTCTCTCTCTCTCTCTCTCTCTCTCTCTCTCTCTCTCTGTAATCTCGATCATGGCATTGGTACACTACAATACACTTTTCGTATTTGGATTCTTTCGTTAAGGTTGTAAATATTCTATTGTTTAAAAAAATGTAATGTTATATACGTAATGCACTCTGTATGAACAGCACACGTGTTTGGTGTGCACGCGCTATCTGTACAAGATAATTCGGATATATTGACAATTTCCAAAGACATACGCGGGTATGTTAAGGCTTCCCAATAGACCCCTTCACGGTAATTGCGATACTGCTTTCTTGCAGGTCAAATTTTGCGGAAGTTTTAGTAGGTAGATAGATAAATGACGTAATTGAAACAATTGTCGTTACGTCATATTTCACCAAATTATGTCATTTTGCCCTGCAAAAGAGCAGTACCGCAGTTACCGTGAAGGGGTCTATTGATTTCACAGCGCTGTGCAGAAAGCAACTTGTCTGTACTTCATATTCCATCATTATTAGCTACGTGTAAACTATTTGAATGGAGATATTTTAATGCATGTACATGTAAAAAACAGTTTGGCGCAAGTGAAAGATCAATACAATTCTTGGTATATTTAGCGTAAATTAGGAAAGATAATAAGAACCAATGTTATCAATGTGACTCATGCTTGTGGAAACCTACCAATTGACACAATTTTGTGTAAATCGATCTCAAGAAGTAAAAACAAGAGGCCCATGGGCCACATCGCTCACATGAGTAACAATAGGCATGATAAAATCAGCTTAATGGAGTCATAATATAAAATATCTGGACAATGTGGTAATGCATTTCGATCCTGTATAAAAAAAAATTCATTGTCCCCCTGAATATTCTTATGTTTATAATCAAGTCCCTTTTCTAACAGGATGATTTTATAGTCATATCACATGTTGAGCATTGCAGTTCTAAAAAAAATCCAAAACAATTGATTATATATGGGATATAAAACTACATAAAACTCTGAACCCCTTGTGAGGTCCAAGAATTGTCCAGGGGCCAGAGTCTAAACAATTTTAAAGAATCAAAATGTCAAAATGCTTGCATATAAGTAAAACCATATGCTTCCACACAAGTTCCAGCTTTTCTGGCCAATTGGTGTCTGAGAAGAAGAATTTTTAAAAACTTTAATCTATATATTCCTATGTAAAAGTTTGACCCCCCATTGTGGCCCCACCTTACCCCCAGGGATCATGATTTTCACAACTTTGAATCTACACTACCTGAAGAAGCTTCCACATAAGTTTTAGATTTCCTGTCTGATTAGTTTCTGAGAAGAAGATATTTAAAGAGTTACTCTATATATTCCTATGTAAAAATTCAACCCCCATTGTGGCCCCACCCTGCCTCCGGGGGTCACTATTTTTACAACTTTGAATTTACACTACCCGAGGATGCTTACACAAAAGTTTCAGGTTTCCTGGCTGACGGTGTCTGAGAAGAAGATTTTCAAAGATTTACTCTATATATTCCTATGTAAAAATTCGACCCCCCTTTTGTGGCCCCACCCTACTCCCCGGGGGTCATGTTTTTTATAACTTTGAATCTACAGTAACTGATGATGCTTCCACATAAGTTTCAGCATTCCGGCTGATTTGTTTCGAAGAAGAAGATTTTTAAAGAATTACTCTATATATTTCTATGTAAAAATTCAACCCCCATTGTGGCCCCACCCTACCCCCGGGGTCATGATTTTCACAACTTTGAATTTACACTACCTGGGGATACTTCCAAACAAGTTTCATTAGTTTCTGAGAAGATGATTTTTAAAGATTTTTCTCTAAACATTTCTTTGTAAACAATCAACCCCCCAAATTGTGCCCCCACCCTACCCCCGGGGGTCATGATTTTCACAACTTTGGATCTACACTACCTGAGGATGCTTCCAAACAAGTTTCAGCTTTCCTGGCTGATTGGTGTCTGAGAAGAAGATTTTTAAAGATTTACTCTATATATTCCTATGTAAACATTCGACCCCCCATTGTGGCCCCACCCTACCCGCGGGGGTCATGATTTTCACAACTTTGGATCTACACTACCTGAGGATGCTTCCACATAAGTATCAGCTTCCCTGGCTGATTAGTTTCTGAGAAGATGATTTTTAAAGATTTACTCTATATATTCCTGTGTAAACATTTGACCCCCCATTATGGCCCCACCCTACCCCAGGGGGTCATGATTTTTCACAACTTCAAATTAACTCTACCTGAGGATGCTTCCACATAAGTATCAGCTTTCTGGCTGATTAGTTTCTGAGAAGAAGATTTTTAAAGATTTACTCTATATATTCCTATGTAAACATTCGACCCCCCATTGTGGCCCCACCCTACCCCCGGGGGTCATGATTTTCACAACTTTGCATCTACAGTACCTGAGATGCTTCCACTCAAGTATCAGCTTTCCTGGCTTAATGGTTCTTGAGAAGAAGATTTTCGAAAATTTCACGAAAATTTTCATTAATTTCTAATTGTCTCCCTTTGTAAAAGAGCGTGGTCCTTAATTTTCACAAGTTTGAATCCCCTTTGCCTAAAGGTGCTTTGTGCCAAGTTTGGTTGAAATTGGCCTAGTGGGTCTGGAGAAGATGTCGAAAATGTGAAAAGTTTACAGACAAACAGACAGACAGACGGACGGACTGACGGACAGACGGACGACAGACAAAATGTGATCAGAAATTCAGCTCAGGTGAGCTAAAAAATTGCCTAATTTTTAGGATGGGGCGCAATGGATTGATAATATTTTGAATAAACGGAGCATTTTTATAAACCCCCAGCAAAAACTGCTAAATACATGCCTTCTCGAAGGATTTTTCATAGAAAATATTATTAATTCAATGTCATTAATCACTTCCGCCGATGCAATTTAGAAGTATCATTTGTCTTAGGATACGCACGTCACGTGATTAAGAAGTACATATGACGTTACAAAATGCATCAAATTTAGTGTTAGATATCGCTTTTAATTTATAAGTTATAAAGATATAAAGCAATTCGTCCGGTTAATTATATTTTTCGATAATTTAAACAGCACCGTTTTCCGATATCATTTTTGCTTCGGACAGCCTTAACATAGCTGCGTGTCCTCTTTTCCTATTGATTTTTTTTGGTCTTTTTCCTTTATTTCATTTTTTTTCAAACATATAACTTGTAGTCTGTGCGACCTGAATGCCTCGATCGAAAAGCAACCGACCGTAACTTTCTCGACCGGTATATGTACTCTAATAGCAAAACAAAATTAAATGGGTTAAATTTCTTACTGGTTCTATCAAGTGAAAAATGATCATATCGAATATATACAACTCAGAGTATAGAACAGATACATAATAAAATAACAAGAAAACATTGTGATGCCGCTTTGGAATGAATATCTACAAGAAATGTTTTGTTTCAAACAGACGTGATATCAAATCATTATCACGTTCCCATTTTTGTTTTCTTTGTTGTCCTGGTTTAGTTCCAGCTCTTCATCTGTTTTTTGTCTCGTATCTCCCTTCTTAGAATCACAGATAAAAAACCCTACAGAAGAAACAGAAAATAATTAAACACTGAGTTCATGTTTAATCGATAAATGCGTTGCTAATGCGATTTTCATTTTTCTTATATTTTGATAAAAGTTAAGTGTATCAAAATAAATAAGAAAACTTGGTTATGATAATATGGTTACACAGTTTGTTAGATAGGTAGTTTCTGTTTATCATCAACAAATTTTTGGCATTCCGTCGCTGAAATGAATTTTACTTTTCTTGGCTTTCTATACAAACCTAATCCACTAGCATAATTATCGAAAATCTGTTTACGGTAACGTTCACTTTGTTGTTTATTTTATGCGACCCATCGGCTGATACAAAGTTCTTAATTCCAGAAAGTTCCATAAACAATACCCTTATATGAACCATAAATGACTATTTCTATGGTTCAGATAAGGGTATAAATTGTGAGAAAAAGCAATGCCGCTTTTTACGTGGGAGCAGGATGACAATGATAGAAGTCACGTTATACTTTATCTTGCGCTCGTCCCAGCCGTCCCGTAGTAAGCAATTAAATTAACTAATTGCTCAAATTCAAGTTTTAAATCTGTTAACTTCAAGTATTTCTCTCTACATTTCATAACTTTATCACTAACTTCATCCTACTTTTATGAGTTACTGTAGTGTGCATGTACTTTTGCAAGTCATGCATTGTGTATAAAATATGTAATAGGAAGTCTTTACAACGTATTACCTGTGAGAGATGACTTCTGTAAGATTTTGTACGCATGTAATTTTCTGTTTATTTTGTTCATCAAAATAAACATTTCGGTTTATTATTCAGTACCACTTAATATGTTTTCATTTCATTTTGCCATGCTGTCAACTTACGTTTGTACATTCCTTTGCAACTTCCTGGACAACAAATACTGATGAACAGAAGAACAATCAACACGAAAAGAGAAATGCAAATCACGTACAGTCCATTGTTCAGCACTGTATTATCATTTGCACTGCAAATACATTTGTATTTAATTGATATAAAAAATGTACATTTCCATAAAAATAAATGTTCAGAATCATGTATCTTTCTCTTTATTCAACCTTTGAGTTGGTCAATTATTTGCAATAATATATATATATATATATATATATATATATATATATATATATATATATATATATATATATATATATATCCAAGAAAAACCTCAATGGTCGGTGAAATATATATAAAACTTAAATAAATGAAAACACAAAGATCGAGTAAAACATAAGCGCTTTCGTTTTCTTCAGATGTTTTACAATACTAACATGGTAACGTTTAAATAAAACGATCTTTGTGTTTTCATTTATTTAAGTTTTTATATATATATATATATATATATATATATATATATATATATATATATATATATATATATATATACCAAACAAAAATTCTGAGAGCATTGGATAAGCAATAGTTATATTTCTTAGATAAACAAAACATGGATATCAGTATCTATATCTGATTATAACATTGTTAATTTGTGTTTTTAAAACAATTTATGACTGCAATAAATAATCTTTCTGAAAATATTTCTTTGAAAACTCAAACCCTGAGTAAACGTAATCCTTAAACTATATTAAAAAAACTGCGACTGTTGTAAAAAAACAAGTATTCCTTTTAAAGGAATGATCGGCATGTGATATCAGTTATCAGCATAATGTTATGCCAAAAGTACAACATGCAAATATGATAGATCTCGCTGTTTTGTTGTTCTCCGAAATAACAATGAACTCATTAATTTTATTCTAAGTAGGCGAAATGTACTTCCGAAGTTTTTACGCATGTAAAAAAAATTATATAAATTAATTATATAACTGTATAAATTGTTGAATCTAAAGCCAAGTACATCAAAATAATTACCATGGCGGTAAGTGTAGGGCGAGTTAACCATCGAGCAGATACATTAGTGGTATATGCGATTATGAAAGACATTAATATATCTTAATGGTTCTTAGATATTCAATTAAGGTTTTTAACACCCATGCACAAAATAAAAAACATGAATAACAATTTGTAAATTAAAATGAAGCAATTAAATGAAGTGTTCATTCTTACTTTACATGTACGATGGAGCTCGCGATGGTGTTTGCTTCATTGTTGTTAAATTCTTTGAAACATTCTGGGTCTAATAAGTACAAGTAAAAATGGCTGCAATCAACATGAAAACAGTACATGATACAACGCATACGTCATTGATATAAAGTATGTAAACAAATTTTACTTGCTTAAAATAACAAATTATGTTTACTTAACTTTCTAGAGTTAATACAATAGGTGATGCTTACAATTATATACAGTGTTCGATTGGTACACATCTGAACATGGTGTCAAATGATCTTTGCATGGTTGGTTAAAGTTGGTTTCAATAATGTTGAGCTCCATATCATAACTTGGACAATGTTTCCCTGAGTTTTTATTTCAAAACATAAAAACAGCAGTTTTTAACATGTACATAATATATGTATTTTAATATAAAGGTAGTTAAAATATTTTTCTTTTAAACTTTCCTACAGTAATTTTATAAATACTTGAAACTGCAAAATATTGAAAATAAAATCAAAATACTATTACCAATTATAACTTTTGTTGGAGCACAAACTTCCACAAACAGGTCGAGGAGGGTATTTGGTAGACAGTGGTATTCAAATTTGTCTGCTGCTGTGCAGTTCTGGCTAATCGAATGACACATTTTTCTCTTCTTAGCTTTTATCCACTCCGTGATACCTTTTGGACAGGCGGCTACGACAGTTCTGGTTGGTATAGATTGAAGACATCCTTCTCCCCTCTGAATTTAAAATAAATTTGAGTCAGTTAAAAGATAATGAATGATATGACTTTATATCAAAGAAAAGAAATCAAAAATTTTTAAAAACATATATTTTTAAAACCGTTCTTAAACTGATAAGTAGTCGATCCTGTTGAAAACATAACCCTTTTAGAAGACGGAACATCTAAACAAATATATCGGATGATTTTAGTATTTTCCCAGGCAAATGCAATATTTATTGTGATCAGTTAAGTAGACACGACTAATTTACATATATGAACTTTTGGTTTTGTTGCCTTTTTTATTTTTTTTTCTCGAACAATTAATTTCGTCCATTTATTACCTAAAAGTTATTTTACGAAAACGACGAAACTATTATATTGTTTGTCACGAGTTAATTTGTTTTCGCATAATGCGATTATAAAATAGCCGGTATATTGTGTTATCTATTTTTCATTGATAACGGTCTTAAGTGGTAAATATTATCAATATTTCAAAGAATTTCTAAGTTACAAGAGTTTAATTTTTCTTTAAAAAATTAATGTGTGTCATCGTATCAAATATTTAATTAAAGAAAATTGTCAATTCATAATTAAATAAGTGAGTGTAACATAAATTTAATCGCTTAGAAACACAAATTAATTTTTACAAAGATGTCAGTTAAAACAATGGAGATAAAAAAAATGAAGAAGACATATAAAAGATATAGGAAAAAAGTTTGTTCATATTGTATATATATCTTGATGGGTATTGGTCATTATCTTAGAATTAACTATGAGTTGAAATATTGTGATATTATGACCTTAATCGGGTAACATGCAAAAACAGCGCCTAACGACAGCATTGTTTTCTAGTATTTAATTTTATGCATGGAGGAACAGAAACATATAAGCAAAATATACCGTAAATTGCAAAATGAAAATAGAATCCAGGCTTTAAAAAAATTACGTTGGTGTAATCTTTGTAACAAGCCACCTGGTCTCTTTTTTAGTATTTTTTAAACAATAGTTTTTATACAGAAATACAATAAGCAAAACTAAAAAAGAAAAAAGAAAATATGTAAATATTTCATTGTAGATAATTAACCGTTAACGAAGAAAGGGTTACGAAAGATTAAATGCATACTACAAAACATCCTATATCAGTTTACTTTTTTGATAACAAAAATGCTCGTTTGATAATTATAGCTTGGATATAAAACTTTGCTAGTTGATATTGATCTACAGGGCTGATTTGGATTCGTATCGCATCTCTCTCGGAGCTCCTCTGATTTTTTTCTACTTCATAATTATGTAGCTATTTAAGGCAATGATTCATACGTCACAAAATAGTCTGACGAAATTCACGCGTTATAACGTCTTCTTTAATTTAGGCATATTAATGTCTAAAATATGTTAATACAATAATTATACAAAAAAATATAATAAAACAGTCATACCATTTTCCATATTACACTCTATCAGCCCTAAACTAATATCAACCATCCGGCCTTCGGTCTTCTGGCTGTATGGTGTCTCGGGCTGACACACACACACACACACACACACACACACACACACATATATATATATATATATATATATATATATATATATATATATATATATATATATATCTATATCTATCTATCAGCCCTGATACACGTGTTTTGGACTAGATGAGACAGCAACCAAAAGCTAGGGCTGTATCACCCTCGTGTCCGATATTTCTCTGTCTCAGCCCGTCGTTAAGGGGGTGTATTGCCATTAAATTTAAAATAGCAAATTCCCCAATATTTCTGCTTTGATAAAAAATAGTTTGTGAAATAACGATAGAATAACAAATAAATTATATAAAGCATCACCTTACACGTCTGAATATATTTAATTATTGCTGAAAATTGATAGAAAGTAATTTAAAAAATAGCGCCAAAGAGCGATATGTATCTAAGTAAGGGGAGGTAATCGACACTACGGTCGTGTATTTTAAACAAAAGCACGCTTTATTTAATATCAACCAACATTTAAATTATGGAGGATATAGAGAAGGAAGAAGCGAGACCAAATCGTAGATACCGGAGTTAAGATTGTAAAAATTAAGTGGTTAAAGTAATGGACGCGCCTACGAATGTTCTAAAAAAAACTTACTACATACCAGTGAAAAAAATTGTCTCATAACTTAGTTGCTTAGGATGGAATTTATCTCACGATAACTTTTATTTCTAAGAGATACTAGTGCTTAATCTCAGAAGACAGACTCCCTCCTATATTTCTACTGTATTTCAAACGACGATTATTTGTCAACAAAGTCCGACAACTCTAACAGTTCTTAACACATATAAAAAGGAATAAAACATACGAGTTTTGTAAATCCGAAACAAAAAATATACTGTAGCTTCTTCATGATAAATTATATTCCTTATTTGAAATTTGGATAAAAGCCTTTGATTTTAGATATATGATATATTAACAAAATCACATTGTTGTTTTGATCTCGGACCTAGTATCAGCCCGAGCGGATACCAGGGCCGAGGTCAAAATAACAGTCTTATATTCTATATGTAGTGTTATATGAAGAAGGTATGTATTATTACCTATGTGGAAAACAAAATATCAATATGCTGAAAGTATAAAATATCGACGCCATTAAAAAAATGCATAGGTTTAAATTTCCATAAAACCGTATATTTACATTTGAAAATATGTTTCCTTATATGAACCAATAGAAGACAAAACAGTTAAATTATGTTTGACATTTTTATTGACGTCACAATGATTACCGCACGCGCTTATCGTGAATACATTATTAATATATATGACTGCCGTCATGAGAAAAGGGCCCTTATCTTTTGACGTCACAATGCTTAGAAAACGACGTCATAGTAGCGGCATTGTAAACGCAGTTTTTTAATTTTCGGTTTCTATTGTTTTTTTCTGCGTCTGTGTTGTGTTTTTTGAATAATTAGCGTATGGCCTTGTTTAAATACCGATAATAATAATAATTGATAACTATTAATAATATATAATAAAAAAAAAAAAATTAATAATAATAAATAATAATAAAATAATAATTGACGTTCGTGACGTCGTGTCGTTTTCGACAAGCTACTTCAAAGTCGTGGTAACATTTCTTACTAAAATTGTCATAAAATGCTTAAAACACACAAGATATTGGATATTTTTGTATATTTGTATTCAGAAAGAGTTGACTAATCTTAATTGAGAAAAAAGTGAGTTTGTGAAATTTTGACCTTAATGGTCCTTTTCTCGTGACGGCAGTCATATGTAAAAACACAACTGTGTTAAAAATTCTGAATGATTTGCCTTTTTCTATGTTGAAAAGAATACTGGATATGAACTTGGTTGGTACGTGATCAAATCTTTTAAGATAACCCCTCGGAATTCACATGATTTTATCACGTGACCTACCAAGTTCATATACATTAAACTTTTTAAATGAATTTTTTTGCATATCGCGGGAATAGTGAGATAAAACAGTGGTGCGTACCTCTAAACACAGAGGAGTTTTTACTTTACATACATTGAAGACAGAATTATTCTCAAAAAAAAGAACGACATTTTTATTGTAGTGTACCTCTCCCTCATTAACTTACGACATTTGTCTGGTTCAAAGTAAAGCCGAATAAGATCATATACAGTCTCAAAATAACTGGAATGGGCATTTTTTCTGAAAAGAGAAAGAAAATAAATGAAATTTTAGTTTTGAATTTACGGCTTTGAAAACTATGTATACTAGTACTAATTACATGTAAATGTGAATATTGCATGCTTAACATAATGTAAACATATATTCTGCTAGTTATTTTTTTCTTTAAAAAAATATTATGAATGTTATATTAACTACTGTAATAAATTTTAGTATGACATGTTTTATAACAAAGTCAAAATCAATATTTTATCTGTCATGAAATAGTATGTTCAGTTTCAAAAAAGGTAAAAGCTTCTTTCCTTAGTATCGTTACAACCATTGAAGTAATAGTCGATTTTTGTGAATTTTACGGGCTTTGATTTCAAATTTACCAATTTAATTTAAAAACAAAGCAATTAACCAGTATTGTTGTAAAAGAGAAACGATTTTCTACTTACAACATTTTCTGTTATGAGTAAAAGACTTTAGATGTAAATTATACAAATATACTACTATATCGGAGAATAATGTTACTCTAACTCAAGTATGTCTGAATTATAATTGCTTTTTTTTTAAATAACGTGCTAGTTTAAAATTAAAGTGAAAGTACATAATAATAGTGGCTCGTTCTTAAAAGGATTCTTTTTCATAACAATTATCCCAAACGAAGCAATTAAAACCTTGAAAAAACATGAAAAGTTAATTTGAAATAAAATATAATATATTTAACATGATTTTGTACAAAGTTTACGGTCATCTATATTATTGTTTGACGGTCGTCATCTGTTTGCTTGAGTATGTTCGTTACGGTCATCATTCTTAAAACCTTAAATGTCGTACAACAGCTTCATTTTCTTAATTTCAAGTAAGTTCTGATAGCCAATGGTAAGTCTTAATTAGTTTACATTCAATATTTATTGGAAGTTACACAAATATGCTAACAAATGAAAGAAATCTTGAATGAAAAATTCACCTTTAAATCAAGCAATGGATCGTCATTCAAAAGTGCTAACATATGAGTCATATCAATCTCTAGTACAAGAAGTAGGTTTTTTTTTTAAGACCTATTTATTTGAATTGTGCTGTGATATTTATAATTATGCATAATCAAAGAAATGTGATCCGGTTTGAAATTTTGACTTCAACTAGACAACATTGATATGGTGACTTTCTCAAAGGGTCTCTCTTAAATAATGGACAACAGGATAAACAACATTTCCAAAAAAATTTGCTTTGACCTTGAACCCTATTATTAGAAATATTCCGGCTGGCATAAAACTTTTCATTGAATCACATTACCCATTACATGCGTGATCCAATATGATCTTAACACTTGACCTACAAACTTCAGTTAAGGTCACTGCACACCTTTTAATCTGTGAGTGAAGTATAAGCCAGATTGGACCAGAGGGAAAAAGATTTACAACAGACAAGAATTGTTCTTATAATTCTGCTATGATCTTTACATTTGATCTTGAAACTTGGTTCAAAGTAACTGCACACCCTTTACCCCAAAACTCCATTTATGTGAAGTATGAACCAAATAGGGCTACGTGAAGAGTACATATGCTCTGAAAAAAAGATTTTTGCGTAATAAATTATGACCTTGAACCTTAACCTACAAATTTTATTCAAGGTCACTGCACACCCTTTGACCATAGGCACTCTGTGAATGAAGTTTGAGCCATATTGGACCAGGGGGAGAGAAGATATGCTCCGGATTAGGATTTTTCATATAATTCTGCCATGACCTGCAGGTTTGTTCTAGAAACATGGTTCAAACTCAGCTATGTTAAGGAAGGTATCATAATTCTAGCACGTGTTATTTACGAAAATTTGCAAATGCCCCGCCCCTTATTCATGAAATTTTACGAGATATTGTTTTTCGGTAATTTACAAATATCTACCAAAATGAAGATGATTAATTATTGGGTTTGATTGTATCAAGAAAGGTGTAATGAAATGAAAACTTCAACTTTTCTTTATATCTTGCGAAATTATGAAATTCTTTAGTCGTCTGATGACGTGTCGAGGTTGACTACATCACATCGGCGCTTGCAGCTGTGATCAGAAAAAACATGTGGACTTCAGTGATACATCTGGGAATTTAACTCATTTACAACCAGCCTAGACGGAAATCGGTAGAGGATTCAACTGAACAAGGTAGGATTTATCTGTACTTTCCCTAGATATTGTTTTATATTGTCTAATACTGTAGGATGAAACAGAAACGAAGGGAAATTCCCCCACTTCAATTTTGTTTACTTGTTTACATTTGTTTTTCATGAAATATTGTGTTTAAAGCTCAGTTTGTTGACTGGATAAAGCAAAGCAAATGTTCCGCAATTCGCTAATTTTGATCATAGAGAGTATTGAGGCTCATTGTAGCTTTTTACTGGTCTCTTATATCTTAATAATATTAGCTCGCATTTCCTCCGTGTTCAAAGAAAATGTAAACAATGTAAAGTCCAAACACTGTGCTAGCACTATAAATATTACTGTGAGAATCTGGATTGAATATATACAAGGTTTTATTGTTGTTTATGTAAATCGAAATGTGTTATTTCATTTAGCCTTTTTTTAAGGAAGATTACATGTTTGAATAAACAAAATATCAATGTTGAACTGAATTTCCACACATTTTAAAGAATAAACATTTGATTATGCCTGTTATAATATTAATGAAATTAAAACTGCCATTAGTATGCACAATAATAAAGTTATCTTCCATTTTCATGTTATCTTCAGCACAATAGTTTGCTAATTATAAATCATTATTCAATTTCAGGGTTATTAAAGCAGTAAATGGTCCACTGCAGACAATGTGTTGGGGTGTTGATAAAAAAGTAGGTACTCTATAAATATTTCTTTTACCCACTAACTTCATGTATATTTGATCTGGGTTTTTAAAAAAAAATATCACTATATTGTAACCTATCATAATATCTTTCATTGATATCTATTGAAATTAAATTTGAAATTGATAAATATTCATCATTTCAGGCATTGGTTTTCTTATCAACTGCACTGCCTCCTTACAATGTACATCAAAAAGACAAGAGGAGAATACATGAAGTGTGCAAGAATATAGTCAATTTCCATAGATTCCATATCATGACTGAATAATACTGAAAATCAGAAAACACTAGTCTTGTTGAACAGTTTGTCACAGAAAAGCAATCTCTATAGAACAGTGTATTTGTCAAGTTAATTATTATAATAAATTCTAGATAAATATTGATTTTTGTTGCTTTCTTTAATTAGTACAAAAAATATTTATTATAATTACAAGTAACCCTGATCAAATATTAAAGGTATTTTTTATTTAATTACCAGCAGAGTAACATAAACCATTATAAAACATAAATGTGTAAATTACAAACTTACACCCCCCACCACCTTATATCAATAGTTATTGGTAAGGGAAACATATGAATTAATTTTTCCAATTTCAATAATTTGGTAATGACGACTGGTGTGAACAGAGACAACATTCTAACATTATTTTAATGAAATTCACAGCGTATAATTATTTTATGAATGAAAATTAAAATCATGATCTTAGTCAGTGTTGCGTTTGAATTTTACGCAAATGACGCCGAAAGTGAAATGGGTCAGATAAAATGTAGTAGTGCAAGGGCATACACTTTATCAAATATATTAAAATTTTACATGTGTTACCATTATATCCCAATTATATCAAAAAGTGCTGGGAGCTGTATGAAATCGCTACGCATTTCACATAAATAAGCATTAATTGTGGGCACCCCCTGCAAATTTCTGTTCATACACTGTTCATGTTGAATTTAATAATTGTTCTTACTTGAATATTTCAAGCTCCCAGCACTTTTCGAAATTTTAGATATTTATTTTACAAGTTATAATCAGAAATAATTATATTTGTTAATGTTAAGCCCTTGCACTATTCATGTTTTCGTATTATTCCTGGTTCATCTATTTTAGCAGTATCACGTGACAGGGTATTCCCAAGAGACTCAAAAATTGCTCATGCGATAGGCGAATTATTTAATTTGTTTATTGATAAAAAAAACACTTTTTGTAACAATTTTTTTGAAATATAATGTCAAGATTATTCAAAGGCTAATATTTTATGTGATAAATACCGCTATTATTTTATGGACGCCCTTAACATGCTGAGAAGTCACTGCGCACCCTTTTCCCTAAATGCACGCTATAGGCGAAGTATTAGCCAGATTGGGCCAAGGGGAGAAAAGATATGCTCCGAAAAAGATATCTCGGACGGACAGACAGTTGGAAGGACGGATGGACGGACAGGCTGATCATTATAGGGCGCCCGCAGAGCAAGACCCTAATAAACATATAATATTTTCTCTTCCTTTTTGTCCCTTTAAAAGTTTAGATTGTAGAAATGAAATGGCCTTTTTCCGTTCCTGAAATGTCAGCTTTTCTATCCGTGAATGTGTGTGTGTGTGTGTGTGTGTGTGAGAGAGAGAGAGAGAGAGAGAGAGAGAGAGAGAGAGAGAGAGAGAGAGAGAGAACAAATATATCATTTAAATTTTGTTTTAGTTTACATAGATTAATTCATAAAGTATTTGATTGGTACCTTAAGGATAAATTTTACGAAATATCAATACGAAAGGTTTTAAAAACAAACCTTTACTTTGCCTTTTTATTGCAAACCTCTACCCAAATGGTATAAATGTAAACCTGAGAAAATGCATTATGTAAATTGAAATGCTCCTTTACCTATGTTATTTAGGTTTTAATGAGTTTGAAAATGTTTTATGCTTCTATAAATGTCAATCTGTAAAGTTTATTTCCTTTGGATTTACCTCATATAGAAGAATGTTTTACGATTTCACCCCCATCCTTTTAAAAACAAATTGCAATCGCCCCTCTGAGTTTGTATGCCTTTAAAGTTTTAATTTGTGAGTAGCTGACTTTACTTTTCACAAAAACTGATGCAATTAGTTTGTTTGATGATTAATTTTGATTTGACAAATATTAAAAACTTGTTATGAAAAATACCTACCTTTGCTTCGAGTGTGCCCAAATAAAGCGTAATCGCGGAAGTATGTTTACATATGGTTACCTTAATAGAAATCAATAAGCTGAACACCGCTCGTAAATAGGCACCGTCACACAGGTACCTGGTATAAAAACCCTTTGATTTCGTTACACCCGATTGCACACCTGAAACTCGTGGCCGACATGTAGTATTCCTTTCGTCGTCTTAGGATTTTATGCATTTATTTCTTAAACTATGTGCATATTCTGTTTGTAAATAATAAAATGACCAATTTGTTTGATGTTAGTATTCTCTTATCTTGAAAAAAGTGCGTAAAATTTGATAATTTCATCGCGACCGAGTAACACGGCGAGGAAAGATGTAACGTCCACACAGGTGAGACCTCTACAGCGAAGTACTTTGAACTGTTTAGAGGTCTGCCCCTTAAATAAGGGTTGTAGAGAGGCAGTGATGAAAGAGAAATATGGCGGACAGTGCCTATTTACGAGCGGTGTTCAGCTTTAATGGCGGTTTAAGACCTAGATTTAAATTTTAGAGCGCTTGCTTTGATTGCACGCAGAATGGTGTATTTGTTTTCTGTATGACCGTTCATAAGACTATTTCTTATTCTATTGTGCTTTAATTAAATATCATCTCATTTTACTGAGAGGTGATACAATCGTTTCATAGTCATTGAGAAGTATTGTTAATAGCATGGCACCTGTACCCATTGTGTCGCATTCTTGAAACAGTAAACTTGAATAAGGACAATTTTAGGTCATCTCAGTTCCTCGGATACCATCGGATCTGGTCCGTGCGTCGGGGCGTTAACGATTGAACATTTTTATCTCCTTGAAAACTATAGGGCCAATTCGTTAAACATTTGGTATGATGCATTTTTAATGTACGGGTAGCATAGGATGTATAATTCAATACTCTTGCTCCAGAGGCCTAAGGAACATGGCCAATATTGTTAAGATTGAGAATTCTACAAAAAGAACATCTGAAAAGAAAACCTATATTCATAGTTTTATAGACAATAAAGGCCTCCACCAAAATTGTCATGTCAACTGAGTTTAGGGCAGGCCCAAAATGGTTATATAACATATATAACGTTTATAAATACATTGACTATCAAGCAGATATAACATGTACATGTATATTCAATTTTTATACCAAGGAATTGAAACTGTAGAAAAGCCGATGACCGTAATAATGAAGTATGAGCCAAATAGGGCTTAGTGAAGAGTTTATATGCTCTGAAATAAGATTTTTGCGTAATCCAATATGACCTTGAACCCTAACCTACAAATTATATTTAAGACATTTGCACACCCTTTAATTTGACCACACGCACTCTGTAAATGAAGTTCGAGCCAGATTGGACCAGGTAGAGAGAAGATGTGCTCCAGATTAGGATTTTTCATATAATTCTGCTATGACTTTCAGGTTTGGCTTATCAATATGGTTCAAAGTCACCGCACATCCTTTTTCCAAGGGCAGTCTTTGAGTGAAATATTAGTTAGGTTTGGCACAGGAAGGAGACGATATGCCCCGAAAAAGATATATCGGACGGAGATACGGATGGAAGGACGGACATACTGACAATATAGGGCGGCCGCAGATCGAAAAACCCAATAAACATATAATTAATTCGCTTTCTATATGTCCCTTTAAAATTTAATATTGTAGAAATAAAGTGGCCATTTTCCGTTCCTGAAAAGTCAGCTTTTCTATCCGTGAATATGAGAGAGAGAGAGAGAGAGAGAGAGAGAGAGAGAGAGAGAGAGAGAGAGAGAGAGCAAACATATCATTTGATTTTGTGTTATTTTATTTAGATAAATGCATTAAGTATTTGTAACTAAGGGATAAATTTTATGAAAATATCAATACGAAAGGTTTTACAAACCTTTAGTTCGCCGTTTTACTGATAACCTTTACCCGAATCCTATAAATGTAAACGTGAGAAAATGCATTATGTAATCGGAAATGATCCTTTATTTATGTTGATTAGGTTTTGATGAGTTTGAAAATGTTCTGTGCTCTTATAAATATCATTCTGTAAAGTTTATTCACTTAACTCATAAAGAAGAATGTCTTCAAATTTCACCATCCCTCTTTAAAAACAAACTGCAACCGCCCCTGTGAGTTTGTAGGCCTTTGAAGGCTTAATTTGTGAGTAGCTGACTTTATATTTCATTAAAACTGATGCAATTAGTTTGTTTGACGGTTAATTTTGATTTGACAAAATTTTAAAAAAACTTGTTATGAAAAATACCTACCTTTGCTTTGAATGTCCCCCGAGTAATACGTAACGCGGAAGTATGTTAACACATGCTTACCTTTATAGAAATCATTAATGGCTTGACGTTCCGGTTTAATGTCAGCTTTTCTATCCGTGAATGTGTGTGTGTGTGTGTGTGAGAGAGAGAGAGAGAGAGAGAGAGAGAGAGAGAGAGAGAGAGAGAGAGAGAGAACAAATATATCATTTAAATTTTGTTTTAGTTTACATAGATTAATTCATAAAGTATTTGATTGGTACCTTAAGGATAAATTTTACGAAATATCAATACGAAAGGTTTTAAAAACAAACCTTTACTTTGCCTTTTTATTGCAAACCTCTACCCAAATGGTATAAATGTAAACCTGAGAAAATGCATTATGTAAATTGAAATGCTCCTTTACCTATGTTATTTAGGTTTTAATGAGTTTGAAAATGTTTTATGCTTCTATAAATGTCAATCTGTAAAGTTTATTTCCTTTGGATTTACCTCATATAGAAGAATGTTTTACGATTTCACCCCCATCCTTTTAAAAACAAATTGCAATCGCCCCTCTGAGTTTGTATGCCTTTAAAGTTTTAATTTGTGAGTAGCTGACTTTACTTTTCACAAAAACTGATGCAATTAGTTTGTTTGATGATTAATTTTGATTTGACAAATATTAAAAACTTGTTATGAAAAATACCTACCTTTGCTTCGAGTGTGCCCAAATAAAGCGTAATCGCGGAAGTATGTTTACATATGGTTACCTTAATAGAAATCAATAAGCTGAACACCGCTCGTAAATAGGCATCGTCACACAGGTACCTGGTATAAAAACCCTTTGATTTCGTTACACCCGATTGCACACCTGAAACTCGTGGCCGACATGTAGTATTCCTTTCGTCGTCTTAGGATTTTATGCATTTATTTCTTAAACTATGTGCATATTCTGTTTGTAAATAATAAAATGACCAATTTGTTTGATGTTAGTATTCTCTTATCTTGAAAAAAGTGCGTAAAATTTGATAATTTCATCGCGACCGAGTAACACGGCGAGGAAAGATGTAACGTCCACACAGGTGAGACCTCTACAGCGAAGTACTTTGAACTGTTTAGAGGTCTGCCCCTTAAATAAGGGTTGTAGAGAGGCAGTGATGAAAGAGAAATATGGCGGACAGTGCCTATTTACGAGCGGTGTTCAGCTTTAATGGCGGTTTAAGACCTAGATTTAAATTTTAGAGCGCTTGCTTTGATTGCACGCAGAATGGTGTATTTGTTTTCTGTATGACCGTTCATAAGACTATTTCTTATTCTATTGTGCTTTAATTAAATATCATCTCATTTTACTGAGAGGTGATACAATCGTTTCATAGTCATTGAGAAGTATTGTTAATAGCATGGCACCTGTACCCATTGTGTCGCATTCTTGAAACAGTAAACTTGAATAAGGACAATTTTAGGTCATCTCAGTTCCTCGGATACCATCGGATCTGGTCCGTGCGTCGGGGCGTTAACGATTGAACATTTTTATCTCCTTGAAAACTATAGGGCCAATTCGTTAAACATTTGGTATGATGCATTTTTAATGTACGGGTAGCATAGGATGTATAATTCAATACTCTTGCTCCAGAGGCCTAAGGAACATGGCCAATATTGTTAAGATTGAGAATTCTACAAAAAGAACATCTGAAAAGAAAACCTATATTCATAGTTTTATAGACAATAAAGGCCTCCACCAAAATTGTCATGTCAACTGAGTTTAGGGCAGGCCCAAAATGGTTATATAACATATATAACGTTTATAAATACATTGACTATCAAGCAGATATAACATGTACATGTATATTCAATTTTTATACCAAGGAATTGAAACTGTAGAAAAGCCGATGACCGTAATAATGAAGTATGAGCCAAATAGGGCTTAGTGAAGAGTTTATATGCTCTGAAATAAGATTTTTGCGTAATCCAATATGACCTTGAACCCTAACCTACAAATTATATTTAAGACATTTGCACACCCTTTAATTTGACCACACGCACTCTGTAAATGAAGTTCGAGCCAGATTGGACCAGGTAGAGAGAAGATGTGCTCCAGATTAGGATTTTTCATATAATTCTGCTATGACTTTCAGGTTTGGCTTATCAATATGGTTCAAAGTCACCGCACATCCTTTTTCCAAGGGCAGTCTTTGAGTGAAATATTAGTTAGGTTTGGCACAGGAAGGAGACGATATGCCCCGAAAAAGATATATCGGACGGAGATACGGATGGAAGGACGGACATACTGACAATATAGGGCGGCCGCAGATCGAAAAACCCAATAAACATATAATTAATTCGCTTTCTATATGTCCCTTTAAAATTTAATATTGTAGAAATAAAGTGGCCATTTTCCGTTCCTGAAAAGTCAGCTTTTCTATCCGTGAATATGAGAGAGAGAGAGAGAGAGAGAGAGAGAGAGAGAGAGCAAACATATCATTTGATTTTGTGTTATTTTATTTAGATAAATGCATTAAGTATTTGTAACTAAGGGATAAATTTTATGAAAATATCAATACGAAAGGTTTTACAAACCTTTAGTTCGCCGTTTTACTGATAACCTTTACCCGAATCCTATAAATGTAAACGTGAGAAAATGCATTATGTAATCGGAAATGATCCTTTATTTATGTTGATTAGGTTTTGATGAGTTTGAAAATGTTCTGTGCTCTTATAAATATCATTCTGTAAAGTTTATTCACTTAACTCATAAAGAAGAATGTCTTCAAATTTCACCACCCCTCTTTAAAAACAAACTGCAACCGCCCCTGTGAGTTTGTAGGCCTTTGAAGGCTTAATTTGTGAGTAGCTGACTTTATATTTCATTAAAACTGATGCAATTAGTTTGTTTGACGGTTAATTTTGATTTGACAAAATTTTAAAAAAACTTGTTATGAAAAATACCTACCTTTGCTTTGAATGTCCCCCGAGTAATACGTAACGCGGAAGTATGTTAACACATGCTTACCTTTATAGAAATCATTAATGGCTTGACGTTCCGGTTTAAGACCGAAATTTAAATTTCTGGTAACTTGCTTTATTTGCATGCAAAGGGATGTATTTACTTTGGTCATGACCGGTCATGACCGGTCATAAGAGTTTTTCTTATTTTATCGATCGTCAATAAAAGGTTATCTCGTTTTTCTGAAAGATGATGTAATTGTTTCATTGTCATTGTGAAGTATTGTAAATAGCATGACACCTGTACCCATTTTGTACATTCTCGAAACTGAAAACCTGAATAAGGGCAATTTTTAGGTCATCTGTTTTTTTCGGGTGCCATCAGTTGTCCTTCGTGCGGCGTCGGAACAAACGATTGAACATTTTTATCTTCTTGAAAACTATAAGGCCAATTCGTTTAACATTTGGTATGATGCATTTTTAAGGTACGGGTAGCATAAGATTATACTTAAAGACTCTTGCTCCAGAGGCCTTGGGAACAGGGGCAACATTGTTAATATTGAGCATTCTTCAAAAAAAGAATATCTGAAAGAAAACCTATATTCATAGTTATAGAGACAATAAAACCTTTCACCAAAATTGTAAATGCCATATCGACTGAGGTAAGGGTTTGACTCTAGGGCGGGGTCAAAATGGTGATATAGCATATATAACGTATATAAATACATTGACTATCGAGCAGATATAACATGTACATGTATTTACAATTTTTATACCAAGGAATAGTAACTGTAGGAAAGCCGATGAGTGTAATTTTTTAAGTATGAGCCAAATAGGGCTAAGTCAAGAGTATGTATGCTCTGAAAAAAAGATTTTTGCGTTATCCAATGCGATCTTGAACCCTAACCTACAAATTATATTCAAGGTAACTGCACACCCTTTGACCAAAGACAATCTGTGAATGAAGTTTGATCAAGATTAGACCATGGGAGAGAAGATGTGCTCCGGATTAGGATTTTTCATATAATCCTGCTATGACCTTCAGGTTTGGCCTATCAACATGGTTCAAAGTCACCGCACATCCTTCACCTAAGGGTACTCTATGTGTGAAGTTTTAGCCAGATTGGGCCAAGGGGAGAGACGATATGCCCCGAAAAAGATATCTCGGACGGAGATACGGAAGGAAGGACGGACATACTGATCAATATAGGGCGGCCGCAGATCGAAAAACCCAATAAACATATAATTAATTCGCTTTCTATATGTCCCTTTAAAATTTAATATTGTAGAAATAAAGTGGCCATTTTCCGTTCCTGAAAAGTCAGCTTTTCTTTCCGTGAATAAGAGAGAGAGAGAGAGAGAGAGAGAGAGAGAGAGAGAGAGAGAGAGAGCAAACATATCATTTGATTTTGTGTTATTTTATTTAGATAAATGCATTAAGTATTTGTAACTAAGGGATACATTTTATGAAAATATCAATACGAAAGGTTTTACAAACCTTTAGTTCGCCGTTTTACTGATAACCTTTACCCGAATCCTATAAATGTAAACGTGAGAAAATGCATTATGTAATCGGAAATGATCCTTTATTTATGTTGATTAGGTTTTGATGAGTTTGAAAATGTTCTGTGCTCCTATAAATATCATTCTGTAAAGTTTATTCACTTAACTCATAAAGAAGAATGTCTTCAAATTTCACCACCCCTCTTTAAAAACAAACTGCAACCGCCCCTGTGAGTTTGTAGGCCTTTGAAGGTTTAATTTGTGAGTAGCTGACTTTATATTTCATTAAAACTGATGCAATTAGTTTGTTTGACGGTAAATTTTGATTTGACAAAATTAAAAAAAAAATTGTTATGAAAAATACCTACCTTTGCTTTGAATGTCCCCCAAGTAATACGTAATCGCGGAAGTATGTTAACACATGTTTACCTTTATAGAAATCATTAATGGCTTGACGTTCCGGTTTAAGACCGAAATTTAAATATCTGGTAACTTGCTTTATTTGCATGCAAAGGGATGTATTTTTTTGGTCATGACCGGTCATAAGAGTTTTTCTTATTTTATCGATCGTCAATAAAAGGTTATCTCGTTTTTCTGAAAGATGATGTAATCGTTTCATTGTCATTGTGAAGTATTGTAAATAGCATGACACCTGTACCCATTTTGTACATTCTCGAAACAGAAAACCTGAATAAGGGCAATTTTTAGGTCATCATGTGAAAGAATGTCTTCAAATTTCACCCCAGTCTTTAAAAATAAACTGCAATAAACCGCCCTCTGAGTTTGTAGGCCTTTGAAGGTCTAATTTGTGAGTAGCTGACTTTCTATTTCATAAAAACCGATGCAATCAGTTTGTTTTACGGTTAATTTTAATTTGACAAAAATCAAAAAACTAATTATGAAAAATACCTACCATTACTTCGATTGTCCCTAAAAAATGCGTTATCGCGGAAGAATGTTTTCACACAGTTACCTGTACAGAAATCATAAATGGCTTGACGTTCCGGTGTAACACCGAGATTTAAAATTCCGAGAACTTGCTTTAATTGCACGCAAAGAGATGTATTTGTTTTGTGTATGACCGTTCATAATACTATTTCTTATTTTTGGGGCTTTAAATACAATATTATGTCGTTTTTCTGAAAAGTGATGTAATCGTTTTATTGTCATTGTGAAGTATTGTTAATATCATGACATCTGTACCCATTTTGTCGCATTCTCAAAACAGACAATCCGAATAAGGACAATTTCTAGGTCATCTGAGTTTCTCGGGTGCCATCGGTTCTCGTCCATGCGTCGGGGCGTTAACAATTAAACATTTTTATCTGCTTGAAATCTATATGGCCAATTCGGTAAACATTTTGTATGATGCACTTTTAAGGTAAGGGTAGCATAAGTTGTATACTTGAAGACTATTGCTCCAGAGGCCTTAGAAACAGGGCCAACATTGTTAACTTTGAGTATTCTTCAAAAAACAACATCTGAAAGAAAACCTATATTCATAGTTATAGAGAAAATGAAGCCCTCCACCAAAATTGTAAATGTCATATCGATTGATGGAAGGGTTTGACTCTAGGGAGGGGCCAAAATGGTGATATAGTATATATAACGTTTATAAATACATTGACAATCAAGCTGATATAACATGTGGATGTATATTCAATTTTTATATTAAGGAAGTGTAACTGTAGGAAATCCAATGACCGTAATATATGTTACGGTCTTCAAAACATGTCGGCCGCGCTGATCGGTTGGATTTTTTTCAATCATGATTTCCGTCATTTGTTAGCATACCAAATAAAATTGAATGTTCTCTAATGAAAACTTGGTATTGGCTATTATATATCTATACACATCAAAGAGTTTCAGACTAATGACCGTAACAAAAATATTAGAATGACCGTTATCGCTGCTTTTTTAAAATAACGGGGTAGGTTAAAAGTGAAAGTACAAAATAAAAGTGAATCGTACTTAAAAGGATTCTTTTTCATAACAATTACCTCAATGAAGCAAAAAAAAATAAATTTGAAAAAAACATGAAAAGTTGATTTTAAATAAAATATAATACATTTAACAATATTTTGTACAAAGTCAACGGGCATTTAATTATTGTTTTTCGGTCGTCATATGTTTGCTTGAGTATTTTCGTTTCGGTCATCATTCTTAAAAACTTTAACTTTATTTTCTTAATTTCCAGTAAGTTGTGATAGCCAATAGCAAGTTTTCGTTAGTTTACGTTCAATTTTCATTGAAAGTTACACAGATATGCTAACAAATGACAGAAATCTTCAATGAACATTTCCACCTTAAAATCAAGCAATGGATAGTCATTTAAAAGTGCTAACATGTGAGTCATGATAATTTATACTACAAGAAGTAAGGTTTTTTTCAGGACCTATATATCTGAACTGTACTGTGATATTTATAATGATGCATATTTAAGGAAATGTGATCTGGTTTGAAATTTTAAATTCAACTAGACAACATTGAGGTGGTGACTATCTCAAAGGCCCCGTTTAAATAATGAACAATATGATAAAATGCATTTCAGAGAAAGAACAAGGTAGGGCAAGGGCCAAATTTGACCCCCTCTTCAAATTTATTTATATCTATGTTGTGAGTACCACGGAACTTGCCTTCCAAGAAAAAATATGTTTTAACACTTCAGCTTAATGTTTATGTTGCTAAGCAACACAAAAAACTTAGCAACCATTTTGTCCAAATTTCAGCTGTTGTAGCCATATTAGTTACTCACCAAGTTGATTTATTGTTATATTATCACAATTTTTAAGAAAGCCAAAAAAAAAAAAAAAAAAAAAAATCAAATAGTAAACTTTCAATTGACCAAATTCTTTATAATGCTATGAATTTTATTGTAAAAACTACCTTAGCAACATTTGATTTCCCTAGCAACACACAACCATTTGAACTAATAAAAAAACCATAATCAATTATGACAAATATACGCACATTTATATAAATATATTTTCTTTTTTGTTAGAGCCCTCTTTTAAACAAACAAAAAGACCTCTTACTTTTACAAACATACTGCCTAGCAACCACATATCACCAAAGCAACAGTAACAAATATGTTATTTTATTCTTTAACCGTTTGACATTGCACTCAAGTAGCTAGAAATAACATAAGGTGCCTACAATGAATTCAACGATATGTTTAAATCATTACGGTTGATACATTATAAAACATAATAAAACAAATATCATAAAAGTTTTCGGGCTTTATTGGATTCGTACACAATTATACCCAACCTTTATGATTTTCTCATATAATCAAAGAGTGGTTCCTAAATTATCTCAATTACTTTTATTTAACATCAATAATTTGAAATTGTTCAACAGAAGTTCCCTATTTATAATAATATTTACTTCTGATATCTAGAGACTTTATTAGCCATAATATTCTGAGATACTTAGGAAATCATATTTATCTATCATTCCTTATTTCTGCAACAAGTCAATATCTACAAATGAAGGTTTACACTTTCTTTCAATGGTCTGATTTAATTGGGAAAAAAATATAGCAAACAGAAAAATGCAAGAAATCATCAAATCATGGATGTGTTTCAATTTTGTACATAAATGTTACTCTCTATATAATGTGTATAATTTAGTTTGTAGTCAGTTATTTATATAGAAACCCCTTTTTGTTATTTTCAGTCCCTTTCATTAAACATTCTTTCTATAAATTTTTAATGAAATATTCACTGTTTTATACAGATAACTTTTTGAAATTCATGTATAATTTTTTCAGATGGTATTTGTATGGCCCATATGTCTTGTGTTAAAAACAATCGTTTATCTATAACTGAATTTTTCACTCTTACTTTCCTTATTATTTTTTTACATACTTCACAAAAAGTGAAAGGGGGGGTGCAGCTTCATGACTATTCAAGTCTTGATATGTAAAATGTTTGCTGCGAGAAAAAGGTGGGGGGGGGGGGGGTTCTCCCCGATGCTACGTACGTGCCTGAATCTATATTCACTTATGTTTACCCACAGTGTCAGAACTTGCTTTGTAAACTAGTTAAAAAAGAAAACATGTTTTGTTTCATGTTATCGACAATGTGGCATACAATAATTTGTAAATAGGAGCACACGTCTGTAATGGTCTTGTAACCTTAAACAGTTAAAACGAAAGTGGACATTTTTTTTGGGGGGGGGGGGGATTTGAGATTACGTTTAAAAAAACAAACCCATTTCAACCTGTCAAAATTTAAAAAAGAAATTATAAAAATGTGTATGGCAATGATTCTTCCATGTAACGATTTTTACATTAAAACATTAAATAGCCCTAACGTAACTTATAAGCAGGCATTATTTTTAGAAGATCGCGGTAACGTTATACATTAAACATGTTGGCGTTTTCGGCGATGATATTTTCTTTAATTCCTCATTCAAGAAGTTTCATTTATTTCATATAATATAAATGTGTCATTCAGACCTCAGACCTTTTAATGAAAATCTTATGTGGCAGGATTTTGTATTATTTCTCTTTTTTTAAGGACGGCGGACCCAATTCATTTCTAAAATAGATTTTTTATTCAAATTTTTATATAATGTTGATCAGTTAATGGTGAGTGAAAATCAATAAAAAAATTACATCATCGACTTCCTTTTTTTAATAAAGGCATTACAAAATTTGGATACGAAAATCGGCAGATATAATAGAAAGTAATGGGAATTTTCTGGGGCGTGGTATAAAAACTGATATTTTAAAAATTCTGCAATAGATTTCCGAGAAATACGGCGACTTTTAGATATTATTTTTTCATAAAAAATCATACAGCGCAAACTTGCCTATTTCTGATATTTGCAAAAATTGTTGAATGTCTCGAGTACTTTCTGTTTACAATTTTTCACAGATAGGCAAAGATGCGCTCACATAGTTTATTTCACTCATATATATCACAAAATACAGGTAAAATGACAAAAACATGCAAACCATAGAACATTTGTCATTCAAAATAAAATCCCTCCATTTGATATTTTGAAATCTTTTCTAACAAATGAAAGGTACAGACAATATTGTTGAAAATAAGACTAAAAATATATATTTTCTTTTCATTTAATTTTAATGAAATGTGGGGGCCTATTATGACCCTTACCCTATCTTGTTCTTTGCTTTGACCTTGAACCCCAAAAAATTAAATTTTTCCGGCTGGCATAAATCTTTTCCTTCGATCTCATTATCCATTACATACAGGCTGCGTAATCCAATATGAACTTGATACTTGATGTAAAAACGTCATTCAAGGTCACTGCACACCTTTCACTCTGTAAGTGAACTATGATCCAGATTAGACCTATGGAGGGTAATCGTGTTCAAAAATCCAGTCATGTTAACTTGTAAATTCGAATATGCAATCGTGTTGGTGTGTGAGCCTGAGTATGAATGTGTGTAATTCTGATCGTGTAATCTATAAAAAACACTCTAAAGTTGACTCCGCAGACCTTCAATGTAATTCTTCCCACAGATGTACATTTGCAACTTTAAAATGCTGTTTAAGTATATTTAGAGTTCGGCTGAATAAAGAAAATATCACCAAAAGCATCCTTATCGCTACCACAATGTTGAGACAAGAGCCCCCCAGCCCCCCAGCCCCCGACCCCCACACACGAAGAAGAAAAAAATCACGGGGTGGGGGGTGGGTCGGCCTGCCGATTAATTAAAGAACTGAATTATCGATAAGAAAAACTATCTACCTGAAAACAGTAGTTTTTAGATTTTAATTTAGATGAGACATGAGTAGCGACACCCCCTCTCCTGTAAATGAAAAAAAATTCCAACCATAAGGTTAACTGTAATAGCAAAAATGTTTTGATATCAAGCAATTATTACGGGATATAAGTATGGCGTCCTGAATCTCGATTCAATCCAGACACACTCAGTGAAGTTGGTTAATCAAAATTTTCCGGAAAGCTTTACAGCTTTAGAGTCACTTGTGAACATGTACTGATTACCATAAAGTAGCGACTTGGTTTTGTAAAATTACTGTCATTACACTATATATTTATCAGATTTTAAAATAAAAACTCTACCATTTAATATAGAATCAAATCTGTTTAACCCACCTGTTCCTTAATTTCAGAAATTCGATTTTTGAAGAAAAAATATAATTATAAAAACATACTAGTATCCCTTATTTTTTTCTTCAGAACCTTTCAATTTTTGACAACATTTTGTACTTTAATTAATGATTATAAAACTTCTTTCATACCAGTTTCAGATTGTTTTATTATTTATCATGCACTTGCACAATAAAGTCATTTAGATATCTGAAAAAATATATAGATACATACATTTTTCCGCAAAAAAATACCAAATATTTTTGCAAGTCGTTTATTTTTAAAGAAATGCGGAATATAAAATTCACTCTCAAAATTCTTAGCATTTAGGTAAGCAATGAAGCTATATGGGCTTCATGGCGGTCTCAGAACCCCATGCTGCACAAAAGACAATCACCCCCTAGGAAATTTCTTGATCCGTCTCATTTCTAGAAAAGAGCACGTATTCAACTTTATATTTTTTAGTTTAAATTACATGTCAAATTATTTTAGCAATATTGGAATCGATTTTTACAAACATTCACCTCTTCTTGTGTGGTCCAGTTTCAATCATACCTCAAACTCTTCTTTTATAAAAAAAAAATATTTTTGATCCAAAGAAAATAGTATCGTTCATTAGAACAATTATCTGAATTTTATGTTTATTTTAGTTTTTGTCGATTTGTAACATGTCAACTGTGCTTTATCCAAGGGTGAAGATACAAATGCAGAAACTATGGATTTAAAATGTGCAAAGTTGAAGGTTAAATTAACTAAAAAAAACAATAAAGCAGCAAAATGTGCTCCATACAAAGGAACTGAGTAAAATCTTAAAGTGTTTATGCTCGAGGTTTTTATAGGTTACACGATCAGAATCAAATACATTCATACTCAGACTTACACACCAACACTATTGCATATTTGAATTTACAAGTTTGCAGGTCTGGATTTTTATACGCGATTACCCTCCATATAGATCAAAGGGAAAAAGAAAAAGACAAGGATTTTTCATATAATTCTGCTATGACCTTAAGATTTGACCTTAAAACTTGGTTTAAAGTCACTGCACATCATTTAACCAAAAGCGCTATTTATGTGAAATATGATCTAAATAGGGCTAAGTGAAGAGTATATATGCTCTGAAGAAAATATTTTTGCGTGATCCAATATGACCTTGAACCTTAACCTACAAAAAAAATTCAAGATCACTGCACATCATTTGACCATAGACACTCTGTGAATGAAGTTTGAGCCATATTAGACCAGGGGGAGAGAAGATATGCTCTGGATAAGGATTTTTCATACAATTCTGCTATGACCTGCAGCTTTGACCTAGAACATGGTTCAAAGTCACTGCACACCCTTTTCCCAATGGCACTCTATAGGCGAAGTATTAGCCAGATTGGGCCACGGGGGGGGGGGGGGGGGGAGAAGATATGTCCCGAAAAAGATATCTCGGACGGTCAGACAGACTATAGGTCGCCCGCAGAGCAGAACCGTAATAAACATATAATTTATTCGCTTCCTAAATGTCCCTTTAAAAGTTTATCTTTATGAAATGAAGTGACCTTTTTCCGTTCCTGAAATGTCAGCTTTTCTATCCGCCACTATGTGTGAGAAAGAGAGAGAGAGAGAGAGAGAGAGAGAGAGAGAGAGAGAGAGAGAGACAGAGAGAGAGAGAGAGAGAGATCAGATTATTTAGATTTTGTTTTAATTTACTTAGACTAATTCATAAAGTATTTGATTTGAACCTAAGGGATAAATTTTATGAAAATATCAATACGAAAGATTTTAAAAACAAACATTTACTTCGCCTTTTTACTGCAAACATCTACCCGAATGGTATAACTGTAAAAGTGAGAAAATGCATTATGTAATCGGAAATGGTCCTTTATCTATGTTGTTTAGGTTTTGATGAGTTTGAAAATGTGTTATGCTTCTATAAATGGCATTCTGTAAAGTTTATTCACTTAACTTATATAGAAGAATATCCTAGCATTTCACCCCTCCTTTAAGGAGGTTGGCACCTGAAATAATAGTAATGTCAATCATCCGAAAACCACTTGGATACAAAGATGGGGACCTATAATGTTCATTTATTTTATTTGTATGGGTCACATGCCATTTTTTTGAAATATAGAGCCCCAAACAGAAATGATAATTTTTCTGAAATTTTTGCTAAAATTTGACATAGAAATTGATAATTTAAAGAAATCAAACAAATATTTATAGTTTGAACTATTATTAAGTTATGATTTTAATACAGTATGAAGTTGAACACATGTAGTGACTATAAAAGTAAAATCTAAATCAAAGCTTAAAAAATCTTGCTTTACTGGTGGCTTCAAGGGCCAGTACATAATGAACACAACAACAGATGTTAAAAATTTTGGAGTAATCAAATTATAACGCAAATAAAAAAAATTAGAGTAATGTCGTCTGACCAAAACTTTGCATACAAATAGACATACATTTAATGTATCATTTAAAAGTTAAACAAGTAGGGGTCACATCTCAAAAATTTGAGATATAGCATGAAGTAAGCTAATTTTAGGCCAAAATTGGAGTAATTTTTTCTTAACTTCTAAGAAATATAAGCTAAATATGCCGAAATAAATCGATAGAAATATCAAAATATTGTTTAAATATGTTTATTAGAACATCATGAATATATCGTAATACACAAACTTTCTAGAAGTTTGGTCTGCGCTGAAAATTAGGAAGCTAAAGTAACAGTATTCTAAAACTAGTGAGTTATGAAAATTGTTCAATTCCTTCTTGAAAACCTTCCGCCACAAAATATAGTCCCTTTCTAATCTTTGCAAAAATGTAATTTTTTAAAAACAATGTTATTCAATATAGTTTATTTGGCATTGTAAAATATAAATATACAACAAGAATTAATATGTGATGCAGAATTTTCAGACTAGAGGTGACCCAAAATGGCTACCTAAAACCTAAGGAGCGAACCTCTTTAAAACAAACTGCAATCGCCCCTCTGAGTTTGTATGCCTTTTAAGGTTTATTTGTGAGTAGCTGACTTTATTTTCACAATACCTGATGCAATTCGTTTGTTTGATGGTTAACTTTGATTTGACAAAAATTTTAAAAAAACTTACATGTATTATAAAAAACACCTAATTTTGCTTCGAGTGTCCCCAAGTAATGCATTATCGCGGAAGAATGTTTACACATGGTTACCTGTGTAAAAATCATTAATGGCTTGACGTTTCAGTTTAAGACCTAGATTTAAATTTCTAAGAACTTGCTTTTATTGCATCCAAAGGGATGTATTTGTTTTTGTTTATGACCGTTCACAAGACTATTACTTTTTCTGTTGGGCTTTAAATAAAATATTATCTCGTTTTTCTGAAAGGTGATGTAATCGTTTCATTGATATTGTGAAGTATTGTAAATAGCATGACACCTGTACCCAGTTTGTCGCATTCTCGAAACAGAAACCCCGAATTAGGACAATTTCAAGGTCATCTCACTTCCTCAGGTGTCATCGGTTCTCGTCCGTGCGTCGGGGCGTTAATAATTAAACATTTTTTTATTTGCTTGAAAACTATAGGGCCAATTCGTTAAACATTTTGTACGATGCATTTTTAAGTTACGGGTAGCATAAGTTGTATACTTGAACACTATTGCTCCAGAGGCCTTAGGAACAGGGCCAACATTGTTAACTTTGAGCATTTTTAAAAAAAACAACATCTGAAAGAAAACCTACATTAATTTATAGTTATATAGACAATGAAGCCATCCACCAAAATTGTAAATGTCATGTCGACTGAGGTATTGGTGTGACTCTAGGGCGGGGCCAAAATGGTTATATAACATATATAACGTTTATAGATACATTGAATATCAAGCAGATACAACATGTACATGTATATTCAGTTTTTATATTAAGGAATTGTAACTGTAGAAAATCCGATGACCGTAATATATGTTACGGTCTTCAAGACATGTCGGCCGCGCTGATCGGTTGGAATTTCTAGGTCATCTCACTTCCTCGGGTGCCATTGGTTCTCGTCCGTGCGTCGGGGCGTTAACAATTAAACATTTGTATCTGCTTGAAAACTATAGGGCCAATTCGTTAAACATTTTGTATGATACATTTTTAAGGTACGGGTAGCATAAGTTTTATACTTGAAGACTATAGTTCTAATGCACGTTCGGGATCGCCATATTGTGGCAGCTAAATATATATGCATGTCAAATGTCAATCGGGGATACACATGTCTACGTAAACAACAAAATGGACGCCTGTTCTATTCAAGAAGTTAATCACTCGGTTCTTTTCGATTGTGATTTGGATATTTATACACAATGGATCCTGGTGATCAAACCAGTTCTTTGAAAGACTTTTCTCATTGAAAAATCGAGGCATTGCGTTCATTTTAAAGCACAAAATGTTTGTCAATTAGCGGAAATAAACAAGAACTTGTTACACTTGTGTTAACAGCAAATACACTTAACATGCCAATATTACCTACAGCTGTAGAATTGAAAGGTCCAAGTTAGGATGCTACAAGAATTTACTGAAAGTTGGTGATGTTATTTTGCCGACCCATTCTTAATATGTGACAAATGGGAAGTCGAAACACAAGGAATGTCCCATTGGCCAACAGTGTTTATCACCAATGTTACCACTTTTCTAATGACATACGAAAGCAAGGAGAAGGATCAGCTGCATTTGATTCAAAATAAGATCGGTAAAGCATTTGAATGATATACATCAGAGTGGCTAAAGGAGGTGTTTTATCATCCAATGTCTACTTCATCTCCATACTGTTTTGTGCGTGCCAGATGTACTCCATCACATAGTTTAAATGCAGCAACTCACAGTGCTTGGGTCTGTTTACAGAAAGCCATAGGGAATGTATTAAGTGCCTACTGCTCCTGCACCTCAGGGTTAGTAATTATTATATTATTTAAACCTTTTTTAGTAAAATGCTTTAAAGAGATCTTTATACTAGACTAATTCAACATAAAATCACTTGTATTTACACATAAATTATAATATACTCTCTTCTAATTGGGGTTCCATTACTAGTATATCGCGATATATGAGACACCAGAACATGTATATATAACTGATATATCTCACAATATAGCATTCCTTTAAAACTGTTTGTAAAAAAAATATTTCTAACGTTATTAACTAAAAGAGTTTATAGCTGATTATATGTAAATAGTTAAGGGATTTAATTCTGATTGTTACTGTGATATTTTCAACATATTTCAGGTTGGGACAAATTTGCAACCATGTAGCAGGTTTACTTTTTGGCATTAAATCAGCAACCAAATTTGGCCTTACATCAGCAACCAAATTTGGCCTTACATCTTGCACCTCAAGCACATGCATATGGGTAAAACCATCTGAAAAGAAACTCCAGCCTGCCCATATAAAGAACATGAATTTCTAAAAGTCAAGTCATGGTAAATCTGGTAGGTACATGTATACATATATATTGTATTATGCTTCATATGGTGTATAATTTGTTTGAGTGAAGTTATTGTATCATGTTTTACATATTTATTTTAAGTGACCAGACTACTTGTTGGAAAGAGAAATGCTGACTATGATGTAATGCCTGAAGCAAACAATGACACTGCGGCCTGCATTCAGAAAACTCGTATAGCCTTTCTGAAGGATGCTATTCCAAATGCTTGTGTATTCAAAGGTAAATTAAATTAGGAATTTTAATATATGTATAATTATTTTATATTTTCTTATTCTTAATCTACTAGTATCAACTAGAGGGCAACTGGAACGTAGAATGTATTTAAATCAGATAAAAGGTTCAAAGAAATAAAAAAAAGATACTAGAGAAACATTCTATTATTCATCACTAATGAAATATTTTCTTAGGTCTTCATTGTTGATTAATATTCTTTTTTTATGATAGGAACGCACACCACTGATGACCAGGATACCACACAGTTACATGTACCAGTGAATCAGAAAGAAACAGCTGAGGCTATGGTTTTGATGTTTCAATTTATAATATTGACAATATGGTTAAAAACAATGTAGAACATGTCACAGAGACTGAGGTTCAAGCCATTAACAACCTCACCAGGGGTCAATCATCCTACCATCATTGGACAGAAATGAGGAAAGAACGGATTACGTCATCCAATTTATATACTGTCCATACAAAAGTGGAAAGATATAAGAGAAACGCTACACACTGTGACATTAAGCCTTTGCTTTCACGTATAATGGGATATAAAAATGTCAATCCAAAGTGATGTCTTTAAAGTATGAATGAGAAATGGAACCCATTGCTAAAATTGAGTTTATGAAAATGTAGAGACCCCCCCCCCCCAACCCCAACAAAAATGTATCATTTGATGAATGTGGTATATTTTTAGATGTTGATTATCCCTATTTAGCAGCTTCCCCCGATTAAATGGTATCATGTTCTTGCTGTGGTGAGGGTTTAGTAGAATTTAAATGTCCTCTCATTCCAAAATGTTCTACATGTTTTTCTTTTTGCAAATGTAGTTTGCCAAGTTGTGAACAAAACACTGAACCACTTGCATTGAAACACGGGGCATATTATGGTCATATTCAGGGCCAGATTGAACTTACAAAGCGAAAATGTAAACACAATCTGGAAATCATAATTTATTTAGGAATCATTATAAAGATCTCATTTATAGTTTCATAAAGTCATACGCATTTATACCTAGCTAACATTTAATAGTTTGATCTGTTCAGTTAAATATAGAACAGAAATATACATCCCTTTTATGGGGGCATCGAAGAAATTATATGAAACGTGAAAAGTACAAACAAACAATGTATTTTTCTTGTTTACATGTTTATCTTTTAAACTGCCGAATTGTTCATCTGTATATTCAACTTAGCTTTTATTATTTTGTAGACTTTAAATGAAGTAAAGAAATATATTTATGAAGTAATCATATGTGACATCGAATTCTCACAGTACCTCCATACTTGCGTACGAATTGACAAACATGTATAGCGCCGACAAGCGCGCATCAATGCTATGCAGCGTTTTGTTGATATAATAAATCAATAATCATTTTAAAATGTGTTAACTTGTAAGACGAATTAAATTGACATTGCAAATGCGTTGGTACTCTACTTATCGTTTCGCAAATTAACTCTGAAATTTATACTCGAACATGATTGGCTACAGGATGCAGGATAGGATAGGATAGAACTTAACTTTTTTTAATTCTATCATATATAGTGTATTCTAAATCCTATCCTATTCTATCCTTGTCAACTTTCAGGATGGCATCACTTTATACTGTGCATATATACATGCAATGGACCATTTTATGAAAATATTATTTTTGACCAGCATTTTTATTCAGAAATTTCATTCAACCTTAAATTTTTCTATCATTCGTTTGCTTTATCAGAGAATCATTCTAGGTCTTTGAAACGTCTTTTGACCCAAGAAAGTTTAAATGTTCATTCACTGGAGCCATTGGAAATTGACAACAAGGTACATGTAAAAGGTGAGACATATTTTTGTCCTGAATGTAATATGGTTATTATGAATGAAGTGACCAAGCTTAAAGAACGTGTCATTTATTGTGATGTATGCAAACTTTGGTATCATTTTCATTGTGTTGGAATAACTGACAAATATGTCAAATAGTTGACATCATGGCATTGTAAAAAATGCATTCAATCTTCTTCTTAAGCTTCTTTTAACAAATGATCTGAAGCAAACATATAGAAATTGTTGTAAAATGGTATACTTATGTACATGTACATTTTATGTATATCATATATATTCTAATTGTTATCATGATGTTCATTGTATGTTCATTGTATGTACTATATTCCATTGCATGCATGACCTGGAGAATAATAAATTGTTAACATTTTCTTTTCATTTTATTTCGTATAATTTAATTTACATCATCTTCGAATATTAAATGCATTTCATAACATGATATAACAAAATGCCAAAAGGGAATATACTGAAGATTTATCAGTACCATGCAATATAGGGATAGACTACTCGGTCAAAAGCTATTGTAAGTTTTCTCAGTACTTTGGAAGAGGTGGATACATGTTACACACCCCATAACTATTCTTACAATATCATCAAGGTGTTGGCACAATGTAGGGGAATTTCAAACGTCAATATGCGAAATTACTTCATTCTTCTAGTAGCCTGCTCTACAAAAATCCTTCTGTTAGCAATTTCTTTTCCTAAAATCATTAGCGGGCATTTGACTGTCCCCATGTTTGCCTAAAAGGGGGGGGGGGTCAATTGGGTAGCATGAAGAAGGGTGAAATCTTGCAATATATGACTTAAACCTTTGTCGGCCATATTACAATCAAAAGACTCTATAAGATCCATAAACCCTGGGTGAAGTATGATATGCTTATCACTGGTCTTCCCACCCCTCATTCTGAAACAAAGTTTATTATACGTGATGAGTTTATGTTTAATAACAATTTTGCAGTGATGTTTGTAATTGCTCCGACACTGGTTTGGTACACTCAATTTTGGGGTTTATCTCCGAACAATCAATAATGTGCCTTACTTGGGAGTATTTGGTATTTCTGAAAGAAGGGGGTAGATTATGTCAGACTACATCTTTTTTAGCACTGAAGACTAAACACCTCAGCTATCTTTTAAATTTATTTCACACATGTTTTAAAAATTCTTGACACATATGATAGAAATATCTGAAATCTCAGCAAGATCCTCATCTAAAATACCAAGTCTGATCTTCATGAATGTAAGAAGCATGTCCTCCTTTGGATTTAAAGTTGTACAAGCTCTATATTTCAGAATTTTTTGTATGTTTAAAAGAGTAGTGCAATGATCGGACGGGCCCTTCCAATATCTAACATTTATAAGAGATGGTTATTTTTTATTGTAGACTGCATTAAAGGCAGACTTAGTAGGGATTCTTGTATAGAATTTTACTTCCCTATCATTGACTAACGAACTCATTATGTCACGGGGTTTGAGCTGCTTTTGAACAGTTACTGGGGTTTTCTTTTTAAGATCATTTAACTCTTAAGTGAGACATCTTATTTGATCTTTAAACTTCATTATGTCTTCTTCCTTGTACAATATTAATGTGTCACAGTATTCCAAATAATCATGTTCAATCAAATGACTTCTAGCATTGTTTGTCACATCAGAATCACTGTGAGTCATTGGATGTAGATTTTCTTTTCTTAGTAGGGATTTCTAAACCTCTATCCTTTGGTGGTTGCCAATATCCACAAAATGATTATAACATATTCTAAAATCATTATTTGGAAGCCAAAGTTCTCCACTTTGACTTTGGCGGTTTATGTTTCTAATCCAGATATTTCGGGCATATTTGTCTCGGGATTCTGTGGGAAATGTTAATAATTTGAAGGGAGGATCACATGTACATCTCCCAGTTCCAAAGTTACAGGAATGTATTACATATTATTGTGATCTACATTTTTTAAACTTGTTGTCACCATTGTAGCAACCATTGACACAACAATGTCTTCCCGGCATATTTGTCAACAAATTTTCAGATACAACAAATTGTTCAAAGAAAACTTCCACACAAAAAAGGAATAGAAAACTGAAAACTGTTATAATGGGTATCTTTCAACCATAAGCTCCAATACTCTGCAAACAAATAAGAATCAGTAATAACGGTTTATATTCTTACGTTGGTTAATATATTTTTAAGAACTGGGGTAATCTCTGATATTTTTTGTTAATCACGCCCCCCCCCCCCCACCTTTTCACAGAAAAAATAGGCTGGCATTTCTGATTATAATCATAATTTAAATTGCTATAGTTTTTATAAGACCTTATTGTTTTTCTTAGGTTTCTTTTTCTCTATTATTATTAAGGTCTTCCGTTTCCAGCGGAAGACCTTATTGTTTTCGTACTGTTTCTTCTTCTTTTTTTTTCGACAGATTTTGTGCACGCGATTTCTCGAAAACTATTGTACCGATTTTCACCATTTTTTCACAGTTGATGGGACTTGATATGATCTTCATACATATTTGATTTTTTTTCTGTCGTTACTTCCGGTACCGATTAATTAGCCATTTTGTAATTTTTTTTACCTATTTTGTGCAGAGTTCATCTCAGAAAATATCAGATATATGACTATGAAATTTTCAAGATATGTTAAATATAGCTTGAAATTGAGCCCTATTAAGTTTTATGCCAGTGGCGCTATTTCTTGGAGCTCAACGAGGCTCGAAATTTGAGTACGAATTTTCATTAAAAATTTTCATACGTTTTGATCTGTATCTTTTTATCAGTTGATATTTTGTTAATACATAGAGAACAAAAGTAGTAGAGAATAAAAAGTTCTTTCCAACGAAATCAAGAAATAAGGACTGGCCCCTTTATTTAGGGACCAGGGCACTCTTAAACTCTATTACAAATAACTTAAAAGCGATTAAGATTGTATAATGCTTATAGAAGCAAAATTGTTGATCGTAACAATATCAATCAGGAAAAAATCATTGCCACGCCCATTTATAACTTAATTAGGGATTTTTAGGGGCCAAAGTACTTTAACTTAGACGCAATATATCCAGAGAAGGAGACATATTTTGTTAAGCATTGTAGAAGAGAAAATGATTGCATTAATGATTCTTATCGATTCCACTAATCAAAACACCAATGTCTGTCCCCATTAAGGATCAAGAGGTCTGGCCCCTAAATTATTTAATCATTTGTATCCCAAAATGAACAATAATTTTAGATGGGTGTAAGAACAAAAAATGTTAGTATTCGTGAGACCTTTCGAATCAACTCAAGAAAAAGGGGCTGGCCCCTTTAATTAGGGGCCAAGACACTCGTAAACTCTATTACAAGTAACTTAAAAACGATACAGATTTTGTAATGCATTATAGAAGCAAAGTTGATGATCGTTAAAACATCAGTTTGTAAAACTCATTGTCACACCTATTGATGACGTAATTAGGGATTTTAGGGTACTAAAACCTTAAAAATGTAATGTGCTGTATGTGAAAAAGCAAAACACTTTGTTAAGCATTGTAAAGGATATTGACAATCATATACATAATCTGAAAGGGAGGGGTTGAGGGGGAATTCTGAAATTTCATTATTATTTTAACCGTATCGTTTAAAAAATTGAATGGAAGACCTACTCGTTACTCGTAACGAGATCGTATCTAGTTATTATTCTGTTTTTTCTTACCGATTTTGTGCACGCGATTTTTTCAAAAACGGCTCATCGGATTTACGTCAACTTTTTAGATCTGATAGGTATTGATGTAGACCTTGTTGGAAATTGTTTTAATGATGACGTCACTTCCGGTTGTGAGATATTTACAATTTAACGATTTTCAGAGGGTCGGCTTGTCCGGGGGTAAACTCCTAAACGATTTGAGATATTGAGATCAAAATTGCAGGGATTGTAGACAAAAGGTTGTAAATCTGAAATGTGGTATGTATATTTTTCTGTGACCAAAAGCGCCGAAGCTCGCCCGAGCTCGAAAATTACGGTTAAAAAAGCGTCGTGATTTTTCGAGGTTTCTTTCAATATCTCTTTTTTCGATAGTATTTTGTTAAAACATGTAAAACAAAAAAACCTTTATAAAGATAAAAGCTTTCATTTGACGTCAAGAAAGAAGGACTGGCCCTTCAAATTAGGGGTCGAGGGGGCTCTGATGTCTCTTAATGATAACTTTTTACTGTGAAATATTTTGTGATACGTTATAGAAGCAATTATGTTCATTATAACGTTATTTACCTATACATGGCAATCGTTTATTCCTTTTTTTTACGTAATTAGGGATTTTAAGGGGCCAGAAGTCCGAAACGTTGATCATCAATATCTTAAAATGGAGGAAAATTATGAAAAGCAATATTGAACAGAAGATGTTCAAAACATTAAGCTCAGCAATATGCAATCATAATTTCTTTATTACGTGGTCCCTAAAAGGAGTTACAGGGTCGGCCCATAAAACGACCTTCTCCAGATATCTCGAGAACGGTACAAAATTTCTAAACATTTGTTAAACAAAATGTGTTTGAAATAACAAGAACATTCTTATGACATCAAGAAAAAAGGGACTGGCCCTTCAAATCAGCGGCCGAGAGGGCTTTTAATAACTTTTTATTGTGAAATATTTTATTTTTCGTTATAGAAGCAAGTATGTTCATTATAAGGTTGTTTATCTATGCATGACAATTATTTACTCCTTTGCTACGTAAATAAGGATTTTAAGGGACTAGAAGTCCGAAACGTTTATCCTTAATATTTCAAAATGGAGGAAAATTCTAAAAAGCAATATTGAACAGAAGATGCTCGAAATAATGTGCTTAACAATATTCAACCATATTTTCTTTGTTATTTGGTTCCTAAAAGGAGTTACATGGTCGGCCCCTAAAACGACCTTCTCCAGATATCTCGAGAACGGTACAAAATTTCTAAACATTTGTTGAACAAAATATGTTTGAATTGACAAGAGTATTCTTATGACATCAAAAAAGGTGCTGGCTCTTCAAATTAGGGGCAGATAGGACTCTAAAGTCTTTAAATGATAACTTTTAATTTTGAAATATTTTGTAATACGTTAGAGAAGGAATTATTTTAATCATAACGTTATTGACCTAAACATGGCAATTATTTACTACTTCGTTACGTAATTAGGGTTTTTAGGAGTCAGAAATCCGAAACTTTGATCCACAATATCTCGAAAAGGAGAAAAATTCTGAAAAGCAGTATTGAACCGAAGAAGCTCGGAATAATGGGCTTAACAATATGGAACCTAAAAGGGGTTTTAGGAGCGGATCTCAAAATGATCTTTCCCAGATATCTCAAGGACCATAAACAGTTTCTAAACATTAATTATTACCGGTACACAACAATACCTTTTAACTGAAATGAAGGGAAACGAGCTGATCCCTCAAATAAGGGACTCCAGAGGGGTAGATCCTATAGTCTTTCATCCATAACTCTTAGATCCCGCCTCCATTTCCATATATGTTTCGTTGACGAAGATTAAGGGCAATGTCATTCCCTTTTCTTGAAATCGGACGGAATACCTTCTCGTTGCTCGCAACGAGATCGTGTCTAGTTTTTTTTATATTATTATATATTAAAAGATACATTGGCAAGTTAATCAAATATAAACCCGTTTCATGTTAGCTGTTAAAAAATACGTTGTTGATCTCGGATTATGTAATCCGATGGATACGGTATTTAATCAGCAACATGATAAAGGTTTAAATTAAGAATATTCTTGAATGACACTCAATTAGATTTTCTTATGATCGTAATCTGCATACATAAAACTTACCGATACGATATATTCAAACATAAGTATACAGAAACTGTTGTCATTGATTTATTGAGTATTTCTTATTATACTTCTTGGTAAGCCTAGCGTACTTTACATTGTTTACTAGAGCGGGAGAACCCGGATGTAAAATTTATTCCCGATTGACCTTTGACACATCGTGACGTCGGAGAGTGCAATAGGACTATTGCTCCAGTGGCCTTAGGAACAGGGCCAACATTGTTGACTTCTACAAAAAACAACATTTGAAAGAAAACCTATATTCATAGTTATATAGACAATGAAGCACTCTACCAAAATTGTAAATGTCATTTCGACCGATTTAAGAATTAAATCTAGGGCGGGGCAAAAATGGTCATATAGCATATATAACGTTTATAAATACATTGACTATAAATCAGATATAACATGTACATGTATATACACTTTTTATACCAAGGAAATGTTACTGTAAGAAAGCCAATGACCGTAATATATGTTACAGTCTTCAAAACATGTCAGCCGCGCTTATCAGTTGGAATTTTTCAATCAAGATTCCTGTCATTTGCTAGCATACCAAATAAACTTGAATGTACTCTAATGAAAATTGCTATCGGCTATTATATATTATTTGAATTAAAGAAAATATTGCTGCTGTATGACATCAAAGAGTTTCAGACTAATGACCGTAACAAAAATATTAGAATGACAGTAATCTCTGATTTTTTTTAAATAACGTGGTAGGTTAAAAGTGAAAGTACAAAATAAAAGTGACTCGTACTTTCGTAGGATTCTTTTTCATAACAATTACCCCAATGAAGCAAATAAAACCTCTTGAAAAAACATGAAAAGTTGATTTAAAAAAAAAAATACATTTAACAATATTTTGTACAAAGATTACGGTCGTCTTTATTACTGTTTTACGGTCGTCATCTGTTTGCTTGAGTATGTTCGTTACGGTCATCATTCATACAAACTTTAATGTCGTACAAAAGCTTTATTTTCTTAATTTCAAGTAAGTTGTGATAGCAAATAGCAAGTTTTCATTAGTTTACATTCAATTTTTCTTGGAAGTTATACAGATATGCTACAGTCATTTCATGCATATCTTTTACAATTTCATGCTACGCTATGGTATGCGATTTTAATGATATGCTATGAGATTTCAATGCAATGCTATGAGATTTGTATGCTATGCTATGAGAAATTGAAATGAAGGGCCTAATGATATGGTATGCTATGCTATGCTATGGTATGCTATGAGATTTGAACAAAAACGCACCCATACACAGAAGAGTTTTACATATTTCGAAGTAAAATGATAAGAAGACAAAGTTTACTACTAATCTGCAATGTGAACAGTTATTCTATAAAAAAAAAACATTTAAAATAGAGTTAAAATAATGTTGTATGCTATGCTATGGTCTGCTATGGTATGCTATGACGAATGAGATTCTATGAGATTGTATGCTATGGTATGAGATTCCAATGCTATGGTATGAGATTCCAATGCTATGCTATGAGATTTCAATGCTATGCTATGCTATGATGTATGTTGTAAAAGATATGCTTGAACTGACTGTAACAAATGACAGAGATCTTGAATGAAAAAAAAAATCCACCTTTAAATCAAGCAATGGATCGTCATTCAAAAGTGCTAACATATGAGTCATGAGTCATGTTAATTTCTAATACAAGAAGTAGGGTTTTTTCACAACCTATATATCTGAATTGTGCTGTGATATCTATAATAATACATAATCAAGGAAATGTGATCTGGTTTGAAATTTTGACTTCAACTAGACAACATTGAGATGGTGACCATCTCAAAGGGCTCCGCTTAAATAATGGACAATAGGATGAAATGCAGTTCAGAGAATTTTGCTTTGACATTAAACCTATTACTTGGAAATTTTTCGGCTGGCATAAATCTTTCATTTAATCTCATTAACCATTACATAAAGGCTGCGTGATCCAATATGACCTTGACACTTGACGTCCAAACTTCATTCAAGGTCACTGCACACCTTTTTCTCCGTGAGTGAAGTATGATCCAGATTGGACCAAAGGAGAAAAGATATGCTCCGGACAGGGATTTTTTATATAATACTAGACTTTGACCCGTGCGTGCACGGGTTGACATTGCATATGATATCGGAATAATCTAACTTTATTCTAATAGAATAATCTGTGTCTCGGGACAGGCCTTCATCACAGTTAAAATGCCTCCCATATACCCGTAATGTAGCAAAAAACTGCAGAATCGCTCCGATACGATTTTGAGAAAATAAATGAAGCTTTATTGAAAATAACAGTCAAATTATTCATAACAAACCATTTTGCGGCTGTAAATACATTTCATCTATAAATTTAATTCATATTAATGAAGAATTCAACACTTTTCCCCCAACGTTTTTTACTCGCTTCAAATTTACACACCATGTTGACATTCGGAACTCTCGGGATTTTTCATATTAAATGCACTTACTTAGAGCTATCTCCCGTATTTTCTTTGATGAACAGAATATATACATGTAGCAAACTTTCAATGAAAATTACACGTATTTGTATTATCGTTTCTAAGTTTATCCATGCAAATGTGATATTGTGGAAACATAAACTAAAAAGCCTCCCGTGATTTAGCGTGAATGTAATGCGCATGCGCAAGATTGTAAAATCCAAAAAATCCAGATGACTTCCGGGTTTTTAAAAGGAATTTTCGTTGATTATTAATTAGTGAAGCTTGATTGAGAAAAAATTAAAAAAAATATTGGTAATCTTCAAGTACCAATGATGTTTAAAATATATAAAACAAAAGACATTACTCTTCAGATTTCTTGGTATTAAAGCCCAAAAATTCGAGTCTATTATTTTAATATAGTAGTATAGATAATCTTTACATTTGACCTTGAAACTTGGTTCAATGTCACTGCACACCCTTTACTCAAAAGCTCTATTTATGTGAAGTATAAGCCAAATAGGGCGAAGTGAAGAGTATATATGGTCTGAATTTTTTTGGCGTGATCCACTATGACCTTGTTCCTTAACCTAAAAACGTTTTTCAAGGTCACTGCACACTCTTTGACCATTGGCACTCTATGAGTGAAGTTTGAGCCAGACTGGACCAGGGGGAGAGAAGATATGCTCCGAATAAGGATTTGTCATATAATTCTGCTATGACCTTCAGCTTGGCCTAAAAAGCAGGGTTTACTGCACACCCTTTACCCAAAGGCACTCTATGGGTGAAGTATTTGCCAGATTGGGCCAAGGGGAGAAAATATATGCCCCGGAAAAGATATCTCGGACGGAAAGACGGATGGACGGACGGATAGACTGATCACTATAGGGCGCCCGCCAAGCGGTGTCCGAATAAGCATATATTATATGCGCTTCATACATGTATATGTCTCTTTAAAAAATAATATTGTAGAAATGATATGGCCTTTTTCCGTTCCTAAAATGTTAGCTTTAGTATATGTGAGTATGAGAGAGAGAGAGAGAGAGAGAGAGAGAGAGAGAGAGAGAGAGAGAGAGAGAGCAAACGTATCATTTAGATTTAGTTTTAGTTTACTTATATTGATTTATTAAGTATATGTAACTGAGTGATACATTGTATGAGATTAATCAATAAATAAACTTTTTCTTAGCCCATTTAGAACAAACCTCTACCCGAATGGTGTGAATTTAAAGTGAGAAAATGAATCATGTAATCGGAAATGCTTCTTTATCTATGTTGTTTAGGTTTTGCTAAGAGAAAAAGAGTGCATCTTTTTACCCTAAATGAAACCCATTTGAACCCCAATACCCAAATGATACTAAATATGTCGATAATTGATACACTTAAAGAATTTTATGTTTCAACATGTTGCATAAATGAATTAAATCTCAACTACGCGGCGTTTTTTTCCCGAATGAATATCCATTGAACCCCAATGATGTACCAGCCAAAACTTGTTGATACCATCAAAGAACCGTAAAAAAACTTGAAATGCATGAGGCCTGTGCACAATGCTATCACCATAACAGATGTTAGCGGTGTTTATTCACACACTTGTGCGGAATATCATCTAGGGGTATTCTAAAGTTCATAGGGTATCATTGGGGTTCATTGGGGGTATTCCAAAGTTCATTGGGGTACCATTAGGCTTCATTGGGGTATCATTGGGGTTCATTGGGGTTCATTGGGGTAAAAAAACGGACCGGAAAAACCAGGTTTAGATTCACCATTTTGTATATATTAGCTCTGTATTTCACTTTCAGTGGGATATCATATATATATATACTCTAAATAATGTGTATTTTTAATTTATATTCACATATCTCACTTATTTAAAAATACTCCTTTCAAATATTAGTTACTGCAATTTATTATTTGAATTACATTGAAATCAATGTTAAATGCAAATTTTTAAATTTATATTTTTGGATTTATTTTTTTTTAAAGGGATGAAAAGAGTTGTCTAAAGTGTTTGCTGTTGCCTATATATCCATTAAATAATCTATGAAAAAAATTCAAACAGAAACCAAGAACGTTGCGAATTCCACAAAGTGTACTTTCTTTACCTAAAGAGTAGTTGCATGTATTTGCATATACATCTAAGTCTAATGTTTTATATCCTCACTACGTTACTTATATTTCTTTACAGAATAATAAATCTTCTATTAGAATTTAAAACCATTTCGCTGTGTAAGAAATACACAGACTTTGATATTTTCTTAAATAATAATAAATGCATATAGTCTTTCAAGCATACATTTTTATTCACTTGGACTACTATAGTCTGTCCCAAGATATTTTTGACGCATATTTTCTCAAATTATTCGATATTTATAAATACCTCTTGGTTCAGACGATGTTCAATCAATAGTATGAAAAAATCCCAAGATTTCCCCTTTGAAACGCCCCCTCTAGCTTGTCGGGTATCAATACACAGCTAAAAATAAAAAGTCTACGGGGTTTTTCCATTGCTAAGGAGATGAAGACGCCCGGATGATAACGTTGAAAAATTGCGCGAGGTGTCCCGAGTACTTCCGAATGGAGAAAAGATGTCAACATTTCCCATTATAAATCTCCGTAGGAAATCTGTTCTCGTTCCTGTGAATTTTTACGAGGGAAAAATGATAATGTGTGAATGAAGTTATCTTGGAAATTTTCCCTTTCATCGATTTTAATTGCACTTCTTTCACAGGTATGTGTAATTTTATTTAAAATCGTCCAAATGTGCAGCATAAATAACTTGGGACAGACTGTAGTACGTATCATTTTTGGTTAGTATCTGGATACTCTAGCCATAGCACAGTGGCCACTTGCTGGGACGTTCGACAGATCTCTTAGTTTCCAGAATACAGACATGGGTGAGACAGGACCAGAGGGATCTTGATTATACTTGCATGAATTTAATTATTTATAATAGAATTTGAGGCAAAGCGCAGGGTTGTAAAAGCTTTTGACATGTACTTTTATCTGAGATTTTATCTAAAATCTTTAAACTTTGGACTTCAAAATCAAAAGTGGTCCTTTTAGAGAGGTGCTGATATCAAATTTTATCGCATATTTATATATGGCCCGGTAACGAAACTGTCACTTACAAAATTAAGGAATTCCTTACCTTGACCTTTTGACCTCAAACTAAATAGGTTGCTTCTTTATCTCATATGGAGTTCTAGTATTCCCTATTTTAAGAACGTGAGTTTTTTAACCTTATTGGAACTCTCCTATTGTATAACTGTGCATGCGCTAAAATATACGTCTACTTCCGCGGGCGTTAATGACAACTGTCATAATGGACGAACGAATGAAAAGCTCTGTTTCGTAATATCGTTCAAGGAAGTATCGATGCATATGTAGTAATTATAGGAGGAAGAAAACGTAGAGGGACAAGTCGTCAGTCTCCACAGATTTTCAAGCGATACAGATAAACGAAGAATATGGCTGCAGAAAGCTAGGTTAATACGCAAGGGCTTAACCTACACCAAGAGCTCATACGTGTGCTCTTCACATTTCGTCAATGGTAGCGGCCCCTCTGCAGCCCATCTTTTGCCGTCAATATTTCCGGACAAGGGGTTCAAAACATCGGTTAGTATAAACAATAAAATAGGTTTGATTCACACTTCATTATTCAGAAACGGAATGGGTGGGGGGGGGGGGATGAAGTAGTAGATCTCATGCGCGGATCCAGAAAATTTTTCCAGGGGGGGGGGTCCGAAGGGTAATTGTGTTTTCCAGGGCCGGTCCGAGGCATATTTGCGATAATTTTACTATGTAAATTTAATAAATTTTCATTTTCCAGGGGGGAGGGGGTCGGGCCCCCCGACCCCCCTCTAGATCCGCGCATGGATCGAACAGATTTTGTAAGATAATACATATGGAGAAATGGTGCACATTTGACTAATTTGCATAGCGGCCATATTGTTATCACAATGGCGATTTTCAGTACAATAAAATATATAGAAAGGAATGAGAAAAATCATTAATTTAAAAAAATAGTATTTCGGAAATATTTTCTCCTCATTTGGTTTTTTTATTTACTACATCCGGGATCGGAATGTGCATGTTTTGTTTACATGAGATGTTGAGATGGCGGTTCCTTTTGAATCTGAAAAATCGAAGCGGGGCGTTGTAGGAATATAGTGTGTTTTAGTGATGAAAGACGTCATGAAGGGATGTTGGAATTATTTTAAAAATACTTGCCATTCATAGGTAAAGTTGTTCCTCATATATTTACAAAGTTTATATTGCAAACTAATCGTGTCAAAAATCTTGACTCAATTAAAAACGTCTTGTCGGTTCCTTTTTACTTTCAAATTAGCATTTTTAAAGATTTTTTCAGTAAGTTATCGGACTTGCAATAAGCATTTAGGCTTTATATTGAATCATTATTGCATATTTCTATAAAAAATTATCATCATAAATTGAATGACATTTTTCAGGTTATAATTCTATTTAGTTCCAAGCTGATTTTTTCAACTGTTTATTTATTTACTCATTTTAGCCAGTATAATAAGTCCTATTTTTAAATAATCTAATGGTTGAATAGGGAGGCATTTAAAGTGAATTTGAAGTGTGAATCACTGATTGTGGTGACAAAAACATACACAGATAATCTATGCATTGCCTTAACACGTGTTCTCATTCAAAAAATGAAAGATTTGACGTAATAATACCAATTTCATACATAAAAGGTAATTTTCATTCGTAAGGGAGATAATATTACAGCCATGAATATTAATGAGAACAGTGTCACGTGGCTTTAGCTCATGAATAAAGTGTACGTGATTTCTCCATATGAAACGTAATGAATAATTTTCAGTTCAGTGTTTGAATGATAATGTTGGAAGTCGTTGTGCTTCAATCATTAAGTAATATACTTCAATGATATTTAAAAGCTGATGTCATTGTTTAATCTATTTTTTGATTGTATATAGTTACTATCATTGGCAGGTTTGTGTGTTTTTGTGTAAGTTAATTAGTGTGTTAAGGGTTGGGGAGGGGGGGGGGGGGATCAGAGATAGAGCAAACAGTTGAATTAGTCAAGAACATTACTTTGCAATCAAGACACCCTCATCCACAAGTGCCCCAGCCGTTCCTTTTTGTCATGAGCCAGGTGTGGAGGACAATCAGCTTCCTGAGAGTGAGGGTAACCAGGATAGCCTTGAAGTTCGTCATAATTTGTGACTATTACTTAATATAACTGATATAAATTTAATCATAAATTTAAAATTTTGCTACATATTTGTATATTGTAAACACTATGCTGGATAATTATGCCAGGGCCAAGGTGGCATTTTTGCAATCGTCTAAGCGAGAAAATATGGCGCACTACAAATTTTAGCGCCTTTGGCGCAACTGCCTCTGAGCGCTAAAATTAATAGTGCGCCAACAATTTTCCATGTATTAAATTTCTTCAAGTTGCAAAACAATAACGTCAGTCCATTTTTAATGCTATATAGAAGTGTTCGTTTACGTAATATCAGATGCCGTAAATTATGTTTGTTTAAACAATTACACAGGTAAACGGTATGGGTTATCGGGTAAGTTCTGCCTAAAGATAGATTAATTAATTCAATTTTAATTGCTCTTTAATATCTCTCATTAGCACCTTGAAAATTTGGCTTCTCCCCATGCCACTTCCATTTAGCGCCCCGAGGTGAAAATGTGATTAAGCGTGGCGATCGTTAACGATGACAATGCATGATTGATAATAATTTCTTTGATCTCTGATTAGTGGATATAAAGATAACAAGACGATTCCTCTTTTCTGTGTTATTTTAATGTAAAATTACTGTGAAAAAGAATTGGTCATGGTGATCGAAACTCATGGTAAATGTAGCGTTCGATTTCACTTTTAGATTCGGGATTCTTCTAGTGTTATCCAAGTTGACACGTTAAATCAAAAGTCCGATAACTCAAATTTGTTTACCAACAAAAATTACACATCATCGCCAATAAATGAAGTTTTCATATCTATCTACTGACGATTTACACAAAAGTAAGTGTATTGTTCTCAACGACAGTTTACCGTGTATGCGAGATAGAAATCAAGGTCGTTGTGTCCACGTGCTTGAGTGAACACAGAACTAAATTTTTGTATTCTTTTTTAAAGAAAAGGTGCGTGCGCTAAAATATAATTTTCTCGTTTTACAGTATGCCATATGATAGATAATTGCTGAAAGAGTTTACAACCACCTTTGTTATCATTGTATCTCACCTGTCAGGTGAGATATTTACCTTTCAAAACTAAATTCCTACAGGAAAATAATTTTTCCTATAGGAAAATCAATATTCCTATAGGAAATTTAAATATTTCTATCGGAATACAAGAACTCCCTATTGGTATTTCAATTCCGATAGGATTTGATAAAATCAGATAGGAGGGTTTAATTTCCTATAGGAAAACTACCTTTCTAGGTCAAATTCCTACAGAAAATAGCTTTCTTCTATAGGAAATATAATTACTATATGATTTTTTGAAAATCCTATAGGATTGTCAATATTTCCTGTAGGAGAATCGTTTCTCCTATGAGAATTATCATTTTCCTATGGGATATTAATTTTTAAAGGTAAATATCTCATCTGTCAGGTGTAAAACACTAAAAACAAAAGTGGTTATATACTCTCTAGACAATGGTCTATCATTTGATATATATAGATTTTAACGAAACTGCATCTTAAGCGGGTGCAAAAATGCCACCTTGGCACTGGCATAATTATCCGGAACAGTACTAGTGTTAGTAATTCAAGGTGGTATGGGCTAGCTCCTTATTTTGATGCAATTTTTATCCAAAAAAAAAACATACCGGTAATTGCATGCATGATTTGAATTTTTTTCCTTTTCTGAAATTTTTACCCAACAGTGTATCGCAATGGGTAATATTGATAATTATGAATCTCTAAGTCATGGGTTCGAATTCCTTAATTGATTTACTGATAGGCAGTATATATATATATAATTTGAATTTCAGATGACCCATTAAAGGATTCCCTTAATATGCACGATTACCATAACAATTTTATTCTACACAGGTATTCCTAACAAAGAGACATTAAATGATGTGTTTGATGAGATAAAGGATAATGCACTCGAAAGTACAACACGTGTAGGAATTTCATCATCAAATCAAAAATGACCAAGTAGACGAGTTTATTGACGAGTTTTTTCTTGTTCTCATGAGACTACATCTGGGATTACTTCTGGGGATTTATCAGACAGGTTTAATGTTAGTGTTTCAACTTGCAGCAATATTTTTAATCTATGAATAGATTTCTTGTATATTCAGTTGCAGCCTTTGATAATGTGGCCATCCGAAGAAGCGATATATGCCAACATGCCATGTTCATTTAGGGGAAATTTAACTGTAGTGTCATATTAGACTGTACTGAAATTGATGTGCAAACACCTAGTTCTCTTGCTAATAAGTCATTACTCTATAGTGATTATAAATCCCATATGTAGTTTAAAGGACTCATAGGGATCAGCCCAGTAGGTGTTACAACATTTGTTTTAGACCTTTGGGGGGGGGGGGTTTGATTTGAACATATTTTATTATGCAAAATAATATTTACATAATAGGATTGGGCAGCAGGCAAAGCCTATTTAAGCCTTCTCCACTAGGTACAAGGTAGTCATATGTATAAAATACAAGAATTGTGGAGTTAAGTGATACAATTAAGAATACATGATTTTTTTGTGTAGCAAAGTGAACAAAAGAAAAAAAGAGGGGAAAAAAAAGATAAAATTGACAAAACCGGTTATAACAAAAGTAGAACAGAATTATCAAGTTTTGTCAATAAGGTTACAGCATATATATATAAATATAGGTATATGCATAATTTTGTTTACATTTTCAGTATATGTGTTAATTACATTATTTTCTTTACACAAATCTTCTGGATTTTTTAATGTATTCATGTACAAGCTTGAACAATTTAACATTTTCATCATATGAAACATCATTATCTCCATACAGTAATAGATCTAAGGTAATTGGTTTTTGGAGATTTAACATAGATATTTGATGAAAGAAACAATTTCTTTCATCATTATATTTTGGGCACTCAAAGAAAAAATGATTTGCATTTTCAGTATGAAAACCACAATAATCACAAACAGAATTTTCTCGAATAAAATCACAAAATAAGTCAGCATTTAAACTGCTAGCATTATTTCTTAGTTGACAATGTATAATGTTTTCCCTCCGATTCCCTAAATTAAAAAGTTTTGTTGGAGTCTTAAAAAAATATTTCTTAATAGCATTTGAAAAGCAAGCCAACTTTGGAAGACTTCTAATAGCTAGTGGAAGATCATTCCATAGCTTAACTGTAGATGGTATGAAACTTTTTAAATAAGATGTTGTTCTGGCTTGAGGGATAGTGTAAGTAGATTCATCATGATTTCTTAAAGGATATGGGGTTATAGGTGGAATACATGGTTCTAAAAGATTTTCAAGGTAAGTAGGTACCATGTGGTTTACCATCTTATAAAACAAAATTAACTTGTGCACTTTTCTTCTTTCTGATAACATATCCCATCCCAATTCATAATACAACTTTGTTCTAGAGGAATTGATTCTTAAGCCTGTGATAATTCTAGCTGCTGTGATTTGAACATCTTCTAAAAGATCTGATTCCCTGTCATTGCAGTTGTCCCAAATAACATCGCCATATTCTAAAACAGGTCGGATAAAGGACAGATATATTTTTATTAATGCATCGCGACAAAGTGTGTGTTTGAGCATACGCAACATGTTTAATCTACTACAAGCCTTTTCATATATGCCTTGTATATGTAATTTCCAGTTTGCATCAGACTGGAAATTAAGTCCTAAATGAACATGATTATTTTGTATTGTAATATCAGGACCATTATTACCAAATTTAATAGTAGGATGTGAAATATTTTTCCGAGTAAAGTTTAAGTTTATAGTTTTTTTAGGATTAAAATCAACCATCCATTTTTTGGACCATTTATCTAACTTGTCGAGATCCTTTGTTAGAGAATCTGCTGCTTCCATAATATCCTGATCAACAATAACATAGAGTGATGTGTCATCAGCAAATAGTCGAACATTATTGGACAAGTCAGAGGCAATATCATTAATGTACAATAGGAATAAGAATGGCCCTAACACTGATCCTTGTGGGACACCAGAGTTAGTAGAACCCAATGAAGATGTAAAACCATCTAAGACTACCTTTTGTTTTCTATTCCATAGATAATTTTTTACCCAGTTAATAATTTGACTTGAAATGCCATACTGTTTTAATTTAAGAATAATACCCTCATGCCAAACCCTATCAAAAGCTTTGGATATATCACAAAATATGAACCTTATGTCTTTGCCTTTGTCTAAATTGGAAACAATGGTGTTGTAGATTTCAACCAGCTGATTAGTGGTTGAGTCTCCACTTTGGAAACCTGATTGATATTTGTACAAAATGTTATTTTCAAGAATGAAGTTATTGAGATGCTTGACTATAATTTTTTCTAATAACTTACATATAACAGATGTAACTGATATGGGTCTATAGTTATTTACATCATCAGGAGTACCCTTATTTTTAAAAACAGGAGTAACCATTGCGATTTTCCATATGTGGGGAAGTACACCATTACTTAGTGACATATTGAATAGTTTAGCCAAAGGTTTGCAAATAACATGTGCAACCTGTTTTAAAATTCTTGGTGTTATGGAGTCAGGACCTGATGGCTTAGATATATTGATAGCTTGTAATTGATCCAATACTTCATTGTCAGTAATATAGTGAGTGTTCATGTGATGTAAAGGTGGGTCTGGTACATTGTGTGCTAAGTTTTGGGACACAGATATGGTAGAAATATTTGTAAAGAAATTGTTAAATGCATTAGCTTTGTCTATGGGATGGAATAATGTCTGACCATTGACTTTCAATGGAGGTGATGGTTTGTGTTTGTTGTTTAATTTACAAAGTGATTTAACTATTCGCCACCATTTACCAGGAGGAATTGACTTATTAATTTGGTCTGAAATTTTTTTATTATATTTCTGTCGAGAAGCACGTATTTCATCTATAACTTTATTACGCAAGTATCTATATCTTTCCCAGTGTAGAGGATTTTGGGTTTTTACAGCTTTATGGTGGATACGATTGCGCTTCCTCATTAAAACTCTGATAGTGCTATTCATAAATACTTTATCCCGTGGCCTTATTGTGACAATTTTCTTGGGTACATGTTTGTCTACAATAGTTTTAAAAGTGTTTGTAAAATTTGAGTATGTTTTATCTATATCTGTGGAATTGAAGACTTCTACATCCCAATCAACATTACTCAACTCGTTATTGAGTTTAACAAAATCAGCATTGTTGTAGTCAGTAATTTCTCTCCTATAAGCATATTGTTTGTGTGAACAGAAATGCAAGTCAATGCATACAACTGAGTGTGTACTACAAAATGGAGGAGATACAGTTGTATTTCTAACTAAGGCTGGGTTGTTTGTAACTATTAAATCAATACATGTACCTTCTGTGATTGTAAAGTTTGTCGGTGTATTGATTAAATTGTGTAAGTTGAGTTGTTGAAGTATTTGTTTGAACCTTGTACTTTGATTTGAAAAAACATTGGTATTAAAATCACCCAGCAAAAATGTTGGGAGATTATGATCAAGAACTTTGTTAAGGTTTCGGGCGAGTAAATCCCAATAACTAACTAAAGAAGAAGGCGGCCTGTATAATGTACCTATCAGGAATTTTTTGTTATTTGTCTGAATTTCTGACCAAACAATTTCTAACCCTTGCATTGATAAATCAGTACGTTCGTAATAACTTAATTTGTCAGAAATATATATTGCAACACCACCACCATATCTATTTCTATCATTACGTATAGGTGGATGAAAGCCATCTATCTGTATACTTTCGTTATTAATAGAATCATCAAGGTGGGTTTCACTAATTGTAATTATATCATACATTGATAATTCCGCAGTAATAATATCTAACTTGGGTAAGAGGCTACATACATTATTGTGTACAATACTAAGAGGTTTCGTAAAAGAAGTATTGTTATTTGGTCCTGGGTTGGTTTCAATATTACCTAACATGAGGAGCAAAAAAATAATGCAGAAGAAGTGTAAATTTCTCATAGAGTGAGAATGAAAATGAACCCCTGTCATCTCAATATAGGTTGAGTTTACCTTAATCATTTGTATCAAAAATATAGCTTAGGTATGAGAAGTTTGGTGACAGGAGCTCTCTATACATCGGATATGCTGTGGAAGTACATAAAAAGAAAACCGGTTTGAATTGAGGGGGGGGGGGGGGTGGGGGAGTATAAGTGACAAACAACTAACATAGAATGGTGGAATTTTAGATTTGTGTGAAGTTGGCGATGCTATCATGGCAAATAAGGGTGTCGTCATTTCAGATCCAACTACGCAAAAGGGTATTCATCTTATTGTCCCCCCTTTCAAGAAAAAAACCCAAATCTCAAGAAGTGATGTTTTATTGACTCGTGAAATAGAACATCTTAGAATTCATGTTAAGAGACAAATGGAAAGAACTAAGAACTTTCATATTTTTGAAGGTGTGATGCAATTAAGTATCGCATCTCAGTGTTCTAAAATTTGGAAGATTTGTGTTGCGTTGACAAATCTCCTTCCCCCTTGTGTACTGTTCCAGAATATGACATTGCTTCATAGTTTCTCCTCCTCTACCTGAAATCGTTAGTTAAAAATACATATACATGTAATTTTATTTTAGATATAAGAATTTTAAGATTTTTAAAATATTTTATGTATATTGAAAATTTCTGTTAAGTTCGCGAGAGTTATATTTCCTGCGGTATTGTCAGAGTTATACAGCATCTTAATATATGGACACAAAATCATTGTCGCCGGATGCAACCAATGGATTTATTACGCGGTAAAACTTTTAGAGCGTCATTTCAATAGTATTGGTTCTTACTTTCTTTCAGGACGCCGATAGCTAAGCATTGGACATTTTAAAAGCGACTTTTAAAGCAGTAAGGTTGATATTTTTGTTTTATTTTACTTATGGAGCCTAATAAAGTACTTATATTGGGTCATTCTATTGTGCGTCGCTTTCAACAATTCCTTGTTAGTGATGCGGATGTTAGGTACTGTGAGGATCTTGGCCTAAGATCAAATCATAGAATATTTTATAGAGGAGTGGGGGTCGCACTATTTCGGGCATTATCCGCGAGGATGCTAGTTTCATTGAAAAAGTAAAACCTCGTGACATAATTCTAATTGTCAGGGGTAACGATGTTCGACGTGCGACGTCTCCCGAAGAATTGGCAGCAAATCTTGAATCTCTTGTATCGGTACTGCATTATAGATTTGGAGTCTCTCAGAAACATGTATGTAAATTGTTGCCACGATTTAAGCAGTGTTTTGATTACAACAGTATTGTAGATGAAGAAAATATCCTTCTCAAATCTTCTCTGCACAGATTTGAATTTGCCTCATTTTGGGAGCATAACGACCTCTTCATTTCGCCCAAGTTCAAGGCGTGTGACCATAAATTTCTTTTTGACGTGTTTTCAATAAACAAGGCAGCTTTTATCTCTATAGAAGCTTGCGCGGACTTATTTTGTCTAGAATGCGTTGAAGTTTCGGGCGATTATCTCTTGTAATTTCAAAGTATATATATATATATATATATATATATATATATATATATATATATATATATATATATATATATATATATATATATATATATAAGCATTTAGAAGCAGTCAGAGAAATTGCTGATGCCAAGGGCAAATGGAAAGCTTACGACACCGATTTTAGAATGTTGGTTGCCCAAGGACAAGTTTCATGGGGATGATGTACAGATGGAGTTGTATATTAATGCCAGACTGACGACAGCTCTACCTTCAAAACCTAACAAAAGTCATAAAGATATGTCATCTAGCTCTATGCCAAGAGGTGTATGTTTCCAATGCCATTCAGGTAAGCATTGTTTAGCAGGCTTGTCTTGTCGCTTCCAACATAGATGTTATAACTGCGGTGGGTAACACCCATTTATTCAGTGTACAAAGCAAGCCAAGCAGCCCTTTCGTGTCATGCAGAAGTATCAAAACCAAGCAGGGAAATACAGGGAAACAATACAACCAATCAATATTAATTGCTACATCCAAGCAAGGGCCCAACACCAATCAAGGTAAATAGACTTGCTTATTGGTTATCAGGGTATGATGAAGATGAAACTAATTTTTTAGTTTATGGTTTTACAAATGGTTTTTATTTATGCTTTGTTGGAGAATTTCATGGAATAGAGTCAAAAAATTTAAATTCGGCTCTTACAAAACCAGATATTATTGATCAAAAAATTCAAAAAGAAATTTTGGCCGGTCGAGTTCAAGGACCTTTTGAAAATAAACCATTTTCCAATTTACAGTGTTCACCACTGGGTTTGGTTGAAAAGAAAGATCCCGGTGAATTTAGAATGATTCATCATTTGTTATACCCAGAAAATCAATCAATTAATGATGGCATGCCATCTGATGAGTCATTTGTTCAATACTCATCTATTTCAGATGCTATTCATTTTATAAAAAAAGTGTGGAAAAGGTTCGTTCTGTTGTAAAACTGACATTAATCGGCATTTAGAATTATTAATATACACCAATCTCAGTATAAGTTTCTTGTGTTCAAGTGGAAGAGTAAATATTACTTTGATACATGTTTGCAGTTTGGTCTAAGTTTTGTAAAATATTTGAACGATTTTCAACAGCCCTACAATGGATAGCACAAAATAAACTTGGTATACCATGTATATGACATGTTTTGGATGGCTTTATCATTGTGGATACATCGCCAACTCAATGTGTCTACAAGCTAAAATCTTTCTTGCATATGTGTTCAGATATTGGGATTCCCATTTCACTTGAAAAAACATGTGGTCCTAACCAAGTTATAACTTATCTGGGTTTTGAATTGGATTCAACAAAAATGGAATGCAGATTACCAAAGGAAAAATTTTTAAAGTGTGTCAACAAAATTCAGTATGCGATGGAAAAAAATTAAGTTAACATTAAAGCAGCTGCAGTCAATTATAGGTTTATTAAATTTTGCTTGTAATGTAGTGCTGCCAGGCAGGGCCTTTTTAAGGAGGCTAATATATTTGACCATTGGAGTAAAAAAGCAGTATTATAGAATTAGGATGACGAAACAAGTTAAGGATGATTTAAGTGTCTGGTATGGTTTCTTGAGTAATTTTAATGATTCCTCTATGTTTCTTCCAGATATATGGTTAAGTTCAAGCGAACTAAGGTTATATACAGATGCATCTGGAGCTGTGGGGTATGCTGCGGTTTTTGGTAGTCAGTGGTTCATAGGATAATGGAATGACAGTTGGCGAAATCAGAACATAGCAGTTTTAGAATTATACCCAATAGTTTTGGCTTTTGATGTCTGGTCAAAATATATGGCTAATAAGTGCATTTTGTTTAACACAGACAATCAAGCACTGGTTCATGTCATTAATAAACAAACTGCAACAAATAAGCACATCATGTTTCTTTTACGAAAACTGGTATTGATATGCTTTAAGTTTAATATTTGTTTTAAAGCTCAGCATTTGACTTTAAAAGAAAATTTACTATGTGATTGTCTTTCTCGTTCAAATGTAAATCAGTTTTTACAACTGGCACCCTGGGCCGACAGCAATCCAGTCAACACACCTCCACTGCCGCCATTTCCAAATTAAGAGGTGACATACAAAGACTATTGGATGCGAGCCTTACTAATTCTTCATTAGCTTCGTACTCACATGCTTGGACAGTTTTGAAAGATTTTGCTGAGAAATGCGAGTTAATTATTGAGTTTCCAGTGAAGCAACACATATTAGTATACTGATGCATACCTATTTTCAAAGGACTATGATGCAACAACTATTTCATCATATCTCTCTGCTATTTGTTACATTCATAAGCTTAACAGTTTTGGGGATCCATGTTCGTCCTATTTAATACAAACATTGCTCTTATCAACACGCAAACTTTAACCTTCACAATATGTTAGAATACCCATTACTAAAAACATTTTGCATCAAATTTGTGACTTTTTACCAGTTACAGTTTCTATTGCATTTAAAATAGCCATGTTTAGAGCAGTGTTTTTTGTTGGCCTTTTATTGATTCTTGGGAGTGGGTGAAATAACATCATGTCAAGGTAATTAACAGCAATTTAATTCAGTTAAATCAAATTTCCAGGGAGCAAGATCATTTAACTATCAAATTTATTACAGATAAACATCACACATTGGCAAACAATTTTTTCTCGCTATTCACTCTGCAAGTAACAAAAACTATTGTCCAGTTCAGTGCCTACAAGACTACATTAAGTTAAGAGGAGTACCAAATGGGCCAATTTTGTTATGTACCAAATATTCCAGTTTCAAGGGGTAAATTTTCGGCGGTATTAAAAAACTGTCTGTCATTTGCAAAGTTGGATATGAGTCAAATTACTAGCCAGTCTTTCCGGATAGGCATGGCGTCTCACTGTGCGGACGTTGGCGTGAGTGACAGCAAAATTAGACTCTTGGGTTGATGGAAATCAGATGAATTCAAAAGTTATATTAGACCAGTTAATCTAGTGTAGAGAGAGCAAAGACTGACTGTGAACTTATGGATGGACACTGTTATTCAGGAACATGTGTATATTTCTTGATAACTTTTAATGTGTAACTATAGGACTGTTGGTTATAGTTTTATTCATACCTTTGACAGTGTTAAAATAATTTGAAATATTAATTGTTATTTCCATGTGGAAGCTTTGAATGGGCTGGACATATGTATATTCCTACCTATTATTACTATATATAGCAAGCATTAGGTTACCTTGTACATGTGGTTGGGTGGGGCATATGTTTATCCTTACCCATGCATGAATATTATTTGTATGTTTTTACAGGTTATGGGACTAAGGTTTTTAAGGCATATGTATATCCTGGCAAATATCAGTACACTTTATATAGGTATATAGGAATGCACTTTGCCTCTTAAATTTTTCTTCCTCCCTCCTTGGGGTCTGAACTCGATTAATTAGAACTAATCAAGTACATGGCGCTTTCAGACCACAAGGATTGTTTTTTCATAAATTATTTAATCAATCACATCATTGATTACATGAGTAATGGGAGTTATGGATTATTTTAGTTGTAAAATATTATGGCATAATGAATCAAATATTGATAATTTTATGATTAATTTTATAAACTTAATAATTATTGTTATAATTGTCATTTCCTGATTATTTCAAACCAAATTTGGTTAAATAATAAAGTCACAAAAGTGGCAGAGTCCAACATTCCTATTTGTTTTGTGATGTTTTACTTTATAAAGATGAAGGGCTCAGGTGGTTCAATTTCGAGCAGATAGAGGTTAATTATTTCATGGGAATATGCGTGGAATAATGCTCTATGCAGGAATTATCTATTTTGAACATTATCAATTATGGATAAAAGAATTTGAAGATTTCTTAAAATATTTTGTGTATATTGAAAATTTCTGTTAAGTTCGCGAGAGTTATCTTTCCTGCGGTATTGTCAAAGTTATACAGCATCTTAATATATGGACACAAAATCAACGTCGCCGGATGCAACCAATGGATTTATTGCGCGGTAAAATTTTGGGAGCGTCATTTCAATAGTGTGGGTTCTCACTTTCTTTCAGGACGCCGATAGCTAAGAATTGACAATTTTCAAAGCTACTTTTAAACCACATTCATCCCCTCCACCTTCCTTTTTCATGTACATGTACAATGTATATAAAAAAGAAAAAATGTTCCGTATTTTTATTTTTTATTTAGCATTGCGCTTTCAGACAACAAGGATTATGTTTTTCATAAATTATTTAATCAATCACATCATTGATTACATGAGTAATGGGAGTTATGGATTATTTTAGTTGTAAATTAAAATATTATTGCATAATGAATCAAATATTGATTATTTTATGATTAATTTTATAAACTTAATAATTATTGTTATATAATCATCTATTGTCATTTTCCTGATTATTTCAAACCAAATTTTGTTAAATAATAAAGTCACAAAAGTGGCAGAGTCCAACATACCTATTTGTTTTGTGATGTTTTACTTTATAAAAATGAAGGGCTCAGGTGGTTCAATTTCGAGCAGATAGAGGTTAATTATTTCATGGGAATATGCGTGGAATAATGCTTTATGCAGGAATTATCAATTTTGAATATTATCAATCATGGATAAATATAATTTTGGGTACAGACTTTAGGATAATAAGTGCATGTGCATGACTGAATAATGAAAATGTGCAGGTTCTAATTATAGAAAATAATAATTATTCCCATAACTCGTTCAATGTCTGCTTTCATATAGCTTATAGTCATTTGATGCGATTTTCATATTTTTATGCAAGTGCATAAATTCAGTATCATTATATAGAAGTGCTATCATATTGAGTACAAAGAATTCATACTTTTTGCAATATATATTTAAAATCTTGTAATTGTATGTATGTATGTATGTATGTATGTATGTATGTATGTATGTATGTATGTATGTATATATGTATGTATGTATGTATTACACATGGTATCGACAGTCATACGCCCAGCGGGGGAAATAAATAATTTTGTGAATTAGTTGTTGTGCGGCCACATTTCTGACTTTGCCCTGCTGTCAATGCTCATGACTTATTTCGTAGATAAGTTTCGAAAACAGGTAGGCGCGGAATTGTACATGTACATGTATAAATGCATTTCAATGCAATATCTTTACGGTGTTTTCTAAATTCATGCTCACGTACATGTACATGTATCACAAAAAAACATTACTAATTTACTATGTAACAACATCTGGGCAAAGTGAGGTTTAGGAGAAATCAGAATACATATAGCATAAAATGAAGAAATACTAAATTCGTGTCAAAAACGTATGAAAAGAGCAGTTCAAGAGGATTAATGAAAGCTACACTACAGTTAAATACTGATGATTCTCTGACTCTGATTCAGTTATCTCTGGGGCAAGATACGGATCTGTGTCATTTTCATATACATGTACATCATGTGGAGAATATCTCTTTTGTGTCAATGACACTGGCCATGAATTGTCATTCATAAAATTTCCAACTGATGCCGTCATCTCCGTCATTTCAATGTCCAAATCTTGATCTTTATGTAGTAATCCAGTAGCTTCTCGAAATAAACGCCCTTTTGCATATAATCTGTTTTTGTCATATAAGTTGCCTTTTTCGTCATTTTCGAATATTTTTTGAAAGATCCACGTTCTTTTACGAAATACACAGAGCACGAAAATGCAACAAACTATGAGGATCACAAATGTGTTCAATGAAATTGTCAAGATTAATAGACTATTGGCGCCGGACGTGGTAGTTTTCTGATTCATGTTGTTGTGTATTCCAGTAAACATTGTACTCCCGTTATTATATCTGAAATCTTTATCCGAATTGATTCCCGATTGGGCTAATGTGAAGGTAGATGACAAAATTTTGTTTGTTTTTATACCTGTCAAGTAAATAGACATATAAAGAGCAGATTCATTCGAAAGTGCTTTTGTTTCAGGTTGTGTTAGTGCTTTTGATGTGATTCCTTTGAAACTTCTATCGTTGGTTCTTGAGGTTAATGCACCAGCTGCATTCAGAAAACAAACATACATATTTTACACTATATTCGCCAATGTTACTATAAATAGCACAACTTAAAAAGTAAACAAAAAACCGAACAGCATCAATGTAAAAGCTTCCGCTTTAACAAATATTTACACAGAGGGCCATGTTTTGTCAAATGAATTGTTTTTTATGGGTTTTTTTTTTTTTTTTTTTTTGCGAACAAATTTAGCAAGGGTGCTGTTTTGTTTCTTATTAATTACGTGTTTAACAACAAAACTAATAGTATGAATTTGGACACATACAATGCGCATGAACTTCCATGAACTAATTTAAAAAAAACATTGGTATTAGGCTGCACGTCGAAAAAATAGGGGATTGATATTATAACGCTTGTTTCGAAATTTCAATGCACTGTTAATTTTATTTATACAAGACAGATATATATTTTGTTAATAGCCGCTTTTAAAATTTAGTCGCTTTCTGACGCTTTGCCGAGATTAAAAGCATAAGAGATTGCCAGTCTCTACTAAACATCAAAAGAGACAGGCTTTCAATACTTCAGTACTTTGATATTTCTAATAGCATTGCTTTTCTCAACCAAATCTCTAAAACTACAGACACAAATCAGTATCAACTACCTTTGATGTGACTGTTTCTATTCTAATAGTCCACATGATTTTAGATAACGGTAACATTTTGAACAACCTTATACCGATAAACCTTCCAATGGAAATTATTTTAGATTTGATATAGCTTGAAAAACAACACACTACGTCAATGACGAATTTTTAACATCGGAACTGCATTGGGACTAAAATGACTATTACTAAGGCCATGATATCACACTGTTGCTGGTGTAAATTAAGCATGTTTAAAACGGGGAATTTTTTTTGGTAAGCCATAATGATACGCACCAATACATCCGAGTTGGTGATCACAGCTCTTATTGTTACAGCTACATATCTCCTGACAACCCTTGCCGTAACTTGGGTAGGGGCATTTCTTCGAGCACAGGGGACCGTACAACCCCTCATTACAACCTAAGTAAATAGAAGTAATCAAAATTATAAATAATTCTAATTTTGTTAACTTCTGAAATTCATGTAGAAATAAAAAAAAAACTGTATGTTTCTCATAGTTACCATAAAATGTATTTTCCTGATTAAACTACAACATTTGATAAACATGTGTATCTTTATTAATGAATATGATTTCAAAAGATAAAGAAGAAGGTAGAGTTTATTTAAAAAATGTCATAAAATTCAAAAGTGGCACATTTTCTTATAGTTTTTTGAAGAGGAAAATGTGTCCGCAGCCGTCGCCTACAACGAAATTAATATATTTTATGTGATATTACATGATAAAGTTATAATGTGAGTTTCATCGTGGGCGACAGCTGTGGACATAATTTTCTATTTAAAAAACCCCACTAAAGAATCGGCATTTTCTGCTCAGTTTAATGAAAATTACGGGAAAATGCACTATTTATGACGTCACAATTACTCTTGTAAAAAGTCTAATGATGTTTATATTAATAGATTCTTAGTTTATGGGTAATTTTGTGTAAATAAATGTTGCATTTCCATTTTTTGTGATATATTTAAAAATCACTCTAAAACAGGGCAAAATATTACTGAAACCTAGTTCTTTGTGGTTGCAAATTTGTTTTAATGAGTAACCGATACAAAATTTTTACCTTGCAAGAAAAAAATGTGTAAATTTGTTTATTCAGGACATTAACAGTTTAAGATGGCAAATATCTGCATGTATGTGTCGTAAGGATAGCTAGTAATTATCTAGTCAAAAACAAATAAATAACGTCGTCAGGGATCTTTACTTGATCGGTCTATGTAATAAAGAATGTTTGTGAAAAACAATTTTTAACTCAAACACAAGCGTGAATAATTTATATTCAAAAATGTTATACATATATATGTGTGTGTGTGTGTGTGTGTGTGTGTGCGTGTGCGTGCGTGCGTGCGACTATCCACGCCAGTGTTTGTGAAATTCATAACTCACCGGAACGTATACATCCATATTGAAAGTTGCATAAAGTGTTTGTGCAGTTGCAAATCATCTGACAATCTAGCCCATACGATGGATATGGACACTTAATGTCGCATGACGGACCGGCGAAACCACTTCTGCATCCTTTAAAATGACATAAGACAACAACATCATCGGCGACCAAAACTTTATTTATCCATAATTTAAGGTAGACACAGTCTTTTAGAAATCTCAGTCATACCATTTTTTAAAAATTTGAACAATTAAATTAACTTATAAAAATTACTAAAGGCGCCAAAATATTCATATCTTTGTACTTTTTTTTCCTCTAGTGAGCTTCAGCCCACAAGGTCCAAAAATTCAATAGCCAAATTTTAACACAATGAAGCAAGATCTCATAATTTATTAGATTAAGCACCAAAATACATTATGCTAGGTTTTTATTTAAAATATCTAATAATAGTCAATTAACGAAAAGGTCTTACATATACAAAAAATATTGCATTTATTCTTCACACAACAAAAATTCGTAAAATATTATATTTTTCGAACTTTTTGAAAAAGTTAACAATTCACTTACTATTTTATTAAATATTGATGTAGAGTTATATATATATATATATATATATATATATATATATATATATATATATATATATATATATATATATATATATATATATATTATTTAACAAAAAAACTTAGTTTATTTAAATTGAACAGCTATAGCTAGTTTTTGTTTGAAAGTATGTATAATCATATTCAAGTGGTTTTTTTTCCCAAACATTACATACATACGTATTAAAACTGTATTATAGACATTACAATTTTGGTCCTGGGTGGCAAAACCGTAGAAACAAGTGCAGTATAACCCACCCACCCCCAATCAGACAAGTAATTTTCCACCATGGTTTGTGACATATTTGTATGGGTTTCCTCTCCTTTTGAAAAATATGAGCTATATATTTGTACTGAAGCCCATAAATCTATTTGTACAATACTTTAAATCAAAAACATGTCATCTTAAATGATTATTGATGTGCTAAAAACGATAAAAGAAAAAGTATCATGCCACTGGATTCACCTTTAAATACCGCTGTATGTCATCAATGTTATCAAGTGGTATGCTCCATCCTAGTCTTTTTGAATGCATGTTTTGAATTAAAATATTATTTTACATACACATTAATCTCATTTTATACACAGTGTTCTCTGTTAAGAAAATATGAAATAACTCAAAATATCAGTAACTTTACTTACTTTCACACTTTTTAAAATGTTCATTCCAAACATGCCCAGTGCAACATTGTTCACCAGATCTAAAAACAAACCAAAAAATCAAATATTACGTGTTCCATATGTTGACGCTAGTACAATAAATAATATACCTAAAATTTGATGGTTTTTTCATTAGTCTTTTGTATGTCACTGACATATTTTGTGTTTATATGTATATATATATATATATATATATATATATATATATATATATATATATATATATATATATATATTGCGTACGTGCTTTTGCAGGTATTTGTACTAAAAATAAATTTGTTTGAGGAATCAGTTTTTGACGTTTCTTTGGGGATTTTTACGGTCGGCACGTGATCAAATCCCGTAAAACTTGAATGGCTTAATGACGGATCGTATCAGGTACCGACCGAAATAATCTCTACCCTATAGTAAAGAATATTTCCGTATTACTTATATTTGTTCGATTATTGTTTACACTTAATCCTACTGCTTTTTTTTAACAAAATAAATTTTATATGACGTTTTATCACAGTCATATGTTTGGGAAGTGTAAAAATAATAGTACGTATCATAAATCATTCAACTGTGTATGTTCAATACTAGTACGTCATCAATTCTAGTATACGCATAATCATCGATTATCATCACTTAAGTCACCAGAAAAAATGATACTAGGAATTTGTTTTCTAGATATACCAGTGTATGTTTGGAAATTTCTTTACACATATATGCAATATTTCTTGTATTTTTTAAAAAATATATTCCTCGTTTTTATTTGAAAATTCTCGATTTGGAGCACAAACCAGAGCCAAAACGCAAGTGAGAACTTAATTTATTATCATACACCCTTGAAACAACATAGATTTCGAAACGTTTAATACTTACTTTACACAATCAGCAAACACCATCCAAGATAAACTGACCGTTTCAATCAACAGTATGAATACAGTGATCATATTGAATTGTATGAAAAATCTGATGTAAACTGTCCTTGAAAGCGTAGAGAACTGGATAAATAAACAAAACTTCCTCATACGAAGTGTAACAAGGAAATGCCATTCAATGCACAAGTTACAAATTAAATCTGTTATAGTGCAAAGGACAGGTCGGACCTCTATACAGACCCTTTACCCAGACGCTATGCATCTTTTCTGACCAATAGTGGTACTGGTATATATGAGCACTCCAGAAAAAATAATACCATCTAACTTCACATGCAACTATGCTGCTTTAGCTGTATTTGGGTTAAGGTGATATAGGACTCCTCCTTTTTGTGACGTACTTTGTATTGAAAAAAAAAAACAATAAAAACAAGTATAATTTTATATTATTCTTTTTTCTCCAAACATTTTTATGTTATAGGCAGTGAAATTCCCGTCTGATGTCTGTTCTGGAACGCAACAAGCGGAGAGGAATAAAATGGACTATCACTTCTGTGTTGACCTTCAGTTTGCTGACAATATCGCCTTAATTTCATTCGACACTGAACAACTACAGAGGAAAACTGAAGATCTTTCCAAATATGCAAAACAAGTTGAATTAAAAATCAATAAAAATAAGACCAAAACAATGCAGCTAGTTTCATCACCTGCTGTAATAACTGTAGACAGATCTCAGTGCCTTGTCGTTAAATCTCATGGCATATCATTAAAGATTGCATTCCATATCATAGCATACAATATAAAAGATATGTACGAAAAAACTGTAGTTAACCCGAGTTCTTGGGTATCCCGTTCTGGAAAGATCTTTTATAAAAACTAAAAGCGCGCAGTGAAGAAACGAATTTGCTTTATTTTATTTACTCAACATTAAATTTTGTCAAATCCTAATTTATAATATCACTCTAAATAAGTTCCCGCTAGATATACTCAGTATTAACGTAATTATTCAATATTATATCATATCAAGTATATATCTTTATGCTGACTAACACTGACTGGTTTTTAAATATTTTCACAATAGTTATTAATCAAGTAAAATTAAATTAAAGTTTAGGGACATAATCTCACATGTACTGAAATACCAAAGGTAAAAGCAGTTACCGTGGTGCAGGCTTTCCGTATTTATTTGGCAAAATGTCTTCATTTATAAGTATATATATTCAATATCATTTTCGATATAGGAAAAATATGCTTGATAATAATCATAGTTTTTGTTGCTTTTATCAGCAACGTGGCTAACAAACTGAGCAGAAATAATGCCGACACGTTTGATGATATCATTGAGCTACTTCCAATGAAAAAATGACAATAACAAACCGTCAACCATCTAAAAAATCCATAAAACGAAATACAATTTCAAAGCAGAGCAACACGGACCTCCAAGAGGTAGGATCAGGTGCCTAGGAGGAGGAAGCATCCTCGGGAAAAACGGACAAATCCGTGGACAATTCGGTATTCAAACAACAGTCAAGAGCAGAGCAATCACGGACCTCTGGAAAATCTCTGGAAAATCTCAGAGGCAGGATCAGGTGCCATGGAGGAGTGAGCATCATCTGCTGACAGGTCACACCCGCCATGTGCTCTTTGTCGTAATCGGGAAAATAAAAACCGCAAAAGTCCGTAGACAATTAGGTAATTAATTATGGTCTTACATTTAGTATGAAAAACGTCAGTCAGCATGCGACTCAGTGGAAGATTGTATTTGCTTACAAGGTCGTCGTATCGACCATAGAACTTACGAAAAGATGTCACCATAAATAACCTTATATAACCTTATATAATTATGACGCTCAGACCTGGATGCAAAATAGTGTATGCGATCTGAGAAAATTCATTCGTCCACTTCACTACAAGTTAAGAAACATCGATTTGATAATGGAAACGTTCTACAGAAGGAAGGGTTATTCTCCTTACAAGAAACTTGAAGGAGGTTAACAAGCATGGGGTAAACGTCGCAAATTTCGTAGCATAAGAGGCATTCCAGAATGATTGAAAATGTTTAATAAGTAATCAAATTGATTATACCGAATTTCATTGGTTGGAAAATTGTTTAAGCTATATAAGAAAAGTAAAAAAAAATCTTCTGAATCGATAGGGACAGCTTTATGCACATTTGCAGTAAATATGTCAAGTGCTTTCTAAACAGGCAACGCTTTATGAAAACGAAAAAGAGAGTGTATTTCCAGACACAATACAAAAAGTGATAGACGATAAGCAAACTAAACCCGTTGTTTAAAGCAAGTAATATAATTTTAATTCATAAACAACTAATGACATTTCAATATCCCTTTGCATTTCTTTTTTTTTCTTTTGTTTGATGGCATTGTATCTTCAAAACGCAATTATGAGTTATGATGATATGTTGATCTTTCTAGTGGATTCTCCAACTCTCTGATCTTGTATGTAAACTAGGGATGTCAACAAGTACTCGAGTACTCGACTATCGCTCGGTCACACCGATCATCGACTAAAATTTTCTTAGTCGATTACTCGTAATAAAGTGAATATATTCTTAAAATATTACTTATTTTTTTCTTAACGCGGCAGTGTCTGTTCTACGAATGTAGATATCAGTTTTCTTTGCTCGACATGTTTGATCCGTAAGTTACACTCTTTTCCATCAGTGTCCCGGGTGTATTTTTTTAAGTGGCTAATAATTGATCTCGTTTGATTTACCTAAGCAGACATGTACTCGAGAATAATTTGTATTTGTTTTAATCAGTTATTTATTGAATTAGATGTTTGTATAATCAAACATTTAATCATATCAATAATTATCCCAGGGCGTTTGTTTTTATGATCATTATTTTTTGATTGTTGATTAGGCACTGACAATGACTTACTGTGGAACAGGTCAATTTGATTTGCTTGAGATGATACGGAGCTCAATTATATACATGTAAGCGTCACAATTAAAAAAAGGGAAATGCCAGGACATTTTCTAACGGATATGAAGATAAAAAACTTCACAATTCATTTTATTTAATCAATCAAATACATTAAGTATATGTTAGCATACGTTTTTAATGTTCTTTAGTTGAAGATAAGATGTATGTGGCAGTAGCATCATTTGATTTAGAAAGGACTCGCGGTTTCAAATAAATCATCGAGTACTCGACTATCGCTCGACTAAAGCCTCCAATTAATCGACTAAACCAACCGAGAAAAATTGACATCCCTAATGTAAACTGAACATAACATTCATTTTGGTAGCTCCACCAATTCTTTATTCTACAGCAGCGATACACTTATTGTGTTGAGGATTTTCTAGGTTGTAAGCAGTTTTTTAATGATTCGTAGCATTTGATTTTTAGTGGATCCACCAAGTAGGGGTACATGTACCTTGAGTTTTGTCAATCTTTCTTGTGGCTTCACCAACTTTCTTGTTTTGTACATAAACTTAACATAACTTGTTTTTTGGTTGTCTACAAATTATATATCTATTGCAAGCAATACATGGAGTGTTTTAAAACTTAGGTGAATATACCAAGTTTGTAATCTATTTTTATTTGTACAATTTCATTTTGGTGGATCCAACAAATATTTTGATTTTAAAATTTTGTCAGCATTTTTTCATGACTTTAAATCAATCTTTTTATTTTTGTATTTGTCAATTTTTATTAGTTATAATTATAAATTTATAACTAGAGCCGAGCTCGTTGCAAAGCAACGAGGAGGTCTTCCGTTGCAGCTTCGTGTCGAAAAAGGATTGTCAATACGATACTAGTCATGATGTTATATACTAGTGGTTATAAATGAGTAAATGGTTGGCATGTATCAGCCCCTTATTGAAGAGGACAGCAATTCCAATCCAGCAATAATTCAGTCAGGGAAAAACACGTGGTTTCTTTTTTTTTAATATATTTGACAGCGTATTAATGTTTGAAAATGTATGCGAAATACATGTATGAAGAATTTATCAGCAACTGCTTAACTGCAAAGCCATATTTATAATAATAAATTTTCGCCGCAAAGAGATTGACCGATCAAATGATTTTAGATCCTATTTTTGATTTATTTTCTGTTCTTTGTATAATTTCAAAACTATATACAACATTGGGATCTTGAACTTCTCAAATAGCCCCGCTTTATTAAAAGATGAGACCACAGGCACCTGACGTTCTATATTTAGCCTTTTGTCGCATATCTAAGGCAGTAGATGCAGATTGAGGGGTGATTTTTATTAATGACAGGTGTAATGCACCGTTTTGGTTGAATTGGTTGTAAGCTTAGATGTTGAATGACCGATCGGGAGACGGAAAGGATCGCAAAATAATTTTACCGATGAGTTTGAAGCAAAACTTCCAGCTGATGTGACAGTTTGAAATAAATCCAAGATGGCGGGGATGGGTACCTTGTGTATTATTAGAGATAAGGTATTTATTTTTATTATGAGAAAAATATATAACGTCAGGTGCCTGTGGATGAGACATTGAAAATCACTTGCGTAACTATTCACTGAAAAAAAATACTTCAAGGTCACAGCACACCCCTTACTTTTTCTGGTGAAACTAAAACTGGATTTGACAAAAAGAAGGAGACGGCATAGAATAGACATCTGTTTCACTGATGTCTGTTATGATCTTGACCTTTGAATTATAAACTAAGTTTATGATTACTGCACACTCATAAACCACAAGTACTGTTTGCAATGATCTATATTTTTACCAGGAGAGAGAACACACGGTCCAGACTACAGTGTATACAGTTGTATGCTATGACATTGACTCTCTAAATAGACACTTTAGGTAATTGATGCCCTTAAAGCAAAAACAAGTCTTAAATTTTGACTAAAAATTTATTGAAACTTTACACAGTGGTCTGTGTTATGACAATGACATTTAAAAAATATCTTGATTCAAGGTCACTGTACATCCTTGACTTAAAAGCACTCTTTATAGTAATGTATGAGCCAGACAGAATCATTGGGAGAAAAATATAATTATGGTTAGACAAAGATTTTTCAAACAGGTCTCATATGATCCTGACCTTTGATCCAGAAACTTTGTTCAAGGTCATTGGACACCCTTTAGTTTAAGGCACTCGGTAGCTGAAGTATTAGAAGTACATGTAAGTAAGTTACATAAATGTGGGAGCAAGACTCGGCTAGCTTGGGAGAATATATGGTCTGGACACCTGGGGTACGTAACATAAAGGGTACTTAAGTCTAAGACAGTGCTTAAGTAGGACTTGGGTACATTCTTAGACTTAAGTCCGTAACTAGAAGAGTGCTTAGCTGGGACAATTTACCCAAAACTTAGGCGGCCGGTAAATGTGACTTAAGTTTTTTAGAAGTTTTATTGTTAATTATTGCAATTCAGCATTTGAATACAGTGTATTTATCACATAATTTACACAAAAATAATGTCATAATATTCACCAATATCAAAGTTTTGGATTAATTGATATAAATATTAACAGTGGTTGTAAAGAGATGTAACATTTTCCATATAGTATGCAAATGGGCTGCTGAATAGGTTGTAAACACGTAATGCTCAGTTTACTCATGTTACTAGACTATGTATGTAAATTCACGAAACTTGAGAAATTAAAAAAGGAGGTTAAAAAAAAATTCTCAGTGATTTTAAAGACGACGATTGCCTCATTTCAAGATATCGTCTTAACGAAGAAAATACACTCAGAGTATGTAACTTGCCTTATTGGTGATGTAATATGCAAGACAAAAGATAAAAAGAAATCCACTAGTTTTAACGGTATCGCGATATTACGCCACAGGGAGTTTTCGAGAATGACTGAACTAGTGAATATTCGTAAAAACAAAGAAGTAACAACAATAGACTGAATACATTGCCCGAGAGCCATCGCTTTGAGCTTTTTAAAAATGTTAGGTACATTCAAATTCGACAAAAGAAATGAACAAATTGTTTTTACTCTTTAACATAAGCATGACTTAGCAAAGACATTGCTAAGTTTTCTTTATGTTACGATATAAGACATACTTAAGTTGGACTTAGGCAGGTCCTAAGATTCCACCTAAGTCCTACTTATGACCCTACTTAAGTCAAAATCTTAGCATGCTTTATTTAACGAGCCCCTGACCTCCACTCTTTTACCTAGAAACTTGGTTTAAGGTCACTACACACTCTTTAACCAAAGGCACGTGCACTCTATGGATGAAGTACTAGAAGTACATGTAAGTAAGTTAAATGTAGGCAGACCCAATTACAAAGAAATTACACTTGTGGAAAAGTAAACATACTCATCATTATACGGCGCCATCAGAGTGGGACGTCGATCCTAGTTATACATATATATGAATAGATATTATGACCATAAATTATGATTAGTATCCATTGTCATGTAAGAAGGGGGATTAACCAGGCGTTTGTGTTTTAGGAAAGTATCAATTGCCAGTAATAATCTGTTTAGAAAATATGTGGTCACAATTTATCTACGTAAATGTAGCTTGTACACTGATCCTGAACATATTTGAATAACTGTTCAAATTTTCGGCGATGTTTAGTACTGGTTGACGTCCATGCGCGGATCTAGAGGGGGCGGATGGGTGGGTAACTGGAAATTTTAAACAAACTTATTAAATAGACTTAGTAAAATTACTTATCATATATACATGTATGGCTTGGACACCCGCTGGCAAACACCATTATCCCACGGACCCCCCCCCCCCTCACCACCCCTTAAGTGTCCGGGGGGGGGGGGAATCCTGGAACCGCGAATGACGTCGTATTTATCACCGGACTCCATGACTATGTGATTTTGTTTAGTTAAAAGTTTTGAAAATTGTAAGCATGTAGTTGGCCCCGTGTTGTACATTTATTACGCGACCTCCGTGCGCTCATTTTGCGGAAGAAGTAAAAGCGCTGATCAGACAACATACACACACACCAAAACGATTCGGTGAAAATTAAAAATATATCAAACATTCGAGTGCGCGTGCACGGCATACGCACAAGTTCGACTTGTAAAGTTCGCACGAATAAAAATCTCCGCAATCTACGGATTTGCAGCATTTTCAATCATATGACCGCTATTCGATCTTCTACAACTGCCCGAATCTGATCAATTGTTTTTTAACATATCTTTTACTCTTTGAACACATGTTCCGATGAAAATGAAAGATATAAAAAGAGTAATTGCAATGAGCTTCTACAATGAATTAAACGACCATACAGAAAAACTACAAAAGCGATCATGTTACCGTTTCTCTTTTACGACCTGAATCTAAACATAGTCTTTTTGGAAATTCGCGTGAATATGTACCTAAAATAATCCCTGAATCCTTTAATTCCGGACATCGATCAGCGAAGTTTTTTGTATCGTGCGAGCCCCTCTCGCATACATTGCAACATGGAACTTTAATTTTAAACTGCCTTACAAAAAACGCTTGGAAATTATTAAGAAAAAAATCACCATTTTGGATCCTGTTCAATTAATACATTCAAATTCTCTCTCTCTCCTCTCTCTCTCTCTCTCTCTCTCTCTCTCTCTCTCTCTCTCTCTCTCTCTCTCTCTCTCTCTCTCTCTCTCTTTGTACATTTTATTAGAATACCTATAAAACTTTATACACTTATACACTAATTTGTGTTCGCCAAATATTAATTCATAAGACAGGTTGATCTGGCAGGTTGTGAATATCGTCAAAAAGGTGTTGAAGTCTGTCCCGTGAATGCATTAAAGTCTCAGAAGTAATTTAACGGAGATAATCATGGGTAAATATATTAACCTTTTAGTTGAAACGCTAGTCGATTTTACATGAACCTGTCAAAATTTCGGCGTTGTATTGTATTTATTCAAGAAACATGCACATGTGTGATAGGGTAGAAGCACACGAAGCTTGACGTGTGTATTAGACTACCTCTTGTCCACTCGCGCGGGATTTGCAAGGGATGGATTAATTTGTAAATGTATACACAAATCCCAGTTTCATTTTAAACAATATAACTATTTCATGACATCGACAAAATCTCAAAGAACACTTTTTATAAAGAGAGCCATACCAACATATTTATTATTTTTGAATTATGAAGCTAAAACAGATTTCATCATTAACAGGTTAATCTTTTTTGTCGTTGATCTCAAACATTATTCTACAGTTTTTAGAACATTTTAGACTTACAAACCCACCATTTATCTATGTCTGTCTATGCTTCAGATGGGACTAATAATGTTTTTACTAATTCTTAATTTACACTCTATCGTTTAAATCAATTTAAGGATGACATTCAAACAATTCTTTGTGTTTACGGTTAAATAAAACAATGTATGTAAGACGCGAGTCTTGTGTATTAGATCACCATTGACCGCTAGGTACATGTAGTCCAGCCGCGACCGAACTCCTCGGCCGCGGGCAAGGGGTGAGTTACGTAATGACACACACAGCTCAGAACCCAGGTACATGTAGATTTGAAATGCTTGCAGTATAATGATTAAAATGCATTACATAGGTATTATTTTTTTATACTTAGATACTGTAACCACAATTGATATGTATGTTTCTGACGATGTTTCAGATTGGGAATAATATTCAATTGCTTTTATATTTCTTTAACACTCTATTGGTTTAATCAATTTAAGATGAATAAACTTTTATATGAAAACAAAATTCAAACAATCCTTTGTGTTTACGGCTAAACAAACCCATACAAGTAAGATGCAGATCTTTGTGTATTAGATAACCGCTGACCGCTTAGTAGTCCGGCCGCGACCGATCTCCTCGGCCACGGGCGAGGGATGAGTTACGTAATGACACACACAACCAAGAATCCAGGTAGATTTAAAAAGCTTGCAGTAAAATGACTAAAATATATTTCATAGAAATTATTTTTTAAAATCCAGTTAATGTATTTCACTAGAAAAGAAAAAGATTGTTTATATTTTCTCGTTCTCGTTTTTCTTAATTATAAGGATTCTCCACTAGAAGACCTAAACAGAAATGACTAAAAATAAAGCTGTAAGAAAAAAATGTATGCTTTTAAAAAACTTTCTCTAATGAATTAAAGCATCCCGTATAAGCTGGTACTCTTTCAGTTGTTAATTTATGTCAGTTGTGCGCACAAAGAATATTCGTTTACTTGCAAAATGAAAACAGGTACATGTTAATAAGACAAGCTTTTTACACTCATATTACGCAATACCGGTACAAAATAATTTTGTAACGACATTAATAACATCATAATAAACAACTTTTCCAGCGACAGCTATATCAAAATATTACCCATTTTTGAGTTATAAAGGGAAGACTTTTAAGGGCTCTAGGCCCCTAATTTAAGGGGCCAGCCCTTTTTCAATTGTGTCAAGTGAAAGCCCTTGATACTTTGCACATTTTTTGTTCTTTATGTGTTCAGAAAAGAAATTAAACTGAAAAGCTACGATACAAAAACACGACCAAATTTCAGCATTTTTTGAAACATAAAATTTAGATTAATTTTTTGAAATTTTAATTAGGAAAAATCGTAAAAACAAAACTCGGAGGACAACGTTCAAAGTGTCTATTTTCAAGATTTATGACTTTGAAACACATGCCATGGATGGTTTCAGAGCCTTTGCGTACACAGGAATGCCTATATTTTTTTGAAAAAGGGGAATAACTCGGCTCCGGAAGTGAAAATTTCAATGATTTTCAGTTGATGTTGAGAATTTGTAATTTCCAATGTACCCTGACAATTTGAACGTAATAGGACAACAAACAAGCGAGATATTTGAGTTTTAAAAAACGTCTAGAAGAAAAAAAAGAATAAAAAGAATTACCAACAGAATCAGTACAAGGTCTTCCGTTGAAAACGGAAGACCTTAATTAAGTTTGTTTAATTAGTGGAAACACCAAGTTCCTGTGTGAATAAGATATTTGATACAGATCAAAAAATTAGATTTGTGAATATTTTGTTAATGTTGGAAACACCACGTTTATTCGTAACTGAGATATTTAAAAATAAAATTGGTGGATTCATCACTACCGGGTATTTTGAATATCAAAATTTAAGGTACTGTAAAATGTTGATTTGCGTTTAAACACGAATTCATAAAAGGATTTTTAATTTCATCTTCATTTCTGTTTATTTTTCAGTTTGCATTGAAAAAAGAGGACATGAATTGAAAATCTTCTTTCTTAATGAAATCAATTACTGATAGCCAGTTTACATATTTAACTCTTAAAAGAGAAGTAGCTCTTATTAACCCAAATTGTAAATAATCAATTAATATTTAAATATATTTTTCAATAAACACAACATTTTCAATAGTTACCAAATTGTGGATTCATGTGACAATTACTATTTCACTTAGTACATATTCATCAATTTATGACTCTGACTTTACAAGTTCATCATAGTGTCCAATAAATTAATATGCAACCATATTATTCCACGACCTTGACCTGTCAAAATCCGACTTTACTCTCGGAATGCTAGAGTTAAATAGAATTATACAAATGTTTAGTATGAAAATGTAATACATCTATAATTTAACTTTTAATTTTTTTTTATTTTCAACTATTTACCAGATACTGAAATATTTTATTTCTTAATTTTCTTTATAATCCTTAAATAACACATCACATATCTAATGGGCTTTTGTTTCCACTCCATTATGGAAAAAAACAATTTGGACATTTTCTGAAATACAATAAAGGTGGTCTTTGGTTCTTTCTATGTAATCTTCGACATATCAAATTTCTTTATTGTTCGTTATCATAGAATTATATTAGGAACTTTATTATAAAGATTGAACAACTTAATGTTTTCTGGTAAAATTATTTTTTTTTAAATTCTGAAAAGTTGCGTTAAAAACTCAATGTGCTGAACAATTGATTTCTTTCATGGCGTCCTACAGCAACTATGACAGTTTTAAGATTTTTTGATTTAATTTCGTTGAATTGCTCATATAAATTTCATGCAAAGAAGTCTCGTTTAATACTTTTTATTTATTGGTAAAATAGCAAAAAAAAATTAAAGAAAAATAAAAAAAATATTGCATATGCATAACGTTTTTCTTTTCTATTTTTGTTACCATAATTATTGTGAAAATTCACCATCTAAATATAACATTTTGTTTCCGCGTTCATATCAAACTCAGATGTAAAAATCATTATCAAAAATAAGAGCCTAAAACAAACAACATGCTATGATTTAATAAACTGAAGACGGAAATAAATGGAGTTTGCTTGATTTCGTGATTTTACATTAATCCCGGATGAACGCCATCTATACCTAAATATGTGCCAGTTTTTATTTTTATTTTTTGAATAAAATTTCACTAATATTCTTTCGGTATAGATTAATACGAAAATGTGAAAACAGGGAATACGAACACGTGCATGTTATTGTGGCTTAGACCCATTCATAAATATGTTTGTTCGCCATTACACTACTGGCTTTGAAAACCCCTGTCCGTATGAAAATCCCCTGTCTTTCCCTGTCATCCCCTGTGTTTACCCTGTCATCCCCCGTGATCCCCTGTACACAGCCCCTGTACACCCTGTAATCCCCTGTCGGCCACTGTACACATCCCCTGTGTGCCACTGTAAGCCCCTGTCACCCCCTGTACGCCCTTGTCACCCACTATAAGCCACTGTATGTCCCTGTGCGTGCCCCTGACATCCCCTGTACGGTCTTTAACTGCTTGCTAATTTAAAAATTGTTTTTAATTATGTTTTCGGGTTTTCCTAAATACCGGTATATATTTAGCAGTTTCTGATTCGTATGGAAATGGAAAGCAAGAAAAGCATTCATGGTTTAGACAGTGTTTGTTTTTCTTTGTATTTCATATAGGTCAATATTGTTACAAACGTGAATAATTCTGACTCAACATTGACACATATCAAGTTAAATATATACCGATAAATCGGTTATTTTATTCCATGATCGTGTTTTGTAATTTGTAAAAAAATATATATATAAGTGGAAGATGAGTGCGGGAAATCTGCAACACTCTGTGCCATGTAGCCTGCCTGCCTGAGTTAAAGCGCTTAATAACACACCATGATTAGCACGTGCATATAATCACATACCGATCGAAATCCTCACCTATATTTTGACTGTTTTGCCTGGTGTAATGATGCTTAGAATAACATGGTCCCAATGAAATGCATGTTGATTCTATTTAGCAGGAAGTTAATTAGTTTTAATATCTAAGTCATGTAAATCGCAATCGTAATATTTGTTGTCAACCATTGTTTTTTCCCCTGATAAATTATGAGAGAGAGAGAGAGAGAGAGAGAGAGAGAGAGAGAGAGAGAGAGAGAGAGAGAGAGAGAGAGAGAGAGAGATGATTTTTAGGAGGAGGAATTAGTCCGGTCCTTTGACACTTTTATGAGGGTGCATTGTCCAGTTTAGTAATTCATATGCATTATTGTATAGAATTGTCTTCATAAATATAAAACAATGATACAGGCCATGAATAATTTAATACATGTATACAAATACCGGTAACGGGTAACGTAAAGACACGCATGCATGATCTAAAAACAATGTTCCGTGTTTTCGATTAGAAAAAAATATCTTACATTTATTTAAATTCTGAATTTGAAAAATGAAAAATATGAGAGCAATACGGTTTAATTCCTATGACTGTGTCAAATGATGTTCCGAATTTAAGCTCTTTCCTGTTATGATTGGTATTCTTGGAACTGATAAATCAAAGTTTTAAATTTCTGTTTTCTTTACATGATAGACTGGGAAAGAAAGTCATAAGCGGCTTTTAAACAACATATTGCATAATTGTTTAGCATTCTCAGAACTAAAAAATCGAAATTTTCAATTTCTTTACTTGACAGACTGGGAAAAAAACAACAAATTGCTTTAATGTGTAGCATTACCGAGCATCCAGACCTGAGGACGTTTGTTTATATATACAAGTACACGTGTGTCTGTCACCTCATTGTTCCCAACCTCGCCACCGTGCACTGCAAATTGTCAAGAAGGGCTGTGTACAGTAGCCAAAATTATATAATCAGTGACCGACTATTCAGATCTTAGGAAGTGTGTGTATATACCTGTACACACGTTTCTGTGATCTCATTTTCCCTACCTCGCTACCGTGATCTGCAAATTGTCAAGAAGGGCTGTGTACCGTAGCTATTATATAACCACTGACCGAGTGAAAAAATAATATCAACATCCTCTCCTTTGAAAACTGTAACTTCAATAAATTCTTTGATCAATTGATATGGTGTAAAATAAAACATTGGTGGATAAAATTAATGTGATCGCTTTAAGTTAATCTAAATCATAATAAAGATTTGGGAATAAAATTAGGATTGCATGTTAACTTATAAGGAAATTAATTCCCGTGTAAACTTTTAGTAACTTAATTCTAAATCAATGCACCTCTCTCTCTCTCTCTCTCTCTCTCTCTCTCTCTCTCTCTCTCTCTCCAGGGCCGCGGATTTCTGTTCACTGTCAATGAATAGCATTATATTTGATATCTTCCACTTCGCAGTAAAAGGGAATTGAAAAATAGATTTTAGAAATTATTAAATTGTTTATGAGAGTTAAACATCAGTTAACATTCAATTCAAGAGTCCAATCAGCGGCTCAGAAACATGCATGTATTAAAATAAATACTAAAATTATTTCTTAGGCAAACGTATAAGCTATTGAAGCTTTATTTTGCTATTCACGGGAAATTATTAAGGTACAACCAGAAAATTGGTTATGAAAAAAAGATTGACGTGCTCTATCGTATCATGGCTGCTTATACTTGTACATTCCACATTCTGACTGATTTACTGGTTTCAGTGTGCAAATATTTATTTAGATACACAAAAGCAAATGCTAAACACCATCTGCTGCGCTTGATCTTTGTAAAAATAATTCACAATATTTCTTATATGTATTTTTCAAATATTACGGAGTAGTGATGTTCCCGACCGCTAAAGGACTAAATGCCCTGAAGGCTTTCACACCTACCGAAAATAGTCCCCGCTCTCACCTGAGATTTACCCCCCGGTGAATCTTGAGCCTTTAATTGTTAGCATGATTATTTAAGTATCAATAAATTATGAATATAAAACATTATTTTTAAAATTAAGATAACAGTGTGTCTTGTGAGTCGGCGCTCTGTTGAGTGCAAACATTGATTTATAGCTCAAACTATAACAAATGCGAGTTAAATAATTGAACTAAGAAAAAAATATTGAAATTGAATAATAGAAAAGGCTGTTATAAACAGTCAAAACCGTACAGGGGGTGTCAGGGGCATGCACAGGAAAATACAGTGGCTTACAGGGGATGACAGGGGCCTACAGGGGGTGACAGGTGCTTACAGTGGCACACAGGGGATGTGTACAGTGGCTGACAGGGGATTACAGGGTGTACAGGGGCTGTGTACAGGGGATCAAAGGGGGTGCACAGGGGATGACAGGGAAAACACAGGGGATGACAGGGAAAGACAGGGGATTTTCATACGGACAGGGGTTTTTAGAGCCAGTAGTGTTATATAACGCTACACGTGTTTAAGTCTAAAGAATTAGAGTCAACTGATTTTCAAATGAGTTCACATGTAACTCATATATGTTAATGCATGCAAAATATTTTGTTGAATTACCGGAATATGGAAAAATACAATCAATAAAACGAAAATTGTAGAAACATCAGTCGAGAATTAATATCATTTTCTGATCACGAGAAGATGTCCTTATTTCGCATGTACGTTGAACAGTTACATTTTATTGAGTTGAAAGAGATACATTTTGATAATTATACTTTTTCACACTCTAGAACATGCAAGAGATCACCTTCTTGAGTACATATCTGATTTTAACAATTAATACAATTGTAAATTTTCTTCTTTAAATCGTTTTGTTAATGCGTAATTTGATTTCCTTTTATCTATTTACACCATTCTTTGGAATCATTAGAATTCGATGTTGCTCAATTTTCGTGATATTCGTGGGTATCCCTCACCCACGAATTTACACCCTCGACGAAAAAAACTAATTATAAAGGATTTAGTTTTCCTACTGAAACTGAAAAACGACACATCTACGTAATTCAATCCCCACGTATAACAAAAAATCCAAAAATCCACTAAAATTGGCCCCACGAAATTAAATGATTCCACAGTATACAAGTTAAAAGGAAATAATTCCTAAGCATTTAATATTTAGTCTGTAGGCATGCTCAAAATATTCTAGAATGTTAACCTTCGTATATTAATTTATGTCATAAAAACGCTGTGTACCAATCTTATATATCTAAATAAGCATACTTATGATTCATATTGAAATTGGATATCAAATATAATTGATACGACAAAAGGATAATTTACCATGAACACTGAACAATACCGAAAGTGAAAAACTAGATTTGAAAAAAAAAAACGAAACCGTACAGTAAAAACATGTATGGTAAGATGCAAGTACCTGTCAATTGGTGCGTATCTGGTCACACGGCAGTGAATTTGTTATACCCATGATTTCCACTTATAAAACTGTCAAAAGAAACATGAGCAAAATCTAATATAGGTGTATATAATAAAGAAAGTATAGTTCTTCAGAATAATACAATTTGCATACTAAAAAATATTCAAAATAGTTGATGCCACCATGGTGTGTTTTCTTTTGAAATTATAAATGTAAGTTTTTTTTTTCTTTTATTTAAAGTAATAAGTAAATGAATATAAAAACGAGTAGCAAGAAATAGTTATGTTAACATTTTGTTTGATCAGGTTGCGCAAGTGGTTACAGTGGTCAATTATACGAACTACAATTTCCATAACCTACATTGTCAACAGATATGCAACTGCAAAAAAAAATCATATGTAACTACCAACACGTTTACATAAGAAACGCTAGTACATATGTAAGCAATGCTTTAAATTCATTATAATCTCATCAAATTATCTAGTAACTGTTCATTGGTTTGCGAGTTCATTGTTCATTAGTTAATAAATATATTTTTTGATTTTTTAAGTGATATTTTTGATACAGACAATAATTTATAATATATATTTTAAAATATCACTAATGTAATGAGGAATTGCAGGATGGACTGTTTGGTCTCCTATGCCTGGGAAATGTCCTTATCCTAGATACGGCAAAGAAAATCAAAGCATTTTTAACTGTGGCAATTAAACTTGTGACCCCATACAAGAATGTCTTGGTTTGTATCTAGACATATAAATTAAGACTTTTTGCCATTAAACTAAAAAATGCCTTCACCAGCGTAACTGCTTACACTTTTGGTATTTCAATACGTGTTGTATAATGTCCGTAAACTATAGTTGAATTTTACTTGATGAATAATTAATGTAAAATTAATTAAAAACATACTTTTATTTTCGATAAACCAGCTCGAAATAGAAAAAAATGGGAGTAGGGTGGTGGACACGCTTTGGTGGATCCAAGTCAGTGGGAGTCAACATTAAAATATATCCTTGCAATGAAATATTATTGAATGATTATGTAAACAGTGAATATACTTATTAGGAACTTACTTAAATAATACTTAGAGGTTAAAATTTGACAAATGCTGAATAAATGAAATAAGGTAATTCGTTTCTTGAATGCGCGATTTTAGTTTTGATAGATATAAGCTAGCGAAGCGCGACCTCTAGATTGTAATAGAACTTTCCAGAACGGTGTTATCAAGAACGTGGTTTGACTACACGTAATTAACGTCAAGGCGGAAAGTGAAGGATGGTTTCATCGAGTATCGCGCGGGGATATTCTTACCTTGGATACGACATCTTTAGTTAATACAAACAGTAAATAGATACAATGAAACAATTTGATGCTATTTTAGTTTTGATCGAAAGAATTTATTTTCCAAAACGGGGTGCCCAGGAAATACGCGGGTTGACTAGTTTTAATCAGTATTTCAAATTTTTAAGTTTTTAATTCTAAATTTGAATAAATGTGATGGGTTATAAAAAAAATCATATATCAACTAAAGCATGTGCTTTGTAACTAATAAAATTTTCATTGCAACTTTCTTGGCATTCAAGGGAGATTCTACAATAAGAATCCCCCCTACCTCTTATTCTGAATTTATGACCTTTTGTGAAAAATTCCGTTTTGTACTATCAAAATAGTAATGTATTCTTTAGATTTATTAATTAACATAAACAGAATAATAATCAGAAAATATATCTGAATATATTAATCGCTTATAATTTTTTACGTGTCTCAAATTAAAGATGTTAAATTTTCCCCAACTGATGTTGTGACAATGACTATGTTAGAGGCGTTAAGTACGGGTAAAAGATCTATCAAATCATGTTTGACGTCATAGTGGATAAATGCCATCATAGCATTATACAACCAAATCAATTATGACGCCATAATAGAGTTATCACATCGAAACATCATTGCAATGATAGTCACGTGTTCAGTATCCTGTATCCCCTTAAACATGCGTGCACGATTAATAGTTTTCTTATTGTAACATTTCGTTTTATGGATTTTTGGGATGGTTGGCGGTTCTATATTTCATTCTACATGTCTTCTTCACAAAAGTTCTCTTGTTCCTCCATGAACCACATAAGTATAAACCAGCCAATATCCATTTATTTTGGATAACATGAAGAAAATAGAACATTTATAAAAATAATAGGTTAGTTATATGTAACCGTGAAACTTCATTGAAACGTCAAACATGTTTGAATATTATCTGCTTACCTAACACAAAAACAACAACAACAAAATAAAAAAATAACTAGACGCTCGTTGCGAGCAACAAGAGGTCTTCCGTTTGAATACACCTTAAAAAAACTATAGAGATAGCTGTTCTATTCTACCATTTCTTAACACTCTTAAACATAGAGCAAAACCAATACCGGATATCTAAAACGCTATGTAAAAGTCAAATTAATATTGTAAAATCCCTATTGTGACGTATCACTTCGCCGACATCAAAGACATTCCGCCGCAACAACATTGAATCAGGTTCCAACGATGCAACTGCATTACAAATAGATAAAATAGCTAACCGCGGGTCGAGAAACAAATATGTTTCATATTTATACATGTACTAACATTTAAAATTATTCTTATGTTTAGAATGACTTTTTTCAATAGTAAGGAGAGAGAGAGAGAGAGAGAGAGAGAGAGAGAGAGAGAGAGAGAGAGAGAGAGAAGTAAATATACATTCAAACATGTATATAAGCTGTAAAAAAAACACATTTGTCAATAAAGGCATGTATACATGCATGCCTGTATCCAAGTATGTGGAGAAACATTAAACAACCTTCAATTTAAAGTCATGTATAATAATTGAAACATAAGCATATTGTTAGGAGAACGATTATTTCCTACCCGCAGTCGCTAATTGTTGTGTGCACACAGTCATTGAGATAGCGGCATTTATTTGATGCCGGCAAAGCGACCCAGCGAGCTCTAATGCGGCCGTATTACAGGAGTGCTTCGGCGGCATGACTTTGATGCCGGCGTTGCTACGAGCGTCTGAATTTAAATAGCTGCTGATAAAAAAAAAGACTGTCACATAGCAGGAAATTAACGGTATTTCTAACCGGTCTCTATATTTGCACTGAATAAAAACTCCGATATTATTTTGAAGTGACGGCGGACGTTCGGATATGCGAATGGCACTGCGGCAGACGACTATCTATCATCCCTGAAAATTTGAAAGTTCTATCTTAAATACTTTTGAAAAAAAATCGTGAACAAGCAAAAACATAAAATTTTTAATATCGCGGGACCGGAAGTGACGACCAAGAAAACCTCGTGTAATATTCTTACAAATTTAGTCATAAATAGGATTTGAAAGTTTCATCAAAATCGGCTGAAGCGTTTTTGAGAAAACGTGACAGAAAAAAAAACCAATAATAACTAGACGCTCGTTGCGAGCAACAAGAGGTCTTCCGTTTGAATACACATTAAAATAGACTATAGAGATAGTGGTTCTTTTCTACCATTTCTTAACACTCTTTAACAAAGAGGAAAACCAATAGCGGATATCTAAAACGCTATGTAAAATTGAAACCAATATTGTAAATTCCGTATTATGACGTATTTCGATCCTCGGTCACTTCGCCGGCATCAAAGACATTCCTCCGAAACAACAGTGAATCTGGTTCCAAAGATGCAACTGCATTACAAATAGATAAAATAGCTAACTACGGGTCGAAAAACAAATATTTTTCATATTTATACATGTACAAACATTTAAAATTATTCTTTTGTTTAGAATGACTTTTTTTCAATAGTATGGAGAGAGAGAGAGAGAGAGAGAGAGAGAGAGAGAGAGAGAGAGAGCTAGGCTAAGCAATTTTTTTTTTTGCTTATTGGAATGCAACTTTATATTTAGTATCGACATCTTTCTGGGTTGACCCTTGAATCCAATATAGGTTAGAGAACAACGCACAAGCAAGGCTACAACTGCAGAAAAGTTTCAACGAATTGTTTGGATCCGTGTTTACTCTGATGGTTTTTTGTATTTTTTTCTTTGTAGTTTTGAGTTTGAACACAGTTCGTTTTCACCACATGTCATCGTAGAGGCGGAGTTCAGACACTCACTGCTCATGACTTGAGAGAGAGAGAGAGAGAGAGAGAGAGAGAGAGAGAGAGAGAGAGAGAGAGAGAGAGAGAGAGAGAGAGAGAGAGAGAAAGAGAGAGAGAGAGAAAGAGAGAGAGAGAGAGAGAGAAATGTGGAGAAACATTAAACAACCCTCAGTTTTAAGTCATGTATAATAACTGAAACATAAGCATATTATTAGGACACTGTTATTTCCTACCCGCAGTCGCTAATTGTTGTGTGCACACAGTCATTGAGATGGCGGCATTTCTTTGATGCCGGCAAAGCGACCCGGCGAGCTCTAATGCGGTCGTATTACAGGGGTTCTTCGGCGGCATGACTTTGATGCCGGCGATGCTACGAGCGTCTAAATTTAGATAGCTGCTGATAAAAAAAGACTGTTACAAGGCAGAAAATTATCGGTATTTTTAACCGGGCTCTGTATTTGTACTGAAAAAAACACATATAATTTTGGTTTATGATAAAATTTAAACGGGAAACATTTTAAACCATCATTTTCAAGATAAAATCGTAAAGCAAACCACAATTAAGAATGAAAAAACGTTCGACACTCGGGGACTGAACCCGGGTCGCCTAGGCACAAGTCCACAACTCTAACGACTGAGCTACGCGGACTCTCACTTCAAGACTTTGGAGCCTCAAATCTCGAGAATGCGTGGACCGATTTTAAAACGGATTTCATATTCTGAAGTTTTGAACGCGTCTCTATCGAATTCAAACATTAAAAAATTTTAAAACAAAAAATTTGAAAAATGACTTATTTTTGTTTCCTTCCGGTGACGACCGGAAGTGACGAAGGACGTTCGGATATGCGAAGGGCACTGCATCTGATGACTATCTACTATCCCTGAAAATTTGAAAGTTCTATCTTAAATACCTTTAGAGAAAAATTGTGAACAAGCAGAAACATAAAATTTTGAATAGCTCGGGACCGGAAGTGACGACCAAAAAAATCTCGTGTAAAGTTCTTACAAATTTAGCCATGAATAAGATCTGAAAGTTTTATTAAAATCGACTGAAGCATTTTTGAGAAAACGTTACAGAAAAAAAAATAATAATAACTAGACGCTTGTTGCGAGCAACAAAAGGTCTTCCGTTTGAATAAACCTTAAAAAAGACTATAGAGATAGTTGTTCTTTTCTACCATTTCTTAACACTTTAACATAGAGCAAAACCAATACCAGATATCTAAGACGCTATGTAAAAGTCAAACAAATATTGTAAAATCCGTATTGTGGCGTATTTCGATCATCGGTCACTTCGCCGGCATCAAAGACATTCCGCCGCAACAACAGTGTACTAACATTTAAAATTATTCTTATGTTAAGAATGACTTTTTTCAATAATATGTCAAAGAGAGAGAGAGAGAGAGAGAGAGAGAGAGAGAGAGAGAGAGAGAGAGAGAGAGAAAGAGAGAGCTCTTAGCTAGGCTAAGCAATTTTTTTTTTGCTTATTGGAATACAACTTTATATTTAGTATTGACATCTTTCTGGGTTGTCCCTTGAATCCAATATAGGTTAGAGAACTACGCACATGGAAGGCTACAACTGCAGAAAAGTTTCAACGAATTGTTTAGATCCGTGTTTACGCTGATGGTGTTTTGTATTTTTTCTTTATAATTTTGAGTTTGAATCAGTTCATTATCACCACATGTCATTGTAGAGTCGGAGTTCATACATTCACTGCTCCGCCGCAACCACCACCAATACAAGCAGGGATGACCACACACATCTGTTGATGCGATACAGATGTCCGCACACTCTGTACCGTAGGTTAAATTACATGAAGATTAGAAAGAGCAGGGATGTCAGCACTTTCAATCTTGCCGTACCTGTTTCAGTTTCACCCCAAACAGTCGTTGTGCAGACGCTATCGACACTGTCCCTATATATGTGCCGGCCTAGAATAATTTGTAGTATTTAAAAATAGGAAATCAAAAATAAACAAACTATCTAGACCTAACCCCATAAAAATCCTATACACAACAACTAATTTACAATGAATATCTATAATAGTATAAAAATGATTATGACGCTGATTGGTATTTATTAGAAACATAGATCACATTATCAAAAATCAATAAATCAAAGGGCTCTAACACAGTATAATACAAATAGATACAAAAATACAAATGAGAAATAGCTGCCTGCTTCACATGTATATAATCTGTCCAAAAACATTTGTCGATAAACGCATGTATACATGCATGCCTGTATTTACGTATGTGGAGAAATATTTAACAACCCTCAGTTTAAAGTCATGTATAATAATTGAAACATAAGCATATTGTTAGGAGAACGGTTATTTCCCACCCGCAGTCGATACTTGTTTTGTGCACACAGTCATTGAGATGGCGGCGTTTCTTTTATGCCGGCAAAGCGACCCGACGAGCTCCAATGCGGTCGTATTACATGGGTTATTCGGCGGCATGACTTTGATGCCGGCGATGCTACGAGCATCTGAATTTAGATAGCTGCTGATAAAAAAAAGACTGTCACAAAGCAGGAAATTAACGTTATTTCTAACCGGGCTCTATATTTGTACTGAAAAAAAAACCCCGATATTATTTAAATTTATGATAATATTTAAACGGAAAACATTTTAAACCATCATTTTCAAGATAAAATTGTAAACCAAACCACAATTAAGAAAGAAAAAAACGTTCGACAAGAGGTCTTCCGTTTGAATACACCTTTAAAAAGACTATAGAGATAGTTGTTCTTTTCTACCATTTCTTAACACTCTTTAACATAGAGCAAAACCAATATCGGATATCTAAAACGCTATGTAAAAGTCAAACCAATATTGTAAAATCCGTATTGTGACGTATTTCGATCATCGGTCACTTCGCCGGCATCAAAGAAATTCCGCCGCAACAACAGTGAATCAGGTTCCAACGATGCAACTGCATTACAAATAGATAAAATAGCTAACCGCGGGTCGAAAAACAAATTTTTTTCATATTTATACATGTACTAACATTTAAAATTATTCTTATGTTTAGAATGACTTTTTTCAATAGTATGTCAGAGAGAGAGAGAGAGAGAGAGAGAGAGAGAGAGAGAGAGAGAGAGAGAGAGAGAGAGAGAGAGAGGGGTCTTAGCTAGACTAAGCAAATTTTTTGCTTATTGGAATACAACTTTATATTTAGTATCGACATCTGTCTGGGTTGACCCCTGAATCTAATATAGATTAGAATACTACGGACAAGCAAGGCTACAACTACAGAAAAGTTTCAATGAATTGTTTAGATCCGTGTTTACTCTGATGGTGTTTTGTATTTTTTTCTTTGTAATTTTGAGTTTGAACACAGTTCGTTATCACCACATGCTATCGTAGAGGCGGAGTTCAGACATTCACTGCTCATGACTTGACGGAGAGAGAGAGAGAGAGAGAGAGAGAGAGAGAGAGAGAGAGAGAGAGAGAGAGAGAGAAGTAAATGTACAATTCAAACATGTATATAATCTGTAAAAAAAAACGCATGTATATATGCATGCCTGTATCCACGTATGTAGAGAAACATTAAACAACCCTCAATTTAAAGTCATGTATAATAATTCAAACATGGATATTTTGTTAGGAGAACGGTTATTTCCTACCCGCAGTCGCTAATTGTTGTGTGCACACAGACATTGAGATAGCGGCATTTCTTTGATGCCGGCAAAGCGACCCGGCGAGCTCTAATGCGGTCGTATTACAGGGGTGTTTCGGCGGCATGACTTTGATGCCGGCGTTGCTACGAGCGTCTGAATTTAGATAGCTGCTGATAAAAAAAAAGACTGTCACATAGCAGGAAATTAACGGTATTTCTAACCGAGCTCTATATTTGTACTGCATAAAAACCCCGATATTATTTTGATTTATGATCAAATTTAAACGGAAAACATTTTAAGCCATCATTGTCAAGATAAAATCGTAAAACAAACCACAATTAAGAAAGAAAAAAAACATTCGACACTCGGTGACTGAACCCGGGTCGCCTGGGCACAAGTCCACCACTCTAACGACTGAGCTACGCGGACTCTCGCTTCAAGACTTTGAAGCCTAATATCTCGAGAATGCGTTGATCGATTTTAAAACGGATTTCATATTCTGAAGTTTTGAACGCGTCTCTATCGATTATTAAAATAAAAAAAATTCAAGTCAAAAAAGTTGAAAAATGATAATTTTTCGTTTCCTTCCGGTGACGACCGTAAATGGCGGACGTTCGGATATGCAAAGGGCACTGCGGCAGACGACTCTCTATCATCCCTGAAAATTTGAAAGTTCTATCTAAAAAACGTTTGGAGAAAAACCGGGAACAAGCGAAAACATATTTTTTTTAATATCGCGGGACCGGAAGTGACGACCAAGAAAACCTCGTGTAATTTTCTTACAAATTTAGTCATGAATAAGATTTGAAAGTGTTATCAAAATCGGCTGAAGCGTTTTTGAGAAACCGTGAGAGAAAAAAAAAAAAATAATAATAATAACTAGAGGAAAGCTCGTTGCAAAGCAACGAGTGGGTCTTCCGTTAATGTTGAGACTAAAGCTAAATGTTCCTGTAAGGAGCAACGTTCTTCAACCAATAACAAGAGTAACTAAAACAAGAAGATAAAAAATCGAATAATTCTTGGTACAACTTAACAAAATCCGAATGATTTTTAGTACGAATTAACAAAAACCTTTACGATTTTAAGAACGACTTAACAAAAATGTGTCAAAGTACGACTTAACAAAAATCGAATTATTTTGGTACGAGTTAATTTCACTTTGAACTTTACGCTATTTTTTAAACCAAGAACGCGGAATTAAAATTTCCGGAAAAATCAATTTTTGAACCCCGATATCTCTGCAATGCATCGTCCGATTTGAAAACGGATTTCAGTTTCGTATTTAGCATTATAAATTCTACAAAGATCATAAATTTTAAAAATTCAAACAAAAAATTCGAAATTTCGAAAATTTTAAAAGACTTCCGGTTTCGACCGGAAGTGACGGAATGTTAATTCCAGCCTTATTTCCAAATAGAAATGATAAATGTACAAGCAAAAAAAATTTCAAGTCTCTATCTTAAAGCGTTTTCGAAAAATCCCCTGGACAAAATCACTTTTTAAAAATTTTAAAATTGACGTAACGTAAAAACGTAAGTGACGTTGTAATGGGAACTTTAATAGCGTAAAGGGACTATAAAGGCACTTAAAATCTGAAAGTTTCATTGAAATCAGTTGAAAACTTTTTGAGATATGAAGCTTAAAAAAAGTCAGAAAAATAAAGAAAAAGAATAATAATAATAACTAGAGCAAAGCTCGTTGCAAAGCAACGAGTGGGTCTTCCGTTAATGTCGGGAGTAAAGCTAGAAGTTCCTGTAAGAAGCAGCGTTCTTAAACCAATAACAAGAGTAACTAAAACAAAAAGATAAAAAATCGAATAATTCTTGGTACGACTTAACAGAATCCGAATGATTTTTAGTACGAATTAACAAAAACCTTTACGATTTCAAGAACGACTTTACAAAAAATGTGTCAAAGTACGACTTAACAAAAATCGAATTATTTTTGGTACGAGTTAATTTCACTTTGAACATAACACTATTTTTTAAACCAAGAACGCGGAATTAAGATTTCCGGAAAAATCAATTTTTGTACCCCAATATCTCTGCAATGCATCGTCCGATTTAAAAACGGATTTCAGTTTCGTATTCAGCATTATTAATTCTACAAAGATCATAATCTTTTGAAATTTAAACAAAAAATTCGAAATTTTGAAAATTTTTAAAAGACTTCCGGTTTGGACCGGAAGTGACGGAATGTTAATTCCAGCCTTATTTCCAAATGAAAATGATAAATGTACAAACACAAAAAATTTTAAGTCTCTATCTTAAAGCGTTTTCGAAAAATCCCCTGGACAAAATCACTTTTTCAAAATTTTAAAATTGACGTAACGTAAAAATGGAAGTGACGTTGTAAATGAAATTTTAATAGCGTAAAGGGACGATAAAGGCACATAATTTTTGAAAGTTTCATTGAAATTGGTTGAAAACTTTTTGAGATATGAAGCTTCAAAAAAGTCAGAAAAATAAAGAAAAAGAATAATAATAATAATAATAATAACTAGAGCAAAGCTCGTTGCAAAGCAACGAGTGGGTCTTCCGTTATTGTCGAAAGTAGAGCTTAAAGTTCCTGTAAGATGCAGAGTTCTTAAACCAATAATATAAGTAATTAAATTTTTTTTTTAATCAAATAATTCTTGGTACGACTTAATAAAATCCGAATGATTTTAAGTACGAATTAACAAAAACATTTGCGATTTTAAGAACGACTTAACAATAAAAATCCGAATGTGTTCAAGTACGACTTAGCAATTTTTCGAATTATTTTAGGTACGAGTTAATTTAACTTTAAACATAAGACTATTTTCTTAACCAAGAACGCGGAATCAAAATTTCCGGAAAAATCAATTTTTAAACGCTTATATCTCAGCGATGCATCGTCCGATTTTAAAACGGATTTCAGTATTAGATTCAGCTAAATAAGCTCTACAAAACACGTACACGTTTTTGAATTGATCAAAAAATTTATTTTTTCGAAAAATTTGATTCACTTCCTGTTTCGACCGAAAGTGACGTATTCTGATTTTTTGTCAAAATGCCCTAAGTAAATCGAGAAATAGATAATCACTGAAAATTTCAAATCTCTATATATAACCGTTTAGAAGAAAATGATTGGACAAAATCGCTTTTTGAAAAATTTAAAATTGACGTAAAAAGAAAACGGAAGTGACGTCATTTTTCAGCTTTTGAAGGCTATGAGGGACAAAAATTTCTCATAATCCCTGAAAATTTCATGAAAATCGGTTGAGTAGTTTTTGAGATATAAAGCCAAAACGGAGTCAGAAGAAAAAAGAAAAAGAATAATAATAATAAACTAGAGCAAAGCTCGTTGCAAAGCAACGAGTGGGTCTTCCGTTAATGTTGAGACTAAAGCTAAATGTTCCTGTAAGGAGCAACGTTCTTCAACCAATAACAAGAGTAACTAAAACAAAAAGATAAAAAATCGAATAATTCTTGGTACGACTTAACAAAATCCGAATGATTTTTAGTACGAATTAACAAAAACCTTTACGATTTTAAGAACGACTTAACAAAAAATGTGTCAAAGTACGACTTAACAAAAATCGAATTATTTTGGTACGAGTTAATTTCACTTTGAACTTTACGCTATTTTTTAAACCAAGAACGCGGAATTAAAATTTCCGGAAAAATCAATTTTTGAACCCCGATATCTCTGCAATGCATCGTCCGATTTGAAAACGGATTTCAGTTTCGTATTTAGCATTATAAATTCTACAAAGATCATAAATTTTAAAAATTCAAACAAAAAATTCGAAATTTCGAAAATTTTAAAAGACTTCCGGTTTCGACCGGAAGTGACGGAATGTTAATTCCAGCCTTATTTCCAAATAAAAATGATAAATGTACAAGCAAAAAAAATTTCAAGTCTCTATCTTAAAGCGTTTTCGAAAAATCCCCTGGACAAAATCACTTTTTAAAAATTTTAAAATTGACGTAACGTAAAAACGTAAGTGACGTTGTAATGGAAACTTTAATAGCGTAAAGGGACTATAAAGGCACTTAAAATCTGAAAGTTTTATTGAAATCGGTTGAAAACTTTTTGAGATATGAAGCTTCAAAAAAGTCAGAAAAATAAAGAAAAAGAATAATAATAATAATAATAATAATAAAAAGAAACAATAGAATAACAAGAGGGTCTTCCGTTGGAAACGGAAGACCCTAAAAAAAACAATAGAATAACAAGAGGGTCTTCCGTTGGAAACGGAAGACCCTAAAAAGAAACCGTAGAATAACAAGAGGGTCTTCCGTTGGAAACGGAAGAACCTAACTAGAGCAAAGCTCGTTGCAAAGCAACGAGTGGGTCTTCCGTTAATGTCGAAAGTAAAGCTAGAAGTACCTTTAAGAAGCAGAGTTCTTAAACTAGTGACAAAAGTAACTTAAGAACAAAAAGATAAAAAAAATCGAATGATTCTTGGTACGACTTAACAAAATCCGAATTATTTTTAGTATGATTTAACAAAAACTTTAACTATTTCAAGAACGGCATAACAAAAAAATCCGGATGTTTTTATGTACGACTAAACAATTTTCGAATTATTTTAGGTACAAGTTAACTTAACTTTGAACTAACATCTATTTTTGAAACCTAGAATGCAGAATTAAAATTTCCGTAAAAAATTAATTTTTTAACGCTTATATCCCGTAATCAAACGTCAGATTTTTAAACGGATTTAAGTTTTAAATTTAGCTTGATGAGCTTTTTTTGCGTTTATGATTAATGATTTATAACAAACTATTTCTCCGGAAATAGTAATTATGAAAAGATTTTTTTAGCCCTCCTGGCCCCTAATTTGAGGGGCCAGCCCCCTTTTTTGATATCAAATAAAAGGTCTTGTAAATATAAACATATTTTGTTGAACAAGTGTTCAAGAATTGTTGACCGTTCAAGTTATACCCGAACAACTGTGTTTTAGGGGCCGACACTTAAACTCCTTAACGGGGCCACCAAAAAAACTTTAGGTAGCATTTTGTTTAAAACATTATTCTGAGCAAATTTTCCTCTACACCGCTTTTAAAAGGGTTGACCTTCGAATTCCGTACTGTTTGCTTGTTGCAACTCAATTGTCAGAAACTTACTGATGTATAGTTTACTTTTTTATACTTCTTTGAATATTTTCTATATAAATTTACTATGAACTAAACAACATCGAGATAGTGACCATTTCAAAGGGTCTCGCTTAAATTATTTCAGAGGATTGCTTTGACCATGACCTACAACATAGAAATTTTTCCAGCTGGCATAAAACTTCTAATTCAATCTAACATACAGACATTTTTGTTCAGTCTGAACAAGATTAAGCCATTGGGAAATTATCTACGGTCTAAAACTGATTTAAAAGAGATCTGCTATGACCTCCACATTGACTTTGTTCAAGGTCACTGCATGCCATTAACCAAAAAGCGCTGTTTAAGTAAAGTATTAGCCAAATAGGGGCTAAAAGGAAAGTATATATATGCTCTTAAAATAATGATTTTTGTGTGATCTGATATGACTTTGACACTTGATCTACACCATTGCATATCCTTTGATCAAAGGCATCATGTAGGTGAAGTAAGAGCAAGATTGGAGCATTGGGAAAGAAGATATACTCTGGACAAGGATTTTTTTTTATAAAATTCTGTTCTGACCTTCACAGTTGACCTTGAAAATTGGTTCAAGGTCACTACACACCCTTTATTCAAAAGCTCTGTTTTTGTGAAGTCTGAGCCAAATTGGGCTAAGTGGAAAGTATAAATGTTCTGAAAAAAGAATTTTCGCGTGATCCGATATGACCCTGACCCTTCACCTACAAAATTAATTCAAAGTCAGTGCACATCGTTTGACCATAGACACTCTGTGAGTGAAGTATTAGCCAGATTGGACCAAAGGGAGAGAAGATATGCCCCAGACAAGGATTGTATATGTAATTCTGCTCTGACCTTAGCCTTTTACCTAGAAACATGGTTCCAGGTCACTGCACACCCTTTACCCAAAGGCACTCTGTGGATAAGGTATGAGCCAGATTGGGCCAAGGGGAGAGAAGCAATGCTCCGGACAAGCGATCTCAAATGGACGGACAGACGGACAAACGAACAAACTGATCACTAAAGGGCGCCCGCATAAACATGCTTTTCTATCTAATCGTGAATGGTTTCTGTGCTATCTGCCCATGGTGAATAGTCATCAAAACCATTCATCGGCAGCATTCGATTTCTCTCCTTTTTAAACTCAGAACACCTCTGACATAATCCGATTGCTGCATTTAATTCAAAGTCCGATAACTCCAATTTGTTTATCATCAAAAAATTCTGCATCGCCGACAAATGAAGGTTTCTTCGTTACAATAAAATACCTATTTACTGACTATTCGGAGAATAGCAAGTTTATTGTCCCCCCCCCTTCCCTCAACAGCAACTATTTCACTCGGCTTCGCCTCGTGAAATAGTTGCTGTCTTGAGGGACAATAAACTTGCTATCATCCTCATAGCCAGTAAATAGGTATATAATGTTCCATCCACCTACATTTCGAGTTATATAACCTCCCTTTGTAACCTGCAATTTCACTGTGTAAAGTCAACACAAATGGCATAGCCCCAAGTTTCACAATTTACTTCTGCTTCTCATGTACTTAACATTAGGAGCCTTCATATTGCATACCAATGCCAACAAGAGACATCCCTCTAACTAATGATAATCATCAAAATTCATTTCATGAATCTTAACAAGACTCTTAAGCCTTCAAGTACAGCAACTCTCAATTTTACAAATAGATTAACGGGTACTTTATCCAAAACTGTCCCTTGCTACCTTTAACTTAGTACACTAACACTTTATGAAAAATCATTTTGTCTTAGACTTAGAAAGCTAATGCAATTCTGAGAAAAAGTATACCACATATTGCCAATTCCATTGAGGTTTAATAAAAATATGGCCATTTAAGTGAACCCACCATTTTTACTTTCCTCTATTCAACACAGATTCATAGGGTTCTCCATAGTAAAACATCTTTACCTGACCTTTTAGAGGTCAATTGTTGTTCAACCTGCCTTAATAAGAAAGTTTTTTCAATACAACATACATCTACATGATATTATCATGATAAAAGCATCACATTGCTTAGAAATGCCCTTCCATGAATACCCACCCCCTATCTTTTGATTTTCATAAAAATTCATGATTTAAAATCTTTTACCTAATTTTATGCAACTTGTGGCAGTTTCTTTGAGTCATTTCTCACACATATTTGAAATCAATCATCAATGATACTAAAATTTGATCTTTTTTTGTTTATTAAATGATTTGTAGCATTTGAATTAACAAATAGACATGCTTTCCTGCATGTGATTTCTTGTTTTCATGAAAAAAAGTATGCTTACAATCATATTTAGTGAATATCTAATATATTCTGGTTTCTAGTCTCCTTTTAATCATGCTAAAACAGTAAGTCCTACAAGTTAGACATCTGCCTCAAATTAAAATTAAATTCAAACACACCTGGGTAGCTGGAGACGAAGGAGAATTCCATGAAAAATGTTCAAATTTTACATGTTTTCCTACATTTTTATGTACATTAAAAAGGTAAAAATATGTTGTACATGTATCTTGTTAATTTCAAAAGTAATTATCATAGCAGATGTTATTTCAAGGTCAAATGTACATTTACATATCATACATGTAATCTTAATGGTAACACTTGAAAAGAGGGGGGTGATTTTTCAATTATGTAAGCACATCTAAATATTATATTATTATAAAATTCAAAATGAAGGAAACATAATTGCATACTTTTATTGAAAAACAAATTTTCACAACTAACAATTGTAAATTTGTTTAAACAGCCTTAATTTTGTTTTTCATAATTTCTTATCAAACACAAACCACAACAAGGCATGATGCTTTCTTAAAGTTCCATTATTTTTTCATGAATTATCCGATTTAATTTGAATTACCGGTAAATAGTCTGTAGAACACAAGGATTATGCATGTGGGTAGAGGTGACAGGTTAACCTTAAGAGCTAAAACCACAAGAATCAACAGGTAAAAGCCTTGCGGTCGCCATGTGGTTACAACAGTCCGTTTTGAGCTGAAATTGAAAAAAAATAAATTAGCTGTGTTAACATACATGTACTAATACATGTAATAGCTGTGTTTACATTAACATATCTGGAAAAAATACACTGGCCATGCAGTGTAATAAGTATGACATATCCCAATACATAACATTAACATTTAGGCACTACAAAAACAAAACTTTGCATATCAAGTCATAATATAACATTATTATATTACAGGTATAGACACATATCAAATTGAGAGAGAGAGAGAGAGAGAGAGAGAGAGAGAGAGAGAGAGAGAGAGAGAGAGAGAGAGAGAGAGAGAGAGAGAGAGAGAATATTAGAGTTTTACTTATTACAGAGGTAAAATGACAAAATCATAACCACGGAAAATTTCAAGCCTCTATCTTCAAGCGTTTTTGAGAAAAGCCCCGGACATTTTGACTTTTTTTAATTTTTAAAAATGACGTTACGTCTAAACGGAAGTGACGTTGTCATTAAAAATTTAATATCTTTTAGGGACGCTAACTTGCAACAATTCCTGAAAGTTTCATTGAAATCGGTTGAAAACTTTTTGAGTTATGAAGCCGAAAAGGAGTCAGAAAAAAAAGAAAAAGTATAATAATAATATGTCAAAAGAAACCGAAGAATAACAAGAGGGTCTTCCGTTGGAAACGGAAGACCCTAATAATAATAATAAAAAGAAACAATAGAATAACAAGAGGGTCTTCCGTTGGAAACGGAAGACCCTAATAATAGGGGAAAAGAAACAAAGCAAAAACAATAAGGTCTTCCGTTGGAAACGGAAGACCTTAATAATAGAGGAAAAGAAACAAAGCAAAAACAATAAGGTCTTCCGTTGGAAACGGAAGACCTTAAAAAAAGACAGAGAACCCTGCCGGTTTATCAAATTTGTTTGTTTTGACACATTCTTGTTTTTTTTATATGACCTAAATATAGAGAGGCAAACCGTAAACTATCTTTTAGGAAAATATGTTTTTAATCAGAATCCCTAGAAAGAAAAATATAATAAAATGAATGATGCAGTCTTAAATAAGTGAAAATTTACATTCCAGATAAACATTATTGATTGTTTTTGTCTTCTTATGTCTTTTAACACTGTGCCGGATAATTATGCCAGTGCCAAGGTACATATTGGTTTTTGTAAAACATAAATACTTTGATTTGTCTTTTACTTTTTGTGAAACATATTATATACTAGTACGTCTCTCCTACAAGCTGTATTGTTTCTAATTAATATATGTGTATAAAATTACTAGATACATGTATCATTACGTTTCAGGTACAACTTCAAACAAAAGATGAAGCTTTCTCGTTCAGTCAATTGTAATGTAACTGAAAGATAACTTAAGCGTTACTGAAAGGCTAAATTGTGCCATTTAGTCACCTTCAAAACCTCTCATTTAACATTCCGCTGATTTAAAGGCAGGGTATCATCGTTTGAAAAAAAATGGGAGTAATTTCTTTTCTCTCCAAAAACATGGTCACATGTGCGTAAACAAATCATCTAGCCCTTTTATTTGTAAATATGGAAAAGGCTACAAGAAATGTTTTCAATGACTGATAAAATAAAAAAGTATTTGAGGTTGTTGAACTTCGTAAGATTGAACAAATGTGTCATTGTTCATCTTGAAACGACGAAAACGTTACCGCATATGCACCTGTTTTCAGGATGCACACTATGAATAACTGTTGACGATAGATATATATGATTTTCTCTTCATTCTGAAAAAAAAAATCATTTATGTATACATGTATAAATTAAGCGTAATCATTTCTAATGATGATGAACTGTAAGCGCAGTAATTTAATTCAATTTAGTTCCATTGCTTATCGCAATTAAATATACATTAAATAACAGGAGTTATTTTGGGTGAATAACCGGGTATATAGTTTTTATATAGTAAGGTAAATTCGTTCAATGGTAGACCATTGATTACTTTTTTTCAAATCAAATAGCATACTAAAACAAAAACATGTTACGTAACATGAGCCCTTCCTAAACGCCAAGTGTTTTCTCATTTTACAGGGCGTAACTGTAAAATCTCCGATTGGAAAAAGCGCCGACATTTGTTTCTATTTTTGTATTTTTTATGCATTTCCCTTTTATAAACCCTTATATATATATATATATATATATATATATATATATATATATATATATATATATATATATATATATATATATATAGTGTTCCTCAACATAACGCGCCGATTAAATAATTGCTAACACATGAAATATAACTAAACACTATCTACAAATCAGTGATTGTGACTTATTTTCCTTCTAGTTTAACTTATATGACTGATTTGATTGCTAAAACGCAAAACATTTTGAATTTCACGTTTTGATTTGTTGAAGATAATTTTGTTTTATCCACAAGTATAATAAACATTTCTGAGATCTGAAATATTATAGAAAGTAACAATGTACATGTTCGCCTTTAAAGAAAATTCAATTATGTAAATTTACCTAATGTAGTGCACTTTTAACCGCCATCACGTAATATGAATTAAAAATCCAATTATAAGTTAACACAACCAATTGCAGACACTTTGTATAATTAAGTAATCTTAAACAATTTTAGTACTCCAGACGGTTTGTGAAAAATTGTATATCATGAAAACATCTATATATCCAGACCATTACAGAACACATATCGTGCACTTGTGGCTTTTTCTTTTTTATCTACCTATTGTTCAAAAAGACCACTATTAGAGAATTAACATTTGCGTTTTCATTCACATGAAAAACATGCGCCTTTAGTCAATAGCTTCATTGCAAATTTAATTGAAATAAAATATGTTTAAGGCACGAAAAAAACAGGAGATAATGATTTTCAATGAATATTCTAATCTAAAAAATAGCAAACAAGGATCTCGCAGAGAGAGAGAGAGAGAGAGAGAGAGAGAGAGAGAGAGAGAGAGAGAGAGAGAGAGAGAGAGAATGAAACAAAGGTTATGTTTCTCAAGGCGATAAACAAAATTTAACAATTTTAACTATATTCATGCTCAAAGTAATATTATTACAAAACAAGAGGCCCATGGGTCACATAGCTCATCTGACCAAAAAGAAAAAGCTATAATATAATCAACTTTTGAGGCATATATAAATATCTTAACAAAGTAGTAGAATAGGACCTGTATTACTAGATTTTATTTTTTCTCTCCAAAGATTCTTACGTCAAACATTGAATCATTGTGGGAGTCCAAAAACCGTCCAAGAACTACAGTCTAAACAAATAATACCAAAAATTTAAAACTGAGATTTTGATAAAAAATCTTATGTAAAAAAATTATCTCCCATTTTGATCAATACCTTTCCTAAAGATCATATGTTGAACAAAATTGAATATGCACGTACTGAAGACCAAAACATTACAGATTTTCTGATCAATTCGCTTTTTATCAGAATATTTTTCTCATTCCTACGTAGAAAAAAAAAACAAGAAGTTGGCCAAAAAAACTCGACATTCTCATTGTGTCCATCGTTATAAAACTCTATATAGGCTCAATCAGTTACACATCGATTTAAAAAAAATGTTTACATAACCTTACCCAAAAAGATGACACAATATTTCTGATTGCAGGATGATGCGGGGTAAATTAGCGAATACAATATGAAATCCAGACATGTCATTTTTTAAAATCCTGTTATACATTTAATTTATCAATCACTTATAATCAGTCTTCTTTGTTCATTTACAAGAAATATATACACAAAACAGTTCCCTTTTATAACAGTTATCAAACTATTACTGTAACTTATTCATTCAGTACTTATTTAGGTGTCTATTTAGTTTTTATTTGTGTAGTAAATGTAAATATCGTAAATAAAAAAAAAATGAACATTAACTTTGAACATTAACTATTTGCATGTCCACTTTCGATATAAACAAGTAGCATGTTAAAAAAACCAAAGGTTTGATGTTACACTTTGTATTGCCGTTATGCATCATTAGTGCATTTTTTAAATATTAGATTATCAAAACAATTGAGAAATTATCTGATATGTAGATAAAGGCATATTTATATTAATGAGTCAATGTGATCTTAATAGTATTAGTTGTCGTGTATTATTTTGTTACACACAATATGACACATGTGTCGATGGTTTTGGTCTTGGTTGGTTTTTACGGGTGATAAGATCATAAAGCTTAAAAACTTTTTCTGGATATAAAGCTGATGAGGATTAAATCAAATCTTGCTCCAAATCATGAAGTTTTATACTTATGCTCTGCAAGCTTTGTCCTCATCCACCCTGTTAGACTTCCTTACTATGTGTTACATGTATAGGTAGTTTTGATTTTATTCCCTTTTGTAAAAATTGCGGGATATTTTTGTGTTCCACTTTTTTCTAAATACTTTAAATAAGATTAATGTTTCTTAAATGAAATGAAATATCTTTCTTTGATAAGACAGCAGCAGAGCAGAGCTGCATAATAGTATGTGTATCAGGTTTAGTTGTACGGAAATGCATACATAAACAGTATTTAAAAGCACGTTCGTTATCATAACTTTTCATCCATGTTCACATAATTAATCCTGCATGTACGTCGCAGATATAAGCAACAATATCAATTTTACGTGTCAAATCGCTTTAAAAATTGTAAAATACATCCGTTGCATTAAGTATTTTCGATTATAGTGATCCAGAGAGGGTATTTGGTGTTTAGTTCTGTTTTCATTTGCGGAAGTTTTAGATATGAGACCATTATAGTGCGAACGTTGATTGTTATTTTCTTTTAAATTTAATACATAAAACTAATTATTATTTCCTTATGTGGTTATACTAGATACTAGACTTTGACCCGTGCGTGCACTGGTTGACATTGCATATGATATCGGAATAATCTAATATTATTCTAATAGAATAATCTGTGTCTCGGGACAGGCCTTCAACACAGTTAAAATGCCTCCCATATACCCGTAATGTAGCAAAAAAACTGCAGAATCGCTCCGATTTTGAGAAAATTAAATAACAGTCAAATTATTCATAGCAAACCATTTTGAGGCTGTAAATATGTTTCATCTAAAAATTTAATTCATATTAATGAAGAATTCAACACTTTTTCACCAACGTTTTTTACTCGCTTCATTTACACACCATGTAGACATTCGGAACTCTCGGGATTTTTCATATCAAATGCACTGAGTTAGTTATCTCCCGTATTTTCTTTGATGAACAGAATATATACATGTAGCAAACTTTCAATGAAAATTTACACGTATTTGTATTATCGTTTCTGAGTTTATCCATGCAAATGTGATATTGTGGAAACATAAACTGAATAAAGAGCCTCCCGTGATTTAGCGTGAATGTAATGCGCATGCGCAAGATTGTAAAATCCAAAAAATCCAGATGATTTCCGGATTTTTAAAAGAAATTTTCGTTGATTATTAATTAGCGAAGCTTGATTGAGAAAAAATAAAAACAAATTGGTAATCTTCAAGTACCAATGATGTTTAAAATATATAAAACAAAAGACAGTACTCTTCCGAATTCTCGGTATTAAAGCCCAAAAATTATAGTCTATTATTTTAATATAGTAGTATAGATACTTTTAAAATGAATTCAAATAATTTACAGAATCAATGTCATATCTAAATAAAACAATTATATAATTATCCATACTAGCAGGCTAATTTAAAATTCCACGGATGACAGTAGTTAATAGCCATTTACATGTACATTGTATTATCTTCAAACAATGTAAAAGAAAAGAGCAATAACGTATTGTAAAAATACCTTAAGCAGTAACATTTTCCGGAAATTTGATTGTTTTGCTATCTTAATTGTTTCTTTGTTACTTTCTGAAAACTGCTTGGGAGAAATTACTTTGTAAACAATTACCAAACGTAAAGCTATTAAGTGCAGTTACCTGCTTTATCAATAGATTTTTTTGTTTCAAATTGGTATTTTTTTTCTATCATTTCTAACCAAAGTATTTGCAGAATAATTGACCATATTACTTTATACAATGATAATACTATTTACTCAACTTACTTGGTACGGATTTCTAGTTATATATATTTGAATGTATACATTTAGCTTTCACTCTCACGTTAGGTATCTTTTTCATGTATTCAGCTTTATCTTTTATTGCGTTGACTTTAAACTTCATACAAATAAATAATGTGGCATAAAATATAATAATAACATGTATCACAATTGAACAACTTGGTTCTATTTCCTGGTTCCGAAATTAAATTGATAAAAATAGTTTGCGTTGTTAAATACATTTGAATGAATATGTATATATTGGAAACCTGTTTTAATGTTTATTTCTGTTTTGGTATCGTAGTTTTATTGACAAATTTTATGGGTATTCAAACAAAAGGTAATCTATTTACAGTTCATTATATTATTTAATTATTTTGTTTTAGTTAATCTCTTGCATTAAATTGGAATGTACATCCACTCTTGCATTTAGTGACGTAGTCAGAAGAAGCATGGTCTGACCCTGAAGACAATTTTGGAAAAAGATATATTTCATTAAATCTTAATCTAGAAAAATTGAATTTTGAAAAGAGTTGGTCCACAGTTTTTAATGGACAGTCTTTCTAATTTAAGAATAAACATTGCTCTGATTTTTTCACTTTTCACTTTATAATACTTAATATTAAAAAATCAAAATAATTTCTTGAAAATGGCGCCGTTATTTGGAAAAAAAAAGTTCATGTGTCCACGAATGTTTTGGAAAAAACTCGTATACCTAGTTTTTGGAGGTATCTGTGCACACCAATCCACGTTCTTTTTACCCCTCCCTCACACCCCATGTCCTTCTTTGTTGGACTGACTGCTGTATTACATGTATCCACGAATATTTTGAATTTTTATGAAAATGTCTTTGTTTGAAATGGAACATTTTATATGACTATATATATGTTAAAGTTTGAATCAAAGAAATACATATGCACGCCGTTATTTAATTAAACTTCATACTCTCACAAATCAGGTTATATTACCACTAATATAATTATCCAGAATTTAAAAAAAAAAACTATTTTTGTATCGTACCATTATTCAAGGGCACATTGATACATGTACATGAAATAAACTACTTGTAACTTTGATTCCATTATATTTGTTACTGTAGAATGTAGTACAGGATTTTACGGATTACTACCGTTTTGTATGAAATGTCCTTATCCATCATACGGTGTGGATTGTCAAACTGTGTGTTTGTGCCAATATGAAAATTGCAACCATGTTACAGGATGCTTTAAACCAACATCTGAATCAGGTGCAGTCCATTTGTCTTTCATTCATTAGGAGTTATTGAATTACTTAGTATATTTTATATTTTAAAAAAAGATGTATCTTTGTAGAAAGAGGTCAATCTACACAAATATTTACGCTTGAGAAATTGGAACACATCAGGAGGGACTCTACTCCTGCCAAAATTATGTTTCAAGAAACAATACTTACAGCCTCACGCAATACAATAGAATCAAGTACTTATATCATCCTTGCTCGGTCAACACAGCCAAAAAGAACAACACTGATTTCAGGTTAGCTTTTATTAATATTGTAGTCGTACCATGTTTGGTGGCATATTACTGTTGTGTATTGTATTAGTTCTCGACCTTTGGCATTAAAATTTACCTATTTATATGCGACTGCTTGAACATGCAGATCTGTTCATTGTATTATTACATCTGATTGCAATTCGGATTGTTTTAATAAATCTTATGATAGTATTGTGAAATTTTGGTTGCTCGTAAGAACGCGATTTTGCGCATTTGCTAGTAGAGACGGTTATCATTGCTATCATCATGAGTGTCGTATGAAGTCTACGAACGTTTGGCAATCAATAATGCTAATGAGACCATGGGTACGTATCAAATATGTTTTGAAGATGATAAAAACACTGTTTTTGGTAGACTTTATATTCATGGTTTTTTTTTTCTTACGAAAAGTTTTTTCAGAATTTTCAGAAAGAAAAAACAATGATGTCTGTGTCACTTTAATTTAGACTGATGTACTTTCGTCTACCATTCTTTACATAATTACGAACCTAAAATAAAAGTTAAGAGTAAAGAACCAACGACAAGGCAACACTGAGCTAACCAAGACACTCCTTGGAATTCAGTTTCTTCAAGTTATGATGAAAAGGATTGTTTTCCTTTTTTTAATTTCGGAATTAATTCGTACACTGTCAGATAAGTATAGAATATTATTGACAGAATGCGCTATCATCCAATCACCAAAACAGTATCTGGAGGACTGCAAACCGAGACAAACCACGTTGAGTGGGACTGTTACATAATGCCTTGTCCTCCTGACGTCTATAGACATAGAGCAGTTCTATGTACTTGCCCAACGACCTTATTTAGCAAAGCCCAGAGAATCTTTTTAATCAGAAAATTTCAAACTTAGTTTTAACGCAAGAGATGCAAGTTTTTTTATTGTTATTTTTTGCCGTTTATGGGATACTATTTTTTTTTTAAATTGTTAAATGATTTTAGAATGACTTTTTTAAGTATTTGAAATGATAAGCAAACATTGTTAACATTTGGACTAAATGAAAAAATGACAATAACAAACCGTCAACCATCTCAAAAATCCATAAAACGAAATACAAATTCAAAGCAGAGCAACACGGACCTCCAAGATAGAGGCAGGATCAGGTGCCATGGAGGAGTGAGCATCCTCTGCTGACCGGTCACACCCGCCGTGTGCTCTTTGTCGTAATCGGGAAAATAAAAACCGCAAAAGTCCGTAGACAATTAGGTAATTAATTATGGTCTAACAATTAGTATGAAAAACGTCAGTCAGCATGCGACTCAGTGGAAGATTGTATTTGCTGACAAGGTCGTCGTATCGACCATAGAACTTACGAAAAGATGACTTTAAACGAGACTGTTGATAGTCCTGTTTTATCAACTTGTTTGTCAGTAGCTTGCCTCGTCTTAGAAACTGTTCATACGAAGAGCATGCCCTTGCGTATCGAATTAACTGAGAGACAAAAACACTAAACGCATACTTTTTTGTAATACATTTTGATAAACAAAAATTATATATTACAGGTAGATGTATACAGATGTATGGAATTGTCATATCTATTTTAGTTATCAATATACAACATAAGGCAGCTTATACATGTAGATATTTTATCTGTTATAAATACGAACGCTGTGTTAATTCAACAATCACATGAACTGTGAATAAGTATCCAGTATTAGACTGGATTAATCTTACTATACCTAACGTGCTATCTCGTAAAGAAATCAAGGGCTATGTTGGTGATTGTATTTTACCAGAATTTAAATGTGCAGGACAGTGCCAATAATTGCAATCTAGATTATTGGCGTTTTTAAACCTCAGAAACAAACAAACAATCGTGAATTCTGTACATGTTAAAAATGAGAGGCCGCAATATGGCTGAAATTTAAAACTCAACAAATTCGAAAACAAATACAAATATTTTTGAAACCAAATGAATGAGTTTATTTCTAACGTTTATTTTCTGGCCAATACTGTTATTTTATGACGACACAATGATAAAACATTGTTTGGTTTATTTTTTTCAGTTTCCATGTTTGCTTCATCTATTTTATTATTATGAATTATTTGCTTTATTTTACCATTGACATCTGATTATTGTAGAGCAACGCTTTACGCTGTAAATATTTCGTAGTTTTACCAATAAAGCAATCGAGCATAATAATATTGTCGCGGTATGTTCTTTAAAAAAAACCTTCGGTTTATTGATCGTCACTCGTCTTAGTAGAAGATACACATGTGCAGTAGATATTTTTAGTAAGCAGATGTACATTTTGCCATTTAAATTATATCTACCGGAAACGAAGGTAAGTGGATTTAAACATATAAATATAAGTGAATCGATAGAAATCTACAATATAAAATCACTATTTTTGTGATTTCTGTATTTGGCATTTAATGCGACAAAAAAATCAATACCGAAACTTTGCTAATAACTTACATTGCATCGACATTAAATCGAAACCGAAAGTAGAAATTAAAAAACAAACTGACCCTGTGATATTTTAATGGCACTGAAATAATGTAGGTATGTATATAATATAAAACCAATTAACTTGTATGTCTTTATATAGATGCAACATTTATTACCGACAGCGTTTTTAATCTCGGAACACCCCTGGTGTAATCCGTGTCGCTACGTTAAATTCAAAGTCCGATAACTCTAATTTGTTTTTCAGGGAGAGAATCTGCATCGCTCACAATTCAAGTTTTCTACGGTATAATACAATAATTACTTACTGACAATTCGGACGATAGCAAGCTTATTGTCCCCCTCGATAGCAACTATTTTCCTCGGCTTCGCGTTGTGAAATAGTTGCAGGGGGACAATAAACTTGCTATCGTCCTCATAGACAGTAAATAGGTATTAAATATATTACTTTTCTTATTGTTTTATAGGACAATGGCATGTCGAACAACTTTAATTCAGTATGCAGTGATGCATTTATATATACCTTATATCTTTCTAGCAGTAAGCCTTTTTTATTCTGTTTTCTTTTTTATCATGACTCACAATAACTAATTTAAATTGATAATATGATATTTGTACTATGGAATCGTTTTTACATACTTTAATTTAAATATTGAGATTTAAAGGATATATTGATATGCATCCAGAAGTGTCGAGTTTTAAACTTGCTGAAATTATTTTATTAATTTTTATAATCTGAAATTTTTTTAAATCATATCAACACGTTTATATTGCATCTTTAGCTTATTTTTTATATTTTGTTTTAGTGTTTTTAAACGAACTTTTAAGTAATTTCGTTTATAGATATGAGACTTATAATGACCCGGTCCATTTGTCATCAACATTTTAAAAATACTCAACTCTGCTCTTAACTTAAGCTCATTAAAGTCAACTTAATGGATATTAGATTAAGTATACTCTGTTAAGCCTAGAAATGAATAGGAAAATGTTGTGATGGCGGAGTCTGATCAGTTATGATTTCCAATCAAGTTTGAAACTGCTCCCCCCCCCCTCCCCAAAAATGCCAAAAACAATGACCATTTGCGAATATCATAGTATTAGTTTTAATTCTATTGAAGAGAGGAGAGAACTGCCCTCAATCTATTCCAACTGTAGCCGTTGTGGACGACTGTCCCCAAAATACCGTAGAATGGGTAAAGAGGATGGAGTTGAAAAAATGTAATTTAATCTTCCAGAACTGTACTACAATAGATAATTTTGAATATCACTGTCTCACAAACAAGTTTCAACATATATTTGTAGAAGTCTGTGCACCAAACAAAATGATTGTAGGTAAGGAATATCATTAAGTGCTTGAAAAAAAAAATTATGCTGTGTTCTTATATTTGATGAGGAAAATATGTTTTTTTATTCATTCTAATTTTTTTTTGCACGTCAGGACAAAACTGCCCCTTTTATGATGTGCAACATAATTCAATTAATTATAACCTCAACCAACCGTGTAAGGAGCATATTAAACCATGTCCGGCTGTATACACATCCAGTTCAGTATATCTTTGTAAGTATCTTGTTTGATAAATCATTGTAACATAACTACTAACCTTAAAATCAAGTTAACCAGTTAAAAAGTTATCCACGCAATTTTTATTTTTGCATTTATATTCAACTGTTATGCTGTTGTTATAATCATAATTTTCATTTACGGTGTGTTTTTCGTGTAATCACTTGGATAGTTTCTGGGGAGATCTGATCGTGTTCATATTGCTTATTAGTCAAATCATTAGATTATTAGAATTATTCAAATATCCTAGGAAATTCAATGTATGATATGTCTCAATGATATTGGAACATGCCTCGTATATAAATCCATCAAGTCTTTTAAAAACGCCAACTGTAATTCATTTAGAAAATGACATGATCGATTTCAGAAGTCTATTTGATCTGGATAAAGGATTTTAGTATAAAAAAAACCCCATAAAACAAATGAAAAATTAATAAAAAAAGATATCGATTACAATGTATATTTTGATATCAACAGATCAAGAATGCTACAATGAGGCTCGAAAAAGCAAGGCGCACAGCAACGACAATCTCCGAAACGAAGATAGTTCAGTACCAGGGTATAGATGTGAACATACATGTATTTGTTTCTTATGATTTTATTTTGATTTTGTCTATCTTTGTCTCGCAAAAATTCTGAAATGCATATAATTCTCACGACGTTTGAAAATTCAATTACATACAAATTCTATTAAATTAGTATATTTTTTATTCTGTGGAATAGTGAAACTATGATAATTTATTTAACAGTTTAATCCATTACCTTGCATCATAAGTTTTACACGTACTCATATGATTTGGTATGAACATAATTTATTTGATAATGTAATCATTTTACATGTATCTGGTTTATTGAGCAGTTCAACAATCATTTACTTGTATCAATATTACTTAATAGTTAAGTCTTTTATTCTATAGAATGAAAATAAAAATAATGCACGCAGGTCCGCACACACACATATAATGCTAATGTGTTGAGGCTTTATATTTGGCTACTGAATAACATATTCATTTGAACAATAGCAGTATATTTTTCAAGAGATGTTTCTGGAAAAAAATGTTTTATTTAAAAAAATGCTCTGCTATCTACTTATCTTTTTTTTAACTGAATCCTAAATAATGTAGTTTAACTATTATTGCAGGAAAAAATATTTCCTTCAACTTCAAATTAAAATTTCCTGGATTATGGCAACTCTATTTACATTATTTCTGGTAATCTTGATTTACATTTGCTGGCCTAGAAAGGGTTCAATACTCAAACAGATGTGTGCTGGTAAGTAAGAAGGCAGAACAAATGTATTCATATCCAACTAGCATAAAATTAAGTGATTTATAACAAAATAGTTATAGATGAGCTGAACAAAACGTAGAGTAGCCTCATTGTACTTGAATGATAAAATATAATGCACATCTACCATTGATTTCTTAGAATCATATTTATTTGAATTAAATAGAATTATAAAGATGTACATGTATATATCTTTTAGTAATGCAAATAGCCATTGAGATATCGGAGTTTAATATTTTTTTTTACAAATAGCAATTCAGCAACGTATACTTGGGAAATCTTCTTTGACGCATGATGAAGAAAGAGATGGATTAAATGTAAATCAACAGGAAACTACCACGGAAGTACCAACCGATTAACAAAATTGTAATTAAATTCCGAGACGAAACTTGAGCGCCAGGAAAAAATGTTGTTATGCATATTTTACTTAAAAACTCATAAATGCAAGACCATTTTTTCCTCAAAATACAAAATACTATCTGATCAATATACTACTTATTGTTCAAAATATGTAGTAAAGATCTTATAGTGAATACTTTCGGTTACAGATATTCGTGTTTTTAGATGCAAAGACTCCAAACATTATATTTTACAACTGAATGTTCATTCCATAACATCCAAAGACAGTTACTTGTTAGTTATATGAATAACAATAACAGGCATATTTTAAATGAGAATTTTCTGTTTTGAAGTGAAAATTTAACATTACAAATTGCTATAGGAGAGTTTTTCCTTCATAAAAACCACAAGGTTCGTGTAAGCTTTGTTTATGAATATCTATTTTCTTGTTTATTGTTATAATTTTTAAATTTCATTTGCAAGCCCATCTCTTATTTTGTTAACTAAACATAACTTTTTTTATTTATTTTACGTTTTATTGTATTTTTAAACCATTAATCTCTAAATACAAACTTGATATTTATTAGCAAAAAATTGTCTAAATTATGTAAATGCAATTTTTAGTGTATATTTTACACTAGAAAAAAGCATATATATATATATATATATATATATATATATATATATATATATATATATATATATATAGGCATATTGCCTGATGTTCAATCGTTTTCTATGTATTTAATCTATAATAATATTATACTTTAAAAAAATTCTTTGAAGTTAAAAAAGAAATGCATTTTCTATTTTAGAAAGTTGATATTAAGGTAAACGCCTACTCACAACATTATTGGATTTATCTCAATTGATTTATAAGTATTAATGCATAAAGTACATGATTAAAACAAAAAGTTCATCATTCATTTTACCTAGATAATGTGCCAATGACACATGTACCCCCACATCTCAAAAAACAAGTTAAGACTAAATCTAGTACAAGATATATTTTGAATCAATGCAAACACAAATCACATAATAATTAGCATATATTTACTTGAAAACAGAGTAGCATATATTTTAAACATATTTAATTTTTTAAAAAACCTTACACTTGCAGAAAACCGAAAAAAAAGATTTCGAATTTTTGTAACGAATTAAAAAAACAAAATAAATATTCGTATTTTTTCTACATTTATCCACTTGACAGTTTGTTTTTGTCATTTTTCATTACAAAAATAAATGGACTTGTTTATTATGATTTTGTTCTCTTACTTATCAAAATGGATCTTGGAAGGATACAGTAAACACAAAAGAACACACAGGGCGTCTTTCATTCAATCGAGTAAGGATGTCAGATACACATGTACACCCACCCTCCCACCAAAAAAATCTCAAAGACTATTTTATGATTACTCTACTTATAACTGATTCAAATTTTAATAAATATGACAAAAATCAGTTGATTATAAAAATTTAAAAAAGAGAAGGTTAAATATGCCTTTAGTGACATCTATCACAGTAAGAACCAGATATTTACTCAACTATTATATAGCTCATTCAGCAAAAACCAGCACATAGATAAATGAGTTTCCAATTATTGTTAAAGACAATGTATTTTTGAAATCAAATATCAAGTACATGTATCTAATGTATATATATTTAAATTGAGTAATATTTTTGTACAATCATTGTAAACATTTACAAAAATGACGCATCAAAAAGACATACACGGTCGGTGAAGATTGATATAATTCTGTTTTAATCATCATTGACATGTTATTCAAAATAAAATACATTGACATTAGTCATCATTCACAGTAAATTAAATGTACAACTAATCTGTTCATTATATTTGCTGAATTATATAGTCTAGACTGCATTAAACCAAGTAATTCCAGTTACTGCGGATGCTTCATGATTACATGAATTAGAGGACTGTGGTATTAACTCTAAGTTGAAATCACTCTCACTGCACACTGCAGAAGCTTGAACAATACCAGATGTTGTCGCTGAGTTATCATCTCAGACTTTTGAAGTTTTCTCAGTAACATGTTCATTATACCAAATTGTCCATATTAGATCTGCTCTTTACTGTTAGAACTCGTGCAAAACCATTTTTTTAAATTACCAACACAATCAGATAAGTCAAGAGATTGTGTGCCATTTATACAGGCTAGTACATTATCTGTCAATGGAACTAACTCCACAACCCGCCCGTTCTTTTTTTTCAGTACCCTGCTTCTTCCATTATTTCTCCTAATGCCCGACTTACAGGGAATGACTTCATATAATGATCTTACCAATATTAATTTGAGAACTAAGATAAGACATAAACATGATTGTTTTTAAAACTTCAATGACGAATAGGTATAAAATCAGTTTATTATGTATAAAGAACAATAAATCTAAATAAATAACCAAATATTATCAACACAAATATCACCTTTGTTCCAATACATGTACGTTGGTCTAATAATGTTACAATGTAGACAATATTCATTGCTACAGTTTTTCAGGATTTATTTTCATCGTTCGACGAGTAGTAGTCATAAATCTTCTATACAGTTGCAAAAAAAAACCAGGATGCGATTATACGCAAAAATAATACATTCGACTTACCGTTAACCAAAGGTTTAGGCCACATGCAGTGGCGGAAACATCCGGTATCGACATCGTCACACTGCTGCCATGTGGTTGGCGATCGCCCTCTATGTCATATACTTATCTGCATAGGATGTTGTTTTTTTTTAAATATATCCTTTTATGTATAGTGCGTATCAGTATTTTACAGGCTTTGTTTTGCGCAGTGTAAAATCAAAACCGATAACGACCAATTGTGGCTCCCGGTTTAACACGAGTATACACCTATTTTAATTGCATCTAAGCATAGACGGATCCTTTTGCCCTGACATTTTACATGAATTTAGCATGCACTTACAGTGGTTTTAACATTAAAAGTGACAATCGGCACGCACAATCCTGATACGCGAACGATTACGCAGGATACACGGACGATCACCAACTTACTGAATTTTCACGATGCACGAACGATAAAAAAAACCACACAAACGAACTATTCTACACCATTTAGCACGCAAAATTAAAAATAATTTTTAAGATTAGAAATATGAAAACGTAGATATAAAGAAATTTTGTATTCTTCAAAAAATAGTGATTTAGTTTGTGTTGCAATGCTTGTGTTTTAGATATTGAAAAGCGCTTTGTACAATACCCAGTTTTTTATTTTTACCAGATAAACGATAAGGTAGGATCCACACACCAAGTAAAATGTTTAGTTTTCAAAACGAATATAAAGTTCTATCATAAGTTAAAGAAAATTAAGTATAAAAGAATTAAATTTAATGCATAATCTACATGAAATTATGTACATAATAGTTTGCGTAATGTAATACCCTATGTACGATTTAATTCTGCAAAATACAGGTAAATAGGCGAAAATCAACGTTTCCCGATTTTGCTTCTCAACCATCTTGCCAAAACAGCAGCAGTGTTATGAATATCGTTTTCAATTATTAATAGTGTTTGCAATAGTCCATGTCCCACGTCAACTTCGACGTCTTCCTTGCTGCCCTGCTCGTAAAACGATAGGCATAATATTATAAATTGTGATAGGCAAATTAATTTTTATAGGCTCGTCTTAAAGAACTAGACTTATTTCATGCCTACAATCAAGAGTTTGGATTTGCCAAACCACTAGTAAATCATGAAAAAGAAATAAGAAACTAACTAAAATTTAGAGCAGATCTTCCATGCATCTATTTAATTAAAGGTAGTCAGCACGACTTGGATCTGTTATTTCATTAAAACAAAGTTTAGTAGTTATATAACAAGTATTTAATATGCTTAGAAGCAGGGGAAGCAGTCTTTATCACATACTTATAACACACCTTGTATCACAACGAAAACAGAATAATTTGAGCATGAATGATAAACTCTGACATGCACTTTTGTTTGGAAAACAATCTTTAATTCATCCTTTGTCACAATTAAGACATTATTATTACAAATGACTATTGTTTCTGAGTCGTGTTAGATCATGTTCATGGGTATACAACATAACTAATTGATTGTGATAAAACAGACATTGCACTTCTTCAAAGCTATAAAGAAGGTTATAACGCACCTATATATACGAAATATAGTTTACGTAGTAAAATACAATAATCAAATCGCGTACTCCCTGATTGGCTGCTAAAATTATCATATCAATCAGAGTATACCATGACACAATCACAAAACAGATAACAAATGGATATTTCATATGACTCGTAAAAAAAATCTGCATACACGCGTACATAAAAGCTATAATGTTTAATAATGCAATGAAACGACACTTATTTTAATTTTCATTTCCGTGTTACGGAAATAAAATTTACTTTCAATCTACTTCATTTACTTTTTTTGCTAAAAGAAGTTTGAATACTTCTGTATAACCTATACGAAATCTATGGCTTGACCATCGAATATTCAACTAAGACTTGAATTATAATCAAAGTACTGAGAGTACTGAAAGACGGGGTCTTGAAAGATTGAATTTGTAATTGTCCACGTTTTCCTCCAATATGCTTCAAATAATTATGAGTTTGAATTAGGCGTTTCAATCTTTGTTAAAATCCGGCTATTGCAATTACATGATACTTTGTCTAAAATCTTTATTAAATCCCGGCCGAGAGGGACTGTCCTTCATAATTTTAGAAAATTGACACAACGGTATTTTATTTATAATAAGAACCCCAAAGATGAATTTAAAAAAAAACTACAACTATTAGTAAGCGGGAAAATCAAAACAACTATATCGATATCTAGGTAGAAAACTTAAATTATTAGTCAATAAGATTTATTTTATTTTGTGATCCAAGGTAAAATCCACAAGTCAGTATCCGTTATACAAGGTTTATTAAAACTCCGAAAACTCTCCAACTGCTGAATTACCGAATAATGTTAACATTTGTTTACTGATAACAAAGACAGGCCCCTGACGTAAGAAACATTTCTTTTTACTATAAAATTATTCCAAGTACTATAACAATAACAAGGTTTGTCAAGGTCGCCATTTTGAAATCCGTTCGCCTTTTACTACTTTTTGTGTAAACTCGTGCATCACGAATTACAATACAACTGTTCCTTTTTATTTAAAATCATACTCTGAATTCAGTCTACTGCTTTTCAAGTCGATAAAACTAGAAAACTGAGACCGGAAGTAAATGAATTACGTCATACTTTGGGGGTAGACCTTTACTGATTGGCTGTTATATTTATCGTTAAAAATAAAGCAACAGAATGATAAAGACATTAACTGATAAATGTACAGAGATAAGTCAATTAAAGAACTGGTTAGATAAAAAATAAGTAAAATGTCCAGATCAGTTACTAAGTGATATTGAAGGAGAGGAGGTTTCACGTCTAAAAAAGTATTCACACGGCAGTAATATGTTTTACTGACAATTGATAAAGCATTGTTTAATGTATGATAATTTTAAATTGTTAATTTAAGCTATTAATTCAGAATTATTTGATTTTAAAATTTCTAATATATGCAAAGTTAACGCTTTTAACAGCAAAATTAACAAAGGTTGTAGGGAATTGTCATTTCAGGGATCTGTGTCCTTTCAATACACTCTCGTCTATTAACCGCTAATTTTCATGTGTGTCTTGGAAAAATGAACTAAATTTCGAAAGCGATTTAATTTGATTTTTTTCGAAGAGCTACAAATAAAGATTTGTAAATCAGATTTTAAAACTACGATAAAAAGTATAAGTTTTTATCTTCTTAAGATTAAGATAAGTACTATTTCTATTTACATGTGCTACCACGCGGTAAATTAAAAATTTAAAACATAACAATCATGCATTATTTCTTAATTCATAGATCTAATATAGGTTGGAGGAGAAAGATCAGCTGAGTTTCTGATGATAGACATTAATATAAGGTATTGATGAAGACATTTTTCAATCATGAATGTGACTGGTTTTGTACGTTATAAAGTATAGAAAAAAGTATAAACATAGGTCTCGTAGCATGCAAAAATGTTTACATATTCCAACTAAGCCGGACAGTATGAAGATTAACATTTAACTTGGTTCTTCAATCGATACGATTGTATATATTGTTTGATGTATTGGTCACCCAAAATGTATAATCTATATAGATTTTGCTTACAATGCATTGTTCAAAATTTAAATTCAGTTTTCGCTAACAAAAGAGTTAATGAACAAGAAGGCAAATTCAGACTTGTCATTATTTTCTTTGTACAAAATTCCTTTAGAGATGGACAGCAGTCATACCGCAGGTAGACTGAAAGCCAATGAAGAACCTATTTAATATGTAAGACAGCTGTGTATAACTAGGGACGTATATACGTCCCTTGTATAACCAGTTCAGATTTTAACTTCGCGCATGAAGTTCGTAAGTATTCAGGTGATAGGTTGTTACATTTAAAATAAAATTCACAACTTTTCAAAAATGGCACATTGCGTTTGTGAACTTTATTTTTTATTCAACCTTCAACCCCTTCTATTAATTAATCAGCTCGTCCACCAACTGAATCGTCAACGGTGTTTTGCATTCAGTTACGTAACTCATTCCTTAATTCGCTACAACTATTGAATCCGAGCAAGAATATTCTGAACAATGAAACTATTTGTTTATTTTCTTTATAGAATTTAGTTTATACATAGAGGAGATAAAAGGATTAATGCGTGTTTTTCATAATGTATATATATTTACTGAAATGCAAGAAAACTTTCTGCACTCTTTTCTTACGCGTAGACTCAATTCATGTGTTCTACGCGTGCCTTCCGGTTTGAGACTTCGGCTGACAGTAAACCAATAGACGAGGTCTCGTAATCCCGTATAATAATGGTTTATGTGTTTCAGATTTATTCCCAAAAATATAATGTCAATAGTGAAAAGTACACACTTGGTAATATACCGTATAGCTGGTTTTTGGTGGTTTCAATTTTGGCATATTTTGCCGATTTTTAAAAATTAACCAAAAAAAAAAATAAATAAATAAATCACCAAATTTAAGAACTATGTAGATTTTATTGACAACTATATAATTTATGTAGTTTTTGTGGATTATTTTTTCAACTAACTTTCAAAGTCAGTTAACTTAGCGTCGTCTGTATGATAAAAAAAAGACAATTGTTACATCAGACAGTGTTACAGATTCAAATACCCATGTTGTCAAAATCAGTTTAAAACTAATTTAAATAAATAAACAGTCTATCATTACGTTAATTGTTTAAACACCCTAACACTTTTCCCTGTTCAGATGCGTAATTGGCCCCAGTGACAGCGGTGTTAGCTTGTGTTGTTATAGGAGACATGTCAGATTCATTATCGACTCTGGTGAAGATTATTGTCTGATTAGCGGTTTCTTCCCAACAATGAAATTAAAATTGACTGTTGGTAAAGATTAATTTTTAATGCATATGTTCTATTTAGTTATTTCTTTTTAAAATATTTAAAGCCAGGCCTAGTGTCAGACATCAAAATTTACCACCTTATAATGGTGATATAGGATATTTGCTGAAGTACATTAATTTCTCATCTATTGAAATTAAACTGACATTTGATTTTGAATAATGGATGCAGGATTCACAAAAATTATATCCAACAAAATTAATGGTATAGCTGTAGACCCCAATCCCGCCAAAAACCGGATATACGGTATATTTTCACTCTGAGATATATCCCCTGGAAGCCATGCTATATATATATATATATATATATATATATATATATATATATATATATATATATATAAAGCACTAAAATGGCTAACGACATGAACAATTGATATTGTCAAATTTTCGGGACAACCAGTCCCTTTCAGGACAAAAGAAATAAATTACATGGGTAAAAACAAAGAAAACAAAATCTAGCGCTACTACTAAAACTACTAAAGAAACTATAAATGATAATGCGACCGATCGCTCTAAAGTAATCAATCGACTGCTAAGACAGGCAAGTGGTTAGCGCGGTGGCCGCTCACTGCTAGGAGAGTGGGTTCCGGAGGTACTGAGTTCAATTCCCGGCCGGGGCGGAGGTGGAGCTCCAATATAGCGAATGTGCTTTATTCAATAGGATTAATATTTTACATATAAGTTAAAGTTGATTTGATACAAGGCTGTTTGATTTACAACTATTTTCTCTTGATGATGAATTGGTTGGCGTTGTGGTAATTTGGCTGCTAATTGATAAAGTACTATTTTCTCTTGGAGGCATGGTTGATTTCGTGTAATGTTGACTTTTCAAACTTTCCATTGCAATGTGATCTTTTCGTTCACCTAAGAAGATAATTTTTGAAACGAATGAATAGTAAAAAAATATATCCTGACTTCAAAACATAGATAGTATACGTTTGCAGTTAACATACATTTAGCTTTTTTATTTTATTTGTAGTTGAAATAATTGCATTACAAAATGATTGAAACAAACCGCTTAATATTTAACGATCAATTTGTATTTACATTGTTAGCGTTGCTATTTGTTTTTACAGGCGACATTTTACAAAACATACTTTTTAAAGTGTCATAAAGAATGACTGCACTTAAGGACATTTAAAAATTGCGACAAAATATATAAATTTTAGAAATTGACAATTCTTTTAATTGTAGCAATTGTCAATGTCCCACATATACTTGCACCTTTATGTAATAACATTAATAAAAAGATTATATTTAAAAAGTACGAAGTCGTTTTCATAGATAGGGATAATTACATTTTCTTGAATCTCCATAGGATAATGAGGACGACCAGTTTTTTACAGACGTAATATATAATCAGCACAAGTTTGTTTATTGTTGTCCATTTAATCGTAGTTGTATATTTATATTGATAAGCTTATACTAAAAGAAGATCAATAGACAAACATGCGGTCATGGTTAAGGAAGGAAAAATCTGTTTCTTATGTTCGCGGTCTCTGGTGTAAACGGCATACCTTTACCTGTTGACTATTATAATTCACCACGTGATTACTAACCCCGAGTAACTTTGTGAATACTAGACGTCCGTCAGGCGACGTGTAAGGTAGTACCCCTTATACTTGCAATATTATTTGTTTACAGGACTCGACCAAGGGTCTCAATATTTTCGGATTATCAGTTTTGTGCGTTACTGACTAATCGACTTATTTATTTTATAATGATTTTCGATCACGCAAATTGCTGACATCAGAACCTGGTTTACGATCATCAATGGCTACTTATACCTACTTATACTTATACCGAGCGCAGCGAGAGGCGGGCGAAGCCCGCCTCGCGAAGCGAGGATTAATGGTAACACGTATATATAAGAAAATCAGTGAAAAATGAAAGTTGAATCAGGGGTACTAAGGCCAAAAAAAATTTCTTCCAGCCCTGGGCGCCGCCATATTGGCAGCCATTTTGTTTTTAAAAAGTTAGTTCGATCATTGATTGACTGGTACTTATCGATGTTTATTGCCCCTAAACTCGATTAAATAAGTTCCAGTGTTTCAATAGAAGGTTATTTGAATTAAAAAAAATTAAAAAGGAAACCAATAGTGCTTCAATCAAGAAACACGACTTGTTCTATGTATGTCTTATCAAATTATCAGATGGAAAATAAAAACATTAACGTCAAAAAACCGATCTTTTAGATTCTGAATAAAGTATTCAATTTTAATACATTGGAATTCATATGAATTAAATTGATGAACAATGAAAGAAAAAATAAAAAAAAATTCGGAATCACGTATCTCTCTTTGGCTATTTCCGAAGACAAAAGTTGAACGTTTTACGTCTGAAATATGACGTCATAATGTAGACTGAGCACGCGACGGTTAGTTTAACTTTGACGAATGATTTGAGTAGGCAACCATGCTGGCGGATCCTATTTTTGTGCGTTTTAAATAGGTTTTATTATACAAAAATCAAATTGCACTGTGTTAAATCTGCGCTCGGTCCAACGGTCACACCGTTTACATATGAGCGAGCGCAGCTCGCCGGCGCGCAGCGCCGGCGCGAAGCGAGCTCTAACGGCAAGGCGTGTGCGAATAGAAAATTCGGACCAGTTGCACATTCATTCAACGGATTTTTTTGGCGTCAGTAAATCGAACCAGTAATGCATTGTTTTAATCGTCCCAGTAGTTCCCTGTAATCATAGCAATTTTTATCACTTCACACTCTCACGAGAATCAGCAAGACAATAAAAACAATAAGGCCATCATTGAAAATATCTTTGTTTCCCCTAACCCGACCCTAAATTTTGAAGTTGGGTAGGTAGGTAGGTAAATAATTTTTTTTTCTGCCAGGGCATAATTAAAATTACATTATAAATTAAAAGTGGAAAAACAATCAATTCTTTAATTAATTACAAAACTAAAAAAATTTGACCAGTTGTAAAACAAATTGTAATACTTGTACTAATGAAATGTAAAACAAATTTAATATCGAATTCACAATTTGATATTGTTCATCTTAAATTTTAACATGTTTGATTCAATGACTAGATGTGCAAGAATAGATTCATTATCATTTGTATGTTGATGTACATGTTAATCTATATTTAAATATCATTTTAATGATAATGTACATACTTCAAAGTATCAATTAGTTTTTCAAAATTTGGTTTATACAATGTCTAAAAGTATATTAAAACAATAATATTTGACAAACTTAACGTAATGTAATAAATGTAAATGTTTGTTAAGTCATATTTAATGATTCTAGTTACTATAATATCAAGTTTACACAAACTCACTACACTTGCAGACAATATCCTTCTTTGACAAGGAAAAGGGTGTCTATACAAAGAAATATTAACCGAAATTTGAAACATAATGCCAGGGAAGAAAACAATATTTAGATAATAAAGATTTTTGTGAATTTACCCAATTTCACTTTATTTATAGTAATTACCAAAACCAACTTTTGTTTCGGTTTATTTGAAATTTGATGAATTTAAGAGAAATGTTTAAATTTTTCACAACACAAGAGTCTTTCATATAACAGGTACCAACCTAATTTTTGGGAGACTAATTTCTCCCTAACAGAAAAGTGGGGAGAAGTTTGAGAAATCAGGGAGACTGTCATTATTTGATACAGCATAACCTACAGAAATGATGATATACACACTGATTCAACATTAATTAAAATTGGATAAGAATTTAAGCAAGTCAATAAAAATTAAAACAACTTCTAAAAGTTTAAAAAAAACTTATCCAATCTATTAAATTCAATTAATTTGATGTATTCATACGTTTTATAGATGAAATGTTTTGTAATTGTGTTCATGGTGTTAGCTACATGACAAATAAAATCAGTCTCTGTACTTCTGTGTATTTTGGAAGTATTAGTCCAACCATTTGACTCAATTACAACCGTTGTTTAGAGGATCATTTTAATTTTTAAAATAACTGTAGGCAGATTTTAGCATTAATTTGGCAAAGTTATTAACTAATTACAAGTTACCAACTAATTGTCATATCAACACTAAAAGTAATAAACATCAGTTTTAATTTTCAATGCACAGTATAGGCTATATGTTGCAGCACCCGTATTCATATTGTAACCCATAAAAGATAAGACAATCGCAAATTTTTAATCAGTGGTTAACTGAGGCTATGGAATCGTCTTTTGAATTAAATGATTATCATTTTAATGTATTTGGGGTTAATTTACAGGATCTTGAACTCAGAATACAAGGCGACTTCAACTTCTCTTTCGGAGAAAATTCTGGCGAAGTTACCGATCATAAAGCGAGTATTCCGCCCATGTTGATGATCAAGGCTAACAAAATGATTGTAAAACGAAAAAATGTGGGTCTCCTAAAAACGAATTTGGGTAGAATTAAGTTTCTTTAAAAAAAAAATCTCTTTTTAATGTGGTTAAAAAAATAATTCAGTCGGCGGGATTTAATTGGGTCGGTCGCGTTAGGGGAAACATAAATAATTTTAATTTAGGCCTAACGATGTATACATACGACATATAGTCAGTTACCTCTAAAGTTCACCTCAGTACACTCTCAATCAAAAAAAAAAAAATAATCGAGTGACGTCACAAAGGTTTGCACATTGATCCGATAGATTTTTTCGGCGTCAGTAAATTTGGACCCACAATTCATAGTACCAATGGTTTCCAAGTCCTCACGTTCTCGCGAGAATCAAAGTAAAACTTTTGAGAAGCATAGAAGATGTGTAATTTTAAGAACATCATGCTTTTTAAGTAAATAAAACAGCATACTTCGCTTACTTTTATTTCTCAGGGGAGTTTTAAAGAGTCAGACGACACTTAAACGTGAACTTTGACGTCACAATAAGGGGAAATTACTCTAACTGAAGCTATTGTAAATCTGCTGAAATTACCAAAATCCTCTCAAAATATTGCAAAGCTAAAGAATGAGGACATTTCTTCAGATATAGGAAACAGTTGTAACTTGCACTCATTTGGATGAATGCTCACATTTATTTTATTCACTATAATTACGATAATTTTCAGGAACGTACACGTAGCATCGGGTTTTTTAAAAGGGGGGTGGGTGGTGGATGACAGCCTCATCCAAAAAATCTTTACAAGCAAAAAGAAAAAAAAGATAATTCTCAAAATTCTGAAAATTCTAATCCTTCAGCTCTTTAGCAGTTCAATGGTTTCTTTCTTTTCACTTCCATTTATTACATGCTCCCAATCCCAAGTGGGGGGGGGGGGGGGCAACTCCATGTCCCTTTAATATGATAAGAAAAATATTTTTAAGCGTAAATTTAAAAAATAATAAGAAGAAGAAAAATGTCGACTGTAAAAAAGGGGATGAACTGACGTTACAATTACTTTAAAAGAGGAGATACAGTGCAATGAACATTTATATTAAAATCTTTATTATTCAACAACATTTTATCTCATCTGAAATTAAACTATTGTTCTACTTATAAATAAATAAATAACAAATCTTATAACATATGAAATCTTATAAACTATGCATGGATAATGGAAATTTACTGAAAAAATAGGTATGCTTTATTTTTTTTGGCAATCAAATTTATTTACGTTGTTAATTTTATTTTTATTGATTTATCATAATTCATTGTTTGATCACATGCTGCGCTCGCCCCAACGGTCGCACCGTAAAACATATTACGCGCAGCGCCGGCGCGAAGCGAGCTCTAACGGCAAGGCGTGTGCGAATAGAAAATTCGGACCAGTTGCACATTCATTCAACGGATTTTTTTGGCGTCAGTAAATCGGACCAGTAATGCATTGTTTTAATCGTCCCAGTAGTTCCCTGTAATCATGGCAATTTTTATCACTTCACACTCTCACGAGAATCAGCAAGACAATCAAAACAATAACGATGTATACGACATACAGTCAGTTACCTCTATAAAGTTCACCTCAGTACACTCTCAATCAAAAAAAAAAAATAATCGAGTGACGTCACAAAGGTTTGCACATTGATCCGATAGATTTTTTCGGCGTCAGTAAATTTGGACCCACAATTCATAGTACCAATGGTTTCCAAGTCCTCACGTTCTCGCGAGAATCAAAGTAAAACTTTTGAGAAGCATAGAAGATGTGTAATTTTAAGAACATCATGCTTTTTAAGTAAATAAAACAGTATACTTCGCTTACTTTTATTTCTCAGGGGAGTTTTAAAGAGTCAGACGACACTTAAACGTGAACTTTGACGTCACAATAAGGGGAAATTACTCTAACTGAAGTTATTGTAAATCTGCTGAAATTACCAAAATCCTCTCAAAATCTTGCAAAGCTAAAGAATGAGGACATTTCTTCAGATATATAGGAAACAGTTGTAACTTGCACTCATTTGGATGAATGCTCACATTTATCTTATTCACTATAATTACGGTAATTTTCAGGAACGTACACGTAGCATCGGGTTTTTTTAAAAGGGGGGTGGGTGGTGGATGACAGCCTCATCCAAAAAATCTTTACAAGCGAAAAGAAAAGAAGATAATTCTCAAAATTCTGAAAATTCTAATCCTTCAGCTCTTTAGCAGTTCAATGGTTTCTTTCTTTTCACTTCCATTTATTACATGCTCCCAATCCCAAGTGTGTGTGTGTGTGGGGGGGGGGGGGGGGCAACTCCATGTTCCTTTAATATGATAAGCAAATATTTTTAAGCGTAAATTAAAAAAAAATAATTAATAAGAAAAAATTTCGACTGCAAAAAAGGGGATGAACTGACGTTACAATTACTTTAAAAGAGGAGATACAGTGCAATCTTTATTATTCAACAACATTGTATCTGAGATTAAACTATTGTTCTACTTATAAATAAATAAATAACAAATCTTATAACATATGAAATCTTATAAACTATGGATAATGGAAATTTACGGAAAAAATAGGTATGTCTTATTTTATTTTGCAATCAAATCATAATTCATTGTTTGATCACATGCTGCGCTCGCCCCAACGGTCGCACCGTAAAACATATTATTTTGTTTTGAGCCCTTAATATAGTAACGTGCAGAGAGAGAGAGAGAGAGAGAGAGAGAGAGAGAGAGAGAGAGTTGAATTATAGTATCGCTATTCTAATTTTGGACCAACCATTACAATATTAGTTCCACCCTTTATGCATATTTATGAATCGTATCTTCAATCTGGAGCAGTTAAGTCTAAATTTAAGATATTTGCAGAGCATTTATAGAACGCGGGTATGTTCAAGCTTCCCACAGCGATGTGTATTTGACTGTAATTCTTAAATTTAGGCGGCATAATAAACTAAACGTCACGACCTGCATTCCATTCGATAGTTCTCAGGGATTGTATCGTGACGTTAAAAGTGAAGTATATTGAAACAGTAATAAACCCATTTGTTTCATTTACAAAGATAATGCCGTTATTGCTAGACTATATTGTGCATTCATATTAATAATCAGTATCCAATAATCGACAGATTTAAAGCTTAGCTTGAAGTAAAAAAACAATCTATTAATTAGTGGTTTGGATACTCTCCCTGCTACGTGTAAACAACTGAATGAAGAAATTGTATTGCATGTAAAAACAGGTGAAAGATCAATACAATTTAAGAATGTTTTCAATTGGAAGAGAATATTAGTACCAATGTGAATCATGCTTGGAAAACCAACGGATGGATCCCAATTTCATGTAAATCGCTTTTAATTAGTTAAAATATGGTTTATTTTTATGCTTTCAATTGGCGAAATGTTTTAACAATAACTTTATTGAACGAACTATCTTTTTCAACCTCAAACATGAACTTCAAAGTATATGACCTACAGTACCGTCAACGCGGATCCCGTATTTTCCGCGCACCTCCGCGGTCCAAATTGCAACGCGGTTTACGACAGGTGTCTCAGGTTAAACCGCGTACCCCCGCGGTAGGGTCGTTCAGCAAATCAACACCGCCGCGGTCTTGACGATCAAATACAGGTGAGGAAAAGTATTGGACTGAAACGCGAGTTATCTCCCTCGACTAAAAAAGTAATTGACAGCTACAAGTAACTATATAATTATATCATATTACATGTATTCATGGAAGTATTTAAAACTACAGACGATATATTTTCAAATTGTTTTGAAAAATTTATATAACGTGTGTTTAAAATCTTTCATCGATGCTATTTAATTTAGTAACTTGACAGTCTATTTTTACAAACTATTTTAATTGACGTAGCCTATTCAAAAATTTGTATTTTATTTTTTTCCTTAATTTTTTAAATTGTGAGGAAGTATTGAAACTTTTCTTTTTGTAACTTGACGATGTATTTTTACAAACTATTAAAATTGACGTAACCTATTCAAAAATTTATATGTTTGTCAGTTGTATTTTATTTTTTTTCCATAATTTATTAAATTGTGAGGAAGTATTGAAACTTTTCTTTTTGTAACTTGACGGTGTATTTTTACAAACTATTAAAATTGAGGTAGCCTATTCAAAAATGTATATGTTTGCCAGTTGTATTTTATTTTTTTCCTTAATTTATTAAATTGTGAGGAAGTATTGAAACCCTTCTGTTTTATCAATGCAAACTGCATACCGGGTAAATCAAATTATTGAAATATGTCCGTCCGATCGAGTTTCAACAAACTTTCAGCCAGTTTGCAATTGTATTTTAGAAAACAGAAAGTACACATTTACATGTAGTATATTAATCATATTCGTATTTTGTATGTATTTTAAAATTTTAATCTACTTGTTCTTGGACATTTGCCAAGGTTTTCAGTGAAAGTGATACATGTATAATACACGGTCTGGAAAACAGCGCGCTAACCGCTAATCATGTTATAATATTCGCGAAGCGGTTTATGGCAATTTAAGGTCGCGAAGATATTTTTCAGGTTGACATCAGAATTAGGTAGATAATATTAAAAAATTAGACTAGTGTTGTTCTCTTATTTAAACCTTATAAGCTTGGTATATAACTGCTGTATTTAACTCGATACTAAAGTGTTACTATTCTTTACAAGAAATGGAAAGAGGTCTTATTTTGCATCACAAAACATGGGAAACTGTACATGTTATTAAATGCATACAACTCGAATTACTTTTTTTTAAAAAATGCAAACTATTTATGAACACATTTCCTTTCTTGTGTATATTAAGTGAGTTTAAGTCGCGATTATTTCCTCTGTATAATGATTAGCAAACTCAGGGTAGAAAAAAACGGCATGCCCTGGGGGTTTTCACACCTCTTCAAGACAAAAGAAAACCTCTAAATTGCGAACTACTTCGTCTAACCGTAAAACACCACCCCTTTTCTATCTTACAGAAGGGGTTTCTTGATTTATGAGTGTCGTCGATCCAGATGTTCTCTTTTTATGATCGTTATGATCGTTATGATAGAGAGAGAGAAAGAGAGAGAGAGAGAGAGAGTAAAATTCCTGATGGTCACTCGTTACACGGATTATCAACCTGTTTCATACCTGTGTATTATGTGCGTTCAAGCGTTGAGTGATTTCCTGTCTGTGTGATGGTTTCACGTGTAAAACAATGGGACAAAAGTCAAATACAGATTACTTTGACAGTCATAAAACATTGAAGATAAAGGTGGGGGGGGGGGGCGGTTACGAGAAACGTTATTCGCAACTGATATGTACAGCATATGTGTAGTAGCTTCATATTCAACACACATAAAATGATATCAATACCTTGTAGTATTTTAAGTGTAAAGTAACATTTTCATTTTATGCCGTTGATCGTAAGGTAAACATTCACCGGGTAGCATGTGTTTGTTACGGACTAGGTTAACTGTCTTGAGCATCGAGAGACGGTGCCGTAAAACATGCTACAAATTGATATGGATTAAAAATATTTAGAGTCGGAAATGTTTAAAATCATTAAAAAATCGGTATTTTTTTTTAAGTTTTTATCTTATTCTACATATAGAAACAATGCTTTATCCACATTTACATGAAAATTGTAACGGGTGCAGATGATTCTTTAATTAAAATTTCTCTAAAATAACTCATAAGGAGTTTTCAAAACGTGCATTTAATATGTAATCATTTAATGTGAAATAAAGCAATACATCAGAAATGGTCAGTAAGGAATGATTCTTAATGTTCGGTGGCCGTCTTATTGTCTAATGGCGTACAGGTAAAATTAAATCTCTGATTACCTTGTTCAACGGTAGGTCACACTGACGCGATTTAAACATGGCTGCAGCGAGGAACGCGATGAATTCACCGCGGTGGTGTAACGCGGAAAGGATTAAATAACCGCGGGGGGAGCGCGGTTAAATACGAGATCCGCGTTGACGGTACTGTGTATATATATATATATATATATATATATATATATATATATATATATATATATATATATATATATATATATATATATATTAACATTATATTATTTTGTAAAAATTCTTAAGAATTTTGTTGATTAATGAGGAGAAAACGTCATCAATATGTGACTTTGTCTACGTTTTTTTTTTAATTTTATTGGTTTACCTTAATTACATGTAAATTATGCCAAAACGTTGTCTTATATACGCTAATAAATATCTGTCGAAAATTGAACGTTTATTTAACATCTATTATTTGGTTGAGAAAAACATGCCATGCAAATGAAGAGATGACCCCCGCTATATTTTTGCATAATCTATTCAGGGGAATTTCTGTAGAGGAAAAATCCCATGACCACTTTATATTACTTCCTGTTTCTAACGACCGTGTTTGAATAAATGAAATCTCGATCAGCACAATAGATAAAAATGTTTCCACGGGAATAGTTTTTTATTATAATACCTATCCTTACATAACGCATATATAAATAACAAAGAATATTCTCACGGTAATTGTCTAGAACAGATGTACATGTACTTGACCTTTAAATAATGTTTAGCAAAATCATCCATATCACAGCAGGAAACAAGTTATGAAAGGAATATTTAAGCATGTATTTACTTCTAATTTAATTTCAGGAAAGGCGATGAATGCCATTGCTTTTGAGGTATTAAGATTGTACATATAAGTTTATAGTGCTTTTTGCAACTAGAATTTAATTGTTTATACAACCGGACTCGTACATCAGTAAACGCTAAAAAAAAAATATACGGATATTAATTCTCAGAGTGATATTTGTTTGCATTACTACGTGTTCGAGTATTCATAAATGACTAATACTATTATAATTTCTACTAGATCACTGTATTTGTTATCGCAAAAAGATTCACTGGTAGTGTAAGATAAATGTAATGTTAATTGACTTGCAAAACTCAGTATCTTTCCAAGACAATACGTATCTGTTAACAATAGAACATACTCCTGTTTTTAGTTATCATATTTATAATTCTTATCATGGGACGTTTTAGACCTACATTTTGGTAGTGAGTATAAAAACTGTGTCTTTTATTCAGGAATAATGAATCATTCTCTAAGTATTATGAGGTGATCAAATACGGCCGGAGTGTTTAAATAAAAAAAGCCCGATGCGTTTTATTAATATATGTGATCACGCCCGAGTTATTCAATTACTTTACAATATTTGTTGTATGAATCCTTGTGACCTATATTTGTATAATTTTCAGTAAGTAACAATTAACTATTAAAATAGTAATTAATAAACTGCTGTGGACTACATGTATACATTAAACACTTGACTCGTAGTGTTATCACATACAAAGACATTGGAAAGTATAAATATTTACGTTTGCCTCAAAGTAACGGTAATGAAAGTATGCCTATATACTAGTACCTCTATATGATGAATATACAGAGCTATAAACCTGGTGAGGTGTTAGTGAACATCGAATATTAGCTTATTAAAAGGAACCAATTCTTACAATATTTTTCAATAGATAATATGTTTATGAATAATTAACCTAAAGTATATTGATTCTGGCTTGTTTCACACCTTTATCAGAAAAAATAACTCGATATCAAATTTTCCGTTCCGATTCGTTTTCCGTTCTGCGTTTTAGTAACACACAAACAAATGACTTCTCAATTTAAACCCATTAAGAATGAATGTTGTATTTTTTTCTGTTAAAAACAAATGTATATTTTTAAGATTATTTTTTCAAGTCGATAGGCTAAAATGTGCATTATTCCATCATCATTTGGGTCTTTTATTGTCACAAAACCTCGGTAGGTCTAAATATGTTGATATTATTGTAAGCAGTGTGTGTAAAAAAAATAGGATTTCTTTAAAACTTTAATTTACGATTGGGAGGAAGGTGCATTCAAAATCTTTATACAACGTCCATGCATGTACGACCTGACCTTGAATATTCCTTAGTTGCTAGGAATGGCTGCATAGTATACTTAGAAGAAACAAGAGGCCCATGGGGACACATCGCTCACCTGAGCAACAATGGCTTTATATGGGTGTTCAAAGGATATTGTGCCATATGGCCCCTCGGTAGAATAACAAAATAAAATCCCCTTAAAGTAACCAAACTTTACACTTATTTTTGCGTACACTTAATTTTTGACATTATACCTTTATAAAACACCATTTTTACTGAAAACAAGATTCTATGCAAGATATAAAACTAATTTTTTGGTAGGGGTGCACTGTTAGCTTCCAATTTCCTTTATTTTAGTTCTGCCCCCCCCCCTAACTTTATAAAGCGATCATAATATATGAGAGCATTTAGATACAATTTCTTCTTCAACTACTTTCTAGTTATTGTACTTTATTTAAAAAAAAAATCCTACACGTGAAAGAAGAAAATTGTACCTCAATGCGCTCAAATTAAAAAAATTCAAAAATTAATTGGTCTTCTGCATTATAAACGATTGTTGTTTACCTGGCGTGAACTCGTGCGACGTTTTATAACCTTACTCACTTGATCGAAAAACACACTCGAATGAAAAATGTTGTCTTGTGATATGTTAAAGAGCTATTATAATCAATGCGTAGGCGTCGACGGAACCGGGGGGGGGGGGGTGTTAGCCTCCCCCCTTTTTTGCGAAATTGGAAATAGCCGTTCTCAAAATCCCTCTAGCCCCCCCCCCCCCCTCCCCCAACTTTCAATTTGCTTCCGACGCCACTGCAATGTATTGACAGGAATATCACTCTTTTTTTTTACTAAGGCCCACCCATTTTTTTATCTTAAATTATACAAATGTTTACAAACCAAGATTATTTTTCGCTTTAATATTTTATTAAGAATAGCGATAATACATTTATCCCCATAAAAGTAATGTGTCAGAACTATGGAAACTGTTTTAAAGGAGTCGTTTTTATTTAATTGTGTCTGAAAAACCATCGAAGTTGGTGTTGATTTTATATAATTCATTGTATAAGAAGGGGGCCCCAGAAAATAGTTACAGCATATCATCCTTTTAATTTTTCTGTACAAGTATTTAACGTTAAGCGAGACATTTCTAGTCATCAACCAAAATTTCAGCGTCAATCGAAGAGTTATTAATAAGCAAGATACAGAGATCACAATTCTGCTAGATTTGAGTCAATTTTTTGTTTACAAGAGTTTATTATATTCAACTTAAAAAACTTGGTATTTCCTATTCAGCATTTAAAATGTAAATGAACAAAAGCATGGCCTCAGCTCAGTTCTGTGTGCAAACAGAGAATTGTGAGCAAAACTCTGCATCTTGCTTATAATTCGAAGCTTGACACTCAAATATGGTTAGTAAAAAGAAAATTGTAAACACTTAAAACCGCAGAAACATGCAACAAAGAAAGAGCACAATTTATTTTTCATCATATATATACGTATATATTTCTAGCAGCGAAAACAATCTCCATTTAGACTGAAAATGCTGAGCATGTTAACGAAACATGTTGCATTAATCAACCACTACGTAGAGATCGTACCGAATTACCAATAGAATGAATAGTTATTTATAATATGTTGTTAGTTCATCAGATATGCTCATTTTGCGCAGGTAAACAATCAGCTGCCTGATTTACCGAAGTCTATATTTGATTCGATACGTAAAAATTCCCAAATACAGGCGATAGTTCCCCTCAAGTTAAAAAGCATAATTAACGAAAATGAAACGAAAATCAAAACAAGCTAAAACCACCGTCACAAGTGAAAATATCAACGCATTGAAATATTTAACCTCAATTTACTTCACAAAATCGGCACAAATATATTTTGCATGTTTCAAACATTCCCTTCGCACGTTAACTGTTGCACAACAATCAAATTCATCTTTGTCAGTTTGACACGTTTGTCATGCGTTCAACATGGCTGCTTCAAACAAAGACTGGTTTTTGATATATGAAATACCGAACCCGATACAAATACTGATGGACCGCTATTCTTGGTTTATTGTTATTTTTGTAAATTATTCAAATTTGTAACAGAATTAGCCTTTTCTTTTCCATAAGGATTATTTATGCCAATATACGTTGAATTTGACTCAGTAGTTCTTGAGAAGAAGAGTTTTAGAAATGCACCCTCCCCTTTTTTCCTACGGTTTCGAGGTTTTCTCCGTTTTGAAAAAAGATCGGTCTTTCATTTCTGCAATTTATAATCACCTGTCCATAGGGATAGTTTGTGCTAAATTTGGTTGAAATTGGCCATGTGGTTTTAGATAAGTTTAAAATGTGAACAGTTTACAGACGGACGGACAGACGGCCGACGGACAAACTATGATAAGAATTGCTCACTTTAGCTTTCAGATCAGGTGAGTTAAAAACTTTAGAAAATTCAATCATCCACAGCAATGGGTGTGACTGGTCTCCCAATTTAGCCCCTAGAGAACCACTTTATCTAGATACAGGCTGGGAACCTTTGAAAGCGACGCAACAAAGCATAAATGGCAATTTAATTAAAATTAGATATTAGATCCGCTCGCATATTCGCTACACAAAAATCGCTAATGTTAAATATCATAATTAGCCTACAGGTCATTTTTGAAGTGATATTAGGATTTTTCCCATGCGCTAGTGCTGATAAAATTCCCGGTCATTAAACCTACATTATGAAATGTGTACCTTTGATAAAGTGTAGTTTAAATTAACATTAAACAAGTGCATTTTTATTGCCCAAAGTCTTAAGTATTTGTGTGCACCACAGAAGTAAGGTGAATTTAACCCAGTGCAAATGGGGATCTACATGTCAATAGAATTTGTAACATGAACAGGAAGGAAGCTCCATATTATAATATATTTTCTTTTGTTCTAAATTTATAAGCATTACAAGTATTGTTATATTTAAGGATAATAACTTGTAAGTTGTTAGAATTTGTTTCTGATCCTTTTGTTTAATCAATTAAATTGATATTCAAAACAAAACAAGAAAACTCAATAAGTTGACCTAAAGTTGACCTAGAGCCTGCAAGCATTAGCCGTACGGTAACAATTTGGAGGTTGTAAGTTTATTGTTTTAAGCAAAGTAAATGTTTGATAATTTAATTATTTAAATATTCTATACAAAATATGTTATAACATAAATTAAATATTATGGTTACATGACTGTTTGTCTCCTCTAAAATTCACGAAGAGGGGTTTCAAATTATTAATAACCAATTTATTACATGAAAACATAAATGTAAGTTAAAAATTAAATACACACTCTGACAATCAATTTTTACATTCACCTGCCGTATATTGTTAAATCTAAATACGATAAATACAAAATTTAGATCTAATTATCTGCTAAAGAAGCCCCTACATTATTGTAAATGAATGTTGAAAACCCTGTTCAAAACCAGATGTTTTGTATAAGTGTTCCAATTTACGCCCGGTTAAATCCGAGGTATTCGGTATTTAAAGAAAATTAAAAGTCAGAGGGAATTTAACATCCGTGTTGTTGTAATCTAGTACCGGGTAAAGAAAAAATAACTCGTTGATTTTTCAGGAAATAGTACCGGTATATCTCATTCTGAGTATCTTTATTAAGAAAAATTAAGGTATGTATTTTTTTTTTATTCCACTTTGCATGGCATTGATTATAATTAACAAATCCGTAAGATTGCAAAACCTTAAACTAAAGAAATGTTCATTGTCATCGATGAAGCATGGTATACTCATTTTTAAGTACATTAACTAAGTACACTGTACTTAGTTAATGCACGATGGGTCATCTGAACACAATGTCAAACTCCCCACATAAGCTGACCCCAAAATAATCTCAGTCTGACCAGATTTATTATTGAATCAAATGATAATTATTTATCAGTGAAGATATTCATTATCTTCATTGAAGATAGGTTGTTTTCTTAAATCATCATATATGTGAAATCTTATGCATTTATAGCCGATAGGAATTAGGTACTATATTTGAACTTTCATTACTTTTTATTCGCTCTCTGCGATATTATAACTGACCTCGATTTTCTCTGTCAAATATTAGCAGACAGTTTAAAAAAACCATTGGCTTCGTTACACTACACAGCATATCTGGAGCACATCATCATCGTAAAGTATTCCTTACTATCTGCATTGATATAACTGTTTTAGGTGCCTTTTCAGTTTGTTTGCAAAACAGTGGCCTATGTTTTTTTTTCTTCTGACATGAAACAAGTGTATACAATTGGTAATATTATGACGACGTAAAAATCGGCGATATAAACTGAATTGGTAAAGTTTTGTACATTTAAATGCTTTGAAGTGTGAAAAATATAAAAACTCATTTAGGAGAAAGGAAGGATATACAATAAGACGGAAAATATTTTTTTTAGGTCGTTTTCAGCTCAAATTAGAAAAGTCTTAGTGAAGTTTTCATATACATGTATTTCTTTATATATATATATATATATATATATATATATATATATATATATATATATATATATATATATATATATATATATATATATTTAAACAATAAAATGCTTTCTTTGGTGATTCATTCGGGATATGAAGGTAGCGACATTGCAGAAATTTTTTCTGCAATGATCGCTACCTTCATAACCCGAATGAATCACCAAAGAAAGCATTTTATTGTTTATATTAACATCTTTCTTTTAACTAATTAATAAATTGAGCGTAAAAAGTAAGTAAAATTCACTAAATTACTGTTAATGTACATAAGTACGTTAGCTAAAAGAAACAGCCAAATTGTCTCCTGTGAGACCTTGAGTCTGACATCATCATGGTTATTTCGTGCAGTCCGTGATTTTTCTTAGGTAGTTGTAGGTCTCGACCAATCAATAAATTGGGCGTGTCAATTTCAGTCCTGTCAATTTCTTGTCAGTTTCAGCCGCTGTAGATTTCGACCATTCGATAAACGGGGCGTGTAGATTTCAGTCTGGCTGTTTCTATAGAGCTATGAATTAACTATGAGTCTCCGTAAGAAATAGAGGGAATAATACTTGGTAGATGTAAATATATATATATATATATATATATATATATATATATATATATATATATATATATATATATATATATATAAAGAAATACTTAAACAATAAAATGCTTTCTTTGGTGATTCATTCGGGATATGAAGGTAGCGACATTGCAGAAAAAATACATAACCCGCGTTAGCGGGTTATGTAAATTTTTTCTGCAATGATCGCTACCTTCATTTCCCGAATGAATCACCAAAGAAAGCATTTTATTGTTTATATTAACATCTTTCTTTTAACTAATTAATAAATTGAGCGTAAAAAGTAAGTAAAATTCACTAAATTACTGTTAACGTACATAAGTACGTTAGCTAAAAGAAACAGCCAAATCGTCTCCTGTGAGACTTTGAGTCTGTCATCATCATGGTTATTTCGTGCAGTCCGTGATTTTTCTTAGGTAGTTGTAGGTCTGGACCAATCAATAAACTGGGCGTGTCAATTTCAGTCCTGTCACTTTCTTGTCAGTTTCAGCCGCTGTAGATTTCGACCAATCGATAAACGGGGCGTGTAGATTTCAGTCTGGCTGTTTCTATAGAGCTATGAATTAACTATATGTCTCCGTAAGAAATAGAGGGAATAATACTTGGTAGATGTAAATATATGTATATGAAAACTTTACTAAGACATTGTTGAAGCTTATATATTTTTCCTAACATGTATTTACATGCATCTATGAAAATTGAAAATAAGACGTTCAACTCCAATTATGGATTTCTCTACACCTCTGGGATAATATTGTATCAAAATAGCAACGGTTGTGCAATATTGCTAATTTTCAAAATTAAATCACACCCGATTGAATTTAAACTGATCCTGACTCGAGTGATGAAAAGTTCAAATGAATAATAATTTCACCCTGAAAACTATGATGTGTGATTGTAATATGGTTTGTAAGTTAACTGAACAATTTAATTCAGTTCCTTCTCGGCTGAAAATTAAAAAAAAATGTAGTTGATATTTTTAAAATTATTTATTTATATACTTAATATCGGGATCCGTTAATTTTTAATTGGGAAACGATTATTTTTTTTCAATTAGCACAATTTCACTATTCTCATTTAACTACTTGTTTAATGTTTGCCTTACACCTCTTCTCTAAAAGGCACGTCTTGTTAACATATTTTAATATCCATATTTTTGATAATAATATGAACAAAATATGTCTGTTTTCATAATTGTTTTTAATTAAAAATTAAACGTCTTATGGGCATAACTGAACATAAATAATTAGATATAATTAACATGCATTAATTCAAACAAATTTAAACTTAACAGTGTGTAACTTGCATCCAAAACACAAATTTTCAACTTTTTAATAAAAAAAAACAAAAAACAAAAACCAACAAAACAACAATTCGTATAAATAATATAAGATCTTTCTTTAAACAACGAAATCAGTTTTAAAAAATAATACTTTTACAATCTATTAATTAAAATTTTGATGAAGCATTCCACCTTAACGTGGAACTCAAATCTAACTTCGAATGTTGCCATATTAAATAGATATAGGTAATCAAAGATAACAAAGATTACCGAAATGAGGTATCGCCTTTATGAGATCACCTTTATCATATCACATGAAAATCATAGTTATTATCTTTAATAACATATTGTTTATAATTGTGTGGTTTGACAGACTTTTGTATATAATCATGTTACAATTTTGTATCATTTTATATGTTAGTATCATACTGTAGTGTATGATGCAATATATACTAATACACTACTATACAATATTGTATCATATCACAATATAATATTGTGTTATATGATATGATATCTTAACATGCAATATAATATTAAATTATATCATGAAACAATATGACACTGTATGATGTAATATTTAAGAAATAAACAACGTTATTTAGTGAACATGGCGTTATGAATAGCAATTGCTCTGCTGGCATATTCCATGATGCGCGCTAGCGCAGCATGGAAAATATGCCAGCAGAGCAGTTGCTATTCATTACGCCATGTTCACTAAATAATCGTTGTTTATTACTTATATTTGCATTTTACCACTTGCAAATACCCTGTATTAAACTCTGTCCCGAGTTTTTGCTTCCTCCACTTTTTACTTGTTATTTCGATAATCATAAATACCTTTGTGCTCAAACTACGTTCATCAACTAATATGAAAAATGTCCAGATTATCTGTTTTGAAACGCCCTCTCTACCGCTTCAGGTTTCAATACACATCCCAAAATAGAAAGTCTACGGGAATTTTGCATTGCATCAGCCATTATTAAGCCCGGATGATAACGTTAAAAAATTGTGCGAGGTGTCCCGAGTACTGCCGAATGGAGAAAATATGTAAACAATTCCCATTATAAATCTCCGAAAGAAATTTGTTTTCGTTCCTGTGAACTTTTATGAGTGAAAAATGATAATTTGTCAATAAAGATATCTTGGATATTTTCCCTTATATCGATTTCAACAGCATTTCTTTCACAGGTATGTGTATTTTAATTAAAAATCAACAAAAAGCGATGGAAGCAATAACTTGGGACGGACTATAGCCTAAACCTTGATATTTAACGTGATATAGCTATTGCATCAAAAATAGTATTGTATTTTTTAAATTTTTTAATTCTCTTTGATTTGTTAACAAAATAAATGATATGTTAACGTTCTAACAGTTATTCCTTTAAAATGTTTTAAATACACCCATTTTAGGGAGTTGGAGAAAAACACATGTATTCAGACTTATGATTTATAACGTCATGGAAAAGTATATGACGTCACACCTTTATGACGTCATAGTACGCCAACAGTAAGGTACATAAAAAGTATGAAGAGTTATCTGTCCTTGTTCATTGAATTTTGTACAGGAAAATTAAAAAAATCAAACACTCTTGTTTTATTTGGGGACATTTTTATTATACAATAATAAATAACATTTGTTATTGATTAAAATTAAATATGAATAAAACTAAATACTTTGTATTGCATTTTAAACTTCATGTTATTTATATTAAACACCACATATTTTTGTTATTAAAAATATACACTATATATACGAGTAAAAATTATCCTATTATGGTTGAGAATTCGTTATCTGAAAGTCTGTGAGGCAATTGCGCATACAGGAATAGCAATTGCGGTTATTTAAACAATAAAATGCTTTTGGTGATTCATTCGGGATATGAAGGTAGCGACATTGCAGAAAAAATGCATAACCCGCGTTAGCGGGTTATGTAAATTTTTTCTGCAATGATCGCTACCTTCATAACCCGAATGAATCAACAAAGAAAGCATTTTATTGTTTATATTAACATCTTTCTTTTAACTAATTAATAAATTGAGCGTAAAAAGTAAGTAAAATTCACTAAATTACTGTTAATGTACATAAGTACGTTAGCTAAAAGAAACAGCCAAATTGTCTCCTGTGAGACTTTGAGTCTGACATCATCATGGTTATTTCGTGCAGTCCGTGATTTTTCTTAGGTAGTTGTAGGTCTCGACCAATCAATAAACTGGGCGTGTCAATTTCAGTCCTGTCAATTTCTTGTCAGTTTCAGCCGCTGTAGATTTCGACCAATCGATAAACGGGGCGTGTAGATTTCAGTCTGGCTGTTTCTATAGAGCTATGAATTAACTATGAGTCTCCGTAAGAAATAGAGGGAATAATACTTGGTAGATGTAAATATAGTAAAATATATGCAACTGCTCCGACCAGGATTATAGTGGAAAAGAACAATGGATATGCAAATATAATGCTGTATCATATGATACAACATTGTATCATTTTATATAATATTGTAAAATATGAAACGATATTGTATCGTATGATATGATATTTTATGATATGATATGATATTGAATTATATGATCCAATATTGTAAAATGAATGCAATACAAGATTTGTCCATGTTGTATGATATTATATGATATTCTATTTTATGAAATCATACCATATGATACAATGTTATATGATACAACATTGCATCATATCATAATAAACAATATGTTATTATTAGATATGATATTATTCATTACAATTTTATATCAAATAACGGTTTACAATATCATAGTAAATTATACAGTGTCGTGTAATATAATACATTATTATGCCTCCTGTTAGTTTGTCGCTATATATTCAATACTCATCTATTTTCGCATAGTATACAAAGGGTTTATATAGCGTAAGCATACTATGCCAAAAAGAGCACGGCAAATGTTTTCATTGAAAATCACCCATGCGCCGACAGCGGGTTCCGAACCCTCGACCCTAAAATCATTACGTCTAAAAGCCCAACGCGTTACCGTTACGCTACGTTAACCGATGATGTAAATGGAGGTTTTTATATATATAAAACGTAGACACATATGATTGACTTCAAACAATTGATATTATTAATCTTTCCAAAAACACCTCATTGTTTACGGTAATTTTAAAGTTAAGTTTTCTGATAAACTTTTGAACAGATTGATTGAACATTTTTCAAAGAAATTGTACATGAGCATTACGAAAACGCTTTTTTAAATGACGCTTGAAAAAGAATGTACAAGTGAAAAATTTAATGAGATTTTGTCTGCTAAACAACTCGAGTTTTCTCGGTAAGGTCAATCGTGTCTCATTTCTTAAAAAGAACATAAACGTTTGTTGATTTTTTTAAATTGTACAGCAACTTGTTGATTAAATAATCAATCAAATCAATTGATTGATTTGAAAGAAGAAACGTTTGCTTTTCTGGTGATTATTTTTAGGGACTACACTCAAACGTCTCAGCTACTTATTAGCAAAGCACGTCTGTATATACAACAGTCGGCATAATAATAACAATAGTGCTGTGTTGTGCATGTACTATGCCTAAATAGTAGTCAGGGTTTTATACATTGTACACTCGCCTCCGGCTCGTGCACTATGTATCAAACCCTGACTACTATTTAGGCATAGTACATGCACAACACAACACTATTATATAAATATTGTTTCATATAATACAAAATCATACTTGTTATGAAATAATAATCAAATAATTCAATATCATAGAAATAGGAATCATGATATATTATATATCAACAATAATTTCTACCAAGAAAGTCGGAGTGAGGTAGGACAAGGTTTTCTCAGGATTCATGATAATGGAGATCAGGCTGTGTATCTGACGCTAGCCTTTTTTTGAAATCCAATTCCAAATAACGTTACATTAGCCATGAAAAATGGTCAGGACTGCATTTTAACTACTGAAAAAAAACCCCCACTTACACTTCCTCCAGCATCATGATAATCAAGATCAAGTTCACGCCCATAGTTATATCAACTGTTAAGGTCTGACAAAATATGAACAAATATACTTAATTTTGTAACCAGCTTCAAAGACCCTAGCGCAATGTGAGTTATTATAAAATCTGAAACCCGCTTAAGCATCTAGATAATCAAGATCACTCTCATTATCTGAAGCTACCTCTGTGAATCATTTACAAAGTTAACTCAATTATGCAAGTTTGAATAAGTTAGTGGTATTATTTACATAAACATGTTATCTGCTTAAAAACCTGGATCTCCTCCTACATCCGTACCAATATTTCATATTCAGCATTCAAGCCTGTCAATTGCATAATTATCATAAGACGCACCATTCATGCAAGTTTAGTGAAATTAGGAACAGTGGTGCATGTAAGTAAGATATAGTCATCAACGGGAACCATCTCCAAAAACCTAAACATTATCAAGTATCCAAAACCTATGGCTAAGTTTCAGCATTCAAGCCTGTCAAATGCATAAATATCACTATCTGTGCGATTTAGTGAAGATAGGACGAGTAGTTACTTAGCTTAATTCACAAAAGGGTACCTGGTCCAAAAACTTTAACTTCTGAAATTAATGGCCCAGGTTAAGCATCCAAGTTTATTAAATTCATAGAAAGGTCCAGATGCGCCAAGATTGGTGAAGGTTAAACAAGTAATAATTTGATTCAGAAACTGCTCCAAAAACCTTAACCAGGTCAGAACGCCAAAGCCGACGCCACGGGTATAAGCATATTAAGTTCTACCGACTTTGTGTCGGTGAGCTAAAAACAAAAATGCTACTACGTTCGCTGATGTTTATTTCAGAAATATTATCTTCATTCATTTTATGGCGATTTTGACGGTATTCTTTTTATGAAAACATACGTTAATAACGCTTTTGCATTTTATATAGTTTTATCATAACTTTTTAAAGGCAACACGGCAAGGTTTTTTTTTTCAGATGAATGGAAATGTCGTCACTACCCTGTTTCTTCTCAACACGTTGTTTTTTCATGTTGAACCCTTCTTTGGACATGGTCATGGTAGGCATATCAGACACAATTGTATTTCCTAACTTATAATTGTTCTGTATTTTTTAAAGTCAAAAATTAATGTCCCTCTTTTAACGTAATCAAATTTAAAAATAACACCTCTTATGGTGTATTTTATGACAAATTCACAGGGTTAATAAAGTATTTGATGAATCGCTTAATGTGCATGCTATTGTTTTAAACGAGGGTTTTTTTTATCATAAAGCACGTTTGCCGTAATTGCTTAATTTGCTTCTAAGGAAAATATTTATCGAAATTCGTAGAGAACGGTTAAATTTATCTGATATCTGATGTTTTAGTTGGATTTGGTAAAGTAACACCTATTAACGCCAGTGTAAAGAGGTTTGACAACGGTAGAAAAATGACAAGGGTTTATTTGTTCAACGTGACATAAAAATGATACTCAAGGTCCTTTTACAATTGGAGCACAAGCAGAAGCGACAAAATATTCTTGCGACTGGAAAATTTAGATTAGAATCGTATACTGTTGCCGAAATAATCGCATATGAAAAAAGTATTCGTACGAAATTCGCACGATCTAAAGCGACCGTTGTGCGATGCAAACGCATTAAATCTTGCGATATATCTTGCGTCTATATGCGACTGTTGTACAATGAAAGAAAGTGTTGTATGATAATGCGATTGGATCGCGATTTGATCAGGAGATCGGATGATTGAACCTGCGCCAATGCAGTTACATATACATAGTACGAATGCTCATGCGAGGCAGAGGGAGTATATATACCGGTTTATATTAATGTATATATAAGGGATTATATAAACCCAGCAGATAGCGAGGAGTTATTGGTGAAGAAGCATCCATGGTCAATTGTGGTTTGAAACATATATGTTTATACACGCAGTACAGTTAAGGCGGCCAATAAAAATATCGGCGAATGTTTGTGATGAAAACACGTATACTTTATATAAACTTACATGTCCTTTTTAAAATCAATAACAGTCGCTCAAATGCAATATATTTCTGAACTATATATATAACAGTACATTTTTGTATATTCATAGTGGTCACGTGATATGGCAGTCGCATGGTACAAGCGGATGTATTTGTGGTTTTGAGGTCATTTAAAAAATTCAATATTGCAAGGGCATAATCATGGCAAAATTCACAACTGAATTATAAAATAACTTGATGTTATATCGTAGATTTCGAAAAATGATATATGTATGTATGCATATGTTGAATAATTTTGAAGGTCACATTGTTAATTTCATTAAAAAATAATTAATTTGTAAAATTTTACAAGGATCTTAGAAGTTTTTAAATTACATAGCATATTTCAAATTCACATGTAAAAGTTTGTCAGGATCAGGTAAGTGTATGCCCTTGCAGTTTATTGATTTATTTAGGTAGCAAGATTTAAGATATGCGATATTTTATACAAAATCGAGGTTGCCTCTTTATACGATGCATAGTTATAACAAAATGAAAATAAGACTTCATAGGTAGCATTCTACCAATAATAAAGTTCAACAAAATATTCATTTGAAATTATCCGTTAATCTATGACATTTATTTTTCTTCGCTTAAAAACTGCATGATAGACTTCAATGACTTATAATAACTAAATGCCTCATTTTGAAGCATATGACGTCATATTTTGAAGTGCAGCGAGAACGACATCTCGCTTATTTTCAGTGTGTACGATATAACGGACATCGAAATTGTAAGTAATAACATTTGTTGTTTTCAATTAAAAGATCGGTATAAATTAATTTTGCTAATTATTAAATTAATAAGTACTTTCGAGGTTTGTAATATACTGTGATGTCATAATGCACATTTCCCGTACTTTTTGTCTGAACGGAATTTATTGACAGCCTTAACTGTGCTGCGCAGGGTATTTATACTAGTGGCAGGTAATTGCAAATTGAAGCTGATAAATCGTGCAATGATAATAAAATGCTGCAAGATTACAGGAGACACGTTGAGCAACAGTCGCAAAACACACGCATAGACAGCTGCTATTAATCTTACGACATTTAAAAATCGGGCAACACTCTTGCGTGTACAAAAAAACGTAATAAGGCGTTCGTACTAACGTTCGTGCTTGGAATTGCGATGATTTAGATCGCATTCGATCGCGTCTGAATAGTGTGCATGTCCACTATTTTGAGGAGACTTGATGTGACCACAAAAAACGCATGCAACCAATGCAATTGTGAAAGGGTCTTTAAGGCGATGAATTAAGATCATGGGCGTTGGGGAATTTAGATCATAGCACTGGTTCTGATATTGAACTTCTTCAATTTTAGAATTTTGCATTTGCAAATAAATTAACTTTAAACATACAGATAAAATGTAAAAATGTTCATTTCTGTGTTAATTTTTACGGTTCAAAAATTAACATTTTAACATAAAAATGGCCGTTCCATAAGATAATAATAATTTTGTAGCCTGTGCAATAATAACAACACAATTATAAATCATCTAAAATGAAATTTTGACTTTTTAAAATGCAGATACTTGTTTAGGTAATAGACACAATGTTAAAAAGTCAACGGAGTATGAACTCTGTTGGTACATATTTTGTTTAAAAGCAAATGATAATGAAGGGAAATTTTTTCACAATATATTTACAACTGTATGTTGAAGAAAAAAGCACTATAGAAACATGTGTATTTAGTACATTGCTGCTATCGTGAAAGTTGACAAAACAATCCTATCCTATCCTTTATTCTGTACCCTGCATTCTATCCTGTATTATTAGAGTATTGTATACATTTGTTTTCCCTTGGACTGAAATGCCACACTTTCATTGGTTTAAGCATAGCACGTGATTGCCTCATATATCTCTATGTTAGTTGTTCAGTGAAAAATAATATTAGACAATATGGCCGGCATTGACCGACGCTTCGACTACTATTTCGACATTTCATTTTATTGAATACAGAAACCGCACGCCGTAAGTTCTTAAAATATTTCGAGTAGTTGCCCATTGAAATTCTTTAAAATTAGAGTAGTTGCCGTTTGAAGATTGACGTCACATTGTTGTGTCTGGAGCATAACAAAATGGAAGATTTGTAAAGAGTTTGAAAGGTGAGATTGACAATTCTGAAGAGTTTAAATGAGTTAAATTTAACGAGATGTTAAGCATCTTGTATACATGGCCTTGCGTACATTGTCGCTATTTGTGAATAAATATGTCACTTGATAGTCCTCGGGAAAACAAAACTCTTGTTAAGTTTGTTACTGACTGACTTCAGAAATATATTGGGTTGATTAATCTTATAGACGGCTTGGTTTCACCTCGCCATCTATGAGATTGATCAACCCAATATATTTTTTGTAGTCAGTCAGTAACAAACCTAATAAGTAAAATTAAACTAAATAACTGTGCTGTAAAAAATTGTACACTGTATATTCATTGTTACATAGATTAAATATTCAAAGCTTCATAAAGTGTCATGCATGCCACTAATACCTAGAGCATATATTTACTGTTAAGATATATTTTAGTATCACTGAAAAGAAGTATATCTGTAACATTTGTAATGGTTAAATTATTAAAAAATAAATTTATAAAACTCATATAAAAGATAAATAATTTAAAAAACAATTAAAAAAGGGGGAATATAAAAATAGAGAATTTTTTTTAACCTGGCAGTTTTTATTGCGAATCAATATATATGTTTCTTGTATATATAAAAATAACAGAAATCAAAATATACATGCATTGAAATTTGATATACGACGGGTGTGACCGGTCAGCAGAGGATGCTCATTCCTCCATGGCACCTGATCCTACTTTTATCTTTTTGGAGGTCTGTGTTGCTCTGCTTTGAATTTGTATTTCGTTTTCTGGATTTTTGAGATGGTTGACGGTTTGTTATTGTCATTTTTTCATATAATAAAACGGCTTTTAAACCGAAAATATGTGCTAATGAAACACTGCTGAAATAAGGAGTATAAAAGTCATTGGCAGAATATTTGTGATAAGCTGTAGTATATATGGTTAGGTTGTCTCTTTATTGTCTTTCTTTTTAATTTTGTTTTGAATTGCAATGTTTTTTTTTCTTTATACTCTTTCAAGCATCCTCAGAAAAGAGTTACCCATCTCGTGAATATAGTTTATAATTATTTTATATTGATATGTAACAATCTCTCTCTCTCTCTCTCTCTCTCTCTCTCTCTCTCTCTCTCTCTCTCTCTCTCTCTCTCCCAAAATTTATGTCGACTACATAAAGATTGTACAGTATGATATATTCAACTAGCCAAACTTTTTTTTCCGTATGTACGTATGTACATATGTTGTGAAAGTGGAAAGTTCAGTAATCAAAAAGGTAAGATAGACTTAGCTTAAATATTAGAAAAACACCATTTTCAATGTCTTTAGATATACGTATTATAGGGAAATTTTATAATTAAAGAGACTCAAATCATAGACATTTCAATATGATCAAGCTCTGAGACATTTTTAATTTAAATTTTCTCCTCGAGCAAACAATTATACTAATTAACGGCAAAGTGATGAACAAAATTGCTTTTATTTTTACCACAGGATTTACTGAGGTCACTGAGTGTCCAAAGAATCAAAGTGAAGTTAGGGAGGCATCAGATAGACTTCGGTGTGGAAATGATACAAATGGAAACAACCAATATATGTGTCTTAGATATGACAGACAAACTTTACTAGAATTTTGTTATGACGACGTAATGGGAATTGTCGACAAAGGTAGGCGATGTTGTTAAATGAACATATAAGATTCTGTATGTTTTTCGTAAACATATAAATGAACATATATAAAGGCTATGTATTTTTCATAAACAGAAATAAAAAATTTGAAGATCTGAATAACTTTTTAACAAACGCAAAAAATAAATATTATAGTTTTTATCTAAAAGATAGCTAGAACCGTTTTGACAAGAGATTGAACTTTGGGCAGTACATAACGAACTCCGATTTGATGTTGGTCGGATCTACTGTCCAGTCATTGTTAATAGATGTCAATACTTTGAACGCAGTCACACTTGCCGGACTTCATATATTTCAGTTGAAACAGCGTCAATTTTACACAACAGAGCAGATTTTGTCAAAAACCTTTCCGATTTTGACAGTATTTTAATATTAATTAGCATATCTTTGCGATAAAGAATAAAGTTGGTCAATATTTGACAGCTTATTTTGATGAACGAACTAAAAAGTAGCATCCCACCAAAAATCGAAGCTCTTCTTAAAACGGTTCTACCTAAGTGTGTCAAATAATACCAATGAATGTTTTTTCAAAAAATATTGCCATTTAAAACAACATAATATACGCATTAGTAGAGTCAACTTTCTTAAATAACAACACAATGCAAAGCAATCTCCATGTTGTATCTAATAGTATACATGCTTTATATGGATAGGATAAGGCCAAGTTGGAAAATGTTAAAAATACGAAAAACCACTGCTGCACCGATATCAACAGAGATACATATGTACGCATGCTTGCTGGATTTTTGCATGCATTGATTTAAATTCAAGTGACTAAGACAATGAGACAAAATTTGATACTCAAACAAGTATCTTTGCAACTGTCGCTATTTTCATATAAACATGAACAAGAAAAGAGAGGTGCCTCAAATTTATTTCAAATACATTTGTTTATTAGCTATAATACTGTGAACATCATTTATACTTGTTTAGTGTTAAGAATGATTGATTAGTCTCGCCATATATAATTTTATGATAAGTACTTTTACAAACGTGAAATTAATGTATTTAACAATCAAATCAGTTAATAAAACAACTACCAATATTTGAATGCCTCAGTGCCAGTTAACAATGTCCTAAGGACATCGCCATGTGTTTTGACAAAATGCGCCAACCAATCTTTTTCATAATATCTCTCTCCATCTATCGTTAAAAACCAAGCACATCAATTCATTTTGTTAAATTTATTTTTGTTTTAATTTTTATAAGCTTAATCAAAACAAGCGTGTAAACAGTTTTATCAGTTTTGCTGAGATATATGTTTTGTCTTAATGTGTCATCGAACGTATATACAGCATTTTGTAAGACACCATACAGCAGCCGTTTCTGCATTATAAGTTAGATTTCAATTAATTTTTTCATGCAGATAAAGTTTTGTTTCAAAACAAAGCATACCAATGTTTTGAGAATATTTAGCTTTTGTCTCAGATGAAATCTGAAATAACCGTGAATCCATCAATAAAAGGTTATTTTTTTATATTGGCATGTAACATTGAAAGTCGAACAATGTCGTTTGCTAAATGCAATTTCTTTTCTTTTTTTGTAGGTAATTGTTTAGAAATCTCTCAAGGAGAATTAAAAAACCACAGCTGTTATTATTTTTCAGAAGGATGTCCAGACACCAAATTTTGGTTTTATGAACTATATAAATGTAAGATTTTTAAGACGCAGTGACTTTCTTGTTAGTGAAAAAAACCTGCATTACTCTCATAATTCATAATTCAATAAATGGCATAATTAACAGATCCAGCATGTCAAAATATCATAACAAGGTATAGATGCTATATTTCGAATGTGGATTGTCCAACTCCAATCTACCCAGCAGCCAGTGCCAGTGCGTTTGGGCTTTTTTCCATCGTCCTTTGGATTGGAATATGTTCCTTATTATTCCTTTGTTTCACTGTTGGCTTCATAAAGGCAAAACGACATCTCAAAGGAGGTATGTTGTAAAACTATACCTTTGCAGGTGTGAATGTTCAAAGAGTTCTACTAAATAAATATTTTGTAAGAAAAAGCCTAATTCCAACTCACACTGATAGGTAATTGTAGCTATTGAACCTGGATATAATAATACATAAACAATAGGAACTAGTTTTATTAAAGTCATGTTATTTTATTCATCATTCACATTGGTATCTAACAGCAATTAATTTCTTTTTTATGTGTTTTGGTCAGACCAAGTATTAGGATAAAACAAACTTTAGAAAAATGTATAATTCAAACTGCTTTGCTTTGTGTCACCGTTTAGATTTAATTAGTTTTGAAATTGCTGTGACGACCATTAATGTTAACACACACACACACACACACACACACACACACACACACACACACACTTTTAAGTATTTAATAATGCTTTTTTTTTCATTTTACCCCTACAGTAAAATTTAATTTTTAAGTAGAGTCACTTTGAATAGGCATATCATGTTTCAAATTATTGAAAAAAAAAAACAAACCTGAAAATGTATGGTATTTATTTATTTATCACATAAATTTTAATCTAATCATCCCAGGAAAATGGTCCCCTCATAGTCCTGACCTGTTCTCTATGGAAGGTAAAGTATACTAAATACTAAGTATTTTTCTGTTGTGTATATTTCGTAATGTTTTTTAATATATCTGTATGATCAGATAAGGCGGATGAAGTATTTATAGATATATTTCTTTTATTTCAAAGACCAAACGCATATATCGATGCAGCAGATTTTAATACAAAAGAAGTGAAACGAATACAATAGTAAAATTGATTTTTTTTTTGCACTGGCATTTCTCTGTGAAAAATAGTTTATGCATTGTTATTTGGTTAAGAGGCATGGGTAAATTTTGTTTTAAGCACAAAAAGTAATTTTAATCATAAACTGTATTTCATGTTTGAAATAGTTAAGTTATTTGTTACATTTTAACAATGAAGGACATGAAAATCATATTATTAAATCTTGGGGAATTTTTTTCATATTAAAAAAAATATTTAAATGTCAATAACTCAAAAAGTAAGTCATTGACCTACTTCTTTAAACGTGAAAAATAACATTTCAATCAAAGGTCTATAACATAAATAACTGGTTTTTCGTTATCATCAGTAATTTTTTTTTAAAGTTCTGAGTAAATATCATCCTTAATTACCTTTTTCTATATTATACCAAAATAATCAATTTTATTGTAGATCGTTTGTGTTTGTTGGAAATCATGCTAATGATATTGACTATCGTTTCTGTAGCTGGAGTTTACACGCCAACCCAACTTGAGCCAAGCATCCCACCCCCGGCACCACCCCCACCACCAAGCAACACCTAACCCTTTGAAACCAATATAGCGACTATCGACTTGAAATACAATGTTTATTTCAAAATGTAATAACTATATGCATTTTAATTGAAAACCATGAGTTTTAGAGTCAAGGCACATGCTCTTCTCTTCGGTTTGCACTGGTAATAATGAAAAATGCATATGAAATTTATGTTATTGACAGAAATAAGTCTACATACTTTAAGAAACAGTGCTGATAGGACATGGTGAAGAGAATACTACTACTCTACAAATGCCAAAAAATATTATAGGGTGTGTATTCGACGACAGAAACGTTTGAGAAACCAGTCACAATATTAGGCATTCACATGACTGTATTAAACAAATTTAGAGCTGCTGATTTCTTCACGAAGAATAAATAAAGGATGTGATCAAATTAATTTTGTAAACGATCCTCTTAATACGATGTATTTCAAAATTTCGTATGATGTTTTTATGTCCTAAATTACTCCAGTCTAAAAAAGCTCACCAAACTATTTTACGGTTCGATAAAAATACAAATAGGATCAAATTGTATTACCATTTAAAAAATGACATATGCATTAACATATTGGACACATTTGTCGAACTTAACAAATCTGGTTCGTGTGTTGCAAACATGTTTAAATAAATATTAATAGAGTTTACACCAGTTTTACAAAAGCCTTTCATAATGTAAGGACTAACTCGAATCTTATGAGTGCAGTAAAATATTTTTATCTGTTTTACTAGGAATGTCATCGAGTATTTGATTCAACCATCGCTCGGTCACGACTATCATCGACTGAATTGTTTTAATCGAATTATACATGTAAAGTAAAAAAAAACCTCGAAACATCTGTTTCCTGAACGCATCACGCAGTTTTTTGACTGTAAATGAAATTATCAGCTATCTTTTCTCGGCATTTGTTATTCATCATTGCAGTCTATTTCATCGGTGTCCCTGGATTATTATTTTTTAAGCGACACATATATGGGTCTGATCAAATTATTCTGTTGAATTAAAGTCCTCACTTTGACCTACATGACATTGAGGAGACCAAATTGATGTTTCTTCTAATGTTAAACGTTAATTCAATTTGTAGTTGATTTGGATGTGTAATCAATAAAGATTTAATCAAATCAATATATGATCATCTTATAGCTTTTGTTTTTATATTTATTAAACTTTAATTGCAGATTAGGGGCGGGACAACAACTTAGCATGGGACAAGACACGTTTGATTTGCCGTAGATGATAATTAACTCAATTATCATGATTATGTTAGCGTCAAAACAAAAAGGAAAAGGCAATGCATTTGTTAACGGTTATTCAGATAAAATGCATTTTGATTTAATTTTTAATAAAACACATGAAGTACGTATAATTGTCTTTGAGTTAACGATACGGTGTATGTGACTAAGATTATTTGAAGGACTCACAGTTTCAAAAAAAAATTAAGTATTCGACGATAGCCTCCGATTAATCGATTAGTCCATTCTAACAAAATTGACATCCCTGGTTTTTACCCACATATATAAATGCAATTGCTGAAATACAGTGTTCATTCAATAACGAAACATGCATCTATAGTTGAGTTTGTTTTTAGATATCATTTTAAGAGCTCTTTGTTCCGGCTATAAAAGACCGCATAGGACAATGTAAACCAAAGATCCTATTCATTTAGTTTCATGCATGTTGTTTTGATAAAATGATAAGATACACAAATATGCATGATGGCAAACTATATATATATATATATATATATATATATATATATATATATATATATATATATATGACAATTTCTAATAAATCAACGGCGTCCAGCGACCACGGCTGGCTGTCAGGCAATTTGCAATTGTAATTCCTTGTGTTGGTTTCATTTAAGATAAGAGGTACTATGTGTTCTATGATGAGATATATGTTATGCATCAAATTAAGATATCAATGAGAAAATTCAGATTTAAAATTATTTTATTGATTATTAGAAGCACGTCGTTTCCTTTGTCAATTATCAGGGAGATGTAAAAATGGGTACATACTAGTAAGAAATATCGCATCTTTATATGAAATTTAACTGTCAGTGTTAGAAACATTCATTACTAGCTAAGACTACGCTTGTGTCTTCGATTTGCTTTAAATCTCCGAAATATTGAAAACAACTTTGAAACTCTTTACAGAGTAGCAATTACTTAGATGTTATAAGATAGAGTTTTCAAAGTATGCATTGTGAATGGTATTTTATATGAAAGTGTGGGTATTTCGGAAATATGGTTTTGATTTGAAATAGTAAAAAATACAGTTATTATTTATTGTATTATTTTTTCATATGACGAAACATCACTATGTCAATTAATAAACGTAAAGCCATATAATTTGATAAGTTAATTTCATTTCGTTGTGAGTATTGAATGAGTAATGAATAATTGTGACCTAAACAAGTGTGTATGTTACAATGGAGCTTTATATCATTGTTTCATTTCTATCAGTTTTGATTACGTTGTAACAGTAGTTGCCCTCTTATCAGGTTAATTTAATCATCTGCTATTTATATCAATATATAAATCAGACACTTATTCTGTAGTATAATATCGGGCATTGTCACCTGCGATTTGAAACGGTTATATATAAGAACTGGTAAATAAACCGTTTCACAGCATCACGTTGGTATACAGGTGTTGAGAAACGCATAACTTGTTAAGTCTCCCAAACGAAGTTTGGAGACTTACTTTGGGGTTTTTTGGTCTAATTTACAGTACCGCCTGTTTAAAAATATAAGGTACGTATGCCCTATTCAATTTTGAAGTGTTTGCCACTTGATTGTATTACCACATTATGTGATAGTAAAATAAACGACGTTTAACCTTCAACGAAACTTCACTAGTAATAATCAGCTATGCATGCCGTATCAGGTAAGATTTCAACATTTCTCTAAAGCATGGCATCCTATATGAGTACATTATTTATAGTCTAGTCCGACATCCCAATGTAAATAAATTAAATAATTTAACTTATCATGGCGGATCTAGCAAATGGAATATAACTGATTGACACAAAATTGTTAGTTAAATATTTCACATTATTTAAAACATTAGAACTGAAGTTGATTAAACCTGTTTACGTAAGAAAGGATTGTATTGTAGCCAATTTATTGATCTTATAATGGACAGATTGTACTTATATTTGGATGAGCATGGAATATAACCCAGTTATGTATCGTAAACAAATATAAAATAACATGTTCAGCTGAAAATATGACAAAGCTCATTTACAAAGCTTGGGTCAGTGGTAAACAAATTTACCATCAAATCTATCATGATTATTTTTCCTTATATCTTAGTTTTAAAATCTGAACAAATTTTAATATATTTATAAACAGCTTTCTTTTTAAAGGAGATAAATATAGTCTAACAAAAGGTCAAGGCCATCCAGTCCTGGGAAAGATATTTTTCGTTTTGTAAAATTTAACCCTTATTTTACTGTGGCCTCCTCTTGAGCAACATGATCGTTGTAAACACAAATTTATTGTGTTTTAATTAATTATATAGGCTTGCGCAGAATATAGACAGACAATATACAAAGCATTACATGTACATCGAAACGTCAAACTGACTAAAGCTTGCTGTCACTTTATTTTTGTCTATTTCCATGTTTTTTAATCAGAAAAGGAACTTTATTAAAAATATTTTTGAATAATGTGTGAAAATTGTATACGCCATTTAGGTTAATTCCTGACCCATACAGTACACGGGTTTTTTTTAAACGAGTGTTCACCACATTTTATCAATATTATTATTTCTTATTTATTTCTTCTGCGTAGGACATCTTGTCCTTTATTCAGTCAGACTTTACTGCTGCTTAATTACATATGATGACCTGTAGCTAATTTGGAATAATTTGGCAGTGTATATAGGTTTCCTTAAGAAGCGGAAAATAAGAAAATGCTGTCATAAGACAATTACTGAAATAACCACATCAAAGTGTTTCTCCCCAAATTATACTCCCTTGTACCTGTTTATATCAAAGAGAACTTAATGGACGCGGTTCCATCTTTTACACATAAGCTGCCCTTTTTGTACGATTTGGGGCCGCATTGTGTATAAATTTAGATTAATCAATAAGCTTAAAAAGCCGTAAAGACTAAATAGAAAGTTTATATATTATTATTTAAAACAAAACTAAAAAAATGAAGATAATAAACTGTTTGAGGGGATGCGGTTGAATTGGAAGAGGGATGACGTTTGATCCACCTTTGCATGCCGCTTATACTATTCTGTTGAAAAAGAAATCTGAATATTTTGATACAAGAGAAGCCAGTAGTTTTAGATATCAAGGTTTAAACAGTGCAAATATAGATTACCTTATGTGCAATGGTTTTGACTGCAACCGGGCAAAGAAGATATTATTATATACCTGAGATTTGTGTTTTACATGACTGACTTGATGAAATATAACAATGGAATTTATAGAATTAAATTGTGTCTTAAAAAACATGCATATTACAGTTACAAGAACTGTGCTCGAGGTTACTAAGTCAGCAGCTGCAGTTAAAATACTTGTTTTACCCACTTTGTTTTTTGCTGTCATTGTGGTATGTTTTCAATCAGGATAGGATTAATTAACATGGTAAAAAAATTTCATTATTTATGAATACAATCAGTTAAAGGAATTCTTTTCGTGCTTTAATTGGATTACCATCATGATGTTGACAATACAGGTTATATGTATGTATGTATGTTTGTTTGTATGTACATAGATAATATTTACCATAAAAAGGTTATCTACGTTTCTCAACATATTGTATCATTATCTATATTAACAATACAAGTCATAGATAGGCGTATCATTTAACCTTCCCATGAATCGCCATTGTTTTGGCCAGCATAGGACAGATAATAATTAAAACAGCTTTCAATTGCCAATGTTACACTAGTTAACCCGGTTTAGACTCCTGGAACTTTCCTCTGTTACTATTAATACAGGGTGCAAGTGTCCCATACATGTAGTATAATACTATTTGCTCTTAAAAAACTGTCGATATAATATTCCTTCTGATATTAAAATTGTCAGTACATACCCGAAGATATTTTGATTAATGAATATTATTATACATTTACTTATCGTTCACTACATATGAGTAATTCGATATATTTCGCTGATTCCCTGAAAATCGGTGTAAACAGACTGCTTCCCTGAAAAAACAGGCTGATTCCCTGTAAAAAGGTACGTCAGTTCGATAAAACCATATTCTATTCGGAACACTTAGTAATTTCTGTCATGAATTTTCATACACGTAACCATGTGATCTAATTCTAGTTGTAAAGTCCTTTTTGATTTGATATGCTTATTCATCTAATTCATCGTATAACATAACTTGCATACGTCACAATACGTCGCGCGTGCAATTTTTTTAATACATTTTGATCTTATTACTTGTTGGATATTGGAAAAAATATATTGATTTGAACTTTTTCTGATTGATTGTTGGTATAATAAAACAGTTTTACATGTACCACTGAGGGAGTCAGCAAGATCCTAGTTCCCCTCAACGAAGTCTACTTCCCGCGGCTTCTGCTCGGGGAAATAGACTTCCTCTCGGGGAACTGGAATCTATGTGAATCCCTGAATAGTATACTTTCATTGTATAATGAAAATGAATACAGCTTTTTTTCTCTAACCCTTTAGTTATCACGTTATCATACACGAGTCACAAAAAATGTATTTTACTCTCCGAATTATGTGTAATTTTTAAGGTCTTTACTGTTTAATCTAACACGATGGAAAATTAACTTTTCAAGAATTTATAAAGAATGATTTTTGTAACCGTTTACCAAACGTTTCAACTGATTAACCAGTTAACTGGTTAGTAATTGTCACCCCCAATATCAAATGAAATATAGATTATCAGGCACAGTTTGTAACTGCAAAATAGCTACAAAGCTTTATCCTTGTCTTGGATCAATTTTTTCTCCTATTAACTTCATTCATATTCCATGAAATAATTATATGTAGGTTATTGTGAAAATTGACGTGTTTTATGGAATCAGTTTTCTTTTTGTGAAAAAACGTCATTTTTGCTGTTAGTTGACCCCTTACATTTAAATAATTTCTTAGACCTCATTACACTTAATATAAAAACAAAATTATCCTAAACCTTATTGCACATAAACAGGACACATTAATTCATAGTCCAAGAGAAGAGAAGAGTTAGTTACTATGTAAATTGTGAAATCAGTTATGGGAACTAGATTTTAGGGAAAGTATGTCATTATTTTATGTCGATTGACCATCAGGATTAAAGTTATTAACATTTAGACCTGATGATACTTCAAGGGAACATCACCAATCATTTCCAAGGTTTGATTTGGCTACTGCTTAAGATGTGAAAGTTATGGACGCTAGATTCTCCGATAAACCCGCGATAAATAGGTAAACCGCGTTGACTGTAGTGGCCCTACATGAACATGTAATAAGTGAATTCGTTCTTTTATTCCAGATGATTGGAAACATCCTGAAGATTATATTTCTACTGTACACACTCATATTTTCTATTGAAGTTACTGTACAAGGTAAGTTGATCATTCAACCCCAAAAAGCTATGGGATGGGTTTGGTTTTTTTTTGTCCCAGATAGATAAAAAAATCTAAATTTGTGTAACTTAAATAATAGATCATACGGTCATTAAAACCGCATGGCAATTGCCAATTATACAAATATTATAATATATAAGGATGGAACATGATCTATCTTATAAAACTAGAGTTTAGATAGTAAAAATTAAGCGGTTCAAATATTTGGACGCGTTAATGAACATTTTCAAACAACTCGCTGTGTGAATTTTTATTATTTGATTCTGAGAAAACTTTTGAAATTCCAGTGAAATAACTTGACTAATTTGATTCCTTGCAAACATGCTTGATATAACTTTCTCTTTTGATAGTTTTGAATTCTAGAAGATGCATGTACTTCTGCATTTATATAATGGAATAGAAAAAAAACCCGGTAAATTTTAACATATATATATATATATATATATATATATATATATATATATATATATATATATATATATATATATATGAAACATCACCACACTGTTGTTTTGATTGATCTCGTCCCTGGTACATGTACATGTACCAACTCTCGAACTGACACCACGGCCTAGATCAAAACAACAGTGTGCTATTATGTATGGGTCATTATCAAATCTTGTCGTACAAGACATTACAATATAATTGTATTTCACTAACTATTTATTACCGTTTCACTGTTTGCACTAACTTCCTGATCAAAGCAAACGCCCATGTTTGTATTGCTACATGTACCACTGCAATAAGCAGGCGATGAAGATAATATCACATTGTAGGAAGCATCTCTCATAAATTTAAATGTTTATAGTAAAGTGATACATATTCGGTTTTGGGATGGTTTAAGCCGCAATTTCTGAGATTTTTAATTTTTTTTTTAAATTTCTAGAAGCTGTTGAATCCTATTTACATAGTTAACTAGAGGTTCTGTAAGCAAACTCACGATTGATACATCCCGCTAAAAAAAAATCCTTTCTCAAGTATTTTTCATTTATAGAAAATGATGGATGCTATCTCATTAACCGTCCATGTTCTATCAATAACAACTGCATTATTTTTAAAATTGTTAATGCTAATATGAGTGCACAAACCAATTTATATTTTTTTAATTCCATTTTATTTCAACTTAACTGTTAATGCATGAAGACATTTGCATCCTTATGATAACAAACATGACTGAAAATCAAACGGGAATCCAAATGTCAAGCAGCCATTAAATGTTTTGAATTTTTGGTATCCCGAGCACGATTTTTTTCCAAATTTTTTTTCCACAAAAAAGAAGATAAAATACATCAGGGAGGGCCATTTCCAGATGGGCAGGTGGGGATGTTAATCTAACAATTAATTTTATATGACCTGACACATGCAAGCTTTGTGTAAAATGTTACCTTCTAATCATTTCCATTAATACAAGACATGACACAAACAGGAATAAAGCATTTTTTTTAACATTGACCTTGACCTTGCCCAAATGGCCTTGGGTCAAGGTCATGACAAACCCTCAGGTAATAAACAATATTTGTATGAAGTTAGAACTTCCAATGTTTCTCCATAAAAAAGAATTTTGCACTTTTCCTGGTAATGACCTTGACCTTGCCCAAATGACCTTGGGTCAAGGTCATCAAACACCCTCAGGTCATTAGCAATCTTTGTGTTAAGTAAGACATTTCAATGTTTCTCCATAAGAAAGATATGGACCGGACACGAATTTTGTACTTTTAATGCCAGTGACGTTGACCTTGTCCGAATGACCTTTGGTCAAGGTCATGACACACCCTCAGGTCATAAGCAATATTTGTGTGAAGTAGGAACTTCCAATGTTTCTCCATAAGAAATATATGGACCGTACACGAATTTTGCACAGACAGACGGACGGACGGACGGACGGACAGACGGACGGACAGACGGACGGGTAGACAAGGTGATTCCTTTATACCCCCAAACTTCGTTTGCAGGGGGTATAAAAATTGTGGTTAAGTGTAAAGTATATCATAATAAGCAGAGTTTTCAATTTCCCGAAAACGAAAAGGTGATAAGTACAAATATTTATTTTATACCAAATTAACTTCTTAAACTGCTAAACCACTTACAATTTCATTTCCACAGGTAAAACGTCAGAAATGGAGTGTCCAAAGACTCAATGTACCCTTAATGAGTCAACAACGTGTGGTAATGACACGAATGAACACAAACATTATTTTTCTCTTCCAAATTCGGAGAAAACCTTGGCAAAGTTCTTTAACGATGCAGAAATGATAAATGCCACAACTGGTATGTTATATTATAAGCAAGTAATCTGTAGTGTTTTAAATATGTACGCGTTCTAGCATTGTCTGTTTCAAATAGTTTCTTCAACAGGACTAGCATGACTTTGCAACAACAAAATATATAAATTAATAAGAATACTAAAGATAACAATAAATTGATAATGATATACATGTATTGCCATTCTTCTTTATATAATAATGCAAGAAATAGTGCAATGTGTGTGTTGTAGAGTTTATACATGTCTGTTGTGTTGCTACATGTACGATAATCCTCTCAAATCATAAATTCAATTTATATTCATCTCTATCTGGAACATCGTTTTGTGGTCATTAAAAGCATATGTGTCTAATGTTCTGTAGTGGTCATGCTTCTTTTGCTTTGAATTGGCCAATGGCACACCTTGAATAACACTGCAAATCGAAAAAAAAACTACTCTCATAAATGCATGCATAATACACATGTACATCCTGATATACATATTCAGTTGTAAACAGAAATCAGAAAAAGTGAACGAACGTGAACGTAATGTGAGTGAAACTTGTATGCTTTGTGATCGGTAAGTAAAGGGGGTAGACGAACAGAGAACGCAAAATCGCTCACGTTGATTGCATGATGATTAAATGATAAAAGCACGGTAAACGAAGCAAAACACATGATTAATGAACGGAAGCTTAACGTTTAAATATAAAATATCTAAGATTCACATGTTTGAAACAAGGATTGCGTTAAATAATTTGAAAAGTCAATCTAAGATTATATATTACCCATTACAGGATAGATCTTGTATAGCGTATCGCAGAGAATCGGATTGACAAGTCTAATTTCAATAAGCAATAACAGTCCATGTATCAAAGTATAAACGAAAAATAAATATAAAAAAAACCTGTTAGAGGTGTTCAGATCAGATTCGTAAAGTTCACTTTATTCTATGTTTAAATAAAAAACACAAGGTGAACAATGCATAATGATATCCTTTATTGACGGTTACGATTTATTAATTTATGCACTTTACAAATACCATTTGACTTGTAAACTGGTGCATTTTTAGTCACACTACGGGGGATCCTTAACTCAATCTTCTTTAATTTGCAGGTTTTTGCTTAGCAAACATTGACGAAATATTTATACGCCACAATGACGCAAGTTCTCATTCAGGTTTTGTAGAAGATAATGCCCCCAAAAAATACGTGAGGGTAAGTAATGATCAAATGTAACATTTCATGGAAATTTCTTTTCAATTTCTTTTGAAAAAAAAACCCGAAAATTGTTTTTAAAGGGAATACGTTTGATTGTTTATAGATGGCGCTTTACTCAAAAAGGATTGACAGTTCCACTCGTATTTCTTCTACGCCGCTTTGTCCACCTTTAATTTCACATGTATGCACCAATCCTCTCGTCTTCGTATATATCATTGGAGTCTTGCTTTTCACCATTTGCTTTATTTTGGGTTTCATTCTTAATAGAGCATATAGACAAAGTAAGTATAATCTGTATTAATGGTCTGTTAGATACGACTATTATAAAGCAAAACAAATTGCAGATTTAAAGTGTTAGAGACTTGAATGTCATATTAAATACTATACACAATCTGTACTAAATATAACTCCCCTTGAGCATGGATTATGATGTCATTCCTAGAGTCATTCTTAATTATATTACGACATTGGGGTTTGTACCAAAATTGACATTTATAACCTTGTTTATAAAACGTTCATTTTGAATTTGAAGTTCTTTTTACTTTTTGCAATTCATAAAATGCATTAAATGAAACACATTCTTTAGTATATAACATAATTTACTGACCACGTGTAAACTTTATTATCTCAACTAGAAACCATGTACATGTAACTTATAATAATATTGTAGTTGTTTGTTAAAGATGTTTTGTAACTCAATAGGAAAAGAAACCCTTCACAGTTTTAGTGATGTGTTTTCCCTAGAAGGTAAGCAACCTCTTTTTAAATTAATTAAGTGACTTGTTGCAAGTCGTTTAAATTTAATTGCAATTATCGGAACATTTCTTATTTTGTCAATTTATACTTAATCGTAAGAATATCACATGTGAAGAATCATATTTTCATAATCACCGCTTTTTATCCAAACAAACAATCGATCCTAAAAAAAAGTTATGGTATTACAAAACAAGCGTCATAAGAGTGGGTTGTAGGCGCATTGATTCCTTTTGCTTATATGTATTATTTTCTTTATATACAGGCACAATAACGAACATTGCTTACCCAGAACATAGTAGCCCACCTCCGGCGCCACCCCCACCACCCAGTAACACCAGAACTTTGGAGGGATTTACAGATGCACTTGCAGCTCATGACATGATGAATGGATACTAAACTTTATAAGCAATTCAATGTTTTATCTCAACACAAGTGAAGAATTCACTTATATAGACAAAAAAGTAAATTGTATTTAGCTAAGGGCTTTATTGAAATATAGGATGAATTTATCAAATGAAAAGATAAACAATTTTGACAAGATCCCCACTCAAATAAATTTCAACTTTGTTTACTGTAACAGAGTTTGAAAGGTGATAACATAATTATCGAAAGTGGTATCTAAAAATATAATTACAGTACAACGCTACAAAAAAGTGATCGTATGATCGTGTATATATATATATATATATATATATATATATATATATATATATATATATATATATATATCCAAGAAAACCCTCAGTGGTCGGTGAAATATAAAAATTAAATAAATGAAAACACAGAGATCGAGTAAAACATAAGCGCTCTCATTTTCTTCAGATGCTTTACAATACTAACATGGTAACGTTTGTTATGACGCCATAATAGTTTAACGGCGTCTTCAAGTCTCTGAATAACGTCGTATTTTCCCGTAAGTTTAGATATCGCAATTCTAATTTTAACAGATTATATAACACAGTTAAGACATGAATAAAACATTTAGAATACTCAGAGGTTTCATTAAGCTATTCAATTTAGGTTTAAAATTTCTTATAAAATGTTTTTCTTTATCACGCATTTCAACAGTATTAAAATTGTACATTTTAAAGAACGGGAAAACAGTACATGATTTCTTTCCGCACAGGTCAAGGTGTTCACCAACTTTTAGTTTGCGGTATTCCGGTTGGTTGATGTACTGTTTGTGAATTCGGCTTCTTTTCCGTAAGGGACAAGTGCCACATCGCGAATCCTGGCATTTGGTAACTTCAAATTCCGATTTTTCTTTGAAATTGGATTTAGTAAGGATGCGTCGAAGATTCTTCGGCTGTCTTTTGCTGTTTATAAATTTTTGTTTGTCAAATTATCTTAGCCATTGTTTGATCAGTCTTCAAGACGTCGTTTAGGTGGTGAACAATCGGGGCGATGTTAGTATTTCTGGGATAATGGGTGGTAACCAGTGGCGATATCTTCGATTTTTTATTGTTGTTTTGAACGGGATTCGGGAGCTTCTTTCTGTCTAATTTAATGTTTTTTTCAATAGCATCATCAATAATTTTATTCGGATATATTTGTTTCTTTAGATACTTTTTTAATTCCTGTAATCTCTGTATTTTGACAGACTCGTCGTTAACGATTGTGCTTATTCTTCTAGACAGGTTATACGGTACTGCTCTTTTCGTATGTCGTGGATGACATGAGTTGAAGTGTAAATACTCATTAGTATCCGTAGGTTTGTAGTATACATCTGTCATAATGACTCCGTCTTGTTTGGTCAACAAATGTCTAAAAATGAAATTCTATTCAGGCTTTCGTCCGCTGTAAATTTGATATCTGGATTAAGTTCATTCAATATATTTTTTTAAAAACTGACAGATTGTTGTCTTCATTATTCCATCGCCTTTTAAGTCCCAGAGAAGTTGAAATGTTGCTGTACAAATTGATGACATTAAAAGTAATGAACTTGCTATTCTTATTAATTTTTTCTGGTAAATGACGGAAAAAATCAAAGTCATCTTTCACGTAGCTTTTAACATCAGTACACAATGGTTTAAGAAGAATGTCAAGTAAATTGCTAAGTCCTTGAGTAGGTGCTTAAAGTCCCCCTACAATAGGTCTGAATGGGATATAATCTGGATATGGACAACGGATGTATTCAGAACACTTGGCGTTGATGGCATCTTTAATTATTGTTGATTTATGAATCTTTGGGAGACCATAACAATTGCTTTCTTTATATTCATAATCTGTTAGGTAGTCTTCCTCTTTCTCAGTTAAGCAGGATGTTGTTTTATGTCTTTTTAACAGATTCTTGATTTTCTGCATCTTTTTTTTTTATCATCATTGGTTGGTATTTCCTGATAATAGTCGACGTTTGACAACATTTTCATGATATGGTCTTTATAAAAACCGGAAACCATAATCACTACTGCGCCACCTTTATCCGCTTCTTTAATTACTATTGATTCGTCGTTTGCTAATGATTCAAGGGCTGTGGTTTCTTCTCTTGATAAGTTTAAGTTTGTTTTACAGTTTTTTATGTTACTGTTAAGAGGTAGATTGTTTAGTGTGTCACAAACGGTATTTAAGATGTTGTTCTTATCATTTTTTGGATTAAAAAACGATTTGTTACGTACAATGTTTTCTTCTGACTCTGTGTCACTCTCAATCTCTTTATAAAAAAAGTTCTGCTACTTTCAATTTTCTTGGGTATTCCTTTATATATATCTTAGTTCTGACATATTACTCTGGGGTGTTGGGGTAAATTGCAAACCTTTACACAAATGTTGCACTTTAGCTTTATTTGAAAGTCTGTTAGACAGGTTAATCACTTTAGGTTCGATGTTGTTTGATGGCAGTATAGATTCTAAATCTTGATCTACATATACCGTGGTTGTGTGCTGCGTCGTTCTTGAAATCTGTGATTGTAGCGACGATTGGGAGTAAGGTTGTTTGCTTCTTGGTTTGGTTTGCCCCCTCCTAAAAAATAGTTTCTGGCGTTTTCCCCCACACATGTCACATGATTTATTTTTGTAGACAGTGTTTGCATGAACATTGTTATGATGCAGGTATTTTCTCTCGCCTGGTGTTGATTTTCTATACGGCGTGGCGCTGTTGTTATAACGGTTTGATTGTTTATTTTGGTTTTGGGTAGTTGATTGATTGTATCTTTAGTGTCCCAATCCGTTGTTGTCTTCGGTTTGATTGCTGGTAGTTCTTTGTATGTCATTCATAACGGCGGCTGTGTAGTTTCTCGGTGGGCCATTGTTTATATCCCCTGTCCTTTTTTGAGATGGTGATGTTTTGGCTTTGTTGGTTTGCTGTTTATGCGATATTTTATTCTTTATAGGTTCTTTTCCATAATTTGTTGCATAATCTAACAACAAAGCTTCTTTTTATCGCCACTTATTAACTGATTTTTGTTCTTCGTTTGTACAATCGGATTTCCACATTTTAAGAAGACTTTTCAGAACTCTACCTGAAGCATTATTTTTTAACTCTTTTTCCATCTGTGCATCGAAATCAATTACTTTTTTCTGACTGTTGTTTGATCTCAAACGTTGTCACTGAATATCCCCTTTAACACGTTCTTTGGCAACTTCAATACGGATATTTGTTTGGTCCTCTGGTTCACCTCGGATTGGTTTAATTCTGTATTTTTTAGGTATAATAGGTTCTTGTTCTTCTAGCCATTTTTCAAATTGTTCAGCGTGATTTGCATAGTTAATCTGCTTCCAATATGTTTGTTTTCTGCTATTCAACATTCGGCTCCAAACAGATTTAAGTGTTTGCTTAATTCTTGACTCTTCTGTGTAAAGCAAGCTCATTAATTTTTCTTTGAATTAATTGCGTAGGAGATGTGTATGAGAATACCTCATTTTCGTCAATTAAAGCAGTTTTTAAACTGGATTCCTCTTCGTCAAAAGTTTCCGATCTTGCTGTAGAGAATTGGCGTTGACCTGGTATAGTTTCTCTGCATACTTCTATTAAACTCCATAAAAGATCATTGGTGATATCCGTTTTGTTGATTACCAAATGAACTTTCTCGAATAGTTCTAAGAAAACGTTCGGTCCGTTCAGACTCTTAACCTTGTTAGTAAAACTCCGTGTTTCCATCACGATCACTGGTAATAAATAAATAAATCCAAGAAAAAAACCTCAGTGGTCGGTGAAATATATATATATATATATATATATATATGACGTCATTCAGAGACCTAAAGACGCCGTTAAACTATTATGACGTCATAACAAACGTTACCATGTTCGTATTGTAAAACATCTGAAGAAAATGAAAGCGCTTATGTTTTACTCGTTCTCCGTGTTTTCATTTTTTTAGTTTTATATATATTTCACCGACCGCTGAGGTTTTTCATGGATATATATATATATATATATATATATATATATATATATATATATATATATATATAATTTCCTTTATTTCCTCCACGTTATTGGAGAGTATTATGTTGTTTAACATGAAACTAAATAACAAAAATAAATAGGAGAAAAATAAACATAAACACAAAGTTAGGGGAAAACAATCTTCAATTATTTTTTACAATCAATTACAAAATGTTCTACAATAAAGATACGAATTTCGATACACAAATCATAATTTTGTTCCACTTTTCAAAAGTAATTTGAGCAAAACTGGTATTTGCAATGCATCCTAATAGAGCAAAATATTTGATTTCGTTATCTTGCAAATCAAAAGAAACATATTCAAATACATCTAAAATATATAATTAATCCTCTAAAAGATTTTCTCTCTCATTCATAAATAATGAACATTTGAGCATTATATGCATGGTATAATTGTTTTCCATTCCTTTACAGTGAAACCGTTTTCATAGACAATAATGTAATCAAGCGATTAAAATATTATCTCAAGCCAGGCTTTTGTTTAACAATCGCCCATAAATGATTTGGCTTTAATTTACAATGTATTTTTCTATATACTGACATTTCTGAGAGTTGAACAACGATCGTTTTCATTTTGTTTCCTCTTCAATAAAAACATTCTTGACAACTTGTTTTGAAACATAGTTTTGTTGTAAACTCAATCTGCATATACATAAAAAAGAATTGACAAATCACACCCAATTGCTGTTTTTGAATAGTCTTACAAACAATGTATTTATCTGGAACACCCTCGGAAGATAAAAACATAAAAACTTTATTATGAACAGTGTTTTTGTCCGCTCTCATTAGTCTACCGAGAAATAGAAGGCGGCATTTCTCTTTCTCTCTCTCTCTCTCTCTCTCTCTCTCTCTCTCTATATATATATATATATATATATATATATATATATATATATATATATATATATATATTTACTGACCACGGGCAAAGATTCAATATACGGGAAAGAGAAGGTTAGAATTTCGAGAGTTCTTGAACAATTTCCGAGAAATGACGTTGGGTATATTCCAGTTTGTATTGGTCCTTTCCAGTATGATCAATCCAAAGTTCACATGAATAAAGAGAAGATGTAAGAACGATTCTTTTCCAAATTTTGACCTATACAACTGGGTTGATTTGGGAATTGTTAACGACAACGGGATGGAGTGAATGAATTTTGCTTTTTGCGTTTTTGCAAGCTCGTTCAACAAGTCTATCACATTTTCAGATTAGCCTGCAATAAACAGCCATGATAGATAACATCATTGCAATTGGGTATACCATTGCTAAAGAGTTTTGCATCAAGTTTCAATAAAATATGTGACTGTGTGTTGAAAACAATAGAAGCACTTTCATTTGGATTGTAATGCAATCTCTATTTGTAAGCATATAATTCCACAACATATAATGATTCTTGAAGAGATCGGGGCGAGTTGCTTATTAACGTTGTATCATCGGCAAGCAGAATCCCTGGAATATTCAAGCTGCCTATCAGTACACTATTGGTAGTTTTACATAGTTCATACAATAAGTCATCATTACTATAAACAAGAAACATGAAGACGCCGAGCACTCTAACTTGGCCAACACCTTGAGATATTTTAAAGAGTTCAGAATCGACTCCAGCAAACGATACAAAACATTTGCTATCATAGTACACATTTTTTAAAATGTTCCACAATGTATTGTCAATTCCAAGTTCATACAACTTATACATGAGATCATTGTGCCATTTTCTATCAAAATCCTTTTCGTTATCAAGAAATTTACAGAAGACTGGTGAACCTCTACTTTTATAATAACCAATGATTTGTTTATAACATAGCAAGCAGGGACAGCACCATGATCAGTTCTAAAACCAAATTGTAATGGATGTGGAAAACAGATTTGTCTACCTAATAAGTAATTTTCTATATGAGGCAGAATAACCATCTCGAATAGTTTACTTAGTAATTATGTCAGAGTTATACCTCTATAATTTGTAGGATTACTTTCATCTTTGTTTTTACCTTTGAAAAATGATATAACCTAACCAACTTTTAACATTTCAGGAAAATGTGCATGTCTAAGTATCGAATTAAACAAAATACTTATTTCATCAACAATTTTATCGCCACAAAAAATAATATGTTCGTTCGTGAGAAAGTCTGGACCAGTTGCTTCTCCATTGGATAGTGATTTAATATGATGTTGAATTTCCTCATGTGATATTTTAATGTGATATTAAAATTTTAGAATCCAATGTTGGATTGAAATTATTGTCAATGTCGTATACAAGCTGGTCAATTTGCTGTTTAAATGTCTTGTCGAATTTAGTCAGGTCCTGATAAGGAAAGAACATTCTCTTCTATGATATTTGTTTTTGGAAATGTAATCTCGCACGTACGATATATCTGTTATTACGACTTAGTAAGTCATTACTACCACTTATTATCTTCTTATATTATGTACGTACTTGTAGGACATATTATTTCGTACGAAGGACATACAGTATTATCTCGTTATAACGACTAACTGCCTCGTGCCTAAGACTGAGTTTATGTCTTTTGTACGTCTTATTATCTTCTAGGTTTGACGTATTATCGGGTGTTCTCTCGTACCTATAATCTCGTTATAATGGCTTTATTAAGTATCCCATGCGTACGAATTTTTTAGGGAAGGCACAACATTTGCTGTGTACTACGTAATGAAAGTCTTTAGTTTTGATGTATAGACGACTTTTTTCAGTTATTTCCCTTAGTAAAATTTCATCCCGATGGGTGTCGCGCGGAAAACAACCCCCATTGTAACCTAGACGTTATAAATAAACAAACTCCGTAGCAACCATTCCCCGGTAACATAAAAATCTTGCTAGCAAAGTTTTATTATATCAAACTGTATTCTATTTTTCGTTCATATAAAACATGGATAAGAGTCAATGTAAAAAAGATACTTATCGAATGATTTCTTCTCCAAAAGACGTCAAAACCGATGAATGGAAGGATGATATTCGCGAGTGGCCACAAGTGGAATATTGCGATATTTACAACTATTTGATTTTAAGCAGACCTTGTGACGGCGAAGACATGAAAAATTACTAATCATTGGACAGTTACAATTACTTTAAAAGCGGTTCTGTCGGGAAAATTGTTCATTTTGTTAGATAGAGTTATTCTAAAATCAGAAGTGCGCCCGTCACATAAAGTAAATTTAGAGTTTCACAATGCATGGGTGTTCTGTGATATGATCGGCACAATTCTAAACGGGGGGGGGGGGGGTGTTCATGCGTCGCTGGGAACAGTAAGACGTATAGCCATGTATGCGCCCTTTTATGGAAAATTGAGCATGCTGTAAAGTTACGTCTTCCGGAAAAATCATGTACAGATGAGCAGATGCAATGAAATAAGGGTGCGACAAGAAACTTTGAACCAGGTGTTCTTGAAGAGATGGACTTTAAAAAGATCTTAATATGGCAGTGAGGTCAACAACAATGCTGAAAAACCACAAAACACAAAATCAATCTTTCCAATGTTTGTGTGACATCAATCTTTCAAATATTTTGTAGAAAACTCAGAACTTAAAGAGTTATTTTTTTTTTTTTAGAAAATTCACTTTTAAGAAAATCTGTGCACGCAATTATAAACAAATCTCTTTTCGAACCGTCATCCGAGCCCCATACTGAGCATACAGGTGAACTATCAAATAAAAGTGTTGTGTGTTTTATAACAGGTACATAAAACTTAATCATACCCAAATTAAATTATTATCAATGGCAACAATTTCACAAAGTGAATCTGAATTGTGGCACAGCAGTAGAAAAATAAGAATAACTGACAGTAGTGCTCTCAAGGTTCCTGTCCGTGACACTACAAATAGTGATAACTTCTTAAGAGAACACATGTATCCTTCCTTCTCAGGAAACAAATATACTAGACATGGACAAGAAGGTGAAATTCTTGCAAAACAACAATTGCGTTCATCTGGATGGCATATAGAAGACGCAGGGATTATAGTTACCTTTGAAGAGCCCTGGCTAAGTGTTTCCCCAGATGAAATAATAACTAATGCTGATGGTATAAAATGTCTTTTGGAAATTAAATGCCCCATACTTAAGAATGACCAGACACTTGACAGCTTATTTACAATTGGTAAATATGATGTTGTAAAATCCTTGCCAGATGGTACATTATATGTTAAGCGTAATAGTTCAAGAGGCTATTACCTTCAAATGTAATTAACTTTGCATATACAGTACCGATCAGACCCAATGTAAACCCCAACTAAACCCTGGGTTTACTTTTTGGGTTTACTCTGGGTTTACTCCGGGTTTACTAGAGTGGACCCAGAGTAAACCAAGAGTAAACCCAAAGTAAACCCGGAGGGGACACAGAGAGTAAACCCCGTCAGAAGTATACTCCTGAAAGCAGACGCTGTGTATTTGGAACATACAAGGGGCAGGAATTACAGGCAGTAGGATGGTAAGATAAAAAAACAGGTCTGTTTCACACTTCAGTGCGTACGGTTGATCTCAAAAGCATTTTCCAAGTAAACGCAAAGTAAACCCCGAGTAAACCCAAAGTAAACCCCGAGCGGACCCAAATTTTCAAAAAGTAAACCCAGAGTAAACCCCAAGTAAACCCCTAAAGTAAATCCGGGGTTTACTTGGGATTTACTCTGGTGTTCTGGTGCGTCTGATCGGTACTGTAACACATATGCAGATGTGCAAACTTGTTATATGGACAACTTATGAATACAAGGTCAATGATGTGCAATATGACCAACAGTTTTGTTAATCAGCTATTTCAAGACTATGTTTATTTTACTTCAACAAACTTTTACCAAGAGTAGTTGATGACTTCGAATCTGGCAGATTTAGGATTAGTAAAAAAATATGTTATACCATTTGATGCATACACATGTACACGTAGATGGTTGAAGTTTTTGATGTCAGACTTAATGCTGACATTATACAGTCAACTATTTTTTCAGTCTGTGTTCATTATTTATTCCTGAACATGAAAGATTTTCAAAATAAGTTCATTATCACACAACATCCTCTAATCTTCAATTAAACACAAATAAATGTTTTTAAAAAATATTAATGATATAGAATTTAATTTACATCATATCAATAAAGACTTCTATAACAATAGTCTTTATTCAAGAATGTCTTTGCCTAAATACATTAAGCATTTGTCAATCAGCAGATATACTAAGGAATCATGAACTGGACATTAATTAGACTGGTATATGAAATTTAACACAAATTTATTAATGTTTCAACTTTGTGTCATATACATCAGTAAAATCTTCAAATATTATAATGCATCATTTACTGTTACACAGTGAAACTTTCAAATATCATCTGTCACTCATCATCATATTACCAATGCAGCACAAATAATCAAGTAATCACTGAGTTTTTTGCGGAGGTAACTGGAACTATCTGACTTAGTATGCGGAACACCTTTAAACATCTAATAGCCCCGTACGGTGGCAATTCGTCCTGTTTCTGTTACACCCTCTTCTGAAAGTTGGTCTTTACCTTTGGTAAAAGCTGGAATGTTAAATTTCACTTTCAGAAGAAAGAGTAAGTCACCAATGGTAAAGCCTCGATCGGCCATAATTTAATCTCCTGGAAGAAGGCCAGATTCTTCTACAATTGCTTTATCACTTGAGCGTCCTCAAAAACACTTTGAGATAAACATAATTTATCCTTGTGGTGCGATACCAACCAAATATTTTCTTGTATTGTGGGACTTGTAATGACTGTAGGTTTTACCTCTTGTTTTCAAGTTTTTTTTCGATGAATGAAAGTCTCAGCACAATCAATGATGACTGTAGTCTTTGGATAGTTTAACGATAAGACGTTGGCATAGTTGCTCGAATTGTTTCACGGGGAAGCCAAACTATTAAGTTTTTTCAGTTTTAAAGCCATAAAAGAGAGTCTTTTATGCACGAGACTCTGATATTTCAAATCTGTAGGCGATATCCCCAAACAGTACATTTAGCTTAACTTCATAGGAACCAACAAAACTTGATCTGAAATAGGCATGGTAAATTTAAGTGGGTCATATTTTGCATAACACTCAAAACAGTTCTAAAATTTTTCAAAGGCAGGCCTGTGTAAAGCAAGAATAAGGAGTCAGGTGATATGTCAGCAGATGTTAAGCGAATATGTAGAGTGCTGCAGTTTACTCCCTTGTCTTCATTCTCACTGCGTCTCGTCTGTGTTCCTGTATCTCTAGATCCTAAAATACAGGGCCTTGCATATTCATGCTCATGTAGTGTTGGATCTATCCAATGCTTGCCTGCTGATCTGCTTTCGGTCATGTCTGTTTGAGTGGAAAATGATGTTAGTGTTGACAGTTTCAAATTCATCTTCAGAAACCATGCAGCTTTTGTTGTTTTAGTGTAGGTTCACACCTATGACAAAAGTAACAATGACATAATTGTCAAACATATGAACAACAAACATTGTCAAATCCAAATTCTACATAGAACAATAATATTTTGCTCCATTGTGACTGAATTCTTCTCTTAATAGTACTAATAGAAATCCCAAGTGTCATTATGGTCAAGTGATCTTAAACCAGGCTCTGACTATGTTTTAGGAGAACTTAAAGATGGTCATTCATTCTGTGAATATAGGGGATAATTGAAAAACTCGAGACCATATCCATTTTAAATGTATCTTTTAAACTTATATAAGCAGGTATTGAAACAAGAATAAAACAGATATCGAATTATACATGTATCATAGATGGAATTCAGAAAGGATTCTTAAAAGTCAGATCATACTCGTAAATCTTCGTTTTGTAAGTGATATTATTTAAGAATCAAACATGAGGAAATACCAGGAGTACTTTTACTTACAAGACTTTGAAAAGGCAAGTTGCTCTTTCTTATGGTCTTTTTTGTATAATTCATACATTTTTTTTTTTACTTTTTAACATCATTTTTTTTTATAAGATGGGTATGCTATACCAACTATGATAGTACTATGTGCAATTTAAAATGTATTTTTTTCTGATTTTTTTTTTAATTAGCCGTTGATGTCGACATGGTGACCCCATTTCACCCTATTTATTTAATATATGTGTAGAAATTATGTCTATTACGATTAGAAAAAATAAAAATACATGCATTAAAGGTATATAATAATTGTAATGCAAAAAAATTACTGTTTGTTTCAATATACGGATGATACAATGATATTTTTAGACGGAGCAGAGAAAAATTTAAAAGCAGCTTTGAATCTTCTCTTCCAATTTTCAAAATATTCAGGATTAAAACCTAACTTTGGAAAACCAAAAAACAATTTGGATAGGGCCACACCTATATAATTTCTTGTTCGTCGGACATCCAGTAAGTAAACGTACGAGCGGGCGAGCGATTAAATAATAAAATTATTATTTCTTGTAGCCAAAATTTTTATCTACTTGTTCCTGATTCATAAATTAAAACTATTCAAAATGCGAAATATAGAGCGGAAATAGAACAGAAAACAGTACAAAATTTCCTGGATGCGGGATATTAATAATAATATTATTTGTATAGTTTTATTTTGATACGAGACCACGGGGTATGATAAACAAAAAAAATATTGGTTTGACCTAGGGTCAAAATGGTGAAGCAGTGTAATTATATGTCAAAGTTTTAAAATACAGTGGACAAACGATAACTTCAATGTATAAGGAAATTTAAATTCAAGTCTTACTAAAATCACAAAAAAAACTTTGAACCATACGTCGCATCAATTATCAAAAAAATGAATGATTGGAATAAAAGACAGTTCATTCTGTTAGGGAAAATAACGGTCATATAATCACTTTTATTACCAAAATTGATCCATTTGATTATAACATTGCATACACCTTCTAAACCGTGTACAACACAACTTGATAAATTATTTGTTTTTGATCTATTCGGAATGGAAAAAAAAATATACGGTGTCCATGTTAATTCAAAATTATGCTGATGGGGGGCTCCAAATGGTACACATAGAAACATACATCAAATTACTCAAATCATCATGGTTCAGAAGAATTTTACAGTCTACAAATAATCTACTGAATACTCATTTTGGTGTTTAAAAAACGTACATTCCCACAATGATTACCCCAGAAATATATCAAAAAACATGATAACTTTTTTTTAAAAGAATCACTACTGGCATTTAGTGATACATTGGCATAGTACAAAAACATCAAATAAATATACAACAGACCCAGTGTGGTTTAACCCCCAGATAAAAACGAATATATTGAAAATCAATATATTAAATTCTTTTTCGTATTGTATAAACAGAGTTTTGTATATGTATCTCACTTTTTCAATGAAAATAGAGAGTTCATCCAGCTCAATGATTTCGATGTTAATATGCCATTCACCACTATACTTAGACCTATAAGGGTCCTTTGTTTATTTAATAGATAACAGAATGGAGATTTCCATATTTCCTATTTAAAAATGACTAGTTTTTATATCATTCTTTTAATAACACACATTAAGTACATAACTACGTATGGTTGCTGAAAGTAATGTACAATTCGGAAGAATATTCAAGATCGATAGGATAATGTTGAATCTTGAAACTTCCAATCAATGCCTCAACACATATTTCTGAATAATGATTTGAGGAAGTATATTGTTATTTGCAAGAGCAAATAGGGGATCATTAAAACTTTAAGTATTCCTCATGACGGCCATACAATTTCATACAATTTAGAATCTGGCAAATGTTCATTGACAGATGTGAATACTTGACGCATTAATTCTGTCATTAGTATTGCACATTCCTATATCTTGTCCAACGTAACCTTTTCCAACACTCGATTGTTTATTTCTTTTATCGATTTAACATTTTTAAATCAAAGAACAGTTAGAATAGATATATTGCAAGTATTTGCATATTTCTAACACGTCCCTACCTTAAATACAAAAAAATCTTGACATTTGACAAACGAAAGTTCATCATTCTGGAAGTCATAATGCATGGACAAGGAAAATATTTGAAACGCTTTGCCCATCGGGAATTTTCTTACCATATTTTGCAATGCAAAATTCCTGTAGCTTTTGATATTTATTGTGCATTGGAAACTGAATCTTAAGAGAAGCGGATTAAATATATTCTGTGACTTTTTCTAGTGCATGTAATCTAGACACAAAGTTATTTTTTGGAAACGATAGTTTATTGGCTGACTTGGTGAACACTACATGTATAAAAGTAATAATTTACTATCAGTGGGGTAATTGGCAAAGTTACAAGTTAATTTGATGAAACCATTTTGAAGAATTATCTGTCGATGAAACAGAAATTTAGAGCAGGATAAAACATATAACCGTTCACGAACATTTACTGGTATTTGTTTGTTGTGTAATAGTGGTGTATGCGCCATGGAAATTAATGCGATGATCATTACATAAGTTTGCCCCTAATCACTTTAAAACAATGTTGACACTTTTTAGCAATTTTGAGTCTGCACTGAGACAGTTTACATATGCAAAAGTCATGATTATATATCGTTCTGTATAACAACAGATTTACAAATCACACTCTTTCTTTCTGTATCAAAAATCTCGTCCAAAAAAGTATATAAACAAATCTATGAATTGTGAATAAAGATGAAAAACTTCAAAGAAAGAATATACCTTTTATACAAACTTAACTGTAATATACATTTAATGTTTTAGAAATGAATAAATAGGTAAATGCAGTAAAAAGTATAAAATAAAAACAAATATTACCAGTATTGCATTGTACAAAGAAATAATGTCGCTGGAGAATGGCGACTACAAAGGAAATATAAATTTGTTCTAAATATCAAAATATATATAGAGAGAGAAAGAATGAGAGAGAGAGAGAGAAAGAGAGAGATAACGACAGCGAATTGAGAAATTCCCTCCTCTAGAGCATCACCTCCGCCCCGGCCGGGAACCACTCTTCTAGCATAAATGGCGAGCGCGCTAACAGACTGGCCGTCAAGGCAAGCCAGAAAAATCTTGCTTTTGATGACGAATGCAACCTAGAGCGCTGACCATGCACTACACGGTCTTTGAGTTTGAGGAGATATTTTGTTCAACAGAAATCGGGAGGATCGTAGCGATACCTTTAGCGTAGATAAATACATATAAAAGGTACGAGAAACACAATAAATCTCAAATTGACAAAATATGTATATTCCTAACAAGGCTATGCTGTTTATAGAAAAAAGAGTAAACTTTTTATTGTTTTCCATTGAGCAGACATTCACAAGTTAATCTGTAATGAATCTCGCTATTTTGGAAAGTTATTTAAATGGCACTCTGTTACATGTAGGAAAATAAAATTGGACGACGTTTATAAGTATTCACTAGGAACCGTTGAATATTAAGAGGAACCATTTTGTTGCTGGTATTCTCGTTTGTTACGTGTATATGTGTATTGCTTTTAGTAAGATTATTAGTTAAACGGTTATATATTTAAGCGAATTATATACTTTGCTTACGAACATGTATCTTTAATTGCTGTTGATTGCATTATCTAGCGCACGTTTAACCAATTGTTGTTTTAATTGAACCTGGTGATTTAATTGTCCCATTACATTCGGAATGAGGGTTAATACTGGTTTCCAGTTCATGGTTTCTTTTACCATTGGATCTCCTTTGTAGAAATTCGAAAAATATTCGTGTTGTCTGTCGTCCAAACACCTTTATATATATATATATATATATATATATATATATATATATATATATATATATATATATATATATATATATCACAAGGAAATTCACTATGTTGGAGCTTTACCTTCGCTGCGGCCGGGGCTTGAACTTACGTCCTATGGAACCCACTCTCCTACCTGCCCAGATAGTGAAGGGTATAGATATGTGCTGTATGTACACGCATAATGTATATCTATATTCTTTACTATGGGCAGGTATATGTTAATTTGAGAGTTATTGCAATGTTTGTGCTTATCATTTAATATAGTATAACATATTATGTATGTATCTATGGAATGTGTATCGTTCCGATCCTCTAAAATTGTCGTTTATCTTTATTCCACCTGTATCTCAAACGACTGTTTAAGGCGCGGCCGGCGCTCTAGGGTTCGTTCGTCGTCTTGCCTAGATGCCGGAGTGGTTGGGGTGACCGCTCACTGCTAGGAGAGTGGGTTCCATACATGTAGGTCGTGAGTTCAAGCCCCAATATAGTGAATTTCCTTGTGCAGTATATATATATATATATATATATATATATATATATATATATATATATATATATATATATATATATATATCCAAGCTACAACTTTAACCACACTTAAATCCATGTTCTTTCTCATTGCAAATTTTAGACAGAAGAAGCCTGTTTTCAATCTATTCAAACCACTAGCATCGTAGAATATTGTCAAAAAGACTTCATAGAATAGATGATAGCTAAAGATATAAAACAGTGCTACTGGATTTCCCAAAAATGTACAAGGCCAGAACGATTTTGAATACCATTGTCTTCCCGATAGGTACCATAAACAATTTATTGAAGTATGTGCTCCTTCTTTTATTGAAATACTAGATGATACCCCGCGCAAGCGCGGGGATTAACAATAATTCACATATATTATATTCACATATTATATTATAATACAATGCTTAATATGTTGAACCAGGTATTTTTGTTCATTTTTCTATGTATTGTGTCCGAAATTTTTCTTAATTGCTTTTCTTAAAATATTCTAAAAATTGCAATAAAAAAAGCAATTGTGTGGCTGAAAATTTAGAGGAGAGGACAGGGATGAAAATCTAAGCTGAAATGGAGTATATACACATGAACATGTACATGACCTTAATTCTTTTTGTTGCAGCTGACTGGGAAAAAAAATAGACTATTATCTTATTTCAAACCAGAGTGTGGGTGTATAGAGCGTGGTACATTTATCTCTTTTTAGAACTTTGTTCCCTATGTCAAATTTCACTTATTATTGCCCAAAATAAGAAATTTAAATAAAACACTGTCAACAAATTAATTTATAAGGTTTACTACCAATCTGTCGTGGTATAAAAAAATGTATGTTATTTAAAAACGTGTACGCACTTTTCGCCATAGTGTTAATAGTCAACCCCATTTTTTGGCATCCCGTTCTGTAAAGTTCTTTCCATCAAAAATAAAATCGCGTCTATTGGCCCATTTTATTTATTAATTTTTTTGTATAAACCAGATGTCCGATCTGCCCAAAAAACAATGGTGACTCATCCTACATTCTCCAACATGACGTTAATTAGCCAGACCGCGTTCTTGGTTACCCCGTTCTGGAAAGTTCTATTTATCAAAACAAAAATCGCACATTCAAGAAACGAATTGGCTCATTTTATTTATTCAACATTTGTCAAATCTCAATTCTTATGTATACCCGAAATAGGTTCCCAGGATATATATTCACTCTTTACATAATCTTTCAATATTATTTCATTGTAAGTATATTTTTTGATACAAACTCCCACTGACTTGGATCCGCCAAAGCGTGTCCACCACCTTACTCACATATTTGCTATTTCGGGCTGGTTTATCGAAAATGAAAGTAGGTTTTTAATTTATCTTACAATAATTACTTATCAGGTAAAATTCAATTATAGCTTACGGACATCAACTCACACATGTTGAAATGCCCAAGGTGTGAGCAGTTACTCGGGTGCAGGCATTTCGAAGTTTATTGGCAAAATGCCTTAATTTATAAGTATAGATGACTGTTTAACTCTTCAAATCTCGCAGGTAAGAACTGTCCATTCTATGATATTGAAAAACACATCATCGAACCAAACTACAATCACAAATGCAAAGGCCAGTGTCCACAGTATTACTGTTCGAGTTCCATATATGAGTGTAAGTATCATTAGTTATTGGCAATAATGATATACCACACAATAGTAGAGAAACGAAAATGACCATTAAATTAAGTTTTGATTTTTCTGCTATTTTCCAATAGAGACACTGCTTGTTAATGCTGAGTACGTAATTTGTTTTAAAATCGATCAACGAATTTAGGAGATTTGGGGCTCAAAAGTCCTGAAGCGAGGGCTCTCGTGGCCTAGTGGCTAGAAAAGTGGACTTGTGCCCAGGCGACACGGGTTCAATTTTTTTCCCTTTATTTCCTTTCAATTTACGATGTTGTCTTTCAAATCACGTATTTTACTAATTTCCGTTTTAATTTTATCAAAACACTCAATAATATCGCCCTTTTTCTTGTGGAAATATATGTTTTTTTAAATTCTAAGAGAGGGTTCAATTAAATTTGAAGAAGTGTTTTAAAATGATAGAAAAAAACAATCATCCCGATAACTTGTTTTAAATTGAATTCAAACCACAAGAAAGACCCGTCGATGTTCGCAACGAGATCGCGCCTAGTTATGTACTTGGTTTTTTTTTTAATCACATCGGGTTAATATATTGGCTGTATTAAAAAAAAAGAATTATCCTAAACCACTGAATATCTTTTCTTAACAGATCAAGGATGTTTCGAAAGAATGCAGAAGAGGAGTACTAAGGATGTGTAAGATTATTTTTTACTTGTTATCATTTCAATTTGATGGAAGTTGATATTTAAAAATGTTTAAATAATCCTCGTCAATTAAATACACGCACAATGCTGTCCATGTTTCACTGATTGTAGTATATATTTGGTAACTTTAGAATAACAATCAAATATGATGTATTGTTTAATAAACACAAATGCCCCTGAAAGAACACTTTTTAATGACTTGTCGATACACTGGCTTTAAAAAATGTATTCATTTTATATCCGCAATAAAATGGTTGCCCTATTGAATATGTGATTAGACCCTTATAAATTTAACTACAGGTTTAAAGCAATTGACGCTTTTAAAGTTTATTTAAAAGCGGTAACTGTTCTAAGCCTTATAATTTAATTGGTTACCTGAATCACTCATGTGACCTATTTCAATTGATATTCGGCCGTCGTAGTCCGGTATTTTGCGTCGTGAGTGGTGCGTTGCCAATTAAAACTTTGTTACTGCTTTTTCGTGATATCTACATAGCTTACTCTTTTTACGTATAATTGATACATTTACAAGGTAAGTGGAACATAACTAAACTGGCAAGTTCGTGACTCATGCTCCGAAGGGGCGTTAAGGGCAGGACCAAAATTACCAAAATTCGACAACTGAATTAAAACTCGTTTTCTTTATTTCTATCAATCTGAAATAGCAAATGTAGTCATAGTTATAAGGAAGCTTAAAGCCGTGTGCCCTTGATAAGGTTTGACTCAAGAATGGGGAGAAAATGGTAAGGTGGTATCAATGTATATTATATGTTGTAAAATCGTTTTACTTTCGTTATTGAGAATTAACTTGCTGCATATGAAGACCCGAACGACCTATATCAACTTGTAATTTTTTTAACCGCTATAGCAAGGGTTCTGACATTGGGATTGAACAAAAATATTTATATAGTTTTAACATGTAATGTTTAAAAATTTTTTTTTTTTACTTTTACTGACACTAAAAAAAATCCATTGCATATTTTTAAAGACCATAACATGTTATGCCCTACTTGGTAGGCCGGGTTTTGAAAGCAGGGTATGGCAAAAGTGACTAGTTTAACTTAACTTGGTGGTGATGGGGGGGGGGGTGGTGGTCAATGTAGACACAATGACGAATTTCCGAAACGCCCTTTTTTAAATTCTCCACCTATTTGAAAATATTTAGTTTTCAAGTAAAAGAAAAAAAAACCTTCACCATGAAGAATGAATCGTTTGTGAAAATTGGGTACATTTGATTAGCTTAATAGTTGGGTTATGTTCTAAACACAATTACGTTTAATTGTGATAGCCATAAAGATTTATTGCAATTTGAACAAATATGAATCGCGGGGGCAATGTGTGGGAATTAATTGTTCGGCATTTCTAATATCAATGTATTAAAATGTATTTAGTCAATTTACATTACATGGCTGAGGTTTTTGTTTACCTATTAACAAATTAAAAATTATGAATTATGTTTTTCGCTGGTAACATGTAAATTAGTTTTTATCTCAATTTTGATACAACATTCGGTTTAAGTAAATCTTTCTTTATTTTAGAATGAAAAAATCATAACAAAACTGTTAAAATGGTGACCTTAATTATATTGTGTCTATATCTTCGAATGAACCGGTTATACATTTAAGTTTAATCCAAGATATATGTTTGAGTTAAATTACCAGAAAATGTTGATGTTTACATTAACATGTCATGTACGTTGCGCTAAAAATCACATGATATATAAGTAGTGTTTGATAAAATTCATTTCATTTTTGTCAGTAAAGGTGATAATCAATGATGTAACCAACCAGTTTACTTTCTTCTAATAATATTAGTCGCTTTCTTTTGCCTTCATCTTTGCTTTCGAATTCATGAAATATGTCAACCAAACAGAAAGCTTAAATGAAGTCAAGAAGTTTTTTTTTTCAAACTATGAATTAAATTACTATTTATAAACTAAAATCAAATATCTATGGAACGCCTCAACTGCCTTATGTGAATAAACTTCATTATGTGATGGTACTTTAACATTACGTGATGGTACTTTCACATTATGTGATGGTACTTTAACATTTCGTGATGATACTTCGACATTACGTGATGATACTTCGACATTACGTGATGGTACTTTAACATTACGTGATGGTAATTGAACATTATGTGATGGTACTTTAACATTACGTGATGATACTTCGACATTACGTGATGGTACTTTAACATTACGTGATGGTACTTGAACATTATGTGATGGTACTTTAACATTACGTGATGATACTTCGACATTACGTGATGGTACTTTAACATTCTTCATTATATGATGGTTCTTTACTTTGCGGTGGTTCTAAAAATAGGGAAGCGTCGCATCGGGATCGAAATACATGTACTCCAAATCTCTAAACACGTGGATGCCTGTAAAAAAAAATTTAACACTGGGCTGATTCTCTGTTTCAGAAATTGATCAGATAGGACTAAGGTCCACTGAGACTAGTTTAGATCAACAAATACGTTTGTTTTGATTAAGAGTTGCCTTAAACTTTTAAAAGGGTCATTTTAAATTTTAAAGAATGGCTGCTTGGTGAGACCATTTGGGCTCCCCATCAGCGCATAAAAATCAGGGGGTACGAAAAGTCCCCCAGGGGATTTTTGGTCCAAAAATGTGAACCCAATCTTTCGGCGCTTGGTCAGAGTGGACTGCTAAAAATTTTAATAGCACCTAAACAAAGACTTCTGTAATTTATGTTAGAGGATTGACGGGCTCTCCCTGTGTAGGAGTGGGCAATGTAACAGGCACGTAGCATCAGCCTCCCCCCTTAGGATCCTTAGGATTTTCATGATTTTGGGAAGTTGTCTTTTTTCTTTCTTTTTTTTTTTTTTGCTTGTCAAGATTTTTAGGATGAGTCTGCCCTCCCCCTTTCTTTCAAAAACGATGCTACGTGCCTGTGTAAGCACTGATTTATTCAACAGTACAGTTACTGCTAAAATCAGATTCAACAGCAATCGGGGGCGGATGCCACGTGCCTGTTACATTGCCCACTCCTACACAGGGAGAGCCCGTCAATCCCCATAAGTCCAATCTAACATAAATGACAGAATTCTTTAAGGTGCTATTAAAATTTTTAGCAGTCCGCTCTGACCAAATGATTGGGTTCTGAATGCACATTTTTGAACCAAAAATCCCCTGGGGGACTTTTCGTACCCCCTGATTTACATGCGCTGATGGGGAGCCCAAATGGTCTCACCAAGCAGCCATTCTTTAAAATTTAAAATGACCCTTTTAAAAGTGTAAGGCAACACTCAATCAAGCAGTAGTATTTGTTGATCTAAACTAGTCTCAGTGGACCTTAGTCCTATCTGATCAATCTCTGAAACAGAGAATCAGCCCAGTGTTAAAAAAAACGTTATTGGCATCCAGGTGTCTAGAGTTTTAGCGTACATGTATTTCGATCCCGAGGCGACGCTTCCCTATTTTTAGAACCATCGCATAGTAAAGTAGCATCATATAATGAAGATTGTTAAAGTACCATCACGTAATGTTAAAGTACCATCATGTAATGTCGAAGCATCATCACATAATGTTAAAGTACCATAACATAATGTTAAAGTACCATCACGTAATGTCGAAGTATCATCACATAATGTTAAAGTACCATCACGTAATGTAAAAGTACCATCATGTAATGTCGAAGTATCATCACATAATGTTAAAGTACCATCACGAAATGTTAAAGTACCATCACGTAATGTCGAAGTATCATCACATAATGTTAAAGTACCATCACGTAATGTTAAAGTACCATCATGTAATGTCGAAGTATCATCACGTAATGTTGAAGTACCGTCACGTAATGTAAAAGTACCATCACGTAATGTCGAAGTATCATCACATAATGTTAAAGTACCATCACATAATGTTAAAGTACCATCACGTAATGTTAAAGTACCATCATGTAATGTCGAAGTATCATCACGTAATGTTGAAGTACCATCACGTAATGTAAAAGTATCATCACATAATGTTAAAGTACCATCACATAATGTTAAAGTACCATCACGTAATGTTAAAGTATAATCATATAATGAAGTTTAATCACATAAGGCAGTTGAGGCGTTCCATAAATATTCATTTTAAATACTAAATTGGTGTTAAACCATTTTTAAATTAAAAAATGAATTTTAAACCAGCATTGTCTCTATATTGAACATTATATATTCCTGTGTTAAAAATAATTTACATTGATGATAAAAAATCGAAGCGAAATCAAAGTTTGTTTTTGATTTTCTCATCTTTAAAAACAGGAAAATGCGAAACTGAAGCTGGAACGAGATAAAACCGAACATTTTTGTTAAAAAATCGTGCAAAAAGACGATAGGCAGATAACGATCTGCTCTGTATTGTCTTTTTTCTTTAAAAAGACGTAAAGATGCACCCAGATGTGCCTACTTTTTATCATAACTGATTCTTAATTTTTGCCGGAAGTTCTCTGAAGATGTCCTATGTATCAACGTTACTGGTCACATAACGGCACTTACATACAGCATCTTCTACCAACTTGAACACTGCAACAAATAAAGCAAGACTCAGAATCAAAAAGAATCTTCTTTTTGCAATGATGGGCATCTTGATATTAAATCTTATGGAAGAAGCTCCGGTACCTTTTGATATATCAATCATATACAAAGGTGTTGTACACAGCACGACACACAAACAAAGAGACCCAAATTTCGTAAACCCCCCTCCTCATTGTCTGTGAAAGCAGGAAACGATTTAAAAGTAAACATTTTTATTCATACAACTGTTTTATTTTTTCATTGATGTCATTCGACATAATTATTTTGTTTGTCTTGCATGCCTGAATATATATACCGGTTGTCATTCATAATAAATGTAAAAACGAACAAGCAATCAGAAATGATAAATCTCACTAAGGGATAATTAAAATAGTTATAATCTTTCCCAGGTTACTAATTTTATCACTTTTTGTTTTTTTTTTAAGAAATACACATACCTGACACTAAAATAAAACTAAATTCAATAAATGGCAAAGGTTCAAAGATTTCTTCTTTCACATTTTCCCTCTTTGATAAACTGAGAATTTTTGCAAGAAAGAAATTTAATTTTTAAAGGGATTTACAAGGATGCTTCCACTCCAATTTGAGCTTTTCTGGTCTAATAGTTTTTGGGAAGAAGATTTTTAAAGATTTTATCTATATATTCCTATGTAAAAATTCCCCCCCCCCATGGTGGCCCCACCCTACCCCCGGGGACCATGATGTAAATTAACTTGCATCTACACTATCTGAGGATGCTTCCGATCAAATTGGAGCATTTCTGGCCTAATAGTTTTTGAGAAGAAGATTTTTAAAGATTTTTTTCTATATATATTATATAAAAATTCATCCCCCCATTGTGGCCCCACCCTACCCCCGGGGACCATGATTTAAACAAACTTGAATCTACACTATCAGAGGATGCTTCCACTTAAATGTGAGCTTTTCTTGACTAATAGCTTTTGAGAAGATTTTTAAAGATTTTATCTATATATTCCTATGTAAAAATTCATCCCCCCATGGTGACCCCACCCTACCCCCGGAGACCATGATTTAAACAAACTTGAATCTACACTATCTGAGGATGCTTCCACTTAAATTTGAGCTTCTCTGGCCGAATAGTTTGAGAAGAAGATTTTAAAAGATTTTCTCTATATATTCCTTCGTAAAAATTCACCCCCCCCCATTGTGGCCCCACCCTACCCCCGGGGACCATGATTTGAACAAACTTGAATCTACACTACCTGAGGATGATTCCATACAAGTTACAGAATTTTTGGCCTAATAGTTTTTGAGAAGAAGATTTTTGAATTATACTAACAAATTTTAAATAATTCTAAATTATCTCCCCTTTAAAGAGGGTGTGGCCCTTCATTTGAACAAACGTGAATCCCCTTTACCCAGTGATGCTTTGTGCCAAGTTTGGTTGAAATCTGCCCAGTGGTTCTGGAGAAGAAGATGAAAATGTGAAAAGTTTACAACGACAACAACGCCAACGCCGACGCCAAGGACGACAGACAACGGACAAATTTTGATCAGAAAAGCTCACTTGAGCTTTCAGCTCAGGTGAGCTAAAAAAATAAAATATCATTTCTCCCCACGAATCTTGAATATGTGTTTAACTCAAATTATCTACATGCATGTACTTCGGAGAATGTTAAAAATAGAATCGCTTTATTTCCTACATTCTTTAGATAACTGAATTTCATTTCGTACAATGTCCTTTTTACACATCTTACAGGCGGAAAACTTCAGCAATTAAATGAGGGATGTATATTGACACTTGTTTTAAAAAAAATTAAGCATCTAATGGGGCTATATTTGTATATATTATTGTAATATTAACAAATGCCTAATATATAACTAAAACAAGTACATACGATAAATGCATTTCAGTTCTTGCATTTTGCGTTAAGTAACAATTATATTTCATTTTGCTTTTTAAACACATGAAATGTCATTTTAATGACTTGAATATCTTTTTATCTTTTTCCGCATGCATAATATATTAGATTGATTTTAAGCATTGTGTATCTCTATGTAATAATGATTTAATCTTAGTTTAGGATATATATAAGATAGATAGCTTTAGTTTTTATCACTTGGTTTGACTTAGGATAGACCAAACTTTCTTCGAAGATTTGTCTTCATACTTTCTTTAAAAAATCTTAACAAAGTTTTGTAAACATACCAGCAGGTCCGGATGTGGACGCCAACGCCAGGGATATAGCATACTCTTCGCCAACTTAGTATAGGTTACAAAAAAAGATGTTTTTTTTTCTTTTTGATAATAACAACGAAGAAGGGGAAAAACACTGTGCCGTATAATTATGCCAGTGCCAAGGTGGCTGCATATATCGAAAAATTCAAATAAGCCATATGAAAGACCATTGCTTCAATAGTTTACAACCACCTTTTTTATCACTGTATCTCATCTGTCAGGTGAGATATTTACCTTTCAATACCAAATTCCTACAGGAAAAGAATTTTTCCCACAGGAAAAACAGTATTTCTACAGGAAATAAGAAATTTTCTATCGGAATACAAGAACTTTCTATAGGAATTTCAATTCCGATAGGATTTGATAAAATCCAATAGGAAATTTTAATTTCCTATAGGAAAACTTCTTGTTTGAGTCAAATTCCTACAGGATAAAGCTTTCTCTTATAGGAAATATAAACCCATAGGATTTTTAGAAAATACTATAGGATTGTCAGTATTTCCCGTAGGAGAATCTTTTCTCCTATGGGAATTATCATTTTGCTATGAGGTATTAATTTTAAAGGTAAATATTTCACCTGTCATGTGAAACACACTAAAAACAAAAGTGGTTATATACTTTCTAGACAATGGTCTATCATTTGGCATATACAGATTTTACCGAAACTCCATGTAAAGCGGGTGCTAAAATGCCACTGGCATAATTATCCGGCACAGTGTTAAATATACAAAATCTGATCATGCAGGGTAGGAGGTTTTACGTATCATAATGTCATGGCGTTTTCGTTTACAAGTAGTTTAAACTCATTCGTAATTACATATGCAGACTTTCCGATTGATGTAAGTGTCATGCGATTGCGATTACTGTTTAATCGCTATAATAGTTTAATAGTTATAGTGGGATTGACGCACCGATTAAAGGGCTGGATTTTGTAGTAATTCCATGTATGTAGTAAGAAATATGCATTCATAGAGAGCGCATCTTAATAAATATTAAATAATATTATATTATGGAAACATCAGGTTTCACTACGAGGCCGCTTGCTTATGATACACCGGTATGCCATGGTGCAGTTCCCCTGCACTTCAGTGGCTTTGAAGCGGAATGGAAATTAAAAGTTCATCTGTTGGTCCAACGACTCAATCAGTTTTTCTCTTTTAAATGGATTTAATTACTTTTTTAACACCATATTTTTCAAAAGTATTTTCCATTCATATGTAATATATCGATGTTTGGTAATTATAAATCATAAGGTTTTACGTACACGTCTCTTAAAATATATGATTGACTTCCATTCCAATCATGTTCAGTGATTAATATTGAAAAGTTCAAAATAAAACTATTTTAATGATACTTTTATTTTTTGTTTTACAAAACAAATGTAAATGTAAGCGTTGTTCATAATAAAAAGTATCGTTTGGAGACAAAACTGAAATCGGTCAAAATTCGACCACGCAGAAATCTTCTTAGGGGTTCATTCTGTCTCGGCCATTTATATTGATTGAGTATATACTTGAGAAAGGTAAAGAGCTATCTCTTATAATATGAGTACGTAATTAAATTTCTTATTTGAGTACGTACTCAAATATTTGAAATCTTATTACTTTATCATAATTAGGCTGAGTTTTATGCTCAAGTATGTTTGATGTCGGAATGGCCATGTTGTTGTTGATAATCAACGATTAAAAATAATACAAGCGAAATTCATATATTAAGTTGACTTTTATATTGCTCATTAACAGCACTACAAGAAATATACTACGTTTGAAATATATCAAGCAAATGAAACTTAATGTACAATGATTTGGTATTTAACTACATTTTTAGACTGATTAATTGCACGTAATACATCACACGATATACTTAAAACATTCATTGATAAAACGATCTTTTCTTCCATAATTCTGTAGTCTTTGATTAAGAAAGCTCAACGACTGCGACTATTTTAGTCTGTATTGATATCCTTTTGAAGAAGAGCTCTATTTAAAAATATAAGAAAATACTCCTAATTCAGATGGTTCGTTTACTAAACTATAGATCAGAGATAAAAAAAAAAATATCTTAAAATTTTAGGTAGATCATGACCTAAAATGAACCATTCGAATATAACCGTCAGTATGCAATAAAAAGAAAAAATAGTGGACAATCGAAGGAACTTCTATATTACATGTGTATACTTTCAAGGTTTCTAATTCTAACGATTATTTATGCTATACAAATATTATTTAAACAATGATACAATATCTGCATCGATATTTAAAAAAAAAAACTATGCCATTATGTTAATTCTACAATTCTACAATCTTTTTCCTAGAGAAAAATTTGCGCGATGGTATGTACACATGTAGCTAGCCTTTTATAAAAGCAAAGTTTTAAGAGTTAAAATTAAAAGGATGTGGATGCCAAAAAGAGGGAATTAAAGTTTGGTTTTATTTTGCGGTGTCCGTGCTAAGCGGAATCCAGTTTCCTCTTTTCATAGAATCGTCCGATATAGTTTGTCTAAAAATAGAAAATAAATATTAAATTACTATAACCCTTTCTTTACAACTATTATTTTGTTCTACTTCTAAAGAGGTAAATACCGAAATAAATATATTTATAAAAACTTATTTATCTTTTCAATTAATTGTGTATGCATAAGTATCTAGTAGTATCGCTCTCCAATTGCAATGTTTGATGTTTGCTATTAACCATAAAATATCTATTACAGATTGTGTTTTTCATTGCATTTCTGACATTTTTTATTTGGTCAGCATTGGTTCATAACTGTTTTAATAATTATAACACTGATTCCTCTTACCGTTTGCATTTTCTATATCGATAAATTCCAATACCTGTCCCAATAAGAACGATTATCAATCCAATACATACGACACCACTTATTATTATAACAAGCGTTTTGTTTTCATCCTCTGAAAAAATAAATATTACATACGTAATAATGAAGAAAAACTCCTAAATTGTTCATGTTTTTGAGCATCAATGGACGTTTAAAACATTATAAATAAATGTCGATACCTTCAGGGTAAGACGGGTTACCTTTGTCCATAACATTCTCTACAAAACGAAATACATAAATTATATATTCATGTATATTTTTATAATTTTTATATTAAAAAGGGTTAAATTAATAAATAGAATTGCAATTTAACTAAAAATTGAATTTTTGCATCTTTTTTTTTTTTTTAGGATTCATGTACGTTCAAAAAAATAATTTCAAATTCAAAGATGAGTGTAAAAATGTTCCTCTTGAACATGTTCATCACAATTGATTAGTTATTAGAACACATGTACAAGTGGTATATTTTCAACGTTTTATTACATTTATTATCAATTTGACCATTTTAATTTCTGAAACATTTAATACATATGCCAGAGAGTTTCAGAACCTTCTATACACTGTAGAATGAGGCGTAAAAGACACGTTATGAAAATAAATCTGGAAAAATATACTATTTAGAGTAGCTATTAGAATGACACTTTTGCTCAATAACATAGACATATATTAGATAATTGTAAATTGTATGTATAAAGTAAAATTATGATAAGAAAGAAGATAACATAAACCTAACAATAATTCATTTATAACCATATAAATTAAATATACCATTGGACTTGATAAATTAATATAGGTATACATTTATATTTAATAAATAGCAGAAAAAATAATTAAAAGTCTAACAATGTAAATGTACATGTAATTTAAATACGATAGTGATATATACCAGAACATTCCTGTTGACTTTGACTTCCGATATATTGGGTGGACCATCCATATGGACATGGTTTACAAGACTTTTGTCCTGATTCATCTTGATAACATCCCTTATTGCACAAAATGCAACTTCCAGATGACGAATAGGTTCCGGGGGAACAATACACTAAAACAGATAGAAGCGTTTTGTAGTTATGAAACCGTAATTTATATTTTACACATTTCGTTACATGTATATATCATAAACACTTATTTAATTTCCTGCCAGGAAAGTATTGCCTCTTTTATGACATTCTATCACGTGCCGTCAGTTTAAATTTAGATTATTAACAATGAAAATATCCATTTCAGAGTCTGGAAGTCAGCTACATAGGACCCATTATTAGCAGTAAAGAAGTAGGACCGGATCTAAATAAAAATAGCTATCAACAAAATACTGCCGCCTTTGGACCAGAAAGGTGTAGAACGACTACTGGGGATAATCAACAACTTAGCAACGTTTATGCCAAACATGTCTAAAGTCACATCTAGAATCCTGGTTGCAAGGGTTACTAGATGTACTTAGATTACAGATATACATGTTCAGCTTCAAATATCGGCCTGGTAAAGAACTCCGGGGGAACAATACACTAAAACATTTGGGTTTACAGTGTAGTTATGGTCCGTTATTTATATTTTACACATTCTGTTACATGTATATAACATAAACACTGATTTATTTTTCCTGCCAGGAAAGTTTTGCCTCTTTAATAACATTCTATCACGTGCCGTCTAGCAACAGTTAAAATTTATACTTAAAAAAAGCTGAAGCGTCAATACCTTCATAATTGATGTATCGTTTCATAAAAATATATGATGTTCAATATTTTGAGAGTAATAATCTTATGAGAGAAATATATAATTATCTTTTCCGAAAAAAAACCCCAGATTATTCAAATATATACAACTACATGTATATACAACAAATAAATTTAAAACAAACCAAAAACGAAGCGCTTGAATTATTACGTAATCTTTTCCCAAAGGTCAGTTTATAGATCATACAAATTTTAACCCATGTAAACAGACAAGATTTGGGGTACCACGAATGGCCGTACGCGGGGGTGGTAAGGAAGCAGATGGAATCTGAGTTTCGTAAAATCACAAATCTTAGTTATTATGTACATAATCAATTATTTAAACAACGAAACGTAGACCATAAACAAATAAAATATACTTGAGACAATTTTTATCACAAATTAGATTTGTATTACGTAGATTTACACATTGATGACGTCATGTCTGAAAGTTGAATGTCGTGTAAAGTATTCTGATAAAGTATTTGGGTGTGATTTATTGAGAATGGAACTAAAGAATACTTGAATGTATGTAAATTTGCTTTTATTTCTCGGCCAGGCTTTCCTCTGTCGTTGTTTGTTATATTAAAATCCGACTAGAACAACACTTCCCCGTATATATTGAACTTAAAATTTCACATGTATCGATAGTTTGATTAATGCTTAAATAAGTGCTGCGAGAATCCTGTGTTATGTGTTTTTTTGATGCAGCATACCGTTTTCTGTGCAAACCGAATAAAGTTTGGAAGGTTTTTTGAGAACCGGATGAATAACTATTTAATCAAGGACAATATAGGATTCTAGCAGCGGTTTTTATAAAATTGAGATGTTTCGCCTTCACTTGATATGTTTATTGTTTTGTGGAAATCACAGGGTAGTGTTGTTCTATCTCATGTTATGCTAAGGAATATACGTAAGCTATTTATAGCTGTCACGTGATAATGCACCGCTGTGGCAGTGATGTACTATTTGCATTGACATCTATTTCAATGGATAATACTCAGTTTTTGATCTGATTCAAAACAGTTTTTTAATCTCACGATTTTGAATATAACAGTCTAAATAAGTCGCTAAATTGCCCATATGCTTCCTTAACACCCCCGCGTACTGTACTTAAATAAAATAAATTATTATATGTAAAATCATCAACTGTTACCATATATTTAAACAATAAAATACTTTCTTTGGGGATTTATTCGGGATGTGAATGTAGCGACATTGCAGAAAAATGCGGGTTATGTAATTTTTTCTGCAATGATCGCTACCTTCATAACCCGCATGAATCATCAAAGAAAGAATTTTATTGTTTATATTTACATCTTTCTTTAAACTAAACACAAGATAAATCTCTGCCATTCAGTCAATTGAAAGGTGACTTAAAGGTAACTGAAAAGTGACTGAATGGCATAATTGTGCCATTCAGTCACCTTTCAAGACCATTTAGTTATCATTCACTTGACTGAATGGCAGAGGTTCATCATGTAAAATAATGGATTATGAAAAGTTACTAAAATTCACTAAGATACAAACGGCGTTAGCTAAAAGAAACAGCCGAATCGTCTCCTGTGAGACTTTGAGTCTGACATCAGCATGATTATTTTGTGCGTGAATTTTCCTAGTTCGCTGTAGGTTTCGACCAATCGATAAACAGGGTGTGTCAATTTTAGTCCTGTCAGTTTCTTGTCAGTTTCAGCCGCTGTAGATTTCGACCAATCGATAAATGCGGCATGTTGATTTCAGTCTGGCTGTTTCTATAGAGCTATGAATTAGCTCTAAGTTTCCGTAAGAAATAGAGGAACAAATACTTAATAGATGTAGATATACACTTATGACGAAAATGAAATGTAGATTTTTAGGTTAATAACAGAACTCATGTGCAGTGAGATTGATCTTTCTTCATCGATATTTCGCGAAATGTCATAAAATCTTTCCAAAACGTAAACAATCTTATTTTTCGGAAAATACAATGATTTGTTTAAAAAAAACAATTATTTCGTACGAATCAGCTGCATCTTCTCGAATAACCTTATTTAATTTTACTTTAAATGGTGTCTATATCGCGTGTATACATGTAGCTTTAAAAGGGCATGGTCATGGTTTTTGACGAGTTTGATTTTTTTTTATTTATTGTTTGCAATACTTTATTAAGGCATTTCTAATGATCAACCAAAATTTGAGCGGCAGCTGTAGCGTTTGAAGCAAGATAAAGAGCTCACAAGTTAACAAGGCTCATGTCATGTTTTTGTTTACATTGGTTCAATATACCGTACACATTTCTTTTCAGTCTGATTTTTCTATCTTTCGATTAGTTTTGAACGAATTTAAATATACATTATCTGAGGTTGCTTTCACTAGTTACAGCTTTCCTAGGCAAATGGTATTTTACAAGAAAATTGTTAAAAGATTTTTCTCTATTTATTCCTATGTAAAACTTCAACCCCCCTACCCACAGTGTGCCCCCCCCCCCCCCCCGGGATAAGGTTTTGAACGAAATTTATTCTAAACTACCTGAGGATGCTTCCACACAAGTTTCAGCTTCCCTGGCTGATTAGTTACTGAGGAGAAGATTTTTAAAGATTTACTCTATATATACCTATGTAAATTTGACCCCCATTGTGATCTCACCCTACCCACGACGGACATAATTTTCACAACTGCGAATATTCACTACCTGAGGATGCTTCCACACCATTTACAGCTTTCCTGGCTGATCAGTTTCTGAGAAGAAGATTTTTCAAAATTTACTCTATATATACCTATGTAAAAGTTCCGACTCCACCCCCCCCCCCTTTTTTGCCCCACTATAACCCCAAGGGTCATGATTTTTACTACTTTGATTCTACGCTACCTGAGAATGCTTCCACATAAGTTTCAACGTTTTTGGCTTAATGGTTCTTGAGAAGAAGGTTTTTGAAAAATTCTCATAATATTTCAATAATTTCTAATAATATCCCTTTGAAAAAGGGTGTGCTCCATAATTTTCACAACTTGAATCCCCTTTGCCTAAGGATGCTTTGTGTCAAGTTTGGTTGAAATTGGTCAAGTGGTTCTGGAGAAGATGTTGAAAATATGTTAAGTTTACGGACAGATAGACAGACAGACGACAGACAAAATATGATCAGAAAAGCTCACTTGAGCTTTCAGTTCAGGTGAGCTAAAAATGATCCGAGCTTTTACAAAACAAAGAATTGTGATCTCTGTGTCTCACTTATAACTCGACAAATGACGCTCAAATTTTGGTTGACTATTTGTAATGCCTTACTTATGTATTGTCACCATTAAAGACGGAAAACGGTAATTTTGACAAAAATTGTGACCCTCAAATTGCTATATTGGTTTGGTTTTTGACAAAAAAAAAGATTAAATCTTACAATACCCACTCTCCTATATTAGGCTATACTTTACAAAACAAATGGAGAATAGCCAGTATGCCCTCAACACTCAAAATAATGAAATAAAGTGAATCGACTCCTGGAAGAAAGATCATTACATCAATACTTCCTGCTGTCATATGCATATTTATGCTTCTGCATTTTTATATCAACTTCAATGATTTATTATATCCTAACTGATGTTTAAATGCTTTAATAAAGCATTTCTTATAGTCAACCAAAGTTTTAGTGTCAGTCGTCGAGTTACAAACGAGAAACAGAGCTAACAATTCTTAGTTATGTAAACAAAACTTGTTCAATGTTTTTCTTTACATTTTGAATGTTGAAGATAAATTCCAGGCCTTGTCCTAAAATGAATGCAACAAAAACTAGGAACTGTTTATATATGTTTTAATTGTAAACGAATTAGCAGATAGAATATTTAGTTCGAAATAAAATATTTTAATGTATATTAGAGTAATATAAACAAAAGGAAAAAACATAGCAAGAGCCTTGTTTATACGACAAAGATCTTTGAGCTCTTTATCTTGCTTATTACTCTACGACAAGCATCCCAATGGTTGATTATTACAAATGCATCACTAAAACATTTTACAACAAGAGGTCCATGGGCAACATCGCTCACCTGAACAACAGTTCATTGTAACATTCTATTTCGTAGCATATGCTATTTCTATTTTAAACTTTGAACCCCTTTCTGGGGCTTCAGTATTGGTCCGTAGTTTAATATTGGCTTTAACAATTTACATTTACACTATCTTAGGATGCTTGCATGCATAGTAATTTCACAAACTGTAGCTTTGTAGTTCTCGAGAATTTTTTAAACATTTTCCATATATATTTCTATGTTAAAATTTGAACCCCTCTTGGGCCCATATATTAGTCTGCTGCTCACAGCTCTATCAATTTAAAGTCTACATTATATAAGGATACTTGCATACATGTAGTAATCTCACAAATTGAAGCATTGTGGTTCGCCAGAAAAAAAAATGAAAATTTTCCCTTTATATTTCTATGTTAAACTTTGAACCCCTTCTGGGGCCCCAATATTAGGTCGAGGGTCACGGCTTTTATGATTTGGAATCTACACTATTTGAGGATGCTTACGTAGTAATCTGACAGATTGAAGCATTGTAGTTCTCGAGAAAAAGATTTTTTTAAAAATTTACCATATATATTTCTACGTTAAACTTCTTGGGTCGCCAGTATTATTTCAGGGGTCATTATTTAAAAACAAATAGAAAACATACAATAGCAAATGATGTATGCATAGTAATATCCCAAACCCTTGCATTGTACATGTAGTTCTGGAGAAGAAGATTTTTAAACATTGTCCTATATATGTTAAACTTTGACCCTGGGGCCCTAGATTTTGTCCGTGGGTCACGGTTTTTACAATTTATAATCTTCATTATATATATATAAGCTTTTGTGTATACATTGGCATTTCTGGTGCAGTGGTTCTTAAGAAGAGGATTTTTAAAACATTTTTTCATGTATTTCTATATAAACTTTGAACCCCGCCTGGGGCCCTAGTATTGGTCCGGGGGTAAGATTGTTACAATCTAGAGTCTTCACTAAACGTACAAGCTTCTGCGTAAATACTGGCATCTCTAATGCAGTGGTTTTGAGAAGATTTTTGAAGACACACACTGTTTCGCGATTATCTCCCTTTTAAAAAGGCTTTATCCCTTCATTTTTATAATTTAGAATCCCCTTTCAACAGAAATCCTTTGGAGGCTCAGTGGTTTTAGAGAAGAAGTCAAAGATGTGAAAAGTTTACAGACGGACAACAGGTGATCAGAAAAGCTAACTGTAACCTTCGGTTCAGGTGAGATAATAAAACTAGAAAAACAAAATTTGACCAAAATTGTTATCATGCCCCTAAATAATGGAGTAGATAAATAACCATACTCTAAGGTCAGACGCAATTGATCCTCATGTATTATCAATTCCCCCATAATCGGAGCGTGCAATTTCCACTACGTAATTTTAATTATATTTCATTCTAAATGTATATCATACATTTTAATTTACATTATATAAATAGTGCCTGTTTGGGAGGGTAACAGTTGAAATTGACACCCCGAGAAAACAATTGTCAACCGACGCGAAGCGGAGGTTGACAATGGTTTTCAAGGGGTGTCAATTTCAACTGTTTCCCTCCCAAACAGGCACAATTTATTTTATTATAATGAATGTCTTAATTTTAGAGAAATTTTTACTGCTTTGATATAGAAATGACGCGAATTTAACGGCGAACCGTACGCGCATAATTTACGCGCATGTAACAATTCGTTCTGTCGGCCCGTTGCCAAGCGCGTTGCTAACGCTGAGGGTAAGAGAACGGATTGTCAACTGCGTCTTAACCAATCAGATATTAGTATTTAACATGAAAGTATAATAAAAATGCATGTAGTTACAATGAAAAACAAATATGATGACATTTATATCTGATGCATACAACATTTTTTTTTCTTGCTATGAAGAGGAAAATCAAAAATACTCTTATCCCAAAAATAGCCCGTTAATGTACCCTAATTTATTAAGCATAATCAGAATTATATTAAAATAATAAGCAATATATTTTCATAAAATGTATCTTAAATCGAAAAAGTCCTGTATGTTCTTTTAACCTGGCAATCATTCATATAATGAGTGACAGGGTACATTTCCAATAGAGAAATAATGTAGTTACATGTACAATATTTTCATATAGTGACAACGGACCACAGTACACTTTTCAGGAATTTCACGAGCTCGCACGGAAATTGAATTTCCAACATATGACATCAAGTTCATGCCATTAGCAATCAAATGGACTCGCATAAATAGATAACAAGGACCCTTACATGTAAGCCAGTTTCAAGTAAAGATATCAACCTAGACACAACGTGTTTCCGTCACTGAGCTAATTCACAAGACACCATCTCACATATCTTGTCGAAATCTATTACCTCTTAATTATATGACCGTTTAAATTATGAATTTTGACCCTTTGAATAAAAATGAATTGTTTGACAAACTCAATATAAGTTTTTGAATACGAGTGACAATAGTATACTAAACTAATTGATTATCATGTGACTGTAAAATTGTTATAATTTCTCAAAAAGGAAAATGCCACTTCACTTAATAGCCTATGATACTATATTCCATGTGGTTTTTAAGGTTTGTTTTAAATATTTCCGACAAAAGTAATGTATATAGGGCTAAAATTGCAAAACTGACAATTTAAATACTAATTTAGCGGATAAACAGCGTCTCCTACTCCTGTTATTAGTATTTTTAAGTTTGTTTTGTCGTTCTTAAGAATAATAATCCTGCACTTTATTTCATTGTAATGGATAGTAAATGTACACGTGTTACCTTTTCTTAAAATAAGTTAGTGCACTAATGGACTTCGGTAAAAAGTGAAAAAAAAATGAAGATTCAAATTAAGCATACCTTTTTATCTCACATCATCTATTGATATTTAAACCATACGAATCAACGAGCTTTAGCGCTGAATTTAGTGTATATAAAACTCACGAAGCTTTACAACACAGTAGGGGTCAGTCGACATTCGTGGTTTTTATATAGTAAATCGAGGGCGGGCATTTCATATCCTTTGTTTACTGTTGTTCTAACCTTGCACAAACTTGTGGAAAAGACATAAGACGCATTATACATTTAGAAAACTCATGTGAAAATAAGAAGTTTGTACAACATTAGACTGGTACTTAGGAAATGAAAAATGTATGAAAAACCAGAAGAAGAGCTAGAAACAAACATGTAGTATAATGGCACACCATAAACAGAGACATTGATCAGATGATTTTGCAAAGCAAAACGTGTATGGATTTCACGAATCAGAAAGAATCTATGAACGCCAATGCCCGATGGCCTATTGCAAATGGTAGGAACAGATTTGTTTAGCCTTCACAGAAGTGACTACTTAGTGGTTACAGACTATAATTCTTGCTTAAAATGTATCTTACTCTAAGTGAAGTTAAGTGTGCACTTAAATCAGAAGTATCTATCAGTGCTTATATATTACGAAAAAAAAACCAATTTGTTGATATTTTCTACATAAAAACGGCACTGAAAAGGGGCACATTCTCTATAGCTTAAGGTACCTCACTACACCTTGAAATAGTTTCTCAAAGCAGCTGAAAATTACTTGATTATGATAAAAAAAACATGATGGATAAGAAGTTTATATGTCAAATAGGCGAAAAAATGTGTAATTTTGGATAAAAAATGATATTTTCAAAAAAGTCATTCAGTAAACATGAACAAAAGCCCCAGACGGATTCGAACTCATGATCTGCGGTTCACAAGCTTGATACTTTAACCACTGAGCTATGACGATATACATCTGAATCGATTGATACAAACAGTTTAACAAAACATTTAAATCGCCATCTTGTGACGTAGTGTCTTAAAAAGTATAAGTCTAGGTGTAGTGAAGTACCTTAAGTGCACTCGTTCTTTGAACAAATTTCATTTATTTTCTATAGCTACTCATATGAACTTTGAAACTTTTACGGAGACTAAACCAACTGTACTACTTACAAACTGACTGCAAAGTTGTCATTTTGATTAAATAAATGCGATTTTTTTAATGCAAAATAAAACACTCACCACAAAAATATGTGTTTCTCCCTTGACCATCAGGACAGTGGACTACAGATTGGAATGATTGTTCCGTAGAGGTATACTTTTCCCCATCAATCTCCAAGTTGAGCATGTCATTTGTTGAATTCAATTGTTGCATTGAGAGCTCAAGATCAGACACTGCATTAACGAACTTTGTTACGGAATCCGACGCTGCAAACGAGACAAAATATATTGTAATATAAAACATATAGGGATACTGATTCATATTTACAGTTACCGCCCTTAAATATAGATATAGTCAGATTGTTTACATTGCTCATGCGCAACGTTTTAGCGCCACTTGTCATTTATAGTCAATGTTTACTTTTAGTTTGGAAAGTTGTTTTTTTCCTTTATTTTGATGTTTTCCCCGATGCGTCTTCAAATACTCCATCTTTGACACTTTTGTATGTAGAAATGGCCGTATTATTGTATTATGTTCTTTGTTTATTCTAGTCTCAATATCTATATGCTTTATATATGCAGAATTGTTCCTTTGGTTAACAGTTTTGTGTTTTTAGTTTATTATAGTTTATATTACATTGTGACATTATAAGTTATATTTCGTACTTTGTAATTTCTTAATGATTTAACAAATAACCAATCTTATTATTTAATCAATGTCTTGTTTTGTATGTGTCAAACATATCAGTTATCCATATATGTGCATTTAACGTTCGTTTATTATGTATATATAGCTACACTCGTGAACATGACAGCATAGAAAAATTAACTTAATTTTTTTTTTACATGTAATGAGAGTTTATGTCACAATTATAATGAATCAATACAAATCGTCTACCTTGATCAGATTCACCACTACTCTCTGCGCCATTTTCTTCAGTAATCGAGGTTAACGTCACCAGTTGAGTTTGGGTCATTGCAGACCTTATTTTCCTCGAAGACGATGTACAATCTACATAAAAAAAATATGTCGTGTCGTTTAATACCAAAATATGATTATTTTAATAATATAAAATTTGAAATATACTTAAAATTCGTCACTTTCAGATTCCTATACTTGTTCAAGCAATTGTTACGGATAACAAAACACTCATTGAAATTTTGAAGCGACTGTAGGCCGCAAAACGCTTTTGAAGAGTGATACGATCTTACGGAGTTTTATGATGTGAAATGCTGACACTTTTTCTCAATTGATCAGAACATGGAACAACTCACATAATTGTTAACATAATCATCCGGGGTACTTTCTTTGTTTACAATACAAAATCCCCGTAGATATTTTTACATGTACATGTAAGCCGTGTATCAAAACATGGCAACCTAGAGGGGACATTTCCAAGGTAAAATCGTAGGATGTTTTATACTAAGTCTATAAAATGAACACTGTGTTAACCCTGAGGTATTAATGAATAAACATACATTACATGGTTATTGTTTTTTTTTAAATGTAAAAATATATTGGGACATTTTTTTAAAAGTGTGTGGGGATAAGACGCACCATATGCATTACGTACATTTAATCCGTCGATGATATTAAAACATTCTTTTTTTATATTGTGGAGTAAGTTATTTCAAGTTTTGCAAACTGAACTAAAAGATCAAGTTAATATCTTGCCCTAAAACGTTTTCACATCACAAACGTGCCCACATACAAACAGTTAACCTGCCTCCGCAACAAGTTTTGCGATTTGATATTATTGTAAACAGCAAGTATACTAAAAAACGATGTGTCAATTACAAAAAGTAATACATTATTACACGGATTAAAAGTTGACGTTTTACTTCATGGTTTTAGCATACATAATGATTGTTTCGTTACTACACGGATTAAAGAGAAATAATTTAAAGCAACAAGTCCGTGGAAAAGTAAATTGAAAAGTAAATCAATGGGGACGTAATATAACCTAATGTATTATGCAATATTTCGAGAAACATCAACGCACACATATACCATGACTTCATGATGTTAAAAAGCATTGTTACGGAGTGTCAATTATAGTGACATCAGTCAAATACTACATTTGAAATGAGTCCATACGTTATAGTGACATCAGTCAAATACTACATTTGAAATGAGTCCATACGCCAATTATGCATGCTTAAAGCTTGATAGGCTGATTTTCATTTTCCGTTCGTCCGTACATGTATTTCTTCTTATTCTTCAGTGTGACTAACCAATGGTATTGATTTATAAATTATAATTAAAATATGTGAGCATTCTTAAGACTCTTTCTTAATCAAATAATTGATGTAAAAATTTATGTCACAATCATAAATAAAATCAATTTATTTATTCATAATAGAGTTTAAGGTAAAGCACCAATGAATAAGAGGGAGGTTGAAGCTTTGAACTTTGATCAAAGAATTATTTTTAATAGTGAACCTTTTGATCGTTAAAATCAAAATATGCTTTTAAAGGTCATTTTGAGCCGAGTTATCAAATTTGAAAGGCATTTTCGATATATATCGTCTGGGCATGAAAACGTTACAAACAAAATGAAGTTTATGACTTTGTCGCTCGAAAACGAATGTGCTTTTAAAACATTAAAACATGATTAGAGACGGATGGAGATAGCCAAATTACTCTAATAATATAGCCATTTTTTCAATAAACGGGGGGGGGGGGGGGCAAAATAGCAAACATTCCATATTAAAAACTGTTAGACACTTACCCTTTGCCTCAACATTAACTGTACAAGTTTTATTTTGGGCACATTGTAGAGACGACTCGAGGTTCATTCTCAGGTTTTGTGACGCCTTGAACGCTTTGCTACAGTCAAGAGGAGCATTATACGACACTTCAGTCTCTGTAGCAATCAGGACAGGTATGTCTATCCCTAAAATAACAGAGCCGATTAGAAATACTCCCTATATGATTAGTCAATGAAAACACAATTGTTTTGTATTTGTAATAACAGGTATGTGCTAGGCATCGATGTCTTGTTTTCTTATACATGTCCCTAAATTCTATAAAATGAAACATTTCAACAAGATGTTTAATTTTAAATGGATAAAATCAATGGTTTTATTAAATCAAATATAATAATTGATGTATCGTTCTACATACAGATGTGATACAGTCTTTGAAATTCAATTAAACAATAAATCCAAAAATTTTAATAATGATATTTCTCAGATATGAAAAATGATTGTAGATTCATAATTGTGTCTTTAATAAAGTTGTTAAAGACCTAAGAAAAAATATATCCAGCTAATAGTTGGCCGATATTTTGAAAGACATTCGAAACTATGTTTCATACATGTACATGTAATACTACAAAATTATAATACACTGGATTCGGATTTTTTTATTTTGTGAAGCGTATGAAAAATAAATGTTTACTCATTGTATTTTTCACTGTACATTTATGATACATAAAAATTTAATGTTCTGTTGATGAGTGACAGAAAAAAGTCTTTAATACTTCCGCAAGCAGGGGGCTCTCCATTCCATACATATGAAGTGTTGAAACCACACGTGTATTCTGGCAGTGGAGTATTTCCAGCAGTGAATGAATAGCCTGGTCTGCATGTTACATTACAAACAATGTGACCATCGCTTCTTTGCTCACATTGAGGGATTGCTCCAAAGGTTCTCTTGAAACGTGGGCATGCTGACAATTTAAACAAAAAATTCATATATAAATGAATAATGAAGAAATAATAAACCTATCTGGCATTTCAGATTTTCAACAACAAAAAAATGAATTCCATTTAATACTTTTAACTAAATGATGTGGACTTCTGAATTACTTTTATTTATGAATATAACCTTGCCAAATAACAGGACCATTTTTAATGTTTACTGAAGGAAAATCCTAAACAATGATCACTTGAATATTACATAATATTTTAATGTATCTTACACGAAAATTTCATACTTGAATACCGAAACATTCATAATGTAACAACCTAATCGAATCACGACGTCAAAGCTTTTTCTAGTAAAGACGGACTTAATCTTGATGCATAAACATGTAATTAAAAGTACAGTTTCTTAATATTGTGCTAGTCATTAAACATTGTTGAACATTCTTACTTGGACACTGCTGTTCACTACAAGGTAAAATTTCAGTTGCTTCTGATGTATTGCAAGGTATTCCTTCGGGGTCAGGTGTTGGGTTGTTACAAATTCTTGTTCGAAACTGTGTTCCCCCATTGCAGGTAACAGAACACTCAGAAAAGTGGCCCCATAAGCTCCAACCGCCATTTACTAATGAACTAATAAATATATGTTTATGCTACCTACTATTTTAATACACTGTAACACTGTATTTTTAATCCCGCAAACAGAGTAATGATACATTAGTTTATATGTTACCAATTTGTTTTTCACATCTTATTCCTTTGAAACCTTCTGGGCATAGGGAGTAGGTTTAGATTTCCCGTTCAAAAAAACTGACACAAATGGTGATATTTTCTGTAGAACTACTGCTACGTGCATCCATGTTCCGTTTTGAATAGAAACATTCAACGACAGCCAGTTTCTTAGAAGAGTAAATAATTAAATGGTTATTATTCGCTTGATTGAATCAACATGCAACTGAACCTGATTTACATATTTAAAAAAAATGTACATGTATTACCTACCTTACATCCTCTGTTTCAATGAAAAGGTCGTTTTGAATTCTAACTCTTAAGCCTTTTGAATGGAAAAGTGTTACATCAGTTGTAACGTCTAATAGTCCGAACCAGGTCATAAAGGTAAAATTAGATCTAGCAATCAGTTCCGGTGACTTATTTAAGTACAATTTGTTTCCGCCTCCTTTTAACATCACATCAAATCCTAAAAAATAGAAATAGAAAATAGAAGGCAATAGAAACAGTTAACATTATTGTTTAGCTTTGTGATTTGTATAATAAAATTAATTTAAGATTTAAAAAAAAGCCCCGGAACTTGAATAAAATATGAATATATGCTTCACAGATACAGTCCGACCTGTCAACATTGATTATTAATTCAGAATAAAATGCAAATATTAATTTTTTTAAAAAGATTAAATTGTAAATATACATACATGTGATCATTCTAATATTTGTACGTCATACCAAAATACTTACATGCCTGAAAATCAGGGTCAGTAAAGGGGGATATACTTATTTTTCAAGATTGTCGAAAATTTTAGTATTCATTTAAACCAACTATATTCGAGGCAGAAGACAGTTATTGTATTTCTTTATTTACATGGTGTATTTTTAACAATATGCATATTTATGAGTTATATAATATCAGAACATTTGCTTAATTGACGAGTTAAAAAAACTTACTGCTACAATTCTGAATATGTGTGCTACCCGAAAATTCAGTCGTCATATCTAATGGACATTGGATGCATCTTTTTGACATAGATTCATTACTGTACGTTGATTTGGCACAAGGTATACACGGAACCAATCCAGTGTCCGAATATTCTCCTGGACCACATTTGTCTTCAAACAATACCAAGGAAAAAAGCGACATAAATATGCGTCTTGTTTCATTTTTACTTAGATCCGAAATGCTTGATTGCTCTGATATAAAGTTTACAATTTCTCAAAACGATTGAAAATTAAGTTTCATAATAATTACAATATATTTTAAATGACATCTAGGGTAATAATAGATAGAATCTACCGATGCAGTCAGCTGATAACGTGCTTCCTCTGTCTACAGTGCTCTTTTCAACTGGACACTGTGAGCAATGTGCGGCATACTCATCATCCTTATAAAAACCTTTCAGGCAAGATATACAAACGGGCCTGCCTCTGCGATCTTTGTTAAGGAATGTACCGCTAACGCATGGAACTACACAGATATATATATATATATATATATATATATATATATATATATATATATATATATATATATATATATATATATATATTCAATTCACATGGAAACATAAACATTAATGTAGCTATTAATACATCTCCATGTAAAGCTTACCACATGAAAGAGTGTCCATTCGGATTAATAACCCCTTAGTACAAGTCGGGACAGAGTATCCAAGAACAAAGCTATCCGTGCTTGGAGCGAATCCATTTACCGTTAATTTTCCCGATTCGCTTATATCTTTAATTTTTTGAAATATATTTTGCTGTATTTGCTTTGCAAATTTAAAAGAATCTGTCTGTGAAGAATTTGCATTCTGCCAGGCAGAAGAAATTCTTATTTCTACACGGATTTCATAACTGGATCTTTTTAATCGAATAAAATCTTCAACGGATCGTCGTTTTCTATTTGTTTGTCCACATGTAACGGACACATTTCCTACATTGCATTCCTGAGCATCCGAACAAACACCAGCAAATCCATTATGTTCTAGTATTTCTATTTGGTTCATGAAATTAGATTTTATTTGCTCTAAAACTGTTTCATCTTCACAGCTGCCCGGGTAATAGAAAAACTCTCCCAGCGTCTCAATATGTCCTGGAAGCCTTTTTTCTAAAATTTGAAAAATCATTAGGAAACAAATGAATAAAACTATAATATATTTCTCTTAATTTATACACCTGGACGTATGTTTGTCACAATGTAATGTACATGTAATCATGCTGTAACGTGCAAGGGGGTCACCGCCTTTGTTCCCCCGCGACCCCGTACCCGAGATAGAATCGGATAGCCCTGATTGCTGCCAATATTTACAAGTGAAGACTTCAATTACCGCGCCTGCACATATATATGGACTCACCGTTACGCAGGCAGCGATGACCGCAAACCTACGCAACTCAACAGGTAGTGCTCCGCTGCAACCACCACCAATACAAGCAGAGATGACCGCACACTTATATTGATGCGTTACAGAGCAGGGATTTCCGCACACTCTGTATCGTAGGTTAGATCACACGAAGATTAGATAGAGCAGGGATGCCCAGATACTCTAGCCGTATTAACCTCAAACAGTCGGGGTTTTTTATCAGCACTATCAACACTGTCCCTATACATATGCCGGCCTAAAATAACTTAATTATTTTAAAATGTAAAACCAAAAATAAACAAACACAATCTAGACCTAATCCAAAAAGTACATATACATAACAACTTATTTACAAGGATTAAATGATATTGTATATAAGGAATTAGCAAACTCATTGGTCATTATTGGGAACATTAATTACATAATCAAAAATCAATATATCAAAGGGCAATTACTCTAAGCTAAAATACAGTAATAAGCTACCCGCTTCAATGCTCTTTATTTGTTAAGATTTTAAGCTTAATTTTAATAGTTTATATTTCATGTTTATGAGTTTGGAAGAGTTTTTATGTAAATTATAAAGAAATGTGTGAACTGTGTTATGAGTTCAAAATTAGCGAATCAATAAACCATTCATTATTATGATGTAAAACTGATTTTTCTTACTTAGATATATAAAGTCAAATAAATGTTTTAACAGACACACAGAAAAACACAGACAGACAGACAGACAGATAGAAAGATAGATTTTCTAAAAGTTAAAACCTTACCGGTGCAATTAGGGACCGTGTTTAACGGTTTGAATATGCCCTCTTTATCAGAGCAAGTGAATATACCAGTAAATCCTGACCCTACAGCAGGAATGTCATATTTGTCCGAACATTGCATTTGACATTGTTGTCCAAACATCCATCCGCTACAAGACATTACGCCGTTGATTGGAGCAGGCAGGTTTTTGCAAGGGTTTACTGTAAAAAAAATTCAAAGACGCAGGCAAAAAAGTAAATTAAACTCAAATTCACATTATTTCAGTCAACCGATTATTTAAAAAAAAATGAGCTAAAATGTTACAAGAAAAAAGTTTAAACATGCATATATCTTGTAGATCTTACATTTACAAAAAGGTTCAATATCTCCTTTCTCCCAATAACCTTTAGTTGAAACCGATGTTGAATTCTTTTCACAAACAATAGTTTCATTTCCAACCAAAGGAAATTTCCCCTTACAGCCTAAACTACATTCCGATCCGTACGTAAATCCATCTGGACACTTGTATAGCATATATCGGTCCGTAATCAATGGAGGATTACACCGCAGTACTTCAAATAGTAAAAAAAGAGTTTTAGAAACATGTATTAAATAATGACTTTCTTCATATCTCTTATATGCTATATTTTGACAGAATAATTATGATCACAATTTAAAAAAAACAGACTAAAACGTGATACGTTCAGAATACTTTTTTGTCCTGATTTTTAAAATTGTCTCGATAAATATTTATAAAGGCAAAGAGTTATATGTATATGTATAATTTGGATCAGCATTAATTATGCTGCTCTAGATGTTAAAAATATCTATCATATATGACTTGATGTTTTGCTTGCAACGTTTATCAGATATCAGTGTTTATTAAAATTATATCCCCAACATATACAATAGACTCTACTAAACTGATGCTTAAAAAACACAGAGAAGAAAATTAAAAAACTATATATAATATGGGCATAAAATGGCACCCAAAAAATGAACATCATCATTTTTCGGTAATTCTTTGTTTTCTTTGTATACATATACATGCAATGTTATTTCATAATTTTCCTTTTAATCAAAATGCATGTACAGTAACCTTGTCCTGCCATTTTTCCATTTTTAGCATAAAACGTCTTGTTTTTAAGCAGTTGTTTCTTTCAGAACACATGCTTTAACAAACAAAATATTTTCATTAGAGGTACATTGGACAATTTATATAAATAGGTAAGAAAAAAAATAAATGTTTTATCAACTTAAATATAACATAACAATTTTATGTACCTGAAACACTTAAAAACAGGCGAAGTATGGGGGCCAAATACAACCGATATCATACATACTTCTTTTATAATTCTCTCTTGAAGTTCCTTCTACGGGAACAAATAACGATACAAAATCATAAATTGATCCAGCATAGTACATAAATTTCATAATAAATGAGGGTGCCGAGTCCAAAGAAATGCTTAGTATTAACGTTAATAGAAAAAAATATTTCTGTAAACACCCCTGTCGATGCTGATGTATAGGAAAACACACTATCTCTAGACCATCGTAATTCTGCACTAACAAGGTGACACAATTTCCTATTTTCACGGCATATGAAAGAAATCGGCTACAAAGTGTATGGAAACAGCTAAAACAATTAACTTATTTTAAAATACGAAAAAAGTTAAAGAATTTCAGAAGTTAGTCTGCAACATGTATAACCAAGACACATTGTCCACAGACACGGTTCGGTTTGCCTTTTTTAAATAAAGGTTTAAATTTAAACTTACCAGAATATGCCGTAACTTACGTTTGCATATATAAAGCATACACGCAACCAGACACTGATAAAAAGACACACAAATATATATATATATATATATATATATATATATATATATATATATATATATATATATATATATATATATATATATATATATATATATATACCCACAGACATGTATTGCTATGCCCAACCGATATTTGATGATTAAAGTTGAGTATGAACCAATTTTTGATAGCGTATCTTTATTTTTTTTTTTTACAAAAAGAGAATTGAGAAAATATGTTGTCCATCTTAATTAATCGCCATTTTGACCTAATGTAAGCCATTGTTATGAAGACCATCATTTATTTTTGACCCAGCACTTATAATGTGATAAATTACTATGTTGTTGTTAATAGTTTTCTCTCCCAATTAATCGAACCAGGCTAAAAAAAATCTAAAGAAGAGCGTACAATGCCTGTAGAATCCCCCGCACCTAGGGTATTTAAACAGCTGTTAAACGACTTACGTAAATCTCATAAAGGAGTCTTGAGTTTGACGTTGTGTATATGAGTACAGTCATGCATAATAAAGAACTGCATTATCTGACCATTAACAAACATACATTTATACTTTTCTTCTTGTTTTCATTTCTATGTTTAATTTCTAAACATGACTTGATCTCAAAAAATCGTTGACTGTGTTGGCGCTATTGCATATTAAACGTTTGGAATGGGCAAAATCATTATGTATTTTTGGTCGTTATCTGAAGCGTTTTAAATGTTTTTAAAAATAATTCTAGATCTATTACATATACAATTTTTAAAAAAAATATTATATTTTACCTAATAGGAAGCAAAAGCGCAGAATTAAAAAAGAAGTCCACTATGATTCGAACACCCTCTCAGCCGCGAGGTACTGTTTACAGTCCTCCGCCTATCACACTAGGCTACGTTGACACATAATAATCCTTGTTAATAACTTTTATAGTTTGACAATTTTAAATCAATTTTTGAAGTTATTGTGAAAACCACGAAAGTTTGACCCATAATGGGTCTAGACTCCACGTTAATAAATCAATAATAGAAATAATGAAAACTTATCCTTTTAAAAAAGTACCTTTAGGATGGAGTCTAAACCAATTCATGCCAAAATATTGCAATTTATCAAAGTAAATGGTCAAGATTTAGGCACAGAACGTCGTGTGGTTTAATTTAGAAACCTATATTTTTCTTGCGTTTATAGTAGGAGAGCATGTTATTGACATGCATCGTGAAATTTATAGGATAAATTTATAAACAATGAATACAAACCAAGAATACATATTTTATTAACATTCGAACAAGTTGCAATTGGTCTTCGTCCGTCGTCGTGCGTCGTGCGTCTGTGCGTCCTGCGTTAACGATATTACATTTTTAAAAACTTCTTCTTGAAAACTAGAAGGCCAATTGTTACCATTTTTGGTGTGAAGCATCTCCTAGGTAAGGGGGATATAAATTGTGAAACTCCACATCCCCCCGGGGGACCACAGGCGGGGCAAATATGACAAAAAAGCCAAATTTTCAAAAATCTTCTTCTCTTCTTCCACATGTAAGGGAAAATCTGAATGCATGGTTATGGTGTCCATGAAGCTCTCTACCAAAATTGTAAAAATCATGGCCCCTGGGTCAGGGGTTGAGACTATAGGGTGGGCCACTTGGGCAGGGGTTGAGACTATAGGGTGGGCCACTTGGGCCATATAGTAAAAATGTATTAAATCTTAGAAAATCTTCTTCTCTACTCCCATTAATACATGTATTTGAATAAAACTGAGTGCATAGTTATGATGTCCACAGACTTCTCTACCTAAATTGTGAAATTCATAACCCCTGGGACCTTTAGGCCCTAGGGCGGGGCCAATTTATCCATATAGTGAAAATGTATTAAATCTTAGAAAATATTCTTCTTTACTCCCACACATGTGGGGAAAAAACTGAATGCATGGTTATAATGACCAGAAACTCCTCTACCTAAATTGTGAAATTCATGGCCCCTGGATTCAGGTCGTAGGGGTGGGGGCGGGGGGACAACATTGCCATATAGTGTTAAATAAATGCACATACTGTTTAAAAATCTTCTTCTCTACAGACACAGAACAGGGAGTAAAAACTAAATGCATATTAAGATAAAAAAATCCTGTTATATTTAATGATATTTCTAGTCACTTTCATGTAAGGCAAGGTTTATGGCTGGGAATCGAAGGGTTGGGGTGGTAATGTATTTGTCTTATTTTATTCTGCTCAGGAATTTCAATAAAAGAAATGAGTTAATTCCCATGTTAAGGAAATAAAAATAATGAAGCTGTCCATCAAAGTTATCGATATCTGATATGTGAAAGCATTTGAAAGGAGTTCAGGGAAGAGGATTATAACAGTTAATGGAGTTATCTTCCTTCGCTTATTCATATCTAGTAATTAATAATTAAATATAATTTAATTAAGAAGTTGTATGATCAAAATAGTTATGCAAGTATTTTTATCATTTGAAACAAAAGCAGGTTTCAAATTTCAGAAAATAATCAAGTAGACTTGTTAATGGTAAAGTAATAAGTAGTATACTAGCCACCTTGTTTTTGTTTATCTATGAAAACATATAAAAAACCTATTTTGAAAGTTATCATACCTGGGGAAAAATACACTGTATGCAATTGTGCACATTTTCAATAGTAGGTCATACACTGATACGAGCGATAGGTCTTGTGCTAAACTATAGGATTAAGAGTACTTGCCCAAAGAATTCAGGCAGGGAGGATTTGTGTATGGGCTATGGTATTCAGGTGACCTTTAAGGACTATTGTCCTCTTGTTTTTTAATGCACCAAGTGGGGGATATATAACGCCTTGTACGTCCCTGTCCAAATTTCTTTAAAAAGAGCAACAAAGTTTTTCGAATTAAAATTAAATGTGTTTAATTTGTTTTACTATTATATATATTTTAAAAATCTTACAGCAAAGAATTTAAAAGTCTTCGATTTTTAAAAGAACGGTTTCCTCCATTTTAGTTTGTTTAACCGAAAAAAAAGAAATCTGCGACGGGAAAGTAAAACATAGATACAAAACGTATCATTATAACCGCACATATATATGGAACGCCTCAACTACCTTACGTGGATGTTAATTACCTCTTCATTATATGATGATACTTTATCATTATATGCTGATACTTTGTCTTTATATGATGATATTTCAACATTACAAGCTGATACGTCTTCAATATATGATACTTTATATTACATGATAATATTTCATGTATAACATGACTTGCTGATACTTCTTCATTATATTTTACTTTATATGATATTAGTTCTTCAAGATATGCAGTCACTTTAACATATCATGCTGGTATATAGAAAGAAGTGAATTAAGTCATGCTACTTAACAATTCGTTTACATTTATTATTTATCTATTTTTTTTTCTTTTTTACATTTTCCAATGCCTTTGTCTGTGATAAACTACGAATCGATTTCGTAACATATAGGGTAATACAGTTCATTAATGACGCTGTTTGGGTGCAAGACGAGGTTTGCATAACTAAACAAAATAAAAATAAAGTAAAAATGTCAACAGTTTAGTGTTCAATTGAACACTAGCTTAAAATGTATAAATAAAAGTATTATATCACACCTTCAGTCTTTATTTGATTTAATTACACCGACCGTATTTCATTACCTCATAATACTTAAATAAAATATCCCGTATTCCTTAAATCTATAAATGGACATTTTTGAACCCGATTGATTTCAGATTAGTTAAACCTATATCGTCAAAGCAATGACTTGCTCAGCTCAGATGGACCGAGTTCTTGAAGGGGTCGGAGCATTATTATACATATATTTGTTGAAACCTGCATCCATCAAAATATCTAGTTGCAGAACAACTCCTGAGTCTCCTTATTATTATTAGTTCTTGTTTAGGCGCCAATTGTGTCGATTTTATAAGTACCGTTTTAGTCGTACGATGAATGTAATTGTTCATTATTGCGGGCGACTAGAGATGGCGCTTATTTTACCCCATATTGGTATTGGTGCTTCTACACTATTATACAGCGACTTTAGTGTCCATTTAAAGGGAATTTCAGAATTAGTGATCATCCAATACATGGAACACGGCGCATCTTTTTTTCAGAAGGAGAGGAGACCTTGAAAATTAAATAAAAAAGAAATCAAAACAAATTATGGTGATGTGGGCGATTGTCTCATTTTATCTCTGTGAATATTTTCTATGTAAAATAACCAGAAATATTAAACATGCTATTCTATCTAACCGTGACATAGTTTTGGTGCTATCTGCCCATGGTGAATAGTCATCAAGGCGATGTGTTGTGACCAAGGCAAGTTATGTTATACGATACAGATGAATATGTTAGTATAGCCAATCACAAAGGACGATGCAGCTAGAATTAAATCATATTGTTATGAATATTTATGATTTTATTCGGAATATTTCGGAACTTTTTCTTTGGTTAACCATTAAAACAACATATAAGTGTTCCGAATAGGGGTGTATCAGTTCATCGAACTGACGCACCTTTTCGCAGGGACTCAGTCTGTTTTGCAGGGAATCAGTCTGTTTACGACGATTTCCAGGGAATAAGCGAAATATATCAAATTACTCTGATATAGTAAGAATAATAGAGGTTTAATACATGTAACATCATATAACGTTGTAGTATCAGCATATGATGTTAAAGTACCAGCATGTTATGACGGATTATCAGCATACAATGTTGAAATATCAGCATATAGAATGATAGTTGAAAGAATCGGTTAATATGAATAGGTTTTTGTGATACAAATGTTCTACTTGGTAGTCATCTGGAAAACAAACATTTTTCGTCTCACCGTCTATCAAACTGACAACCCGATATGTAGTCAGTCAGAAACAAACCTTAAGAAATATTAGTTCGTCAGCATCTGACATTGGCGTGACGGTCTAGAATTAAAATGCGAACTATTTTTTTGGAAGACGGACCATGGACTTTAGGTTAGGCCCAAGTACTTTAACGTCGGTATCGGACTTCATAATGTGTTTCGAAATAAGAAAAATAGTAAACGGCACATGTTTTACGCAATGCGTTTCATGTTACAAGTGGCGGTTTTGGAGGATTTATTTTAATGTACGTTAACAAATTTTGATAGGTCAATATTTTCAACCTTACTGCCGTCAATCAATTTAAAAAATAACTAATTTTTTAAAGACATAAACAGCAAGTTAAAAAGTTCACCGGGATACAAACTTGTTTAGTCACGTTATCAAATCCTGTGAAGTCTGAAGGGCTTCTCAGCAGACTTGATCACGTACCAACCAAGTGCATATCCCAGTGAACTCTTTTCACGGTCAAAATTTTCAATGTATAATAAAAAAAAGTATTAAAAATTATATCAGTAAAGATCATCAATGAATGCCAATATTGTCATTTTTAACCATGTAACTTTTCAAGAATCATGCAATCTTCTTTTTGCTGGGAACAAAATGGAATATTTACAACTGTCTTACCTTTGCAATCTGGTAATTTTGCTGACCATTGTCCATTTGCGTTGCAAACAGTAAATGAATATATTTCCGGTACAAATCCATTTTGTGAACATTCAGTATAACAAATAGTACTGTCTGATGTTTCGATGCAATTAGATCTACCGTGTTTTGGTTTTATTTTAGCATCTTCCTTTGGACACGTTACTTCTAAATATATTATGATACACATGAAAAAAAGGGTATTCAAATATTTATAAAAGAATAAGATTAGTCTACAGAAGACACAAAATAATAAGCAGTGAATATGTACACCAGCTCTGACGTAAGTGTAAACTATAAAGTCCACTTTAATTTCTAAAAGATATTGCTTTAAAGTCGTTTATTATAGAGATTTTAAAGCCTTACTAATTCTAGTATCGAGAGTACATAATTAAATGCATGTACATATACATGTACTTATAATAAATGTATTGGGGGCCCCTGTATACTATATTTGTGCAAAAAGTGTAGAGTAAATGCAGGAAATTTTTCCAAAGAAAAAAGCAAAAAAAAAAAAAAAAAAAAAAAAAAAACATCACATAGTTAGATAAAAATGAACGCTTTTAATCCTGGTATAATCAAGGAAAATAAGTGAAGTTCAAATTTCAAGATCGGTTGTGTCATAATGTGACAAAATCTAGCTTGACTATCAGAAAATATTATAACACATTCAACAAATTCAAATATTACATGTTCCTTTATATACCACTCTTAAGTTACTCGTCCTTCGCACAATAAAACATTTTTATATATCGTATGACAAGATATACATGTAGTTAACGATTATCATTTTTATACTGTATAAAACATTGAAGCGTGGGTAGAAAAGCAAAACTTTGCTCCATTACTAATATATTGGAATACTTATAGCACATTAAGCATTGGTCTTTGTGGCGCATTTTTGATACTTTTATTAAACTATTAAAGTATAGTGTGTGTGTGTGTGTGTGTGTGTGTGTGTGTGTGTGTGTGTGTGTGTGTGTGTGTGTGTGTGTGTGTGTGTGTGTGAGAGACAGAGAGAGAGAGAGAGAGAGAGAGAGAGAGAGAGATACTTTTACAAAGAGGTATGGCCGGAAATCCCTTTTCGCCGCATGTGATGTTCTCACGAGATGGTGGATTTAATTTAAATCCTTTATGACATGTGACAGTGCATGTTGTTCCTCGTAGTATCTCCGTTTTACCACACCATATTGAACCATCGGTTGGAGGTCGAGGATGGTCACAAGTCTTAACTAGATTTAAACTCTCAAATATAATCTACCATAATTATTATCATTTTAAATTACTTTATTATATATACAACTTTAATAACAGAGAATACAGTTTGTTATGTAAATAAAATCTTACCAATAACACGAAAGTGAAGGGAACAAAAGTATTTTACTCCATGTTTATCAGTTGCAGAAAATTGTATTGTATGTGTTCCACGCTCAAAACTGGATCCCGATGGAAAACCTTGGGTTAAAGTTGCCCTACAGGAAATTGCGCTTTCGGTTACAATTACAAAATAATGATCTTTTCATTTGTGAATAATATAGTATTTCAAAAACTGTAAGCCGCATACTCTCTTACTTTAGTTTTCCATCCTCTGGATCTTTTGCTTTTATTTCACCCCATTCAACAATTTTCCATGTTTCACCATCGTTTGCAGTATATTCTTTTTCAATCCGAGGACATTCGATAGACGGTGATCTGTTTGGTGGCGGTGAATTGGGTGAATTGCCTAAAAATATACGATTCTATGACAAGAAGAAATCAAATATTTTACTCATATTCTTATGCATTGTTTAACTATGACGTTTAAAACATACCTCCTCTACCTCCTCTACATAGGAAAGCGCATATTATGCCGAAAATGAGAAGTCCTATAACCCTCTTTGGCCGACTCTTATCTCCGACAGCTATTTTCAAAAAAATACTTATAAATATTAAATCATGTTAATTGTGTTCCTAATGATTAAATTAAACATTAACTATAGAGTGAATATGTAAACTATTAAAACTTAGGAAGTCCTCTCAGCTGCCATATTTATTTGGAAAAACGCCTAAAAGCATTGTTTTGATGTCCTTAAAACCATATTTCTACCAAAATTTGAAATGTATGGCCCCTGGTTCATGGGTTAGGGCCCCTGGACGCGACCAATAAGGTCATATAGAGTAAATTTATCTAATCTTTTGAAATCATTTTCTTCACACCCACAGTAGTAGATCGAGATAATGCAAGAATGAATAAGTATAATGTTCATTTCGCCTTCTACCTTTATAGTCACTGTGATATTTATGGTCCTTGGGCCAGAGGGTTTAATCCCTAGGACGGGGCCAATAAGGCCAGATAGTGAAAATGAATTAGATCTTTAAAAATCGTATTATCTACTCCCATATTTCCAAAATAAAAACTAAGTGTATATGTATGAGGTCCAGGGAGCCCTTTATCTAAATTGTGAAAAGTATAACCCATGGGTCAGGGGTTCAGTCCCTAGCTAATAGCGGGTTGCAGATATGGCTCTTAAAAAGAAATTTTTAAATTTTATAATATTTACTTCTATACTTTCACAGTCGTGGTAGATAAACTGAATGTATTGTCATGTGTCCATAATGTACTCTTCTTAAATTGTTAAATTCACTTATCATTGGGTTCGAGTTTAGGCTTTATATTTGGGAGAGGAGGGGGAATATAGCCTTATGATAAACATTTGTTTTAGATCACTTGAGTCAGGTTAATATTGCCGTAGTTTGTGCGTTATTTATTAAAAATTTTACATTTAAACTGCATCTTAAAAAGACTATAGAGTAAATTATCATTTGGAAATATCAACATAAATATGCGTTTTAATTTACGAAACCTTCTTTAATATCAAGTGCATTTTTGCTTGAAGAAATAAATTGTATGCAAGTTGTTTGCATTATAAGTAAAACTGTGAATATTTTAAAAGATTGCTCGCAAAAGGCCTGCAAAAGTTCACATTTTTTTTAAATTTGAAAAAAAAACTTTAATTGTGATAATGATATAATTATGCTTTTTAGTTTGTTTAGACGCCTGAGTGTATTTGACTTTAGATCAGTATTTTAACGAGGTAAGTGTTCATGTAAACGCCTTGTCACAGCAGGTTGCGTTCCCACCCAGTTATCACGGCGTTGTAAAATTCTGAAACCGCCGTTAGATTGCAGGGAAATTCTAAAATATTGTACAATTTTCATGAAAGGAGTCTCTATGGCGCGCATGACGGCGTTCTGCATTTTCATTGACGCAGCAGGATCGCCTTAAGGACGCAGCCCCGTTGTGACAGGTGTTTTAGAGCAAGTGTAAATATAACATTTATTAATCATTATTAAAGAGCTACTTACCGTACGATTCTTGATGCAAAAGACCCGAATATTTCTTCAGAAGCATACAAATTTATAAATCGTGGCATTAAACAATGAAAGCATAAGATTATAAATTAAAGTATTATGAATCAACAGTTTAAGAACATTTAATGATTACCAAGATAATTATTTTGATAGTTTAATGGTATGGAATTGGTAAATATGTTGTGCACTTTCAAACATACATGTAAATTCTTTACATTTTTTATATTTGGTATTTACCTCAGACCTCTTCGTATTGGTATTCGTTTTATAACAGCAGACCAAACCCAAAAGAGACAAAATTCCTGCCAAGATGACTGCTTGTTTCATTGTTTTTAAATATATATCGAATTGCTCCTTTAGAAGCCCAGCTACAAAGGAGAAAAAATGAAATTAATGCCATATATCTAATATTTAACCTTTCGTCTTGACTGCTTTTAACTTTTAGTAAACTGCATTTTAATTAAGATAAAAAAAAACATTATGCAGTGCAAAATTTTTTTACTATTGTACGGATGAATACTATAATGGGTATTTCATTCCAACTACTAAAAGAACGTCTCTCATAACATTAAAGCTGTTTTGAATTCATTATTTCCCTTTATCTCTGACTACCGCAATATTAGTTATCTATTTTTATTGTTACACTCATCTCTACACCCCCCCCCCCTCATATAAAGCCGAGAGCACTATTCATGCTTAAACGCATTCTGGTAATTCATTCACCGGAACACGCTACCTTGGAAAAAAATATTTGTAGAAACGCGTTTTGAACAAATGTAAAATATGACAACCACAGAACTGGTAGGGAATATGCAATGAAAGATAAAACACAATGAAATCAAGGCACATATATCTAAAAAATCCTTGATCATTGTAGAACGTTTTCCTGTGCCGTATGTACTGTTGTAAAATTGCACATGCGCAGACCATACTCTGTAGCAGATCATGCAGTTACATCTTGGAGTTGAGAAAACTAAATGTTTTTTAGAAACTAATAAAAACGATGTAACGATGTTACCTTCTTGGATTTACTATCACTTATATACTGTATCGGATGTAGTGCCGCCGGGGTCTCAAAAAAGATGGAGACGTTATCCACTATGAGTGAACGACACACGTGTTCGATGTGCACGCGAAGTAAAACAGCAATATCTTTGCAGGATAATGCGAGTACGTTCGAAATTCTCTTATAGAATAAACACTTTTTTACTTTTATTGATTGTCTTTTCTTTCATTTTTTTTTTTACTAAAATATTACTGTCAATGTAAGTTCAAGCATATAGAATTCCATGCAACCTGAATGCCTGGAACGGAAAGCAATCGGCTGTCACTTTAGTGAACGGTATATACACGCCAGTATCAGTTGAGGGGCGATCGAAAGTAATATGGCCACCAAATGCTTTGTACCAGAAATTACTTAATGGAGGCATAGTTTTTTTTTAAAATTAATTGTCATATGAACTTCATTTTCACTTGCAAGATTCAAAGTACGTTAATTTCTTAAAATGAAAAAAATAGCAATACACATGTAATGAATGAACATGGACACATATTTTTCTATAGTTATTCAGCATTGTCACTATCATCATATTCATCAGTCCTTTCCTTTCCGTTTTTGTTTAATAATTCAATCTGATCTATAACGACAGATGATAATCGGCTTTGAAGTTTGCTGACAATGATGCCTGTCGTAGAAAATATCCCTTCAGATGGCAGATGTACCTGGTATTGATTAATATTTTCTTGCCAGACAAGCGAAATTTGGAAACAGTACTTACATGTAATTCTAAAACCACTATTTGAGAGGATCAACATTTTGCATTTCTTTTTATTTAAATATTTCGATACTTCACTTTTCTATTCGTTCATCTTGTCTTGAAACGCTGTTAGAAAAAAATCCAACCATTGTTTAGCTTAAATTTTCTTAGGCGGGGGGGGGGGGGGGTGTTCTTCGCTGATGGTCCCGAGTCGCGCGCGTTTAACCAATGGTAAATCATTCATATACTGCGATATGCCAAATTAATAGGAATGAGGCACTGAAAAAATTACTTTGAAATGATCCCAGAACAAATTTTTAGCCAGATGATCAACATTTAAAAAAATCCATCTAGTGACTTTTTACAGTATTTTTCGTGCAAAGAACAAAACTGAATCCTTGGACAGAAATTCAGAAACTGCATGCGATAACTTATTTGGAGATAATGGTGATGCTTCTTCGACCGTGTTCGAGATTAAGACTTCAGTGGAACCCCCCCCCCACTCCTATTGATACCTTTTTCGTATCTTCTGCCTCCTTCTTCAGAGCATTTCCAACAGAGACATTCTTTACTGAAACTTAATGTCAACCGCATCTGTTAAATTGGACACCGCACATCGTAGATTTTTTCACATGGATGGTTCTGACCGCACGGACTTTCAAGTCCTTACCCGTTTTATGGTCACAAACAGCATCTACATATGTACTGTGTGTACAGGCGCAAATATAGCAGTAAACGAAGGAAAGATTTCCAGGAGTGTAATATACTTTATGAAAATACCTTTTATTCTTTTAGTTGTATGTATAATTTTAGTATATAGAATATATCAATGTTTCAATTACAAAATGTTATCATTATTATATTTTAGACAGCTCAGTTGGTCAAGCGGATTTAATCACTAAAAAAAAACTGAAGGACCACAAGCTAGTTAAAAACTCCTTACTCGAATCGAGATACACGTATAGAATCGTAAATGTTTCGCATTTCATTACTGTTATATTTCATCGTATGATGATGAACTATCTATATATAAAGTTCATAGAAGGCGAGGCGACGCTAAGAAAAATGGCACGGCGAGTTGTGGCAGATTGTTACGTCAATGCATATATTTGATTACGTCATGCTTGGCACTGAGGCGTAATACATGTAACGTCTTTTTTGACGTGGCAGCGATATGTTTAAAGCTCTTAGCGATGATTAAAAATCTTAAATCGCTCTTGGTTTTTATCTTTTTAAAATTGTGTATGATTTTTTTTAATCCAAATAACCGATTACAAAATTTGTAACCGGTTACCATCGTTCCGACCGATTAATTGGTTAAACGGTTAGCAATTGCCATCCCTGATATATATATATATATATATATATATATATATATATATATATATATATATATATATATATATATATATAGAGGGAGAGAGAGAGGATATCGATATTGTGTGATTTTCCAACGAGTTGAAATGGTGTATATATTCGCAAGGCTTGCCGATTATAGATGTTCTATTTATCTCATACAATTTGATTTATATTATGAAGCTTTTGAGACCGTCCCTTATATGACCCGAATTGATTTTTTTTCAAAGATTAAAAACGATGATGCAACGTTGTGTTATGCGGTTATTGTGACCTTGCGCAATACAATTTAGTATTTCTAAGATAAATCTAACTGTTTTGATGTAAAGTTTCACTGAAATAAACTTTGAAATAATTATTAGCTCGAAATAAATTTTCTAAGAGCTTATTCATTTGATTAAATGGAAATACTGATCAGAAGACTTGAATAATAAAGTTTGTTGACATACACAAAGTTGCGAATGCTCGTTAGTTTGAATTGACTCGAACGAGGAACAGTTGTTGATGTTTTATAACACAAACACCAGCTTAATGGTTCGAGATTGAAAATAGTGAATAAGGATGCTTACTGGTGGTAGAATCAAAGTCTTATGAAACATTATTTCGGTAAGTTCTTGTATATAAACACAACCAGTACGCTGTTTTCATCGCGTCGTCAGGATGAACTCCTTGATATAGTTAAGTTGAACGCAATTTGCAGTTTCATAAACAACACAAAGCAAATTGAAAGTTTGAATGGGGGCTTAACTTATCAAAAATCTTGACAAACAAGAAAAAAGGTCTATAGGTCTTTTGTTTACGGTTATGTATGACTTTGCAAAAAAGAAGGGGGGGGGGGATAGCCCGGGTTCCGACGCCTCTGCTACGCAGTTATGTGTTTTCCTTCATATTTGTAATTTAAGTCTTTGACAAAATCCATTTTATATCAATTTTTGTAGTAGATATAGTTATGTTAAAAGTACTAGCAAATCTTCGAAAATAGGTCACTGAAGCGTTGAAGCGAGGGGCTGTGTCAAAAATAGTTCGGACCGGAAGTATTTGATAAAGCACCACCCGTTTGATATAGCAAAGGTTTATCACACGGGTAATATACACCACACGTATGAAAAAAAAACCAATTATACACGAAGTGGTATTCTATTTTACAAAACAGTGGTTTGGGTTGGGTTTTTTCTTTATCCCCCCCCCCCTTCTTAATTAGTTGAGAGTAAAATACTTTTCTGTTGTTTTAATGAAATAGGTTTGCAACTACTTGAGTGAGTTGCGTCGCTTTGCTCGGAAACTGTTGTCCAAGGCCAAAGGCCGCGGGCAACAGTTTGCGAGCCGGTCCGACAGATCAACAGTTGCCCGACACACAGTCAACAACTGTTTTGTTATACCCATTCTAATCAATAACTCGTTTTCGCGGAATGTGACGTCACCGATCAACAGTCTTTTTTAACAGTCGATTTTAATAGTTCCAATTTAACAGTTCCAGTCCAACAGTCAAAATGCTGGAATTTTTTTTCGTATAGAGTTATATAGTAACTGTTTTACAGGGGTATAACAAAAACACCTATTGTTACAAATAGTACACAAAGAAATAATTTATTTATGTGATAAACTTGTTATAAAAATCTAACTCATCAGGCTCAAAGTTGAATTTTTCACTTTTTTCACAATTTTATCGAAGTTGAAATTTACAAGATTGGATCAATAATAATATGCATTTTCATACATATTTCCACTTAACTGAATATTGAGAATCTAAAAAAGTTGTTGCCCGTCTGGCTGACAGGGTGATAACTTGCTATAGAATTTTCAGATTAACTTAAATTTAATTACTTAATATTCTGACGATTTTTTATTACCGTTACCTTATGTACACAACATTTCTCAAAAACTCAACGATACTACATGTTATCTTCTACATTCTACAATCTCATTTTTTTGGTGGTTGGGGGGGGGTATAGCCCTTATTCCGGTTTGTCTGTTATTCTGTCCCCACTTCTTTTTCCCTTCGGGCTTTTTATCGTTTTGGTTCGGCGAACTCATTTCAAACTTTATGTGTAGCTTCCTTACGATGTCCTACAGATAAATTATGAGTAGTTTTACTTTTGATCAACAGGTATATTTACCTACTTAATTTTAAGTCTGACTCTTATGATCGGATGATTAAAGGTCAGAAAAGAGAAGACGGGACTTTTCCATGCAGATCCTACTGTACCATTCATTCAACACAGTAATTAGCACTCATCGGGGTCGACTTGCGTTTGTGTGTGTATAGCGATAATTAGATTATTAACAACTTCGCCAATGATCCTACTAGACTTAGTTATTCTAGGTGTCTTTAAGCCAGATACAATCTCAGTAAAAACATTCTTGATCTCACAATTGGGATCGCGTTTATTCAATAGTTTTAGCTTATTTAGGCCCAAATTAAAACCTGTAAGTCCTTAAGAGATCAGTTTAAATATACCATTGTTTTGAACCAATGGTTTAAGCGAGGATTTGATATTATGATAGTCCATGGTAAATACATCAGAAAACTGACATTTATGTGCCAACTTTAATTCATACAGTTCTCTTAAAATACAAACATAGGCCAAAGCATTGTGTGCATCATAGCTTTTACCTAAAAATAACTTTACTAAGGTTTCTTTTTTAAAGTTTCCTACCACTGCAAATGAAAACGAAGAATAGTCAAATCAAAGTTATGGCCAACAATCACAGGTTGTGCATCACAGTTTTGAACAAAGTCTATAAATTCAGACAATCCATTTTCTAGATTTGTAGCTGGCACAGACTCTCTATGAAGAGAAAGTTGTCCAATGTCGTATCTGAGACCAATTGCTGCCGATGCTTCTTCACAGATTGCTTTGCTGGGATTTATGTAGATATTAAATGATCTCGCTCCACAAACAGCAGCAATCTATATGATACATATGTCAGATGTCCTGCCTGAAAGCAAATCATGAATTATGCTTTGATGACCCCACGTGATTGTAAAACACATTTATCTTATATACGGTAATAATAAATAGATTCTCTTACCAAGTCCAGTAGTCTCTAAATAAAATACATGTAAGTCCAGCTGCTGCGTTATGGGGAAATCATCAGTGAATCTGCATCAATGTCATCCAGGTCAATGTCTTTTTCTGGGGGCAATTTCTGTCTTGTATGATTCACCTTTATGAAAACAAATATGTGCATTTCTACAAATTTTAATTGTCAATGTAAAGGCATCTCCAAAGGAGTTAAGTTTCAACTTTGTGTTTTGCAACTAAAACTAAACCAAATTACTACCTTCAAGAATGTTCCTGGCTGCTTTTTTAGAAAATCGGGCAGCTTTTAGCTCCGGTCGGCGTCTTTTGCTGGAAGGTTGAGTTCCCAAACAAAAATTTTCCTTAAGAAACCATATCAAAATCACTTAAAATCATATCAAGCTTTTACTCTATGATTTAGACATGATCCATTAAATGAATCGTACCCAAATCATAGGTGACAAATAAAGAATTATGATCCTGATGTGGTTTGTTTCTTTGTTTTGAGTCTGCTATGATTTTCTTGTGATTCTGGTATGTGCTAGTATCTTAGAAAGCGACGGAGCATGAGTTTGAAATGATTCGTTAACTTTAACTGATAAAAGTTTGTGATTTTGGTATGGTTTCTTAACTGTGTCTTTAAATTCAATCTGAGATACACATAATTTGTTAACTTGTCCAGTAATAATCATTTCCAGCTGAGTTGCCAATCTGGGTCACTGGCCACAGCCAGATAAACTGACCACTAAGCATTAAGATTACTGCATAACAGGAAGTTGAGTTGCAATGTTGAATGTTCATCTTGGAGCCTAAATGTGATGTACATGTCAGGAAAGGATGACTGCACTTAGCGCCGGGTTTTGGGCCCTTTTCGGTCTCTTCTGTTGCGTTTATTTCTTAACCTTATATCACTTTTGTTAAATATTTTAAAGAGTCTAGTCAATTTCCAACATGAATTAAGATTTTAGACTGTGATACAATAAGCTCATTCTATGTTTTTCTCTTTACAACTTTCGAAAAAAGGAGAATTTTCGCTTATCTGCCCTTGATCAAACATAAGATTGATATTAATATGCATGAGAGGTGGAGAATGGTACTAAAATTAGACTAGCATGAATAACAATGCCATGTATAAAAATTTATGTGATCACTCTTTCACCATAAACCTAGTATCTATTCTATATAATACAAGTATACTATTTACTATGGTTTCAACAATTAGACCACACCCATGTACATGAAAGTACAGAAGACTTTAAATAAATCAATGCTTGATAACCTTAACGTGTTCGAAAACATTGTCCTAGTTAGCACATAACATGCTACCTTACACGTCACGTGATAGAATTTTGATTCACAAAGTTACCTGGGGTGAGAAATCACGTGGTGAATTATAATATTCAACATGCACCAACCCTTGGTTACAACGGGGAAAGCGAAAGTAAGAAGAAGCAGTTTTTTCTCATTTTAACCACGAGCGCATGTTTGTCTATTAATCTCCCTTTGACATAACTTTGATAATGCAAATATACAACTACTGTTAAACGGAGAACAATAGACAAACATGCGCTGACTATGTTTGAAGTCAGTATAAAAGTGGGCGTCCTCATTATCGTATGGAGATTCAAGAAATCGTGATGACCCCTGCCTATGAAAACAAATTCGTACTTGGTAACAACATACTTTTATTTAACGCAATTACGTAAAGTTGCAGTTTAGATGTTGACCATTTCTGCAATTGAAAGAAAAAATCTTCTTTTAAAAGTTTATTTTCTCGCAAATATCGCATGTCCTTAAGTGCAGTCATCCTTTGTTATTGTTGGGCATCTAGCTCTATCTATATTCATAAAGTGAATTCATGGAAGTATTTTGGGGGGAATATATTCTTATTCACTTGAGGTAAATAATATTTTATAAAGACTAATTGATTATACACTATCAAGTGAGTTTTTAAGTGAAGCAAGCAACTAATGCATGGATGTATCATTAATATTAGTTCAGACCGGAAGCTACAGACCTGCAGCTACAATGTAGGTTTTGGATTTGCATAGATTACGTAATATTTTAACTTGTACAATCCATGTAATAATTGCTAGAAGAGTTTAAAAAAACAGAATAATTATCATCGAAATTATGGAAGACTTTGATTCTTTGTTCTAATGCAGATTATATTGGCTAAACGATATAGTTCATGTGACATATATGTATATTATTTTTCATATTTGCATGACAATGTATTTCAAATATTGAAAGGAAATATATTTGTTGCAAATAATAAATTAAGTGTTTAGTTTTTTATGTAAGAAATTACTGTATATTGTCCTTTAACAGGTCATACCAGGATCATTATTTTGTTAGTTACAACAGATCATACCAGACCATGGGTTTCTTGCAATTAGTTTAGTTTAACAGATCATCCGAGAATCATGAACCATTAATTTATTTGTATGTGAAATTTTCCCGTACCAAATCATTGTAAAACCATGATTTTTGAATGAGCTGTTATAAGCTTGACAGTCCCTGAAACGTTCTACTTTCCCACTTGAACGGTGAATGGACGCTGAGCGCACTCTGAGCGTACGGTGAGCGCACTCTGAGCGAACGGTGAGCGCACGATGAACGGAATTTGGTGAACGCTAATGAACGGTGAACGATGAGCGAACGCAGATCGCAAACGGAGCGCAAATTGAACGGTGAACGCACGGTGAACGATATGTGAACGCAAGATGAACGATTTATTCGGAGTGCCTCGATGGTTATCCTTACATTGTATTTTATCAGGAAATCAGGAAAAAATATCTAATAAACTACACGTACAGTGCTGCTATCTTGAAAGTTGACAAAACAATCTTATCCTATCGACTATCCTGCAAATAATATCTATCCTGTATTATCTTTAAAGTTATACCATATCATTTATGTTTAGTAATAACAGTTAAATAAAACCAAATTTAAGACCATAATATTACTTTTATCAACGAATAATCGAGTAATCTATACTTATAAATTAAGACATTTTGCAAATAAACTCCAAAGTGCCTGCACCAGAGTAACTGCTTACACCTTTTGTATTTCAACACGTGTGAGATGATGTCCGTTAGCTATAATTGGTTGTTAACAGATACGTAATTATTGTGAAATTAATCAAAAACCTACTTTCATTTTCGATAAACAAGCCCGAAATAGCAAATATGAGAGTAAGGTGGTGGACACGCTTTGGCGGATCCAAGTCGGGGGGTAAATGCATCAAAATATATACTTGCAATTAAATAATATTGAATGATTACGTAAAGAGTGAATATATTTACTGTGAGCCTATTTAGAGAATACAAAGAAGTTAAGATTTGACAATAAGTAAAACGAGTCAATTCGTTTCTTTAGTGGGCGATTTTAGTTTTGATATTCAGTCGCTTGCGAAGCATGACCTCTGGTGAGAGAATGGGATAGAACTTTCCAGAATGCGGTAACTTAAAGAACGCGGATTGACTAATGAACGAAAGGTATAAGACGAATTCATTATGCATCGCGGGCAGATACCTTGGATTAGACTTCGATTAATACAAAAAGTAAATAAATTAAATGGAATAATTAATGCGATTTCTGTATTAATGGAAAAAACTTTCCAGAACGGTGTGCCCGGACTGAGTAATTGACCTCATGGCGGAAAGTGTAGGTCTATAGTTAAACATCATGCAGATACTTTAAATCTGACAACTTTGGTTTAAAATATGCATGCAAATGGATAATAATGCATAACCTAGCGTGTTTTAATTTCATACATATTTATACCACGACAGATTGGTTGTTAACCTTAGACATTAATTTGTAAACACTAATGAACACATTATTGTATTCTACGTCTATAAGGATAAATGATGTATGAGTTTAATGGGGATGCCCCCTCCCCCTCCAGATTGTTTTTCAAACAGTCGTCTTTTATCTGAAATTCTTATTTGGGACAGTAATAGAAATTATATTGAAAATTGATCTACACTAAATACACTAAATATACATTCACTGGTTTGAAATAAATACAAAAAAAGTTTACTTTTTCAGTCATTAAGGTCACGTACATGTATATATTACCCATTTCAGTTTAGATTTTTCATACCTGACGGTCCTAAAAAAATCCTCTAACAATGCCGTTTGTTTTTTATTTCAATAATAAGATAAGGAAAAAATCGGACAAAGTATATACAGAAATGAACAAAAAAATATGTTTCAACATATTAAGCATTATATCATAATAATGTGTAAAGTGTTAATTCCCGCGCTTGCGCGGGGTATCATCTAGTGTAATAATAAAAATGTCTAATTAATACATAAAACCGAAAATCTTTAGAGCGACGTAACTTAAATACCTGTGCATCCGAAATAATATGTTTTACGGTGCGACCGTTGGGGCGAGCGCAGCATGTGATCAAACAATGAATTATGATAAATCAATAAAAATAAAATTAACAACGTAAATAAATGTGATTGCCAAAAAAAAATAAAACATACCTATTTTTTCAGTACATTTCCATTATCCATGCATAGTTTATAAGATTTCATATGTTATAAGATTTGTTATTTATTTATTTATAAGTAGAACAATAGTTTAATCTCAGATGAGATAAAATGTTGTTGAATAATAAAGATTTTAATATAAATGTTCATTGCACTGTATCTCCTCTTTTAAAGTAATTTTTACGTCGGTTCATTCCCTTTTTTACAGTCGACATTTTTTCTTCTTCTTCTTATTTTTTAATTTACGCTTAAAAATATTTTTCTTATCATACTAAAGGGACATGGAGTTGCCCCCCCCCCCCCCCACTTGGGATTGGTAGCATGTAATAAATGGAAGTGAAAATAAAGAAACCATTGAACTGCTAAAGAGCTGATGGATTAGAATTTTCAGAATTTTGAGAATTATCTTTTTTTCTTTTTGCTTGTAAAGATTTTTTGGATGAGGCTGCCATCCACCCACCCCCCCCCCCCCTTTTAAAAAAACCGATGCTACGTGTACGGTCCTGGAAATTACCGTAATTATAGAGGGCGAAGCCCTCTCACGGGCCCGAAGGGCCCGTGAGAGCGAAGCTCTCCCTTTAGACAACACGTGTATATATGCCCAAATATGGAAATTAGACTCTATACCTATGAAGTTGAAAAACGTTTCCAAGATGGAGGAAAAAAGAATCACTTCACGCGCAGTGACATCACCGGCATCCATGTTGAATTTGAATCTCGTACTAACTTCACGTTTGGTGATAATTCATCAATATTGTTTAATGAGTGATAATTACATTCAAACTTACCTAGTGTGTTCTTGAAAAATTAATTCCTTATTAAGAAAACAAATTTTCGTTTCCTACAACTTTCAACAGTTGCATTAGATCCGATCAAATGAATTCCAAGACATCTGATTGGACAAAAAATGTTTTTCATCAGTGAGGCAGTTTTATTTCATAGTTTTCAAATTAAATCATGTATTTTAATTGAATTTGCTTTCTGATTACTGTCTGAAAACACCAAAGACGTTTTTTCTCCTATTTTCAATTTGAAATTTCGTTTTTTTAGGTTTCATCTCAAATCGTAGTCTGACCTACTCATACCCAGGTCATTTCATACCCAAAATTCAAATTATTTCTCAAAAAAAAAAAAAAAAAAAAAAAAAAGGAAGAAAATTTACGACCAATAACTCATGATAACTAATTCAATTAAAAAAAATATTTTGTAGACATCATAGTCTTTGATAGACACATTGTAAAATATTTTAAAACCATTCTGATCTCCCCCCCCCCCCCCCAAAAAAAATGTGTGAACCATTCGTATATGATTAATAAATACAATAAATCATGTTCAAATTATCCCCAATCTGCCATGAAAATAAAAGCAAATAGTGAGATTATTTGCAGCATAATTCATTATTATGATAAATACTTAAAGGGACATGGTGACGCACAAACCCATGATTTAGCAAATATCGAATTTTTACACGATTTCCACATATTTTATTTATCATATGAAAATGTGAACTTTTGAAAATTTACGATGTTCAAAAGTAAAAAAATCAAATTAAAAAGAGAAAAATAGAATTACACGTTGGGCCAACACATAAATATTGAGTTTTCCTTCCGCTTCATAGCCACGCAAGCGCAAGGGAATGTTAATACTGCAGAGTGGCATACATCATGAACCAGAAGCCTCTCATTGAAACACGATGTCTTCAAGAACTAAATATTTATGAAGATGCATTTTCTATTAATGATATTTCTTACCACAGACATCGAATAGCTTGAAATTCAAATTCTTTTTTCAGTGTGTCAATCCCACTGTAACTATTTTTAGACAGAAATCGCAAACACGTGACACAATACCAATGTCCAAAACAACTTGGTTTGTTTACATGTGCATTTTCCGGATGAGTTTTAATGACTTGTAAATTGATAGGTGATAACTTATGATGCGTGAAACCTTTCGTTTGATGAAATTTTGAGTAGCTCTACTTATTTCTGTTGTCATAATCAAAAAGTAAAACATATATTTTGAGTCACCGTGTCTATTTAAATATAATAGGAAGTACTGATCTGCATTCACAATCATAAATATGTATTACACACTAAATGTATGACATTTGTCAGATAAACTCGGAACAAATTATATATGTACAATATACACAAAGGACATAATTTGCACTTTATGACGTGAATTTGCTAGTTTTTCTGTAGTTTTAATGCACAAATTCATCATTGAATGTTTAAAAATTAAGTGTTTGGATGACAAATTTTAGTAAATTTAGGGATCAAAAATAATCTCAATTTCTGTCCTTACAAGTGAAATATTCTCAAGATAAATTTATTTTCCTATTTTAAAAAAATATACATTACTCTTAAATTCATGTTTTATTAAAAGCAATGCATACATTTAAAATATGGGAGTAAAAAGTTAAAATACTTCGTGCTGAGAAATTATCCTGAGATCTGCGATGAAGATACTACATGTAGCTGGTATTATCCAATATATGTATAAATTACTTCAGACTACAGACAATAAAACATCAAAATAATATACATGTATATTGATA